>JAPDPK010000015.1:4940000-6205000 GCA_031772115.1 Heritiera littoralis
TATTTCCTGGTGTTGAAGAAAAAGGGGAAATTTTGGTTGAAAGACCTATTTATGTGTAATTATGATTCACATAGGTACTTGGTTTTGTGCATAAACAAGTTAAGATGGACAGAACTGCAGTGGGTATCACTTGGTTTTGAAGAAAAAGAAAGAGCTTCGGTTGAAAGGCTTGATTTTTGTTTGTAATGGAAGGAGGGCTTGGTGGAAACGCTGTTCCGCCAAATTCACGTGATAAATCTAAAGTTTTGGATGTAAAACCACTACGCACCTTGGTTCCTGTATTCCCGGCGGCGTCTGAGGGTCCTCCTTTTGTTTGTGTACCGCCTCATGGCCCTTTCCCCTCTGGCTTTTCACCATTTTTCCCATTTAGTGGATCACTGGAATCCCAATCTACGCCTGACCTTAACCGAAATGACTTCAATTCAACTGCTGTGCCAATTCGGTCATTTAGAGCAGATCCTGGTTCTGATGACCAAAATGTGTCATCAATGAATGCATATTGCAGTCATAAACACAAATCGGCTGGGTCGAGTTCCCTTAAAAGGAAAGCAAAGAAGAGTAAAGGGTCAGGGTCTGCATCAGCTGCTTTCAATAATTTCAATCCTGGAATTAATTTATCTGAACAAGATGATGGTAACAGGGAATTGGTTGAAAATGTGCTTTTGAGGTTTGATGCGCTTAGGAGAAAGCTTAGCCAAATGGAAGATGTGAAGGAATCACACTCTGGGATTATTAAGCGGGCAGACTTAAAAGCTGGCAACATAATGTTGAGCAAAGGGGTGCGGACTAATGCGAAAAAGAGAATTGGGGTTGTTCCTGGTGTTGAAATTGGGGATATTTTCTTCTTCCGAATGGAGTTGTGTTTAGTGGGGTTGCATTCTCAGTCCATGGCTGGAATTGACTACATGGTTCTCAAGGATGATTTAGAGGGAGAGCAACTGGCTTTAAGCATTGTTTCATCTGGTGGGTATGATGATGATGCTGAAGATTCTGATGTTTTGGTATATAGTGGTCAAGGTGGGATTGCCGGTAGAGATAAAGAAGCATCTGATCAGAAGCTTGTGAGGGGCAATCTTGCTCTGGAAAGGAGCTTGCACCGAGCCAATGAAATAAGAGTCATTCGGGGTTTCAAGGATACTATCCATCAATCATCTAAGGTTTATGTATACGATGGGCTTTTTAAGATACAAGAGTCATGGATGGAGAAGGGGAAATCAGGTTGCAATATGTTCAAGTATAAATTGGTAAGGATCCCTGGGCAGACAGGTGCTTTTGGCACCTGGAAATCCATTCAAAGGTGGAAAGGAGGTGCATCTTCAAGGGTTGGACTTATTCTTCCTGACCTCACTTCAGGTGCAGAAAGCACACCTGTTTCACTTGTAAATGAGGTTGATGATGAAAAGGGTCCTGCTTATTTCACATATTCCTCTACTGTCAATTATTTGAAGTCATTCAAATTAGTGCAACCTTCTTTTGGCTGCAATTGCCACGATGCCTGCGAAGCAGGAAATACTAACTGTTCATGCATTCAGAAAAATGGAGGTGATTTCCCTTACACTGCCAATGGGATTCTAGTTTGTCGAAAACCCATGATATATGAATGTGGTCCCTCGTGCCCATGCCTTCGTAACTGCAAAAACAGAGTTTCACAGACTGGTTTTAAAGTTCACTTAGAAGTTTTTAAGACGAGAGATAGGGGGTGGGGTCTGCGGTCATGGGACCCTATTCGTGCAGGCACATTTATCTGTGAATATGCAGGTGAAGTTATTGACAAAATTAAGCCAAGGCAAGATGGGGGAGATGGTGAAAACAATGATTATGTTTTTCATACAAACCGTCTCTATGAATCCTTCAAGTGGAATTATGAGACTGAGTTAGTAGAAGAGGAGAGTTCAGACACTACCGAAGATTTTGATATTCCATCTCCCCTAATCATAAGTTCAAAGAACAGAGGAAATGTCGCTCGATTTATGAACCATAGTTGCTCTCCAAATGTTTTCTGGCAGCCAATCATGTATGAACATAATAATGAAGCTTTTCTCCATATTGCTTTCTTTGCTAAGAGACACATTCCTCCGATGACAGAGTTGTCATATGATTATGGTATTCCTCACTCGGATGAGACTGAAAGTACCGATGCGGAATATGGAAGAAAGAAATGTTTATGTGGATCACCAAAATGCCGAGGTTATTTTTATTGAGGTTTAGGTTGCATACCTGTATTCTGTAGCAATCTAAACATTTGGCTTTGTGAAAGAGCTCTGGTATCTCGCTCATGTAACATGCATTTCATCTTAGTGTTAATAGCTTGTTCTAGGGTTGCTGATTACTATTATGCCATGACATGCAGAAGAGCTGGTGTTTTTTGTAGTCTATATTGCAGGAAGTCAGCTTATGGTTCAGTTACTTCAGATAAGCCAAAATGCTTGGTATTTCACCTTATACTTGTAAAGAATCAGTTTTAGACTACTGTTATTTTTACCTGTCTTTGACTCTTTGCCAATGAAATAATAAAATTATTTGTCATGCTTAAAAATTTCTTATCATCTCGTCTTTATGCATTTTACTTTCACATCATGATTCCTGATCATGGGTTAAACTGCTTTCTGATCATTGCCTTACATTGTTGCTGTTTGCTTTTCATCCATCGTCCCTTGTTTCCATTCCTCAAGGCTAGACCATTTTCAACTTCAATGTAAATGACTGCTTCAAGCAATACTGGAATTTCTCCTATAATGCTGAAACCATTCCTCTAGCATCAACTTCATTTTGGCGACTTTCCATGGTAATGGGGTTTTGCCACGTTGAGCCCTCCATGTCTTCCATCGCTGAAATTTGTGAAGCATTATGCTAGATTTTTCTAGCAAGGTAGTCAAATTGGGCTCTCTTAAAGTGTTTCCAGCACAAGATTGTAGAGAGATTAAATTATATTTGTTGTTGCAAAACTTGGATTATAAGACCAACTTCGAAAACTTCTTAAATGGAATTCATCATAGTTTCTATTTAATAGCCACTCTAGTTCTTTGGGTCCTTTCAGCCCAAAGATCTTGGACTCTTCTCTTATTTTTTTTTGGTCGAAACCCCCCGATTTTCACCTTTGGTAACTATTCCGGAGTCGGGAGAAGCAGAGCGTGGTTAGGCTTGTCCCCCTCTTGTTAAGACTCTTCTCTTATTAAGCTTTAGTAAAAATCATTTATCTTGGTTGATTAGTAATCATTAATTAGCCATACTTCTAATCTTGTTAGCATTTGGACTTAATTTAAATTTATGTGGCTAAAGTTTTTAGTCCAATTTCTGTTTTCTTTTTTGTCTCAATAGCTATTAATAACAATAAAAAGTCTTTTTTTAATTGAACATTAAGGTTTATCTAAATTAAGGTTGCAAAATATCATGAGATATTTTAATAATGGTTTAATAATAAAAGTTATGAGATCTTATAAGATTTTTAATATCTCTTGATAAATTGAATAAATAATAAAAATTAAAAAAATATTTTAATAATGGTTTAATAGATTAACAGTAAACTTAAATTTAATTAAGTTTAACATAAATGATTAATATCTAATACATCGTCAGTGGAGTTTTTTGACTCAAAAAGTAGAGTTAAGATGATGATATATGTCTTATTTTTTTTAATTTTTTTAGAGGACAAGTGTTGTCATCCTAATCTCACTAGTGGAGTAAAAAAACTCCACTGACGTTGTATTAGATAATTATCCTAATATAAATTACATTTTTATTCTTTTAAAAGGCAAAAAGATATTAAATTATATTTTTATCGTTTCAAAATGTGAAAACATATTATTTGACATTAAATTTCATAGTTTTCTTTTTTCATTCATAAATTTCATAATTTTTTTTGTAAGATTATACAATATAAATTTTTTCATTTGTTTTTTAAACTGCTAATTTGTGTAGTTTTATTAATAAGAGAATGAGTGTCTTTTGAAGTATTTTGTGGAAGAAAGTAAAAAGTTTGATGGCTCTTTTAAAGAATATTGTTTAGTTTACCTTGCCTTCAATTTTAATTTCAACTTTAAAGAATCATCATTTCACAATTCTTAACATTTGCTATTTTAATTGTGGTTACATACGGACCAATGGAAAAAGAACTTTTATGATGGAGTGTCCAATAGATATTATACTATAAATTTTGTATTCATTATGAGTTTTTGTATAGACTAGTTGGGAAATTAAATTGTATTTATGTCGATTGGATATATATTATGTTAGATGATATAACATGTGATGTGGTTCGTAAGAATTGCAAATTTAAAAATTCACGCTATTAGTGTTTTCATCATATTAATAAAGCAAAACATATTAAAAGTTCATTAGATTATAAATCTTGACTCTTTTCTAACCTATCCAAGATTGTCTGCATTGTCTTGTATCAATATTACATTAATCGATATTAATTTCTTTGTTTTTATATTAATTCTCTATAGTTTCTTATGAATTATTGGCCTCTATCAAATTTGAATTTAGAACTCAAAAGAAAAAAAATGCTTATTTTCATTCATTTTATGATGAAGGTCATAAATTTTATGGCTAATTATCATATTATTATGTTTATTTTAGTGTTTTTACGCTTATTTAAATTTTACGAGGAATCTCATAAATTTTACGATTACTTATCATATTTTTATATTTTTCTAGTGTTTTTATGCTTACTCTCATCAATTTTATGATGAATCTCATAATTTTATGGTTAATTATTATAGATTCATGTTTTTTTAGTGTTTATATGCTTATTCTCAACAACTTTACGATTAATCTAATAAATTTTAAGATAAATCTCATAAATTTTATGATGAATGTCATGAATTTTATGAAATATGTCATAAATTTTACAAGGAGTTTCATAAATTTTATGAGCTCGTCGTCTCCTCTTAGAGGCGGTTGATCACTTTCGCTTTCGTCTTCCTTGAGACAAATCTACATCTCATGTACGTGCCATGTTTGTAAAAAATAATTTAAATAATTATAAACAAAAGCAGAAATGCACATGCTTAAGCTTAACAATACAAGGCTTGTCAAGGCAAGAACATGTACAAGGTTTGTCAAGGAAAATTCACTACCACCTTTCCCAAAGGGAAAAGAATAAGGCAGTGTTAACAAATTTTTAAACAACTACATAAATTGCACTTTGGACTGGGTGACTGATGTCTAAACTTCGGAAATTATCAATCTCAAATTTCAATATTTTGACTTATTTGAAACTTGTAGCTTGTCTAAACTCAATTTTCAGACCATATCTTAACTTCAGATCAGCTAAAGGTAATCACAAAATAAAATAGCTTAGTTGAATAATACTATATCAAATATTAGGCCCAAAAACACATGGCATAGTAAGCATTGATTTTTTGGTTAACTTAGTTTCATGTACTCTTTCTTATCATCATAGTTAATAGGAAGTAAGCTAGTTTGCCTCAACTCAGTTCACTAAATCAGAAAAGTATATTGCTGACAAACTAGGCATGCATGATAGCATCATCAAGTCTGGTGGTAGAAATGTAAACTCCACATATCTTCTTGGTTTTTTTTTTTTGATGTAATCACAGGTATTCTCATCCGTTTTACGATCTGAGATTAATTTTGTGCGAGTAGTAAATGATTACAAGTCAGTATTGATTAAGCATGATTGTCACCTCAATAGAGACTTATCTGTTGTTCCTATATTTAAACGTCAAAGGCATTGCAGGCTAAATGAAAACTACATATCCAAGCAATGTTCTAAGTATTAAGAATTAACACAAGATCTAACTCATGATAGGCAACATTTGAGAAAGAGTTGCAATAAAATTTGTCGACTCGGGATTGGTACAAGGCGAGGGTTGTTGGGGTTGTTGTTTGCTTTCATTGTCACTGCATTTTTTGAAAATCTTTGATAGAAAACAAGCCTTCAATTCTGTGTAGTAAGTAGGCATATGTCATTCACAAGCAAAAGCTATACACACATGCCTTCCTCTATTCTTTGTTTTGAATTGAACATATCTATCTTCTGATTTTGCTTGTGCTGAAACTAGCTAGTTCACTAAATCAAAGAAATAAGAAGCATAATGCTAACAAACATGGGCATGCAAGGCAGCATGCATGACAAATACAAGTTGCAATGCAACTATGACAACAAGAAAGGAAGAGTTGCATACACTAAATTTAATGACTGTGGCTTAGTTTGAAATCCACCGCACCGGAACAAAAAAAATAATCAAAGACAAAAAGTGTTGGATAGCTTGTAATAAATACAAGGGAACAAGTTCCCACATTGCCTGTAAATGTGTAAAGTGATATATTTATAAAGGGAAGTCAACTTTTAAGAGTAATTTGGGGTTAAAGAGGAAATGGGCTTTGACATCCCAACATAATGGATTGGCAGAAAGGAAAAATAGGACCCTAGTTGATATGGTAAATGTAATGATTTTAAATGCTGGATTACCTTTCAACTTGTGGGGTGAAGCTTTGCTTACTGCCTGTTACATACATAATAGGGTTCCTTCAAAGAAGACACATATCTCACCATATGAAGTCTGGAATGGAAGGAAGCCAAATTTAAGTTATTTTAAAGTGTGGGGGTGTATTGCATATTATGGACTTCTTGATTCTCAAAGGACTAAATTAGGTTCAAGAGGAATTAAATATGTTTTTGTTGGTTATGCATAAAATTCAAAGGCATATAGATTACTAGATTTAGAATTTAATGTTATTGTAGAGTCCATACATGTTGAATATTTTGAAAACAGTTTTGTGAAAAAATCAAGTTATGCATGAACCAGAAAAAGATCAAAATACATCTAATGCCTATGATTCCTTAGTTAAACGTAAGGAAATAAGTGAACCATCTGAACCAAGAAGAAGTCAGAGGTTAAGGAAAGAAAAACATCTTGATTCTGACTTTGTTTCTCCTGATCATATTACCTTTTTAGTTGAAGGTAATAGAGACAGAATTATGAGGAAAATGAAGATATTATTAAACATTGAAGATGAGCCCAAAACTTTGGGTGAAGCTTTGACTTCAAGAGATTCAGCTTTTTGGCAAGAAGCTGTAAATGATGAAATGGACTCTATCATGTCTAATAATACATGGATCTTGGTGGATTTACCTCCAGGATCAAAGCCTATTAAAAATAAGTGGGTTTTCAAGAGAAAGCATAATTCTGATGGTACTATACAACCCTTTAAAACAAGATTAGTTGCTAAAGGTTTTACACAAAAGAAAAGCTTGGATTATTTTGATACTTATGCTCCAGTAGCTAGAATAATTTCTATTAGAATTCTTTTTGCTCTAGCTTCTATATATAAGTTGCATATTCACCAAATGGATGTTAAAATTGCATTTTTAAATGGTGATTTAAAAGAAGAAGTTTATCTGGAACAACCCGAAGGGTTTGTTTTACCTGGAAATGAACATAAAGTTTGCAAGCTTGTTAAATCTTTATATGGTCTTAAACAAGCTACTAAACAATGGCATGAGAAATTTGATTCTGCTATTTTATCTTTTGGTTTTAGGCATAATACTGCTGATAAATGTATTTATTCTAAATTTATTAGTGATTATGGAGTGATTGTTTGTTTATATGTGGATGATATGCTTATATTTAGTACTAACATGCTTGGTATAAATGAGACTAAGAATTTTCTTACCTCTAAATTTAAGATGAAAGATTTTAATGAAGTAGATACAATTTTAGGAATTAAAATTACAAAGAATGATAATGGATTTTCATTAAATCAAACTCATTACATAGAAAAGCTGTTAAATAAGTATCAATATCTTAAAATAAAAGAATATAGTACTCTATATGATTCAAGTGTGAAACTTGTCAAGAATGATGCTAGACCAATAGAACAATTAAAGTACGCTACTGTTATAGGAAGCTTGATGTATGCTATGCATTGTACTAGACCTGATATTGCCTACACGGTATGTAAGTTGTCAAGATTTACAAGTAATCCTAGTATAGCTCATTGGAATGCAGTTGAAAGGGTACTTGGTTACCTTAAAAGAACTGCCAAATTAAGGTTGTGCTATACAGGATTTCCTTCTGTTTTAGAGAGTTATTCAGATGCATGCTGGATAACAAAAGCTAGTGATAACATATCAACTACAGGTTGGATATTTTCACTAGCTGGTGGTGCTGTAAGTTGGGAATCTAAGAAACAAACATGTCATGCACACTCAACTATGGAAGCTGAGTTTATAGCTTTGGCAGCTGCTGGTAAGGAAGCTAAATGGCTAAGAAATTTGTTATTTGAAATTGAGTTGTGGCCACAGCCAATGCCACCTCTTCCCTTACATTGTGATAGTGAGGCTACTATGTCTAGTGCTTTCAATAACATTTAAAATGGTAAGTCTAGACATATAAGCCTAAGGCATGACTATGGTAGAGAGTTAATCTCAAGTGGTACCATTACAATCATCTATGTAAAGTATGCAGAAAATTTGGCGGATCCTCTTACTAAAGCTTTGCCCAGGGATAAAGTGTGGAGGACTGCATATAGTATGCGACTAATACATAACCCTCAAGACACCAATAATGGTAACCCAACTTTGAATTACCAAAACAGTAATTACTAAAGTTTAATGGGTAATAACAAGTTATCGATTAGTGTCTGATATGGCACTTATAATAGGAGTCTTATACCTGAATTTGAAGTGCCATTGTTGTATTGAGAGGTTGAGTTTTAAACTCTTAATGGAGATCGTTTTGGAATTGTCTAGGGACAATAAAAGGATCTCCACCTATGTGAATATGAAGTGGTGTCGCTTCAACAAGAGTTTAAGGGGTTTTACTCTTGAAATATTCACAGAAATTAGATTGCTAGCACATGGCCATTGAAATTGTGCTAGGAGCAAGTAAGAGTTTTGTGAAAAGTGACAAATTGAGGTGTGTGGTACTTTCGATCCTAATAGTAAGAAGTCATGGTTTAATCTTAGGACACTATGTACTTTTATTAGCATCCTAAAGTACTTACACTAATTGAAGGTTTAAATCAATAAGATACCTTCTTGTATGCATTATATTTGTTGTATTACAAGCTAGTGGGGGATTGTTGGATAGCTTGTAATAAATACAAGGGAACAAGTTCCCACATTGCTTGTAAATGTGTAAAGTGATATATTTTTAAAGGGAAGTCAACTTTTAAGAGTAATTTGGAGTCAAAGAGGAAATGGGCTTTGACTATGGAGCTTGGCTTGGGCTGGCTTGGCTTGGGCTTAAAAAGTCAAAGATGGGCACTTAGGTTTTTGGCTCTTTGATTTAATCCGAATTTTTTATTTTGACAAAAATATTTTAAATTCTATTTTGAATTTAAAATTGTTATTAACTGTTCCAACAGACATATTTTCAGTTATATGCTGGAACGGTTATATATGTAAAATGAATGGTTGTTATTTAACAGACAATCACAACCATTCATTTATGCCTCTTCAAATTCTATTTAAGAGTTGATTTCCAGAAACACTGTACTTTTGGATTCTGACTTTTCACAATATTCTGAGAGGCTTTGTTGTATCCTGAGATAACTTGCTTCTGTGTGAGGCAATATTACACTCAAGAAAATGTAACTCTACACGCCTCAAAGCCATATACGTTGTTATTTTCCTAACAAAAAGAACATATGTAAAATGATTTTTTCACCCTTTCTTTTAAATATTTTATTATTATTTTATTAAAATTATTTTTACTTAATGGTCATTTTATCGTTTTCAATCTTCTCAGAGTCAATCTCATTGTCTATCCAAACTAGCCCTATTGACAATGGTGGGAGGAAGAGAGTAATTCCTAAGAAATTTGCTTTTTGTTTTCCTCCTCTTGCTTAATGCATATTGCTGCTATATTTTTAACTGCAAGAGAAAAAATGTGTAAAACTAGCTACAATACTATTGTGGAAATTAGCACCTTATAAAACTTATAGGATATGTAATTATGTTAATTGACTGATTGCAATATGCAATGGAATGTTCAGAAGACAGATTTTTCTTCCAACTTCAAAATCTGTGTCCATACATAAAATGGAAATTTCATAGGGATATCAAGATAAGTTTAAGATAACATCAATTAAGATATTATTGGCACATACATGCACATAATCATGGGATGAATGAACTTGTAACAGATAAGTAGAGTTACAGCTTTAAAATGTGATGATAGAGTTATAGTTTGAAGTCTGAAGCCATACTTTTCCAAACACATTGAAATAAAAACACTTAGAATTCATACACTGGGTCTTATGGGTCAAAGTGAACATAAACATTAAAATTGAGTAGAGACATACCAACAATGTATGCAGAAAATTGATTTGGAAGACAACAATCATTGACTTTCGGTTCAAGCAAACAGTTAAATGTAGTGATATAACAATTGTCTGCACCATACAAAAGGAAAAGCTATAGATCATTTCATTGATACCCTTAGGTTTCATTTCTGTGATGATAACTTGCTTGATAATGCTCAGCTAGGCCTGTTTTCAGTTTACCTGACCCACCTTATTTCTTCATTTATCCTAAAATACTATAATTATTATAATTATAAATTCTGATAAATATAGCACAACATAGTTTAGGTTAGATAGCTAAAAATGAAGAATACACAAAAAATGCAGAGCATACCTCTCTAGCAATCTGCACAGAAACCACTGCTAGTACTTCATATTTGTTAAGAAACCAGTAACATTGTCATTTTTGATACAGATATAAATATTAAAAAAAAAAGCATAAGAATTCCAAGAGCTAAATTTCCAACTAGAATGAATTAAATTGGTAAGTTTTTCAACAAATAATGAAAAAGTAAACTATCTTGTGCGAGACCAATAGTCTTGAGCGTGGCCATGGCTGCGATACCCCCACCCATGGCCACCGCCTCACCCTCCACTCAGGCATTGGACACTAGCACAACAACCAAACAACAAAAATTTAATCCTAAACTCTAAATCATTAACAACAAGAAACTATAATTATACATGAGATCTGAGTTTGGAGCAATGGAGGGAGCGATGGAGCTGATAGAGATTAAGCGATGGAGTTCTTAACAAGAAAGGATGGTTGATGGAGAAATTCTATTTACACCCCTCATTTTACTATTCCTACCCCACCCCGTTATCACACAGTAAATTTAGCTTATCAAATAACGATTTTAACTTTACAAAATCAAGCTGCCATGACCCTTGTGCAAGGAAATTTGCACAAATCTTCATACTACGCGTGACCTTGCATGATTGCAAGTGCATAATATGAAGATTTGAGTGTAGATTTTCAAGTGCATAATATCAAATGGCAATCTAGATTTCGCGCAAGAACACTTATGCTATTGCAAAAAATCATTGCGTGCTTTAAAATTTTACTGCACAAAATAATTTTTGTAATTTCTTTATACTATAAAAAATAATTTTTATTTTATGGGTTTTATTTATACTATAAAAAACAATTTTTATTACAATAACATTTATGAATATAAAGTTACTTTTCCCCCATTTTTTCCTGTCGCTTTTTCTTTTTCTTCTCTTGATGCTTTTTTTCTTCTTATTCTGCTTTTGCTTTTTCTTCTACATTTTTTTCTTCGTCACTCCACACCTTAAATTTCATTTTATTTCAAAAAAAATGAAAAATCTTAGTGAGGGTAGCTATTATGATAGCTATGAAGAATACAAAAGCTTTCTTGAAAGTGTAAAAGCCGACGAAGGAGAAGAGGTAAAAATTTGGAGCTGTGCTCTCGGTGTCGCCTGCCGCGCAGTCGGATTTGCACAACAAAGGTTGTCCATAAGTTACATTTCCGCGCAAGCCGCAAATGGCATTTCCACGTAACCCAGCTTTCACGCGAAAGATGGACTTCCGCGCAAGCTGGCTTGTGCGGAAGATGCACTTTCGCACAACCTGGCTTGCATGGAAGATGCACTTTTGCACAACCTGGCTTGCGCGGATCTATAATTAATTTTTTTAATATATTATTTATTATAATAATTATAATTAAAGACTTTGTTTAATATTTGCAGAATGATAAAAAGATAGTGTATAGTGGAGCATCGAAAAGTGTCCATGAAGAAATATTTGACTGTACTAATGCATTTACTGCTAACCAAGTAAGTAGTTTTAAAATTAATATATTGTTTTAATACAAATATAGTAGAAAAAACTAATAATTAAATTTATTTTGTTTCAAGTTTTCAATAGTCGAAATGCCTTGATCACACGGGCTAGAGAGCTTGGAAGAGACTTAGGTTTTGTTGTTGTGATAAGATCATCAAAAGTTGGTGTTCCTCGAAGAAGACCTAGAGTTTGACTTGTATGTGAAAGGTATGGAACGTATAAGTCAAATAGAGATGAATTTCATTGCTTGGGAATGGGAACAAAGAAGTGTAATTGTCCATTCGAGTTACTAGGGGTGAAATTAGACGAGAACGATAGTTAGGCAGTGAAAGTAGTATATGGGATGCATAATCATTTGGTTGCACAACAGCTCGAAGGACATTCTTTTGCTGGTCAATTGACAGTGTAAGAGCAAAGTATGGTGGGTGATATGATAAATGCCATGGTAAAACCAAGAAAAATATTAATGATGTTGAAACAACATGATGAGAAGAATGTAAGTACCATAAAGACCATCTACAATGCACGACAAAAATATAGAATGGATGAAAAAGCTGGTAGATCACAGATGTAACAACTCATGAAACGCTTGAATGATTGTAAATATGTTGAGTGGCATAGGAGTGATGAGTCAAGTGATTGTGTTAGAGACTTATTTTGGGCACATCCAACAACTATAGATTTGTTGAATGCTTTTCCTAATGTATTAGTTATGAATTGTACATATAAAACTAATAGATATCGAGTCCCACTCCTTGAGATTGTTGGTGTAACATGTACAAATCTAACTTTTTCAGTTGCATTTGTTTACATGGAGGCTGAGCGCATTGACAACTACACTTGAGCATTAGAGAAGCTAAAAAGCTTGATGTCTTCTGATTCAACACCTTTTGTCATTGTTACTGATAGGTGTTGTAAAGATTTTTGTCCGGGGACTCAATCACTAGACGATTTTGAAAAACATAAAAAGGAGTCACCACCAATATTTGTTTTTTATTAGGTGTGATTGGCCACCTAAAATCATTTTTTTTAACAAAATCTTAAAATTAATTAAGTTTTATTAAAAAATTTTTTTTTTGGTCTGCAAAAACAAAGTTTGGGTTTGGGAGTTCGGTTACACGTGGGGAAGGATTAGCACCCCCGTAATGCCTGTTAAAAAACGGTACCACTTAATTATGTATTATCTTTTGATCTTAATAAAATGGTCTTTATTAAATATTTTAAAAGAATTCCATTTATTTTGAAATCATTTTTTATTTTATTAAAATTTATTTTTATTTATGTTAAATTTTATTTTTTATTTGAAATAAATGAGAATCTTTTGTATTGAAAATTATTCCGAAGTACCCCAATACTTCTCGTAGCATTTCGGATAATTTCTTCACCTAGAGATTTCTTAAGAATTGCTACTTGCGATTTCTATAGAATCCCATCCTCGGGAGATTCACACTTATTTTGTAATTCCATAAATGCATATAATGCAAACAAAATATGAATGATGCATATGAAAAATCTTATATTTATTTATTTGCATTATTTATTTATATTTATATTTATGTTATTATTTTGTAATTTATTTATTTTTATAAAATCTTATTTTTATTGAAAAATCATACTAAATATTCCAATACGCTGGTAACATTTAGCATATTTCTCACACCTAGAGATCAGTTAGGAATCACTACTTGTGAATTTCGTAACATCTCATCATCGGAAGTCAAATTTATATTTTTAATTATTTATATTTTATATTTTATTTGTTTTTATTTTTCTTAAATTAATTTATTTCATCAAATTAGAAATTTTAATATCAAAATAAAATCACTTAAATATCCCAAAACGCTGGTGACATTTAAAAATGTTATTTCGACCCTAATGATTATCAAAGAATCAATACTTGTGATTTCTATGAAATCCTATAATCGGAATTAGTGCTTTTAAGATTTATATTTTTGTTTACTTATTTATTTCATATTTATATTTTATTTATTAACTTATTTCATAAATTTAATTATATAAGAAGTTTTAATATTGAAATAAATTACTTAAATATTCAAATTTGTAGGTAATATTTAAGTATTTTATTTCAACCCTAAGGATTACCAAAGAATCACTACTTGTGATTTCTAAGAAAACCCATAATCGGATTGAATATTTATTTAAATTTAAACTTTGTTATTTTATTTATGGCAATGAAGATTTACTCTTCATCTTAAGATTTTGATTTTATAACTTTGCTTTGTAAGTTTAATAATTAAGAATTTCGTTCTCTATATATTATTTTCTAACCATGTCAAATGATTAATAAGGATTATCAACTAACATATAAATTACAAATCACAAAGCATATTGCATATACAAACAATAAATAAATATGCATTTGACTAGTCAACTTAACAAACATTAACAAAGCAAAAACATATTATCGAGAAACAAAATTGTAAATGGAACACTACACGTATATCAAAGCAATCTTGAGAGTTTGACTAAGTCAACCCAAACATCATATTATCAAAATAAAACTAGTCAAAACACTAATAAAGAAATAATATAATAACAAGGGTGGACCTATAATCAGCAAAAGATCTCCCTTTCTTTCCTTACAAAGCTGTCTCTACCGAGCTTCCCACTCCTCCAGTTCAACTTTTCATTCTCTTCCTCAACCGTCAACCAAGGCAGCTTCTCTGTGATTTCTTCGAACCTGCAGGTACATACGCAACAACCAACACAGCAGGGGCTTCACGCCGAGTAATATGGGAACAACAAGCTTCGATGGCGAGGATGATGACAGGGACAGCGATGAAAGCTGCGATGACAGTGGTAGAAGGAATGGTTTTGGGCAGTGGCGTTGATGCAATGGTGGATGAAGCGAAAAGGTGAAGGTAGTCCTATGGCGAGGAAGGGTGATGCTGGGCTTGGCAAGGATGAGGCGTAAAGGTTAGGCAGGGGCGTGAATGCCGAAAGCAGGGAGACCATAACAGAAACGTAAACTTGTAGCCGATCGTGGCAATGACGATATGTGGCTATGCAGGAAGCTGAGTTGAAGATGACAGAGGATGGTGGCTGTGTCTCCGGCCCCACTCAAAGTTTCATTCCACTGGCTTTTATAGCCACTTCAACTTAAAACTTTATGGAAGGAAACAAATTTCCCCCTTTTTGATGCTTAAACTGTGGCTGCCATCATGGGATTCTCATTCATGATTTATTTCCTTCAATTTGCAAATTATCATGTTCATTTTTTGGAAACAAATCAACCAAGTCAACTCTTGAGTGTGTAAATTTTGCATGTGCTTCACATAAGATTTTCAAATTTGAAATTTTTAATTTTTGGGTTTGCATGGAATACATGGGGTACCAATTTAAGATTTGACCAAAATTGACTTGTTTCTTTTTTGTCATTTTTTATTTTTTTATTTTTTTGATTTTTTATTTAAAAATTGTTCAGACAAAATTAGGTTTCTACAATAGGGATTTAGCATTGATGAAAGCAGTATGGACAGTATTCCCTTGCGCAATTAATCTCTTATGTAGATAGCATATATCAAAGAATGTACTTACTTATTGTAAAAAGTTTTTTAAGAGCATGGAGAAGTGGGAGGCATTCATGTCAGCTTGGGGCATTCTTGTATCCTCTTCAAATGAGTATGAGTATGAAGCAAATTTAAGTTTAATGGTCTCTCATTATCGTTCTTATCCTAGAGCGCTCGAGTACTTAAAAGATACTTGGTTAACTGAACATAAAGATAGATTTATTGCTGCTTGGACAAATAAAGTAAAACACTTTGGAAATGTTACAACAAATAGGTATGTAGGTTTACAAAGTTTAAAATTCTTATTTTCACAACTTATACAATTTATTTATTATAATAAACATTGTTCTAACGTCATGTAGGGCCGAGAGTGCACATGCGAAGTTAAAGAGACACCTTGGATCGCACTAAGGAGATTTTGATTTATCTTGGAATGTTCTAAACTCCTTAATTGAGCTACAACATACGGAGATAAAGGCTTCGTTCGAGAGAAGTGTTATTGTTATTGAACATAATTTTAGACCAACTTTGTTTAGGGAGTTACGAGGATTGGTGTCTAGGACATCATTGAATATAATTTTGAAGGAGCATATCGAGCAAATGATACCGGCATTGACCATCTTATTTGTGGTTGCATCATTAGAAGCACATATGGATTGCCTTGTGCTCATGAGATTGCTGAATTCATGAGGGACGAGAAACCTATTCCCTTATCTGTTTTGGATCCTCACTCATTGGTCGAAGTTGGACTTGAAGAAAAAACTGTTGATTACTTAGCTGAGTTGAATCTTGATGCCGAGTGGGAGCTAATAGTGAAACGCTTCAATGCATGTGATCTCTCAGGAAGATTAGCCTTGAAGAAAAATTAAGAGAACTAGGTGATCCAGCAACTACATTCCTTATTTTTCCACTAGAGAAGGCTAAGATCAAAGGCCGTTCAAACAAATCAACTCGACGTGCCCCTTCATACTTTGAGATTGTTGAATCTCAACATGATAACGCATCAACACCCATTTCAATAAATTCAGCAACTAAAAGGATGAAGCTACAAGTTCATCGAAAAAAGAAAGTGAAATTTATTGATTCTTTTCCTTTAGAGATACGCCCCTTCATACGCTCTATCGTGGATGTTGAGTTAGATGGACATTATGGTTTTCGGGCTATAGTTGGGTTGCTAGGCATGGGTGTTGATGCATGGGCGAAGGTGTGACAAGATTTGATTGAGGAGATATGTTTATGCCTCTTTAAAATCCTCATGGCTAACCGTAGCATTCTAGCTTCATGTATATACATAATATTAATTTTATTTTCATGTTAACTCTCCATTTCTGCTCTTCACGTCACCCACATACCAAGCAGAATTTTCTGCTTCATCTACTCACGCCCCACACGCTCACAACAACAATTTCTTCAGCCATGAACGCCACTAACCAACAAGAAATTCAACCCTACTAAATTTCTACATGTTTTTATTTCAAACCTTATCCTTACATATCGTTCACTTAACCAACATCATCATAAATCAAGGATCAAAGTGCATGGACGTGAGCTGAAGAATTTTCTTACCTGTTCTACGCCACTGTCCAGCTGCAAGGAAACCTCTTTTGAGCGTTTTTGGCTGAATTTCTTTGATGAATGGAAAGCTATGGAGGTGAGCATGAAGTGTTGTGAAGGAACTTAATTGATTTGGTGATGAGAGGATGATGATTTTAAAGCTGAAGCATAAAGATCGGTGGCGGAGAAAACATGAAACGTGAGCTGAAAAAAAAACAGAAAATGATTGAGGCGTGAAATCTCAGCTGAATAAATAATGGAGGCTGACTCGGTTTCTTAAATTTAATTGGCCATAATTTAATTTTAATGAATAACAATTCTGATATAATTTAATTAAGTCAAAAATAGCCTCCAAAATCACTTTATTTACTCACTTGCCACTGTGCAGTCACTTTTCTCTTTCAGCCCATTTTTCATTTATTTTATTTATCTCTTAAACCAATTTAATCAAAAATTTGATCCACTTTAATCAACCCTTGAGAAAAGCCAACTTTACCCTTGTACAACTTCGAAAATTTCAATTCTATCCCACCTCTATTTCGACATTTAGAAAAATATTTTCAAAATTAATTAATTGATTTATTTAAAATTTATTATTTCGTACATGTACAGTATAAAATAATGAGTTCTCACAAAAACAAAAGTCACTAAGTACAAATACACTAATCCTCTGACGCGTCAGATATAATTGCCTTGCCTCTCATCCTCTCGATCCTAATATAAAAACGTATAGCTAAAGGAGCTATGTTTGATGTAACTAGTGGAGAAGCTATCTTTGATGTAACTAGTGGAGCTGTCTCCGAGGAAAAAGGAGCTGGTGGAAAGGCTATCTTTGATGTAACTTGTGGAGGAGCTGTCTGTGATGGAGCTAAGGGAGGAGCTGAGGATGAAGCAGCATCTGATGACCCAGATAATATGTCACGCAGGTCATAAAGTCCCTTTGTCAATGTCTCCACATCTTTGTTGCCACTAATGAGTAATTCAATGTAAGACATTGGCCTTGAATTGCGCTACAAGACAATATATGAAAGAAATTTTATCAAATCAAATAGTATGAAAAAATTTTATTCACTTGGAATTTAGTGTTAATAACTTATACTAGAATAATCGAAATAGACCAGGAGAGCTTGAAACCTCGATCTGCGTGCTGGATTTTGTACGAATCAATGAGAAATGGCTCCGTACCAAGCCATATAATCTGGAGTTGTCTCTCTTGGGATCACACACCGTCATCCTCTATTCTCTTCTGTGAGGATATACATAGGCCATCTCTACCATAATTGATCCATAAATTGATAAACAACATCGTAAGTGGTGCTCGTACTACCTCTCCGTGCTCTAAATGGCGCCAAAGGTCTCAGAGGTACAGTCTGTACATAGCCCCACTGCCATAACACTCTCTCTGGATGATACGGCTCCACGACATCCCCAGCTTTTAAGTAGGCGGTAAAAAATGTGATCGAAGGTAACGGATGATGTCTTTGACTATCTGCATAGGGATCCCAGCACACTTGATTACACTGAAGGTCATCTAGCTGCTATCGCAAGACCTTCACATCTTGGCCATAAGTACGTGGCTTCCATTGTCGAGCTCGAGGCATACTATCCTCGTAGTTAAAGTTCACATCCGGACTTAACGATAGAAAGTGCTCATAAATCCAAGCTTACATCAAATAAAATATTAATCATTAATAAATTACAAACAAATAAATTATAATTAACAAGTTACTTAGATAAAGTAAATTATAATACTTGTAAAAGGGTCATATAGCCGGTAATCCCATGCACTTTTGATCTGCTCACAAGACCCAGCTGTCTATACATATGAGCAAGAGCACCTGCACCCCACGCGTATTCACTGATAGCCGCTAGATCCTCTAAACAGGACAATAATGATATGGCAACATGTGATCCACTCTTATCTACAAAAAGTGTGCATCCAAGTAAGTGAAGCAAGTATGCATGAGTAGCATATACTGTCTCCTCATCACTGGAGCTATCAGTGACATTGCCAAAATTCATTCTCAACCACTGCAATGTCATATTGGACCTATGACCGGTACTCATCGCCGCTTGAGCCTCTGTAAGAGAGACTCTTAACAAACGTACTAATAATCTAACAGCGTGCTTCATAGAGATGTGCCGGTAAAATACGATCGCCCCGGTCACTAGTATGCCTAGGAGTGTAGCTACATCATCCAGAGTAATCGTCATCTCTCCAAAAGGCATATGAAATGTATTCGTCTCTAGCTGCCACTTCTCACAAAAAGCAGAAATGATGGTGTTGTTGCATGTGTGGTAACTACAGTCAACCAAACTCCCTAAGCCGAACTGCAAAACAGAGGAGAGAATACGAGATCTATCATCGTCTAAGATCCACTGAGAGATTTTCTTGCTATGATTAAGGACCTTCAAATTGCCTCGCTCCTATATAAAAAACAACAAACAATAAGATCATTTCAAAAGCGACATGTGATCATATATTGCAAAAACAACAAATATTATCAAATTTTTGCAAGGAGAATTACCTGCCTATCCCGTATTGCAAAAGCAACATGTGATCTAAAACTTCTAAGAATTGAGGTACTAGTCAGGCCTCCAAGACAAGGCTCGACTTCCTCCCCTACATACTCTGCATCTAGCTGCTCAGCCTGCTCGACCTGCTCAACTTGTTTGACAGGTTTGACTTGTTCGGCTTGCTCGGCCTGATATCTTCTAACTTTTCGTCTCCTCTTAGAGCCGGTAGATTGCTGTCGTCTTCCTTGAGATGAAGATCCACCTCATGTTAATGCCATGTCTGAAAAAGAAAAATATTTAAATAATTATAAAACAAATTAAAAGCTAAGGCACTAAGTGCATTTAACAATATCTCGTCCTTATTAATTTTCTTGATTTTATTCAAAACTCACTTATACACTTTAGAATACCTATTATTGAGCTTTGACTGCTGTATTTTGAAAAAACATATTGCAATTTTCTTGATTTAATAGAGAGGTATTAGAAAGGTGTGAGCAAAGTGTAAAGAGTGTGTGCAATAGTTGAGTGCAAGTGTGTGAGGAAGTAAAGAATGTACAAGTGAGTGGAAGTGTGAGTGAGTGACGTGAGGTGTGTGTAGTGCAAAGTGAGAGTAAGTGAGAAATAATAGTGTGAAGTGTGTGTACATTGTAAGCAAGTATAAATAAAAGAAATTTTTTATTAGTCACTCAACTCCATCATTGACTACTTATTTTGTTGATTATATATTTACTTTGTAAAATTGATCCTTTGTAACAAATAAGCAGATCATGACAAGTATAAATATATATTTTGTTATATCTACTTTGATTTAATCAAGATTTTTCCTATTTGTGAAGTCTATACATATATGAAGGTGAAGTGTAAGCATTATCTTCTTGTTGAAAGAGACAATATATCACATTATTTATTTCTCCGAGAATACTTTAATAGAACATAGCAAATTCTTAATTGCGCAACTTTAATTTATCATTAATTAATATACATCAAGCACATACCTAGTGGTAATAGTCCTATAATGCAATAGCTTGTAAAGATTGATGGCAGCAATCAAAAGGAGATGGTGGCAATAGTTTGTATATTTACAAACTTCAGTCAGATGATGAAATCAAAAATCATAAAAACCAAGCTTGCAGAAAGTAGTTAAAACTAGAAACAATCGCATAAGGACCCTTGTGCGAGGCCCAACCTTACACAAGACCTCGCCCAAAGGCACGAGGCTTTGGGCAGAGAAGCTTTCTCCGGGCAAGGGAACTTGTGCGAGGAAGTTGTCCTCGAGCAAGTGCCCTTGCGTTGGAAGATGTCTTCTAGCAAGTGGCGTTGCGCGAGGAAGTTGTCATCGCGCAATTGAACTTGCATAAGGGCGTGACCCTTGGGCAAGTCTCCATGCAACAATGCGTAGGTGGCGCTAGGCCTCGCGCCGCATGCAAGTGTGCCACCTGTGCGAGGCTGGCCCTCGCACAAGGACACTTGCGCGAGCCTCAGCCCAGCGCACAGTCCCCTTACAATACATTACAATACCTATTAAATTACAGAAGAATTTTACCTAAACAGCAGGAGCCTCGTACCAGGAAGGAAGAAGAAGGAAGGAAGAGGAGGAGAAGGAGAAGGAGGAAGAAGAAAGAAGAAGGAGCCGGCTGCTATGAAAGTAAATAAGGGTAAAAATATCCTTTAGTTAATAGGGTTGTTTGGGTGGGGTAGGTTTTGTAGTATGTGGGGTGCAAATAGAATTTCTCTGGTTGATGTGGGTGAAAAGATGTGTGGTTAATATTGTAAATTAAAGAAGTATATTCGCTGGTTTTTTACAATGTAAATAGAAGTACAGTATCATTATAATAAAAGTTGTAGATCTACGCTCTCTCACCCTCGGCCATGTCTTTTTTACTTTGGTTGGACACTGTTTATCTTTCGTTTTATTCTTATCTTTTGTCGGTATGTGGGTACTTTTGCCATTTCGGATGAAGTTTCTTTCTGATGTGAATCTGGGCGCGTGTGCGAGGTCTCTCTTTTCTTACTCGTTCATGTGGCCTTTCTGTTATCCCTTAGTTAAGCTCAGTTGTTGTACATGCTATGATTATGTACAATCCTTCAAGTCAGTGCTTTCTTTCTCTCCTTCAGAATGTCTTGCATAGTTGTGGTGCAAAAAAAAAGGGTAGAAGAGAGAGCGGAGTTCGACTCGATCTTGTCCTATCTACCATTAGGAACTGGATCTTCCTGGAGACTGTTATAACCATCGAAAGTGGTTAAGGCTCTTGAGGCGATGTCTAGAGGTCCTGATTATGGCTGAGTCAACTGTAGTGAAGTCCTCACCATTTCCATTTTCGACATGAGAGCTTTCTACCTCCCTGAACCTTTTGCTCCTTTTGACCACAATATTATGCCCTTTTTTTCATTGAGGTATGGCACTGACGTTTTGGGGTTTGTTCTTGGTTTCAATTTTTTATTGTATTTCAACTTTTTAGGATGAATTTCTGTTGCAGCTCATGTCTGGGGCAGATTCCCGCTGAATGCACCATCCAGTTTTTCGATCTTGCCTTTAAATTATCCTAACCAGAAGGTGCGCCACCTTTTACGGTGATTTATGTTTGTTTTTGGTTTAATTTTATATTTACATTTTCATGAAGCTGAAGAAGCATGCTTAATTATAGTTAATTTTTTAAATTGTGTAATAGGAAACATCTAAACCAAAATTA
Organism: Heritiera littoralis; assembly: GCA_031772115.1. Lineage (NCBI taxonomy): Eukaryota > Viridiplantae > Streptophyta > Magnoliopsida > Malvales > Malvaceae > Heritiera > Heritiera littoralis. The sequence goes on from JAPDPK010000015.1 coordinate 4,962,377, forward strand.
AGGAAAAAGAGGAAAAATTTAAAACCTCTATTTATTATCTATATATTAACATATGCATTGAAAGAAAAATGGGAAGAGAAAAAGAAAGTATATCATATTACTCGTAAATAGGTTTTATCCTTAAGTGGAATATGCAAACACCACATATCAAAAATCCTTCATTCATACAAATAAAAAATAGGAAAAAAAGAAATTCAAATCATATTCATCCTTCAAAAGTTAAGAAAGTAAATGAAAAGAAAAAAATATATATTTGTGACTTACTTTCAAGTTTATGATGATGTGTGATAAGCTTAATCCTATGCCATAAATTCCTGTGTTTTTAGGTTTCACCAGAAGGTTAAAAGTATAAATTTCCTTTTTCAAAAATAAATCCTTAAAAGAAAAATACTTTTCCAAAGGCAAACTCAACATATATAGTTTTAAAGTTTCATAATTGATTAGATTTTTAGTTAATGTCAAAGGTGGCTATGATTTCTTATCAATAGAAGAAGGAAAATGAACCATGCAAATACTGGAGAGGAGAATGACAAAAGGCAAAAATAATATTTATTGTTAAGTTGGAAGTCCCAATTTAGGGTTATTTTCACTTTGGTGCAAAAGTGATCAATCATCTAATCAGACTAGTTTCTCTTTATTTATTCAATTCTTACCTCCTTTCTCATTCCATAGCAAGGCATGAAGCAAAAACCACCCATCTCTTTGAAAATCTAAGCGTTTTTATTTCTATCCTATACACTTGCTGCTATGGTTAAGGAAGAGGAAATCAATTTGAATAAGGGAGTGTGGGCTTTAGCCTGAATATGAAGGAAACAAACCACCCTTCTTTTCCCTCTTTTAACCACTTTGACAAAAAAAAATTCCTGTTGAAATTTGCCACTTTGGCTGCTGTGACGTATTTTTGACTTAGAGCTATGACAAGGGCCCAAATTTTTATCTCTATTGGAGTGCATTCCTGCTCCAGTAATCAAAATGTCATGTAAAAAAAGCTTTTGAATGCAAAGAAAAATGAAAGGGAAAGTAGCAAAAGTGAGAGTCAGCCACTCATATGACTTAGTTGCCTCATTATAGAGCTAAGCTAGCCTTCATTCCATTACAATATAATCATAATAGTAGTAACCTTTATAATTGTGTTGTTGTTATGGAAATAAGAGCAGCTTCTTCTTTGGTATTTTTTCTTTAGATAAAATGAATTCAAGCAAAAAAGACCAGATCTTTTTGTTACTTTTGTTATCCATTCCTTATATCTCCTGCTGAAATGAACAAAACAACAAGTGGATGTTGATTTTAATTTGTTTTTTGCTTATTTACTACCTTGCTTGCCTGTTTATTTCTTGACAAATCTTCCTTTGATGTAAATTTGGCAAACTATGTATGTACCATAATGAAAAACCAAAGCATTGCCTGATTTGTCAATTATAGATCAATATCTTTTACCTTTATTTCTATGTTTTGCTGAGAAAATTTCAAAGTGTTCTTTAAAAGTTTACTTTAGGTTTCATTTAACTTTAATTGAATTGATAATGCTTAAACTTTAAATCACGTAGCATTTAGGTGCTCAAACTTTAACTTAGGTAATATGATAGGAAAAAAATATCAAAGATGAAACCAACCTTGAATTTAGGGAAAAACTAAAAATCAGTAAAATCATGGCCTTTTATAAAATCTATTAAATCAACATTTTTAAAAATATCTTATGAATTAAAGTGTTTAATTGTTTTGTTTGATCATGATGTATGGGTTTAAAAAAATATACGTACAACAATAATAATCTGTCTAGGTAGTTTACACTTCAGTACACAAGTTTCAAAGTTGCATTATTATTATAGTTTTGTATCACCTATATTAGATTTAACTTCATGCTCAATGCAAGATATACTATGGAATTAATATAATGCATGCTCTGCTTTTAATGAAAATGTATATTTTGAAAAATCATCCCTTTTCAATTACTAAACTAAAAATTTGACCACATTAATAAGTTAATCATCCTTTCTTTTTCGCAAGTTCTTTACTGCTTTCATCTCTAACATCATCTGTTTACTGTTCAATGCACAACACAATCTTTCATCAAAAGGTATTTCTGCTGTGTATTAACACCGATCAGCGTTATTCTCAGAGTTCATATAACAACAAATTATGAAGTCCAAATCCTTCGCAAAGATGACCAACTAAACTTTAGCAATGGTTCGAAATCTTTTGTTAAAGCTCATGCTCTCAGGTTAAGAGATTTTATCTATATTGAATATGATGGAAACCTCAAATTCAATGTTTCCATCCGTGACAAAAATTCTACTTTCTTCACTCTAGGAGAAACTGAAAAGATAAAATGTATAACCATTTCTTCTTCTATGATGAAGTTTGAGTATTCATGTTTTTAATATAGCTTGCTATTTAACCTTGCTATCCTTGGCAATTTCTTACTATCTATTTATGTTTTAATTTAAACATCTCAAGCATAATGTTAATTATCTGTTTCTCTCTTACTGTATTTTTATTATACCTGATTCGAAGATGATGATGATGATGATGATGATGATGAAGATAAAGTTATTGTCATTAATCCGTTGATACTAATTTGTATGATGAGACCAATTCTGAACAGATTTAGTTTATTGGATTCCCTAAAAATCCACCTATTCTTTTGAGTCAAATTTGCTAACTTAGAATGCACCATGACCAAGATTAATGTTGACATCTTGCATATCGGTAATAATGAATATCTTAGTTTTTTTATTTGATTAGCTACTAATTTTTCCTATTTGTCCTTTATATTTCAACACATGCCAAATGAATTCCACAAATAATGTCTCCCAAAATACTCTACAAGCATCACTCTCTTTCTACAAAACAAAAACTCTTCTTAGACAATTATCTACATATATAATGAGTGATCACAACAAGGTGTTATCAGGTGGATGGAAATTGTTTGTGGTTGACAACCATATTCAAATTGGAGTTCTCTGTGCATTTCACATGCTTGAACCATTAATCTCTAAAGTCATCATTTATTATTGCAAATCTCATGTTTAAATTTATGGTTGTATCCAACTGAATTCGAATTTTTATCATGTTACATTTTTATGCATCTCTTGGACATTTTTCTATTTTTTAGAACCTTTGGAACACTTTCAATATCATTGAAGTTGTTTCTTCCAGCTTCATTGACATTGTGCATCACCCTATATCGCCTCTTCCCTGCCTATCCCGTAGCAACGCCTGGGTCTCATGCTAGTAAAGAGTAAAAATTGTAATGTAATTAGAAATTCTCATTCATTCTCGACAAGATCAAAATGACATAAGTGTAAAAAAATGTAAATAGGATACATGTTAAAAGTTAGTAAACTGATAAAAATTAAAAAAAAAGTTTTATATTTAATGTATCGATACAATTTTTTTTATGCTTTATACAACGTAAAAATAATTCTACATGATACCACATGAACATAAATTTATATAACATGAACACATATCTTATACATGAATTATTACATCTACTGTTAACATTGCTATCCTAACCAATTTTTTAATGAACTATTAACCAATTCAAATGAATAAAATCAGACAAAGCTGCCACCTATCTTAACATCCATTTAGGGCATGTATAACTTTATCTTATAATAGTTGTTGATGGTTTGCTTAGGTAGATGAGGACGTAGAATCTGTTGAATGCATTGTTGATGAATCTTGTTAGATTTGAAAGAAAAGAGATGTAAAGGAAAAAAAATAATAAGAAATTATCAGAATTAAAATTTTGAGATATATTCAATATGAGAATGTTTATAATAAAGTTACAAATCTTGATCTTACTGTAAGTTCAATGTAAAAAACACATGTAAATTTAGAGTAATTATATGTAACATATGTTAGAAGTATCATAAAAATATGATTATCAATGTAAACATTAGTGTAAATAGATTTAAATACACGATAGTTTTGCTATAATGCATGTTTATGTTAATTATCATGTGGTTACATACTTTTAACATATTTTACATCTAATAACTTTAGATTTATGCTTAATCATGTATTGTTTACATTAACCTTAAGTTAATTATCAAGTATTTACAGTACTTCTACATATTTTACGTCTAATAACTTTAAATTTACACTTAATTATGTGTTTTTTACATTGAACTTACGATAAGATTAAATTTTCTTTTTTTAACGATCTTAGTTGTAAAATTCCCTTATTTGAAACCTCAATCGGCATTTATAATAAAAAAAAGAAGAAAATTGTTCACTTCTTGCAAGTAATTCAAATGGCAACTGAATAATGTTTATGGGATCTATTGTTTTCTTGTGCTTCTTAAATACTGGATCAAATTTAACCATTCATATTTTATCAATTATGCTTATATAGTTGTGAATCGATTCAATATACGTCATTTTGACTAAAAATAATATCATGTTCAATATATATTGATATTTAAAATTTTACTATCATCAAATAAACATATTTTTCTTTTAAATAGATAGATTCCTTATTCATATTTTTTTAAAAAAATCAGTTCACAAAACTTTTATATTATGAAATTTGAAACAATTCGTAAATGTTATGAATAGTTGTAAATGTGGATGTCCATTCATCTCTTTATGCTCTCCATATTGGCACTTGAATGGGAAATTATTCATCTTTCCCTCATATAAGTTTGTATTTTTCTTTTGATCTTTCATCTTTCATTCATGTATTTATGAAGCCTATAAATAGAGGCTCACCATCCATGTATTCAACACATTTAAAGAATAAAAGAATCTCTCTTCTTGCTCTCTCTCTCCTTGTGTTCTCTCTATAATTTTATAATAAGTTATCAGTATGAGACTCTAAAAACCTTTGTGAGATATGGAGAATAGGCCTCAACCAAAGATCTTCATTAACCACAATTATGTATCTCCTCTTTTATGGTAATGAAATTTTTTTTATCTACCTCATCCGTAATTATCTATTCTTGTGCATGTTTTATCTGCCTATTCAAGTATGAGATTTAATTGAAGATTATGATTCTTTGGTATGTTAATAACTTGGGGATCTAATTTGGTTCAATTCGGGAATCATTTGGATAGTTGACGAGAATTTTGAATTGAATTGTGCATAAATTGTCTAAACTATCCAAAGTGCCCAACCAAAAGTTTCTAAGTGTTTAACCTGGTTTTTGTACACGGAAATTGGTAATTTTACATGATTGTGTTATGCTTTCATTAAAGTTCACTCCCAAGTTAAAAAGTTTGAATTTTTTATTAGTATAGGTTGGTTAATGAATTGTTGAAGTTGGTTCTATATTTTGTCTTTGGCCTGATTACACATTCAACTTTCTGTAATTTTTCAAAATAATTGAATTGAGTTTTTGTGCCTCTAATTGCATGAATTGGCTAAGAACTTACTGAAATTGATCAAGATAATTTTATTTTGAAATTTTTGGGTCTAAAATAATTAGTTTTTGAATTTTAAAAACCAAATGATAGTTAATTTATAACATAATATAAATATATTTATTTTCTCTTAACTTGTTGAGCATACTTGTGATAGTTCATAATGTCAAACCTTGCAAAACTCAAATTTGTGGCTCTTGACATTACGGGAAAAAATTATTTATCATGGGTGTTAGATGCTGAAATTCATCTAGATGCAAACTGTTTTGGTGATACCACCAAAGAAGGAAACAAAGCATCTAGTCAAGATAAGGCCAAAGCGATAATATTTCTTCGTCATCACTTCCATGAGGGACTTAAAACTGAATATTTGACTGTTAAAGACCCACTTATCCTTTGGACCAGTCTAAAGGAAAGATATGATCACTAGAAAACTATTACACTCCCTAAAACTCGTTATGATTGGATGCATTTGAGATTACAAGATTTTAAATATATAAGTGAATAAAACTCAGCTATGTTTAAAATCAGTTCTCAATTAAAGTTATTTGGAGAAAAGATCACTGATAAGGATATGTTAGAAAAAAACATTTTCCACCTTTCACATGTCTAATGTGCTCCTACAGCAGCAATATTGTGAAAGGTTTTAAAAATTACTCTGAAATGATTTCATGCCTCCTTGTGACTAAGCAAAATAATGAGCTATTAATGAAAAATCATGAGGCCCGTCCAACTGGATCTGCTCCATTTCCTGAAGTGAATGCAATAACATATAATGGAAAAGACAGGTCACGCCAGTAGTCATAGTCGTGGACGTGGATGTGGTCGAGGTAATCATCAAGGTGGTCATTTCAAGAACACATATACCCACCAGAAGTCGGAACATAAGGATAGAAAATACGACAAAGATAAAAGTGGGAAAGATAAAATAATTGCGGAGAATTTGTGCTATTGTTGTAGAGGAAAAGGCTATTGGTCACGTACCTGTCATACGCCAAATCATCTTGTCGAACTCTATCAACAATCACTAAAAGATAAAGGGAAGAAGATAGAGACCAATTTTGCTAGTGAGGATGGAAAAGTTGAGACAAATTTTGCTTATGGGGATGATGATTATGGTTATGTTGATGCCACTCATTTAGATATTGCTGATTTTTTCTTACACCCTGAAGGAAAAATTGACCACTTAATTGGTGATATGAGTGTCCAAAAATAAAGTTCTTAGATCTTACTTTGATGTTATTGGACTTTATTTTAAGCATGTTTCTTATTAATTTTGATAGAATTCTAATTATTAAGTATTTGTCATGTTTAGATGTTTTATTATGTTTTGGTTATTTATGGGATATTTTGTTGATATGGTTATTTTAAATAAGTATCTTATTTTCAATGAAGACCATAAATACTACCTTGGTTTGATTTGCAATGAATGGTGGAGATATATGTCTCTCAAACAGTGCTACTAGACACACTATATTAAAGAATAAGAAATATTTTTTTTATTTGATAATGCAAGATGCCAATGTTAGTACTATATCGGGTAGTGCAAAATTGATAAAGGCACGGGAAGAGCTAACATATTCTTGCATGGAGGAACACAATTTGAAATTCATTAAGCATTATACTCTCCCAAGTCTCAAAGAAATTTATTAAGTTTTAAGGATATCTGCTGAAATGGGTATTATATTGAGACAACAAGTGAAGGAAACATTGAGTACTTTTACATTATGAGTATAATCTCTGGTAAAAAAAGTGTATTAGAAAAATTACCGACCTTTTCCTCCGGTTTATACTACACAAGAATTAGAACAATTGAAAAAAATATGGTCATTAACCAGAAGTTTACAGATCACAATAACTTTGTTTTTTGACATAACTGGTTAGGCTGTCTCGGATCGATAATGATGCAAGGAATAATTGAGAATTCATGTGGACATCCATTGAAGAGCCAGCAAATTCTTCAATCAAATGATTTCCCATGTGCTGCTTGTTCTCAAGGCAAGTTAATTGTTTGACCCTCACTGGCTAAGACAAGGATTGAATCCCTTACTTTTCTAAAACGTATACAAGGTAACATAAGTGGACCAATACATCCACCATGTGGACCTTTTAGATATTTTATGGTTTTAATTGATGCATCAACTAGGTGGTCAAGTATATCTTTATTATCAAGTCGCAACCTGGCGTTTGTGAGGTTACTTGCTCAATTAATTAGATTACGAGCACATTTTCCAAATTATCCCATGAAGACAATTCGTTTTGATAGTGCTGGTGAATTTACTCCCCAAACTTTCAATGATTATTGTATGTTTATTGGGATAAGTGTTGAACATCCTATAGCACATGTTCATACACAAAATGGCCTTGCAGAATCATTTATTAAGCTCTTCAATTGATTGCAAGACCATTACTAATGAGATCAAAACCTCCAATTTCTACTAGGGTCATAGTATTTTACATGCAATAGCACTAATTCGCATCAGGCTAATAAGGGGAAATTCTAAATGCATTGCAATTTTTACTCTTTCTACTACAAGTAATTAAAAACCAAAATTATCCCAATATAAAATGACATTAATATCCTATAGCCTACTTCTTCCCTCACTTTTTCTCTCTTTTCTGTTCTGCTCTTCAATCTGCTCTTCGGTCTACGTTTTCAGTTTCTCTCATTTTCCTTCTTCAATCATTAAATTCTATTTTCTCTGGTTTCATAAGAACCAATTTTCATCATTCAATACCATCAAAGCATCAAATCATAAGAATTAAATTCAACTTCAACCATCAAAGCATGCCTAGGGTGCTCTTGCGCAAGCTTGCGCTGGCCTGCGCCCTCACACAAGCAAGTTTGAGCAGAACCTGGGCCATCGCGCAAGAGAGCTTGCTCGCGTCCAGCGATCCTGCACAAGCATGCTTGCGCAGAGCCTTGACCTTGCGCAACCAAGCTTGCGCACGGCTTCTACCGTCCCGCGGGCTCGCTTGCAAGTGGTTGCTGCCTCATGCATGGCCTAGCGCAGGTGAGCTCAGTCGAGGCTAATGTGCCTCCCTTAGAATGTAGACTTGAAATGGGAGAGTACGTGAATTTAGAGCAGCTGGAGTCGGGGAGAAATTGGGCGACAGAGGGAGGTCAGATGACTTGAATTTGGGAGCTACTGGGAAGGGTTAAAATTATAATTATGGGGGGGTAAATTTAGTTTTTCTGTTTGGATGTAGTGTAAAGAGAAAAAATGGTAGTATATTTAGAATTACTTACCAATAAGTTATCATAAGTCATCCCCTTTAAAATTGGTTTTTGGTTAGGAACCAAATATTTCCCATCTAAGAATTTTCGAATGTGTTGTATATGTTCAAATTCCTCCACCATAACGTACTAAAATGGTCCTCAAAGGAGGTTGGGAATATATGTTGGATATGAATCCGCATTTATAATTACATATTTAGAACCATCAACATGGGATTTATTTACAACTAGATTCGCTAATTGTCATTTTGATGAATCAGTCTTCCCAACATGAGGGGGAGAAAATAGGCAGCTAGAAAAAGAGATAAGTTGGAATGAATTATTATTGTCTCATCTTGATTCTCGTATAAAACAATACGAACTAGAAGTTCAAAAGATAATTCATTTACAAAGTTTAGCAAATCAATTGCTAGATGTATTTATTGACCCAAAGAGAGTGACAAAGTCACATATACCAGCTACTAATGCTCTAATTAAAATTGATGTCCCAGAAGAACAACCTTTTGTTGCTAATGAATCTAAAGCATGCCTGAAGCATGGTAGACCAGTCAATTCTAAAGATAAAAATCCTCGAAAAAGAAAAGGAGCAAAGATTCAAGATGGCCAGGTCGAGGAAATGGTAACTTTGAAAGAGTTTACAGAAGAGCCCCTAGATAAGACTAACATTACAATTCCAGAAGAAAGTCAGGTACCTGAAATTAGTGAAAATGAAGAGATCTCGATAAATTATGTCATGTTACGAAAAATATGAAATCGAAATGAAATCGACATCAATGATGTTTTTGCATACATTATAGCGCTAGATGTGATGGATGATGACAAAGATCTTGAACTAAGGTCTATTGATGAATGCAAGCGTAGACATGATTGGCCAAAATGGAAAGATGCAATTGAGGTAGAATTGAAATCTCTTGAAAAGAGAAATGTTTTTGGACTAGTAGTCTATACATTTGATGGTGTAAAACTAGTGGGATACAAATGGGTTTTTGTGTGAAAAACGAAATGAGAAAGGTGTTGTGAGATATAAAGCACGTCTAGTTGCACAAGGATTTTCACAAAGACTTGGTATTGATTATGAAGAGACATACTTTTCTGTGGTAGATGCGACAACTTATATTCCTAATCAATCTAGCAATAAAAGAGGGACTCGACTTGCATATAAGGGATGTCGTTCAGCCTATTTGTATGGCCCACTTGATAATGACATTTATATGAAACTCCCAAAAGGATTTAAACTGCCAAAAGCATGTAATTCCGATTCTGGAGAACATTATTCAATCAAATTAAACATATCTCTATATGGATTAAAACATCTGGTCGCATGTGGTACAATTTCCTTAGTGAATATTTGTTAAAGGAGGGATATAAGAATGATCTCGTTGCCAATGCATTTTTACAAAGAGATCTAGATTTGAGTTTGTTATTATTGTGGTATATATTGATCATCTGAATATCATTGGAACTCTTGAAGAGCTTTCAAAGGCAATAGAGTACTTGAAGAGAGAATTTGAGATGAAAGATCTTGGAAAGACAAAATTTTGTCTTGGGTTACAGATAGAACATTTAAAGGACAGGATTCTTGTGCATCAAACAACTTATATAGAAAAGGTGCTAAAACGATTTTATACGAACAAAGCACATCTGTTGAGCACCTTAAGGTTTTGAGGTTAGTTGATGTAAATAAAGACCCTTTCCAACCTTGGGAAAATGATAAGGAGATTCTTAATCTTAAAGTACCATACTTGAGTGCAATTGGAGCACTAATGTATCTTGCTAGTCATACATGACCTGATATATCATTTTTTGTCAACTTATTAACGAGATATAACTCTTGTCCGACTTGAAGGCATTGGAATAGGTTAAACATGTACTTCATTACCTATAAGGTACAAAGGATATGGATTTGTATTTTCTTAACCTACCAAAAACATATTTGATTGGTTTTGCATATGCAGGGTACCTATTTGATCCTCATAATGCTTGATCGCAAACTGGATATGTGTTCACATGTGGTGACACCACCATTTCATGGCGTTCCATGAAACAAACTATAATAGCCACATCTTCTAATCACGCTGAAATTTTGGCAATCCATGAGGTTAGTCGCGAATGTGTATGGTTAAGGTCTATAATTCCGCACATACGAGGAGCTTGTGGTTTATCTTCAGGAAAAAAGGCACTGACGGTCTTATATGAGGATAATGTAGCATGCATCGCCCAACTCAAGAAAGGATATATCAAAGGTTATGGAACAAAACACATTTCACGAAAATTCTTTTTCACTCATGACCTTCAGAAGAATGGTGATATAAATGTTCAACAAATCCGTTTAAGTGAAAATTTGGCAGATATATTAACTAAGGCGCTTCCTACCACTACATTTGAGAAGTTAATCCATAATGTTGAATTGCATCGACTCAGAGATCTCAAGTGATATAATCATGAGGGAGAATAAATACACGTTGTACTCTTTTTTCCTTAACTATGATTTTATCCCATTGGGTTTTCTTGGTAAGATTTTTAATGAGGCAACATCTCATACGTATTATAAAGAATAATGTACTCTTTTTTCTTCACTAAGTTTTTGTCCTACAAAATTTTTCCTCGTAAGGTACATATTCTTCAGTAATGGACTTCTAAAAGAGAGTGTTATAAATAGTTATAAATCTGAATGTCCATTCATCTCTCCATGCTCTCCATATTGGCACATGAATGAAGAGCTTTTCACCTTCCCCTTATTTAAGTTTGTATTTTTCTTTTGATCTTCCATCTTTCGTTTAAAGAATAAAAAAAATCTCTCTTCTTGCTCTCTCTCTCTCTTTGTATTCTCTTTATAATTTTATAATAGTAGAATCATTATACACAACCTTTTTTTCGTGTTAATAGAGAATTTTTTTCGCGTAAACCCATGACTTTCAATTCCAAGTAATAAAAGAGCAACATTTATCGTTGCTTGCACCAAGGTTCCTCTTATTCATATTACATTAAAAAAAATGGGAAAAGAAAAACAACAACAATATCAAATTCAGCTAAAATGGTGGTGCTGTTGCCTCTTATTTGAAGGTTACATATAGCTGTTGGATTGAGCAAAGCTCAATTGGTTACCAACTAAAGTAGAAAGTAACATTTAGCAGATAAAGGCAAGCATGATGATTACTTCTCACTTGTGCTCCGGGGACTAAGACTAGCCACTGCTCTGCCACATCTTAATCCTCCAGAAATCATATTTTCCTAAGCCAAACTGTTACCGGCCAAACTTGAGCTTGTCTATGTACAGAATCAGGCTCCTTTATTTCAGTTCATAGTTCTCAATTATGGGATCACCGAACTCTCAGTTGCTTCAGATTCTTTCTCCGCAAGTTGAGTTTTGAGGAATGCCAGCACTGATAGGCGCTGCAAGCGAGAAGAAAATGAGAAAAAATGCTAGATCATTTTCCAACAATTAACTAGCATTGAAGCTATAACTACGGAAACCTTACCCTAGGCTCAAGACCAGCTTCTTCAGATTTCAATGTCAATGACTCTAACAAATCTATGGCTTCTTGAAATCCATCAACAGCCACATCCTCTTTTCCAAGAGTTCTGTCTACATCTGCAACTTTCGCAAGGGACACAGCTACATCCAGAATCTGCAATACAAAAGCAACACAACAAACACAATGCTACACTTTTCAATGCCAACAAAAGCATTTAAGCCGGAAAAAGAGCAGAGTTTCCCCAGCACTAAAATGGATTTCAACTGTAACAAAAGGAAAAATAATTGAAAAACAAACAGTATACTGCCTAATTTAAAGCAACCAAACACAGGGAAACTTGTAATTTTTTTTTGCAGTGAATTAGACTGGGCAAAACAAAGAAAGTCCAGTGTGATTCACAGGAAGTAAACTATTCGTAAAATTTCGAACAAATTGGCTTTCTGCATAAATGTTTTGCATTTCACTTGTTTTAGCATTCAACAACATAGAAAACTATATATAATTAACCATTTAAATCATTTCAAGTAAACATTCTTTACACTGGCATCTAATCAATGAAACAAACTAGAAAGTCATCCAGAAGAGTGGCATTATTAAGCCCAATACCATTCTGAGTAGTTTCATATTTCATAAGAACAATCAAGTCTATTTTATTTCATAAGAATTGGTTTGCGCAAAAACTTTAACAAAGTTTTAAGTCATTTGGATTTGTTTTCATTTTCAGGTTACATTTAGACAAGCCAGAAAGGGAAGGGTAAGGGGGGACAACCCTAAGCCAAGCCTGCGTTATAATTCATTACAAGAGCATGATACTTGTGATCTTTACCAACAACCTGCCAAGGCTGGACTAATTTGGAAACAAAAGGCAATTTACTTTATACCTACTATTCCATCTGGTTTTAGGTACCTAGTCTGATTTTATTAGTAACCATGATTAGGACTATAGCACTGACCATGCATAGAACTACAAAGGTAACAAGACAGGATGCTTAAACATTAAACTAACTACTAGCATGCATTCTCTGCCATAAACACAGGCTGTATTTGAAATACTTCTTCCTGAATAAAGTTTATAGTTAATTAAAGAGGGGCTTAGTGTTAATAGTTGCATTAAAGTTTACTAATAGGAATCCAATTGCAGATATGTGGCTCAAACTGGATGATGTAAAAAATTTCTGCGTAGCACCAAAACGTGGGGTTTTAATAAGGCCGGAGAATTTGATTGACAGGAACTGGCAAACTGCGGAGGATCCAGGATTTGATTTTCCCAAGTAAGGGTTTGATGAAAGCTATAATGAAGAAGCTGATATAGGGGCATTAGTCCACGCCAATGGACAAACTTTTTGGGACATTGTGTTTGTAATTTCAATGGTAAATTTATGGGTTCGCTGAGTTCATCATGATATTAGAGGTTGGAAAAGGAAAATCAAATAAATTACAACCAGAAAGCACAAGATGTTTATAAATAAAGAAGCAAGGAAATAAAAAGGGATTAATACAAAACAAGACCTAGGCATTCACATCTAATGATGGAGAATGGCAGCAACAGAAAATATTTTAGTTTTAGTTATTTATGTGTTTAGGGTAATTTTGTAATTCTTAGGTTTACTAGAAATTCAAATATTCTATGATTTAGGATTTCATTTTTAGTCTTTTATTGTTTTATTTTTATTAATAGGATTTGGATATTAGAGTTTTAATAGAAAGTTTGTATCCTATTAGTGTTAGGCTTGCTTGCTTGCCTATAAATAGGCTTTGTACTCTCTTCTAAACCAGAGAATAAATAAATATCAAAATTTCTAGGAAAGTTTTATTAACTATTTTAGCAGCATAATTAGCCCCAAATCACACCCTAAAACCCTAATTCAAAAATATCTCAGATCTGTCCTGCATCAATTGGCACATTTGTGGGAAACGAAAGACAGTTTGATTTTTAGAGAAAGCTCGTTAGATCTGTGTTTGCAAAACAAACTTGCTTCTATGAGGGTGACTAATGTTCAATTGATTAGATGCTAGGAAACTTCGACAAGACCATGAACATACCAAGAAAGTCGGGGCGAATATAAGTGAGCGCTCCACTACCTTGGAACAAGACTTTTAAAGGACTAGTAGTTTACATGGCACAGATGGAAGCACATCTAATTCAAGCACCCCAACCTGTTACTCAACTACCCATAGTTCTTTAGTTGAAGGAGAACATGTTGAGCCCCATGATTATGCTACAGATATCAATAAGAAGGTGAAGATAGATGTGGCAAAAGAAGTAAACCAGTCAGCTTCTATCCCTCCATTAGAAGTACCTTGCTGTGTGATTTTTTGATCTTGTGCTAGAATAACTACCCAAAGCCTAATTAGGAAACATACCAACCTGGAAGAAGATAAGCTGCTGTCCAAGGGATTAATTGATGAAAGTTTAAGTCCATGTGCAGCCCCGACATTGTTAACACCTATTTCTTGGAGAATGTACGTTGATAGTCATGCAATTAACAAAATAACTCTATTTCTAGGTTTGATGATGTGTATTGTGTTGAATCTAATGGTTGGTTCTACTATCTTTTTCTAAGATAGATTTGATGAGTAGTTATCAAGAGTGGAAAGGAAGCCCATGATCACATTGCACTTGGATTGTAAAGCAAAAGCTGCAACGACTCAATCTTAGACAAGTTTTTCCCAGCTGAAGAGAATGATGGAGAATGACAGCAACAGAAGATATAGAAATTTGAATTTTTGAAAATTACAAAATTACCCCCAACTTTAAACACATAAATAACTAAAACTAAAATATTTTTTTGTATTCTCCACCATTCTCCTCGATTGGAAAAAACTCATGATGGAGATCCAAGCTCACAAAGCTCAAGTCATGTTCGTGATGATCGTGATCCTTTGAGTATCCATGGAGGTCCGATTACAAGAGCTAAATCAAAGATAATGCAACAAGTGTTCTTCATGTTCTTCATTGAACCTCATCTTCTTTCGGTAAGGTTCATATCAACTCAACTCTGGCAAGTTTAAGAGTGAGATCGAGTCATTGCAGCTCTTGCTCTACAATCCAAATGCAATGTGATCATGGGCGTCCTTTTTCCATTTCACAAGAAACTCTTGATAACTACTCTTAAAATCTATCTTGGAAAAGATAGTAAAACCAACCATTAGATCCAACACATCATCAAGCCTAGAAATAGAGAACCTATGCTTTATATTTTGTTAATTGCATGATTATCAACACACATTCTCCAAGAATTAGGTGTTAAAAATGTTGGGCAGCACATAGACTCAAACTTTCATGAATGAATCCCTTGGACAGCAGCTGATCTACTTCCTCATGTTCACTAAGGTTCATATAATAGGTTGGTATGTTTAGAATTGGATTTTAGGCAATTCTTCTAGCACAACTTCAAAAAAATCGCACAGCAATTCAGTAGGTACTTCTGATGTAGGAATAGCTACTGACTTTTGAACTACAGGTGCCACGTCTATGTTCACCTTCTTAGTGATATCTGTAGCATAATCATGGGGCTCAACACGTTCTCCTTCAGCTAAAGGTAGTTGAACTACAGGTAGTGAAGTAATAGGTTGGGCTTGAACAACACCTTGAGATGCTTGAATTAGATGTGTTTCTTTCCGTGCCATAGAAGCTACTTCAACATAGTGAGGCGCTCATTAATATTCACCACAACTTTCTTGGTATGCTCATGGTCTTGCCTAGGTTTCCCAATATCTCTAATCAATTCAACATTAGTCACCACTGTAAAAGCAAGTCTGTTTAGCAAACACAGATCTGACAAGAGCTTTATCCCCAAATCAAACTGTCTTTGTTAACTAGAAATTCGAATTTTCTATGATTTGGGATTTTATTTTTAGTATTTTGTTGTTTTATTTTTATTAATAGGATTAGGATTCTTAATATGATTAGGATATTAGAGTTTTAATAGAGAGTTTGTATCCTGTTATGGTTAGGCCTGCTTGCTTGCCTATAAATAGGCTTTGTACTTTCTTGTAAAGCAGAGATCAAATAAATATAAAAATTTCCAGCAAAGTTTTGCTCATTGGTTGTGTGATTAAGAAACCCTAGGTGAGACTCCTAGGTTTTTATTTTAGCAGCATAATTAGCCCCAAATCACACCCTAAAACCCTAATTAAAAATATCTTAGATCTGTCATACATCATCTAAATAACCAAGTAACTCAGAATTTCATTCATCAAAGCTACCAAATTATGAAGCATATAGGCATAGGGTGATTACAGAGAAACATGAAGTAAAGCTACATCTACAGACTACCAGATTTGGAATCTAAATATGTAAAAAAGTAACACTAAACAAAGTTCAACTGGAAGGATACACATACAATAAACTTATGGAAACATCAGACCCACCCAAATTACTAAAAAAGGAAACCATACCCCATAAAAATAGCAAGATTATACAAAGCCATCCATCTAAATAAAATTTTCCTCAAATTGCTAATGGCAGAAAAAAAATATATATATATATTATGTGCCCACTCCAATAAAAAAATGGAAACATATATGCTTTTTTTTTTACACAAGTGCGAAATATATTAAAAAAAAGAAAGAGAATAAAAATACTTAATCCTCCATGGCTACAATGTAATGTTCCTACCACTCAGGAAACATCTCTAATAATATCTACCAGTCATGGTTTTCCATAAATCAGTATGTAAGCAAAAACCTTCAAGAAAAAATTTCCTTAACCAGTTTAATTGATCCACTAACTAATTGTCACTCAAAAGTGCGAAATTAAAGTTATAACAAATACTGCAAGTGACAAGCATCTCATTTTATACTATTTTGATAATGCTAGAATGCCAAGAGACAGCCATAGATCCAGCACCATCACTGGATTAACTTCAGGAGCATCTCTAAGAGACCATGAAAGAACACTTGTTCCCATCAATGTCTTTGATTCAATAAAGTTGTACATTTCCAAATGTAACATTTTGGATCAATAAAAGGGGTTAAATTTTAGTCTATTTTTAAATATAATGAAACCTGAAACTATTATTACAAGATAAAATATACAAGTTATCAGAAGACATGATATAGTTCACATATAACCACGCAAACATAGGGACTATGGTAATAGTATCAAGCTAAGCTAAAAAGAAAGAAAAAAAATACAGGAAGGAAAAGAACAAACAAGTTGCTAACCTGAGAAGCAACACCAGGATGATTCTTGATGACTTCACGTCGGACACCCAATGACCGAAAGTAGTAAGACCTAGCAGCTTGCAGATCTCCATCATAGTACTTAAGATCTCCAATTTTGTTAAGTGAAACGGATAGTGTATGAGTGATCTGCAGAAAATAGGTTCAAAATGATCATGGAGGCCTCATTAATAAAGAATATAAGGGCAGTACCACAACAAAAGCTTATGGTGGTTTAACCTCCAGATCATCAGTTGGCAATTTTTTAAGGAACTCAACACTCTCCTGAAAATAATTGATTGCAGCAGCAGCATCTCCCATTGCTCGACTGCAAGAAACTTGAACGTTCAGATTTACTCAAACAATTACAAATATAAAGATGTCTTGTCCCGTTGTCTAAAATGAGACGGTTTTCAGACAGTTTCGCTTTGCATAAAAATAAAGCTCTCATCAGCCCATTTCAGAGATTCTTCTCTAAGTTTCCCACATTATGCTTTAAATGAGGCCAATCGTTCACAGAAAAATTCTGTTTCTCCTTATAAACAAGATTATTATAAGAAACAAATGAATATATCTCCAATTACTTCTTGCATGAATATGATAACTTAAAACTTACACAATCAAATACCCTTCCAGGTAATTAATCCACTATGAACAAAATCATACCACAGATTCCAAACTCCAATAAAAGCTCAAAAACTTCAACTAACTTTTCTACTACATTATCATTTTTTTTTTTAATAGCTGAATGCAATACTCTGGAAAAGAACAATATTCTGCGGGCTAGATCAAGGACTTTTTTGTGCTATTAATTTTTTAGTACTATTTATTTATTTAGTTCTTTGATTATGTTTCTTAAAGGAGCAAATCTCAACAATAGAACAACAATAATAGAAAATAAAGAATAGTATCCTAGAGTAGTCTGAACAGTAGCATTACAAATTTCTAACATTACTACTAAATAGTGGCAAAACCACAGGTTAATTGATAGCACATGTCACCAAAAGAAGATATCTCAAGTTCAAATATCTCTTCTCTCAATCCACTAAGGGCACATAATTCTAAATTAAAATCTTCGAAGCTCCTCTAAAGAGCTGCAGAACAAAACTCTAGAGTGGTCTGAACAGCAGCACTACAAATTTTTAACATTACTACTAAACTGTAGCCAAACCATAGGTTGATTGATGGTACATGTCACCAAAAAATGTGCTCTCAAGTTCAAATATCCCGTCTCAATCTAAAAGAAAAATCACAGACACAGCAATGCCGCTAGAGCACTCTGAACTGGAACTTTCTAAAATTAACAGCGACTCTCGAGAGAAGGATCAGCATAACCCCTAGTTCTATATCTCCTCAAAAGAAACCCACGCTAGCTTGTGCATTACATTCACTTTTTGTTATAATCCGGTCCAAAACATGCTGCAAAAAAGTATTAACTGAACATCTCTGATGCAGAAAACTCAAGTGGTAAATCTCTATCCAACATTTAATCTTAAAAGGCCCACAAAAACAAGAAGTTGCCAATATCATGCATTAGAATTATTTCCATACAAGTGTCCCCACCATTTGAGTGAAACAAATCTCTGAGAGTTGGGTAGCCCGTCTATGGCACCTATTTCATTGGATTGTTCAAACCCAAATTCCTTGACAGCACCCATCACAAGAAGCACACCTTCTAAAGGCATCCAATATTAAAGAAACCAAAATTCCCACATCCAAACACTGAAGTCCCACACTAATAAGCAGATTAGCAGATGCAGAGTATTTAAGCTTTTACGATGCCTAATGCAGATAAGACCTTAACATATATTTGCCATCATTTACTAACTCATCTCCCAACCCATAATCTGGCATGGTAGTAGAAATGAGCCTATGAGTATGACTAATAGGCCTCTTATCCTTTGAAAAACAATCTCAAAGGTCTAAATTAGTCCCCAAACCAAACAAGCTTACTCGGTCCTCACAAACTCAACACAATGAAAACAACTAGGTTTCACATAAGAAGAATAGAAATGTTTTACCAAACTAGGCCATCACTTAAATTAGAATGAATATGCATACTAACCTAGAGGCACAACCCAAACCAGAATTCTCTAGCTTCTTTTATTCAAAACTTGGAAGAGCAGCCTTACCCATCAACATTTTCAGCCATAAATTGCAAAACCATAGATGCATGTGCATCGTCTACTACTTTATACACCTTTGCAACCTTTCTAAAAACCTATGACCTACCCTTTTCCTTTAAAATGGTAAATATCTTTTCCCACTAGACGGAACAACTCTTCATACACACAATTGCAACTCGAACAAGACCTTGATACTCTCCTAGCCAATGTGGTTGGAAACAATCTCACCTTCTTGGAGTCTGCACCCTTCTGAAACACACCCAAACTCTTTTCTTTCAATGTAGACCACCTACCCCAAATGAAGAACCCCACAAACCTAAGGCACCTACTCCTTGGAACACCAGTGACATAGAACCACCTCTATTAATCTCCCAAAAAGTAACAAAACTCCCAAACTTGTTTGAATTCAACTACAAAACCAATCCCTTTAACTAAATCAATCTTTTTCCACAAGTCTCAGAATTCTCACACCAAAATTCTTTAGACATCCTCAACAGCCACTCCATCTCTGCCACACTAAAGTAGATCAAGATACTCCTTCATGACCCTAAAAATATCCTCTCTCGCCCTTTAAGGCCTCAAGAAAGGATCTTCAATCAATCATATCAGATTATTGAAGTCACTTTTCCTTGCTACTTCTATAAGTTGAATTTTGGATTTGTCTTGGCTGCAACAGGTCATGTAAATTTTAAAGAAGAGGGTACAGACCCTAAGGGATAGTATGAAACTTTTAAGTGAAATTTCTTCGATTTCAACCAACTATCATTAGCAAGTTGGATATTCTTCCATACAAGTGCTATAGTAAAAAGCACCTAATAACAACTAAGTCAAAAATATATGGGCTTAACAAAGCATCCTCTAGAGAATACTAAAATATCAATGAGATCAAGCAAGGATAAGTACATATCCCATATGTAAGTTTACATCATGCCTTGAGGTTTAGAATGAAAATCAAAGAGTTTTAAATCACACTGACACAGCTCAAACATTTAAAAACCTCAAAAGCACATTACCAACAGATACTTTAGCTAAGCATTAAACACTTAATAAAACCTACTTATTCACTTCTTGTTTCTCAAAATAAAAATTTATAGTCTATGCAGACTAAATCATAGACATAGTTGTGCGTGACATGTGCATACATACAGGCATCTGCAGATAAATATACCCAACAAAGAGACAAGAGAGGAGCGTGTGTGGGAACATACCAGCAATCACCAAGCATACCCAGAACGGCCCCAAGCTGTGAGCACAACTCTGATGTGTTGCCCATTTTCTCTAATTGATCCCTGATGTCTTCCGCACACATAGTAAGTCTAGATTTAGCGCTTTCTATATTCTGAGAACGAAATGCCTATACAAAGCAAGCAGAAATTAATTTCACATACACACAAAAGCTACTCTTATTACTAGAAATGAGTTAATAAAGCAATGTGCAAGGACTTACCCTCATGGCCTGTTGCACCAAGAAAGCACCTCTGTCCAACGAGACGTCCGCGTAAATTACCTTTTTATCCTTATTCAGAACTTGCTCTCCTTCTCCACTGGTGTCAACATGTGCCCTCTTGATCCTAGCATGCCCTTCAATAAATCGATCAACTACGCTTTGAAGATTGGTGTCAGCTTCCAATTTCTCTATGTCAGCTCCACATAATGGACAATCCTTAAACCGAGAAATACACACTCTAAAAAAATAAAAATTTATCATCAAAAAAATATAAAGCAAAAAAGGGTCAATTACGAAATACACATAACAAGATTTATCATCATAAAAAGAATTGTCCCGATAAGAAAAAACCCACAAAAAAGATTATCACAGAAAACCAACAAAAACAGTCAAATAAGAAAAATTCCGTCAATGAATTAACATATAAAAGCAGAGAAAAAAATCCAAAAAGAAAAAACCATCAAGCACTTATCATAAAAAGAAGCAAAAAACAGTCCCATAAGAAAAACAAATTAAAGAAATATCATAAAAAGCAACAAAAAATAAAGTGAAATAAGAGAAACCCAAAATTTTTAAAGCAAGTAACAAGGGGATAATTGGTTATTACTTGCAGAAGAGATGAGAACAAGGGATACATTTGGTGGAGTCGAACAGAAGAGCTTGGCAGATCATACAACTGAGAGGACCAAGCTTAAAGTTATTGGAATCGTAACCGAAGGGACATTTGGGAGACACAGTGGCGGTGTCGCCGGAGTCTTTCCTTGTTGCTTCGCTGCCGGAGGTGGCTGCTTTTTTGGCTGAACCAGTGTCGTCCGGACGAGCCGCTTTCACGAATGGGCAGACCGGGGTGGTCATCTTCTTTCTACAAGGAGAAATAATGAAAAAGGGAGGTGAAATATATATGGGACTGTTTGAAGAGAACGACGTGGTTTTGATCTTTGATTTGTTTCTATGGCTCCCGTTTCCTTCTGCAGCGTGTATTCACCAGTCGCCTCAACGGCTCATCCTCTCGAGAAATAAGATAGTCGGATTCCCTTTTTTTGCCTTTAAGACCCCTATAATTTCTCTATTTGCAGAAAAATCCATGGAGTAACCGTTTCTCCCAATTGGGGCAAAGGTGTTTTCACATTTTAGAAGTTGAAGGAAGAGTGACATGGAAACTTTATGTGTAGCTGGCAAAAGAGTTGGGTTTTTTTCTTGGGGATAATAATAATAATAATAATAATAATAATATATTATTTACTATCATTAAATACATATATATAATATATTATGATTATTAAAAAAATTATTAACATTCTCTTGCATAGTGTGCGGGAGAGTGCTAATTATACTCTCTCACACATTATGTACGAGAGTATTAAGTTACTCTCCCACACATTGTGTATTAGGTTACTCTCTCGCACATTGGTGGGAAAGTCCCACCACATGGATAGAACACTCTTCCGTCACGTGACAGAAGATCCACTCTCTCGCCAATGTGGCTATAAATCACTATCACGCATAGAAGAAGACTGTTCAGTTTAGCTTATTGACAAGAGCTTATTGTTGGCCCAATTTTGTGGGGCCCAAATGCGCACCTAGGCCTTAACTAACTTAAAAGTCTAAAATAAATATTTAAATTGACTTAGACAAAGCACAAGAGAGTAATGTTGACCTAATCCACCTTTATAAATAGCAAGTCAGATAACTTTTTATTTCAATTGATTACGCTCTTTCTTACTAAGACTATGGTCATCTTTGACTTAAGCATTGGAGTGCGCACACAGGGATAAATCCTTACGTCTCTTTGATTTCTTCTTTTTTCTATAGAGTTCTTGGCAGATAGGTACATACGAAGATCAAGATTCCTACAGCATCATAAATTCATTATTGTAAACAAGAAAACAATAGTTGGCACCGTATGTGGGAAACTAATACGAAAAACTTTGAGGTGAAAGATGGTGAGAACAAGGTCAGCAGCGATAAGAGTGAATGAGGAAGAAAGTTCGGCTAGCTCTCCTGATCATCAAACATGTCAAGAAACTTAGGTGCCAAAAGCTAAACATGTGAACATGGTCTCAAGAGTGGAATTTAAAGCTCTGAGGCAAAGAAATGAAGAAACTACTAATGCATTGAAGGTCTTGGTAGATTTCTACAAAGAAGCACTTCCGCAAATGAGTCGCCATTGACCATCCAAAATCTCACCGGAGAAAGTCAATCGCAATAGACTAATAAGGCAAACTCTTGGCACTAGACTGGTCTGGGGGAGATTGGAATGCTCCAGACTGATATGGAAGAGACTGATGTGTGCCAGACTGGTTTGGGGGAGATTGGAGTGCACCAGATTAGTCTGGGGGAGATTGGTGTGTGCTAGATTGGTCTAGGGAGATCGAAGTGCGCTAGACTGGTCTAGGGATACCATTGTGCACCAGACTGGTGTACACCAGATTGATGAGTGCCAGACCAGTGTGCAGCAAACTAATGCACGACAGACTAGTGTGTGCCAGATTGATGTTCAGCAGACTGGTGCGTGGCAAACTAGTATGGGAGATGCCGGGATGATAGACCTTAACGAAGAAGCATTTAGAGCCACTGGTGCTAGGTATGAATGGATTTCAAACTCAAAAGGCTCAACATGGAATCTTGATTTGGAAGTAGAGGAAAACATGTGGGCTAAAGAGAGAAGGTGGCCTGCACTCTCTGCTCCCAATAAAGGGAAAAGGGTAGTAGACCAAGCAGATTTCTCTAGAGTTAGAAACCTGTCTGCTTTCACTATAAAGGAAACAGATGATGTTAAAAAAATGATTTGAGAAAATTTTGGAAGAAAAGAAATTAGTTACAGCTAAAGATAGCTAGAAAATACAGGTTCCGTTTAGTGCCTTAATCATGAAGAAGCTCTTGTCCTGCAAATTTAAGATGCCTCTGATGACAACATACATTGGGAAGACTGACTCGTGTGATCATATGCAAAATTATAAGTCATTGATGCTCCTTCACGGCTAGGTGGATGAGATTATGTGTAGAGCATTCTCGATCACTCTAACGGGGCACACAATGAAATGGTTCAACAGTTTGAAGGAGGGGTCTATTTCTTCATTCGATTAGCTGTGTAGTGAATTCTTGAAGGCATTCATGATTAACAGTTAGAGGAAGAAAGAAAAGACGTACTTATTGATTTTGAAGCAAGGCAATAAGGAATCTTTGAAGAGTTATATGGATAGATTCTGTGATGCCACTTTGGAGATTCGTGACTTGTAAGCTACTGTCACAGTGACAGTTATGTTGCAAGGAACCAGATCTAAAAAGTTACAAGAATCACTTTCTCTAGATCAATTAATAACACTATCAGAGTTGTTTACTAGAGATAATAATTATATCACTTAAGAGGAAATGTTGAAAACAATACAGACTCACGATCTCGAAGGAGGAAGAAAACGAGAGAGAGAATCTATAAATAAAGGTGCAAACAAGGCTCCAAAGTTGAGATATGATAACTACACTCAACTTAATGAGCCTAAAGCTTCCATTCTTGTTACTATTAAGAAGACCAGATTGTTGTAGTTCCTTGAAAGGACAACAGGAAATTTGGGAAAAGACGTGGATGCATATTGCAATGTCCACTCCACAAGTGGACATTCGACTGAGAAGTACCGAGAGCTCATGAACCAATTAGAAAAACTAAATTGAGATGGGAAGATAGATATCTTTGGAGAAATAGGGGAGCCCACTATATTCCATGCAATCAGAGAGATAATTTGCTGCAAAATAGGAAATACGACAATAATAGAAGAGAGAAAGAGCAGATGGAAGGAGAAATGATGAGCAAGGAATGACCAAAAAGGCCCACTGGAAGATAATGAACCTACAAGCCAAGTAATAAATGTTATCTTTGAATAAGATTCAATGGCTAGAAGTTCATCTTCATCTTCATCACAAAAGACATATGCTTGCCAAGCATATCAAATCAACTTAGTGATGGAAGAAAAAAAGAACGAGGAGCTAATTGTATTCACCCCTTTAACAAAGAAGAAGTGATCACCCCTCATGATGATCCAGTGGTAATATCTGCGGTAGTGGCCATGCACCCTATTAATCCAATTCTGGTGAATAACGAAAGTTCGGTGGACCTAATCTACTGGAATTGTTTTGAGAATGTGAACATCAGTGAAGATAGGTTAAAACCTAACAAGACATCTTTGTACGGATTCACAGGAGTGAAGATGAACATAACTGGGTTCGTACAACTGCCTATCACCTTAGGAGAAAGTCCTCAAGATGTGAACTGACAGGTGCTGTTCATGATAGTGAAGTCGAACTCCATCATAATTCTTGGACAACCATTGTTGAATGAAATGAGGGCTGTGATCTCTCCATGTTACTTGCTAATGAAGTTCCTCATGCCTAATGGAGTAAGCCAAGTCAGAGGAGACCAAAAGAGAGGAAGGACCTGTTATATCTCGTCTACCTCTAACAAAGGGATTCAAAAGAAGGAAACCATTACCATCCCCCAGATGTGAAGAAAGATAGGGAAGAGTTGAAATTTTAATTTTTTAAAGTTTTTATCAACAATAGCAAACATGTTATTTTGAAAATTTTATTTTTATATTCTGGATTATCATTGGTTATTGTTAGTACGCAATAAATCAATTAAGGATGCTTTTGATTTTTGTCATTTGCTATCATAGTTGCATATCTTACAACAAGAATACAAAAACTTTGTTGGGCTTAAAGCGAAAAATGTGCTAGGAAAGCCGTGCACTCGTAGAAACAAGCCTGAAGCAAAAAATGCGTGAAGTAAGCTACGCATGGACTTGAAGCGAAAAGTGCGCGAAGTAAGTCATATGTGAAGACCAAAGTGCCTAGGCTTGAAGTGAAAAATATGCATGATAAGCTATGCACTCGAAGAAAAAGGCCTGAAGTGAAAAATGCGTGAAATAGGTTACGTATGGACTTAAAGCGGAAAATGCGTGAAGACCAAAGTGCTTGGGCTTGAAGCAAAAAATGCATGAGGTAAGCCACACACTCAAAGAAAAAGGCCTGAAGCGTAAAATGTGCCAAGTAGGCTACGCATAGACTTGAAGTGAAAAATTCACAAAGTATATCATGCATAAAGAAAGCACAGGAAATGTAAGAATTTGAAGTGAAGAGTGCGCGAGGTAAGTCTAATTATTATGCAAGACAAGTTTAAATACGTGCAAAATAAGTATGTGGCTACTAAGTAGTTCTTTGTAAAAGACTAAATCCTTTCACAAAGAATTGGAGAGCAATTGATATGGACTACACATTAGTTGAAATTAAAAATAAAAATAAAAATAAAAATAATAGTAATGATAATAATATATTATTATTTACTATCATTAAATACATATATATAATATACATTATGATTATTAAAAAGAAATTTATTAACACTCTCCCGCATAGTGTATGAGAGAGTGCTAATTATACTCTCCTGCAAATTGGTAGGAGAGTCCCACCACGTGGACAAGACACTCTCCTACCATGTGACAGGAGACCACTATCACATGCATAAGAAGATTGTTTAGGTTAGCTTATTGACGAGAGCTTACCGTTGGCCTAATTTTGTGGGGCTTAGATGCGTGCTTGGGCTTTAATTAACTAAACGAGTCTAGAATAAATATTTAAATTGACTTGGACAAAGCACAAGAGGGTAATGCCGGCCCAATCCACCTCTATAAATAATAGATCAGATGACTTTTATTTCGATTTATTACTCTATTTCTTACTAAGACTCTAGTCATCTTTGGATTTAAGCATTGGAGTGCGCACGCAGGGACAAATCCCTGCATCTCTCTGATTTTTTTTATAGCGTTCTTGGTAGACACGTGTACATGAAGATTGAGATTCCTACAGTGTCATAAATTTATTATTGTAAACAAGCAACAACACTTGTAAATTTTATTTTATTTTTTGGTGAAAGTAAATTTTCTTATATGAATGGATAAAAAATAATTTTTATTTTAATTATTATTAAACTGTAATATACTTGAAATAAAAGAGATTCATCTTAAATAAGTTTGAAATATAATGAGTATGGTAATTAAAAAATTTATTTTTTTAAAATGGGAAGAATTAGAAAAAAAACGAGAGCCAAAATTAGGTGTCACGTGGATCCTAGCTTAGTTTTCCTTCTTGAAAATTTTATCCATGAAAAAAGAAAGAGAAAGAAGAAATAGGAGAAAAAATAAAAAGAAAATAGTATAAGTGTCATGTGAACATCAAATCAAATTAAAAAAGAAAAAGGAACGAGGGCAAATAAAAAGTAAAATTATAAAATAAGATAAAATGTGACTGGTGGTGGCACCTCTACATCGGTCGAGAGGGTCATTCAACTGGTTGGATTAATTCCGAAATGAATTACCTTAAAGTGGATTATGTCATTTTATTTTCTGTAAACTAATCGAATTGACTAATTTTGAAAATCTGACCGATTAAAATTAATTCGGTGACTTTTTAAATTATTCAAATAATATAATATTTTTAAGTTAAATTATACTTTAAACTTCTAATTTCTCATATTTGAAACACACTATATTAAATAATCCAACAAAATATTTAAATACCAAAATATTAAAAAAAATTCTAATAACATTAAACTTTAAAACATTGTGCAAACTCTAAACATTAAACATATCTTTAAGTTTCATATATTTTTAGTTTTATCTTTGAATTTTTTATATTTCGATTTTTAAATAGAAATAATTGAAAACCAAAACATTTTTTTGAAATCATTTTCGATAATGGATTGGAATTAATCGATTAATGATAATTAATCAAATTAAATCAATTCAATTAGTTAAGTCGAATATAATTGGAATATGAATACCCTTACCCATAAAAAAAAAAAAAAAAGAGTTCCACATGGACCCCTTATTGCTTTTCTGTTCTTTTAAAAATTATGTTTCTTATATTAATTTCAATTAACTCAATTTTCTAACCAAATTAATAAAAAATCAAAATGCTTTAAGCAAATCTTAATCTTTCTTTAATTTATCTTATATACACACGCACGCATATACATAAATACACACACATAAACACCAATTTAATCTAGACTCTTAGAAAAGGTTATTCTATTTGTTTTAGGTTTCATCTGAAATTTTAGACCCTAAATGCATTAAATTCATTCAAAATTCAATTGGGTTCTGAAATGATGACTGGAGTTTGCAAATGTTAATTGTGATCATTCTTGGACTTAGCATAAAGCCCATGACACATGTTATATTTTCTTTTCATTTGTTGTTGTTGTTTTCTTTAATTTGGTTATTTCCTTTAATGTTCAAGAAATCAAAAAATATTAATGGAAACTGAATATAGAAAAGGGTTTGAACTTGGAGCCTAAGCTAAATCGTAGATGTCAATTGTGATTTTGTGGAACAAAAAATTGACCTGGATGTGGACAAGAGCTCAGTCTCGCTATATTGTATTACCGTGTTGTTGAAGCCCAAACAGAATGCTTTCTGTTGACTGCCTTCAGGCCTAAAACGGAGAGAGAACGAGAAAGAGTGAGAAGACGTAGTGAGAGAGAAAGAGAGTGCTACTTTCATCCCTTTGCCGAAAGTTATGAAACTTAATGGGCCTGCTTCATATATATATATAAGTTGAGAGTAGGGAATCCCCTCTATGGGATTCAAGTATAAACCTATCCCATTATAGGTTTAATACACATATAATTACATATAAAATATAATTATAATATAAGTCACACTTATACAAAATATACTACAAATTAAATATTATATGATGTTAATTACACTTAACTAGTTCACATTAATAGGGATATTTCAACACTCCCACTTGGACAGTTAAGTTAGTTAAAGAAAAACATCATATAATATCAATATGTATTTATAAGTCCTTATGGATACATTATACCGATGGGGTATAAATGTGTAGTCTTATAAATACTTTAACAACAATAAGCCTTTACAAGCTTTAGACTGCATCATACCGACAGGGTACAAATATATAAACTCATAAAGACTTCAACAAAAATAGTAGTATAAAAGTGTGAAATAGAAATGATATGAAGGCAAAATCAAATACCCATTTCCATTAGATCCATGCATCTAAACCGAATAATACATTGCTTCACTAGAAGCACATGAGACTAATACAAAACGTCTCATCCAATAGAATGTCATATTCGCCAAAATGCACGCAAACAAAATATACATATATGGCAAGTAGGAATCCATCCACACATTACAACTAATTTCATTACACAGAGCTCTCACTAACTCAATACAGCAAATGGCTCCACATGCCTCAAACAAGTGTTGTCGTCAGAACACTTTGTAGCCAAATTCTTAGTAGATCAACTAGAATGAGCTCTTTAATTATGTGATCAACAATCCAATCAAATAATGGATTTCATTATTTCTCTCTCTAACAAATCGAATGATGATAGCTAAACATTTGGAGTGTGAAGAACTCCTACCACTTTGAGAGAGAAAGTATTTGCTGCAGATTACCATAGCACATCTCCAAGACTTCAAAATGGGAATCACAAAAACCAATCCTGAGGTGAAATTTTGCAGCCTAAATGGCCTATCATGTAGCTTTACAGTATGCTACATACTTAGCCTCCATAATCAAGGACACTGTAAGTGTTTGTTTTACACTTTCCAAGAAAATAGTTCTTCTATTTATGTAACACGAATATGTAACTAAAATAATTTTCAACATTTGGATAGCATGCAAATCAGCATTAAGATATCTGATCAAGCCCAGAATGTCAGATTTGCTAATATCGAAATACTCTCTTTTCAGCTTTCAACTCTTTATGACAAGATTGCTCAAGTATATCTTAAATACACCTATAACATACACAACATCAAAATGTGTACAGACTTGAGCATATGGTAATTACCCACAATAAGGCACACATAACATTCGACATGAGCTCTTTCATTTACTTTGAGGACTTTGAGAATTTTACAGTATGTCACTTTTCGCGAAAAGGCACCTTAATAGGAGAACAATAAACATCAAACCTACTTAAGACATACAATGTAGGTTTCCTGAGACCAATAGAGTATGCCTATAAATATGTCACAAAAAATCTCATTCCCTAAAATAGAACGAAGCCTTAGATTCTTCATAAAATGTCTTATACAATAGGTCAGTGTCATAGGCTACTATTTGATAACATCAATTTAGAGCACAATAAACACGTAACTACTCCCACTGACCTTGTAATGGATCCATTTATTAAATGTGTTCTCCTTAAAGTGACTTTCTCATTACTTTGGATATAGTCTAGATGCCTTTTAATGTTCGAAATGAACTTCTCGAATTCACAAACTGTATGTTCCATCTTAGGAACTACAAACTTTTAGGTTGCTTCATTTAGACTTTTTAATGTCCAAGGTATAGCTCCTAGTCAAAATGAGCTACTAAATACCATCATGATTCTAAAAGAGTCTTTGGTAGAAATAGGAGAGAAAGTTTCTATAAAGCCAATTCATCTCTTTGTTTAAAGCCTTTGGCTTTAAATCTTTTGTTTGATCTTTAGAGTCTCTTTCAGTCTACAATGATGTGACAACTAAAATAGATTCCATGAATCTTTATACAACATAGATGTTTACTAATCTTGCATGGCAAATATCCAACTCCAAGAGTTCATATCAGTATAGCCTTTTAACAAATATTAGAATCAGAAGACACATGAATTTCATATTCACATTCTTCTGTAAGGTTAGGTGCAGGTTCAAAATATGGTATTGGGATCAATCGTTGATTCTTTTAGTTGTGGCCTTTTACCATCAATAGGTAACGCATGTATGGAACTGGCACAACAATATGTATTTCATGGATGATTTTGTGGAGTTCGCAACTCCCACTCTTGAAGTTATCCTTTAAATAGAATGCACAGTTAGATTCAATGATTCTAGCTTCACATAAAAGAAAAACAAACTCTAGAATCTTAATAACTAACAGAATTGCTGCTGATAATTTTCACGTCAAGTTTTCTTGACTGTGGGTTATAAGCCCTTTTGCCTTAGTTTATAACCCAAAACACAAAAGGTAGCACAAACTCGACTTAATGTCTGACTACAACTTAAGATGAATTTGGGAACTTATTTTGCTTGGAGATCAACTTAGAATGTGCATTGCAGTTTTTATAATTTCACTTCACTCGAATTTTGAAAAATTAGAGTGATCAAAATAAATTGTACCATATAAAAATGTACGAATGATTATTACATCAATCTCATCCTTTTATTGATATTCTAGGACAGTATACTAGGCATTAATACATAATCTTGTAGCGCACTTAACCCGAAAACCAGTATATGATTTTGCCGAACTTCATTATACCGACTATAGTATTCATCACTTCTATCTGATCATTGCCTTAAGCAACTTACCTATTGTAAGCTACGCAGCAGAATCAATCAGAATGCTTAAGGCCTCTATTAGATCAGATCTTTTACTCCGTATGACCTAAACCAGAATGGTATTTAATGAAAGTGATGAAATGCTTAGATCCACTAAAAAACTGAATGTGAAATGATTTATAAATGTCGGTATGTATCAATTTCTACTCATCTCAATATCTGCTATTCATATCCTGTGACAACCACAAATTTTCTAAAATAATATTAATTATGCGAAAATTTAATTTAGATAAATTGAAATCCAAATTAAATAAGAAATGAAAAATGAGTATAATTATATATTTATATAATTATATTATATAAATATATTTTTATATAAATACATATGTACATAAATAAAATATGTGTATATTATTTATATTGATTGATATATATATTATTTATACTATTAAGAAAGTACATATTTATATGCTTATGTATGTATATGTATATATATATATATAAATATTAACATTATTTTATGTTAAAGTGTAAATATATATATATACACACACATATATAGGTATTTTGATGCAAAATATGTATTTAAATACATATTATAAATAGTGTATTTATATATATAATTATAAATAAAAAAAGAGAAGACAGAAACGGAATTGGGAGAACTCGACCCCGTTTCCTTCTTCTCTATTAGAAACAAAGAAGAGAAGCCGACGGAGTAGTAGTTGCCACTGTCGGCGAGAAAAGAGAAAAGAAAAGGAGAGGTCGTCGCCGGCGAGAAGGGAAAGAGGAGAAGCGACCGGCGACGGCAAGAAAGAAAAAGGAAATGGAGAAGCGAAGCGGAAACCTAAAAGGAAAGAAAGAAAAGAGAAAGGAGGAAACGGCTGTGCCGGTCGATTCGGGCACCGCCACTGCCTCCGGCGTCACCAATGAAGGGAGGTGAAGAGGAAAGGGTGACCAGTGGTGAATGGAGAAAGGAAAAAGAAGGGAGAAAAGAGAGGAGAAGAGGTCGAAACCCACCATCCCAAATACGGTGCCAGCGCCGTTGCCGTCGATGGGGAGAAAAGGAGGCCAGATCCGGCTTCGTGGCAACCTCGGCCAGCTTTGGAGTGGCTGAACCGCTGGAGATGCTGGCTGATGATGGCCGAACCGATGGGAAGAAGGTGGACCAGCTGAACCCAGCCGAACGGGTCTGAACCGGTTCAGACCAGAAAAGAAAAGAAAAAGAAAAGAAAAAAGAAAAGAAAAGAAAAAGAAGAAAAGGGAAAAAGAAAAAGGAAAAGAAAGAAGAAGAAGAAGAGATATAGGTAGGAAAAATTTATGGAATTTTTATAATTATTATTTTTATTAAATAATTATATGAAATTATAAATTGAGTATGTTATTGAAATTGATAGAAAATCATACTCAGTGATCGGCGATGATGGAAATCGGGAGAAGTGGACTACGGGCGCGACGTAGTGAGGAAGTCGCCGACCTGAAACAGGTAAGGGATGCGTGTGTGAATTTGTAGGGATATCCGAATGCATGCTTTTCATGCTATGAATTTTATGAGAATTATGGAATATTAAACTGCCTCGAAATGCTATGAAATTGTGGTTTTCTGGCTGTTGAGACTGTGTTTGAAAGTGCACGGAGGCTAAGACTCCGGCAGTCGTTATGCTGTCGAAATTTACTAAAGATATTTCCAAAAATATTATTAAATATTTTAGTGCATTATTGATATTTTTCCTAGCCTCAAAAGTGATAAATTAATTATTTTCATAAACAGTGAATTTACCGAAAAGTATTTATTAAATATTCATGATACCGATTTCGGTAAAGATTAAACTACTGAAAATTCATTCCACGTGTTTTATAGGGAAATGTGTGATTGGTGAAGTGAAATGGTGAATAGTGAATATTTTATAAATAATTTTCAGTATAATATTCACTAATTTATTACCATTTTCCTTTATGGATTAAATAAAATTTATAACGTGTAATGATTTCTATAAAGGCTTTATCACTGGATAATTATTGTTTTGAGACTAAAATGTCTTTGCACGTATTTTATAGTGAAAAATGTGTTGGTGGAATTATTGTTATTTTTGGAAAATAAATATTTTTATTTTTTCCATTAAGTATGAAAATATTGGAATTGATTTCCAATATCTTTGAATTTCAAGTTTTGGAAAGAAAGTATGGAAACATGTGTGTATGTATTCTATGGTGAAAAAAAAACAGTTATGAAATTTTATTACTACTCTGTGATTACCTTATAAACTGTTTTTCACCGTACGAAATATTATGATTTATACCTTTATGGATTTTCTGGAAAACATAATTGATCTTACTAAATTCTATAAAGGTAATGAGATTTCTTATATATTGTTTTGAGACTGATAGGCCCCGTATCATGCTCACGTGTCACGTGTTTCATGTGTTACTCATGTGTGAAGCTGTTGACAGTGATCTTGTCTTCAATGTCCTGGTTGACACCTGATCAGTGTACGACCGAGGACGCCTATAGACTATGGCCATAAATCTCATGTGTTTATTATACTGTCCCTACAGAGATCTCACGTGTACCCTATTATTCCCTACGGGACTTATAGCATGATATCATTTGGGTGTTGTCTAGTCTCCATTATGATTTCACGTGTTATTATCGATTTTAGTGATATTTTTAGAAAACTATGATGATTTTCTGAAGTGTTTCATTACTAAACTGTCATTATAATTAAATAGTTATTTTACTGTTACACGTGTGAAAGTAATGATTTCAGTGGTGGAAACCTTGAGATTTTCAAGTATTAAATTAGTTGTTTGATAAAGTGTTTTACTCAAGTGGATGATATATTTATATGCAGTAAATTGAATTAAGTTTTATATTAAAAAAAATAAATTTCTAATCCCTATAGTCGCTCTGGGTTTTTGGGACAAGACAGGTATTTCAAAATACCTTTCTTACTCTATCTGGATTTTCCAGCCGACTATAGTATTATTTCCTTATAGTGTGCCTAGCATACCGATAGTAAACTAAAAGGTTTTACTGCATATAGTCTTCGTGATATCAAAATTTGTATACAATTCTCTTACTGAGCCGTGATTTGCTCACTCCCCTACTTTTAAACATTTCATATTTTCAGTGACTGTGAGATCAACATATGAGGATTTTGGACTGCGCATTTGAGGACAATGTGACAGCTACATTGAAATATGAGGTACAATCATTTATTTTCTGTATTTAAACTTGTCTACAGTACTACTTTATTGTGAATTAAAATAGGGGATGTAAACGACATTATAATTTTAATATAAAATAGTTTAAATGAAAATGAAAAGTAAAGTATCACAGACAACCCAACCGTATAAGATGTGTGAAAAAACGAAAAAAATGTGGTCACGGGCTGTGACATATCCTTAACATTAGCAGTAAGATTTCCCTTAATGCAATCTCTACATGTGCCTCAAAAGGTCCCTAACTCATACCATAACTTGATAAATTTCTTATCTATTCTACCATAATTAAAATCGACAGTCACATCATTCGTAACTGAAGAAAATTTGCCCAATATTGGAGTACAAGTCTATTATGCATCCATTCGCAGAATGCCAGAATCAATACACATGTTGTTACTAAACATAAATACTTTTCCATTATTAGAATAAAAAGTATAAACCAATAGTAATTCCAAAATTGTCCATGGAATGTAACAACAATCTAGCTGATTCTTATGTTTTTAGCATAGATTTCAACTCCATAGCCCCAGTTCACAACTATTTTCCCCTATTTATTCTCCAGTTGCTTATGGTTTTATTAATAATAGCATCGGTATCTAACAACTAATAGTTAAAGGGCGTACTTTCTAGATTTGAGCCAAAACAAAGGCCAACAGAATGCATTTTCACACACATCTTAATCTAGAACGACTCTTACAAACTACCTTCTTATGCCCCAAGTTTATAACAAAAGTGGCACATATTGATATTTAGAGGTATTGGTGGTACCAAAATCGGAAGTGGGCCTTGGAAAATTTCTTCTTTTAAAAATTGACCTTCTATTGAGACCTCCTAATAATATTACTTTTGGCAGTAATATTGACAAATGTCATCATTATGGCCAAATGAGATTTGTTAACCTGAAAGATCTACTCTTGGATGACAATATCAACTTTGATATTAAAATACCATACTTCTTTTTATCCATTAAGGTACATTGAATGAGATCTACGAACTTGAAAGATCTCCCACTCTCTATCCCAAAAGGAAGTGGTTCACAATCTGCCATATATGAATTAATCCTCTATTGCAACCTTCATCTATCTTTACGAACTATCTCTTAATGGCATCCATAAATGCTTCATAATTATCACTAATTGGAATATTTTCTCTAATGTATTCATTCATGTTATACCCTACATAATTAGAGAACTCTTATTTGAGTGTTCCTAGAAATCCATAATAATACTTTGTCCTCAAAGAGCTCATACTATTGGGTATAGAAGATGGATTAGCTTTTGAGGTTACTTCCTAGTTCAATATGCCCTTAATCTTAAAGAGCGATTCACACCATCTATCTAATTCGATTATGCTAGAGACTTGATATGTGATAGTTGCACAGACAATCAAAATTAATGGAGGCTAGTGGAATAACTCAATAAATATTAAATTTATTCCACAATACGTTATAGAGGATAAGATAGAACTAGTTGAATATAAGCCTCAATGATCTCCCAGCGATAGGTTTAGGAAAATCATGTTATATCCAAACCAAAAGCCTCTTCGTTCCAAGCATCCTTCGAAGTAACAAGCAATCCGACAGTGAGAGAATTGTCACTTTTAGAGATCTTGACAAATTTGCAACTATCACTAAGCATTGCCTTATTATTCTCTCTTTAAAAGTACCAAAATAATAATAATAAAATTTCATAACCATTCTTACAACAAGTACTAGTCAATCAATTAATGATTTATAATTCAAAGAATATTCACATAATTAATTGACTAAAATTAACTACACCAAAATATGTAATTTTTGAAGTATATGTAGTAATTTTAGGTCCAATATTAATTAATTAATTTAATTAATTTCACAAAAATGTGAATATTCAAATAATAAGGCATGTTATTTTAAAGAGTTTATTTGTTTAAATTAATTATTAACGAAATGGGTAGATCAAAATCCACACAACTGGCCAAATCAGAATACCCAAATAATTTATTCAAACCTATTTAATTAGGTCAATTATCATTAACATTTTTATGGGCATGAGCATATTTCAAAATTAAGTGAATTATGAATTACATGGGTAATTGAATTTCAAAATTACTCGAAAATAAATTCCTCCAAAATTTACTTACACCCTTTAATTCTGAGCTTAATAATTAATTATATCAATTATATAAATTTGGCTTGTAATCAAAATGATCCAAGGATTAATTAACCAAATGACTCATAATTACTTAATAAAAAATGACCAATTAAACTATTACCCAAAATGGCCTATTAATTAATTATGCAAAATAGCCAATAATTAATCTAAAATTAATAGCCAAATAAAATTAATTAATCAATATGGCCCCTAAATTATATAGGCAAAATGGCCCTAAAATTAATTAATTTTAACTACACAAAATTAATTTAATACTAAATGGCAAATTAAAATAATTAATTAAATGCCCATAATGTAATAAATTTATTTTGCCCCAAATTAAATAAAATCTTAAGGCCTAATTAAAATAAAATAATATGGCCATTTTACATTTACAATTGGTGGCCCAAAATATATCAAAATTTATGCCCTACGTTAAAAAAAAAAGGAGCAGCCCAATGGCCAAAAAATTTAGCCCAACAAACAAAACAAAAAAAAAGCCTAAAATTAAAAAAAAATGGCTCAACCATACGGCCCAACAGTAGGCTAGAAATTTTTTTTTAATTTTTATTTATTTATTTTATTATATTAATTTTAGCACGCGCCTTGCGCTAGATGTTCCATTATGGCGCATGCAATGCATGCACCTCGTCTTCTCCAGCCAGCCAACCCATTTCGCTGCAAAAACGAGTCATGCGACCCGATCTGTCGAAAAATGGCCATTCCGGCCATGTGTTGACCCTGAAGTTGAGGGTTTTTCATCTTAAATCTCTCTATAACAAGAATCCAACCATTTCAAGCTCAAAAAATG
The DNA here is from genome assembly GCA_031772115.1 of Heritiera littoralis. Classification (NCBI taxonomy): domain Eukaryota; kingdom Viridiplantae; phylum Streptophyta; class Magnoliopsida; order Malvales; family Malvaceae; genus Heritiera; species Heritiera littoralis. The sequence goes on from JAPDPK010000015.1 coordinate 4,999,714, forward strand.
ACAAAAACGAATGGGTTTCAAAAAATCTAAAAATGAAAAGCTTAAAATGAAGCTTTCATGGCTTCTCTCTCAAACAGGAATGATTAATGACTCTTTGGGTGAGTGGACTCTGATGTCAATTGTTAGAACTAGCTAAAAGCTTACCAAGTCACTAACACAAAATTATTACGCAATAAAAACTGACATGAATGCGAACCAGAGCTCAATCTCACTATACTGTATTACCATGTTATTGAAGCCCAGACCGAATGTTTCTCATTGACTGCCTTTAGGCTTGAAATGAAGAGAGAATGAGAAAGAGTGAGAAGAGGTAGTGAGAGAGAGAGGAAGAGTGGTACTCTCATCTCTCTGCCAAAAGTTATGAAACTCAATAGGCCAGTTTTATATATATAGAGGTTGAGAGTAGAGACCTCCCTCTAGGGGATTCATGTATAAATCCATCCCATTATAGATTTAATACACATATAATTATATATAAAATATAATTATAATATAGGTCACACTTTTACAAAATATACTACTAATTAAATATTATATGATGTTAATTACATTTAACTAGTCACATTAATAGGGATATTTCAACAAAAATAAAACAGCAAGGTTGCAAATAAAAAAATTCAAAAAATTTAATTTTGAAAATTAGGCAATACTTGGGGTTCATGACAATAATAAAGTAAAATGTTGATAACAACTTTAGAATCTAATATCAGGAAAAACTAAAATAATAACGAAAAATCTAATTTGATTCTTGGCAACCAAGACTCGGCAAAGTCAGAGTCATCTAGGCCTATATAATCAGAACAACCCCAAGCTACCAAAACATAAAATCAATAGGCTAATATAGACAACAAAGAGAGCATATAACAATACATCCAAAAACACAATTTCTTGCAAAATCTCTAGTTTTGGAGTTATGCTTTTTGGTTTTCTTTTCTGATTATGTTCCGAAAATGGCGAAAAAGTGATTTGAGGAAGGGTTTTTGGACTTTGATTCAAAGTTAGGTTGTTTTAGGCTTTCATTTTTTTACTCTAGAATTTTGAAAATCTAGTGGGCTTTAAGAAATTTTAGGTCGAGATTTGTGTTTAGGAGATTTCGAAGAACATTTTTGGAGTTTGTGAGATTGTTTGGGTAATTGGAGATGGTGATACATGATGGAAGTGGTGATCGTAAATTGGGTTTCAAGGTGTTTTCTGGAAATCTTGAAGTTGGTAGTCCTTCTGAATTTTCTAGTCATTAGGGTTCATCAAGAAAGAGTAAGTCAGATTTTTAGGTTGAGGGCTTATAATTTTTTGTTTTGAAGAAGAAAGAAGGGTTAATGTATAATTTGGTCCTGAATTATACCACTTTTATTATTTTGATACTTAAATAATTTTTATTATCACTTTGGTATATAAATTTTACTTCCATCACACACTTTAGTGCTTGGGACTAACACTATTAGAATGTGCCATGGATTGTCCAATTAGAGTTTGACACGTGGCAATAAATGCCACGTGGCAATAAAATGCCACATCATTTGCCTCCACATCAACTTTATTTTTTCTTTAAAAATATTTTTAAATTTTTTAAAATTATGTAAAAAAATATTAAAAATTTTGTAAAAAATTGTAAAAATATTTTAAAATACTTTTAAAATATTTAAAATTACTTTAAAAATATTAAAAAATTTTTAAAAGTAACTAAAAATATTTAAAATATTTAAAAAAATTTTAAGAATAAGTGCTTCTGTTTCTTTCTTTTTCTTCATTTTCAAACGTCTTTCTCTCTTTCTACGTCCCCTTTCTCTATATTCTCTCTAAATCATCAAAGCCCAAGAATACAGTTGCCTTTTTTTTTTTTCTAGAAATCACCACCATCTTCAGTCGCGACAATAATTTTTGAACATTGTGTCCTTTGTTAAAACTCCACAAAAATTTTGCAGAACTAGTCTTCAACCAAATCCAAGATTATTTTACTTGAAATTCCAACCTTTTAGTGTCGATCTAAAACCCAAAAACCAAAAAAACCTCATTGCCTAAGAATGACAACTAAGAACCGCACCTTTTTATTTCTAATTTTTGTTAACTATGTATTGAGGTTGTTAGCTTTAAATTGCCATATATATTTTGAAATGACAAAAACTTAAGTAAGCTTTAATGTTTTAATTCATATTGTAAATTTGCCTTATCACAAATGACTTTCTCAATCCATTTTAAGTGTTCATATCAAACATTAAGACCATGGTTTAATGATATATTCTTATTGGTCTTAATACTTTATAAAATGGTTTTTAATATTAAGTAATTTTCTCAAGAATTATTGAACATAAGTTTAGGAAATTACTTATAAGTTTTTGGACAATATTCTCATTTGAGAAAGTCAAGAAAAACTCCCTTAAAGCTTATAAATGTTTTGGGTTGAATTAAAATCAAAAGCCATATCATTTCTAACCCAAAAGTGCAGGAAAAACCCATTCTGGAAGCATGGGATCGATCCCTTAAGGAAAGGGATCGATCCCTTTTTGACAGAATGCTCCGGAAGGCTAGATTGAAGAAAAGGATCGATCCCTTTGGTAAAAGGATCGATCCCTTTATGCTAGAAAGCCCCCAACGGCTAGTTTCTGTTTTGGCTCAAACTAACATTCACAAACCATCCAAGGGACTATAAATAGAGGCTTAGAAGCTAAAGAAAGCAAGAGGAACGACTCAGCAACTCCATAACACATATTCCTCAAATCCTCAAGCCTCAAACAACAAATCAAGAGCTCCAAAGTCTTCATCTTCTATCATTCACTTATCTCTTGTATTGTTTAGCACAAATATTGTATAGGCTTTTCTTTGTGCCTAATTTCTGTAATCACTTACCTACCTAGAGGCCTTTCTTTGATTACATCTCTTGTAAACACAAACATTCCTTGTAAAAGGGGAGGTTTCTCTTTAGCCTAAGAAAAAGAGGGAGGTTTCTCTTTAGCCTAGAAAAAGAGGGAGAAGAGGTTTCTCTTGAGCCTAGAAAAAGAGAGAGGTTTCTCTTGAGCCTTGAAAAGAGGGAGTGTAACACAAATTCAAGTTAGTGAATTTGGGAAAATCCTTGGGAGCGTCTCAAGGTAGAGGACGTAGGCAAGGTAGCCGAACCTCTATAAATCGATTGTGTAAATCTCTTTCTCCCTACTCTTTATTTACTTGCGATTATATTGTGTTTATTGCATTGAACTTGGATTGCATGCTTGCCTAGCTTAGAGAACTTAGAAAATATCAATCTAAGCTAGAGAATTTAGAGGAACCGAAAAACGAACTTAAGGTTAGCGAAAAACCGATTCACCCCCCCTCTCGGTATAGCCTATAGAGCCAACAAAGGTGTTTTTTATTTGGTGTATTCTTGATTAATGATGATGTATGTAGTTATTGAGTATTCTGTTTTATGGTTTTCTTTTCTTTTTTTGTTGAAATTGAACTTGGTGTGGATTTGTGGCAATGGAGATTTTGGGTTTAATTGCCTTAGGTTTATCAGAGAATCTCCCCTTTCTAATTTCAACGTTCTCTTGATTTTCACTCCAATTTTATTCACTATTCCCCCTTTCCTGGCGGAATCTGCTTAATTCAATTTCAATTGAATTCAACTCTATATTTTCATAATTTCAATTTTCAATTATCTAAAATTTTAAATTGCAAAACTAGTTAAATCCAATCCAAATACTACTAACCATTTTTTTATTTTTCTTTTTTTCAATAATTGTAACAATCCACAGTACAGTAAATACATATTTTATACATAATTTATGGTTGGGCTGTCTGTGCTGCCTTTAACACTTACACAGTAACATAAATAAATGATGAACAATTATTTATTTAATAAATTCGAAATATGAAATTTTACAATATTCCTTACACTTTACATCCCATGTTCCTATTTTACAATAAAGTAGTTCTGTATACATGTGTCTGAATATATAAGAGAAGTGATAGTGCCTTTAAAATTCAGCGCATTTGCCCCAGTGTGCTTACTTGCAGCTCTATTTATTCGAAGAAGATCTCAAATAATCCTTGCAATAAATCTGGGAAGTTGGAAATTAAAGGGGTGAGCGAACCACATGCTCAGTAAAGGAGTCATATGCTGCTCGATACAATGAAATCTATATGCTAGAAAATATTTATTTTTCCATAAATATAAATGGAATAAATCATTTAATTTCCATCACTTCAGTAACAGTTTCAAAACACGTAACAGTTCCGTGATAAAACAGTACAGTAAACTGTAGACATAAAACTGTAGAAATAGTAATTAGTCACTTTCAGTATAGTAGTTTGTAAATATCCAAAATTGTTGGATAAACTGTTAAATAATTATTTCTATATTAGAAATAATGTTCATAATATCCTTTTCCAATAAACAGTGACTTTTAGTACAGTTCAGTAAACAGTAATCAGTATGATACAGTTCAATAAAATAATATTTCTCAGTATCGTACAGTTCAATAAACAGTATTTCTCGATACCGTACAGTTCAATAAACAGTATTTCTCGGTACCGTACAGTTCAGTAAATAGTGTTTCAGTATGTACAGACTAGGCAACACCCTAAATCATATCATGCTATCATCGTCCCTTAAGGGACACAGTAACAGTATACAGTAAGATCTATGACCATAATCTATAGGGGGTCTTCGGGTACACTTGCCAGGTGATTCCATGACTGCTGATAAAGCCACGTGACAATAACAATAATCAGTAAGCATGAAATTTGGGGCCTAAGTCTCAAACAATATAAAAATTGTATCATAGCCTTTATGGATCTTATTCAAAATAATTTGAAATATTTCATGTTTATCCATAAGGCTCACAATTTCATATATTTCCTCTTTTTATGAATTTCCATCATTTTCACATTTTTCCCAAAATCATCTCAAACCTTTTATTCATCATCTCATCACCTTTATGAAATTTATAAAATAAATATAATCATTAATTTATTCCATAAGGTATAAAATCATTTATTTTCCCATAAAAATACCTTTAAGGAAATCTAATGAATTTAATCATTTATTTAAATAAATATTCCAAAAAGGTATTTATTTCATATCTCCAATTACAGGGAAAATAGTCGATAAATATTCATGTTTTTAGTGAGAAATCTCATAAATACTCTTTTTGAATAATTAAAAGTAAAAAGAATATATTTCATTCTCACTTTAAATAAAAATTCTAATCATGAATATTTAATTCAACAATTTTCACTTTATGGAAAATTTGTGGAAATGATTTCCAAAATTCATGATTTATTCCATTTATGCATCTAAAATATTTCATGATATTTTAGAATAATTTTTTATAATTTTCCGGCAGCATAACGACTGTAAATTTCTAACCTCCTACAAAGAAATTACAGTATATAAACCAGCTTTCAACCACAATTTGCATTATTTTCATAGCAGATCAAGCTTTCCTTAATTTCATAAAATTAAACATGATAAATCATGCAATTTAATGTATCCGTACAACTCACACACTTCCCCCTTACTTAATTGACGAAACCGAGCTTCCCGGTTGCGCCTAACGAAATTTGTAATTCCTGACTGCAAAATAATTTTATCAAAAATTATCAATATTTTCCCTTTTAATTTTAAGCCACTAACTTTCATAAAATGCAGCCATTAATGACACAACATATGCACAACCAGTATAATTTACACTGGTGCTACAGCTAAACTTTCTCAGTTTAGCTCTTTTTTCGGTTCTGATTTCACCAACCTTCCTCTTTTGATTTCTACATTAATTTTCTATTATCAACTATAAAATTCAGCACTTAATCATGCCTAATTGAGTCATGGCCGAAATCCCCCTTTTTGGCAAATTCTTGATTTTCAATCTTTTTCCATGATTTATTGGTTCTACCTTTGTTAACCCATATCAAGCTTCTATTTCCTACCATTTTCATGCAAGAAAATGCATGAATTCCTTATGTTCCATGGCTAACCGAAACCCACATTCATGGCAAATTTTTATTTAAGCAAGATATCTCAAAACCAATGGCAAACATGAAATCTACACTTTTAAATCTATAAGATTACAACTTTGAAATGAATCAAAACTTCAAAATTCCATGAATCTTTACCTTGGCCAAACCACACAGCTTCACTTCTACGTTATTTTCCTTTCACGTCAGCTCTCTTTTCTTGGTCTTTTAGATGGTCTTAAGATGGAGGGAAGGTTTGTTAAGAAAGCTTGGATGGTTAGATAACAAGAAGGTGAGGTTTTTGCTCATAAATCTTGGAAGAACGGAAGCAAAACAGAGCTATGTGCTGCCAACAGAAAAATCGTGGAGCAACAGAGTTAAGTTGGCAAGGAGAAGAAATTTGCTGAAGTTTTTGTTCCACTTAGTCTTCTTTTTATTCATGTTATCCAATAAGGGTTCACCACCTAGCTATTTACCCATTTTTCTATCATTTCTTGTCATGTAAGTGCATTTATACGTGCAACAACGGCAGCAAAAAAAGTGTGGCAACGAAGACTAAATTTTACTGCATGGTTTGACTTGTTTCCTATCTTTTTGTATACTTCAACCAATAGGAATTAACCATATTTCCAATTAATAAAATCCCCTTCCTTTCAATATCATTGTGATAACCGTAAATTTTTCATTTATTGGAAATTATTAATATTAGAGATTTAAGGAAATAAATAAAATTATGAGATCAGAATATCAGTGAAAATCCCGAGAATTGAGGAAGAGACGGATCAGGAAATTCGAGTGAAGAAAATTAAATTGGAAATAAGTATAAGATGAGAAATTATGGAAAATAATGAAAAGAGGAAATTTAATTTGGATAAATGGAAATCCAAATTAAATAAGAAAATGAGAAATGAAAGAGAAATATATTTATATAATTATAAATTATATAAATGTATTTTTATATATAAATACATATGTATTGAAATACTGTATAGTATATATTAATATACAGAGGTATATATAGATAGATATATATATACTATTGTATAAATTTAAATAGTACATATGTATCAAATATAACATTATATGTATATATAAGTATACATATTTGAGAAATGTAAATATTAATTTACATTAAAGTTTGAAAATGTATATATTGTAAATACAATATATATTGTATTTTCTACATATATGTAAAGATATATATAAATGCTAATTTATTTAAAGTATATATATAAAATATATATGTATTTTATTAATATATAATATATATCTTTATATAATATATATATATATATAGTACAATACTGTTGGCTCTACCGAGAGGGGGGTGAATCGGTTTTTCTAGTTATTTCTAATTTTCTTAACTCTTAATGCACAATCAAAGTCAAATAAACAACAATGAAATAAATGCAGTAAATAAGAGTAAGGGAAAGAGAAGCAAACACAAGTTTTATAGAGGTTCGGCCAATCTCTTGCCTACGTCCTCTCTCCTTGAATTCCTTGTCAAGGTTTTGATTCACCTCTTCCTTGAGAATGCTTACAAACCACTTGAAGGTGTGGCAAGACCTTTTACAATTTTTCTTGGGACTTTAGAGATCTCCCTCTAATCCTCTACCCTTGTAGTATTCCCACACTCTACAATATCAGACCTTACAAGGATAGCTCACCCCTTTGAATAACAGAATTTTCAGTGAATGGGTGAAGAACACAAATGAATCTCACAAAATAGAGTAATACAATGAACAATTTCAGATTTGAATTTCTCTCTTGAAGCTTGAGGATTTTTCAGTGCTTGTTGTGCCTCCAAACTTCATAAATACCTCTATTTATAACCCACCAAACGGATAGAACAGTTGGTGAAGCATTTAATGCAAATCCTCCCGTTGAAACCCTCAAAAACTAGCCGTTATTGTTAGGTCTCGGGCAAAGGGATCGATCCCTTTCCTGGGGGGATCGATCCTTTTTATTGCGAGAGCATTTCAACTTGTTCCAGGTGCTTGTCCAACTTACTGCCAAAATGGGATCGATCCCTCTACAGTAGGGATCGATCCCTTTTATCCAGAATGCCTTCCTGCACGTCTTTAACTGCAATTTGAGATAGTTTATGGTTTTTTGTGATTCTAAGTCAGTTCAAAAACTTCTAGCACTTTTCTTAAGAGTATTTTCTGACTAAATCACACTCCAAGATTTTGTTAAAATAGTTTCAATCATTGAGTTCATTCAAAGCAAATTTACTTGTATAAAAATCATTTTTAAGTTTACTTGAGTTTTGTCATTTTCAAAATACTTGTCAATTTAAAGCTAATGATCTCCCCCTTTTTGATATGACAAAACTTAAGATAAATTTGCTTATGTGTTTGAAAATTGAGGTTACTTGATTATTTGAAAAACATTACTCCCCCTCAATATTTGCTCCTCCTCAATTTAGGTTACTTGATTATTTGAAAAACATTACTCCCCCTCAATATTTGCTCCCCCTCAATTTAATATAAGTTTACCACATTAATTCTCCCCCTTTTTGTCATAGCAAAGGAATAAATAGCACGGAGAAATGGTTAGTGGTAGAAGTCAATTTAAAGCAATATGGGTAAACCAATAATAAGCAAAATAAGCAATAGTATTGGCAAGGAGATAGAGAGAAACAAAAAGCAACCCAATGTCATGAAAGCACACTTAATATCAGAACATGTCATAGTCATTGACAGAAAACAACTAGAAAGCATAACTAGGAATGTCATTAACATAGTCACAGACATAGTTATTAACATAAAACAACTAGAAAGCATAACTAGCAAGGCCATTAACATAGTCATAGACATAGTCATTAACATAAAACAACTAGAAAGCATGACACATGCCACAACGAGGAGGATCAATGCCTTGGGAAGGTCTTGTGATATTGCTCAACGAAGTCCTCGTGTTGCATGCGGACATCCTGAATTTCATCGAACAAGGCAGCTTGGTTAGCCTCGATGTGATCAAGTCGCTGACCTACGTCATGTTGAAAGTTCTGAAGCATATGCATGATCTGGTCAAGAGAGGCTGACGAGGAGCCGGAAGGTGCAGAAGATGTGGCTGCTGCAGGTGCGTCGTCTTCGTCTCCTCCTTTTTCTCCGACGTCTTCCGGAGCATGTTCGGGAGGTTCAGCCTGTCCATGACCCTTGACCCATTCGATTGTATCGCCCCGTTGACGTTGATACCACCCAAGATTATGGAGAGTGGCTAGATTGATCGTGGTGCTAGGATCCGGAAGTACACCAACCTCACATGAGCAGTCAACGCCTTGTTGAAGTAAGGAGAAGGCGAGAGGTTAAGGGAAGACAATGGTGTGGACCTTGCCAAGAACAATCTTCACCCAGTCATGAAGGATAAAGTGTAGGAGGTCTGGTTGTTCGCCGTCGGGTGCATGAATATGATGGAGCCAAAAACGATCAAGTTTGCGAAGGTGAGAATACCAGGTGCCAAGAGGGTGGAGATTCCATGAGATGATAATATGGAGGAGGCGTGCGAAGACAGGAAGGTCACTTGCACGATTATTGGTAACGGGAAACACTAAGGGGACATCGATATTCTCATAGATATTACCGTCGTCGGGAACTCGAAAGATAAGAAAGAGGGATTGTGTGGTGATTTCAATGTGTTTGCCCATGACATAGGATCGAATTCCGACAACACGACATTCATCATTTGGATCCGTGATGGTTTCGGCATTGGAAAAGAAAGCCCGAATGATGTTTGGAGGAACCGGAGTGTTGATTTTGAGAAAGTTAATCCAATTAAATTCAGCGAATTTGGCCAAGTAAGGGAAATTAATTGATTCGAGGAAATCGAAATCAATTGGACGCCAATGCTTAATAGGCATATTGGCAAAGTTCGCTAGAAATCGTGTTTTCTCATTAGCATGGCGAAAGCATCGGTTAAAGGTGGCCGGTATGGAGGAGGAAGAGGAGGAAGCACTGGTTTTGCGTTTTTGAGCAGTGTGCTTAACTTTAGGAGCCATATGGAGTAAGAAAAAGATATAAAATTTCGTTGAGAACTTTTATCGAACAGGTGGTGTGCACAAGTTTGGAGAACTATGGATGAGTGTGTGGGAGAGATATGACCTGACCAACAACAGAGAGCCACAACCCAATATGCATTTAACAATTATAACAAGGAATTTCGGATGAACAACTACAAATAGGCTAAGTAAAATTCCTAGAAAAAAACAAGTGCCAAATGAAGTGAAAACCTAGATGGGGAGGAAATTAATGCAAGATAAGCAAATGGGCAGTCAAGACATGATGAAAGTAACTAGAAATGCAAGAAAAATGGAATGAAAAATGTGAGAAAAACTTACAATTGAAATGTTGGGTGAATAGTAACCAAGGTGTGGAAGAAGAAGGAAGAGAAGAAAAGAGGGGATTTTGGTAGAAAATGAGGAGGGGAAATGAAAAAGAGAAGAAAATGAGAAAGATTGGTGAAAGAATGGAGTGATTTGGTGTAGAAATGAGAGAGATCTGGTAGTTTTGGATGAGAGGAAATGAGGAACGGCGTGGAGAGGTGAAGAAGAAAGTGAATAGTTGGAAAGGAAGGAAGGCCCGACGTTTTAAAAGAAGCGCGAAGTCAAATCTGTCACGAGGGGATCGATCCCCTACTATAGAGGGATCGATCCCTTTTAGGCAGATTGCTCCCATCACCCAGAATTTTGGCCAACAGACTGGGAAATCAATCCTATTCGAGAGGAATTGTCTCCTTAGTCACTTGCCTCGTTTATGATGCATAAAAATGATTTGAAAACAATGGAACTCATGCATTTTTACCATCTTAAAATCAAAAGTTGATTGTTTTCACTTAAAATGCAGAAAATGAGATTGAAAACTACAGAAAAAGTGCAGAAAATTGCAGCAAAGTGCAGAAAATTGCATAAGTGTGCAGGACCAAGAAGTGGACATGGCTGTGATTGTGTTTCAACATTAGAAATGTGTTTTGGCAAATGAAAGAAGTTTATCTTGATCAAAACACATAACACTCAACAGTTTATCATGAACATGAACAGTAACTCAGTAAGTTAAGGTCATGAATTGCAAGTGGGAATTACATTCTTCAAATTGTTGTCTTGTAATCATCACAAACCAACTTAACACATGCATGCAACATCAAATTACTTCAAGGAGCAGTCATTATGCCTAATTCACCTCTAAGAGTGCAAAATCTCTCCTTGTCCAAGGGTTTTGTGAAGATATCAGCTAATTGATGCAAAGTGTCTACATACTCCAGAGTTATGTCCCCTTTTTGCACATGATCTCGTATAAAATGATGTCTAATCTCAATGTGCTTGGTTCTAGAGTGTTGAATGGGATTTTTTGTAAGATTGATAGCACTAGTATTGTCACACTTAATGGGAACTTGGTTCATTTCTATTCCATAGTCTCTCATTTGTTGCTTAATCCACAAAACTTGAGCACAGCAACTACCGGAAGCTATATATTCTGCCTCAGTTGTGGATTGAGCTACGCTATTTTGTTTCTTAGAGAACCATGAAATAAGCCTACTTCCTAAGAATTGGCATGTTCCCGATGTGCTTTTCCTATCCATTTTGCATCCAGCAAAATCCGCATCGGAATATGCATGGAGATCAAGTGTAGAATCTTTAGGATACCAAAGTCCTAAGGAGGAAGTGTCTTTGAGGTATCTAAGGATTCTTTTTACTGCTTGTAGGTGTGATTCTCTAGGTGATGACTGAAATCTAGCACACAAGCATACACTAAACATTATATCGAGTCTACTAGCAGTTAAATATAGCAATGAGCCAATCATAGACTTATATAGTTTAGTGTCTACACATTTTCCTCCTTCATCCTTATCAAGCTTAATATTTGTGCTCATAGGTGTAGAGAAAGGTTTAGACTCATCCATTCCAAATCTTTTGAGCAAATCTTTAGTGTACTTAGCTTGATTTATGAAAATACTTTCTTTACATTGTTTAACTTGAAGTCCTAGAAAGAAGGTTAATTCTCCCATCATACTCATTTCAAATTCACCTTGCATTAGCTTTGAGAAATTTTTGCACAATGACTCATTTGTAGATCCAAAAATGATATCATCTACATAAATTTGAACTACTAATAAGTCATGACCCTTAGATTGAATAAACAAGGTTGTGTCTACCTTTCCTCTTGTAAAACCTTTTTCGATTAGAAACTTTGAAAGTCTTTCATACCAAGCTCTAGGAGCTTGTTTTAAACCATATAATGCTTTTGAAAGTTTGAACACATGGTTAGGAAATTTTGGATTTTCAAAACCGGGAGGTTGCTCAACATAAACCTCTTCATTTATATAACCATTTAGAAAAGCACTTTTTACATCCATTTGATATAACTTAAAATCCTTATAGCATGCAAAGGCAAGTAGCATTCTAATGGCTTCTAATCTAGCTACCGGAGCATAGGTTTCATCATAGTCTATCCCTTCTTCTTGTCTATAACCTTGAGCCACTAACCTAGCCTTGTTTCTAACAATAATGCTATTTTCATCCATCTTATTCTTGAATATCCATTTAGTTCCAATGATGGGATAATCTTTAGGTCTTTCTACTAATGTCCACACTTTGCTTCTCTCAAATTGATTTAATTCTTCTTGCATGGCCATAATCCAATTTTCATCATTCAAGGCCTCATCCACTTTCTTTGGTTCAAATTGTGACACAAAAGCTACATGTTGACATATGTTTCTATATGTTGACCTAGTCCTAACTCCAATGGTTGGATCTCCAACAATATCATTATCTTTCACATATCCTAGTTCTCTAGGACACCTAGATTCCTTCTCAATTATTTCTTGTTCCATGGACTCCTCATTTTTGTTAATAGCAAGATCTTCTAATTGATTTCTAACATCCTTATCTTGAGATGGATCAACTATCGGTTCATCAAAAATCTCTACTTCATCATCAAGATTGGTTCTACTAACGATATTTGATTCATCAAAAATTACATGTATTGACTCTTCTACTACAAGTGTTCTTTTATTGAAAACTCTATAGGCCTTAGAATTTAGAGAATAGCCAAGAAAAATACCTTCATCACTTTTAGCATCAAATTTTCCTAAATTATCTTTGCCATTGTTCAAAACAAAACATTTACATCCAAATGGGTGAAAATAACTTATGTTAGGTCTTTTTCCTTTATAAAGCTCATAGGGAGTTTTCTTTAAAATAGGCCTTACCATAGCTCTATTTATAACATAGCAAGAAGTGTTTACTGCTTCAGCCCAAAAATATTTAGGTAAGTTATTTTCACAAAGCATGGTTCTAGCCATTTCTTCTAAGGTTCTATTTCTCCTTTCAACTACCCCATTTTGTTGAGGAGTTCTAGGAGCTGAAAAATTGTGGCTAATACCATTTTCATTGCAAAATATATTAAAACCAAGATTTTCAAATTCTTTTCCATGATCACTTCTAATACTTGAGATAGAGTAACCTTTTTCATTTTGAACAAGTTTTGAGAAAGCAGTGAATTTTTCTAAGGCCTCATTTTTAACACTTAAAAAGAACACCCAAGTAAACCTAGTATAATCATCAACTATCGCAAATCCATAGTGTTTACCTCCTAAACTAGTTGTCCTAGTTGGTCCAAAAAGATCTAAGTGAAGAAGTTGAAGTGATCTAGAGGTAGTGACACACTTCTTAGGTTTAAATGAGATTCTTTTGTGTTTTCCTCTTACACATGCCTCACAAACTTTGTCATTTTCAAATTGAAGCTTAGGCAATCCTACTACTAAGTCTCTTTTGGCTAACTTAGACAAAACATGCATGCTAGCATGGCCTAGTCTTCTATGCCATAACCAAGGTTCATCTTCTCTAGTAGCCATAAAGCATACATTTTTGCTATTAAGTTCATTTAAATCCACAATATAAATATTTCCTTGTCTATGTCCAATAAACACAATTTGATTAGATTTAGCATTAACAACATTGCAACACAAATCATCAAACATAACTTTAAATCCCTTATCACACAATTGACTAATACTAAGCAAGTTATGTTTCAAGCCTCTAACATACAAAACATTTTCAATGGTTGAGGAAGAGTTACCAATGGAGCCAATTCCTTCAATTTTTCCCTTGGAGTTGTCTCCAAATGTGACTTCTCCACCACTTTTATGCTTTAGGAACTTAAATTGGCTCTTGTCACCCGTCATGTGTCTTGAGCATCCACTATCAAGGTACCAATGCTCCTTGGACTTAACCTTGTAGCAATACTCTTCCTCCTACAAACACATCAAGCTTTTATCTTAGGTACCCAAATTTTCTTGGGTCCTTGAGAGTTAGTACTAATAATTTTTGATCCTTTAGGGATCCATTTCATTTTTAGGGACTCATCACTTGAATTTAAGACATGTTTTGGCACCCAAATCTTGACAGCCATTTTTCCTCTAAACATGGTCTTCCTAGATGTGCATGCTTGTGAAGAGTGTCCTAGTTTATTACACAATGTGCACAAAACAAATTTTCTATCTTTAACTAGGAAATTTTTAAGATGAGTTTCTTTGTTAGATGCATTGTAGCCTAATCCTTCTCTATCAAAGAATGCTCTTTGAGTCTCTAGCATTTGGTCAAGTTTTTGTTGACCCATGTAAAATCTAGAAAAGGAGTTTTGCAAATTAGTGTTCTTTCTATTTAATTCTTCTATTTCTAGATTTGCATTCTCTAATTTCTTTTCACATTCTAATTTAACATTCACAAGCATTTCATTCTCCTTTTTCAATTTAGAAATCATTTTCTTATATTTCAAATTCATGCATTCAAATTCATTGGCTAACTCATCAAATGCATCTTGCAATTCATCAAAAGTGTATTCATGAGTATCTAGCAAGTTAGAAGTTACCTTCTCATCTTCAAAAGCCATGAAGCAAAGGTTAGCTACTTCATCTTCCACATTCTCTTCATCGGAGGAGTCACTATCACTCCAAGTACCCACCATTGCTTTCTTCTTTTGTTTCTTTTCATTTTGCTTCCTATACAAAGGACAATCAAATTTAATATGGCCAGGTTTTTTGCATTCATAACATATGATTTGGTCCTTATCTTTCCTACTAGTTTCACCTCTATTTAACTCTCTCCTAGGGGGTCTCCTAGAGTTTCCACTAGCTCTCATCCTTATGAATTTATTGAATCTCTTGGCGAACATGGCCATTTCTAAATCTTCTTCATCACCACTTACATCATGATCATCTTTTGATTCCTCACTTGTGGTGGATTTTAGTGCTACTCCAACTTTCTTTGGGGGATCTTGATTTCTCTTAATTTTCATCTCATAAGTGAGCAGGGATCCCATAAGTTCATCTAATGATAGTGTATGAGGGTCCTTGGATTCCTCAATAGCAGTGACTTTAGCTTCCCATGATTTGGGTAAGCTATTGAGAATCTTTTTCACCATCTCTACATTAGAGTACGTCTTCCCTAAAGCTTTAAGACCATTTATTATGTCCGTAAACCTAGTAAACATGTCACTAATTGACTCATCATTCTTCATTCTAAATAGTTCATAGTCTTGAGTGAGCATGCCTACTTTGGTTTCTTTGACTTGTGTGGTTCCCTCATGTGTGATAGCTAGTTTATCCCAAACTTGTTTAGCATTCTCACATTGTGACACTCGATTATACTCATTTGGTCTTAATGCACAAAATAGTGTGTTCATTGCTTTAGCATTTAGTTGTGCCATCCTAATATCATTAGAATCCCACTCATCTTCTTTCTTAGGCACATCCGACCCGTCTACTTTCTTAATAGGGATAAGAGGACCTTTAACAATAATTCTCCACACTTCATAATCATTGGCTTGAATAAATAGCATCATTCTAGTCTTCCAATAAGCATAGTTTTCACCATTAAAGAGTGGAGGTTTAACTGTTGAGTGTCCCTCTCCTACCAAAGGTGTAGACAAACTAGTTTGAGCCATTAGTGATCGTTTATACTGGATAGATGTTAATCTAAGTCAATCTCGAGCCCAAGCTCTGATACCAATTGTTGGCTCTACCGAGAGGGGGGGTGAATCGGTTTTTCTAGTTATTTCTAATTTTCTTAACTCTTAATGCACAATCAAAGTCAAATAAACAACAATGAAATAAATGCAGTAAATAAGAGTAAGGGAAAGAGAAGCAAACACAAGTTTTATAGAGGTTCGGCCAATCTCTTGCCTACGTCCTCTCTCCTTGAACTCCTTGTCAAGGTTTTGATTCACCTCTTCCTTGAGAATGCTTACAAACCACTTGAAGGTGTGGCAAGACCTTTTACAATTTCTCTTGGGACTTTAGAGATCTCCCTCTAATCCTCTACCCTTGTAGTATTCACACTCTATAATATCAGACCTTACAAGGATAGCTCACCCTTTTGAATAACAGAATTTTCAGTGAATGGGTGAAGAACACAAATGAATCTCACAAAATAGAGTAATACAATGAACAATTTCAGATTTGAATTTCTCTCTTGAAGCTTGAGGATTTTTCAGTGCTTTTTGTGCCTCCAAACTTCATAAATACCTCTATTTATAACCCACTAAACGGATAGAACAGTTGGTGAAGCATTTAATGCAAATCCTCCCGTTGAAACCCTCAAAAACTAGCCGTTATTGTCAGGTCTCGGGCAAATGGATCGATCCCTTTCCTGGGGGGATCGATCCTTTTTATTACGAGAGCATTTCAACTTGTTCCAGGTGCTTGTCCAACTTACTGCCAAAATGGGATCGATCCCTCTACAGTAGGGATCGATCCCTTTTATCCAGAATGCCTTCCTGCACGTCTTTAACTGCAATTTGAGATAGTTTATGGTTTTTTGTGATTCTAAGTCAGTTCAAAAACTTCTAGCATTTTTCTTAAGAGTATTTTCTGACTAAATCACACTCCAAGATTTTGTTAAAATAGTTTCAATCATTGAGTTCATTCAAAGCAAATTTACTTGTATAAAAATCATTTTTAAGTTTACTTGAGTTTTGTCATTTTCAAAATACTTGTCAATTTAAAGCTAACAAATACTATATATTTAATACTAATATTATATGTATAATATAGCACATGTATAATATATGGTATATATAATATGTATAAAATATAATATATATAGTATATAATAGGGAAACAAAAATGGAAAGAATCGAGAAGGAGGATCCCAACCCTTCCCAGCCAGAGGCCGACGGCGGCGGAGCTGCCACCATCGGCGAGGGAGAGAGGAAAAGAGAGAAACGCCACCGGCCAGAGGAAGGAAAGGGGTCGCCGGCAACGGGAAAGGGAAAGAAACAGAGGCAAAAATCGACGGATGCCAGGAAGAAAAAAGGAAAATGGGAAAGTGGCGATGCCGGCCAATTCGGCCACTGCCATTGCAACCGAAGCTTCGATGGAGGAAGAGGAAGAGGTAGGAGGCCACCGGAGAGGCGGAGAACAGTGGAGGAGGAAGGGCAAAGAGGGAGAAGAAATCGGACCGAAACCAAGTCGATCCGCCACCGTGCTGCCGATTCGGGATGAACGGAGGCCAGATCCAGGTTCGCCGTGGCGCCGGCCAACTAAGGGGCCACCGAACCGCCGAAGAACCGATCGCCAGAGAAGAATCGACGGTGAGGGGAGGTGACCGATTTGGCTGGGAAAGGATAAAGAAAAAGAAAAAGAAAAGAAAAAGGAAAAAAGAAAAAGGAAAAGAAAAGAAAAGAAAAAGGAAAAAGAAAAAGAAAAAGAAAAGAAAAAGGAAAAAGAAAAAAAAAAAAAAAAAAAAAAAAAAAAAAAGAAAAGAAAAGAAAAAGAAAAAGAAAAAGAAAAAGAAAAGAAAAAGAAAAAGAAAAGAAAAAGAAAGAGAAAGAAAAGAGAGAGAAAAGGAATTTTCGGGAATTCGAAAAATCTCGAGAAATTCGGAAACTCGGAAATTACGAAAATTCAGTAAGAATTTCGGAAATTAATTTCGAGTGATTTATTTTAATAAACTATGAAAAATTCTAAATTTTAGAATTTAATTTCTAGAAAATTTCCTCGATGACCTAGACAATGGAATCGGGCGAAGTGAATACGGGCGCGACTTTTGAGAGGTAGTCGTCGACCCGGGACAGGTAAGGGAGACATGTGCAGCTTGTAGGGATATTCGGCACACATGTTTTAAATTATGCATTTAATTTTTATAAATGCTATTAATAATGATTGGTTGGAAAAATTGTGGTGATTTACAGGTTGAGATTTAAACTGTATTTTTCGTGCAGGAGGCTAGCCAATCGGCAACCGTTATACTGCCGAAAATTATTGGAAAAATTACTGAAAATCATAAGAAATGATTTTTCATCACGAGAAACGATTTTCAACACGAAAATCGAGAAATCGATTAGTTTTCATAAAACGTGAATATATTGATAATTAATTTTAAAATATTCATGTTTCTGAGAATGGTGAAAAAGGAAATCATCGAAATTTATCCCGATAGGTGATATTTTCACGTGAAACGAGGTGAAAAATAAAAAAGATCAAAGTGAATATTTTAATAATATTTCTCCAAATATTCACTTGATTTCATAAATAACCTTTATGGTTTTAATTATGAAAATAATTATTTATAGAAATCCCATAAAGGTTAATTAAAGATGAAAAATAGTATTTTGAGACTAAAAGGTCTCTACACGTGTTTATAGAGGAAAACATGGTGACGGGATTAATTGAATTTGGAAAATAAATATTTTATTCTTCCATAAATCATAAAAATAATTGATTTGAATTTTGATAACTTTGAAAACCATGTTTTGGATAGAAAGCACGGAAAAGCGTGCGTACATGTTTTACAATGAAAAAGAAACAGTCATGAGATTTATTTTACAGTGTGATTATTTTATAAACTGTTTTCACCATATGAAAAATGTGATTTATACTGTTCTATAATATTTAGAACATTTTCGGGAGTGATTACCCCAGTATGAATATTTTATAAATTGTTATTCATAAGATGAAAATATTTTCCTTATGAATATTTATGGATTGATTGAACTTATATTCAATGAAATTGATTTCATAAATGGGGTTTATATCACGTGTTTACTGTTTTGAGACTGCTAGGCCCCATATCATGCTCACGTGTCACATGTTAGTGCTGATAGATACTGATCCTATTATCAGCGTCCCAGTGGACACCTGATCAGTGCACACTGTGGACCCCATAGACTATGACCATAGATCTCATATGTTTCCCCTATTTGGGATGATATTATAGCATGATATATTTAGGGTGTTGCCTAGTCTCCATGATACTGTACTGATGATTGTATTTTTCACTGAACTTTTTGCTGGTACTAAATTATTTACAGCTACTGAGCTTTCGATATATTACGTGTTGAACTAAATATTATATGGTGTTTTACAAGTGTGGAAATGAGTATTTGTGAAAGGAATATTAATTCCTTATTTATTTACTTAAGTGTTTTATTGCGTGAATATTTAATGTTTTTCTGGGATTTGAATATCAAAAGAAAATGATTATTACTCTCTACAGTTGCTTTTAGGTTCCGAGACAAGACAGGTATTTCAAAATACCTGCCTTACTCCATCCGGATCCCTAGCCGACTGTAGTATCCTCCCTACATATGAGCTTAGAGCCTCTAGGAAGATTTAAATAAAGTGAAAAATTATTTTCAGCATATAGGTAGCTAAATATCAAGTGTTGCATATAACTCTCTTACTGAGCCGTGGTTTGCTCACTCCCCAATTTTAACATTTCAGATTTTCGATAACTGTGAGATCTGACATCTGAGGATTTCGAGCTGCGCATTTGGAGACATTGCTACAGCTTGATTTATAATATGAGCTATGATCATTTATTTTCTGTATTTAGACTTACTTTCAGTACTACTTTCTTAAGAATTAAGATAGGGGATGTAATTGATATTACTAATTTTATAGTTAATAGTTAAGTGATTATGAAAAGTAAAGTATCACAGACAGCCCAACCGAATAAGTTGTGTAGAATAACGTGAAAAATGTGATCACGGGATGTGAGAATCATTATATTGTATTTATACCATAAAAGTTGCATTTTTATTTCCTTTAGATGGGTTCCAGCCGTGCGGCACAACAGCAGCAAAGGAAATGGTTTGCAGTAGAAATTTTCTACACGTTATTTACTTATCTTCCCTCTCTTTTTATATACTCCAACCAATCACAATTTATCACTTGTCCATTTAACCAATTCCTTTCCTTTAAATACCATTTATTTGTAATTTTTGCCATTAAAATTGCATTTCCAAATTCAAATTTTCAGATTTGTTTTGTTTATTTATTTCATACCTCAATTCATCATTTAATATTTATTTCACCTCTTATACACCATATTATAATTCATAAATCCAATAAATCCAAAATCCAAAGTGAAAATCCACATTTAATATTTATTTATTTTCACTAAATAATTTATTTCCACTATCAAGGATTTACAAAAATATGATGTACAGTATTATAAAATCGAGTCTCACAATAATAATCTAGTAAAAAATAATTCTTATCAAATCTTACAACTAATTTACCATTGATTCAAAATATTTTTAAATATTTTGAAAATATTTTAAAATTTTTTATGTATTTTTAAATATTTTTTAAAAAATAAAGCTAATGTGGAGTGTAAATGACATGGCTTTTATTACCACATGTCAAACTCTGATTAGCTAGTCTTTGCCACGTCAACTTTTTCCAAACTACGTTAGTCCTAGGTACTAAAGTGTGTGATGGAAATAAAGTTTATATATGAAGGTGATAACGAAAATTCTTTAAGTATCAAAGTGATAAAAATAGTATAATTTAAGGTTTAATTATACATTAACCCAAGAAAGAAATGAAACAAAAAACAAATCAATTAAAGCTTCAATTTTAAGGTTTTTAAGCAACACCATTTCATTTTGGAAAATTTTAAGAAATTTCGACCAGTTTTGCCTTTAACTCGCAGGTTACCATTTAAGGACTTGACTCGTTCAATGGTTTGACCTTCCTTTGTTCCTATTTTTCTCTCTTATTTTTATTTTTACTAATTGTATTATTGTGGTAATTCATTTAATTAATCTAATCAATTTAATTATGTTAATTAGATTTTTTTTATATATCAGCAAGATTTACATAGAAGTTTAGGATAATTGAAATTAATATATGGCATGATTAATTGGATAAATTTTTATGGGAATTGTGTATTTTTTTATGGATTGTTCATTTTAAAATTTGAAATAATAGATATCTTGTTAAACTTATTTGTTATGTGATTTAGATAAATTCGAGAACTTAGAAACATGAGAAAATTGTATTTGAAATCACTTAAGTTTAAAAATTGTAAATAATAATTAAATTCAAATTTTAAAAAGATTAAATAAATAATACATTAAGAAGCTTAATGTGAATCATGCCAATTATGAAATTTCATGAAAGTTAATTGATACTCCTTGTAAATTTCTAAGTGAGAAAACAAAGCATGAGTTTCTGTTTCAATGTCATAATAACGTAACAATACTTCATTAGTTTTGCCAATATTCACATTCATGTCATATTGATACATATTCAACTAGTATTGATACACTTACATAAAGAACATGCAATGAAAATAAAGATTCAAGTGATCTTGAGTCTATACATGCATATATAATTCTTAGCTCTAAATCCTACATATTTAACTTTTCACGTATATCAAGTATAACCATATATCAATCAAATAATTAATTTAGTTATGCTTATTACTAAAATCATATTTCACTTAAGTTTTTTTAAGGTCATATCAAAATCATGATATTTCAAAGTCAACAAAAGGAAAGTTTTATTTGTCAATTTGATTAATATTTCATTATTAATGTTCTTTTTTAATTCATTTTGTTTAAATTTATTATTTGAATTTTCAACTCATTGTAGATGGCTTAAAATAAACAATAGATGAGTATTGCCAATTAAGTAAATATTGAATATGTACAAGGAGTTGATGATTTCATACAATTTGCATTTAATCGACCAAATGTGATAGATTACATTCGATGCCCTTACAATAATTGTAGAAATACAGTTTTTAGGAAGAAATCCGAGATTAGATTTCATTTATTCAAGTACAGGATTCTTAGTACTTACACAACTTGACATTTACACGATAAAATAGAAGATGAGTTGATGGAAAGTGATGATGAATATAATAATGAAAATGTTGAACATGATGACATGGTTGGTATGTTACATTTTGTATTCAATATGATGGATATGAGTGGAGAATTCGATGGTGAATTTGATATGGATTGTGATGTTAAGCATATGCATAAAGAAACTGATATTGAGGTTGCTAAATTTTATCGACTATTAAAGGTTACTAAAGAAGACTTGTACCTAGAGTTTAACAAATATTAAAAGTTATCTTTTATAGTCAAACTTCTCTACGTTAAGTCCTTATGCCACCTCGATGATATTAGCTTTAATGTTATCATTAGAATGTCAAGGGCAATAATTCTTAGTGGTGATATTCTTCCTTCTTCATATTATGAGACAAAGAAAATGATAGTTGACTTAGGGCTTGAATATGTGAAAATAGATAGGTGTTACAACAATTGTATCCTTAATAGGGGTGAGAATGAAAAATGCACAAGAGCGTCCGATTTTTCATTCATCTATATAGAAGTCACAAGTAAGATCGACTGTAAGTAAAAATATTCCTCACAAAGTTTTGCAGTATTTTCCTAAAAATCATGGTTGCAAATGTTGTATATATCTTCTAAGACAACTTCTTACATGAGGTGACACAAATAAAAATGAGTAAATGATGGAAAATTAAGACATCCTACAAATTCCACTGCTTGAAAGTTTTTTGATGAGTTATATACTTATTTTGTTGTTGACGCTAGGAATGTTAAATTGGGGTTAGCCTCTTATGGTTTCCAACCTTTTGGAAACATGAGCTCACAATAAAGAATTTGCCATGTGGTACTAATTTCGTACAATTTGCCTTCTCGTTTGCGCATGAAGCAACCATACATTATGCTCTCACTTCTAATTCTGAGACTAAACCTTCTAGAATAGACATTGATGTGTGTTTATAGCCTTTGATTAAATATTTAAAAGAGTTATGGGAAAAAGTTGTTGACACATATAATGCTTGTAGTAAGCAAAATTTTAAATTGCATGCGTCTATTTTGTGGGCGATTAGCTATTTTTCTATGTATGCACATTTGTGTAGGTGGTCCACAAAAGGACATATTGCAATATAGACATAGCTTCTCTTCCACTAAAAGGTGCACGTAAAGTGTGCTACATGTGCTATCATTGATTTTTCCCAAAAAATTATGTGGAGAAAAAATCAACAATCATTTGATGGAAGTAAGGAAATGAGACATGCACCAAAGCAATTGAATGGAGAAGATGTGTTAAGCAGTTTGATTTGTTCCAGCAATGTACATTTGGCAAAGGTATGGAAAAAAATATGATACAACTAATAGTGTTTTTCATTGTAGGAAAAAAACATATTCTTTCAATTACCACATTGGAAAACAATTGTATTACGTCATAATTTAGATGCCATGAATATTGAAAAAAATGTATGTGATAACATACTCAGAACATTGATGAATCTAAAAGGAAAAAAATAAAGGCTCTCTAAAGTCTTGTTATGATTTGGTAAATATGGGTATAAGTCAAGACCTTCACCTAATTCTAGATAGAGCAAACATTTGAATGGCAACTGCTTGTTATGCTTTGTCTAATGAAGAGAAATTAGTTATTTATAGCTTATTAGTGAATTTAAAGACTTTGAATGGTTATTTTTACCAAATATCTCATTGAGTGAATGAAAAAGAAAAAAAGATATCATCAATAAAGAGTCATGATTGCCATGTATTCTGGGAGCAATTTCTTCTTTTAGCTATATGTAGATTGCTCCCAAAAGAAGTTTGTGATCCATTAGTCGAACTAAGTGCTTTCTTTTGAAACTTTTGTTTTAAAACTCTTAATCCCAATGATCTTCAGCATTTACAAAATCAAATTGTCTTAACATTATGCAAGCTTAAGATGATTTTTCTACATTTATCTTTCGATGTTATGGTGCACGTGGTAGTTCACTTACCACTTGAGGCTATAGTTACTGATCGTGTTACTTACCGATGAATGTATCCTATTAAAAGGTAACTTATGAAAATTTTGAAGCATGTTATAACTTGTCATTCATTGTATCACTAATAAATATGATATAAGCTTGATTTAATGGGTTACTTTTTTTAGGTACCTATGCATATTGAAGTCTTTTTATTATAACAAGACATGCCCAAGAAGCTTAAAATGCTATAGGATATTTAGCTGATCAATGTCACACATTTTGTTTCATGTATTTAAAAGATATCAAGACTATATTTAATTGAGCTAAGCGTAAAGATGAGGGTTTTGATGTGTCTACATCACATAATAGTATTTGGATATTTGCCGAGATGTATCGTGCTATAGGGAAATCTGTTTGCATGAGCTTTCAGTTCTAGAGTTTAATCAAACTCATTTATATAGCTTAAATAATTGTACTAAAGTACTACCTTTTTATTAAGTATGTTTTGTAAACTATGTTTTATTGAAGCATTTTTTATTGTATGTTAATATTAACTTTTAAACTTTTTTTTTTAAGAAAGCACATAGAGCATTTGAAAAAAAATCTGCACCTAGAAATCTTATAAAGAGGCATAATGTTGAATTTTCTAAATGATTTTATATGTAGGTATGCCATCTTTCTCAATTTTTATGTCCTTCACAATTATATGTTATTTTATATGATTATCTTTAAATAAAGTCTTTAATTTTTTTTTCCGAATTTGAATTCTTACCAATGTAATAGGTGTCAACATTACATGATGAAGAATTCATAAAAGATGACTTGCTTAATTTGACTCAACCTCCTTTACTAATTGCTAGAAGATACAATAGATATATTGCAAATGGTTTTAGCTTGCACACATGATTGTGAACAAAATAGAAAAACTTAAAATAGTGAAGTTGTGATTCGAGGAGATAATCATTTCCCTAGGAAATAATATTATGGTGTTGAGATTGACATCTGCAAGTTATCCTTTGTTAGAGGAAAATAGTAGTAGTATTCAAATGTGATTGGTGGGATGTTTTACATAAAAGCAATAGATATAAGATTAACTCCTATAGACTTACAAGTGTCAATATTAATCTTACATTTAAGACAAAAGAACCATTTATTTTAGCATCTTAAATAGAGCAATTATATTATGTGCAAGAACCAAGAGATCCTAATTGGTTTATAATGATGAAGGCTCCACTTCTTGATTTATATGATATTAGTAAATTTAGTTGATATGATAGATGTCATAATAGATGATGAAGAAATTTATCAACAAGAAGAATGTGATTAATGTAGTCCTTCACAAAGGGATTTGGACGATAATAGTGAGATTAGTAGATTGTAAGGGATGACATGACTGAAGAAATATTTCCATGTAAGGTAGCTAAAGAGATTGAAGCAATCATGAAGTTGACCTCATCAATTAAAGAGTTTATTGATGATGATTATAGCAATGATGTGGAGTTCAACATGGATTTTAATGAAGAGTATGATAATGATGATGATATTATTGACGATGATTAATTTTTATTAATAAGTGTATTTTCATACGTTATAAACGAGTTTGATATGTGTGAAGTGGTGCAAATTGCTTGTATTTTAAATGGCTTTTACTTGGTTTGAAATTTCTTCTCGTTTTTCTTTATTGTGATTTTTATTGGTTTGATGTTCTAATTTATTAAACTTGGATGTGAAATTGATAGGAGAAACAAGTATGAATATGACTCTCATCGTTACGGAGAAACATGTATAAGTTTGTTTGATTTGTTACTTACTCTTCTATTTTGTGAAGTTGCTACATATTAGTGTCTTTGTAATCGAGAGAAAAAAAAATCATTTGCCAATAGGAATGCGCCTTATTCTAAGTATGTGCCTTTTTTGAAGGCTTTGACCCACTTCCAACTATTTTCTGTTTGGATAGATGTTACATGATTGACTGTAGATTGGTGTGTTTCTTACAAGAAGTTTTCATCATCTTTTTTTTTTCCTAAAATGTTCACGATTTCGCCTTTTCAATAACCTAGTCATTTGTTTGCCTTTGTTTTTATTTTCTTTTGTTTAAGCATTATCATGTTGGCATAGTTTGATTAGACTTCCTCTTCAAGATCAAACTAGCATACATGCCACCTATGACGTCTAATTGAACCCGTTAGCTTATGTAACAGGAATGTATGCATTGATCAAGTTATTTCTAGCTATTAGTATATATTAATACATGGCAAGTTCACGCTGTTGAAGAAAAGGATTGCAAAATGAGGAAAATATGGGTTCTAAAAAAAAATTTCCAATATTTAGAGGCTAAAATCATAGTGTAAAGTGAATGTTGCCAATTCCTAATGTTTCTTTCAGTGACACATGAAAAACATATTATTAGGCTAATTCATGAAAGAAAAGAAAATTGCATGAGTAGCAGCAAAAAATACTTCTTGTGATATTGTGTAGGAATACAAAGGAAATATTTCTTGTGATACTGTGATACAATATTTCTTGAAATACTGTGTAGAAAACACTTTATGATGTTTCACAAAAAATATTTCTTGAAAAGCATTTTATTATAGTAAAGTAAGAAATGTACTTTTCAAGAAACAAATCTTGAAGTGACGTGTAAGTATGAGTAAAATATTTTTTTGTAATAGTAATTCATGAGAAATACTTCTTGAGATGTTATTACAAATATATTTAATTAAGAAAATAACGCAAAAAATTACTATAGCTAACTTTTCTTTAGAAGAATTTGTATAAAGTAGTGGTAAGAAAATCATAGCAACCAACTTCCTTTCAAGAAGAACTTGTATATAAAAGTAGTGCAAGTCTCTTTTTCTTTTCAATGAAGAATGATAGAAGTGGCTTAAGGGCTCATAACATTTGACTTTTTTTTTTGAAAAGCTTATATAAAGGAATAAGAGTAATAGTGCTAGAGACTAGAATTTCTTTTTCATGATAGTGATAGTTGTGTAGATTCCTAGCAATAGATTTTCTTTTAAAGTAGTATAATATTGCAATGTTTAACTTCTTTCTTTGAAAAGAGTAATGAAAATGATGTAAAAAGACTATGCCAGTTGGTTTCTTTTCTAAAATACTTTGCTTATGATAGTGACGGTAGTAGTGCAAGACCATAATGGTCAGCTTCTTCTTTAGAACAACTTTGTATATGAGATTGACAGAAGTAGTCAAGACCACAACGATCGATTTCTTTGCAGAGAATAATTTGTATGTATATATGCAACCAATTAGATCTTTTCTCAACTTTACATTAAGGAGAGATTATCTCTAACCTAAACATTAAGGAGATTGATACAATCTTTTTAGAAAGCATTAAAGTTGCGGATAGATTACAAATAGTAAAGTATAGCCAAGGTATGAGTGATAAAGCTATGGCTATAAGTATAAACATTAAAGTTGTGGCCAAAAAGTAAATTATAAAGCTATGGCCAAAGAATAAGAGAGAAAGCTATAGCCAAAGAATAAGTGATAAAGCTGTGGCCCAAGAGTGATCCTTAATTTATAAGAAGAAAAAATTTCTCAGCTTGTACTAAGAATATTCATTTGATATCAATGGTAGCAGCCAAAAGAAAAATAAGCAATCAAGCTGTAGTTAATGAGTGGTCCTTAATTTCATACTAAGGAGGTGAGTTCTCAATAAAGAAAGAAAGAGATCAAACTCCAATATGTACTAGGAAAATAATTTTTCTTAACTTTGTACCAAAGAGATTAAAATTGTTGTCCATAAAAGCAGATTCAACACAATAATAAATTTGATGAATAGAGTTTACAATGTTTGATATGAATCTAAACTAAACATACTAGTTATCTGCACATCTTCAGATTAAGTGACTGAAGAAGAAGAATCATCATGGTGAGCATGAGTAACTGCATTTATATGTTCTCAAGAATTTTGATGAGCTGGAAACAAATTATTTTGAACTACATTGTTTCTAATTATCACTTCCGTTGCTTGCAATCTTTGATGAAAAATTCTATAAAGATTTCCACATCCAGCAAGTGAATGACCAACTATACTATGACAATCACAATACTTCAGGTTGGAATTTTCTTCCGTTGTTAGTGGCCTTGAAATATAAGGAAGATTTATATTTCCATATCTAACCAATTCTTAGAGAAGTGCTTTCACTCCGTTTAGTAGAACTGAGAATGGTGGAGAATCAACATCATTATCTTGTCTTCTTCTTAGATTATCTCTTCCAAGACACAAATTAGGATGAGAAAGTCCTCTTTTTTCTCTTCTGCCTCCTTGAATTGCATCCACTGTTAGATTCTTACTTCGAGTGAATCGATTAATTCCTCTTTGCCTAAGAACTATATTATTAGTTCTTCTCGCAGCTTCAACCAAAGTAGTAAAGGTTGCCTCCAAGTGAACCCTATATTCATGAAACATTCATTGAATGCATACTTTCATCAACTCCTTCTCATCAGGTGAGCTTGGATGTCTAACATTCTTTTCCTAAAACGTTGGATGTATTCCATGAGATCTTCACATGAACTCCGATGTTCTCACCCAAGTCAATGAAAGTAACCTTTTCTTGAGTGGAAAAGAATTTCTCACCGAACATTCTACACATCTGACTCCAATACAACTAGGAGTAAGGTTGACATGCCAAGTGTATACTTTTTTAGTGAAAGACTTGGAGAATTCTTTCAACTTCAAACTATCATCTACTCCAGTTATTCCTAGAGTTTTACAAGTTTCATAACACACTTACGAGAATTTCTGGTCTTAGCATTGAATTGCTTGAACTTTGGACTAGTCCTTGGAATACAACTTAACAGCTACAGTAGCAGGATAAGATAACTTGAGATCAAACTCAAAAAAATTCAAACTCATTTTTGTGTTTAAAAAAATTCTAAGGCTCTTCTTTTGTGACAAATCCTTGAATTATGGTTGGAGGAAGAGTCACAATTGAAGTACCAACAACATGGTGCTGTTCACACTAAGATTTTCAAATGCCTCCAAGATCGAATGGATCAATTGAGTCTTCTCTACTGACATTAGAAGTATTCTCATTTCCAATGGTAACAAGTTAACAATGAGAAGTTGTGGCATTGGAGGATGTAAGTTGGGAGATAGTCTCTTCCAATTTTTGCATCTATCTTGGGAAGCTTGAATCATTTTCATAACTCTTGGTTATAAGCAAGGGTTCGGATATCTTAGTTTCTAGTAGAGCTCTCCATGTTTTACAACGAAGTGAAGGCTAAAAACATTTTACTCAATGCAATTGCTCTTTCCTAATGGAGTAGTCAAAATGTAAATGAGTTATTTGTTGAAAAAAGAAAAACTCACAAACGAATAGAATGAGATGTGCTTAGAGACAGCGAAGAGGAAAACCAGAGCAGATCCTGAAAAATAAGTGCAGCGACAAATGGTGGTGAAAAGACCCATAAGGCTTAGAACAAGGTGGAACAAGCGTGATAAGAGAATTAGAGAAAAAAAGACTATAGAGAGAATTTGAGAGAGTTTTGTTAGATTGCTTAGCCTAAAAGTCATCCCCTTTAAGAATAGTAAGAACTCCTACATATAGATATTAAGAACAAGAGTTATAAAACATAAGCATTAATAGGCATAATGATGAGTTTGGCTGTTACAAAAAAGTTAATATTCGTCTAATAGGAGTTTTACTTTTGGAGATAGTGAATAGTGAATATAAAAGTCCACTATTTGTTCTGAAAGAAGGAGAGAAAAACACTCGTATTTCATAGAAAGGTTTAAGAAAAGAACTCCTAATTATCTTCATATCTTAGCCACCAAGCCAAGCTCTTTAGAATATCCCAACATGAAATTAATCCAAGAATCTTACCTTATTCTGAGGTTATTTCCACTTCTTTTCAGTAAAGGTGTTATTTGAGGAACATATTGGTATTGTTCTATAAATATGTTATTCTGTGAATGTGTTATTCTGTAAAAGAGCTCTTTTGAGAATTTTGTAAAAGAATTGTTTTGGAAAGAGGTTGCTCTGTCAAGGAACTCTTCTAAGAAGAGGTAAGGAGCTTATCTGAGAAGAGTTTGTTCTACGAAGGAACTCTTCTGAGAACAAGTTATTTTAGGAATGAGTTATTTTAAGAAAAGGTTGTTTTATAAAACAATCTTGTTACTTGTTCTGATTTTCTTTCACTATAGTATGAAATTTTAAAAAATAAAATATTAATTTTCAAAATCAAATATCCACCTCTTTTAATTGCCTGAGCTTCGTGCCAAGCATCCTAACAGAATAGACAAGATGGTCGGCTGTGACTTCAAGCCAAGCATCCGAAGTTGGCAGGCAAAATAGGTCAACCTTGGTGAAGGCGTCATGAAATTCGATTTAAAAAAAAATGTCACATCATGCGTTTCAAAAAGAGTAAGCAAGGTATTTTTAATTTCATCAAATAATAATAAAATATCTGCAGACATATAAATGTGAATGTTGCAAATTTCAATAAACTGATTTTTAGAAAGAATAATATCACATGATAAGAACGTAGAAGAAACAACAGGTTTGGTTGGCGTGGATTTCACTTAGCTATTGGCCTTTTCACGTTTCTTACTTATTCAACCTTTCCAGAATAATATCAAAGTAAAAAAAAAAATTAAAACAACTAAATAAATTTTCAAAAGTCCCA
Source organism: Heritiera littoralis (assembly GCA_031772115.1). Taxonomy (NCBI): domain Eukaryota; kingdom Viridiplantae; phylum Streptophyta; class Magnoliopsida; order Malvales; family Malvaceae; genus Heritiera; species Heritiera littoralis. Next base: position 5,030,327 of record JAPDPK010000015.1, read on the forward strand.
TCTTTCTATTTTGAAATAGGTGCCAACACGAATTAGAACGACAATAGATACTCTAGAAACAAATATACTATATTATCCTATTCAAATAAATAGGATTAAAATAATTTATAAATAGAATTTGAATAATAAAATTACTATTTATCACGAGTTGAAGTAGATTTCGTAGTGATCTGAGAATATCCATTATCTAAACTTGATTATAAATAATAACTTGTAATGTATATATTTTATTTATAAATTATTATAAATGTAATATTTAATTAAATTTGTTAAATGTTCTAATTATAACTTTTAACTTTAATTTAATAATTTAATTTTTTTATGATATGCATTACAATTAATGTTATAAATTGAACTTTGATTTAATAAATTGATAGTTATAAGATTGGATAATTAATGGATATTTTTTAAATTATATAAATAAGATTTGAATAATAAAATAAAAATATTCTAATAATTAATTAAATTTGAAAAAAAATTGAATTCAAATATAAATATTAAAATAATGAATATCACATCGAGTCAAGCATCTCTAAACATAAACTGTGCTCTTAAGTTTAAGATATTTCATAATGGATAATTTTCTTATACACTGTCAGTAGAATTTTTCAACTCCACAAGCAGGATTAAAGATCATGACACGTTTTATTTTTTTTATTTTTTTATTTTTTTAATATTTTTATAAGACATATGTCATAATCCTAACCTCGCTTGTTGAATCAAAAAATTCCACTAACTCTATATAAAGATATTAATTCTTTCATTATATAATTTCATATGATATTTTTAGATGATTGATAGATTTAGCAAAAAAAGAAAGAAAGAAAGAGGGTTAATTAAATATCGCCTACTAAAAATATAAATCAGCTATTTGAATTTAGACCTGACAAAATAAACAAAGGAATCCAAATGATGTCAAAGGCTTTAAACACAACTTTGTACAGAAAGGACACAAGTTTAAACATTCAACAAGGTTGTACAAAAACAAATCATTAAAAGAAAATATGCATCAAAATCAAATAGCAATGAGTTTCTCCACTGTCAGTCTAAAGAGCCATTACATAAACAAACTAAGAATTCCATTGCAGTTGCCGGATGCCACTACACTTCTCAGAAAACCTGTCTTCAAAACCTTACTGAAAGAAGTTCCCATGCGCCATGGACGACCCATTTAGTAACTTACTACAACAAACACATTTGTTGTGCTACTACTACTGATCAAGAAAGTACACAACATGGACCTGATCTGATAGTTAGAAAGAATAGCTTACAAATTAAAAATCCACACCCCCCCCCCCCCCCCCCCCCCCCCCCGGGGGCCAAAGGTGAACAACGTGCAGTGTGCATACTAAGAAGAGATAAATAAAATAAATACAATGTTTTTGACCGAAGCTGAGAAGAAACTCAGAGATGCACAGCAAAATGGTCTACCAGAATCTAACAAGAAAAAACTTCCAAACTAAGCTGAATTTCATTTTCTTCTTTATGCTATCAACAAGTACAAAAGAATATGAGGATGTTAATGTACAAAAACATCTTCTTCATACTATAGTTACTTTCCTTTTCCTCACCTCCTTGGGTCCCACAAACATAATCCATTTCTGAAACACAAAACCCCAGTCATTCACATTACACGCTTTAAAAGAATGGTCTACGAGATGTGAAATTGCCTGCCAGTACCCGACAATATGTATGTCAGACTTGCTACATGCTCATGCACCTTGGCGAAATCCTTGGAAACATCCAAAATGCTTTTGGTATAGGAAACCATACAATACCATCATGAGTGTTTGACACAACTTTTCCATCAACTTCAGAAAGCTTCTGCTCTTCTAGTTCAGGCAACAAAACCAACACAAACCAGCAAGAAGATGCTTGGCTCCCACATTCATGCTATCCATGATGACAAGCCAAGCATTTTACCAAATGAACATCAATTGCAGAAAAGGCTGCTCAATATATAGTGAATGCACATTATTTGAGCTATTTGACACGAAATTCGTGTCGGAAAACGGTTAGGTTCTGGGTGTACTTGTCCCTGTTCTTTGAATCTAAGCTTCGTGTAACATCTGTCATAAGCTTGTCAAAACAAAGGGAGAGCCGCTGATGTTGATCCAGAGGCTGCAAAATGATATGTCTCACATGATGGACAGTAAAGGAAAGGATTAAGAAAGTGAAGCTGAAGATAAAGATATAGAGAGATGCCAAGAATAAGCTGTTAGTCGTACGCTAAAAATATCACGAATTCATCTTGTGGCCTTTCACAACATGAAACCAACAGCTTATGAGTATTGCAGAGAATAATAAAATCATAATATGTACAACCCGCATTTAAAACAGCATCAATTCCCCTTTCACAAAGAATCATCCAACATAATTTAGTTTTCACCAAGCATCACAAAAAGAAATGCACAGTAATAATAACACCAGTAACAGTAGTAGCAACCTATGTCCTCAATGTTCGAGGGTGCGAGCTTTGAGTGATTTTAGGTATGTCAGTATTTCTAATAGTAATTCTTCACGTCTAACATAATAGACCACAATCAAAATGCACCAGTTTGTCAAAATTTATAAGTTGATGTGACCATAATTGGGCCTTTTCTGCAATAAGTACTTATTTTTTAAGGGATAAACCACAGCATCCACAATGATGATGAAATTAAAGATCCATAATTGCTAGGTTTAGTCATTACACGGAAAAGTTTGCTTAAATGCAAGAATTAAACGATACTATGGCCATAGAGGTGAAGTTACTAGAATGCTTTATTTTTCAAAACTTTTAATTTTGACCTCAATGTAAGAAATTGAGCTAGAAAATTTAGAAAAGGGAAATCTAAAGTTCAAGAATCTATGGCCTATTCAGGTTTCATCCATGAAAAATGCCACTCTGAAAGGGTCCTTAAAAGCCATTCACAGCATGGTTTTATGGTTGTGCAAGGTCAAAACAAGCCAAAGTTCGTTTATACAAATTTACAGTCAAAGTCCAATTTGAAGTATAACAATTTCTAATTTGTTGCATGGATTTAGTAGCCTTTCTATCTAACATTTGGTTTTTACTGTCATTGATCCTTCACGAGGTTTACACTGCATGTGGTTTTGTCTCCAGTCTTATGTTTGGAGACTATTAATGTTGATCATGAGACAGTCCTATTTGAATAACAATGCCTAGAAACTTAGATGCTGCCCAATGTAAAACCTTTCCATCAATTTATATTATTCTATGAAAACTGTCCAGGTGTGATGTAATGGGAATCGTATTGCTTTAATTTTAATGCTGATCTTCATTCCAAAGAGAATTTCTTTGAGCTGACTAAACAATTTATACTGAAGAGATATTTAATTGCCAAGTTGTGAGGAAGCCAAAGCAAATAGGTGTCAGCCAGTGAAGGTCAACATGTTCTTCAGCGTAGCAGGAAAATGGGTATGACTTTGGCTGACACTACATCTTGGAATCAAAGTTAAGAAAATATGTTGCTGATCCAACTGTAAGCAAATAAACCTATCTTCAAAATCCAGATCACACATATGAAGCTTGCTGCAACATCTATGTCTAAACAGAAAGGTATGGAATTGGCATTAAGAAACTAAGTTGCTCATCAAATTGTAAGCAAAAAATAAACTACCTTGGCAATCCTTTTTACACAAGATGTTTGTTAAAACAACTATATATATATATATATATATATATATATATATATATAATATATATATATATATATATATATATATATAAAAACTGTAAAAGATAATGTACAAAAAAACTCACCTGTGAAGCCAAAATTTGAGCTTTCAAATCAGCAAATGTCTGCAGGAGAATAGCAGTTCTGTTAGCTAAATATAGAAGGCTTGCATGATTATTTTCTAAAAGTTCAAGAAAAAGTGATCAACTCCAAATTCAGTTGAGACTTTGATTGGTTTCCTATCATCAGCAAGCACATAACAGAAACATGAAATTGGGGATACAAAGTACTCGAAGGAGGAAACGAAGAAAGCAATGGGCATCATTAAGCAGCCAAATCTTATTACACAAGCACAACAGTTTGGAAAAGAACAAAATAAATCTGAAATCACACCATTATAGATGAAGACAATACAAGTTTGATGCATGTGGCATGCCCAATATTAATCAGTCTTAACTAGAGGTGTAATCGAGCTAAGTGAGACAATCTAGTACTAGGCTCAAGCTCAGCTCAACTCAAGCTCGATTGAGCTTAATTTTTGAGACTTGAGCTTGATTCGACATAATACTTTAGCCGTTCAAGTTTGACTTGATGGGCTCGTTTTGTCATTTTCAACCATATATTACGTGGGTAAAATGATAAATTAATAATAAAATATAAAAAATATACATTAAAAAAAGTTCAATCAAGCTCGCAAGCCACTCAAATGGGTATTAAGATACTCCAACTCAGCTTGACTCATTATATGAGTAGTTTGAGTTTGACTTGAAAATAAACAAATCAAACTCAAATAATCATCAAGTCAAGCTCGAGTAACTCACAAATAACTTGACTCATTTACACACCTAGTCTTAGCTATAAAGTCCAAAAAAAAAAAGAGTGATGGATTATATAGTTTTATAATTTGAGAGAGGGAAATAAAGAAAGCAACAATTTCAAATAACAGTTAAGCAAAATATTGCAACCAAATAGATTTTCTTTTGGTTGAAGACCCTGTAGGAGGATGGGGAGTACAGAAAAGGTCTAGAATAGAATTTAGTAAAGAACCCTGGAATAAAGGGGACTGTGATTTGAAGCAGAACTTCTTGACCTTTTCTTTGAAATAACCCAACAACAAAAGAAATAGGGATGCACTGAAATGAAAGGACATGAAGGGAATTGCAATAACCAAAATAGTGAACAGAATCTTCCCTGATTCTATATGTATTGCAATAAAGGGGACTGTGATTTGAAGCAGAACTTCTTGACCTTTTTCTTTGAAATAACCCAACAACAAAAGAAATAGGGATGCACTGAAATGAAAGGACATGAAGGGAATTGCAATAACCAAAATAGTGAACAGAATCTTCCCTGATTCTATATGTATTTTGACATGTCCCCTTTTATCATGGTAGTCAGATTAAAAAGATGCCACATTAAGGACAATGTTATACATGCATAAAAGAGCACTCACTTGAAAGGAGGTGAGATAAACTGAAACTACAATAGTAAATATCTTGCAAACCAAATATAAATTCTATGTGATATTTATGGTATGCACAATCTTTATTTTTTCTTTTATTGTGGGGAGAGGATAAATAATCAAAATCTTAGTTTGACAGTAAAAATGTCATACATGAAATATCCATAGCATATCAATGCACTTGAAATTATAGCCTTTCACATAGGGGTGTAAAACGGGCGGGGCGGGGCGGGGCGTACGGAACCCGTTTAGGCCCATTTTTAAACGGGCTAAATATTACATGCCTGGTCCGTTTTTAATACGGACCGGGCTGGCCCGCGAGCCAAGTGTTTTTTTAAATAAAAATAATAAAAATTAAATCAAATTAAATTTTAAAAAATCATTAAAATTCATATATAAATACAATCTAAATACAATTACAATTCACTTACAATATTTTAAAATAAATAATTACAAACTTGAAAAAACATAAATTTTTATTAAACATTAAACTTTTCCAACATTTTTTTTCACTATCATACATATAATATCAAGGTTTGAATTCAAAGTAAAATTGTATGAATTCATTTTTTTTGCTAGAATACAATAAAATCATGTTATGTATTATTTTGATAAGAAATAAAAATACATTAATAATATAGTTTAAAAGCTAATTATATAAAAAAAAAAAACAAAAAAAGGGGCTTAAAGGGGTTGGCCAGCAGGTTTGCCCGCGGGCCACGTGAACCGGCCCATGTGGATTCGCGCGATCCGTTTAGGCCCTTTTTAAACGGGCCTAAAAATTAAAACCGGCCCTTATAAAGCCCGTGGGTTTAATGGATTGACCCGCGGGCTTTGACCCGTTTTACACCTCTACTTTCACATCAGTCGAGGTGAGTGCCTAGGTGCCACAGTCAAATGCCATCTAAAAGTCATCCCACACCTACGGCTCTAAGATCTTTTGTTGCTTTTTGCTGTTTGAAGGCCAAGGCAACAGCCTTGTAATTTTAAATATATCTACTTCTAGACATTCAATAGAAGTAAAAGAAAGGTAAGAATCTAACATCAAAAAACCAGCAAGAGAAGTACAAAGCACACTTCTACTCCAAATTCCAGCATTCGTTTCTAAAAGAACCCATCTCAACCTGCAACTTTCTCATCTTTAACAGATATGATTTCATCACAACTAAAAGATTATGGCCTTTACATAGGCCAATGTTTTTATAGCTCACTTGCCCACCTACCCCCCCCCCCCCCCCCCCAACCCCCCCAATCATTTCTTAACCTTAATGATATAAGAATTTAAGGATCCAAGTAATATGGAAATTAAAATGCCAGCAATCTTCTATTTTAAATTTCCAACACAAAATTCTAGTAAACTAATGGTTGCCTTTACATGACCCGTTGGCCAATTTTGTCATAACCAAACCAGATCCGATGGTTAAACCAGTTCTACTGCAAACTGCTATCCTTATCACTCCAGACTTGAACCAGAGAAACCGGCAAGTTGTTCAATTGGAAAAAATAGTTGTGAGAGAGATATGTAAAAGCTATCAAAACTCAAATCAGATATTCGTAGTTTAATGTGCAAACTATAAAATATCAAATATGGGACGTAAAAATTTCAGATCTATGAATTTCATGAGAGATCTTATGAAAGTTTTCATAGCAGATTTGGTATAAAATTTCATACCAAGATCTGTGCTAAGCTGCTGGCTTGGGCAATGATATAAAAGTGGAAGAAACTGAGGAGAGTAATAATGGAGCAGAGTTGACGGTGATGACAAGAAAATGAATTAAAAGAAAAAAGATAAGAAAGAAAAATAGCTTAAAGCAATTAATTAAAAAAAAAAAAAGGGGGGGGGGGGGGGGGGGGGGGGGGGGGGGGGGGGGGGGGGGGGGGGGGGGGGGGGGGAATTGATAGTGGTAATGGTGAGCCTGCTTTCTTAAAAGGTTGAAATGTGAAAAAATGAAAAGAACAAGGATATTGGTCAAATGGAGGCAGCAGGAAGCACTAACACCACTTACATCTATTAATATAATCAAGGCTTCATACCCAAATAAACCTCCAGACTTTACTCAATATGCAAACAAGCCCTGTATCTTTTATCACGTGAAAATTTTATTTCATAGTAATCATACCCATTAAAGCTTCAAACAGTGGATGGCCCAATTGACAATTTTTAAAAAAATATTCTCTCAAATATTTGTCATTCATCTCATCAAAATAAATCTAAGCATTTTCTACAAATTAAATCCTCCAACTAAAAAAATTTTAACAAAAAATTGAATATTTTATCCATCAAAGTTCTATTTATGATAAAATAAAAGTTCATAGCCTTAATTTCAAGCAATAAAAGATCAAAGGCTTATTTCCATTTTTGAGTAAAGTTTGAGGGATTATTCGGGTATTATTCCTATAATTAAAGGTGAGCTGTTAAGGCATGAGAAGTTGTATGGTAATTTATGTTGACATCCATTAGATTGGGATGCGCAATCAGACAGGTTCTCTTATTGATCTGCTAATGAAAACACTGCCCATGGCAATATTTTTCTATCCTTTTTCTTCACATTAGTAATGCTAAAATTTTACAGAAGACCAAGAATTTAAGTCATTATGGAACGGGAATGCTAACACAAATTTTAATCATGTTTTGCTACTGATCTCATGGTACAGTTTAGTGAAACGTTCAAAGCATATCATTTTCAGAAAAAATAAACCATCTGTTGGACCTAAAATTGAAAGAGAATTTAGCAGAGAAATTTAAGGAAAGAAATTGCGACTCATCACCTGCTCACTGATAAGAATTAAGCTCAACATAGGCCTGCTAAGACTCCATTGGTTGCCACAGTCTTCAAATAAAACTATTTCAAATAGGGTCTTTAATATCTGTAATAAAGGAACAGAAGTAATTGGACTGTGTAAAAAAAGAAGGATTAAGAAAGAAACCATCAAGTTAGGATTCAGACAACAAGCAACAAACATAAAAAAGCACCTTGATTCTTATATCACAAATATTAATGGTTCTCACCACAAGTGCATGATTGATGTAATGGTCATTGATGTTAATGTCTTCAAAGTTCAACTTTTAAATATTAATTTGGACTTATATACGATGCACTGATAGTGTATAGTCTCTATATACAGTCAATGCACCCAAGATTGACACCTCATCAATGAGCCCTTATGAGCAAATTAAAAATATATATATTTGTATTTCTTTTTAAGGGCTTGGCATTTTTTATTTTGCTTATTGATGAGGTGTCAACCTCTGATGTATTGACAGTGTATATAAACTCTATTAATTAAGCTAACACCACCAGCTATATAAGTAAGAGTTAATCTCTTAACTTTGATGATAATTTTTTTTTTCTATATTATGACTAATTGGGCACATTTCTGATTGCTTTGAGCATGAAAATTCACATCTAATCTAAATCTAAATATCATAGGAAAAGGAAAGGCCATTATTTCTTAATCATATTAAAAAATTACAATACTGATTTCAAGACCTAGATTAGGCATGCACAGCATAATCTACATGCACAAAGAAAGGCCTTTCTAACTTATTTATTTGTAGACAACCAGAATGAACATGTACATTTCGGTGCACAAAAGCCTCATGAAATTCCATTTCAAACTCATGTTTTTAACATCAGACTTCACTTCGTAGTCTGTTGAGCATAAGCATCTTGAATTCTAAGTCATATTAGGTGAAATCTGAATACAATGTTCACCTAATGCTTAAAATCCCCAATTACTTTCTTCTTTTCTTGACCACATATAGCAGGCTTTAATTTTTCTTGACATTTGGTAAGACAAATAATCAAACAACTAAGAATGATGAATTTTCATTTTCATTAACTTTTGATAAGGTAAAAATTTGATTCACAGTACATCAATTTACAGTTTATGCTATATCATATTCCATATTTTGACCTTCAATTCATCATCATCAGCAGCAGCAGCAGCAAAGCCTTTATTCCAAGAGATTGGGGTAAGCTACATGAACCAATATCTGAACTCACGCTAAATCAACCATATGAATTCTCCTCCTCCACACATTCCTATCCAAGGCAATGTATTCATCCAACTCTAATGCCTCCATATATTTCCAAATTACTTTATCCCAAGTCTTTTCTGGTCTTCCTCTGGTCTTACCCCTTCTCTCAACATTCATAGCCTCAACTCTCCTAACTAGAGCATCTACAAGTCTACACCATACGTGTCATATTTTAACCTTCAATTAAAATTCTAAAATCATTTGTCACCAAAATGATAGTGTGATATGAACTCCACATGGTTATTCAATTATGTGATTAAAATCCCCATTTGACTGTTGTGTATCATGAGATTCCAATGTCAAAGGCTAACATTTTGCTTGGTTGAGGGAATGGAAAAGGGCACATAGGCCTTCTAAAAGAAAAAAAATACATTTTGTATGAATATCACATAACCATTTCAATTCTATTCTAGCAAAATACAATAAATACTCAAAACTAATTGAATTAAAAATACATAACTAAAAAAAGATTTTTTTTCTCATATATGATTGAGATCAAAGATAAATGCCAATTATAGAAAATGCTCATTAAATCTATAAAGCAATCAAACAATGCAGAGAAAGATGAATTTTTAAGTAACCTATTTAAGCAAAAGAGGTTGTTCATGTGTATATTTATATTCTCGAAATGCTATTTTAAAAAAGAAATAAACTAAATCTCTAAACGCTTAATTATAGAAGAAAACCTCGCAATGTATTTCCTAAGAAATTTCAAATAATTCAAATACTTATCAAAATCTTTATTATAAAAGAAATTTACAGTTTAATCTGTCCTAGAAGTAGCACATATTCTGCAGTAAGATTTTTTTTTTTTTGAAAAGACCTTTGTTCTTAATAACAGATATTAGGCTCATAGGTTTTCTATTATCCAAATCTTCATTACGTTTACAGAACTTCATACAGTAGACCTAGTACTTCAAAAGATCTAGAAGATTCATTTTACTAAGTAGGATGTAGCATTTTTATAAGAATTATGCATTAAATTTATAAGTAATAATTTCAAATAAATAAATAAATTACTATCACAAGAGTTCATAAAAATTTATTTGTTAATTTACAGTCTTCATTAATAGATGTGAGTTGTTTACATGATTTTGGGCCTACGCAGCATTTATTCCTGTCAGTCTCATATAAGGTACCTAAGTTACGATAGATAAATATTTCATTTGATTGAAGGCAAAAAAACATATTTCACAACATAGAAAAGTTCTGAAACAATGACTATATTTTACTGGAACCAAATTTACATGATACATCAAGCTAATTTAATGAATATCCGTGGTTTTAAAAGGCCTGTGAATATGACAATGGAAACAATGGAAATACACACTGCAAAAAAGAATTTAAACAATCGCATGGGACAGACTGTAGAAGGCTGTTATATTTTAAGTTATGTGGTGTTATGCACCAAAGTGATAAGATGCATTAGAGTGTGTACAGGACATAGAGAAGAGAATGAAGCAACAAATGGCATTCTTAGCACAAGTGTAAATAATAACAAAGGAAGCATAATAGGTCAGGAAGCCCATCACTCACTTGTGGAAACAAACTAGGACAGTCTGCAATATGCTTAGCAAGTTTGACAGCAGCAGGTGAAGTGTGCGCCTCCCCCATAGTGATGTTGTTGAAGTAGAAAGCAGCCAAATTATCAACAGCAGATGCACACTGAAATGAAATGTTCACACTCTGAGATTGAATTTTAAAAAGAATATAGTATTCTCAGCCGGGGAGAAAAGGAAGGTAATCAGAGATATCAGACATGAAATACTTTGATAAAGAACTCGGTTAAATTCTACTTATGTGATCATGAAAGAGCTTGAAATATTAACATAAACAGTTCTAGTAGCAACAAAAGAACAGGTAAAGATCCATGCAAGATACAAACCTGTGATGAGATATTTGTATCCAGGCCTTTAAGACCAGATTCAAGGGAACTAACAATATGCATAAAGGTTGCTGTGTCCAAATTCAATATAAAATTAATGTGGCTGCTGAATAGAACTTCTAAGAAGGAGAAATAAGCCCTCGTTAGCTGCAAAAGAACAAGTAAACAACATGATATTGCCATTCATTCTAGTAATAATAGAAGAAATTTACATAACAGGATAAAAAAGTTATCATATCTACATAGAAATATTTGGCACAATTCCTAGAGTGCTAATAGTGCCTCAGTACTCATCTTTTTTATTATTGTTGATAGGGGGAGCTGATCTGACACACATTTAGGTCTTAAAATTTTGACTTTTACACATCTTTTTTTGGGTGTTTGTGCTTATAAAAGCAATGTTTGTTCTTTTATTTTGGTTCACATAACCTACCCCAATCTACTGGGTAAAGGCTCTCATGATGATGATGGTGATGATGATGATGTCATCATCATTATCATCTTACCAGCTAGTTTTTCACACCATACAATGCTTGTATTATACCTTGAAAAATCTCTTCCTCTTACCAGCTACCATTCTCACAACTCACCACAAAACAGAGGCTAAAGTTTACAGTTAAAACAAGAATCCATTTAAAGGTTCGAATCAAATGGCATTGGAATTTAAAAAAGAAGAAAAAAAAGGTCCACAAATTGAATGGAATGTAAAAGGAAATAACCAGGACTTGATTCATGATTTTGTCTAAGTGAGAAGAAAATTGCAAAAGCTAAAAGGAAATAGAATCAAACTAAATCTAAGTTTGGCCATCCAAATTTATAAGAGAGAGGCATGTAGAAGAGATGGATAGGACAAGGAACATAGAGGAACGTCTAATTGAGAGATTTGCAGCGTAAAAATTTTAAAGAAGATTGACCTTAAATATTGAGAACTTCGAAACTAAATTGTTTCTGAAACAGATGGTAAAGAGAATTGCCATCAACAAAGCAAAGATATGAAATGATTAAATAAATGTCATGAAATATCTGAGTAAAAATTGAGCAGTGACTACATCATTAAGGAGACCAAATAAGTCTTTGAATTGAAGAAGTACAAGAGATGTGGTTGAATATGAGAATGATGGTAGTAGATCAGTTGTTGGGGAGTTTACATCATAGCACTGGTTGAATAACGATGAAAATTTTAGCTATCATCCCTTTACAAATTGTTTGTTTCTGCTCCTAAAATTTGGTGACTAGTTGATGCTGACATTGATAACACATGCCATGTGTATATAATTTTTTCCAAATAAGAGAATACGTAGGAATGTAAGCATCAACCAAGTCAACCAGCAAAATTACATGTGTTACACAATTTTTATTCATTCAGATCCTTAATGAATTTGATTTCTCAAGTAATAAGTGTGCAAAGCTCAAGTCCTTTAGATGTAGGTTTCCTAAAGATTTGGAACTGACTAGACAGACTTCCAACACCGGATTAGTAAAAGGTAGTATCAATTGAAACTCTAAAAGAAATTTCCGTCAAAATTTTGCATACCTTTCGAAACGCCAATATATCAGCCAAAGGAATTGACAATGTCATCTTTAGAGCAATGTCAAGCGCATCCGAGAGTGCTCTATCACCATAAAGTTCAAACACACCGAAGTTTACATAGTTTCCAGCAAGACCTGCCATTTGGTGGAAAATGTCAAGTTAATTTCCGATTTAGTGAAATCTTCAATAAAACACAATATGCAACAATTACAACTTTTACGGTACCAGAAAGGAGGAGGTCAAAATCAAACTACTGAAGTAAAAGAATACTTTGATGTTGGTAAATAATAAGAGAATACTTCCATGTCATAACAGAAAACCAGTAAGAGGAAACCTTGCACCTAAACCCTCAATTTTCCACTGCCTATTTTACGAATAAATGTTTGTATAAGTTAGTTCTAATATCATCCCACTTCCATTTCATAAAATAAATTTAAAGACTTTAGAAACATTTAAGAAACCATGAACAATATTAGAGAATGAGATGATGGCATGATATAAACAAAAGAACCTTTTTAGGCAATATGGGTATCTCAGCCTTAAACATCTTTCTAGCTGTTTTTGAAACCATTCCTCAACTAGTTTCTTATTTCAAATTCAACTAGCAATTCCCAACACCAGAAAATTAGGAAAGATAAAAAAAAAAAGTCAAAACCAGCACATCATGGAAGAAGAAATAAAATCCAATTTTAAAACTTTCAGCTTTGATTGGAAATAAAAATCTACAAGGAAATTCAAAAAGTTCAATGAATATAAACAGAAACTCAAAAATAACAGCTATACTAAATTAAAAGAGGAAAGAGAAAATAGGAGGAAATAGGCAATAATTGAGGTAAAGGACCGAAAAAAGAATTCCGTCTGCTTCTGGACTCGTATTTTGAAGAGAGGAGGGGGGGGTTGTGTTTGAGGAAGGGAGTGGTTGAACCAGGTGCATGCTTTGAAAAGAGAGATGGCAGCAACAGTGGTATGTGGACAGCAAACATAAGTACCGAAACAAATTATTTAATTAGTAGAAGTTATTCAAGCTCGGCCTAGACTTCAATTCTAATGTCTAAGCACAGTGCAAAATTCTCCAGCCTTGATTTCTAACCAGTAGCCTGCTCAAGTATTGGGCTAGGCTACTGGGATGGTGGGTGCTCAGGTTGTGGACAGCTTGACTACATGCCTATGAATATTTAATACTACAAAACTTCCTGAAGAGATAGACCCTACATGCTTGACATGACAAAACTTCTTAAAAAGCTAGTCAATCATAGCATTCAAATGTATACACTAACAAATGTCTCTCAAAAGAAAGTGGAAGCATGAAAAGAAAATGAAGAAAAAAAATAAGACTAAATATCACATAAGGAAGCATGTGAATAGTAAACAGAGAAAAGCAGTGCTCAATACTCCAACTAAAACCGAAAATATAGGGTGACTTAAACTTTAATGATCTGCTAGATCTAAAAATTTAGCTTTGTACAGGGTTTACCAGCCTTGGTTCAATTTAGAGCTTGGTGTATATGTATATGTACATGTACATATATACATACATATCTATATATATATAAGAACAAATAAATAAATAAATATAACAATTGCAGGTTCATATTCTAACCTCTTGCCAGAATAGTTAGTGAAATCCATATTCCCTTGTACTTGAAGGCATAAACATCAGCAGGATTAGGTAGAGATAAAATCCTTGTCCCGTATGCTAAAAGTAGTTTACTGACTTCACGGAAAAGAAGAATCCCATTAGGAGAAGATGAGTCAAAAGTCAAGCGTTGTGCTTTGTTCAAGACAAACTCAGCCATGAATTTTAACAAAGGAGTTGTAACCTGCAGTGTTAAGTCAAACAATTACATACCCAGGTTTAGTGTTTGGCCAATACTTACGCAACAAATGCACCACATACCATAAGTTAATGTTTAAATGGCTACAAGTAAAAAAGACTACAAAAAAATCGAAAGTCACAAGAAACCCCAGTTCACAATATCTTCCTGTCATCCATGAGGTGAAAGAATGTTGGAGCAATTGTAACGGCCAAATTAAACAAGAAGCAAAAAATTGTTTTCTGCATATTATCAGAAAGACATTGTATGCACAACATATACTCCTGCTTTTAATTTAGGTCCTAATCATAAAAAAGGCTTGAAATATTTTTGGAAGCCCCCGGACAAACCAGCCTTAATATTTTGAATACTCGGACAAAAAGAGTAAGGGAGATAGCGTGCTAAACAGATGAACATGACAAGACTACAACAAATGACAAAACCAGGGCAGCAGCAGCTGAGAAAAACTGCAGAGGCCAAGAATAGCAAAGTTGGTACAGTCATCTACAACTTGGACTCACTAATATCAGAGCAAAAAATGTTCTAATTAAAGGTAACAAATGAAATGTGGGATTGAAAATATGTAACTGACCTAGTGCTAGAACCCAAAAAAAAAAAAAAAAAAAAACCCTTGATAGAAGGATATTCTGTCCAAATGTTTAAATGTGTAAACAAGACTTGCTAAGTTAAGACCCTTGCTATAACAAGAGTTACGAATGTACCTCTGGTGCATCAGTCCAGTGAGTAATGCCTGTCAAGATAAGTGGCATGTGCGCAGGGTATAGCCAATCAAATAGAAGACCATATGTTCTACGGCTGAAGGAATTCAAGAAATGAAAAGTACATTAGTTGAGACATTGTATACATTTAGAAGAATTCAGACACTGCACAGTATACAAACCTGTTTGTGGCCATTGCAATACCTCTAAGATCCCTCATTAATCCAATTAAAGCATACTTAACTGCCTCAGTACGAAATACTGAATCAGGTGTTGACTCCAAGCTGAGAAAGACCTGAAGCACAACAAAACATTATTTTAATGGCTAAAGTCAAAATGAAAATAAATAATGGAAAAACAGAATAATGTCAGTGGAAAAACCATCAATACTTAGAAGAGGCATTTATGTACATCAAGTCATATAATAACAATATTTTCTCGTTTGTATTTTGTTTTTGTTCACTTCTGCGACATTGCTCTTGTGTACTGTTCATAAGCCTATCTCTTGATGGCTTATTTTGGGAAAAAATTATCTACTCTTCAAAAAAAAAGTCATATAATAACCATATTTATGTTGACGAAGCTTATGATTCTAATAATAGTACCAATAAGCATATTTTAAAGGGATTATTTTACATGTCACTTTGTGTGTGTGTGTGTGAGAGAGAGAGAGAGAGAACTTGCAAAAGTGGTTCCATCGAAGACTTGAATTTCACAGGGCTATCCTCCATGAATATCAACCAACCAATGGTGTAATAGAAAGTTGTCCTGCTACGAGAGCATCTATATTCTTCCAGGAAAGGAAAATGCTCCCTCTGAAATAAAGTTCAAGAAATAATTTCATTATTGAGAATTACGAAATTCAGACAAACCAATAAAAGCAATTAGCCAAAAAAGAAATATACTGCGAGTGGAATTACAGTATGATTTGAAATTATAAATTTAACAGTCTCCAGCTTCAGAAGCAACTTTCCAGTCATGTATCTGCCGAAATTATGCATTGGTCAAACAAGCAGATTACTGTATGGGGAAGTGTACGACTTTATCAGATATACAAATAGCTTTACTTCTATTAGGCAAAGAATGGGAGAGGCTTACCCAGATGCCAGCTCCAAGAACAAACTTAGTGTGTGATCAATGACTTCCTCACTCTGTCACAAACACCAGTTAACATCACGTGTAACCCAGCAGCATGACATAACCAAGAGAAAGCAAGAATAAAACACTCACCTCTGTGTAGCACTTCAAGTTTGTAGCTATCTTCCCAACAATCACATTTAATAGTAATAGGTGATCATGAAGTCCAAGCAGCTCAGATAAACGGGCATAGAACTGCTGGGACAGAAAGTGAAAGGCTCAACTAACAGACAGATCATTAAACTTTACAAAGAATAAAAAAGAAATTTGTTTTACCTTAGATGAATGCATCGCTTGATCACCAACATACGACTTGCGAAAATGCTGAAAGAAGGTGAGAATTGCTCGATCAAGTCTTTGTTTACTTAACTCTCCATACCTCTGCCAAATACCAATTTGATGGAATCAATGACAAATAAATTTGTAAAATTTGTGAAATTGTCTGTATATTAATAATGTTGGGAAGCTAGAAAGGAAAACCCGGAATTGTTTCTCATTAAAATCTTCCTATTTTTTGGGAATTAATTACTCTTAATTTAGTTTTAATCCCTATCAATCAATAAAGAAGTGAGATTTTCACCCAAACATCTCTCGTTTCAAATAACAATGCTTCATTTCATAAAAAGGGAAGGCCAAAACATCTTCAATGTGTTAAGGATCTTACCTTCAGAGTTGGGCAATCATGAACATAATTAATGAAGAGATAACAGATGTGTGATACAAGGCAAGAATCTTTCAAGCCTAGAACAGATTGAATGAGAGCGCATTTGGTACAGGAAAATGGAGAGGATAGATAAATAAGGTAAGTGGATTGGGTTAGATAATAACAGTAAGCGAGGATGACTTTTATTAGTGCACAAAATTAATGCTATACCTATCATCCTATCCCATAGGATTAAAATAATCCTTCCCTTTTCCATAGGATTAAGTCATCCTGAAGCACCACATGGAAGACATAACAAGGCTGTATATCAGAAGATGTTCAAACCTCCAACTTCCAGCAAATGATTTTGAAATAATAAACTTACAGATAAATACCAAAATCAATGGCGACACAAACAAAACTGACATGTCAAAATGAAAACATTGACCTAAATCTAAAGCCGCTTCTGTTCATACAATGAATAAACCTTAACCTCCTCAATCAACAGAATTTGCACATTGAACCATGGAATAGAACTAAACATCGTCATACCATACAACTCAATAGAACCTCAAGTTTAATCCAACCATGCACCCAAGAGAAACCAAAAATCTACTGCTTAACAATCTATGGATAGAAGATATCATCCATCAAACAATCCCCCCATTTTCTAAAGTACGCTAAAATTATTAATATTTTTCTACAGATGTTGAACCTAGGTCTTCCCACTTTAAAACCTGCTGGACTAACATTATACTCCAAATAGTTGCAATTATAGATTCATAGAGACCTATATATCTTATTAAACATCAACCTCAAAACAGATAGCAACAGGTGGAAGGCTTAACCTGAATATAAGGCTTCAACAGATCGTCAAATTAAACTGAGGTGCATTAATAGCACTTGACACTTCTCAGATGTAGGCCCAATACTACAACCAAAACAGATAACCATCCGTCATAGGAGCAAGGCTAGACAAGCACAACCGGTTTTTCTCTATATCAACTTGTTTTTCTTCTAATCTCATGAATTAGGCATCCTACAAGACGATAGGTAGGTTAATGCAGCTCTAGAACCAAATCACATGTAAGAAAATCATGTTTCCGGTAAATCGTGTGGCAAATCATTGCTAACCAACTCTTGAGATTCTTGTAATAATTGAGGAACTTCAAGAATTTCGTCTAGTAATTAACCATCTGGTCATTCTACACAAGGTTACAAACTTGCTAACTGTAAGATAGGAAAGTCTATGTAAACTCAACTTCAAACACCTCTGCAGATAAAAAATATTTACATTGCTGCTAAAAAAAATGAACAGCTTTATTTAACAACTTTCTTTTGTGGATTGTCACCTCTAGAAAATTCATGAGCATTAGACTGAGCATGAAGTTCCATATTGTGATCATATTACCAAGGTTTGCCCAGGAATATATGAGAAGCATCCATAAGCAAAAGTTCACAGAAAGCATCATCATCAATATTACCACTCAGTAAAATTCAAGGATGCTTCTGCATCAAAAAGTAGTCTTATATCTAGCAGAGAAATTGGAAAAGGATTGCTATGTGAAACTAGTCCCTCTTATTTGTATTAAGCCCACACCATTTAAAAACTAAAAACAAAGTATTATAGCCCACACTCATTATAGCCAACACATCAGAGTGAAAAAAATGGTTTAAAAGAAATCCATATAACCAATCAAACCTTGAATTATTATTTCAAGATTAAGTCCAAAACCCAGATATCATGTAAACCTTATTTCTTTTCCCCTCCACATTTAGAACACACAAGCAAACCAGCTCCCACTCGTTGTTCAATGTCTTTATGACACCAGCAGGGTGCCAAGATGACCCCACTGATTATGCCACTTCATCTTCTTCCTTCCTGTTTTATCCTTTCTTGTTGTTTTCTTCTGTCATTGACATACTTAAAAGCTTTTCTATCATTATTCACTATGGCACAAAAAATCTAGAGATCCTGTTTGTTGCCAACAAGGTTGTTGCCATGCCATGAAGACATGCCTTGGGTTTTTTCACTGTGCCAAACATAGATCCCAAATCCTTGTGTCAACAAAGGTAATCAATTTTTGACAAATCCAAGTGACATGGTTATACAATTATAATTCAAGAACAATAGGACAACAACATTGAAATCAAGCAACTGCTTTTAAATATTTTATTAAATATAAATATCATGTAAACTGAGTTACCACTCCTGGTATACCTGACTGTGTAATCCACTATCAGTGACATTTATTAACTGCAGAACACGAGCTGAGAGTTCTGCATCAAGTACTTCTTGTGACTCCATGCTGCATGACAGATATGTAACAAATAAATTGATAACTGCAAAGGATGTAGGTCAAGTAAAACCAAAGAAGTTGTAAAAAAAAACTAAAGTGCACACCACACCCCCCCCCCCCCCCCCCCCCCCCCCCCCCCCAAAAAAAAAAATCTAGAAAGATCAATTAACTTGTTCAGTAAGTTCATGTTACCTCTAATGTTAAATGTACCATATCAAGAACCTAAAATTTTCATTTTTGCTTCCATTTGAATTTTCTTCCTTTTTTTTTTATTTTTCCATTTTTGCTTTTCAGTTTTTCTCTTTCTATGCTGGCTACCACAACTTCTCTCTCCATTCGGATTTCACCTTAAATCCTTTCTTGTTTTGTCCCTCTAAAACAACTCTCATTGTTATGTCCTCAAACTACACAACCTCAAATCTTTTTTTTCCTTTGCATACTCTTCAAACCTAATCCAGAACCCCTAATTCTCCAGCTCATAGAATCTTAGAGATATTAAGAAATCTCTCCCACTAAAGATCATTTCAACAGGGAAACTTAATTATTCAATTACTTTGTATTTAATTGAAGTTTTAAAGTTACAACCAGAAATGTGCTGAATTAGTGGACAACAGAAGAGACAGAGGACAATGCAGAAGAGCTTCATAACTACAAGAACAAAGAGAAAACCCTACAACTTTGTAAATACCCAAATCAAAGACCAGGCTGCTAAGAAATTGGTTTGTCATTCCCAATGCCAACCTTAATTTTTTAGAGAGGCTACGAGTTATAACAGTGGTAAAAGCAAGATCTCCTGATATTTCCTCATGTTGCACCATACTCCAACAATTACAACTTGAGACTAGAACTTAGAGGTCATGAGTTTGAATCCTCAAAAGGGAGTGGTGTGATTTAAAGGATAGGAGAGGGCTACCTACCATTTTGCAGTGAAGATAACAAGTACCAAAAAAGAGTAGTAAAACCAATGATTAATTACCTGATAATGATTACAGGATCTGGAAAAAAAAAAACCAAACCTCATCTAGTTTAGGGGCACTTTCAAGACTCCTGCCACTGACAACAGAGTTCTCTGATAAACAGGTCAGGGAATTTAATTCAAATCCATTTTATCCTCTTATTTCTCAGTGAAATGAGCCCCAGGAATCTCTCAAATTTCACTTGTAGAGATTAACTAGATTCAATTTTAAAACTTGGATTTTAATTTATGGGGTTGTCTTTTTTTCCTCTGACATTAAAAATGAGATATTTTATTTTCATTTCCTTCTGAAAGTACGGAAACATAGATCTTGTATTTTGTTACTTTCTTTCAAGAGCTGCTAAACACAATTGCTATTTGCTTTCCTTTTTCTTTTTCTTTTTCTTTTTCTTTTGCATAAGTTGCTATATGGTTTCATTAAAATGCAGACTAAACCAATATTTCATTTTTAATTAGCTAAAATTTTCATTTTTAATCAAAATTTTTTACATTTTTATCTAGCAGAAAAATATTATTTTTACAATCAAATGCCGCATAAGATGATATCTGGTGTTCACGTTAACATGTCACACTGATGTGGCAACTAAAGTGATTAATTTTTATGCCCATTCTAAAACAAAGTAATCATTATTTCTAAAGTGTTGTCACTTGATTGCTAAAATTAGAAGTTTGGGACGTTTTAGTTGTTTGGCCTAACTTTAAGGAATAATGTAATTTTAAAGTTGACAAAACTTATAAGGAAAGTAGTTTCTTACCTACAACCAGTACATTGTTTTATCTTAAGAATGGCAGCAATAATATGAACAATCCAGGTAAGTTTAGCTTCAATAACAGAGAGTTCATTTTCATCACAGGTCTTTAATCGTGCTCTTTCCTGCAAAAGTGAATTAAAAGTTTTGATTATGGTTGATCCATGAAGTGAAAACATCTATCAATATGACAACTCCAAAATGAGGCCTCACCGATAAATTACCATACCATGTATGACTGAAGAATAGGCTCCATCATGTTTATTATATACAAACCACTGCTTTCATACTGCAACTCAAGGAAATAAAGGAATCAGGAAGCAACTAAAATTTCATATTTATGGCAAATAGTAAAAAAAAAAAAAAAGATCAGGCACTAAAAGCATCAGTCTCTCTGCTCATTTTACATATCACAGTTGACCGGCATAACTTTTGTATGACGTAATAAATGCCCTCTGTCCTTTTTTTCTTGCATTCAAATTCTGGAATTTTTTCCCAACTACCGAAGCTTAATAGTTTTAAATAGTTAAAAAAGAAAGCCGGAAGAATAAAGAAAAGTCATAAATTCTAAAATATGAAATTCATCTGGGGACATCCGAAAAAGGAAAGACATGCAAACCTAAGAGAAGGGGGTTAAAGAAAAGCTTAAAAAAATCTGGACCATCTTCAAACAAAAAGAGTGTAACAAGAAGAAATAGCAATTAAACCTGGAATCTGCAAAGGTAAGGAAAGCAATCCAGCTGATCCTGAAGCAATTCAACATTATCCAATGGATTCTCAGATAGATCATCAGGCAATCCAGCCTACAGAAACAAAACAAAAAAAAAAGGGAGAAATCATATTTCAAGTTATATTAATCAATCCTAAAGGATAAGCAAGAGACAAGATACCTGCACAGAGTTGAATCTTGATGTGAGAAAACTCTCAGTGATCTTAGGAACAAATTCATCCAGTAAACTTGGGGCATCACCCTTCAAATATGGAACAGATGAAACCAATCTGGACCACAGCCCTAATAGGTAGTATATACTGCTAATTGCCCACTGGTATGAAAGCACAAACTCAATTAAGGTTCTGTTGCAGAAGGAATTAAGGATCACACATAAATGGTTCAAGGTTCTCCAACAAATAGTTCACAAGTAATGGCTCAAAGTCCTAGAAAAATAGTTTTAAAAAAAATGGAGCCCTCATGAAGCAATAGAAGATCATATAAAGTCCTAGAAAAATAGTTTACAGGCAGTTGGAGCCCTCATGAAGCCATATAAGATCATATAGTATTTTCCTGAATACTTAAAAATTATAAACATCAATCAACCTGCCAGGATTGCAAAGACTTTAAAGTGAACTCAGCCACTAATCGTATCCAATCACTGTAGCCCTCCACATTCACCAGCTCTGACAACTGTGACAATTTACAAATTTTGTTAACATCAGCAGTAATTCTTTTTATTGAAAGCAAGGAATCAAATTCATTCACAAGTGTCATTCAGTATCAAAAATATATGATCCACGAGTATTCCAACTAAGGCAATAAAAACAGCTAGCAATTCAATGGCTGAAAATCAGAAATAGAAGCATAAAACAAAAATTAAATAATAAGGCAACACAACAAACTATTGCATATATCGAAATCATCATCCATAAAAACAAGGACAACTGCATTTCATACAAACTCATCATCATCATCATCATTAGAGCCTTTATCTCAAGAGATTGGGGTAGGCTACATAAACCAAAATCTGAACTCATGCTAGATCTTTCATATGAATTCTCCTCCTCCACACATTTTTATCCAAGATAATATTTTCATCCAACTCTAATGCCTCCATATCTTTCCGAATTACTTCCTTCCAAGTCTTTTTTGGTCTTCCTCTAATCTTACCCCTTCTTTCAACATTCATAGCCTCTACTCTCCTAACTGGAGCATCTATAGATCTACGTTGTACGTATCCAAACCAATGTAAACAACTTTCACACATATTGTCTTCAATAGGTACCACTCCCACCATCTTACAGATATTTCATTTCTCATTCTATCCTTTCTTATATATCCACTCATTTACCGCAACATTCGCATTTCTGCTACACTCATCTTTTGTGTATGTAATCTCTTAATCGCCCAACATTCACTACGCATTTCATACAGACTATTTACAAAAATTTCTGCAACTGTATGGCACATAGCAACCACCATGCGTCTTGGTGCCAAACAACATGCACAAAGGCTACCACACAGAGACATGTATGGGCTTGCATAAAAAAAAATTAAAGAGAGAGAGAGAGAGGAGATCAGAGGAATCGGTTTCAGATGATTAATCAAAGCCACTTTTTGCTTTCACTTCCAAAACTTTTACTAGCCATTTAGCTTCCAAAAATCAACAAAATACAAAACTGAATTTTATGCCAGAGCTAACAACAAATGGCATAACCAACTGCAAAGTAAAATAAGAAGAATTCGATTGTCAACTATCTACCAAAAGATTATCAAGTTCAGTTAGTTAGCTTCAAGACATTCTGCACTTAAACCTACATCACCAGCCATAAAAACTAGAAAATATAATCTCTAATAACCATTCCAACAATCCCAAAAATGAGTAAGTGGGTGTTTAGCTCAGCTTATGGGAGAGCTTTTCTAATAAAAGTAAAAGCAAGGAGTTTGGTTCTCAAATTTTCAATATTAACTTAAGTGGGAAGTCCATTTTGGTTTTCAGACAAAGCTATAAATTGAAGCTTTTTCAAAATGCACTATTGTGTAATAACAAATATTTAATGGGTTTTTTACATTCTCACTTTACCCTTCAATAATTCATAAAACTATAAGGTAATTATATTATTTCACATTCATCATTTTTATTTGTTTCAAAATTTTGCACTTTATTCCTTGTGTTTTTATTTGGTTTCTTTTTTATTACCGATTAACAAAAAGGTTGTTTAATTTATTTAAATGTTCTCCTTAAAACTTATGACTTAGTTTAATAAAGTTGAGTAAGAAAATAGTATAAGATAGTTTGTCTATCCTAGGATGCTTCTCCAATAAGTTTTCTAAATGCTAGCTTAGCTTCTCTTTACAGCAATTTTATAGCAACTCTAATCTCACAGCACTTCCAAGAGAAGTAGCAGCCAGGCCAAAAAGGATCTAAATTTGCTAGATTTCTTGGGGATTATATTGCCAAGGCACACAACTGGACAAAATTGGATACAAGTTATGAACTAAAAAGTTTGAACTATAGAGACATTATGCAAAGAAATAATTCATCAAACATAAAAAGCAACAGATAACTTGCAGTTGTCAGACATTAATAAGCTACAAAAATGCATGTGAACTTTACACAGCTTAAAGATTAATAGCAATAACAAGCATGACAAAAGAAAAAAAATATAAATATATATAACCTACATAATTACCTGATAATTTACCCTAAAACGTCCAAGAAGGCGACAGTACTCATGGTAATTATCATGATCAGCAAGACCTGATATCCAGTTCAGAAATGATTTGTAAGTGATGAATACTGAGGGAAAAAATTTTAAAAATAAATGAAAAAACACTTAACATATCAATTAACCATTAGTACTTGATTAAGTGATTTTCCATAAGGAATATTACAGTTAAGCAGCATAATAAATGATTACTAACAAATTTCACCACACAACAAACAAAGAAAAAAAATTCCATGCATGAAAAGGCTTACGCAAGTATATTTTTGTTTAGAGTTGTTACCCAGATCCATGAGTAGATAAATCCAACCTCTTTCACATTTCCCAAATTGGTGATTCATACCAAGAACTATAGAAGGATTAATTATTCAGGTTTTCACAGAAACATTTCATCCAACCAGACTGAAACATAAAAAGAAAAAAAATAGCAAATTTTGATTCAAGAGACATCTTGGCACAAGGCAGTCCAAGCAGCTTTATAAGCATGTCTTTGAAAGCTATGCGTATGGAAGTACTTTCCCTTAAATAGACTCCAAATATAATAGCCACAATAGTACCCTGGAAAATAAATAAAAGCACCTAATTTCCCACTTTATATGGTAACATCCTAACACAAGGAAAACATATATATATATATATATATATATATATATATATATATATATATTCTACTAATCCAGGAATAAATAAAGAACTTTTGAATTATCCAGGAAGGCAAATAATCATATAAAAAGATATAAATCAAAGAACTTAAATAAAACAGAAAAAAGCTATGCTTTTTGTTCAAGTAAGTACTATTAAGACAACTAAGTAATTAAAAATTTAATACTAATAGCATACAAGCCAATGCTACCTTGTCCTGATTGGAGAATTTCTTTGGTTCCTGTCATTAAATGGGCCAAAAACGTGGAACGGGCTGCATCATTTGTAAATAAAGAACGTCTTACAGATGCTAGTCTTACCAAGCATTCCAGTGCCTAAAAAAAGGTTAACAGTAAGAATATAAGTTTGAGTACAGGAAAACCCTGAATAAACCGTAAGGAAAAATCAATTTAAAAAAGAAATATTCAGTTAAATTTACAACTACAATAACAAATAAAAAAAAAGTTACGGTTGAAAACTACACACTCAATACCAAAACAACAAGCAATATAAAAGAACCTGCAATCACTGAATAAAACATATGCTCATACATCTATTCAAATTTTAGGTTTTTTTTTTTTTTCATTTTTGCTAGAAGACATAATAAACACAATTACATATGCAGGAGAGCATATCATGCACATCCAATTGGGTTAGACAATGATTTATGCTAAAGTTAAAATTTAGAAAAAAAATAGTGGGCTAGTAATTAAAGTACACCAACACACAAACACATATCTTAATCTGATTTAATACACGCAAACACATATCTTAATCTTATTTCTTTACTTCCACCATCCCAAAAGCCACTAACACTGCCCCTGCAACACTGCCTGAATCACCTTCAAACCAATACTCTACCTATCACACGCTAATTACTTCTATACTATCACTATTTGTTGGACGGTGACAGTTATCCAAATTGTTACAATAACCAACATTTCCAGACCAAGGATGACCATTTTTAACACAAACTCACACCCACTGCATTAAATACACACAATTACACTGACAAATTTGCATACATCTAAACATAGATTCATATATAAGCATGCACTAGATTACTTTCACAAGACAAACTACAGCTACCTAGCGACTATGCTAGGGAGACTAATATTGCAAAGAATTCTGAGCCTATCTAGTTACGTTAAAAAGGAATTTTAAATGCTTTAAATAAATCAGTGGTTCAAATCTCACCTCCCTAAAACCTCCTCTTTGCTCGAACCAACCTCGCAATCTAATTCATTCCTCACCGACTTTATATTTCCACCATTGTGTCTGATGAAAAGTTTGGGAAAGTGTTAGTTAGATTTTTCTGATTTTGTTAGTATTTTTCTGAAACTATATTCAGAAATGGGGAGGAGGTTGACTTATCATGTTGTTTGACTAGTACCTATTTTCAAGGGATGTCGAGATTATCTTATGAGATATCTCTTATTTACATGGTATTTTTCTGATATCAATTTATTGGGATTCCCACATCAATTGTGGAAGGGGCTGGGTGTGAGTTTATAAGTGTAAGGGAAAGCCTAACTCCTTGAGATAACTTTTGGGATTGAAAAGGCCCAATAGTACCCAACACTAGTACTAGAGTTCATGTTGCCAATATCTCCCTATGTTCTAGGTAGAGAAGCGCTCCCTTACGACTAGACCTGCTCAAAGGCAGGCTACCCGCCCAAGCCCAAAGGCCCATCCAATATTTGATCGGGTTTAGACAAAAATGTGAGATGTATTTAACAAACTTGGGCAAAACTTTTAGGCCCATAGCCGACCCAGCCCGGCCCAAACATAAATAAAATTTAATTTTTTAAAATGATTTACTAAATATATTGTAATTATATGTACATAAAACATTATTGATTAATAAACATGATTTTATATATTTAATATGAAAATTGACATGCAAATTTTGACAAATCAAACTAAATTTCAAATGGAGTAAAAGAATAAAAAATAAATAAACAAAAATTAAAATACTAAAAAATAAATAATATAATATTTGGGTGGGTTGGGCTAGGCTTGCAATATAAAATAAAAAACAGGCCTGGACTAAAAGTCAGGCCCGAATTTCTGGGCCAAGCCAAGCTTGGACTTGCATATAAGCCATTATTATATGCCTTAGGCCAAGCCCGACCGGCCATGATCAAGTCTACTCACGACCCGATGTGTGAAGGGAGATTGTTGGGGTTCCCACATTGATTGTGGAAGAGGCTGAATGTGTGTTTATAAGTGTGAGGGAAAGCCTAACCCCTTGTGCTAGCTTTTTGTGTTAAAAAAGCTGAATACTAGACAACACTAGTATCAAAGACTAGGTTGCCAACATCTCCTTGTGTTCCAAACAAAAAAGCACTCCCCTAAGACCCAATGTGTGAAGGGTGAGATTGTTGGAGTTTGCATATTCGTTGTGGAAGGGGTTCTAAGTATAAGTGAAAGTCTCACTTCTTAAGCTCGCTTTTAAGATCGAGAAGATCCAATAAAATTCAGCACCTATTTTTTACTTAAACCACTAAACTACTACATATTGGTTTTTGTGTATCTCACATTGATACAAACAGATAAAAGAGGCAACTACTTACGTTATTTTTTCAATAAAATCTCGATGTACTCAAAATTGCTTACTTACAAGGGTTCTTATATAGGAGTCAAGGATTGCTCTCGCTCTAAATCCATTGACCACTGCCTTAACCTTATCCGAGACAATAGCTTTTGGGTCATCATTTAATCTTTTTCTCAGATCACCACTTGTGATTACTTTTAGTGCTTCCTTTAATAAAAAAACGTCATTAGGCCTTGTAAATCAAAGCAAATATCCTTAAGGAATATGAGCTTAGCTCTATCTTACTTGTTACAAAAACTCAATGAATATCCACTATGTTCCACAGGTCTCTAAACTTGTGTCGGTGGCTGATTATAACTCCTTTAAAACCTACATCCATTGGTACTAGTGAAACCAGTTTTGCATGACTATAACCATAAAGGATGACTTTCTACTCCAACCTTTAAGATAACCCAAACTTCTGTAGCTTAAGTATTCTCATTGATATTGGCATTCTTTATTGAAAAAGATAGTGTAAATTGTCTTTCAAATCAAATAGAGCAGAGTGATTTATATAAAACATAGAATGATCCAACAGTGTATCAGAAAAGATACATGTTATAGTACCACATCTCTTGGTATCCAATGTAATCTTATGGTAACCTTCTGTTAGGATGTAACTCTTTCAAATTACATGGATTGAAATATTACTAAATGATTTGACACTGTTGAATTTTGTCTTCATTGCTTGCCATGTGCTTAAGGAATCAAGATTGTATTGTAGATTCTGCCCCTTTACAATTGCATGTCATTTAGCCTTGACCTTGAGGCTTCAATTAAGGGTAACACATTTGACACTGATGTGTTAATATCAACATCGTCAAGGGCAACGACGTAACCGTTCCATGACATTGGCACTGGACGTTCCCAAAATGGGTACTATCAAATTGGGCAAGTTCAATAATAGACGCCTGGTGGCATTCCAGCTTTCCTTCTCCTTTCAGGACCTATCCGAAAGAGAATCCAGTACTTCTCGGTCGTGAATATCTGAATAGGGCGAACCGCCCCGTGGATATCTTTGCTTCGGAACAAAACAATTAGAATTAGGCTCGGTCAACTGGAATGTGTATTATCCATATACGGATCCCCCAGTTGAGAAGATCCATCGACCTAAGAAAAGGTCAAAGGTCTATCTATTTTATTCAGTTATTTAACATTGCCCATGATGATGTTGATATTAACACAATATCTTTGACTGAGTTAAAGCCTCAAGGTTAGGACCATCAGGGCTAAATGCCATGCCACTATTAAATGGTAGAATCTGCAATATAATCTTGACTCCTTAAACACACAGCAAGAAATGAAGGCAAAATTTTATTGTTTTAAATCGCTTAGTAATGTCTCAATTCATGTAATTTATAAGAGTTACATCACTAACCTTGACATACGCTAGAAGGTTACGTTAGACATCAAGAGATATGGAACTATAGTATGTAACTTTTCTGATGCACCTATTGACTCATGTCATTTTATCCAAATCTCATGGACACTAACTTTGTCTATGGAGAATGCCGATATTGATAAGAATGCCAAAGCAGCAAAAAACTGGCTTATCTATTATAGGAAGTTCTTTATGGTCAAGCTATAACCATGCACAACTGGTTTCAATAGCATCAAAGGATGCAGACTTCAATGGAGTACAATCAGCCATACACAGAAGTTCAGGGACTTATGAAACATTAGTGAATATTCATTGGGCTTTCATAACAAACAAGATAGAGATAAGCTCTTATTCTTTCAAGATATGGGCTTTGATCTACAAAGTTTAGTGGCATGTTTTCTATTGAATGAAGTATTAAAAGTAATCATAAGTAAAGATATGAGAGAAAGATCAAATAATGACACATCACAGGGAAGGTTAAAGCAGTCGTCAACAGTTTGGAGCGAGAGCAATCCTGGGCTCCTTCTAGATAAGAAGCCTACTAACTAAGCAATCTTGAGTACATTAACATTTTGTTGAAAACATATCTATCAACGTGTGAGATACACAAAAATCAATGAATAGTATTCAATGGTATAAGCAAAAAAAAAAAAAGCATTGGGTACTATTAAGCCTTCTCAACCCCAAAACCTATCTTAAAAGGTGATGCATTCACTCACACTTATAAACACACATCCAACCCCTTTCATAACCGATGTGAGAATCCTAGCAATAATCTTTTCACACATTGGGTCTTGGGGAGCGATTCTCTGCTCGAAAGACGATGTTGGCAACATTTACTCTGACACCAATGTTGTGTGCTAGTGGGATTTTTTAACAACAAAAGCTAACTCAAAGGGTGCGAATTTTTCTCACACTTATAAACACACACTCAATCCCTTCCACAACCAATGTGGGAACCCCAACAATTTCCCTTCATATATCAGGTCTTGGAGGAGCAATTCTCTACCTGAAACATAAGGAGATGTTGATAACCTATGCTCTGATACCAGTGTTGACTGCTATTAGGCATTATTAACTCCTAAAGCTAGCTAAAGATGAGAAAATTTCCCTTATAAACACATACCTAACCTCTTCCACAATCGATGTGGGAACCCTGAGAATAAAATTCAAGAAAGAAAGAATTTTATTTTCTCACAAGCTTTCACGGCATTAGAGCCACGACTCTTGATCAACATTCATCAATAGTGAAGATTATCAAGGATAATGCATCAACAAGAGAAACTACAAAGGGGACTTAGTTCAACTTTGCCAATCCAAAAGATTCCAACTCTCTACATTTACTTATTCATAAATTGAATGGTAAAACATTATATAGAATGGGCTTAGTCAATAAAGCTAGTGATTGAAGTAAAACTTTGCAATTTAACCAGTGAAAAGACAAGGCCAAGACCAAGTGATCCAAATATGAAGGCATGGAAGTCCGAGAATCCCACGATAATTGCTTGGCTCCTCACATCTATAAGGGTTACAATTGGAAAACCCTTTTTATTTTTACCAATTGCTAAGGATGCATGGGAGACAATTTGTGTTACATGCTTAGATTTGGAAAACTCTTCTCAAATATTCAAGTTTAAATCCAAGCTTTGGTAGTCAAAGCAAATAGATCGTGCAGTATCCAAGTACTACAATGAAATGTGGTATTAAGGCAAGAACTAGATTTTTGCTTTGATAATAAATGGGATTGTCCCAACAACAGTTTTAGAAATATGACGAGAGAATAAGATAACAGAAGTTCTCATCTTCCTAGTTAGACTCAACAAACACTTGGACAAGGTAAGAGGACAGATCCTAGGTCGAAAATCACTATCAACTATTTGTGAAGTTGTCTCTTAAGTCAAAACCAAAGAAGGTTGACAACATGTTTATGTTAAGCAACCCTACACCAAAGGCAATCCTAGTAATCAACAATTCCGCTCGTCTCGAAAGGTTACAATCATGAAAGAGGAAAAGGGATGCCAAACGGATAGAAAAGCCACGGCGCAACCATTTGCAAACATCAATGGCATACACGTGAAACCTCCTAGAAGATACGCGATAAGCCACAAAGTGGAAGAAGATAATTAAGGAGTGAACATCGTGCATTTGAAGCTGGAAATACCAATCAAGGAGCACAAGTATCCTTAGAGACATTCTTAAACAAAGGAGCAAAGAGATCGACTGTGCAAACTTCTTCAATCATCACAAGCAAATCAGTTGCCTTCTTGTTCTTTAGCTAAGAAAAATAATTATCTTACTGCAGCCCTTCTTAATGGTAGTTTGAATTGCCCATGGATCATAGATTCAAGTGCATCTAATAATATGACTAATTCATCAAAGCTATTTTTATCATTCAATCCATGTGCAGGAAATGTGAAGGACATGTATTGAAATAATTAAGGATTAGTGTGGAAATGCAAGGACACGTGTGAGGACATGTAAAAGGCAAACAAATGAATTTCCTACTACAGTACGCCCACATCAAGAGTCCGCATTAAGCCCATTTCTATTAACTACAATAAAGAACTAGCTGACAAAATCCATGCCAGATAATGCAACTTAGTGTATAATGTTTGCAGATGATACTGTCTTGTGTGTTGAGACTAGAGGGGAGGTGAACACAAAGTTTGAATCAATGTTGTCAATAACGGCCGTAGCAGCTGCTATAACAATGAAACAAAGCGGAAAATTAGTTACCGCTACAGCAACATACATAGCTTAGCGGTTTTATAATAGCAGCCACGATAGCGGGTAGCAGTAGCGGCCGGTAGTGGTGCTACTAAGCAAATTTAGTAAAATGTACATTTAATCAAATTTTTTTCTTGATTTAATTACAACCAATGATTTTAATGTATTTAAGGGCATTTAAGTCTTTTAAGCTTTTTTTAATTAAATATTAAACTTTTTTTATTAGAGCCCATGATTTTACTGTACTTAAATTTTATTTAAGTAAACTTTTTTAATTAAATATTAAACAAAAAACCCTAAATTAAATTAGAAACCCTAAATTATGATTTTACTACACTTAAAATTTAAGTAAACTTTTTTTATTAAATATTAAACTAAAAACCCTAAATTAAATTAAAAAACCCTAAATTATCATTTTACTGTACTTAAAATTTAAGTAAACTTTTTTTTATTAAATATTAAACTAAAAACCCTAAATTAAATTAAAAATCCTAAATTAAAAACCCTAAATTATGATTTTACTGTACATAAAATTTATTTAAGTAAACTTCTTTTATTAAATATTAAACCAAAAACCCTAAATTAAATTAAAAACCCTAAATTAAACTAAAAACCCTAAATTAAATTACTGTACTTTTTTTAGGAATTGCATTTATGTTTATGCTTGTGCTTTATTATCTTATGCTACTTCATTTAGAGTTTTATTGTCCTATGTGACTTGGTAACTTGTTATTTGCAATGGTTTTATTTGCTTGAGAACATTATTTGAGTGCTTTGTGTACTTTTTATGAGCTATTATGGTCATTATTTTGTTTCCTATCAAATTAGATACATTTTTTATAAACAAAAAAATTAATGGCCACTATTGTATCAGTAGCAGCAGCTATGCTATCCGCTACTCATTCTTAGCGGATTTTGGCCTCCCAGCTACTATCCGCTATTCGCTATTGATAAAAATGGTTAGAATTTTGGAGACAAACACTAAAATTAAGAGGGTTCAGGCTGAGCAGTGTAAAGGCAAGAAATCCTTGTATGGATTCAAACAATTTCCTAGAGCAAACTGAGATCCTTGTATGGACTAGAGCAATCTCCTAGAGCATGGTTTAAGAAGTTTACTTGATCGGTCAAAAGGCAAGATTACCTTAGATGACAGAAAAATGACACTGTTCATTAAGTTTTCACTTGAAGGAAAAATTAAATTTTTGAAAGACTATGTAGATGACATCATTCTCACGAGTGAAGATGTAATGGAAATGAACAAGTTCAAGAAGAGTCTAGCATCAGAGTTCAAGATTAAAGATCTTGGGTGTTTGAGATATTTCTTTGATATGGGAGTGGCAAGTTCCAAGGAATGGGTTGTATCTCAAAGACAATACATAATAGATCTTTTGAGAGAGATAGGTTCTAGGTCCTCAAATAGTCCCATTGATCTAATTAGCGAGTTGGACATGATAGATATTCAACTTGAGGGGAAGTAGCAAAAAGTTACAAAATGTGTTAGGTTTTTATAATTTTGTTAGTTTTTTTTTTTTCATAATAAATTCAGATACAAGGGAAGTAGGTTGAGATTGTGTTCGAGGGAGGTTGAGATTTTCTTGTGATATATCTCTCTATTATCTTGTGAGATATCAAGGTGGCTGAGAACATATATTGTGATATATCTCTATATTATCTTCTGAAAATTTACTCTATTATTTCCCTGTATTTTCAGATTTCAATTCAATGAATAAAGACTTTTATCTCCCCACAAAAACTTTCAATTTGATACTCCATTGGCAGTAGTGATGGAAACAAAAAAACCTATACAGTTCATCACACATTCTAAGAACAATACTAATTTGTGACAACCACCATATGCTTACATACATATCATTATAATATAAAATACAAATATCGACTGCATTCATGTTTGTCCACATGAAGAAGCACAGGGAAGATTTCTATATATACCTTAAAATTTGTCAGGGTCGGCTGTGAACATGTTCAAAAACAGGTCCAATAAAATGATTAACACTGTGAACTACAAGTAACAATGTTGTGTATTTTCCTCATTGACAGCAATGCGCAAAGTACATTATTTTATGCTATTTGCACTCTTTTTCCTAACTGCATGGTCTGAAACTACATACAACAAAGAAATATAAACTTCAAATTGAAAATAAAGCTTGTTGTAGATTAAATTTTGTTTAAAGCTTCATATTCTGTTCGCAAAGTGAAGGACTCTAGCAGCACCTTAATATATTCTACTTTTAGTAAAATATTGAATACTCCTAATGTAGAACAAGTAATCCAAAATTAAAAGCCTCGAGAAATAATCCAAATTCGCAAATATCCAGAAAACACCAATAATTCATAAATCCAAGCCTTCCCAAATCTAAAGTAACATGGGTATTTATAACTAGACCCAAAACCCTCATTAAATGCAAAATACCAAATACAACCCTAAAGGCCTAATACTTGGAAAAGAAGTAAACACTTATTAATATAAAATAACCAAAATAATCTAAAATAGCCTAAATATATGTAAAGATTAGAATCAAACCTGTTAAATATAAAATAAAATTCTAAATAACTTAATCCCTCAACTAGCATATTCCCATCCTCCTTCAATTCCACTGCATCCGCAGAACTCCAGTACGACCTCAATATGATTTATACCAAGTAATATATATTATCTTCACATTTTGCAGAATTCTGACCCCTACCTTACTGTATACTACTTAAATCTTTGTATTCAGCGACATTTTCAGAAACTACAGCAGTTCGGCCCCACCTCGATATATGTTATATTTACTTAAATCCTGAAGTTTTGCTGCATTTTCAAGGACTCCAGCCCCAACTCAATATTTTTACACTTTGCCCCACCAGGCTAAGCACTTACTATCTCAAGGTAAAGATAGAGACACCGCTTTTTCCCATGGGATTCAGGCGAAACCTGCCGTCAGCAATAGTGCCATTTTTATTCCTCGATAGAATCAACATTAGTACCACCCCAACAGTTCTATTTTAATCATCTTCCATCTTATCAAAAACAGAACTAAGAAAATCACCAAGCATGGATAGTAAGGAGTCCTACAGAAAAATGAAGCATCAAACTTATATATTAATACTCGTGCACAGCCTTCTAAACAGTATGTTAATTTCAACGTTTAATGTTATCCAGGTACCAGTTTCTGGTTTACAAAGGATTTCGACCCTAAATTGGAACCTAACAAATTAAAAGAAGTTCAAAAGAGTAAGACAGAGTTGCTTCCAACAATTTGGAAAAGAAATATGGTTAAAAAGCAAGAAAAAATTAAATAAGTATAAACTAACCTCCTTTGAAAGAGGTGCTTTACTAATTGAATAATAATCAAAAAATATCTGAAGTGTTGAAGAATCCTCCAACAAAGGCCTCCAAGATGATGGAATCTGTAAGGTTACCACCATATACTTGGTCATCCCAACGAGAGATTTTCAAGGAACTACAAGTTAAAAGAAGTGCACAGTTGAGAAATTGTTTCATAGATACCTGAACAGTACCAAATTCTTCTGAACTTTCATCAATTGATGTTCCAACAAAATCAAATGACAAACATTTAAGTGCAAGAGAAAGTGCCAGCTCTTGCAATCGACTTGCAACTGCAAATTTCATATCACACAAGAATCACCAACAAAAAATCATATGCAAATATTAAAAGGAAATAGGGAGTCAGGGAGAAAGGAGAAGGGAAGGGATTCAAATAAAAAAATAGCAAATATTGCATGTTACCATCAGTTTTCAGGTGACGCAATGACGTTAAAGATATTTGGAATATTTGAAAAAGTGACTGATCCCTGAAGGAACAGGCTACTCTTCGATGATGTGTTGATGGCAACCCCGGATTAGGCTGAGGATTAAGGTGTCAAGAAATGCAGAATCACATGTAACAAAATCCATTGCAAGTAGATGAATAAATTACTGTAATTGAAAAGAAAAAAGAAAATCAGAGTACAAATCAGAAATAGTGTCATGCTACTGGATCGTAGGTGAAGTTAAATAACCTAAGATCACTGATTAGGATCCAACAAAAGTAACAGCCTTGGTAATTGTATTTGGGGTAATGCTACTTCAGGCTAATGGTAGGCACATTAACGCATTACATAAACAGAAAATTACACCATTATAATAAGAATTGGGGCTGTTGCTTACTATATTGTGCAGATCAATGACTTTCCTTAGTACTCAATAAAAGATAGCACCGGATTCTAGAAACATATCAAAGAACAACCCACTACAACTGCTTTCTGCCACATATGGACGCTTCATCTTAAAATTCCTGTTCACTGATGTTTGATTCAAGGCTTAATAACTGTCCCTAAACTTCCAATCCAAACTCAGAATGAGCCAAGAAAAATATCTTTGGAAGAGTTATTCACTCGCTACAACTCCAATGGGATGGACTGAGAAATTACAGGACACATAGCCAACAAATGCAATCCTGCTTACAGATTTTAGCTATCAACAACATAACTATATAAAATAATGTGAAGGTCAAGGACATGCAGCTGCATCCCATAAATTAAGATAGTTAAAAGAATATTCTTTCACAGGAATCCCGTTCACAGGAACATATTAGCATACATTCTGATACTAGTTAGCAATCATCTGGCATCAAAAGGATAAACTAGGAAACAAATAGAAGCTAACCTGGTTCATCTCAGAGACAAGTTGATTCAGTATCTTCAAACCAATGGCATAATGTTCTGAAGTTCCCTGGCAATCCAAAATGCCAATAGGCAAGAAATGTCAGCAATATTACAAACTAACAGCGAGGACAGGAAATATTATAAGTTTCAGCAGCAAGTGATTCATCAATGCACAAAAAAAAGTTACATCACAAGCATATAAAGTATGTATCAATAAAACTGAAAATTTGAGGATGCTAATATGAGCAAGCAGCAATGTTTGCAAAAACGAAAAAAGAATAAAAACATGTAATTTGACTCTAACAGAGCATACCACATTAAAAAACCTATCCAAGGCAGTTTCACCAAGCACAAGGAAAACAGATATAGTGGTTTAGAGAAGTGATTCAATATTGGATTCACATTTCAGGAACAAGAAGGAAGTAAGAACACTAAAAACTATGAAGCCAGAGACTTGTCCCTCGTATGTATCTTATGTACAGGCATTTTCTATGTGCCAGTACAATTCTCAAAATTAAACAAAATGACCAACTCTAAACATATATGCTGCAACATATAGTCATTCACATGCAATATGGTACCATTTTATTGTTACTCTTATTACACAGCCCTTTGCTTCAAGAAGAATTTAATGTCTATAACAAAATGCATCATTTTCCTTTTATATATAAAACAATTACATTAACAACTGTGTCACATTATAATCACTTATCAAGATAACAATTTATAGCAATCTAGTAGTAAAGGAAACAACTAATCTGAGAGACTAAAACAACAACGAAATATCACCTGGCTCAAGAAGTTAGTTGACTCTTTAACTACATCCCGGAACCTTTCATCATCAAACCATCCAAACTTAGTCACCCTACATAACAATTGAATCAAAGATGCAGTGACAAACGGCTGCAACTTCGGTCCTCTCGTTGCCAAATAGTTGAAGATATAACTCCCTAAAAAATTAAAAAATAATAAATAAATAAATTAAATCTCGTGAAATAAGAAAAGAAAGTGAAAGAAAATACTCCACATACAGATATCGAGGCGAAGGGTCAAAACGAGGCTATGATCAGTGACTTGTTTCAGAAGACTAGAACTAGCAAGCATCAAAGCATAAGGAGTCAAAGCATTTTCAAGAATGTATTGGCATTGCGAAATGTAATCGGTGTTAACCGAAAAGCATTTCAAAGTGTTCTCCGCATGAGCTCTCTCCGCTGAGTCCTGCGAATTGTATAGCCTTTCGCATAATGCTTCTAACTGCGCCAAGTTCTCCATTTTCGATTACCTAAAGAAAAAAAATCAGAAAAGAAAATAAAGGATATCAATCGATTTGATCGTTTAAAAAAATATAGGGAGGCGATGGCGTTAGTTTACCTTGTTTGGATCGGAAGTGAAAATTCTAGAAAGCGGCCGTTTAGTGGAATGAAGAAGAAGGAATATAAAATTTACTCAGAAAGGATCGAAGAGGAAAAGAGAGGGTTTGGTTTTTCTACGATGCGAAGGAGGAATCAGCAATGTGCTCTTCTTCATTTTTTCATTTCTTTTTTTTTTTCTTGTTTGCATTTTTGTTTTGGGTTTGTTTTGTACGGTACAAGTGTAGGTTTTCCTTAAATTTTGACCGTTAGATTCAATCACTCCTTTCTAGATCGAAAGGTGGTAAGGAAAGTGATTTCAACGTAAAGTAATTATTAACAAAATAACATTACAATATTTGGTATGCAAAAAAATATTTGGTATGCAGTGTAAAGTTTATTTAAATTGTAAGAAAAGCAATATTATAGTGTTTGGTATGTATCATTTTATGTAGTGGCAAACTATAAAAATAAACTTACGAATAAAAACAAATTTGATATATTGAAATTAATTAAAAATTGTGATTATCATAAGAAAATGTAAATTAATATAAAGTTATAATCATTGATATTGCTTATAATTTGTAATAACAAATTTATATATTATTATTAATTTAAAATTTAATCATTACATTAAAATGTAAATAAAAAAAATGCATCAAACTTTCCATCAAAAAAATGCATCAAACAATTTTTGATTTAAACAAAATCAAACACTATTTTTAAATTGAAACTCCATCGTTAAACTGAATATATAATTATATTTTATAAATTATATACCACATTCAGCAGCCATATTCTATGAATATATAATTATATTTGATAAATTAAACTAGAAGAAGCAAGGTGATAGCATTAGCCATTAGGTACAGTATTTGATGCATTATTTATTGAATTCTTGAAAGAGAAGAGAGTTTCGTGAATAAACTTCTATTGATTCAGAAAAAGTTAATTATGAATACAGTTTTATTGTTTATATATATGCTCTATATATAACTAACTTAACTAATTTTGACTTGACAAACTCTTCCTAACCAATTACAATCAATCTTTAATATTTAATTACAGTTGCTGCTCACGTGCTGCTGCTGGTGCATATCTCTGCTGCTGCTGATGTACATCGACTGTTGCTGCTGGTGCATATTCCTGCTACTGCTGGTGTACATCGACTGCTGTTGCTGGTGCATATCTTTGCTGCTGCTGGTGTATATTTGGCTGCTGCTACTTCATATTCCTGCTGCTGTTGATGTTGAAGATCAAGACTATCCCCTGTTATTATTCATGCAAATGGTATTAGGCCCACAAGTTCCATGAAGTGTGCACATTTCTTGTACACAGAGACAAGCACCTGAGAAGCATTAGTCAAATTTCTTGCAAATGGCATTAGCTATTAACATTTCGGAGAAGAAGGTAATGACAGAAAACCAGCGGCGAAGACTTTGTTGCTAGAGACAAGCATCTTGTTTTGAGTTGGCAGCTATAGGAAGTCCGAGAAGGAGAAAGATTGGTTCTGCTGGGACAACGATGGTGAAGCATCTGACGATAGCAAAGAACAACAATAGAGTAAATTAACTTTGCTGGATGTAAAGTTATTTTGCATCTAAATTTGGTAGCAATCGCTTTGCATCCTATGGATGCAAAGTGATAGCAGTTGCTATTTAACTTTGCAGTGTAAAGTGTCGTCCCAAATACTGTAAAGATTTTGCGTCTAATTAAATTATAGCACAAAATCCTTACTTACAGCATACCAAACGCGTTCATTGTATTCATGTAACGTGAAACACATAAACCGTAAACCTTGTAAATTACAGTACCCATTAAACAAAACATATAAATTACAGTACGCATTAAACAAAACTTTTTTATTTTATTTTTGTAATTTTCGTATCATATCACATCAAAAATTATGATGCCCAAAATAATTTTTTACTTTGATTTTCTTTCTCGGCTATTCTTTTATTGACTTTTTTCCCCTGGCAAAATAAATTGAAAAAATAGAATTAATTTAATTCCTTGAAACATATTCTTGTTTAAAGTCCCTCTGATCAGATCTGAAACATAACCATTTTATTTATGCGAAGTTAATAATTTACGATTGGGATGGACATATGCCTATGGATTCCGGACTATGAGTGAGAGAAAAATAGCTTTTCCGTGAAAACATGAATGACATATAGTATTGACATAAGCTTTGGAAACCTGAAACAATTGCATAACGCCCAAAACTTCAGTGAAAAAACAGATATGTTTCATAATAATTTCAAAGAAAAAGAAAGCCAGATTAAATTACAAGAAAACCCTTACCAATGATGTATTCTCCCTCTCTTTTAGTATTTTCACGATCATACACAGAATATGGAATGCATAAGGGCAAACAGGATTGAAGGGGCCTTCTTGAAGAAAAAGAGAGAGAAGATATCCTAGTCAACGATTTCTCCCTCTTCTTCATCGTTCTTCACAATTTCTTCTCCAATATCAGCTTTCTCCCTAACATTTGAAGCCACACGGTCAAGTTGAGTGTCATATTGTTCGTCGTCATCTTCATCAGCACCACCTTCCACATTGTTATTGTTGTTTTCAACATCATCATCATTCTCATTGTGATTGCCATGATCACCACCAGCATCACTGTCTTTATTCTCATGATCACAATTACCATCAGCAGTACTTTGGATCATAGTCTTGTTGCAGACTTCAATATTATCCTTCCCAACAAGGATGGGTTTCTCTTCAACCATCTCACCCTCATAGACACCATCTTTAACAACTGCCAAAGGAAATTTCAAGGGCTTCTCAGGCCAATCCTTAAAGAAAGAATTTATAACCATGAATCTAAAAACTTGCAACAATCGGCTTTTTTCTTTCCTTATATCAGCACTGAGAAGTTTCTGCAAAAGAGTTGGACTCCTCTTGTTGAAAGAAGTTCCACCAAAGGATTCCTCCTTAGTTGATCTTCGTTTCTTAGGAAAACGATCTCTCTTATTAGTCCGGCCCCTTGTATCATGTCTCATTTCAAATCTCCCCCTCTTGGTTGATGGCCTACTGTTCTCTTCCCTTCCATTCGCCTTTTTCTCTGAACCTAAAAGATAGTGTGATGGAATTTCCGCAACTTCAACTCCTAATTCAGCTTGCTTTGCCAAAATCTCCTTCAGTTGCTGCAACAAAGGTTTTAATATATTAAAGAAAGCAATTTATCAAGTAAATAAAAATTACTTGTATGGATCAGTGAAAAGGAAGCATCATTCCAAACCACCCTGCAGTAATATTAGTCACTAATTGTCTGTTTTTAGTTTGAAACAAGTCTATATAGCAGAACCAAAAACTTAAGCAATTTTTCCATAAATAATTAACATTGTTAGATATGCTAAGTCCTATTAGACAGTACCAATTTTCTCGCATTCTGAAGACTAATACTATAAATATTACATATATGCTTATGAAGAGAAATAAACCTATTTACACGTGGAAACCACTGGTTATTGATCAGATGGGCTCCCCTTTTAGATGAGATAGCTCTTGTG
Organism: Heritiera littoralis; assembly: GCA_031772115.1. NCBI lineage: Eukaryota > Viridiplantae > Streptophyta > Magnoliopsida > Malvales > Malvaceae > Heritiera > Heritiera littoralis. Next base: position 5,071,588 of record JAPDPK010000015.1, read on the forward strand.
CTCATGTCTAAGTGATACTTGCAAGTTCTTAATAGATCAGGGAAAATTAAGAAAAGTACCTCACTACGCAATTTGGCAACCTCAGAGTCTGCTACTTTTCCCCTTAATTTCTGCAGCCAGCAAAGTCAATTATTATTACTTTTTTCCACCAAAAAAAAAAAATTGAAAGAGGCTTCAGCAGCTTAATGCAACCTTCTTTATGTTGGCTTTTGTTGGATAGTACTTCTTACGTTCTTCACGCCACTTCTGTATTTCTTGCTCCGTATAGGTCAAAGCAAATGATCTTCTCATTTACAGAAGAATTGTGCACACCAAGCAGAGAGTAGTAAGAAAGAAGGTATATGAGAGAGAGACAGAGAAAGAGTACATGTGACAAACTACAGCAGGACTTTATAAAATTGATCACCAGCAGAGGCTGAATCTTTTTATGCTATGTGGTGAAAAATAATCACCAGAAACAAATGTACAGAAAAATTGGTTCTCTTGGATAAAAAGTGTTCAGACAAAATTGACCAAAATATCAACTAGAGAAGTTGATTCAGTTCAATTAGCCTCGCAGTTGGAAATTATCAAGGAACAACACCAAATACTTTCGTATGGGCGTTCAAAAAGAAAAAGAAAATAAAAACCCTAATAATATGACCATTTAGACGGCAGTTGGTAAATGAACAGAAAACAATGCTTAGCTAAAACTAGAATCTAAGGTCACTGAATTTATGACAATTGGAACTTGCAGATTTATAGCTGAGAGATAAAGAGCAACTCACAATCACAGAGTCCATTATCACTAATATATATATATATATATATATATATATTTCAATACCCAAGCAAACAATTAAATTCCCGAGAATCTTATGGAAGAAGATTCATAAGATATATGCACTTAAGATTTAAAAGGAAAGGCCAAATATACATTAATTTGTTATTTTGATAAACTTAGGATCAGAAACAGCTTCTCCAGAATTCCCAATCACAACCAAAAGAAACTCCCATGATTTACTCATTTATAAAACAGATATATGCCAGCCAAAGTCCCCTTTCAACTAATAAAGTCACAAGGTTATTAAAATGCATGAACACAAAAAGACAAGAACTGTACAATTTCAGGCTGCCTGCCATCATAGCTATAGCAGCCATCATTTCTAAGGCAGTTTGAACTAAATAAATGCCTCATGTTACACTGATATTATTCTCAAGCAACCATCACTTTCAAGCGGCATAAACGCAATAAGAGTTTTCTCCACATCTGACAAGCAAATTATTATAAATGGCAACAGCAAGCAGAAGTTACCTTCTCTGTTCCTTGTTTGAGTTCGCAGAATTAGAACAAGGAAATTTAGTTGCCCTCTCATTATTCTGCCCTGTTATTTTAAATCACAAGGTGAGCAGAAATTAGAAATTATTTAAAAAAACAACAGAATCTAGCAACAAGTAAATAATAAAAGAAAAGGTTAGACAGAAAGGAACCCAATATCCAGTTTTCAAGTTGTAGTCATCAAAGTTCAGAGTTATACAATTGTATGGCTAGTTTCTTACGTAGCCAAAAGATATAAATAAAATAAATAGTGACAAATCAGTCCTTCAGCTCAAACATAAATCCTAAATATTAGCATTCACATGTGGATTCAAATAAATCAAACAAACTATATTTTCTATTTCCCCCTTCTCATTTTCATTGTTTCCAATCAATAGCAAAGAATTTAACCTTCAAAAAGGTGTTAGCTCTCTCCATCTCATGCCTCAGTGATCTAAACCCAACCCAAAGCTCTTAGGATCTTTGATTTATTAATTTTTAAAAATAGCCTTCTACACTTAAAGGAAAATGAAAAACCTTCTACATTTTGGGTCCGTTTGGTTCGCATATTTCATTTTCCCGAAAATATTTTCCACATTTTCAAGTGTTTGGTACATGTAAAACATTTTCGGTCAATGGAAAATGAAATTCAGTCAATGGAAAATCTTTAAGGATTTTGAGAAATTGTCTTCCCATTTTCAAAAGGGGAAGACAATTTCCAAACCTATGCCACTCTTAAGAAAAAAGCTCCCACTAAAACTCAACCTAATCTATATTGGATTAAAACAACAAACAACAGAAAATATTTTTCAGCATATCAACCAAACAACAGAAAATATTAGTTTTTCCATAAAATCAAATTTTCAGAAATCATTTTACAGAAATCATTTTCTGAAAGTCATTTTACGCAAACCAAACGGAGCCTTTTGTATCAACACTAAAAGCAACTTCCATCTATCACTCTATACACCTTGCATATCCTATTCTACTTCTTGAATATTACTTCACTTACATGCACATACAACAAGGATTAAGCAATATCACATTTAAGAACTACCGATAATCAGTCATTGAAACAGTGATTTCAAACATATTGACAGTCAACAATAAGAAACACCATTCAAGAATTCGAGCAATCTAGTTCTGCAGTGGAAGCATTAAGTTTCTAAATAATTCAAGAATTCCAAATCCCTAGCTCTTTGTATCCACCATTTACATGAAGAGAAAAGGCAAGGATCAAACGGACTGGTTCTTTTTTTCTTTTGCTTGCAATTGTCCATGAAAGAGGTGAAAGCGGCATTCAAGGTCAAGGGCTCCAGATCACAACCCTGTTCCAAGCATGGGAGTGCCATTTTTTAATCCTGTAACAAATTAGGATTTCCTACCTAAACCCTATTCCACTATTCCTAGACATCCTTATTCCACCCAGTCCCACCAGTTTATTTTCAATCAGAACATTGAAATTACTAGTTAGGAAACAAATGGCACCCATTTTCTTTAGACCATAGAAGATCGAAAGCAAGATATAGAAACAAGGATTTTAAAGTAAACTTCACCAGACTCCTTTCCCACTTTTCTAAAATTTTTTAAGTGTGCTAAATCAAGTCATTCTAACCACTTCTGTTTAAATTAGAGATGAGAAGATAATGTGACAATCATATAAATGGTGCAATGTAAAATAACCTTTTTTCCCCTTTTATATTTTTTAGCTTAAAGCTTTATTACAAAATAAAATTAGTAAAAGATTTAAAGATAACTTTTTATGCTAGCCTCAAACCAGTTGTGAGGGTTAGCACAGGTCAATGAATCCAAAAACACCATTTAATGGCACAGGAATTCTTCCAGGGTCAGAGAGCATAAGGAAGGCTTATCTACATACACACTACATCCTGCAGTCAAACGTATTTTTATTTAAAACACAAATTAGAAGTTATTGGCAATTCATAAGAAGATGAACCTTTTTTCTTGTTTCCAATAGAAGATGCAAACTTTCTCTTTCCATTATCTGCTTGATGAAATTGAGACTGCTGAAACGTAGACTTCTGAAATCTACAAAAATAGAATTTCAGCTGTATAACAAGCCAAAAGTCGAAATCTTTTGCAAAGAGAAGCTAGAAACCAAAGATATTTAAGATAACACACCCCCATTTTGAATACCTTTTAACATTTCTGCCTGAATATTTGTTCAAATTCTGACCATTTTTACCAGTATTCCCCTACAAGAATTTGAAAGACTTAATCAATTGCAGCAGTTAAATCAAAAAGATACACACAATATATATTGTGGAAAGGAACAGTTCACGCAATATAATAAGCAACCATTTCCTGCTTAACAATTTTAGGAAACTTGTCTATGAAAATTACATGACAGCAAGGCAGCCTGAGAAATTGTGAATTTGGTAAAAATTAGAACATAAGCTAATAAGAAAAGGTTTGCAAATGACGGAGTATCTTCATTAGTAAATAAAGCTTTCCAAATTCTCAAAAGTCATTGAAGAACTCATCCAAATTCTCAAAAGTAAATCAAAGCTGGTTGAATCTCCAATGTTAACCCTACCAGATTTGTTTAACTCATTCTCATACATCAAACAAGGGGCACAGCTGTACTACTACAATCCACCAAAGGCAATCAGAAAGAATAGCGCAAACAAAAATGGCACTAATTATGAAGTTAAATTGTAAAAAAAAAAAAAAAGGATACCGTTGGCCTTCTACAAGATGGGTCTCCTAGTACTTGTGAAGCTGCTGCAGAAGACATCGGCATTGATGCATTAACATCTGATAAATTTTGCTGACTCTGGTTAGCTTGCTGCTGTATCTGGTTTGGTTGCAAAAAACCAAAAGGCGTATTCGGAGGATTGAGCAATCCCATTGTTTGACCACCAGAAACAAACTGAGAGAGATTTGGGATTTGGAGATTCAAAAGTTGGCCCATATTCTGCAATTGATTCTGCAGAAAAAGTTGTTGCTGCTGCTGCCCATTTGTCAAACCCATATTACTTTGCTGAGGTAAATTCAACCAATTAGACTGATTTGGGTTCTGCAAAGGGTTATGGAATTGTCCAGAAAGTTGTTGCAACATTGACACATTGTTCAAGTTTGGGAAAATAGGACCAAGTTGAGGAAACCCCAGATTGTTATTTTGCGCGGGAAGAAGTTGGTTTGTTCCATTCATGTAACCAACATTATTTAGCAATGGCAGTTGAGGATTAAAAATACCCATTTGAGGTTGCATCATTAACGTGTTAATGTTATTGCTGCATTGGTTTTCCACTGCAGAACTTGATTGGAACTGCTGTTCAAACAAAATCAAATCAAATTCCAAATTCAAAGGAAAACAAAAGTGAGAATAAAGAAAAAAAGAGAAAGAAGTACCTGCTGGAGTTGATGGGGAAAGGAATTGAAAGGTGGCCTCATTGGGTTGAGCTTTCTCGATTTTGAGATAGTTACTATGAGTTTTGAATAAACATGATTAACTATCGGTGTTGCCGATTGAACAGAGGGAGTTACCTGAGCTTTTGCAGGAGTATGGCTTCAGGGTTTTGGTTTGAGCACCACTCTAGCCAGGGTTTTAGAGTTTTAATGGTAGAATTAGAGAACAATTCAAGAACAACCAAAGAATCTCAAACAGAGAACAGATAGAGAGTGCGGGAGGGGAGAAGGAAGAGAAAAAAAGAGAGAAAAAGAAAAGGAGAAACCGCGCCGTCGGCGGCGTCGGTGGAAGGGACAAAGCAAACGGCTCAGACTAAAAGAAGGGAAGAGGGAGAAAATTATATATAGTCAGGGTTTTTCTTAGGCAGTTACACTGTACTTAACGACGACGTCTTGCAGAGAGAAAAGAGAGCTTCTATTCAAAAGGGTGTTCAAAGTTTGGTACTTAAAACCAAATTAAATTGATTGACGGAATTTATTAGGCTTAATAATCAAATAAGCCTTCAACTTTTAGTCCAAAATGAAATTCAGCCCTCAACATTTATCGCATGAAATTCAGTCCATAAACCTTTTATTTCAATGGAAATAAACCTTCAACCTTTTATAATTATGCAATTAAGTCAAAATCTGTTAAATAACACTAACTACTGTTAGTTTTGCATACGTGGCAGCTGACGTGGATAGCTTAGTTAGCTCCCACGTGGCATGCCACGTATGCAAAACTAACGGCAGTTAGTTTATTTAACAGATTTGGTCTATTTCCACTAAAATAAAAAGTTTATGGACTGAATTTCATGCGATAAAAAGTTGAGAGTTGAATTCCATTTTAGGCTAAAGGTTGAAGGCTTATTTGGCTATTAAGCCAATTTATTTTCGATAATTTGTCGGCCACAGAAATAATTTTTTTTATTGGAGCCACAGAAATAAATTTGATCGATTATCAAAAGAGGATTTAATAAAATTTCATTTATTAGTTAATTTTGTTCGAAAATCAAAATTAACCGATTATTCAAAATTAGAAACTACCTTGCCCTAGCCTATAAATTTATGCTTTAAGTAATGTCAATTATATATGGATTTATGTGAAGTAACCACATTTTATCTTATATTTATACAAGTTTCAATACTCATTTTATGTTTGAAGGACCAAAAAATAACATTTTGATTCGATGAGACATTTGCTCAATGACAAAGAGGAGGTTTTGGTACTTTTGAAATCTCATATTCTAATCTCTCAAATGTCAGTTTAATGTTTAATTTGTTATTATTATTTGTAATTTGTTATTGTTTTTTGTATTTACTAGTTCATCAAGTTACTGGTCTATTAAATGTATTATGCTGATTATGATTATAACTTTGAATTAAATTGTATTATTAAAAAAATAACATTTTGAAATTTGATAGGGATGCAACTGCATAGACGCGCAACTATGCAAGATTCCCTATAAATCAAATTTGATCTAAAAGTGTACAATATTGATATTCATAGCACAATTTACATCTAATAAAATTTTCAGCTCAGTTTGACTAAATTTGACACACATAAGGAATTAAAAGAACAAGACTTTTCAACTATAAAAAAGTCAAAGATGAGGTAGCTAAAGTGGGCTAAAAAGTCAGCCAAGTATTCATTCTACTTTAATTTTAAGCCTAGTTAAATTAATTAGCAAATTTAGTTAATTATCTAATTTCCTATTGCTTAGCTTTGTTACAAGAGATAAGAATACAACTAAAATATTCCAGTGTGGAGTGTGTCGGATGTGAATAATAGCTGGAAATCCAACCATGCAAGACTCCTTTACACCTTAGTATTGTAATTGAATTACTTAGTAAGGTTAATGTCTAAGGATGGATTAAATGAGATATTTTAAGTGCATGGCTGAAAAACTCATCACTTTGCTGCTAAAACGGAAGGGAAATAGAGAGAAAACGTGGAAGAGAGAAAAAGAAAGAAAAGAAGAGAAAAGGAAGAAGAGATAGTAAGACCTTATCCTTTCAAGCTGATTTTCTACCTTTCTACATCCAAAGAAGTTGATTTAGACTTAGTTTGGATTGCACCGGACCTCCAGACCAGTGCGATTTTTGTGTGCCAACATGCCGTGGGAACCCATTTGGGTAGCAAAGTCACAGTACGTTTTGACCCAAATTCCAATAAATAAAACGCATTCTGCAGCTCTTAAAAATAAATTTTTTATCATTTTAACCTTACTAAATATTTTAAGTTCCTAAAATAGCCCTAAGTTTATAACTCTTTTTGCATCATTTTCTTTCCCATCTTTCCCCTCTCCCAAATATCACTCTACAGCCGCCATTGCTAGCCTTGTCACCATCTCCTACTGCTACCTATTGCCATCGCCACCATCTGTTGCTTGCAACATGTAATTATTAAACTTTTTTTACAAAAAATTAAAACACATTATAATTCACATAATATATCATTATTTATTGAATAAAAAATTTAATGTTAAATTACATTAAAATTTATATACAAATATTTTTAAATATTTATTTTCAAAATTATTATTTGATATATTAAATAATTTTAATAATTTTTAATTAATTATTAACTTATTAATTTTAAAATATATAAATTTTAATCTAATATCCTTAATTGTCATTTTCTATTCCAACAGCACTTCACCTCACCACTTCCCACCACTAATTTTAATCTCACCGTTATAGTATCCAAACTCACTGCTACAGTACTAATTCGCATCGCCACTGCTGTTTTCAATCTCATCAGAGCCAATTGCACCGCCTATCCAAACTAATCTTTAGTGTTCTTTTGGTGTTGGTTTTGTATGTTTTTACAAGAAGCAAAAACTTGAAGAAAAAAGAGAGTTAGTTTCAATTTGAAGAAGCAAGGGTAAGTGTGTTCTATTTTGGTTAAATTTAATATATATGATAATTATGAAGTTAATAAGCATGAATTTGGTGTTATTTGAAGAATTGAAGGTTGCATGCATACAAGAGAGGAGAGAATTCAACCTTGAAAAGAAGTAAGGGTAAGAGAACTCTTCTTTGTTGATTTTTTTATATGTTAATACTTGATATGAATGTTACACTCTAGACCTTCGTGACAAGTAATACAGTGATTAATGTCACGACCCGAAGATCGTGACACGTACTTATCACTTTCACTTTATTTCAATTTACCAATTTTCCAAATTAATTTTTTTTCACTTTAAGGTTTGTATTCAGTGTCAGTGTCGCTTCTAAACTAATTTCGCATTTCTCAATTCGATTTAACTTTACATTCACCGTTTAAATTACTATCTCTTAAGACAAGTCAACTTACTTGATACTTTAATTCAATATTTTAAACTGGTAAAAGAAAAAGGTCGACAACTCCCCTTTATATAAAATCGATTTTTCCCAGTTAATAACCTGCAAAAAGACAACTATTCCCAACAACATATTTCAATTCTACAATCCACAGTCTATATCATCATATACTACACATACTTCCAAAAATCATCAGTTAAATATATGGCATTCTACAAGGCTCATATTTTTCGTACATTAATCATTTCCCGGATCGCACTTGATAATCATATCAGCCTATAATAATCTGAAGCGATCCTAAGTTACATCCCAAAATATCTTCATTAAACATGTATTGTGTACCCTATAATGTCCATACATGATAACTCAAATTCACATAAGATCCATATACCTCAAAATGGCAAAAGCAGCGCTCGGAGGATTAGGCAAGTATCTCGAATAAATACCATCTTCGAGGCTCATATTGAACTCCGAGTGTGGAGTCTAGCTCGTATGATCTGTAAGGATGTTAGAAAATGGTGAGCAAAACCCTGGCTCAATAAGTAGTTTAACTAAATAGATACTTGGCTCATGTCGGTCTATATGTACATGAATGCATGATAGCAAATAAAATGACATATATACATGACGTTGCATTCTGTACACTGGTATATCTACATGAATTCTCATTTAAGGCTGAGATTGTGCGAGTATTAATCAGCAAGATATCTTGAGTATCTCACTTTCCAAGTCTAAATACGATATCTGAAAATACAACCATTTGACTCGATGCCATAATATCACCAAAACAATCAACACTACAAAATTCTGTATGCTTAAAGTTGAAAATTGGATTCTAATACATTTAGTTCGAACGAATAATCATACGAAAATTTTAAAGTCAATAAGACTTGGTATGAATCCTTAAGTACTGAAACCATTACTGACCACAAACAGATTCCAGATGCACGTATTTCAAAGCAGAGAATAATACTGAAAACTAATAATCAATCATTGTAGGCAGGAGGCCTTAAAGTGCTGAAAACTGATACAGATATCAAACAGAATCCTAATACATTTTATTCAAACAAATAGCCTTACAGAAAACTGATAATCTGTCAAACTAGGCATAAAGCCTTAAATGCTGAAGCGAGTACTGATAGAGTTTAGGTACGAATCCCTAATAATTGATATTGATACTAATGTCCATCCTAGCTAGTGATGGAGTAGGTGTCGCAAGCAACACAATACCTATGGCCATAGATTATGCTCCAGTCTCGCTGATCAGTCAAGAGCTGAAACTTGTCTGCTGATTTTCCAAACAAGCCTGATAATGCCTAGAGCTCGAGGCTCGTAAGGTGCAGATATTGATACTGATACTGATGGTCTAGAGCACAAAGCTTAATAGACAAGTAATAGAACCTAGAGTAAGGCTCAATAGCCTCAAGTGACCCGGAGGTCAATGGACCTGCTTGCACTCGAAAAACATATCGAAAAATAACTTTCTCGTGTAGCTCTTAACTCCCATGGTTTTCAAAACACTGATAAAAACATTTTGAGCTTTAAATATACAAGGTTTTTGACTTATTCAAAGTCAACTCAAACCAGAGACTTTTAAGCTAAACAATATGCAAGTCGTTATAAAAACTCAAGCGTAAAACGGCTTGCATTAAAATATGTTATATGTGTGTAAACACCTAATTTTGTCCGTAATTAAATATATTTGGATTGAATCTCATTTCAGTCATAGTAATTTGAGATTGAAATTTGCTTGTTAATTAATTCGATTTAATCGTGAGCTTGAATTAATTTGTCAAAAACAGACTTTGAGTAAACTTGTGTTTGAGATTAATTAGTTCAAGTATCGTGAAAATAGAATTTTATCTATCGAGATCAACTCCAAATTTGTCTTAAATAACTGGGCCTTTTTCCTTTATTTGTTATTATTAATTTTGGGCTTTGCTAAAGCCCAAAATTTAATGAGCCCAAATTAGTTAAAGTTGGCCCATCTTTTTATGATTTTTGGATTAACATTGAAAAAAAAAAGAAAAAAGAAAAATGGCAGTGCCGGTGTCAATGGGAGACGGCCAACCATATTCAAACTTACAGCCACCCTAAGCCACTCTACCATCTCCAGCAACTCCAATGACAAACCTCCATTTCAGATTGAAAGTCTTCTACAAATCAAATTTCAGAGAATTTATCTATTTTTGTTTTTACTAAAATGTCTATTAAAGGCTGCTTGAAGGAACAAAGAAGGGAAGAGGAAAAACAAGGGAGAAAAAAAAAAGCTTGAGAGAAAACCCAAGGAGAATCACTTCTGCCAACCACCCGAGCTTCACCTCTGTCTTCCATCACCAAAGTCCACACATTCTGTAAAACATCCATTCCTTCTACCGAAATCATCCAAGAACCCAATATCTCCACTGCCAACCGATCCCTCTTCCTTTTTGTTTGCAATCCATTCAACACCCAAAAAAAGAAAAATACCGGAGGAGCACAGATAAAAAAAATCTCAATTTCAGCTCAAAAATCAACAACCCAAAAACACAATCTGAGATCCAATTGAAATAACAAAACACTATCAAAAGAAGCAAAAAAAAGAAGAGAACAGGGGCAAAACCGACGAAGCAACTGTGCTCAGAGTAGATCTCGCGGAAGCTGCTAGCAGCAGAGGAGTAGACGATGGCGCTACTGTGACTGGCCGGCGACTGATTTACGAAAAAGAAAGAAGACCAGATAAATAAAAAAAAAAAGAAACGAAAGCGGAAGGAGAAGAAGCTTTACCGAGCAAAGCACTGTAAGTGTTTCATTTCTTTTCCATCGTTGATTGCTTTTATTCTTTTATTTTGGATATGTTGGCTGAACCCAAATTATAATTTCAAGATGTTTATTTGTTGGGTTTAAGTTTAGATGGGCTTAGGTCATATAAAGTACATTTATTTAGGCCCCTTATATACATTTTTGAAATTGGGCTTATCATATATAGTGGCTTTTCTTTTTAATTCATGTTTCCTACCCATATTTGTTAAATGCTGATTTTTTTTAAAAAAAAAAACGATTTTGGCACTTGAAATATGGGTGAGTATTCTGCCTTACTCGTTTGCTTTTTGTTATTATTTTTTTTGTAATGCTTTGGCTGTTTCTCATGGTTTTACAAGATGAGATATTGTTTTGATGTATGTGGGTTAGGGCTATAAAATAAATTTGGCCCGTTGTCTATGTTAGCATGGGCAATGGACTTGAATAGGCTTTGCTTATATGGTGTACCTATTGTCATTTTGGGCTTGATAAAGATGGGTGAATGTTTTGAAGCTTGAATTTTGTCATAATAGTTTTTTTTTAATAAATGATCATGGGCTTAGGAAAGGTTAAATAATAATAATAATAATAATAATAATAATAATAATAATAATAATAATAATATATTTTCTTAAAGACTTTAATAAAAGGAAGAAATAAAAAGCCTAATCCAAATTTGACCAAAGTGTTGGAAAATTTGGAACAAAAATTCATAACTTTAATTCTCTACATTCGATCAAAGCGTTGAAGGATGTAGAAAAATTTTCGCTAAAACTAATAAAAATTAAATATAGTGAATTAGTCCAACTCAAAATCAAAGAAAGTGACAATAATGAATAATCCGTAAATAAAAAAATGTAAAATTTTTCGATAATGACAGTAAATGAAATTCTGACTAGAAAAAATTTTACAAGTGTGTGATATTCAGAAAATTCTAGGCATGAAGATGTTCTTCTAAAATTGACCAAAGTGTTGGAAAATTCGGAGGAATAATTTCAATATCAAAGTTTTATTTATCAAAAACAACAATAAAAAATGAAATTTAATAGCAAATTTTAATTAAATCCTTTAATAAAATATTTAATTAATCCGATGACGGAGCCTCTTCACGAGGACAAGTGTGTCCCGTGAATACTCTTGATGTGCAAAATTTACTTGGGAATTCGATCAAAGTGTTGGAGAATGTCCTAAGAAAAATGTCAATATTTAAATAATTGAATATTAAATAATAATAAAAAGAAAATTTTAATTAAGCATAAAAGACCATCTAAATTAAGATTGCTTAAGATAAAAACATGATTAATTAGTACTGTCCATTGGACGGGCGTTGTGGGGGTGTTAATACCTTCCTCACACGTAACCGTACTCCCGAACTCAAATTTCGAAACGTAGATCAATATACTTATCCTTAGTTTTGAATAGGTGGCCAATCACACCTAGGTTAAAATTGATTGGTGGCGACTCCATAACTTTATATCTAGCGATTAGGTCCCCGGACAAAAATCGTTACAACAGCTTGGCGACTCCACTGGGGACTTTGAGAGTCGAACCATTAATTAATCATGTGATATTTTAAGCCTTAGTTTAATGGTCTTAATTGGTGTTTAAATTCTTTAAGTTTGAAATAAGTTTTGTTTGCTTTTGAATTTTATTAATTGTGTTAATGCATTTAGAATGAGGGTTATGTGTTGGTATGTTCCTTCACACACACAACACGTGCATTTGCATGCATAAGCTCTAAGTCCCGTGCTCTGTCCTCTGTAGGAGGGAGTGAGTAGCTACATTCTCGTGAGGTAGTAACCTTCGCATGGACTAGCGAATAACTCTCACTCAAATTGAACCCTTTCCATTTAAGCCTAATGGGCGAGGATTAGGGTGCCTTACTAGTCCACGTAGACGTCAGTAACGAACAATTTGGGAACCTGTTAGCCTAATGATAAAACCTGAACTCAGCATATAGTGAACTTAAGGGACTAACCATAAAATAGAGCCTTACCTAACCTATTTTGTAGAAAACCTAAAGTTAGGGGCACATGAAGGAACACTTTGATATAGCACCTTTTTGTGAGAATAATAAAGTGAAAATAGTAAAAATTAGAAACAAAAATATATAAAAAATGAAATTAAAAAAATGAATTTTCAAATAAAAGCATCCTTTACTAAATTCAATTTTGTTTCTCTTTCTTTCATCTAGAATTCAAAAAAAAAATCATTTGTCATCTTCATTTTAACATTGCATCATTACATTCACAATACATAACATGGAAAGTAAATGTCTTATTTCTGGGCTAGAAGAGTTGAGGACATGGGAGATCAATTAGAAGCTCGAATAATTGCTTTGGAGAATAATCAAGAAGAATTTGGACTTGAAATGAGGGAGATGAAGGAGAAGCTTGCAAAAATAATGAAGATAATAGAAAGCCTGGGAGAGGCTAAAGTGTTTCATCCTCAAGGATCTTTGTCACTTCCAACTCAACCACATGTTGAATCACCGACATATGAAAACCAATTAAATATTCATGAGACTGCCTGTCGGGATGATATTGACATTGTTAACAGTCCAAGTGAAGATCCAGCAATTAAAGAGGCATGGAAAAAGATAGAAAAGTGGATGGATTATCTTGATGGCCTTACACCTAAAACAGAACCTTATATTCCCTCAGAACCTACACCAATACGGGCACAACCTAATTCTCACTCTCACCCTAATCTCTTTTGGCCGCCCACCCAAACATTTGGAACAGGGTTTCCCAATTTTACACAGCCTCCATTTTTCAGTCCTTATTTTAATCAATACTCTTGTCTTACTCACATTCGACCATTTTCTCAGCCAGCTCCTAGAGCCCATACATCTGCATTGCCATCAAGTGCCTCAGTTAAAAATCAAGTTGTCCAAAAACAATCCAAGAAGAAAAAACGCACTAAGATTGTCCCTATTCCTATCACATATGGCGAGCTTTACCCTCACTTACTTCAAATGCGTCTTATTGCTCCTGTATTTTTGAACCCTTTAGTGCCTCCGTACCCGGAATGGTATGATCCGAATGCAAGATGTGACTATCATGCAAAAAATATTAGGCATTCTATTGAAAATTGTAATGCTTTCAAGTATAAGGTGCAATCACTCATGGATGCAAAGCTATTCGATATAGAAAAGATTGTTGGTCAGAAAATCTGAAAAGATCGATGAGGGTTTAGAGGATGGGAAATGTGGATTTTGCTGGGTAGTTTTCTTTTCAAGTGGATTTCAAGTGATTAAGGCATTAGGATGATACAAAAGTATCTTTTGAATCTTGTAAACATTTTTCGTTTAAATGTTACAAGATGTTATTGGAGTTTAATTGATCTTACATGCATGTCACATTCCATATATGCATTGTCTTTCATAAATAAACAACAACAAAAAAAAATAAAAACAAATACAAAAATGTTTTCATTTCTCATGACATGTAAGCATGGCTTCTAATTTGGGGTTATAACAGAGATAGCTTGGATACTAAAGGGTTTTGAGATAATCTATTCGAGATTTAGATGATGGAAGAAATGGAAGCAGTTCAAATAGAAAGGACAGAAAAGACCTAGAATGAGATGAAAGAACAGTTGGCTCAAATGATAGATTTGTTGAATAGGCTAAACAATGGAAAAAGAAAAATGGGAATAATGGGAGACGTGGCCACCCAAGAGGGGCACCAATCACAAAACAACCCAATTTTTTAGGCTCAAACATCTCAAGGGCCACAAACACTACCCCTCGAAGGCTATGTAAGCCCTAATATGCCACCTACAGTTGGTTATGGTCAAGTCCAGGGGCATGTGGTGCATACTACAAAGAAGCAGCGAGTGGAAGGAGACTTGGGTTCCCAACAGAAGATAGATCTCATAGAAGAAAGGCTTCGAGTCATTAAGGGAATAGATTTTCGAGGATCGTTAGATGCAAATGGTCTTTGCTTAGTACCAGGCATAGTATTTCCACCCAATTTTAAGGCACCAAAATTTGAAAAGTATGATGGGACTACATGCCCTAGAACTCATGTTATTATGTACTGTAGGAAGATGGCTGCCTACACACGTGATGACAATCTACTGATTCATGTCTTCCAAGATAGCCTTAAAGGTTCTGCTGCAAGATGGTATACTCAACTAGAGAGGGACCATATTCATTCATGGGAAGAATTGGCAAGGGCGTTCACCATCTAATATAGCCATCTTGAGGATTTAGCCCTAGATCGATTATCTTTGCAAGGCATGAAAAAGAAAACTACTGAAAGTTTTAAGGAATATGCTCAAAGGTGGAAAGATGTTGCTATTCAAGTCCAGCCACCCCTCACAGAAAAAGAAACTGCTACTTTGTTTATTAGCACTCTTGAAGCACCATATTATGATAAGATGATTGGGAATGCTACAAAGAGTTTTACTAACATGGTGACTTCAGGAGAGATGATTAAGAGAGCAATTGAGAGTGGCAAAATTAATGTAGATGGTGTCATGCAAGAAGAAACACAAGCTGTGGGGCAATTACCTAAAAGCTTCATCTCATACCCATCTCACTTATCTTACACACCATGCCATCCAACCATAAATACT
Organism: Heritiera littoralis; assembly: GCA_031772115.1. Taxonomy (NCBI): domain Eukaryota; kingdom Viridiplantae; phylum Streptophyta; class Magnoliopsida; order Malvales; family Malvaceae; genus Heritiera; species Heritiera littoralis. The sequence goes on from JAPDPK010000015.1 coordinate 5,086,967, forward strand.
ATCTCCTAAAATCCCTATTTTTGTGAGCTAACCCCCCCCCCCATTTGGCTTTCAAGCTAATTCCTATACCCCAATAACTAGACATGCTCCTGTCTTTGCAAGTGGGCCTATAGCTCGACCTGTCAATCAACTTATAAGCAACAGAAAAAGGCCAATAAACAGTCAAGGAAAGATTCCAATTTCACTCTCTAATCTTTTGCCAATTTTGGTAAAAAACCAATATCTGACCCCTGTACCTTTGAGAACAGCCCCAAATCCATTAGCTAGAAGCTATGATCCATATAGCAAATGTGATTATCACATGGGGGCAATTGGCCACTCTACAGAAAAATGCAGCAGTTGAAGGAAAGGGTTGATGACCTTATCAATGGGGGAATCTTGACTTTGAAACTTATGGGGCATTGGAACTCCACTTTGATATAGAGTTAGGTCATTTCAAAGGATCAATCTAGAGGAAAATGAAGATGTTAAGATTTAAACGAAACGAAAGCGAAAGGAGAAGAAGCTTTACCGAGCAGAGCATTGTAGTGTTTCATTTCTTTTCCATTGTTGATTGCTTTTATTCTTTTATTTTGGATATGTTAGTTGAACCCAAATTATACTTTCAAGATGTTTATTTGTTGGGTTTAAGTTTAGATGGGCTTAGGTCATATAAAGTACATTTATTTGGGCCCCTTATATACATTTTTGAAATTGGGCTTATCATATATAGTGGCTTTTCTTTTTAATTCATGTTTCCTACCCATATTTGCAAAATGCTGATTTTTTTAAACCAAAAAAAATGATTTTGGCACTTGAAATATGGGTGAGTATTCTGCCTTCCTCGTTTGCCTTTTGTTATTATTTTTTTTGTAATGCTTTGGCTGTTTCTCATGGTTTTACAAGATGAGATATTGTTTTGATAAATGTGGGTTAGGGCTATAAAATAATTTTGGCCCGTTGTCTATGTTAGCATGGGTAATGGACTTGAATAGGCTTTGCTTATATGGTGTACCTATTGTCATTTTGGGCTTGATAAAGATGGGTATATGTTTTAAGCTTGAATTTTGTCATAATAGTTTTTTTTTTAATAAATGATCATGGGCTTAGGAAAGGTTAAATAATAATAATAATAATAATAATAATAATAATAATAATAATAATAATAATAATAATAATAATATATTTTCTTAAAGACTTTAATATGTTTTCTATTGCTAAGAAAATAATAATAAATAAATAATAACAACAATAATAATGGTTTAGAATGATAATAATCTTTTTATGATTTTTGGATTAACATTGAAAAAAAAAAGAAAAGAAAAAATGGCAGTGTCGGTGTCGATGGGAGATTGCTAACCATATTCAAACTTACAGCCACCCTAAGCCGCTCTGCCATCTCCAGCAACTCCATTGACAAACCTCCATTTCAGATTGAAAGTCTTCTACAAATCAAATTTCAGAGATTTGATCCGTTTTTTTTTTTACTAAAAATGTCTATTAAAGGTTGCTTGAAGGAACACAGAGGGGAAGAGGAAAAACAAGGGAGGAAAAAAAAAGCTTGAGAGAAAACCCATGAAGAATCGCTTTTTGCCAACCACTCGAGCTTCACCTCTGTCTTCCATCACCAAAGTCCACACATTCTGTAAAACATCCATTCCTTCTACCGAAATCATCCAAGAACCCAATATCTCCACTGCCAACCGATCCCTCTTCCTTTTTGTTTGCAATCCATTCAACACCCAAAAACATAAAAACACCCGAGGAGCACAGATAAAAAAAATCCCAATTCAGCTCAAAAATCAACAACCCAAAAACACAATCTGAGATCCAATCGAAATAACAAAACACTGTCAAAAGAAGTAAAAAAAAGAGAAGAGAACAGGGGCAGAACCGACAAAGCAACTGTGCACAGAGTAGATCTCGCGGAAGTTGCTAGCAGCAGAGGAGTAGATGATGGCGCTACTGTGACTGGCCGGCGACTGATCTACGAAAAAGAAAGAAGACAAGAAACTGGATATCTTGAGATTATGCCCTAAGGTTTTAAAGTTTGTGCTCGGAGGTCTTAGATTTAATGCCCGGAGGACTTCAAATTTTGCTCGGAGGACTTAGAATATTGCTCGAGGGGCTTAAAATTGATGCTCGAGGGGCTTAAAATTTGCACCCAGAGGTCTTAGAATTGTGCCCGGAGGACTTTAAATTGTGCTCGGAGGACTTAGAATATTGCCCAAGGGGCTTGGATTTTTGGAATTGAATTTGGAATTTCACCCGGAGGACGTAGAATTTGTGCCCGGAGGACTTGGATTATGCCCGGAGGACTTAGAATATTGCCCAAGGGGCTTGGATTTTTGGAATTGAATTTGAAATTTCTCCCGGAGGACTTAGAAATTTATGCCTGGAGGACTTAGAAATTTTGCTTTGATATCTTGAAAATTTGCACCCGGAGGACTTAGAAATTTTGTTCGAAAGACTTGAAATTTGTGCACGGAGGACTTAGGATTGTATTTGAAAAGTTTGAAATTTATGCCCGGAGGTCTTAGAATTGTGCCTGGAGGACTTAAAATTTGTGCCATGAAGACTTAGGAATTATGCCCGGAGGGCTTAAGATTGATGCCCGGAGGTCTTAGAATATTGCCTGGAGGGCTTAAAATTTGTGTCCGGAGGACTTAGGAATTCTACCAGGAGGACTTGGATTTATACTGGGAAGTTTTGGAATTTTGGCCGAAGGACTTAGAATTTGTGCCTGGAGGACTTAGAATTTGCTTATCTTTTGAAAATCATTCTTCAATCTTAATTAAACATGGCACTAATCAAACTGGATGTGAATATTTCTTTATCATGAGTAAACTTGACTTTCTTATTTTGAAAAAGGTTGCATAACCTTTAAAATCTTGATTGGATGGTGTCAAGCCTTCAGCTTGAAAAACATGTTTTAATCTCAAAATTTTACACAAAAACTTTTAATGCTGATGCTATATGATATTGTGTATGTATGCATGTCACTCAATCCCGTACATTCTCTAACTTTGAAACTCTTTCTTATCTTGTCAAATAGGCACATCATTTGTCTTCTTTTTTTTATCTTTTTTGCCCCAACATGATCATGAAAGCTCCTTTCTATTTTCCATTTCTGCAGAGTTTTTTTTTGCACTCTCATCATAGCCTTTTGACGAAAAGCACTAAAAATTTTCCTCATAACTATTCTCCATGAGGGAAATGAATTCAAATTTCACATGTGAGACTTGATCTTTTTGAAAAATTAGTGATTACTTTTCAAGATGAGTGACATAAATCCTATCCGGATCTTTTCAACTAGACAATTGAAGGTTTAGCGCACTAGGATGTTTTGTTTTGAGAATACTTTGCCATTTATCCAAAACCAATAGTTCCTTTCTTGGCTCAAAATAATTTTCTTAAAATACCATCCCCTCTCTTTCTTTTTTTTTTCAAACAAAAGTTTTTTTTTTGAAAAAATTTACAATTTGGTTTGACAATCTCTTAAATTCTCAAATAATGGCATACTATAAATGCTAAGATCAAATATGAATGACTGAGGTTTTTTCTGTTTTGGAAGAGTATGTACAATAGGAAATGTTCAAACTTTTTCAGAAAAATGTTGGGCAATCAAGAGATATCAGAATCCTTAAGCATCTTGGGAGTTTCCCAGGGATTATTGGTTCTCTTTCCATATTTTTGATTCGTGTCCTACCTGACTTGGTTGCATTAAGAGTTCAATTTTGCTCTAGACTGCCCTTTTCGGGTTTTCACCCTAGAGCTCCACTCTTTCTTTTGTTTTGATTTCTCTTTTTTTTTTGTTCTACCATGCATTTAAGAATTCAGATTTCATTCAAACAAGATAATGGTGAGAATTTTCCAAAAAAGAGCTTTTTGATACAAGCACCTCTATTCCTTCAAAATGGACTTTTAAGTATGTAATATAGGTCATGGTTCAGGGTTTTGAAAGAATGGATAAACAGGCCCAAAACTTGTGTTTAAAGGTTAATCAAACTAAGGATTATTTCTTCACATGTGGATATCTATCCTTTTCATTCTTCGAAGCACATTTCTTTTTGTACTTTTCCTTGTATTCCTTCTTCTTTCTTTTTTTTGTTTCTTTTTTTTTATTCTCATCCCAGATTTCATCTCTAATTTGCCCCATATTGTCTCACAACACAGTAAACCTTATTTGACCAAAACAGAAGAGTTGAATCATTCATGTTCTTTGGAGGAATCCTTTCTACAAATGCCCCTCAATGTGAAGGGTGATCCTTGGTTAAGGTTTATTTAGAAAGAAATTATCAGGCTCAAAGGGGTAGCAAATGGATCATTTTCATATTTGTGAAGGGATGATGAAAGATGGCTATTCGTCATTTCAAATTAAGATGCTTCATCAAAAAGTAATTCTTAGGGTAAATTTTCTTTTGGCATTTGAAATCATCTAAATATCACAATTGCAAGGTGTCATAATCAATATTTTTCATCATTTTTTCTTTTTTTTTTAGAGATGTAACATCTCAATATGATATAACTCACTTTTCACAATTCATCTATTCAAGGAAAAAAAAAAAGGAAAAAAAAAGGTGCTGCACAAGTCAAGGTGTTGTACAGTAGAATATTGATGGGAAAATCAATTTTGTTTCTTTTGGCCAATCTTGCCCCAAAACATGGGCAAAGAAAAATCTAGGGAGTATGGACTTAAAGCATTTGAGATTTGTATTGGAATCTGGGTGGAAAGGTATTTCAAAATGATCTTGTCAAATATTAAACTACCAATATCCAGAATCTTTGAGATTGTCACTAATTTATTTCCAAATAACTTTTCAAAAGGTTTTGCAAGATAGTCATTTCCTTGAAAATTACCAACTATAAAGTCTTGTCATGACCCAAATTGAAAACAAAACTGAATTTTTTTTTAAATCTCATGCCCTATTTTAGCTGTCTGGATCTTGAGCGATTTGGGCTTTTTTAGAGCATGATACGATTCTGGAACGACCTAAGGCATTCATCTTTGATAGTAATCACTAATTTTCTTATGATCATTTTTATCATTAATGTGAAAACAAAAAACATTCTTTTCATATGCAACTGGAAAATAAAGTGTGTGAGGACTTATGCTCAAACAACTGTCATTAATGAAACTGAAAAGCATTTTTCCACAAAATACAAACTTTGAAATCTTAACATCTTCATTTTCCTCTAGATTGATCCTCTGAAATGACCTAACACTATATCAAAGTGGACTTCCAATGCTCCATAAGTTTCAAAGTCAAGATTCCCCCATTGATAAGCTCATCAACCTTTTCCTTCAACTGCCTGCATTTTTCTGTAAAGTGGCCAATTGCCCCCATGTGATAATCACATTTTCTATATGGATCATAGCTCCTAGCTAATGGATTTGGGGCTGTTCTCAAAGGTATAGGGGTCAGATATTGGTTTTTTACAAAAATGGCAAAAGATTGGAGAGTGAAATTGGAATCTTTCCTTGACTATTTCTTGGCCTTTTTCTGTTGCTTATAAGTTGATTGACAGGTCGAGCTATAGGCCCACTTGTAAAGACAGGAGCATGTCCAGTTATTAGGGTATAGGAATTAGCTTGAAAGCTAAATGGGGGGGGGTTAGCTCACAAAAATAGGGATTTTGGGAAATAGTATTTATGGTTGGATGGCATGGTGTGTAAGATAAGTGAGATGGCTATGAGCTGAAGCTTTTAGGTACTTGCCCTATAGCTTGTGTTTCTTCTTGCATGACACCATCTACATTAATTTTGCCACTCTCAATTGCTCTCTCAATCATCTCTCCTGAAGTCACCATGTTAGCAAAACTCTTTGTAGCATTCCCAATCATCTTATCATAATATGGTGCTTCAAGAGTGCTAAGAAACAAAGTAGCAATTTTCAAAGTCGTGTGCCTCTTAAAAAGAGGAGCCCAGTTTTTTTTTTCAAAGTCGTATGCCTCTTAAAAAGAGGAGCCTAGTTTATTTTTCAAAGTCGTGCGCCTTTTGAGAGGAGCCCGATTAAAATAAAGGGCCTTTGGTAATAAGAAGGTTATTAAGTTCAAATCTTTTCTTAAAAAAAGGAGCAAAAAGAAAAAAAGAAATAAGTCATGAGCCGGACAAAATTGTTGTCTATTGTCTTTGCCCTATTCCTGATTCTCAGCAATGTGCAAAGAGGGGTAGCTGTAGACACCTAATTTTATCCGTAATTAAATATATTTGGATTGAATCTCATTTCAATCATAGTAATTTGAGATTGAAATTTGCTTGTTAATTAATTCGGTTTAATCGTGAGCTTGAATTAATTTTACAAAAACAGGCTTTGAGTAAACTTGTGTTTGAGATTAATTAGTTCAAGTATCGTGAAAATTGAATTTTATCTATCGAGATCAACTCCAAATTTGTCTTCAATAAGTGGGCCTTTTTCCTTGATTTGTTATTATTAATTTTGGGATTTGCTAAAGCCCAAAATTTAATGAGCCCAAATTAGTTAAAGTTGGCCCATCTTTTTATGATTTTTGGATTAACATTGAAAAAAAAAAAGAAAAAATGCCAGTGCCGGTGTCGATGGGAGACTGCCAACCATATTCAAACTTACAACCACCCTAAGCCGCTCTACCATCTCCAGCAACTCTATTGACAATCCTTTATTTCATATTGAAAGTCTTCTACAAATCAAATTTCAAAGATTTGATTCGTTTTTTTTTTACTAAAAATGTCTATTAAAGGTTGCTTGAAGGAACACAGAGGGGAAGAGGAAAAACAAGGGAGGAAAAAAAAGGCTTGAGAGAAAACCCAAGGAGAATTGCTTTCTGCCAACCACCCGAGCTTCACCTCTGTCTTCCATCACCAAAGTCCACACATTCTGTAAAACATCCATTCCTTCTACCGAAATCATCCAAGAACCCAATATCTCTACTTCCAACCGATCCCTCTTCCTTTTTGTTTGCAATCCATTCAACACCCAAAAACAGAAAAACACCCGAGGAGCACAGATAAAAAAAATCCCAATTTCAGCTCAAAAATCAACAACCCAAAAACACAATCTGAGATCCAATTGAAATAACAAAAAACTGTCAAAAGAAGCAAAAAAAAAAAGAGAACAAGGGCAAAAACGAAGAAGCAACTGTGCTCAGAGTAGATCTCGCGGAAGTTGCTAGCAGCAGAGGAGTAGACGATGGCGCTACTGTGACTCGCCAGCAACTGATCTACGAAAAGAAAGAAGACCAGATAAATAAATAAAAAAAACGAAACGAAAGCGGAAGGAGAAGAAGCTTTGGATATGTTGGATATGTTGATTGCTTTTATTCTTTTATTTTGGATATGTTGGCTGAACCCAAATTATAATTTCAAGATGTTTATTTGTTGGGTTTAAGTTTAGATGGGCTTAGGTCATATAAAGTACATTTATTTGGGCCCCTTGTACACATTTTTGAAATTGGGCTTGTCATATATAGTGCCTTTTCTTTTTAATTCATGTTTCCTGCCCATATTTGTTAAATGCTGATTTTTTTAAACAAAATAAAAAACAATTTTGGCACTTGAAATATGGGTGAGTATTCTGCCTTCCTCGTTTGCCTTTTGTTATTTTTTTTGTAATGCTTTGGCTGTTTCTCATGGTTTTACAAGATGAGATATTGTTTTGATATATGTGGGTTAGGGCTATAAAATAATTTTGGCCCGTTGTCTATGTTAGCATGGGTAATGGACTTGAATAGGCTTTGCTTATATGGTGTACCTATTGTCATTTTGGGCTTGATAAAGATGGGTATATGTTTTAAGCTTGAATTTTGTCATAATAGTTTTTTTTTTTTAATAAATGATCATGGGCTTAGGAAAGGTTAAATAATAATAATAATAATAATAATAATAATAATAATAATAATAATAATAATAATAATAATAATAATAATAATAATAATAATAATAATAATAATATATTTTCTTAAAGACTTTAATAAAAGGAAGAAATAAAAAGCCTACTCCAAATTTGACCAAAGTGTTGGAAAATTTGGAACAAAAATTCGTAACTTTAATTCTCTACATTCGATCAAAGCATTGAACGATGTAGAAAAATTTTCGCTAAAACTTATAAAAATTAAATATAGTGAATCAGTCCAACTCAAAATTAAAGAAAGTGACAATAATGAATAATCCGTAAATAAAAAAATGTAAAATTTTTCGAAAATGACAGTAAATGAAATTCTGACTAGAATAAAATTTAACAAGTGTGTGATATTCAGGAAATTCTAGGCATGAAGATGTTCTTCTAAACTTGACCAAAGTGCTGGAAAATTCGGAGGAATAATTTCAATATCAAAGTTTTATTTATCAAAAACAACAATAAAAAATGAAATTTAATAGTAAATTTTAATTAAATCCTTTAATAAAATATTTAGTTAATCCGACGACGGAGCCTCTTCACGAGGACAAGTGCGTCCCATGAATACTCTTGAGGTGCAAAATTTACTTTGGAATTTGATCAAAGTGTTGGAGAATGTCCTCAGAAAAATGTCAATATTTAAATAATTGAATATTAAATAATAAAAAGAAAATTTTAATTAAGCATAAAAGACCATCTAAATTAAGATTGCTTAAGATAAAACATGATTAATTGGTACTGTCCATTGGACGGGCGTTGTGGGGGTGCTAATACCTTCCTCACATGTAACCGTACTCTCGAACTCAAATTTCAAAACGTAGATCAATATACTTATCCTTAGTTTTGAATAGGTGGCCAATCACACCTAGGTTAAAATTGATTGGTGGCGATTCCATAACTTTATATCTAGCGATTAGGTCCCCGGACAAAAATCGTTACGACAATCTGAATGCATGTACGTATCAATGGAAGCTCCTCTATGCATATTACATTGCTACTAAGTGTAGTCTAATACGGACCATGCACATATGTACTTAACTTATGTAGATACATTGGCAGTTTCATATAAGAATATCGAAAACTAGTATCACACAACATGCGAACTTGGCTGGCCACAACACACAACACAAAGAATAGTATTTCAATTCCAGCCCAAGCAATTTCCAGATTCACAAATCAAACTTTTCCTTACATCTTACCTTAGTAGCCCGATCGCTGACATTTTGTCCCTTAATTCATAAGCTAGCTTAATTATAAAAGAAACTTAATTGTTTCCTACAAAATGGTACTAGTAAAGCTTACTTAACCCACTTACTTCGAGGCTTAACAATTTCCTTCTAGAGCTTCTGAGTCCGTACTCAAGCCTCTGCACCGCTCCGATTCACTGCACAAAATTCATTTACATTTCAACAACTCTTCGTTAATATGCTTGATCAAACACCAAGAATAAAAGTCTTAGAATCACAATTTTCTAAGTTCATTTCTATGCCCGAAATTAACTCTCCACTACCATGCAATTTTTTTATATATATATATATATATATATTTATATACGTACATAAACCCATTTCAACCAAGGTATATTTTCTTATTCTTACCCCTTTTAAACTTTCCCTTGGTTGCCTAGGCATTTTCCTAAGCTTCTTGAATATATATATATATATATATATATATATATATATATATATGTATGTGTGTGTGTGTGTGTATATATATATATATATATATATATATATTACTTAATCTTACTCCAAAAATCAATTTATTATTTTCTTATTCAAAATGTGTTATGGCTCTTCGAGTGGCCTCTCACTCCAAGAATGTTAAGAGATGAAGAAAGAAGAAGAAAAACAGAGGAAAGAACAGAATGGAAATTCTTGGCAATTCAAGAATGTCCTTTTCCGCCCATTTTTGCAATTTTTATATCAATCAATCAAAAAGCTATACAACTGTTCAAAATACAACTAACCAGCTAACTATTTTAGATCAAAAGCCATACAGCTGTACACAATACAACTAACTAGCTAACTACATCAGCTATATCCCAAGCGCACTTCCTGCATGGATCATTCCATTGCATTTCCAGATGTTTCTCCTTTTTCAGCCAACTGTATTATATAATCCTGTTGCCACCTTGATCGTCTGAGTTGTCTTCGAGACCTCCTACATGGTTCCTCATTGATTTGAGACTCCTTATCAGTCCTACACCCATCAAGACAAACCTTGCCTTCAAGGTCAAATTGAGGAAAAGCTTCGCAAAACTCAGAAAAAGGAACCCAAGTAGTGTCCTCTGGTTGGAGACCTTCCCATTGCACCAACAACTGTAGGATTGGGTTGCCCTTTAATAGAATATAGCGTTGTTATAAGATGGCTAGGGGCTGTACCACTGGATGTCCTTCATCAAAAGAAACTAGAAGAGTAGCAGGGTGAAAGGACAGATCCTCATGAAATGGTTTTAATTGAGAGACATGAAAGACTGAATGTAGCCGTGCAGTAGGTGGAAGCTCCAAGCGGTAGGCAATAGAACCGAGGCGTTGAAGGACACAAAAGGGTCCATACTACCTCTTGTTTAACTTGGAATAAGGCTGCTGAGATAGTGAGGTCTGGCGATACAATTGAAGTCAAAGTAAGACAAGATCGCCTTCCTTAAATTCAAGCTCTCGTTTGTTACGATCAGCCATTTGTTTCATTCGATTGCGAGTTGCTAGCAAGTTATGATGTAACTGTTGTAATAGCTGAGTTCGTTGAGTCAAGGTTGTTTCAACTGCCTCCAATGGAGAAGTAGCAGAGATTGAAGTGAGTAGTGAAGGTGGTGGTATGCCATAGACACTCTGAAATGGAGTAAACCATGAAGCAGTATGCAAAGAAGTGTTGTAGGAATACTCAGCCCAATGAAGATAAGATGTCCAACTTGAAGGAGAATCCATAACAAAGCATCTTAAGTACTGTTCCAGGCCTCTATTAGTCACCTCAGTCTGGACATCTGACTGTGGGTGGTAAGAACTACTGAAATGCAACTTTGTGCCACTTAAACGGAATAGCTCCTTCCAAAAAAAGCTTACGAAAATAGGATCACGATCAGTTACCACTGTCTTAGGAAACCCATGTAATTTGACAATGTTAGTAGCAAACACATGAGCAACGGAAGTGGCTGTAAACTTTGCACTTAAAGCACAAAAATGAGCATATTTAGAAAAACGATCAACAACAACTAAAATGATTGATTTTCCTTTGGATGGTGGAAGACCAATTAGGAAATCCATTGAAATATCTTCCCAAATAGCAGTAGGAACTTGGAGGGGTTGTAGTAAACCCGCACGCCCTTTGGTTTCATATTTAGCATGTTGGCAAGTAGGACAAGATTGTATGAATCTTTTAATATCAACTAGCATCCTTGGCCAATAGAACTAAGAGACCAAACGAGCTGCTGTTCTCTTAAAACCACCATGGCCAGCAACGGTGTTGGATGGAATTCACGCATGGGAGATACTTTGTGTGTTGAATCCTTGCTCAACACGATTTTATTACGAAGAAAAATTAAGCCATCTCGGAACTTGAAGGAGGAGAACTTTGTTGGATTATTAGAGATGTTAGTTGCTAATGTCTTCAAATCATTCAACTGAGCTGTTTCTTGTCGTAACCCATCTATCAAAGAACAAACAGGGGTCAATAAAGCCAAAAAAGAGTTGTCATGCAAAGTAATCTATTGTTTATCGACACAAATAGGGCTAAAAGATGAGTCGATCTTGGTTGAATCATCCATACAATCTGGTCGTGATAGCTCATCAACAACCCGATTACTAGCACCTGGGTTGTACTGTATATCGAAATCAAATCCAAGCAACTTAATGAGGACTCGCTGTTGCTCGGGAGTCTGAATCACTTGTTGCATGAGGGGCCTTTAATACTCTTCTGATCAGTGCGAATAAGGAATTTTGAACCTAGCAAATACCGACGCCATTTTGGTACTGCTTCAGTTATGGCAAATAGTTCCCGAACATAGGTCAAGGCGAGCTGCATCCTTGGGCTTAACTTTTTAATAAAGAAGGCTAACGGATGTGAAGCTTGTAAAAGAACTGCACCTATTGCCACTCCTGAAGCATCTGTCTCAATAATGAATGGTTTGGAAAAATCAGGAAGTTAGAGAACTGGTGTCGATGTCAGAGCTATCTTCAAATTAGCAAAAGCTTAAGAAGCTCGTGAAGTCCATTCAAAGGCATCTTTTTGTAGCAAGTTGGTGAGTGGAGCTACAAGAGTTGCATAGTGTCAAATGAAACGATGGTAGTATCCAGACAATCCCAAGAATGCTCTGAGTTGTTTAACATTCTTAGGAATGGGCCACTGTTGAATAACACCAATCTTCATGGGGTCAGGAGCTACACCATCCTTTAAGACAATATGGCCTAAGTATTCAATCTGTGATTGAGCAAAGGCACACTTGGACATCTTAGCAAAGAATCTGTTAGAACGCAAGCAATGTAATACCAAACGTAGATGCTGTAAGTGATCCGAGAAGGTTTTACTGTAGACTAGAATGTCATCGAAAAATACCAAAGAGAATCGTCGAAGAAAAGGTTTCAATATCTGGTTCATTGCTTCTTGAAAGGTAGCTGGGGCATTGGACAATCCAAAAGGCATGACTACAAACTCGAAGTGACCATCATGTGTTCAGAAAGCTATTTTACAAATGTCTTCCTTAGCCATTCGGATTTAGTGATAACCAGCCCGAAGATCTAGTTTTGAGTAGAAGGCAACTCCATGTAGTTCATCTAGTAATTCATCTACAGTACGAATAGGGAAACAGTTTGGCACTGTGAGTTGGTTTAAAGCTCGGTAGTCAATGCAAAAATGCCATGTGCCATCCTTTTTCTTAACCAAAAGAACAGGTGAAGAGAAGGGACTTCTGTTGGGTCTGATCACACTGGTTTGTAACATTTCTTTGACTAGTTTCTCTATTTCAGTTTTCTGCAAATGAGGGTATCTGTAGGGCCTGACATTCACAGGTTTTGCTCCTGGTGGTAGATTAAAATATGGTGGTCAATGTCTCGTTTAGGAGGAAGAGAGTTTGGAACATCAAAAACATCCTTATACTCCTCTAACAGATGCTGTATTTCGACTGGGTGACAGGGCGGTTCAACATTGATATCCATATGCTTCGAGGATACAGTAAGTAATTGAAAACAAGAGTGGATTGAGTTTGAAGTTACCATTTTCTTGAACTGATGAAAGTGAATAGAGGTCGAGCTAGGCGCAAATAGACCTTGTAACTTCACGGGTTTGCCATCCAATATGAACTCCATAGTAAGAGTTTTGTAGTTGGTTATGATATTTCCAAGAAGCTCCAACTATTGTACTCCAAGAACGATGTTCGCACCTTGAATTGGAAGCACATAGCAGTCAATGCAAAACTGATATCCCTGTATTGCAATTGGAATCTGAGGGCAGCGTCCTGAACATGTTAAGGATTCACCATTACCAACCATTACTCGAAAATGTTTAGAAGACAATACTGGAAGTTGTTGCTGCACCAATCGATCTTAGATAAAGTTATGAGTCGATCCACCTTCTATTAAAATTTGAAGCATGGTACTACCAATACAGCCTTGTAACCGTAATGCTCTAGGAGAATGCTGACCAGCCAATGCATGGCAGCTGATTTCTGGAATAATTTCTTCTTTAGTCACCGTGGAATCCTCTGAAACCCCCATGTTCAACAGGTTTGCATCAATAGGAAACTCAGTCGAGTTTGGTTCCATTAACGGCATGTGCAACTTGCCTTTACAAATGTGATTTCTGTGGAATTTCTCTTCGCAATTATAACAAAGACCTTTCTCTCGTCGTTCCATCATTTGGGCAGGTGTTAATCTCTTAATTAGTAAAGAAGGTTTGGTTGTAGGTTGTAGCTGCAAAGGTGGTTGTGGTGGTGTAGGGAGAAGGCCAAGTAAGGGTTTGTAAGAATGAGAACGAGGAGGACGCTGGGATTCAGTTAATTTGTCTTCCATCAATTTGGCCAAACTTGCTGCTTGCATAAAAGAATTTGGTTGAAAGGCACGCACCTCTTACCGAATATCTGGCTTTAAACCCGATTCAAAACAACTTCGTAGAAAAGATTCAAAAACTCCAATTACCTGATTTGACAAGGCTTCAAACCGATGCAAATAGTCATCCACCGTTGTTATCTGAGTTAGCTTTGAAAGTTCTCCTTGTAGATCTCGATACTGAGAAGGCCCAAACCTGCGTAACAACTCTTCTGTAAATCCTTTCCATGAAGTCAGGGGGTGATTCTTTTCCAGCCATCGAAACCAAGCTAGTCCAGGGCCATCCATATAGAAAGAAGAAATTGAAAGTCATTGAGCATCAGTAGCTTCGTGGAAATGGAAGTATTGGTTAGCCTTGTAAATCCAATCTTGAGGTTTAGTCCCATCAAATCGTGGAAGAGTCAATTTAATAGCTTTAAGAAGTGAAGAAGTGGATTGTGGAGAATTAGAAGATATATCAGAATGATCTTGCCTGGGTTTAGAGTTTTCTAGTTGGAGTGGCGATTTGTTTCGAGCATTTTGTTCGAATCTACCTTCAAGATTTGTTAACTTCATACTGATCACCTTCATTAAACTAGCAAAACTCAGCAGTTGTTCTTCATGAGCATTCAATCGTGCCATGCAATCTTCTGCCATCCTAGTTGAAGCTCGAGTACCTTCAACCATGGTGTGTTCGGTGATGAAAGCACCAATTTGTTATGGCTCTTCGAGTGGCCTTTCACTCCAAGAATGTTAAGAGATGAAGAAAGAAGAAGAAAAACAGAGGAAAGAACAGAATGGAAATTCTTGGCAATTCAAGAATGTCCTTTCGCGCCCATTTTTGCAATTTTTATATCAATCAATCAAAAAGCTATACAGCTGTTCAAAATACAACCAACCAGCTAACTATTTTAGATCAAAAGCCATAGAGCTGTACACAATACAACTAACCAGCTAACTACATCGGCTATATCCCACGTGCACTTCTTGCATGGATCATTCCATTGCATTTCCAGATGTTTCTCCTTTTTTAGCCAACTGCATTATATAATCCTGTTGCCACCTTGGTCGTCTGAGTTGTCTTCGAGACCTCTTGCATGGTTCCTCATTGATTTTAGACTCCCTATCAAAATGCATACATACCTACTTGTGTATATCACACTAGTAGCATAGGCATATATAGATACTTGTCTTAAACTTAAGCATCAAGAGGTTCCCAACCTATCGGTTCCAACCCTTTAACGTTGTTGTCTTTCCTTCACCACGTATCAAGTACATTTCTTCTCCCTTTTTCTTCTTTTTTTTTTTAAGCCATATAAGTTGGCTAACTAAAGAAAAACAGCCCTTACCATGAAAACATTGAAGTGGCGAATCACCATAGCCTTGGTTCTTCTTCCTTGCTGTTGTGTCTTCTTCATCATCGCCAGTGAACAACCATTCCTCCACTGTTTCAGCTCAAAACACAGCCTCATAAAAGACCCCAATTGGTCCTCGTTCAATCCCCCAATTCAACGTCTAAAGCAAGCTCAATCCAGCCTTGTTTTAATGTCCCCAACACAGTACAAAATTTCAAACAAAAACAACCCTCAATGGTTTCGTTTAATCCTCATCGTCCACTACCTCCTACACAACTCAATCTAGCTGTAACAATAGCCACATGAGTAGCCACTAACTAGCCAAAACAGCCACTGAAACCGCACTTAGAGATCAGCTAAAATAACCACCCAAGCTGCCCTACGCAACCATGTTTTCTGGTCAAGCTTCAGGGCTTTCTTCTCACGTGGGGCTGCTGCATTTCGATCTTCTTCCTCCTCTATTCTTCTCGTCACTTCCAACAATCCCTTTACTGCTCTCTTTCTCCAGTTTCACTCTTTTCTTCCTCCTCTATTTGCTGTAGTAATTCTTCCCCCTTTTGATCGCAGACTGTTTCTTTCTTCTCTCCCTCGTCTTCTCCTTCTTTTTTTTCTTCTCTCTTCTTTCTTTCTCTCTTTTTTTTTTGTTTTTAATTTGGTTTTGGCAGAGGACCGGTAGAGTCCTCTGCCCCTTTTTTCTTTTCAATTTCTTGCTCCCACTAAGGGAAGCTGATGGCTTCCTAAGGAAGCCATTCGGTTTTCCCTCTCTTTTTTTTTTTATAAAATCTTTGCTTATTTTAATTTTATATATATATATTTCTTATCCTACATTTATATACAATAATAGCTCTTATATATTCTATATATATATATATATATATATATATATATATATACATACATATTTTGTACTTGATGTCTATGTGTGTGTGTGTGCGTGTAGGGATGGCAATGGGTACCCTATAAACGGGTACCCGGTGCTACCCGACCCGTTTAAGTAGGGTTAGGGTAGTGTATAATCGGGTTCGGGTAGGATTCGGGTAGTGAAATTACTACCCGTCACGGGTTCGTGTAGGGTTCGGGTAGTGATCTTAGGGTACCCGCTACCCGAACCCGATTATAAATAACAATTAATTAATACAATATTTATATTTTTTTATATATAAATTATTTATTAGTAATGTTTTATTTAATTAAATTAAATCATTATATATTATAATTATGATTTTTAACTTTAATTTATTTTTATGAGTTAAATTAAATTTATTAATATAATGTTTTAATTAAGTTATTCTAAAATTGATTTTAAATTTAAATTTAAAAGTCAAACTTTGACTCAATAAACGGGTAGTTTAACGGGTTCGGGTAGTTAAACGGGTATTTTATATTTTATAGGGTTAGGGTTCGGGTAGCATAAATAAAAATAATCGGGTAGTTAATAGGGTTAGGGTATTATTAAATTTAATCGGGTTCGGGTTCGGGTATCCCAAATTTAACGGGTACCCGACCCGTTTACATCCCTATGTGTGTGTGTGTGTGTATATATATGTATATTACTCATATACTCATTTATTTTAATGTATTTGTATTATTTATTTCATTAATTGAATATATCGTTGTATATATTTATTTTTTCTTTTAGTTATCTATGCACTTAAGTTTCGTAAGTGCATTCATATAATTTATCAGTTTTCTTCACAATTGTGCAAAATATTTTAATTTATTTTCCTCATCGAATTAATATATATATATCTTGAACTTATTTATAAAATTTCTAAATGACATAAAGATATTAACTATTATCGCCAAATTTACTAAACTTGAAACTTCATTCTCATTACTTGAAATAATAATAATTACAAAGTACATCTCAATGCTTAGCTTGTTAAACGTCTTTTATTTATGTACTAACTTGGTACAGAAATTTGCAGTCTTTACAATTAAGTAGAGTATCATTCCCACAATGATTATTTATGTTGGTTAGCTAAGTACTAAATTTATTTCACCCTAAGTTTATTCGAACAAATGAAATTTTCTTAAATAAAATTACTTACTAAAACAATTAAAATAAAATTAAACTAAAATTGTGAATTAAATTTAAGAGCATGAAAATTAATGCAAAATAAATTAAAACACATGACAATAAAATGACAGAAGATGATCATAAAAAAAAATCTAGTACCTAATTATATTATTAAACAAATTAATTCTAAAGTAATAAATTAATGAACTAGTAAAGTAAGTTAATAATTTAGTAAACTTATCAAAGGAACACATTTACTAAAAAACTGAAACATGAATCAAAGCAAAACCGTGAGTCGTGTGTCCACACGTCACAAAGCAGCATGCCACATCCAAGTTCTTCGCTGCCACCACACAGGCTGTGCGTCTCCCTGCCCCTCATAGACGTCTTGCCTTGCCTCAACTTCAAGGAGGGCATAATGTTAGTGCTATTCTCCCTTCGATTTTGATGTAGTTGATTTTGATTTGAAGGCAAATCCTTTCGATACGAGGGAAAATGATTGGGGGCTTATCAAGCTCAAGTCACGTTCGTGATGATCATTATCTTGTAAGCATCTATGTAAGTCTAATGATAATAATTAAAATTAAGAGGATGCAATAAGCCTTAGTTGGTTTCATTGATATTATTAGGGAGAGAGCTCAACAAAGCTTGAGCATGATGAATGACAAAGTCTTATACAATTTGATCCAAGCCCAAGTTCAACCTTTTTGAAGATTTACAATCATGATGGATGACAAAGTCTTATACAACTTGATTTGAGCCCAAGTTCAACATTTTTTAAGATTTACAAGTATTGGACCAAAATACAATTGAGCCAGATGCATAACTTGGGCCTAGTGCAATTCAGCCAAAATGTTATACTTATATTATATAGTTATGTCTTGTTGAACTGAATATCGTCTTAATTTAATTTAAGCTCAATCCTTTTTTTTAATATGTTATTAAAAAGGGTTCCTTTTTCTTATTCTACAAGATAGCTAAGTAGGATTCCTATTTTTTATTCTACAAATAGGTTGTGGCTAAGTTGGCAATGTAGGCTGAGTTTGTGGGAAGAGCTTTCAGGTTCGATTTCCACTAAACACATCTTTGGAGATGGGTGAAGAGCCTTAACTGTGACTAAACCCCGAACAGGATTAACCTCAGACCGTTAAAACAAATGAGGATACCTATGGTTTACACTAAAAAAAAAATTATACCTTAGTTTCTTGTTTTACTAAGTAAAGGATCTATGTTCAATACCATAAGTTTTTGTATTTTTACACAACAGATCTTAAGTTCTATTTTTAAATTCTTTATTTTTCTTTACTGCGTTTTTTGTTTGTTCTTGTTTTGTTTTTTATGTGTTATTATGTTTTTCTTTGAATCCCATCTTCCTTTGGTGAGCTTCATATCGATACTACAAGTATACTAAGTAGGTATTTGATGTTAAATTAAAAAATATATATATAGCTAAAGGAGCACCAAGAATCAATTTCGGCCATAGAAAGTTTCTCAAGGAACCAAAGGAATGTGGAGGAAGCATTAAGAGTTAGCTTCGGCCACTAAAGGAAGTAGGTGTGAGATGATGTAATAATCTCATTGAAAAAAATAGTGATAATTTGTAAAGGTTCTTATTAAAAAATATATAAATTTATTTAAATTTATCACTTGAATTCTCATCTTTTTATAACCATCAATTGAATTCTTATGCAATTGTTTATACAATTAAAATTTTATTTTGACAATTAATAAGAAAGATAAATTTCAATATTTACTTGCCGCCATGTCTGAATGGAAACCTTTTTGCCATACGACTCTTATGGCATGGCATAGAGAAATTGCCCGCGTGACATAGAAATTCAAGAACTTTTTTTTCATAAGAAGTAAAAAAAAAAAAAGAAAAATCGAATCCTCATAATAAAAAATAACAACCACTCGAGAATTTTTTTTTATGTACTTATTTCTCACCGTGTTTCGTGACTTTTGTCCGTCCATATTATTGTCCCATGAAAAAATTTAATCGACGTCATCTATGTCATATGGCAACACTAACTCGCGGTTAGGTCTAATAATTTGTGTTTCTAATTTATTTTTGTATCATATAAAATTATGTTTGTATCATATAAAATACGAAAATTTTTTACCAAAATTCATGTTAACACAAAAAATATAAAATTTTATTTTTAGCTTGTACAATATTAATATACAATTTTTACTTAATTTTAATTCATGTCACCTGATATCTTATATTCGTATCGTTTTCGTGTCGTGTAATCATATCATATCTAAAATTACCAGGTCTACTTGCAAGCAAGAGTGACGGCTACATTTTCCTTCATAGAACTTGGTAAAGTATAACTAATTCTAATAAAAAAAAGATAATAATTTGAATTTTTATATATTTTAACTTATTTTTTTTAAATACAAATATTTTCATCTATTTTACGATTTAAAATTAATTTTATCCGAATCAAAATTGATAAATGAAACCCCTAAACAGTTAAAATTTCAAAATTACCCTATCAAAACAACAAGAAAAAAATATTTAAGCTTATCTTTCATCACTGAAGAAAAATGTTTTTCTACTCTATGAAAAAATAGCATTTTTATTTACGTTCTACTTAGTTAAAATTATATAGTATTTTTTTAAAATGAACAAATAATTATATTATAATATCTTCTGTATTTTTATCCTTAACTTGTTTATTTATTGTAATTAATAAAGCTCCAATTCACTTATATACAATCTAGTTCTAACCATTACAAATATTTGTTTGACAAACCTTTTTTTTTTTTGGCCATCACAAGCCAATTTATTGTTATGGCAAATAACCTGAATCTACAATGATAACATACTAGTTATTGCTTAATTTAAAGCATTCAAATTGCTACTTCAAGGTAATGCTTAGTTTATTCAGCAAAAATTCTGCCGACCAACAAATGCAAAAGCAAAGAGTAAACACAAACTTCCTTTCACTACAAAAATGTTCAAAATTGTTGCAATGAAACTGCAAATCACTACGTTTCTACTCCAGTAAGCTTATACCACCAGAATCCCGTGGTTTCTCCCGTTTACAAACAAAATAAGCACTCAAATCCCATACAGATTAAATGTTGCTACCACGGAGATTTCATACCTTCTTTGTTTGCCTTTCTGTACCTGCTTTAGTAGCCATATCCTGACATAATCAAAGGCCCAACATGTTAGTAGAAGATATAACATGTACGAAAGAAAGAGCAAGAAAGTGTTGCATTTCTAGTCATTCAAATTTCTGAAGTGCAGACCTGAATTATCCATGGGATTGCCAGCAGGCACAGGCTCAGGTTCCTTAATCTCAACAACCACACAGTCGGACATCAAGAAAGTCTTAGCCACTGAAGCTGCATGCTCCAAGCAACATCTGACCACCTAAATTAAGAAAATTTTGAACATTTATCAGTTTTCTATAACTATTTCACTCACTTATAACCATAATCGATGTTGGGAATATAATTCTTAAAGAAACTTGCTTTAAATGCAAGCAATAATGGTAAAAAGCCAGAAACTTTATATTGGAGGCCCAAGACACAACATGTGCTTTGAATATCGTACGTATTTTATTGAAAGACGAATAACAGAATTAGAATTACAATCTAAGAAGCAATTGAAGAAAATTAGATCAGAGACAATCCACTTAAAAAACACTCAAAGGTGAATAGAAATAAAAGAAGAGGAAAAATATTTGATCAAACCATTTTTAATTGAAGTTAGTTGAAGTACTTTCTTTTATTTACTAAGAATCTGTATATAACAATAACTGGTAGAAAGTAATTATTCCAACGTGTTTATCTAATAATCAAAAGGTAAATTGGTAGTTCAAGAAGCTAAAATTTGAGCATAATAGTGCTGAACTTAAATCTTAACCTAATGTTTGAATGTAACTAGAGGTGGCAATTTGACCGATTGCTTTCAGTTCAAGTTCAGTCATTTCAGGTTTGTATTCTTCAGGTTTGAGTCATCTCAAGCAAGGGTAAAATAGGTGTCACTAGCTCTTAATACACTTAAAAGGTAAAAAGTTGTAAAGTTGAGAAAAAAGTATCGCCTTTCTATAAGCTATTTGAAAGTGAACATATGATTTGAAATGGAGTAAAATAGAACAACATAGACGAAGTGCTCATTAAGGAACTAACCTTGGTTGGATCGATGATTCCCACAGCCATAAGATCCTCGTATTTTCCAGTGGCAGCATTGAATCCATACTTAGGGTTATCATTGGAGAGCACCTGCAAGTAATTAAATTAAAAAAGGTGGGAAAAACCACTTTTGTTTTTAGCAAACCAAATAAACTGGAAATGTAATGCCCGTGGTAACTTGAAATGATCAATGATTATATCTCATACCTTCTCACTCACCACACTTCCATTAACCCCAGCATTCTTAGCAATCAATTTTAGAGGGTAACTCAAAGCTCTTTTTACAATATCAGCTCCAACCTATAGTAAATCAAGATATTTAGTAAAAAAGGAACTTTTCCAACAGCTGTGTATGCGACTGCAAAAAATTCTGAAATCTCCCATTTATAGTTTATGCTTCATTTAAATTGTCAATACAAGGCTTACCTTTTCTTCATCATTATCAAGAGAATCCTTAATACCATCCACCTTAGAAGCAAGCCTAAGCAAAGTACATCCACCACCAACAACAATACCTTCCTCAACTGCAGCCTGAAAATTGATGAAATCATGCAGTTTTATGTGGTATTGTTGAAGGATAATAATTCCAGCATAAGAACACCATTACAAGCCATGAGATGCATTACCTTAGTAGCATTAAGAGCATCTTCTACTCTCAGTTTCTTTTCTTTAAGCTCTGTTTCGGTTTGAGCTCCAACCTTTATAGTTTCAAAAGAACATTACATCAAAATTAGATATAAATTATATGTAATTTCTCATATCAATTTTCTTTTTAGATAAACTGCATAGAATATTTCTTCAACAAACTAGAAGTTACCTGTATCACTGCTACACCACCAGATAATTTGGCAATCCTTTCATTAAGTTTTTCCTTCTCGTAGTCTTGTTCTGCAACCTATAATAAAGCAATAATGTTTAGAGGCATTGCAAGAACAAGAAGTCTGCTAGAAAGACTTTGTATAAACACAGAATATGTGTGTGCATGTGTGCATGTGAGTGCATATTAGCGTGAACTTAAAAGACAACCTCGATGAGATTTCTAATCTGTACAACTCGCTTGTTTACCGCTTCCTGCGTGCTTCCATCACCCACAATGGTGGTTGTATCCTTGGTAAGCACAACCTTAGAAGCGTGGCCCAATACCTCTTTGCCAGCTTTATCCAAGGACAGCCCAACTTCATCCCTGATCACAGTACCTGCATGCAAAAGGGTAGAGAACTCTCAATAACTTAGACTAAGATGGCAAGTGCACATTTGTGCGTAAATGGCATACGTGCGTGTGCATGCATGCAATGCAGGTATGTGTGCTTGCCTGCACCCTTGTGAGAGAGATAAAGAGTTGGGAAAAATGTAAATTGCATAGGAAAAATCAGAGATGAATATTAAAACAGTTGCAAATGAGAAATATACTTATTCATACCTCCAGTAAGAATAGCAATGTCATCAAGGTACTGACTCTTGCGGTCCCCAAAGCCAGGAGCTTTGAGAGCAGCAATCTTCAAAGACCCTCTAAGCTTGTTCACAACCAGAGTTGCTAATGCTTCCTGTTCAATGTCTTCTGCAATTATCAAAATTGGGTATCCACTTTTAATAGCATCTTCCAGAACGTTGATAAGATCTCTTGCGCTTGTGATTTTCTTGTCAATAAGTA
The DNA here is from genome assembly GCA_031772115.1 of Heritiera littoralis. Lineage (NCBI taxonomy): Eukaryota > Viridiplantae > Streptophyta > Magnoliopsida > Malvales > Malvaceae > Heritiera > Heritiera littoralis. The sequence continues at coordinate 5,110,015 of JAPDPK010000015.1, forward strand.
GCAACTGCAACAGAATGCACAGTACCATGTCAACATTCAAAATAAGAAAGGTTTATGTTTATCAGAATGAAAGCTTTCACCTCATGATTATAATATGCACCTTGCAGTTCTCAAATTCTACTGCCATTTTTTCACTATCAGTGACAAAATAAGGTGAAATATAACCACGATCGAATTGCATCCCTTCAACAACATAGAGGTTATTCTCAGCACTTTTTCCCTCCTCAAGGGTTACCACACCCTTTCTTCCAACTTTACTCATGGCCTCGGCGATCATATTTCCTACTTCATAGCTGTTCCCAGCACTAACAGCTGCAACATCTGCTAGTTCACTGTCTTCAACCTGCAATCCCATGGCACACTCATTGTCTTCCCTTTAAATAGTAAAGTACAGAAAAATAAAAATGGGTGAGCATTAAAATTACCTCTTTTGACATAGCCTTAAGCTCAGATACTAAAGCCTTTGTGGTCTTCTCAATGCCCCTGGTGATTAAGACAGGGTTTGCACCAGCTGCTACCACCTGAATGACAATTGTACTTGGCAATTACTACAAACGGCATGAAAATGACTAGAACAACACTGCTATTAATACACCAAAACATAATGATATGAAGATGCACAAACCTTGACACCTTCTGCAATTAAACCTTGCGCGAGAACTACCGACGTTGTCGTTCCATCACCAGCCAAGTCATTCGTCTTGGCGGCTGCCTGTCGTACTAGCTTAGCCCCAATGTTCTCAACTGGGTCCTCCAACTCAACCTTGAAATTAATACAGGCACAAAATTCAATCAATAACTGATAAGCCATAAGGAAAAGAGGCATTCTGCCTCTTATTCCGAACTAACAGTAACAGAATTAAAAACAAAGGCAATAAGAACTTAAATTACAGATTATTGAAGGTCCTCTGAAGAATATAAATCTCATAAACAATCTCACAAGCAACTCTAGTTTCGACTTCATTAACTGGTTAGAGCAAGGGCATACCTCCTTAGCCACTGTCACACCATCATTAACAATCCTTGGGGAGCCATATTTGCTTTCTAGAACGACATTCCTGCCTTTTGGTCCTAGAGTGACCCCAACCAAATCAGCAAGCTTGTTTACGCCAGTCTACAACAAAAGAAAGTATAGTACGATTGAGCAAGCATAAAAAGACTCTGACTTCGTTAAACACAAGCCACGCACCAATCAGCATTTGAAACAGAGACTCACTTGCAATTTCTTTATAGCTGAGCCATCCGTATTGAAATGCAGCTCTTTAGCTGCATAAACCTTGAGCAGGCGAGTTCTCCTAGCAACAACACTTCGTCTACTAGCAAAAGAGATTGAAGAATCGGAAGCAAGAGATGACAATCTGTTTGAAGAAGAAGCAAGTTTCTTATCCACGACACGACCATTGGGAGCAACGAAAGAGCCAACTGAAGACATGGCCGCGAAAGTGGATGCCATTTACACCTTCAAAAAGCTGAAAACATTCAACACCAGGGCCTCAGAATCAAGGCTATCCGCAAAGGAATGTAAATTTAAACAAAACTGAAAGGAAAACGGAAGAGTAATATACCTTAAAATTGCTCAAAATCAAAGAAAAATTCTGGAAAAAGAAGTAAAGATTAGCACAAATACATAAAAGAAAAATGAAAACGAGAAAGAAAGAGAAAGCGGCAAAGGCAGGAAGAAGAAGCAGCGAGGCCGGTGGGAAGAGGCAAGAAAGTGAGGAGTTGTTGCGGCTGGTGGGAAAGGGTGGATAAGAGGCGCGGCTGTTCGGGAGAAAAAGAGAGAAAGAAAGACACACTACTCGGCACTTACCTCAGCTTCTTCGATATTGGCGAGATGGTTGGTGCTGCTGTCTACATTTCCTCTTATTCTATTTATCCAGAGATAATAAAAAAAATTTTAAAAAAAAATACTGGTGAAGCTTCTATGCAATCTGGACCGTAGGATTTTTGTTTCTATTTTTTGTCCGATTGCTCTTCTTTCGGAACTCTCTAGAGCTTTTTGACATTGAATATAAATAAATATACTTTCTCAGTTCTCACTCCATTTTTTCGGTCTCGGTTCAAGAATTAAAAATAATTTGAAAATAAAGATAAAAGAATCCTAAAATCAGTTATTTTTATCACATTTTAGTAATTTTAATTTTATTAAACCACATCATTTTTTACCTTTATATGAATATTAGTTACTCACGTAAAAAGTTGAAAAGTCAAAATATGTAATACTAAAAATTATTTTCAAATAATCTGTAATAATAAGTAAAAGATTTTCACGTAAAATTAAAAAATGACCTGACTAATAAAATGAAAAGTGTTAAAATGTAATTGTAAAATTGGTTGCCTTAACATTCATCAAAAGGATAAAATGGAAATCAGAATGTTTTTTAAAAAAAATTCTTTACTCAATTTCAATTTTGCTTTTCAGAATCAGTTTTTTGTATTTTTGAAAATTTTATTTTACTTTACTTTGTTTTGTTTCTAGATTCTGAAAATAAAAAACATTTTAGTTAATATTATTATGTATTCAAAATAAATATTTAAATTGATTCAAATGTAATATTTAATTTAAAAAATAAATTTAAAATTTAAAATTTAAATAAAATAATAATATATTAATGAAATAATATTAAAAAATTATATTTATACTATTTAATACAAATATTACATATAATCATTTAATAATTATTTAATCATATTAATATTAATTACCATAAAATAATTCATTTGAAAATAATATTAAATAATTTTTTAATATTACTTTTTATTAGATAATAATTAAGATTAATAAAGTTCTAAATTTTATATATTAAATAATGATATGAATAAATAAATTATAAATTATATTTAATAATATTATTTAATAAAGATTAATGAAGTTCTAAATTTTTGTTTTAATTAATTTTAGTTAGGGGACAAATTTTTTTGTACATGTTTAAATAGGGTAAATTGTAGTATTGTTGTTTTGTCCCCACCATCACTATGCAGGAGAGACATCAGAAACGTTTTTGTTTTTCCATTGCAGTTTTTATTTTACGTTTTGGATATTTTTAGTGGTATGAGAACTCTTTTCCTTTCGATGACTTGTATAGTAGTAGAAAAAAGGAATTAGCTTGAGAATTTATATGCGTATTTGTGTTGTGATTATTGTAAATGAACTGTCAATGTATTGAAGATATTTGTTGTAAATGAATTGTCCATGTGTTAAAGATATTTGCTGCGAAATGGACTGTCAATGTGTTGCAGATAATGTGGATAAGGTGTTAACTCTTAATGAATTTACTCTTTTTTTTTTAAATTGTTCACAGGTCTTTCAAAAATGGTGACAATTAGAAATATTGAGATTATTGATGAGAATGATAAGGCTGCAACTGGTATATCAACTATGGGTTCAAGTTCGGGAAACATGGATATTCATGCTTTTAGGTTCTGTTTGGTTTGCGTAAAATGACTTTCGAAAAATGATTTCTGGAAAATTGATTTTTCTAAAAAAACTGATATTTTTTGCTGTTTGGTTGAAATGCTGAAAAATATTTTTCGTTGTTTGGTTGTTTTCTGGAAAATTTATAGTTTTGTTAAAAAAATATTATTCATATATTTAACAACTAATAATGTTTTAAAATCAATAATAATAATAATATTAATAATAATAAAGATTAAAAAAATTAAATTCCTTATTAAAAAAATCCAACAGCAACAATTACACAGGTATTGCTCTAGCAACTATTGGAACTTCCACATTGAAAAGGAAGGTACTCCTTGCCAAGTGATGTGCAACATCTCTAAAACTGATGGCTCAACTACGAAAGTAATTTTTAAGAGCATCACAACACTTGTTGCGTGGAATAATTCGTTTGTACATAAATGATTGAAAATGATTCAAAAGAAATATTAGCAATGTGCTTATAAAAAAAAGTATGCAGCACAAATTAAAACTCAAAACATTAATTAAAAACAAAGAACAATTCCTCAAGTAGACTAATTAGAAAGACTTTTTATTGAGATGAGATCAATGATCCAAATCTATCCAAAAGAACCATTAGCAGTTCTTACTAATGAGATCAACGGTTCTTACTAATGACGTTAAAAAGAGAGAAGGAACCTAAGGGTACCAATCAAAATGTAGATGTAAATGATAGGGAATAAAGATGAAACAAGCTTGTAGCATTCCTGTTTTGAAGGATGAACTTGTGCCTTGGTTATAGTTCATGCAGAAGAATATTGAAGGAAACCTTATTAACCTAGCATGTGAAAAGTATATCAACGCACAAAATTTTTACATTTCTTGTACTGCTCCGAAATTAGGAAAATATCATTGATGTCCATTTTTTCTAGTTTTCAACAACAGTGTAATTTCTTTAGTACAAATATATTCATAATATAACAAAAAGATTGACAATATTACTTTCTAGAAAATTATATTTAGAATGCAACAATTGATCTATAACCATGTTGCAAAATTGGTGGAATGAGCAAAATTAAAAAGCTTTGCTGAAACAACACAAAGATTGTATATGTTTTAAACATATGGAAGAAGAGGAAACACAGTCGCACCACTAACATAAGAACTTCATAAAAGCATTTAATCATACAATTTGTACACCACTAACATAAGAACTTTATAGAAGCATTTGATCATACAATAACTTATTTGTAGATTTTCAACAAGATCATTCAATAACTTATTTGTAGATTTTCAACAAGTAGCCAACTAAAAACTCACAAAAATGAAATGGGTCATCTCATCTCATTACCTAGTGTGTGGAATCAACTTCTTTCAACGATCCAAAAGATTTGAAGTGGTTAGAAATCGAAGGATGGAGATGCTTTAGGAAGATAGGTGGAGTTTCCGGAAGACCAGTGTTAAAGGACGTTGGCAAAGAGCTTCCAAGGTACCGGTAAAGGAGAGAGTCGCGTTGGTACCAGCAAATGGAGGTTTGATCGGGGTGGAATAAGGTTTCAGTAGGCTCTGTTTACATTGAAAGAGTTTTGGCTTTAGCCTTGTAAAATGTCTTCCCCTTTTCAAAAGGGGAAGACAATTTCCAAAATTACTAAAGCATATTTCGTTGACTGAAAACCATTTACAGTTGATTGAAAATGTTTTTTGTGAACTAAACAAAAGAAAATGTGAAAAATGTTTTCTGGAAAATGAATTACGCCTACCAAACGGAACCTTAGTATGCTTTCTACAATCCTTTTAATTTAACTCCAACAACATTTACTTCAACTAAACCTCCATTAGCCAAATGACCTCGCAAATTAACTTCAAAGGCTTAGGAGAACTTCGAAAAGAAAAGTGTAAGTGGACAAATAAGGCAATTTGCAAATATTACCAATTTAGTCTTACGGCTAATAGCAAAAATGGAACAAAAGCTCTATTAAACCATACGGTTACTTGTTTAAGTAAAAGAAATTCAACTACTGAATCATGCTTTGAAAAGAAAAAATTGATTAGTGTGGAGTAGAAAAATGATAGGAAGGTTCATTTTGAAAATTTTACATTTGATTAAGAAGTTTCAAGAAATAAGTTGGCTTGTGCTATAATATTGAATAAGAACCTATTTATGTTGTGGATCATGTTGGATTTAGAAGATTTGTTACTAGCCTCCAACCTCATTTTAAGATGGTTTCTCGTAATACAATTAAAGAAGACATTCTCAAAATTCATCAATCGGAGAAGGCAAAGCTAATGGGTATATTTGAGACACTAAAAAGTCGAATAGTAATTGCAACGGATATGTGAACTTCAAATCAAAAGAAATGTTACATGTCCCTAACTGCTCATTTTATTAATATTGCCTAGGTGTTACAAAGTTGTATCTTAAGGTAAATAACTACTTTGACCCTTTAACATATGGTACATAATTCAGTAATGTTTATGAATAAATTGTTAGCAAATTAACTAATATTATTTTTAAACATATAGGTTTATTTATGTACCAGCACCTCACACCAAGGAGGATCTAGCTGAATAATTGATGACAACATTGACTAAATAGAATATAGAGACCAAACTTTCTATTATCACTGTGGATAATTGCAGTTCTAATGATGATATGGTTTCTATCATATCAAATAAGTTGTATTCTGAACTTTTACTTGATGCGAAAAACCATCACGTGAGAATTTGTGCATATATTTTGAATATTGTTGTGAAAGATGGGTTATCCACAATAGAACATGCAATTGACAATATTCGTGATAGTGTGTGTAACAGTCCACGGTACAGTAAATAACATATTTTATACATAATTTACGATTGGACTGTCTGTGATACCTTTAACAGTTACACAGTATCAGTAATAAATGGTAAACATTTATTTATTTAATAAATTCGGAATATAAAAGTTTTACAATATTTCTTACACTTTACATCCCCTGTATTTATTTCACAATAAAGTAATGCTGTATACATGTGTCTGAATATATAAGAGAAGTGATTGTACCTTTAAAATTCAATGCACTTTGCCCCTAGCGTGTTACTTGCAGCTATATTTATTCGAGGAAAATCTCAAATAATCCTTGCATTTTATCTGGGGAGTTGAAAAATAAAGGGGTGAGCGAACCACGTGCTCAGTAAAGGAGTCGTATGCTGCTTGACACAATGAAATCTAATGCTGGAAAATATTTATTTTCCTAATAGTGTACTAAGCACAGTAAGGAAGGATATTATAGTCGGCTGGGAAATCCAGATGGAGCATGGAAGGTATTTTGAAATACCTATCTTGTCCCGAAAACCCAGAGTGACTATAGGGAGTAATAAATAATTATTTCCCCTTAAAACCATTTAATTCTCATTTCTCATAAGTATAAAAATGGTATAAACCATTTTATTATATCTCTTCAGTAACAGTTTCCAAAACACATAACAGTACAGTGAACTGTAGATATAAAACTGTGGAAACAATCACTTTTAGTACAGTAGTTTGTAAATATCCAAAATCGTTGGATAACAGTTCAGTAGTTATTTCTATATTAGAAATAATTTTCATAATATACTTTTTCCGATAAACAGTGATTCTCAGTACAATTCAGTAAACAATAATCAGTACGATACAGTTCAGTAAACAGTATTCCTCAGTGTATTACAGTTCAGTAAACAGTATTCAGTTAAATCCATTTCAGTAAACAGTATCCAGTAAAATCCATTTCAATAAACAGTATCCAGTAAAATCCATTTCAGTAAACAGTATCAGTAAAATCCATTTTAGTAAATAGTATTAGTGGGTTGAGACTAGGCATCATCATACATCATATCATGCTATCATCATCCCCTAAAGGACACAGTAATCATCCCCGAAGGGACACAGTAACACTATACAGTTAGATCTATGGCCATAGTTTATAAGGGGTCCTCAGTGTACACTTGTCAGGTGACTCCGGGACCGTTGATGACTTGGCGAGTCAATCAGCCACGTGAGCAATAACAGTAATCAGTAAGCATGAATTTGGGGCCTAAGTCTCAAAACAGTATAAAATGTGTATCATAGCCTTTATGGATCTTATTCAAAATAATTTGAAATATTTCATGTTTATCCATAAGTCTCACAATTTCATATATTTCCTCTTTTCATGAATTTCCCCCAAAATCATCTTAAAACAATTTATTCACCATCTCATCACCTTTATGGAATTTATAAAATAAATAAAACCATTAATTAATTCCATAAAGGTATAAAATCATATAATAATAGATACAGTAAAAATAGCTTATAAAATATTCACACAATGATAATAATTTCTTTATAAATAAGCTATTTTATTGTAAAACATCCTTTCACATATCTTCATGTTTCCATAGAAAATACCTTTAAGGAATTTAACAATTTTAGTCATTTATTCAAATAATATTCCAAAAAGGTATTTATTTCATATCTCCAAATACAGTAAAAATCGTCGATAAATATTCATGTATCTAGTGAGAATTCTCATAAATATTCTTTTTGAATATTTAATAGTATGAAGAATATATTTTATTCTCACTTTAAATAAAATTTTTTTAACATGAATATTTACTTTAGCATTTTTCTCATAATTTCCCATTTGTGGAAAATTTATTGAAATAATTTCCAAAATTCTTAAATTATCCATTTCACGCATCTAAAATATTTTATGATATTTTAGAATCATTTCAATATTTTTCCAGCAGTATAACAGTTGTAAATTTCTAACCTCTTGCACGAAAATTACAGTATATAAAATCAGCTTTCAACCACAATTGGCATGATTTTCAAAGCAAATCAAGCTTCCAATAATTTCATAAAATTAAACTTGATAAATTATGCAATTCATCATATCCATACAACTCACATATTTCTTCCTTGCCTGTCTTACGAAATCGAGCTTCTCGATTGCGCCTACCAAAATTCGTAATTTCTAGATGCAAAATAATTTTATCAAAAATTATTAATAATTTTCCTCTTAATTTCAAGCAACTAACTTTCATAAATTGCAGCCATTAATGACATAGCATATGCACAACCAGTATAATTTACACTGGTGCTAAAACTGAACTTTTTCGTTTTAGCTCCTTTTTCGGTTCCGATTTCACCAACCTTCCTCTTTTGATTTCTACATTAATTTTCTACCATGAAACCATAAAATACAGCAGTAATTCATGCCCAAAAAAGCCTTGGCCGAAACCCTCATTTGCCATCTTTCATGATTTTTCAATCTTTTCTTCAAAGTAATGTTTTAAACCTTCTTAATCCATTTCAAGCAACCATTTCCTACCATTTTCTGCAACAAAATGCATGGATTCCTCATGTTCTCAAGGTGACCGAAACCCATTTTAATGGCAAAAATTTATTTAGCCAAGATACATTAAATCCAATTCTATATCTAAATTCTACACCTTTAATATATTAGAAATGTAACCTTAAAACTAATCAAAACCTTGAATTTTTGGACAAAATCTCACCTTGGCCGAAAGTTTCTTAAGCTCTTATCTCCTTGTTTTCTTCCTCTTTTGATGATATACGCGTTGCACTAGATAGAAGAGATGACAAGAAACAATTTTGTTAGAAATAGGTTTCTTGAATTTCCTTGTATTTTTGGTGTTTTTGCAAGCTTTTAAATTTTCTCTTCTTCTTGGCTATGGTGTGTCGTGAGCTTGGCTGAAGAAAAGATGAAGAAGTGTCGGTTACAGCTTCAGCAAAATTTTGCTGAAATTGGGTCTTCTTTTAACCAATGGGAAATTGCCACTTGGCACCACTATAAAATTCCACTTCCATTTTCCACCATTTATTCCTTTATCACACTATTATTATTATTGTTATTATTATTATTATTATTTTCTAGCTTATAAATTTTAATTAAATCAAAATTAATTTATTTAAGTCAATTTTTGGTCATTATTGACTAATTTGACCAGTCCCCTTCATGTTAAATAACCATTTTGCCCCTGGTTACTTAAAATATTAACGATTTTGCCATTAAGCTTCCGATTTCGTAAAAACTATGCAAATGAACTCCAAAAATTATAATTCCAGCACCAATAAATCACATTTAATATAACTTAATGAATGGAGGTGGTTTCATTGCCGCGCGATGCACCAATAAGGAGAAATTATAATTTTACCCCTTACAAACTGCTAGTGAAAATTTCCAATTAAACCACCTTTTTCAATCAATCTTTTTGCACTATAAAATTCCCCTTTTTAAGTAGATTATCATGATATTTTTACTTTGTCTCAAATCATTTCCATGTGGGCGTAATTTACGAAAATGCACTGGGACATAACCGTCATTTTCCAATTTGTTCTCAAAATAATTCCAAATGACATAAAAATTATTTTTATGCCTCAAAATCATTATTTTATATTTATTTCACCATAGTACACTGTATTACCAGTCTTAAATCCATCAAAACTATAAAATTTAAGGTGGAGCCCAAATAACCAATTCACTTAATTTCACCAAATATATTATATTTTAGTAATTAAATAATTACTAATATTCTATACAGTATCGTAGAAACAAGTCTCACAGTGTGGCATTTTGGTCTACTAGTCCTATAGTGGAAAAAATTTGAAGATGTGGCTTGTCAAGCAAAAGTTATAAGTACTAAAAAGTTAAGCCTTGATTGTAGAACGAGTTGATCTCGACTTACTTAATACTTTGAACTGCTATAGGATACAAAGATATTATTCTTATGTTGACTCTTAGGGATAAACTTTGCACTAAAGTTCCAAGTGAAAAAGATTGGGAGATGGCATAAATTATTCCTGAAAAGTTGGAAATCTTTTATAATGCCACTGAATTATTTTCGAGGACAAAGTATACTGCTACAAATTGTTATTTTGTTCAAATTTGTCAACTTCGAAATACACTAATGAAGTGGATGTGTACTTATAATGTTGTAATTAGAGCAATGGCTAAGAACATGTTTGACAAATTTGACAAATATTGAAGTGTTATTCATGTTGTGTTAGCTATGGTAATTGTATTAAATCCTAGGTATAAAATGAAGGTGGTTGAGTTTTGTTTTCCTGACATTTTTTATAATGCAACCTTTGAGATCAAACAAGTTAAGAGACCTTGTTATGATATATTTCATGAATACCAAAATAGATCATCTAAACCAAAACCACATGCTTCTTGCACGCCACATTAACACCATCTATTCAAGCATCTAGTGTCCCTACTTCTCAACAATAATATTTTACCAAATTGGTTGCATTTTTTACTTCTTCTTCTTTTGCTAGTGTGAATGTGAAGTTAGAATTGGATCATTATTTAGATGAGCCAGTTCTGCCATGGATTCAATTATTCGATGTTTTAAATTGGTGAAGGATAAATCGGATAAAGTATCACACTTTGCAATTGATTAATATTGTCTTTCTTGCTACTCTTGTTTCTATAGTTGCATCCAAATCAGCTTCTAGCACTAGTGGAAGAATAGTGAGTAGTCATTGAAGTAGGCTTAATCTAGACACTTTGGAGACATTGATGTGCTTTCAAAATTGGTTAATGAGTGACATAGGAGATAAACAATTCACTTTTTATATTTTTTTTTCATTTTTCAAAAGTAGTCATTATTATATTTTACCTCAAGAGTAATAATATTTTATTTATTTTATGTGTAGGACCATCTACAACTATAGATTCAAGTTGCATGTTTAATAATGATGAAGAATGAAGATTTGTCACGACTTGAATGATTTCATATATGTTTGTATTTTTATTAAATTATGTTTGTTTATAGTTTTATAAACATATTTCTATAGGTTTTAAGTTGTTTGTTGAACTATTAAACTTTGTCGAATTATGATGGAACTTGTATGTTTTTAATTACAATAAATAATTATTAGAAATGATTTTCTTTTGTTCGAGATTGGGTTTAGATTCAGGCTAATAATCAGGTTTGTCAAAAATTTTGGTTGTATAATTAGGTAATTAAATGGGTTCATGTAATAAACGTGTAGTATAAAAATTATTAAGATAGGGTTCAGATAGTACATTTAAAAATTAATTAGGTAATAATAGGGTTCGAGTTCCTTAATTCCTAATCGAGGTCGAGGTTGAGTACCTAGAAATTAACAGGTACCTGCTCCATTTACATTCCTAGTATGCACCCATTAGCATGCCCGCACAGTCTCACATCTATCAATTAAGAGTCTCTCACGATTAGGGTCTTTCAATACTATGCAGCTTAGGGATTACTCACCATCGAAGTGTTCACAACTCGCTTAGGGGAGTCTCGCATGACCAAGGTCTTTTGGTTAAATGTCGTGCAGCTTTGGGACTACCCACCAAGGTTTGCATATGCCTCATGTACCATAAGTTGCATATGCGCTTGTGGGGGCCTATGCCCATTACATCCATACCATACGTACCATGCCTTGTGATTGCTGACTACCCAACCATTAGAATCCTCAACAACCTACCTAGGCTACCCATCTATCTTGATCATGACCTCTAGGCCTCAACACAACAAGTGTCTATGCACCACACCGCACATGTCCGCCCATTTACTTGTGTACAAGGTTTAGGCCATCCGCACATGACCTGCATCATGCCTTAGTTGAGCACATTAGCCTTTCTTAATCCAACTAGCCTTACAGTCTTGGTCTACAATGCCTAGTCTTAGTGTACTCCTGTACCTGCACACCCAAGTGCCTCTGCACGTCCATTCGCCCATGTGTGGTTGCATACTAGGCATCGTCCATGCCATGCTAAGTTCCCATGTTGCTTAAGTATCACTATGCGATCACCTGAGGCATGATCTTCCTAGCCTACACCAACCTGTGCACTAGCACCATTGGTGTTGTTTACAAGGGGGTGATAAACCCTTTCCCACCAAGTGGAGCTGATGTCCTCGTCAGGAGTGTAACCCAACAAGCTAAAAATTCCTCCTTCATCCTCACATTATTCCAAAGTGCATGTGCTCCTTACACGAAGCACTCCAAACCATCTAACCTTCTGTACGCCAAGTATCAAGATCTATCTCAATCACCTCTACCATGTGCAAGGATGAGCAGTCCAAGTATAGTGAGATGCCTCCACCACTACATAATCTATACCAAAATGGATCCTTATCCATCCCATGTGTGAAAAACAATTGACTCCCATTGAGTCAGTGGTGGATGAAACAGATTTGACTACCTCATGATCAAGGTCTCACTTAGTGGACATCCTAGACGTGTACTAACATACGCTTCTAGCCAAAAAAACACGGCAACAACTTTTCTTATGCCTGAATGTGCTGCCAAGTGTAGGCCATGTATCATATCATGCCACAGTTCCTCACTCATAGGAGCCAGTAGCCTGACCCAACGAGCATACCACAGATTGTCTTCAACCATACACGTTCAAACCAAGTATCCTTATACTTGTTCCACAACACGACAATAAATGGTGTCTAACACACACCTGTGCTTAATTCAAGCTAAAACATTAGAGTGGACAAGAAAATCGAAAACAACAAATAATGGTACCTCCTTCTAGTCCACCATACGATCATTGCCTACTCAATGAAGACATAAACAATCAGTAAGACGTTCTCCTAAACTTCCCTTTAAGCAATGGGTTGCACTGATCCGTTTCCCATGTGCTAGTTTTGGGGCATCTTGCTCAAACCATCACCTTATGGACAATAACTCTACTAATGCATCACATAGCACTTCAACAACCTCATCAAAAGGCTCATCAACAATATAAAAAGCTGCCACCATGGCCAACTTAGCTCACTCACCTCCTTACTTTTGTTGTTGGGAAGCTGTTTATGTTAACGACTTCACTGTTATCCCTTCAAGCTTTGTTCAAGCAAAACTTGTACAATCCACATCACTTATCATCAGGCCACCACCCCGATATGGCATAAGTGTTACCTTTGCCTCCCAAAAGAAATCAATACCAAAGATCAAATCTAACTCATTGAGGGTCAACACCATCAAGCTGCACTCTCGTTGCTGATCCTCGATTGAGTGATTATGGTACCTTCAATCAGTTGTGCACCCTAGCTAACAACTTTTATCATACTCAAGCTTTTAGAGATGGTCAATCTAAGACACTTCCCACCTTGCTATGTGATGAAGTAGTTGGTGGCTCTAACACCTTACATGGCACAAACCCAGTCTCCAATCATTTGCACACTTATGTTAATCAACTCTTCTAGCAAGCTTTGTTTGTCCTCTGTGATTGCATACACCAACTGCAATGGGTTTAGTCTTAAACACTCATTATCCGCCTTACTATTAAGCCCATCCTGTGCAATTAAAGCAGAAACCTGTCCTAAAAATCTACTTGGTTAATATCATCATTATAACTAAAAATCATGCTTGGTTTTTGATTGCATAAGATCATCAGTCCCCTTTGGTGCCAATGCCCATACATCAGTCGATGCCCACACATCATATGTCTAGTTTCTATCTTGCAATGTCACGACCTGAAGGCTGCGATGTACACTTAACAATCACACTTATACTGTTTTTTTTTTAATTTTACAAACTAATAATTTTTTTTCACTTTCAGGTTTGTATTCGATGTCAGTGTCACCACTGTACAATTTTCATCTTTCTCAATTTCGATTTAACTTAATGCTATCATTTAAATGGTTAACTCCTAAGGTAAATGAACTTACTCCCTCAATATACTAATTAACTTGGCCAAAGAAAAAAATCGAAAACTTCCCCTTATATATAATCAATTTTCCCTAGTTAATTAACCTGCAAAATATAACACATTTCCAACAACACATCTCAACTTCACAATCCATTGTTTATATCATCATACACAACACACATTCCCAGAATCATTACAATCAGCATATCCATATTCCATAAGCTTCATATTTGATATACATCATTAATATCTCAGATTGCACTCAATAATCATACTAGTCATATAATAATCTAGATTAATTTCTAAGTTACATCCCAAACAATTTCCATTGCTATGTACCATGCATTACATAATGTTTATACATGATAATAAACATGATGTGCAAAATTTCATATACCTCAAAATTAATAAAAGCAACACTTGGAGGACTTAAGCTAGTACCATTACTAGGTACAGTCCCCGAGGCCCACACGAAACTCCAAACGTAGACTCTAGCTCGTATGATCAGTGATGTTGATAGAAAGGGGTGAGCAAACCACGGCTCAGTAAGTAGTTTAAATAAATGCATGTTAAACTCATATCGATCTACGTATAAGTGTAGGAAAAAGTTATGCTGAAGTGCGTGTATGCATGTTAGTCAATCACGGTCTTAAATCAAAACACTTTCGCCTTGCACTTCAATTCAAAACACTCTCATTATGCATTTTATTTAAATCAAATTTACTATGCATTTCGATTAAATCGATTCATTATGCATTTCGGTTAAATTCAAAATACTATACACTTCGATAAACCAATCATTATGTAAATCACTATGCACTTCGATAAAACAATCAATATACACTTCAATAAATCGATTACTATGCACTTCGATAAAATGATCAACACACTCTTCGATAAAGCCAAAACATTATGCACTTCAATAAAACCACAACACTATGCACTTCGATAAAGCCAAAACATTATGCATTTCGATAAAACCACAACACTATGCACTTCGATAATGCTAAAACATTGTGCACTTCGATAAATCCAAAACATTATGCTTCGACAAATCAATCACTATACACTTCGATAAATTAATCATTATGCACTTTGATAAATCAATTACTAAGTACCCATTTTAAATCAATAACTATGCACTTTGAGAAATTGATTACTATGCATTCGTTTTAAATCAATGACTATGCATTTTAATAAGTCGATTACTATGCATTCTTTTTGAATCAATGACTATGCATTTTGATAAGTCGATCGCTATGCATTCATTTTAAATCAATGACTATGCACTTTGATAAGTCGATCGCTATGCATTTATTTTCCACCAATGATTGTGCACTTTGATAAATCGATTATTATGCATTCATTTTAAATCAATGACAGTGCATTTGATAAATCAATTGCTATGCATTCATTTAAAATTTATAACTATACACTTTGATAGATCAATTACTGTGCATTGGTTTAAAATCAATAACTATGCATTTTTTTATAAATCAATTAATTTACAAAACGATAATCAATAAACATTAGGCGTATAGCCTTGATTCACTGAAAACGATTTTAAAAACGATCACTTATCACTTTAGGTGTAAGCCTTAAATCTCTTAAAACGATTTCGAATCGATCACTTTGCACTTTAGGTGTAAGCCTCAATTAACTGAAATCGATATCAATAATAAACAGTGGTATGTAGAGTTTAGGCAATAATCCTCAATCACTGATACGATAACGATAACGATGTTCATCCTAGCTAATGATGGAATGGTGTCGCAAGCAACACGAAATCTATGGCCATAGAGCGATACTCTAGTCTCGCTGATCAGTCGAGAGCTGGAACTTGTTTGCTTGTTTTCCAGACAAGCTTAACAATTTACCTAGAGCACTAGGCTTGATAGGTACAAGACAATAGTCTAGAGCACAAAGCTCGATAGACGGGTAAGAGAGCCTAGAGCTAAGCTCGATAGGCTAGAAATGACCCAAAGGTCATAGGATATGCCTGCACTCAAAAACAGTTTGAAATCAATTTTCTCATGTAGCACTTGGCTTCCATAGATTTTAAATCACTTATTAAATCAGTTTGAGTTCGAAATATAAAGAACTTTCGATTTATTTCAAATGTCAATTCAAACCAAGACTTTGCAAATTTAAAAATGATGCAAGTCATTAAAACATAAATATTAAGTAATTAAACTAAAAACATGCTATACATAAATGCATATATGCATCAGTTCATTTCACTTAACATGCACGCTTGGCTAGCTACAACATGCAAGGCAAAAAAAAAAGTTTCAATCCAGTCCAAGCATAAACGAATTTGTAAAGTTTAACGAGATGGTACTAACAAACTTTACTTAACCCACTTACCTCGATGCTTAGCGAATATCTTTCCTAAGTCTCCAAATCGTAGCTCAATCTTCTAGATAGCTTTAAGTTCCTACAAACCAATTCATTACCATCTCAATAACATGATCTCACTATGCTTAATTACATAGCAAAATCACGTGTTAGTATCAAAATTAATCAAGTTCACTTATACGTCAAAATTTTGATTCTTCTTTATCATTTTCCTTAATTCAACTTAATAAGCCTATTAATAGTGTCATAACGTATTAAGTTTTGGAGAAAACCTAATAGCTAGACACAAAATCTATGGAGTCGCCACCAACCATTCTACCTAGGTGTGATTGGTCACCTATTCAAACTATGGATAAGGATTGGTCTACATCTCAAATTTGGGGTTCGGGAGTACGGTTACATGTGAGGAAGGATTAGCACCCTCACAACGCCCATTCTAAAATGGTACCAACTAATTTTAGGTTATCTCAAATTTGCCTTAGTTAATCTTAAGTTCAATAATTTAATATTGGAAAATATTTCTAAGCATCCTCCATTAAGCTGGTGGGATAGCTAAAAAATTTCTCCTCACCTCAAGAGTATTCAAGTAGTACTATACGACTTGCTTGAAGAGGCTCCGTCGTCGGATTCATTTTAATATCTTATGAAAAATTCTAACTTTCACTCCTACCCAATTTGTTCTTACTATTCTATTATTTTCTATTATTAATTATTAATTTTATTTATTTATTCATTATATTTTTATGCAAAAATGAATATGAATTATTTTTATCAAAAATCCCTTTTAGATCTTCCATTAAGCTGATGAGACCCAAAAGAAATTTTCTTACCTAAAGATTTCCAAAGCGTTACTTAAGCATAACTTTACTTGGAATCTCATCATAGGAACAATCAATATTTATTCTCAATAACTCCTATTTATTATTATCATTTTATTATTTCATCAAATTTTATTACTATTTATTATTGTTATTTTATTATTATAGTTAACATGAATTATTGAAATTTTTTATCTTCTTAATTCACCACTTTGATTTTAATTTAATAATATTTTTTAGATATAAATAACTTATTTTATACTTTTAAAAAATAAATAAAAATCACTTATTATTGAAAACTATCTCTAGGCCGTCCATTAAGCTGGTGAGGCCTCGAAAATAATCTTCTCACCTAGAAAATTTCAAGAAAATAACTTATGCGTAATCCTCTCGATATTTCATCATTGGAGTAATTCGTATTCACCTTCATTATAATTTTCATATCTAATTTTTATTCATTCCATTCCTTATTTTGTTACTCATTATTATTTCTATTATCGTGGATTATTAATTATCGTTTCTAATTTTTATAAATTATTCTTGTTCTAATCCAATAACAAATCTACTAATCATTCATATTTTTAAAAAAAAATGAATATAAATTACTTTTTATTGAAGACCCTATTTAGACCTTCCATTGAGCTGGTAAGGCCTTGAATAGAACTTTCTCATCTAGAAATCTTTAAGAAAATTACTTAAGCGTAATCCTCTTAATATTTCATCATCGAAGCAAATTATATTCATCTCCATTATTATTTTAATATCTAGTTCTAGTTATTTTCTTCATTTCCTTCCTTGGTTTATTCTTTACTACTATTATTTTTATCATATCATTAATAATCATTAATATCTTTCCCAATTTCATAACTAATTGTTTTTATTGTAATTTTATAATAAATTTATTTTATTTTTATTTTTTTAAAAGAAATGAATATGAATTATTTGTTTTCAAAAATCCTATTTAGACCCTCCATTAAGCTGGTGAGGCCTTGGATAGAATTTTTTCACCTCAAGATCCCTAAAAGTACCACTTGAGCGTAGTCCCTTTAAGAGTTCCATCGTCGGAATAATCTATATTTATCTTTTAATAATTAATTAATAATTTTAAACCATTTTTACTAACAAAATAATTTTAATTTGTAAATTTTAATCTATTCTAATTTATTTGTTCTAACCTATAGTTCAATTATCAAATCCTATTCTAAACAAAGAACAAGTAAATATAATTAATTAACTAACCGTTTTACACAAATTTAATGAGTATAATATTGATATCAACTTTTATAAAGATGGCATCATAATAAAAAAAATAGATATATATAAAAATGCTATGCACATGAATGATAAAAAAAATGAAATATGAAAAAAAATAAAAATATTTACCTCACGTCACCTTCCTTTTCTTTCTTTGTATTTTTTTTGTTTTCTATTCTTTCCTTTTGATCTTTCTTTCCTTGCTACACGTCCTTTCCTTCTGTTTTTTTCCACGTTTCTTTCTTATCTTCGTTTGCTGTTTTATCTTGACTTGCACCTTTCTCAAAACAGAAGCAAATGATAGAAGCAAATGGCGAGATGGTGGAGGTGAACGTAGCTGGCAGTGATGGAGCTACAAGCATGGGCTTCACGAACAAGGATGAACGGTGCAGGAGCAATGTGCTGCAGATGATGGTGGCGTGAATGGCAGGGGTTTGACGAAGATGATGATGATGATATGGGCTGTAACAGAAGAGTAGCAGGTTTTTAAGGAATGGTGCTGCAGATGATGGTGGCGTGAATGGCAGGGGTTTGACGAAGATGACGATGATGATATGGGCTGTAACAGAAGAGTAGCAGGTTTTTAAGGAATGGTGCTGCAGATGATGGTGGCGTGAATGGCAGGGGTTTGACGAAGATGATGATGATGATATGGGCTGTAACAGAAGAGTAGCAGGTTTTTAAGGAATGGTGCTGTAGTGACGACGTTGTAGGCAAGCAGAGATGACGAAGATAGCTTTGGTTTGGCAAGATGCATGCATAGTGATGCACCGAGACAAAGCTCCACACAGCAAAAGAATGGCACGCAGCAGGAAGAGGTGATTCGGACAGTGCAGGGGTCGAAGTGGGTAGCACGTGAACAGGGAAAAGAGATAGTTCGGTGATGAAGGTATGGTACAGGGGACGATGATGATGTTGTCAAAGCTCAGTCCAAGGTCCCTCCGCCTGGAAGTGACGTCCCCCAGTCAAAAAATAATCCGAGTCCCAGCCCCCCCGTTTTGGGTTTTCTTTTTCTCCTCCTTTTCTTCGGGTTTTCTTAGGGTTTCCTCCCCTAGGTTTTTTCTGTCTTCTTTCCTCCAACCTAAACCTAGCCGGCCACCTTTTTCTCCTCCTCCTTTCTTTTTTCAAAAACCCTCGTTTCTTTTCTTTTAAAAACCCTAGTTCTCTCTCCTCTTATAGACCTAGTTTTTTTATTTTTTTATTTTTGGTAATAATTGGAAATCTAGAATCAATTTTTTTTAGGAAATTTTATATTTCAAAAATCGAATCTTAAATTTAATGTCAATTCCAAATTCAAATTAATTTCCAATCTTTTAATGGTTTCATTTAATTCTACTTTCCTATCAAAATTAATTTAGATTTCCTTCTTCTTTTTTTTTTATTTTATTCTATAAAAATCAAAATCAAAATCCAAAAATTATTTCTAAATCTAAATAAAAAATAAAATTTAAAAATCAATAATAAAATATATATACAAACTAATTAATTAAAAATGTTTTGAAAAAAGGAACCGGACAAAAATGGTGTCTACAAATAGTTCACCATATCTCAATATCAAATCCACCACTTTCAAACCATAATATCAATTCTAGGACTTCCACCCTCAATATGGGTCCTCTTTTGTATCTCCTAAATATTTGAATATGACACCGCTATATAATCATTGAAGTACCAAAACTAGGCAAATGTCGATGTCAACACTCAGAACCTATACCAAAGTCATGATTGAGATTACATAATTGAAAGATCAATATTTACCTATCCACGTCATCACAGAATATTCTTTTATCGATTCTCAACACTTTATCTACATCATATCAATATTCCTATATCATCTCAAAGTCATATTCTCAAGCAAGTCCAAATTTTTAAAATATTCCTTGTCACATAGTTATGCTAACTAAATATCTTCATCTGACCACAAACATACTCATACCATCACATCTTTATACCAATTAATCATTCTAAAATATACAATTAAATTGAGTTATGTTCTAATACTCAAAATCATCTTTATTTTATTTCCAACTTACTTATATCCTTACATCTTTATATTGATCAATCATTATAACATATACAATATAATCAAATTATATATATGCATATTTTACATTCACGATCCTCTTCATTCGATCACCAATTACTAACTTATTTGCGCTCATCCAACAACATTTACAAACCACAACTTTAACATTATTCACCACTATTTCACATTCATATAATTATATATATATATGTACCCATACGTTAGAAATTTAATACAAGGGTCTTAACCCTTTCAAGGCAGCTCCAACCGAGAGCTTCAAGCTCTCCTTTCCTCGGTTTCAACATATTTATATGCCTTGATAAGCTTTCAATCACAACCTAAACCAGCTCCCATAAAATCAGCTCCTAAAACGCTGTGTACAGCCCCTACTCTTCACCAAAACAGCCACTAAAAATGCCATTTCCAGTCTCAACATACAGCCCCAAAAACCCACAAACGACAGCTTGCATTCAGCCTTCAAATTCCTTGCCTTCAGCTCCTGAACCATGGCTAAAAACAACTTCGTTTCCAGTTTGCAACTCCCCAGCTACCAGCACCTAAATAGTAAGCTCCAAATCTCTTCTTGTGCTACTGCCATTCTCGGTTCAGTCTCCCACATCAGCTTTAAACCATCCTTAAAATTCCATTTCCTCTTCCTTATTTCCCTTTGCATATCACGGTTTCTACTTCTTTTCTTCCCCTGTCCACTTCAGCTTTCTGGTTTACTTTCCAGCCCCAACTGCAGTAGCAACAACGACCATGTTCAACCTTAACAACTACCTTTTATAGCCGCCAGACTAGTGCCAGCCAAGAGCCCTTGTTCAGCCCCTAAAGGCCACGCAGCACAGCCCCTGAATCACCTTGCTTTCGCCGAGCATGGAAGCTTTGTTTCACGCCATCTCCAGCTGCTACTGCTACCCCACGTGGTAGCACCTTCCTCCTCATATGACTACCTGGATCGGCCGCTTCTTCCTCTCTCGTTTTCCCTTTTCTTTCCTTTAACTGCTCTTTTCCTATCTCTACTTATTTCTCTCTATCCGTGCTCTTGCTTCTTCAGCTTTCTTTTCTCTTCGGTATTATTTCTTCAGGCAGTAATGGTGCCTGCCTCCTCTTCCTCTTGGCCAACAAAACTCTAGATCATTCTTCCCTCTTTTTTTTTTTAGCTTATTCAGCTCTTCTCTTCGTATCTCTCATCTTCTATCTCCTTCATAGAGGCTAAAGCTCTTTGTTTCAATAAGCAAAGCCCCCACGTTGGTGGGAGCCAATCGAGAATAGGTTTTACTTTTTTTTTACTTTTTTTTATATCATAATACATATATATTTTTTATTATTATTAGTTCCTTTTAATTTAAACTTATATATCCATGTATATCAATATATATATATATATATATATATATATATATCTTATTATGTACTTAATATATATGTATATTTTCTTATAAGTACCTCTTCTATTTGATTAATATGCATTTACATTTTTTTTAACTATTTTATAAAAATATATATTTTTATATAAATTTACATTTCTACATTAATTTTCTTGTTTGTTTAGCCCTATACTTATATATACACACATTAGGTTTGGTACGTGTATATAAAATCATTTCCATGTTTTAATTAATGTCGAATTATATATATATTCTTTATAAATATTGATCATTTATTTTTGGTTATTTCTCAACAAGTGTACCAAACTCAATTTGTTGATTTCATTGCTTAAATAATAAAACACCAAAAATGCATATCCATATTATTATTATTATTATTGTTATTATTATTATTATTATTATTATTATTATTATTATTATTATTATTATTATTATTATTATTATTATTATTATTATTATTTACTTCATTTGTGCAATTATTTATAAACTCAGTATAAAATTTTAGCCATCTTTACATGCAATCTATCCTTTTCATGCTTTCAGTTCCTTTCCTTGGTCTTCTTCTTGTTAGTGTTAGATGAAGAAAAACTATGTCCTACATAATTTTGGTTGTCTGCTACAATTATGTTTGCAAGTAAATCCTTCTATCCCCCAAACATGACTTTGCCCACGATTAAGGTCTTAATAAGAAGCTGCACACTTTGTCTTCCTTGGTCTTGTTTGAGACTTCCTTTATCAATGAGTTGATTTCTTTGGCATACTCTTGCAAGGAATCTGTATGCCCTAAGTTCTCATGGGTTACTCTTCCCAACCAAGCCAAGTCTTATAAAAGAAATTGCTCCCTCAATTTCCTTTTCGACGCATCCCAAGGATAGATCACTCTTAGTCTAGCAGTTAAATCCAAGAATGTTACATCGCACGCTGGTGCACCAACCAACACCTCACGGTCATTGACTTGTTTATTGTGTTTCCAAACCATCCTAGCTCGAACATGAGCTCCGATACCACTTATCATGGGATCATATTTTTGGCTTAAATTTCTTCTTGTGATGGCACTAAGTCTCACTCATTGTTAGCCTCACCACAACCCTTGTGTTCCCTACAGACAAGAAAACATAAACCTACTCAACAAATGCACTAGCAAGAATAAGTCGCATCGAATACAACGCACACTCAGCAAGCACACAATAGATATATAAAAAATTGCTCCATATAACAATCCCAACTATTCTATTATAGAACAAGGTTATAAGTTTGTTGCATGGATCACACAACACACACTCACACCAGAGGGATGCATCCTCTACCATACATAACTTGTCTCAGTTTACTGTAAGGATCACAAAACATTTGTGTCCTCTTCCTTCCATGACTCTCCTAAGTTTGCTGCAAAGTTTAGCCTAACACAACATCACAAATCTAAGCACTAACATGATCCTCTATAGCATTCAGCTTTTACCTACTTTACATGGCACATATTCAACTAAGTGGCTGACATCCCCAGCCAATCCAGGGCAACATCAAGATAATTACTGACTTAGTCAATAGCAATAACCAAGCTTAACAAAAACACACGCATATGGCAATGTCCACACTATTTAGGGCTCTATCTGCACATGTCCTTTTGTCCAGTAAGGCTCTCATATGCCAGCTTGCAAGCGTTTGCCAGAAGTCTGCAAGGACCAATGAACTTTTGGAATAGTCCCACAAGTATCCAAACTTTTATATGAACATCCTGTGCCTATCGAAATACCTTTGGAAGAGTCTTGTATGAAACTGTCCCTTCTTAGCATAATTAAAGTCCTATGTGCACCGGCACTAGCCACTTGCACGCATTTGCATTAGCCAGGACATTGCGCCAATCCTCACGTGCGCGCGCGTATCCGTCAACTAGGATACTGATCCTGCTATGCACGTGGGTGTACAACCATCAACACGCACACTCAGTCTCGCATTTATCCATTGAGAGTCTCACATGATCAAAGTCCTTTAGTGCCATGTGGCTCAGGGATTGCTCACTATCAATGGGTCTGCTACTTACATCAAAGAGTCTCGCACAACCAGGATCCCTCACTCAAGTGCCATGCGACTTAAGGACTGCGTATCAAGGTCATTAGCGATGAAATTTGCGACAGAATTCTATTGCTAATGCCCATGTTATTTTTTACAAATACAAATGGTAAATATTTTTCTTCATTTTAAACTAAAAACTATTTTCCTGGTTCATTTATCCATTGAGAGTCTCACATGATCAAAGTCCTTTAGTGCCATGTGGCTCAGGGATTGCTCACTATCGAAGGGTCTGCTACTTGCATCAGAGAGTCTCGCACAACCAGGGTCCCTCACTCAAGTGCCATGCGACTTAAGGACTGCACATCAAGGTCATTAGCGACGAAATTTGTGACAGAATTCTATCGCTAATGCCTATGTTATTTTTTACAAATACAAATGGTAAATATTTTTCTTCATTTTAAACTAAAAATATTTTCCTGGTTCATTAGCGACAGAATTTCATTGTGTATTTTGTCACTAATGACAAATTAATTTGAATGAAAAAATAAATAAAATACATATTTTTGGGAGATGAGAAGACAAACATTTTAAGGGCATACATGACAGAATTCCATCACTATTGCCTATTTTATTCATAAAAATAAAAATTATAAATATTTTCTTCTTTTTAAATTAAAAAACTATTTTCCAAAGGTATTAGCGACTTGACGAAATTTCATCAGGAACTCCGTCACTAATGCCAATTTTATTTTTTTAAAAATTATTTTCTTTTTTTTACTAAAAAATATTTTCCCAATGCATTAGCGATGGAATTCCGCCTTGAATTTTGTTGCTAATGCCCAATTTAATTAGTCTGTAATTTAAAAAAAATTATGGCATGAGTTAGGTATTAACAATGGAAATCCGACGATAATTTCATTGCTAATAGTTTGGCTTAACGCAACAGATTTAGCAATAGATTTAGCGTCAGAATAGCATCTGGCGTTAATTAGCGATAGAACTCCTTAGCTAATTTCATTGCTAATCATCAACAAGGGTTGCAATCAAATTTGCAGTGGAATTTCATTTCTATTGTAAATTTTAGTGACGGCAAATTTTTGGCACTAATTTTTTGTTGCTAATGGTCTATTTTCTTGTAGTGTTACTAGTATCCCATGGCTTCTAAAAATTTTTCAGCGGTCTCATCCGACAAAAAAAACACTACCCAACAGTACATTATTCCAATGATTGTTGATTCCAACAAATGGAGCACAAACCAATTTATACTTGTTGGTTCGATATACAGTATCAAACACAAGAACATCTCCAAATTGTCATAATTCAATTTTGATCTTATATCCCTCTAAAAGAAATTAGCTAGCCAATTATTTTGGTCTACTTGCACTAAATAAAAGAACATTGAATCTTCAGCTTGCTTACATTTAAAAAAAATTAGTAAAACTCTTTGCATCCCCTAATTCAATCATTTTGTCTCTTTCAATTCGCAAGAAATAGTGACGATCTCACTTTATAAAGCTAATATTTTTAAACCAAACTCCTTCATGGGAAAAGACCATGATTTTATTTGTTTGATTCCTGCAGCAACCATTAAAGGAATTACATCTGCATATCCCTCTAATATTTTTTTCCTGATGTTATATTGATTCTTTTTTTTGAAGTTGCTAACTCATGATTATGATGATCATTGAAATAAGAAACTGCCAAAACATCTTTTTCTTCTGTAAAATGAATTTTAGCCTGAAAACTTGTCCTTATTTCTAAACGATTAAATTTTCTCACTTCCCCGACATCTTCATATTCACTATACCCAGATTTTGAGCATAAAAATTCAGTTGCCATAACTTCATCGCTTATTCCCTTTTCAAACAATAAATCCCTTACTCAAATATATTGATTATAAAGATCATAAGCTTCCTCTTTATAGTGCACTTTTGTTCCAATTTTAATTTCTTCAAAAGAGTTAATTGGATTCACTATCATAGGAACTCCCATCTATTTCCATAATACAAGAATCATGAACAAAAGATATCCGATAGAAAAGTATAAAAATCAAATTAAAAATTTGATAAAATAGATTCTTAAAATATAAAAGCAATATATATATATATATATATATATGCATATATATTGGAAGAAAATAATCCAAGTGAATCGTGCCTTCAATGTTGAACAAAAAACAAAAAATTATTTTGGTCCATTTACCTTTCAACGCTAAACCAAAAATAAATTGTGCTTTCAAAGAGTTCCAGGAATCAAATATTCAGGTAATGAGATTTAGAAACTGATTAATTTTTGTAAAAAAAAAAGGCATAAAATTTTAGTGGAAAAATTAAAAGCTGACTTTCAAACGACATGGAAAAAATTGATGAAATGACATTAAATGATGGGAATGAGATATAAGTTGAGTGGTGTAATAGTTTCATAGAATCCTTTCTCTTGTAATATCAATCCAATTGATAATTTTGTTAAATTTGTCTTCAAAAATGTGTTGAGGTAACTATTGATCTGAATGATATGGCATTGACTTCACTTATATGACATTTTTGTTGGATTTGGAAACAATCAAACAAAATGATGTTTGCGTGAATTTTTGTGAATATTTAATGTCATAAGGAATATTAGACTGGCTTTTTTCCACCCAAGCAAATGACAATTTGACATTTTTATTTTTAGCAAAATATTTTTTCCCACCTAATTATAAGAGTCATTTTTTAGGTTTAATAGTCGAATGTACCTTTAACTATGGATGATATTGAGTTAGATCGGATCAGTTTTTTTTTGTAAAAATCTGACCCAATCCAAACTAAGCAGATTTTTTACATTGTGATCTGTATTCAATTCGAATATAAAAAATATGTGATTCGATCTGATCCGAATTCATGCGGATCAAATCAGACATTCGGATTTTGGTTTAAGTAATTTTGAGTTTTACTTCAATTTTTTCTTGAGCATTTAAGCAACTTTAGCCTTTATTTTAGTTTTTTCTTAAGCTTTTTAATTAAATATAAAACTTAAGCTTTTGACTAAACAGTAAAAATTACAAAATATTAAATAACAAAGTATTCAGATATAATCCGTATCCAAATCGAACTGAATTAAATTGATTTAATGATATTACTATCTGAATTCGAATCGAATTTTATTATTATCTGAACTGATCCGAAATCCTCGGTTCAAATTAGTTTTGTGGTTTTCTTGGTTTTTATTTTTCTCAACCCTACCTTTAACCATTTGCATAAAATGGATTTAAGCTTTTAATGTTTTAATGCATGCAAATTAGTTTATAAACTTTTATTTCATTGTAAATAAACCTCAATATTTTTAAAATCATGCAATTAAGTTTAAATCCACTAAATTTCACTAACTTCTGTTTGTATTGCATACGTGACAACTCACAAAACTATCCATATCAGTTGCTACATAGAATGCCCAAATGATAGTTAATACCATTTAACAAATTTAAACTTAATTACATTATTTTGAAAGGCTGAAGGTTTATTTACAGTAAAATAAAAGTTTATATAATGATGAGAGTTTACATTAGTTTTGTACAAAAACTTGGGTAATTTAGCTATCAAGCTTTTTTTTTTCTTTTATTCTTTATCTTTTCTCTCACTAAGTAACTGTTTAACTTTCTAATCTCATGTAACCAAAGTAGCAACCATCACCGAATCCAATTTTTTACCCCCTTCATGGTCAATGTCGTCGCCTACCACCATCAGCCATCGTCGGTTAGTGTCGAAAATGCCACACTCTCTTTGATCTTCTCTCACCCTCATCAAATTAGTTTTCCAAAAAACTCAATTTATATAAAAAAATAGATAAAATGGATATGTGTCATCTAAGGGTGATAACAAATTGAATCGAATTTTTGTTTTTTGTTTAATCCGATCTAAACTTATGCGGGTTTTGAAGGTGTGGTTTGTATGTGATTCGATCGACTTTAGTACTTAGATATATTTGATTCAAATAAATTCAGGTAGGATATTTCATTTTTTACTTTTAATTTTTTTATTTTTGAGATTTTCAGTTCTTATTTGTTTTTATGATTTTTGAAGATTAGATTAAAAAATAATGATTAGGATGTTTTCAATAAAATCAAGCTTAATCCTTTCATCTCATATATATTGGACAGGAGATTAGATTTTTGGATACTAATTGTTTTGGTAGTCTTTGTGAGCCCAGCAGATATTTAAATGTAGAATGCACAATGCATGTAAATTGCTGCTATGGTCTGAATGGCAAGCTTCAAGAATGGAGAGCTTTCATGTCATTGCCACCAGATTTGAAGAATGAATCCATTGTCTCCCGGCGGGTCCCTCAAAAATGTAGAGTCTAAACCTTGACTGCTTTCTTCTCCATCGTATTATGCATTGTGAGTTAATGTGACATGGAACTTTTTCCTCAAAATTCTATGTTTTTTCAATTGTGTTATAGCCGTAGTTTACGCCATTAGAGTTGGACGTTCAACCTGAGGAAGAATATTGACTGGAATTGTACATATATATGTTTTAATGTTTAGACTATTTGCTGTCAAAAGATAATTTCAGGGTGTGGCCTCTAAAACTGTGGATGTGTAAAACCGTGGGTGCGGACTGTTGGGCTTTTGATTTTTCCAATTCAATTGGATTTTAATATTTGAAGCTAGGTTTAATGTTTTAAATAGATATTACTTTTGACTTTTTTTGTTTTCTAACTAAGATTATTTGAATTTTCGGGTCATTCTAATAATCCTATTCAATCTGAAATTACACAATAATAAGAACTTTATCTATCGAAATTCGATCCAAATTATTTAAAAACTAATCCAATTTAATTTGATATATTTGATTTAAGTTGATTTTTTTTTGTCTTTGACTCTCCGATATCTGCTTCATATGATTACTCCGGAGTCAGAGAACTATCAGACCACATAAAAATGGGACGTCTCTCCCAGTACGGTTTGTTCCATATGAAGGAAACCGAAACAAACATGCAGCGGAATTTAAATCATTCGGCCTCCAACAGGATCGATTCGGAGGGTTGCCTGATTAGGGTTTCGAGATTTTACCTAACGTTTTCTCTGCTTTTTCTGTCTTTGGTCGAATCACAAGCAACAACTTTTCGTTCCTGCCTCTATGGTATCCACACGAACGGATCTCACGACTCTTGAACGTCTCACGATCAGATGCCTTAAGGAGCGTTTTTGATTCTTTTAACCGAACTGCTAGCTTCGATTAAAAGAATACTTTTCTGTTTTCTAATTGTTGTGCTGCTATGTTTCAGAAAACATCCTTTTATAGGCAGTAAATTTTACCCTAAAATTTACTGCCAAACAGAACTCTAATCCTACTTAGAATAGGATTAGTTATATCCCTAATCCAATTCAGAATAGGATTAGTTATATCCTTAATCCAATTTAGAATAGGATTAATTAAGCTCCTCATTGATCCGTTCTAAGTGTGCGACCCAATAGGTTCTCAAAACAATGGCAATGACAAAATTGTCACAGGCAATGAGCGGTATCTAGCAACACATCATTGCTACCCATGTAACGAGAATGTCAATGACTCGACATAACCTTACTCGTGATAGATGTTACCGTGTAGTCTAATCCCTTTATCCTTTGATGTCTTGATTAGACACAAGTCATGGAATGTGTCACACTTGTATAGTCTAATCAGCGTTTCTTGATTCCTGAGTAGACTAATTAAACAAATAAAATCAATATCTCATATTGACTTATTCGAGCACGGCCATGCATTTCTTAGTCTCACTCTATCAAAGGGCCCAAGACATCACTCTTGTTATATAAGAGGGATAAATTCTATCTTGATCACTCAACATCCCTCTACATAGATCAAGGCATACCCAATTACTACCTTTATAGTCCATCCTGTTACGAATGACATCTAGCAGCATTAAAGTATGCAATTCTTTATGTTGGGATCTCTGATGATCTCAAGTCAAAGGATCACATACACCATCATCACTATGAGAATCGCTTATGACACTCATATAACAATCCATGTAGCGTTCTCATGGAGGGTCGATCCAGTACATAGTTCTCTAACATGTACCTATGTGATGACTTGATATCCTATATCCATGACAATGGTCATCAGTCAACCACATACTAGTCTTTTCGTATCATTGTTATCCTTGTTCACAATAATACTTGACTAGGGATATTTTAAGAATAGTGTGTTATTACTATTCTAAGGACATTATCATATAAGATTATATTACGCAGTTATAAGACAAATATAATAATGAACTATAAATAAAAATGTCATGATACATAAAATTGCCAAAGTCAATCATCTAATGAATGGTTCTAAGGGCATAATCCAACACCATATGCATGACTCGAACTCAGGTCATGTTTAAGGAGGAATGAGTCCCTTACCATTCAATCCCATGTTGATGATTTTTCGATTTTTTTCAATCTTAATGTTATTACTTTAATCTTATTTGTAAGTCAAAAAAATATGTTAAATAATAATTTATATAAATAATATCATATAGACTAAAGACTAAACTTCATTATTTCATCCAATCAAGGGATTAATCACATATTTGACCTTGTTAGTTTAATTAGAGATATTATGTTTAAGACTAAGTTTTATGATGAAATGAAATGAAATGAAAGTTGAATTTCGTGTTTCAAAAAAGAAAAATAAACGGCGGCAAAGCGTGGTTTTTTTTTACAATTATATATTCCTTTTCCTTTTCTATATAAATAGAAAATTTTGTTCTTAATCAATAATCATAGGTGTTGTCCTTAAACAATAAACATGAACGAAGGAAGGTTGCAGCTATTATCATTTCCTCCGGATAGCCCTCCACTTTCCATCATCGCCGCCGCTAGGATTGCTGGAATCACTTTACCAACTCAGACTTCTTCCTCTCTTTCTCCCACTTTGTCCTTCTCTAACGGGTATTTTCTAGCTTCTTTCTCATTTGTTTTAATTTTAATTGTAGGATTTAGGGTTTTTGTTTTGAATTTAATCCATTCTGTCTCTGTCTGTGCAATAAATAGGCTCAAGTTGCATGGAAATCATGTAATTCTCCGCTACATTGGTCGCGTGGCTGCCATTCCTAATTTCTATGGCGACGACGCGTTCCATGCTGCCCAAGTATGTTTCTTTAATTCGCTCCACCTTTTCCCGCAATTTTTGTAGTTTTTTTTTTTGAAGAAAATAGCTTTCTTTTGAGTTGTTTCTAGGGTTCTTCGCATTTATCATATATTTTCTTTTGCTTTCCCAGATTGATGAGTGGTTGGAGTATGCTCCTATCATTTCATGTGGTTCTGAATTTGAGAATGCTTGCGGTTATATGGACACATATTTGGACAAACGTACTTTTTTCGTTTCTCATTATTTCTCCATTGCTGACATTGCCATCTGGTCAGGTCTTGCTGGTAAACTTCGAAACTCATCCTTTTTGTTATATTAAGTGATGCCATTGGGTTTATCCATCTTTTTGCCCATTGTCATGTATATGCCTTGAAGCTTATTTCTCTCTTAATTTCCTGATCACCATCCGCAAATGATCTGCCACTTTTATTTCTTATCTCTTTTAGGAGGAGGCTTAACTAACTAGCCCATAAAAGATTCCATCTTGTATACCATCATGCTAGTATTGTATTTTGCTCGGGATAATCCCTCGATGCCTTTCATCGATCCCTACCTAACAAGTGTTCTATGCTCTGTAGGAAATGGGCTAAGATGGGAAAGCATGAGGAAATCAAACAAGTACCCAAACCTTGTTCGATGGTACAATTCTGTTTCTGCAGAATACAGTGACTCCTTGAAGGAAGTCACTGATTTGTATGTTGGCAAAAAAGGATTGGGAAAGCCAGTGGCAGCTAAACCAAAAGAGCCAAAGAGTGTAAACGGGGATGGTTCTGATAAGGTTAAAGTAGTGAGCCGGCCTTCATCTGAAATAGATCTTCCTTATGCTGAGATCGGAAAAGTGCGGTTGAGATTTGCTCCTGAACCAAGCGGTTATCTTCACATAGGGCACTCTAAAGCAGCCCTATTAAATCAGTACTTTGCTGAACGATACCAAGGTGAAGTAATCTTGCGCTTTGATGATACAAATCCCACCAAAGAAAGCAATGAATTTGTAGAAAATCTTATAAAAGATGTTGAGACATTAGGTATCAAGTATCAAAAGGTCACCTATACTTCAGATTACTTTCCAAAGTTAATGGATATGGCTGAAAAGTTGATAAAGGAAGGGAAAGCCTATGTGGATGATACCCCACGTGAGCAAATGCAGAAAGAAAGGATGGATGGCATTGAATCAAAATGTAGGAGCAACAGTGTCGAGGAGAATTTAAAGTTGTGGAAGGAAATGATTGCTGGCTCTGAAAGGGGCTTGCAGTGCTGCCTTCGTGGGAAGTTAGACATGCAAGACCCAAACAAATCTCTTAGGGATCCAGTGTACTACCGCTGCAATCCAGTTCCCCACCATCGAATTGGATCCAAATACAAGTTGTACCCAACTTATGATTTTGCTTGTCCATTTGTTGATGCCGAAGAAGGTATTACACATGCACTCCGATCTAGTGAGTATCACGATCGCAATGCTCAATACTATAGGATTCAAGAGGATATGGGAATGCAAAAGGTACATATATATGAGTTTAGTAGATTGAATATGGTCTATACGCTTCTCAGTAAGCGGAAGCTGCTATGGTTTGTGCAAAACGGTAAAGTAGATGGATGGGATGATCCCCGTTTCCCAACCGTCCAAGGAATTGTACGCCGAGGTCTGAAAATAGAAGCCTTAGTACAATTTATTTTGGAGCAGGTAAGTTTTCATGGCTGTTAACTTTAATACAATTCAAAACGCGTGATTGATTATTTCCTTGCTGTGGGCTAGCTTAGGCTGCCTTGAATACTGCTGCCTCATCTTACTATATAGCATCTGTATTCTTACTCTGAATGTGTGACTGAATGTTCTTTGGAGTGTCATAGTTTGCTTTAAAATATAGGCTTTGATTCCAGTTGGTATTTATATTTCCATCCTTTGTTCCAGGGGGCATCTAAAAATCTCAATCTTATGGAATGGGACAAACTTTGGACCATTAATAAGAAGATCATAGATCCTGTTTGTCCTAGGCATACAGCAGTCATTGAAGAACGGCGGTTGTTATTGACCTTGACTAATGGTCCCGATGAGCCCTTTGTTCGCATTATCCCAAGGCACAAGAAGTATGATGGTGCTGGAGAGAAGGCTACTACATACACAAGGAGGATATGGATAGACTACGCTGATGCAGAGTGTATCTCGGTGGATGAGGAGGTAACCTTAATGGATTGGGGAAATGCCATTGTCAAAGAAATCATTAAGGACCAGGATGGAAACATAACTCAGTTAGTAGGAGTGTTGCATCTTGAAGGATCTGTCAAGACAACAAAATTGAAGCTCACGTGGCTAGCAGAAACAAGCGAACTCGTTAACCTTTCCTTGGTGGAGTTTGACTATCTAATAACAAAGAAGAAGGTATGTTCCTACTATTAACTTACATCTAGACTGTGCAATTTTACCCTTCTTAAAACTAATGATTGGAACAAGCAAAATACGGAATACTATTCCTATGTGCTCCAGCAGATTTAAAATTAGTACTGACTGATATAATTTGATTGCTATAACATCCTCTCAGGTTGTTTCTCTTCTGCTTTTATGCCAAAAATTCATAGAGGATTGTGTTTAGACATGCATTCATGTAGTCATTCATGTACACCTGTTTGTGATATCATATGTGCGATGAACATTGCATATTGTAAATCATTTGTAAATGTTGGAGAAACTAATGTTAGTAATATTGTTATTTTTTGCCAATTAATGCAATACAAATTATGTGCTAGAAATTGAACCAAATTTTTTTCCTGTGAGTCTCTATTTGCTCTGGATAATTATGGAGTTTTTCTCTGTGGTTTTCCATGAGAGGGAGTATTATACACAGTAGTTCATTGTTTGCCTGGGATGATTTGATTCTCGGGTATGGTGCTTAGAACGGTTTTAATTTTATCTGTTGTGGATGCAGTTGGAAGAAGGAGAGGATTTCCTAGATGTATTAAACCCATGTACGAAAAAGGAGACAGTTGCAGTTGGAGATTCCAACATGCGCAATTTAAAGCAAGGAGAGGTATTGCAGCTGGAGAGGAAAGGCTACTTCAGATGTGATGTCCCCTTCTTTAGACCTTCAAAGCCTGTGGTTTTGATTGCAATTCCTGATGGCAGGCAGCAAAGCGTTTTGAAGTAGGCATTTTATTCTATCTTTATTCTGATCCTGCAAAACTGCAGGAGAAGTTATGTGCTCTTAGCATTCTATTTCTCTTTTTTGGCTAATACTTGAACTTGCATATTTATGACAATTGTGGATGTAACAATGTAACATTCTGGTTCTTGTTTTATGGTATTATGATCAAAAGCTTCTGTGGTTCATGCAATTCTACAAATCCTACTGCTATTTTTTCACATGTGCATATGCCACTTTCCATTTCAGTTCAAAAGGTTATTTGTAAAAGCTTAGCTACACACAGTTGCACACACGCACATACCTAACAACCTTTTAAATTTACGTAAGAACTTTTGAACATCCCTTCCTGATTTGTCCGATAATGTTAATACTGTTGAAGAGATTTTAAAGGTTTTGAAGTTGGATTAATAAGGAAATAGTAACATTTGATAAAGCAACTTCTTTTGTTTGTGGTCAATCCATTTACTGCAACACACCCTTCGGCTATTAACAAAGAACACAGCTCGGAGTTTTTGATGTGATCATAACTCTTTCTCCCCTTGTTGAATTCTTAAGAGAAGAAATTCGTATAAAACATGTGAGAAGCCCATCAATTGAACTGCGAACATCAACTGTAGCAAACAGCAGCAGCAGCAATGAAATCTGGAAAGCTGTGCCTGTCATCTTTCTCACGGTGTTGTTGGGGAAGCCTGGCCGGCTGGTCCAGGTACGGCCAGATCGAGCAAATACAACATTTCCTTGGATTTGGTTTCGCCAATGCAATTTGGTTTGGGCCCCGCCAAGACGCTTTTTCCCTAAAACGACATAGTTTAAGTATTTCAGATTTTACCTTTTTTCCAACGAGAGGAACTAAATACAATCAAAAAAATGTTCACATCCTATGTGTAATGAATTTTTTTTATTTAAAAAATACCCTTAAATGAAATTACTATATTGTCCACTTTTGGTTGGTTTACGAAACTCTCGAAAGTGAATTTACGAGAGTTTCTTCATACTCTCGGAAGTAAATTTCTGGCATCGAAATAGACCTCTTGGAAATTCACTTTCGAGAGGTTTTTTAAGATCCCAGAAGTCACTAGTTCTTAGAAGTTAACTTCCGAGAGCTTTAATTCATTTTTAAAATTTTATTTATTTAATTCTTTTTTTAGTTTTATTTATTTATTTAAAATTAATAAATTGTTTAATTTTTGTAGAATGATCGAATTTATTTATTTAATCATCTATAATTTATTTATGTAAACTTGTTATTTGCAAAGTATATATAAATAAAACAAAAAAAATAATTGACGATATATAAAGTAATGATAAGAAATTAAAATTTATATACATAATTATCATTTCATTCAAAAAGTAAATGTAAATGTATAAAAAAATGTCTACTCTCTCTGCCTTCTCTTATACCTAACATAAGAAATAATGTCTGCTGCTGGTGATGCTGCAGGAGGTGTAAGAGCCGCCGATGCTGGTAGTGATGCAGGAGGTGCGAGAGGTGTTGCCGTTGGTGGTGATGCAGGAGATGCCGCTGCTAATGGTGCTGGTAGAGGCAAGCGCACTAGGAGATGTTGAGCAGGAACTGTTGAGGAGGGAGTTGCTGAAGATGAAGCTACTGGTGGAGACCGAGATGATGTTGGGACTAATGTTGGTGGAGGAATTGGTGCTGGTGGTAGATCAAGACTTGGAGCCCGAGATGGAGCCGAAGGCAAATGTTGTGTCATGCCGTAAAAAGTATAATGGACTATCTCCATACATCCACATGCTGATCATGACCACTTGCCATCACTGACTCAAGTCGATCTTGTTTGGCTGCTACTATGTGCTATGAAATAATAATAATAATAATATAAATAGATCAAACACAATATAATAACACCATATTGACATAATGTAAGAAATGAATGGCTTACCTTGAAGTTGATCGGTCTGTGCGAGGGTCCCGATCTATATCTAGGATTCTGCACATACCAATGAGAAATCGTGACATACCAAGTCATATAATCCGCTTTACACTGTCCAAGGATCCTGCTTCGTCTTCCTTTCCTCTCCTCGGTGAGCAAATGACAATCCCACATATCCCAGTATCCTTGTTGAAAGGGATATAGGTTGTCATAGTTTACTAGCTTCGAACCTCGTTCCTCGTGATAAGGGATGAGAGGTGGATGTGGAATGGTCTGTACATAACCCCACTATCGAAGAACTCTATCTGGATGGTAAGGCTCCATAATCTGATCAAATTTAATACATTCGTAAAAGTAAAGTAATTTGCGACAAAGGATGATACGCTCTGATATCTGCGTACGGATCCCAGCATGCCTGATGATAGCTGAGGTCATCAAGTCGCTCCCTCAGTATCCGAAGCTGCAAATTGCAGTTGAGTGGCTTCCATCTACAAGCCCGTCGCAACCCCTGTTGTATGACAAATCCTATACGGGATCTAACGAAGGAAAATGCTCGTAAATCCATGTTTGCATTAAACAAAAGCAACATTTATAATAAAAACATAATTTATTAAATATTAAACAAAACAATATGAAATTTATTAAATAAATTTTAAATACCTACAACAGTGTCATGTAGCCTGCTATCAAATAGCAGTCAGATCTACTGGCAATACCTAGTTGTCTGTATGTGTACGCAAGATAAGCTACACCCCATGCAAACTGGCAAACGGTTGTTAGATTCTCCAAAAATGATAAATACGCGACTAGCACTTTAGTTGCACTCTTATCAACAAAAAGAGTGCAACCAAATAAAAATAACAAGAATGTGCAAGTTGCTTATTCTATATACTCCTCGTCATAGGAGTCGATCACACCAAAGAATGTATCTTATAACCACTGTAACCTTAATTGTGGTCCTCGAGAGGCAGCAGTCTTTGCACATGCCTTCTTTGCGACGATGCCAAGCAGATGCACCAGCATCTGGTTTACCTCATTAATGGAGACACTAACAAATGATACAATCTGACCAATCATAGGAATGCCAAGTAGCGTAGACACATCATCTAAAGTGATGGTCATCTCTCCTAACGGCACGTGAAACATGTTGGTCTCTAGCTGCCACGTCTTAGTAAATGCAGAAATGATGGTCTTGTTGTATGTCAAATAACTGCAGTTTAACAATGGAGCCAACCCTAATCACTGGATGATCGACTCGCACCTAACAACTATGTACCAACTTTCGGACTATGATTAATAACTTTAATCTCTCCTTGTTCCTATATTAAAATAAAAAAATAATTAGTATATAATTAAGAAAATTTTCATAGCAATAAAAATACGTCATAACTTTCAAAATATACCTTTCCTTGCCAAATAGCTATAGCAACATGAGATTTGAAAACTTCTTAAGAGGGACGCATCAACTGGACCACCAATACCAACTCTCTGACCAGAAGTATTGTCCTGCTTTGTATCTTGAGCAGTAGCTGCCTCATCAGATATGGGCACCTGCTGCCTCTCCTTGGCAGCTGCTACCTTGCTAGAAGTACTGGCATGCCACGTCTCTGGGACAACAACTATCTTATTAGATATAGGCACTTGCTATGTCTGTTCGACAGCTACCTTAATAGGTACAATCTCTGGCTGCATGGCTTGGTCACTTGCTGCTACGTCTCCTCGCCTCTTCTCAAATGCAACGCGTTGCCTCCTCTCAGATGCAGTCGATCGCTATCGCCATGTGGATGGACTCGAGGGGTGGCTAGGATCACGTGATGATCTAGATTCTCTAGATGACTCGATTCTTCGTGTACGTGCCATCGGTAAAAACACACAATTGCACTTACAATTGAACAATTACACAACCAAACATGCCAAACATGGGTTTCATATTTTCATTCAAAATATCAACATTATAACATTTGATGTTCTCATAGTGCATTACAATATACAAGACTAATTTTTAATAATAAAAACTAATTTTATTAAAAATTTAATAATAAAAACTAATTTTTAATAATAAAAATTAAAAAAATAAGCCTCACGGCTTTCTACCTGCCGTAAGGCTTGAAAAAACCCCAATCCCAAATCCTAACATAAAAAATTCACAAATACACGCAATAATTAATAAGATTTTACCTTACAATTGACAAAGGAACATCAAATTGCTGCTGATTACTCAAAAAATTGTGAAAATCGAAGAGAATGGAAAACAGAAAACAAAATAAATGAGAAAGGGAAAGAAGAGAGAATAGGTTGTGTAGGTCATAAGGAATGAAGAGGGTATTTTGGCTAGAAATTATATTAGACAGGTATTGTTTAAAAAAAATAGAAAAAAAAATTTGTGTTTTAGTGTGATTTAAGTAAAAAGTAGGTTGTGTTTAGGATTTGTCATTTCCAACTCGTCTTCATCGATAACTCAAATCACCTCTTGTCTCATTCATCTTCGGTTAACAACGTACCTTTTACCTGTTGCCTGTTGCCTGTTGCCTGTTGCCGGCGTCTTCACCGTCCGGCGGAAATTTTTAGATCTAACTTATCTTAGGTGTTGGCTGCTGTTATAGTTATGATAGATCTTTTAAATGTTATTGGGGGAAGAATGCATGAGAGCTGGGGTTGAAGCATTCAGCTTGATAATGTTTCTGTCATTTTTTCTCATCTTTTCCTCGCATTTTCAAGTAAGAAGATTATTCGAAATTTTCTCTCTAGTTTTCCACAATTAGATTTTCCTCAGTGTTTTTCATGTCAATTACCAAACAAGGATTTTATTTTCTTTTCCCTTCTAATTTTCCTTAAACCAAAGAGGTCAAGGGAATTTTTGGGAGCCAAGGGCAGCGGTGGGGGAATGAAAGCAGGCAGAAGCAGCGGCTGTGGGATATAATCACCACTTACTAATTGTCAGAACAGAGATCTCCTTCTTCGGCGAATATGAATATGAGTAACAACAATAACAATAGCAAGAGTAAGAGTATATTAATGCAGAAGCAGAGGAAAGTGGAGCTGCTTCTTCTAATAGTTTATGTAATTGGCTTCTACACCTTTTGCATCCGCCGC
The DNA here is from genome assembly GCA_031772115.1 of Heritiera littoralis. NCBI lineage: Eukaryota > Viridiplantae > Streptophyta > Magnoliopsida > Malvales > Malvaceae > Heritiera > Heritiera littoralis. The sequence continues at coordinate 5,149,176 of JAPDPK010000015.1, forward strand.
TCTCTTCAGCTTTCTCACGGTACTTGTTTCTTTCTTTCTCAATTTTCCTTTTTTCTTCTCTGGGTCTTTTTTTTCATATACTTGTAGTATTGTATTCTGTAAATCCAATTGCTTTGTTTGCAGATCATTTCTCCAAACTATATGGTTTGCGTGGCGGGTGGCTTTTCCCTCCTCGTCTCAATGTATGCATTCTTATATAAGTTTTTTTACCAGTTGGTGATTAGGCTGTCTTTTTCATTAAAGCAAAAATAAAACTAACATTTCTCGTCTTCTATTATATGTAGGATGTGTCTGATGCCCAATGGAGAAATTTCAGAGGAAACTTACCTATTCTTACCCTTGTCTTTGGAGTCTTTACCGTGCTTGCTAATATCTGCAGGAAATCATTCCATTTGAGAGCCAGAGGGATGTCCATTCTTTGGCTTTTCCTTTCTCTCATTTACCTATCTTATCTTCATGGAGCTTGGTCAGTTTTCCCTTCAATTTTACTCCTTACAGCACTTGTCTTCTTTTTTTGCTTTGTTTCCTTAATGTTCACCCTGTCCCTATTGTTCGCAGCATCATCTTTATCCTTTTAATTGCTTCAGCAAACTTTCTCCTAGTAAAGGTTCATTCCTTCAACCTTTTCATTTCTAATCAGTTGTCTTCCCTAAATTCTAATTTGTTTTTCCTTCCTTCCATCATCATTATTGCCTGCAAATGCATCTAATTGTAATACCATTACTAGATTTCTGTTTCTGCAGATATTTGCACATGCAAAGTACTTTGCATTTCTACTTTGGATATTCAACCTATTTTTTCTTTTTTGCAACCGTGTTTATCAAGGATATTCATTCTCCAAATTTGGGTGAGTAGTCTAGGCAGCGTGGTTTTTATTTGGGAACTATATCTATGCATATGGTACGCTAATCTTGCTTTCCATATTTGTCTTTTTATTTTTGGTTGCAAGCAGACAACGCTGGGCGTATTTGGACAATTTTCGAGGCACATTTAGATGGCACATTAGCTTTAACTTTGGTACTTCCTTGCATTTACAATTTATTAGATTAGATTTCTGTGAATATAATGCATTCTTAGTAGATGAAAAAACTTTTCTGTTTAATGCTAGTGAATGGTGTATAGATCAACCAGGAAGTCAGTAAAGTCATTTTGCCTGAAATGGTCCATCTCTGTCATGCTGCTATTGCTTTTGGGTTGAACATCTTCAATATTAACTCTTTAAGTCTATTTTACATATTTGTAATAAAATATCTTGAATTGCTTGTCAATGCTGTCAAGCATTCACTACAATTTCAGGCCTCGTGAATAAATAGCTTTGATATTTGAAACTCTTCTAAGAAGAACAAGCACTTAAAACAAATCTTCTTTGTGCCAAATATGGTTTTAAAATAAAGTTCAACTTTACATGCATATGTATAAAAAAGTCGATTTACTCAATAGCAGTCTGTCCTGATTTTGGTAATGAGAATTCTGAGTAAAAGACTGTTTATAACAAATTTGTTTAAGGTTCTAAAAAAATAATGTTCTTCCTTCCTCAATGAAAGAATGATATTGATTCATTAACTAACCTTCTAACTCTCAAGTTGGTATGTGACAGTTTACATATACATCTTATGCTATATTTTATAACTATTTATTTAACTTTTCTGTTTGAAAGTTGTTTTGCGCATGATAAGCTTTGGCTACGATTACCATTGGGCACATCGAAATTCTCGTTTTGATCAAGAGGTAGTTTCCTCTCTTTCTTTTCCTCTCCCTCTTCCTACCCTTTTCCTCCCCCTCTGCTGCCACTTCCTTTTTCTCCTTCAGACTATCATCATAATTTTCCTCTTGTATCTGCACTATGGATGATTCTTGCCTTCTGTCTAATTAATAACAATTTGACTATGAGATGTGTTACCGTATCTGTTGGGCAAATGGCATTGAAAGTCTCTAAACAGTGGACAACCATATTGTAAGTAGTCTAGGAATTGTAGCTTCACCTTCGGAACCTCTTTGTCTTGTACAAGGACATCAGTCATTCTTTTCTTCCTTTCTGCTTTTCTAGTGCATCCTTGAAACTGGGTTTAGTTATGATTAAGTATAGCAAACTCTGATTTCAAGAGCATAAACAGTGTTTCCAACTATTTACTTTTCATGAAGGACAACTTTCCCAAGAATTTTAAGATATCCTGCATTATGGATCTACCTATCAAAAGAACTCTCTATGATTCCATTTCTTTTACAAACTTGTCTGATTTCTAGATTTACACATTGCCTGTTTGCTTTATAGTTTATCTTTAAACAGAGACAAAATCTGTATATCTTGTCTAACTACAATCAGGTTTTTAGATAATTTCCTGTTTCGGTAATTGCAGAAGCATATCCAAAGATGCCATGTTTGTAAATCAGGAAAAAATTGTTACCAGATTCTACAGGTTAGTTGCTAATTACATAGGAGTCCAACTTCTTGTTGCTATTGCCTGAAAGTATTACTTTATTTTCTCATAAGTACACGTGTCTTGCAGGAGAGAAATGTCCATATCAACGATTTTACCTTTACTACATACCTTTGTTATCTGGTGTATGCACCTCTTTACATTGCAGGGCCTATCATAAGTTTTAATGCATTTGCCTCCCAGGTTTGTCTCTTTCATGATGGATACTGTACTACATACCTTTGTCTTCTCTCTCTCTGTACACAGAATCACCCTTGCACATGAATGGTGAGAATGTTGTTAGACTTTAGATACCTTCTTTTGTTGAAGTGGAAGCACAGCCTGCTTTTTTACCCTGTTATGATGGAAAATGATTTATAAGTTAATTAATACACAAACTGGAGAAACAATTAAGTTAATTAATACCCCAATCTCTTGGGATAAAGGCTCTGATGATGATGATATTCCCTGCTATTACTAAACATTGAAGGCAATGGATGTAATTTAATGCATTGTTGAGGGTTGCATGTGAAAATAGAAATTAGTTAGCTATCCCTGCAAATGTGCAAGAGCAATTAAACTCATGCACCCTCATCGAGTGAGAAATAGAAAATTAAAATTTTAGTTCCATATGAAATGTCTCTTGATCCCATCGAAGACAAGATGTGTGAAAGCCGTTTACGTTGGTTTGGACACGTAAAACGTAGGCCTGTAGATGCTCCAGTTAGGAGAATAGAGGCTATGGATGTTGAGAGAAGGGTTAAGACTAGAGGAAGACTGAAAAAGACTTGGAAGGAAGTAATTTGGAAAGATATGGAGGTATTAGAGTTGGATGAGCAAATGGCCTTGGATAGGAATGTGCAGAGGAGGAGAATACATATGGATGATCTAACGTGAGTTCAAATATTGGTTCATATAGCCTACCCCAATCTCTTGGGATAAAAGCTCTGATGATGATGATGATGAAATGTCTCCTGATCTGTCTAATCTACCAAACTACACTGTCTAAATTCTCCTAGGTTGCTCTTGGGAACTTGAACTTGAAAGGGAGGATTTGGATTTCAAACGTAACATAAATTGTGTAATACAACTCATAAAAACATGATTGAAAACATGACTTTCATGATTATTTTCAAATTCATGGATTTGTTAGATCTCTACTTAGGGATGGAACTGAAATCCCTAAACCAAATAAGGGAAATTCATATTGATCTTCTTATTCTTTCTTAAATAAATGAGTTTTATTTAACCTTCACTAGTTTTTATATAATGCTGCATAATCCCTCAGAACTTTTAATGAACCAAATCAGAATTCTCTCAAATTTATTTTTCCCAAACATCACACTGGTACCTTTCATTCTTATTTTATTTATGCTGCTCATGTATTTGTTTCAAATTTTCCAATTTAGGTTACATATTTTTGCATACGAGACTGTTTATATTTCCAGTCAAACATGCTTCTGCTCCTCAGTGATATGCGGTGTGATTTCATTAGGTTTCCTTGCTACTAATTTTTGCAGTTAGATGTGCCACAAAATCATTACTCAATCATAGAGGTGACTTGGTATGGGCTACGTTGGGTATTTGGTCTTTCTCTTATGGAACTGATGACTCATCTGTTTTATTTTAATGCCTTTGCTGCCAGGTGAGTTTCTAGAAGCTCGTAGTTCAAGCTTACATTTTAATTTAGGAAATGTTTTGTAGCCCATCTTACTGTACGGTAACTATTTTTTTTCTTTGGCAATGGCCAGTGGTTCATGGAAAATGTTGTCTACTATGGACATATTCATCATTGGATATGGGGTAAGGAGTTTAGAGTCTGGTTATCTAAATCTTTCTTGGAAATCTTTAAAATATTATTTGTTACATTTAATCAGGTTAAGAAAATGTCGAGGCCGTAAGTTCTAGTATAATATGTGAATAAAACTACTCTTGCCATTTTTACCTAACACAGCAAAGAAGTGTCTGCCTAAAAATTGCATTAAGAGTATGGATGGTATCTATGTTATTATATGTATCAACAGGAAAAGAAATTCATCTGTTTGCTTTGCAAGAAAGCAAATCAAGATTGCCTTTTTATTCTTAGTCTGTATAATCAGTAACATTTGGATAGTCCAGATGGAAATGGCTTATGCAGTGCATTCAGATATCTTGAGCATACATTGATCCTGAAGCACCCAGTGTTTAAGAAAAGATTTTTATTGTCAAAAATCAATATTCAGAAGTGATGTATTGTTGAAATAAAGATATTAGTGAAGCTAGCAAACCCCATTTGTAAAATTTGTTCAGAATTGAGGCCTTATTCCCCTATCTTTAAAGAGAAAATTAAGCAACTTATTTGCCATCTGCTGAATGAATCCTTTCTACTGTTGAGCAGTACAAGCAGAATCATTGACTAGTTTTAATGTGATATAAACTCTACGATAACTTGGAGCTCATATTGTCATAAGTTGCTATATATCTCGTTTTGACCACAAGTTTTCCACGTATAAATTTATAAAGCATTAAAATTAAGTCTAATGCTACTCCTCATACTGGTACAGGTCATAAATTTCATGTGGTTAAAGTTTTTCCTTATCTGGCGCTATTTTCGGTTTTGGTCACTGGTATGTTCACTTAAAGAATGGTCTTTTCTTTAGTATATTTTTTTCCCTTAATGTGCAGCCTCGTTGAGTTCATTCCTAGATGGTTTACTCCTTGGATCGCATCAGTACAATTTTCAGTTATAACTTGTGCCAAAATTAGCATTAGGATTTGTACCCTTATGGAAATATTTATTCACACTTTTATAATTGTAGATAGCTGGCATTGAGGCTCCTGAAAACATGCCAAAGTGTGTCAATAATTGTCACAACTTAGAAAGTTTTTGGAAAAGTTGGCATGCATCCTTCAATAAATGGATTGTGAGGTTATCATTTGTCAATACTTTCTCTATGGTTCTCTTTTCTGCATTTATATCTAACATGCCAACTTACGATATGATATCACTTTTAGGTACATGTATATTCCTCTTGGTGGAGCTCAAAGAAAGCTGCTCAACATATGGGTTATATTCACATTTGTTGCCTTATGGCATGATTTGGAATGGTATCTTGAGCAATTGAGTTGTTCTTTCTTTGTTCGGTTCTATGAACAAGTAGCTTATTTCTTATCAAACTGCTTATTGCCTTTGGTCATAGGAAACTTCTTTCATGGGCATGGCTAACATGTTTATTCTTTGTTCCTGAAATGTTGGTGAAATCAGCAGCAAATGCTTTCCAGGTTAAGAATGTTTTCTACCAATTATTATTTTTGCATGATTTTTATGACTTTTTAAACCTTGTTAGTTAGCCTAAAGGCATCATTACCTGGTAAGTAATCTGTTGGTGTGAAATGTAGACCTCTCATCGTGCATGCAAGTGAAAAAGGGGTTGTATAAAGTGCCTTTCATCTTGTGTGATTGGGGCTGCTACTGTTGCCAATTTAACCAGGACCTAATGTGTATTCAAAATATGGTTCAACCTGAAGATAACTTTGACTGGATCCACTTTTAGAGCTCAATTAGGGGAAAGTGATACAAGTCTATATACTGTTTGATAGTGTAAGTTTTACATGTATTTCGGTTGGTATATTACTTGATTTGGTTAGCCTGAAGGAAAACACTTCAGCAACACTTTTAACATTCTTGCACCCATGGTTAATATGCATGGAAAGTGCACTGATGAACTTTTTTCACCCCTCAAATGCATGAACATTATTACTTGTGTAAATTTGTTAGACGAGGTTAATGGCTTAATCATTTTGCCTGCCATTATGCTAGTAGCATCATATGGTTTGGGATAAGTTCAATTGCTTTGTCTAGATCCTATATCTAATGAGGTGTTGAGATGACACTAGATATTTGAGTAGTGCTGTTATAAAATAAGGCAATGATTTTTTTTTTTGGGTGTTTTTGGACAAGCTTCTTGGTCTTCTTAGTTCAAAGTTCCAAAGTACTTTTCTTTCAGGCTGAGGGTGCTTTTGGAGGATTTGTTTATCGGGAACTTAGTGCAGCTGCTGGTGCTATCACAATCACTTGTCTCATGGTCAGTCCTAGTGTGTGCATAGAATACCTAATATTGCAACTTCTTATTTACTTCACTCTCTTCCATGGAAACATTTTATCTAAATCCGATATATGTGTTGTGTTCCGCTGTTTGATGTGTCAAGAGGAGGGATTTTTTTTTTCAGATATAGAAGTTGTTATCGTAGTTGATTGCCTTCTCTGCAATGCCCCTGCTGAAAAGCTGAATCAATGAATTTTTGTGGAGCTTTGTTCTGTTATGTGTACTAGCAAAGAGAACTCTATTTTGAAAATTTTACTTGTCAAATTGATGATCATGAATTTGTTGGATTATTGAATTTTTTTTATGCCTGTTATTTACGTTCCTTATGGCTGATGTTTTCTTTATTTACATTTTGTCATTTGCATTTTGCTTTATGCTTCTTGAGCAGTTGCTATAAAGCAGAAGCAAAGGATAAAAAACAATATCATAGTTGATTTGAAGTGGAAAAATAATCAAAATGTAACACCAATTTTAACGTAATTAGTCTATATACAATGGAATCATGCATTTTGTCATCTAAAATGATGCATATTTCATATATGATTCTTCACAAAATATTTTGCTTTTGTGTCCAAACACACTTTCTTCTTATTCGCTTCCAAAAGCAAAAAGTAACAACAAAAGCACCAATCAACTAGAACCTTTACAACTGCAGTTTAGAACACAAGTAGATGCTTCCCACAAGAAATGGACTTTGCATTCTCTATTATCAAGCTTTTCTTTATGCAGGTTGCTAACCTTGTTGGCTATGTTATTGGCCCGTCCGGCATTAATTGGTTGAGTTCTCGATTCCTCAGTAAAGAAGGTATGGGAGTATGATATACCTTTCACCCTGATAAATCTCTGTTTTGTGTACTTTGTAGCTGCCTAATAATGCAATTCCCTTTTTCAGGACTGCCTGTCTTGGGTTTTATGCTCGTATCATTTTATGTGGGAACAAAGGTAAATGGCATGAGGCACCTTTACACTCCATTTGGTAGGAAGGATGGAACGGAGAAAGGAAAGATAAAAATTTTAATGCAAAAGTTGAACTACAAAATAGCACATGTTATGAATCTCAACTATTAGATTAAAAAAATTTCCATCGTTTCCTTTTTTCCGCTCTCCCTACCAAACAAAGCATTAAATATTTTTTTAACATCTCTAGGGCCTGGCAAGCACTAATTGTTACCTAAAACCTATTGTATGCAGCTTATGTTTCAAATCTCTGATGCCAAGCAAAGGATGCAATGAAGTCTATTTCTAGTCTGCATGATACATCCATATTTTGGGCCCTTGATCTAGGAATATTGGGTTTTGTATAATACTATACTATGACTATAGGGTCATACTTGTTTAGAATACATGGAAGAATGAGTGGAGATTAGAATAGAGATTCATGCTACATATAATTTTGGTCATTCAACCTATGTATGGCCTGAAACTTTTGCACACCGTCTTAGGATCAATTATTCTTGTGTAAGAATGACCACATTAAAAGTGAGATGATACTGATACCCTGCAGGCAGCAGCTGCTTGTATTTTTCTTGATCTGTAATGTGATGATAACAGTTTCACCAATAGTCTTTTGCAAGGACAATGCCCATAAGTGAGGCAATGAAACTCCATAACAAAAGGTTGTGTTTGGTATTGGGAAGGTAAGTAACATTGCTGGTATTTTAATTGGGTACAACCACTTTGCTGTGTTTGGCGGGGAACATTACTGGGTATGTGACATTACCACGGTAATCACATTCTCATTATCACTTGCATTCACATTACCTTACACAACAGTTGCTAAGTTACTTTCTCACCTCACGACAAAGTAAAAATTGTTTTTGCACCAAAAAAGCCCTTTTGTGCTTCAAATTCAACACCAAGAGCCTCTTCTTTTTTCTCCTTGGTTATTTCTCTCCCAACCAAATCCCTATCCCTTCCACTCCGTTGTTGCCGCCTCTTCACTCCTTTGCTGCCTTTCCTCTCTCTCTCAATGCTTTTTCCGACAGGTAAGTGGATTTATTTTGGCTCCTTTACTGCCTTTCCTCTTTCTCTGAATGCCTTTTTTGACAGGTAAGTTGATTGATTTCCTTCTAGTTACAAATTTTTTTTATTTTTGTTAAGCCCGTTATTGTTTTATATTTATGATATAATTTTTTTTATTCTATGCTATTTTAGCTTTTATGTAACGGCTAGTGTCATGGAGGACTAATAACAGAAATGCTTAGGCATTTCGTTAATGCTTAATATGCATTTTGCAGCGAGGGTTGGCCAACTTTGACATTTTACAGTCTGACAAGCCAGTGTTCTCTCTCAAGATTCTTCCTATTTCTCTATCCTTTCTCCCTCCTTTTTCTCTTTTGCGATCCAGATTATTCTGTTTTTCTGGATTGCAGTTACTGCATTTTCAGTCTTTGTTCTTATCGAATTTAGCTGCTGGAGTTGCTAGCATCATTGGTATCGAATTTAGTTGGTGCTTGTTACTTTAATAAGTTGGATCTTAGGTTTGGATATCACAGATCAGAATGAACGTGGATGACATTCACAAGATTGCATTTAGGACTCATCATGGTATGAGTTCCTAGTTATGCCTTTAAACCGCACAAATGCACCTTTAACATTTCGGTCTCAAGAACCATATATTTCAACAATGTTTGCGGAAATTTGTGCATGTATTCTTTGATGGCATTTTGGTTTATTCAATCAACTGGGATGGTCACTTGTTCCACCTTCAAATTGTTTTTGGGGTTCTTTTATGACGTCAACTGTTTGTGAAGCACACTAAGTGTGAGTTTGCTGCTGCCCAACTGGAGTACCTGGGTCATATAACCAGTAAATAAGGGGTTGCCATGGATACTACCATGGTGGAATGCATGAGAAGGTGGCCGTACCCAAATTCTTAACGAAGTTGGAGGATTTCTAGGGTTAATTGGATATTATGGAAGATTCATCGAGGCTGTGGTATTATATCCCAACCTCTTACTGCTATTTTGAAGAAGAATGCTTTTCGGTGGATTGAAATAGCCCGGAAGCTTGGGAGATTGAAGCAGGCCATGGTTACCTAACTTCAATGAGACCTTTTTGGTAAAGTCAGACGCTCCTACTAAGGGTATTGGAACTGCGCTTACTTAATAGACCAACCTTGTAACATTTTTTAGCAAGGTTTTCAGTCCAAAACACCAAACCCTGTTAGTTTTTTTCTTGTTCATAAGGAGAAACAATTGAGAAAAGAGGTTTGAGCATTGGACTAATCCTTTCGAAGGAAGGGTAACAATAGTTTGGACAAAAATTTGGTTGTCAAAACCTCTCAGTTTATGAGAAGAGAACGCTTACCATATTGGCAGTAGTTAAAAGGTGGAATGCTTGCTTACTAGGGAGGCATTTTCTAATAAAAAGTAACCATCATAGCCTTGGATTCTTATTGGACCAGAAGACAAAGTGCATTAGGACAACAACAATGGGTCATCAAAATGATGAGGTATGACTTTGAGGTGATATACAAGAAACGGTCTCCTAATTAGGTGGCTAGTACTCTTTCTAAAATACCCAAGGGAAAGTTCAAGGCTAAGTTTGATTCCACCCAAACCTGTGCAAAAGACTGCAACAGTCCTAGGTGCAAGATCCTTCCATTGTAAAGGTTGATTCATAAGGCTAAAAACAAGTAGGGAACCACTGAGAAATACTCTTAGAAGGAATATCTGGTGGAAAAATAATCTGAAAATAATATTAGATTTATTGATTCAAAAGAAACTCTTCTCACTCACAATTTGAACTATCAACCAGGTCTTTATAAAGACTAGCAAACCCTTACATACACAGGACACTAACGTATCTATCACAACAGCTTGACTAAAAAATAGCCACTTCTAACTAACAAAATACTAAAGAATAGGAAATAACTCCAAATCTATAACATGCTAACTAGTATGAAAGAAAATGCCGCAATCTTGAATTACTCAAAATTCCCCCCTATTAATTCAAGCAAGTGACTGAACTCCAACCATACTTTATAGCTTTTGAATTTTATTCTCACATAAAGCCTTTGTCAAGATATTTGTTGGTTTCTCTTTAGTTTTGTAATGAAGCAGCTCCACCTCTCCTTTAGAGACTAATTCATTCATAAAATGATATCAAGTCTCAATATGCTTGGTTATCCTATGATGTATTGGGTTCTTCACAATGTCAATGGTGGATTTGTTGTCACAATAAATCCTTATTCGCTTCCCTTGTTTGTGGTTCAAAACTTGCATTATTCTTCTCAACCAAATTGCTTGGCATGCTATTGATGTAGTTGCTATATATTTAGCTTCTGTGCTAGACAAAGCAGTAACTTCTTGTTTCTTTGACATCATGAAATAGCACTACCGCCAAAATAGAAAATGTACCTTGTTGTGCTTTTCTTGTCATCTACTCATCCACCCCAATCACTGCCAATAAATGCTAACAAATCGTTGCTTCCATTTTTTGCATACCTTATTCCATAGTTGATTGTACCCTGAATATATCTTAGGATTCTTTTAGCAGGTCCAAGATGATGTTTGCTCAGACTATGCAATATGCATATACTAACAAATGAGACAAACTGCAAACAAGAGGTCTGGTCAGGTGTGTGTTAAGTACATCAAAGCTTCTACCATGCTTCTAAAATGCTTTTCATCTGCATTTTCAAGTCCATCTCCCAAAGATAGCTTATCATTTGTATTAATAAGAGTGTTGACAGCTTCGCAATTTGACATTCCAAACCTTTTTAAAAGATTTGTTGTATATTTTCTTTAACAAAGAGATATACCATATGCATCTTAAACAACTTCTAAACCCAAAAAATAATGCAAGAGCCCCAAGTCTGACATATCAAACTCTTTCATCATTGACTCATTGAAGGCTTTCATCAACTCAATAGAATTCCTAGTATATATTATATCATCCACATACATGTTAATATTCATACGTGCTTATACATGCTTCTACACTATATGAAACATGTTAAAATAATCAAAAGCGGAAGCGACAAGATCTAACCTCCAGCTATTGCACTCTGTAACTTGCTGTTGAACGATTCCTTGGTTGAACGATCTACTCTGATTCAATCACTAGCCTTCCAAGCACTCGAATCCTCACTAGATGGTGTATAATAGAGCAAGTGATACTTGGGGACCGGATTCTTGCTCCCTGTTTCGTGAACTTGGAACGACAATATTCTGACCAACTCTCTCACACGTTTAAACCATCACAGAACAATGTTTTTATGGTCAGAGAATCAGTGAAATAATGAACCATATACTTGGCATTGATTATCACAGGTTATATATGGCAATAGCCAGATTTTGTTAACCTGTGATAAAGGAGTATGCCAACATTCTCCCACTTGGTCCATATATTTCACTCACAGAAGAAACAAATCACATGAATCATGGTGATAGTTCCTCTAATGGCGAGTATTATCTTCCATGTATTACTATGCAAAATGTCTCTAATCAACCCTTCTTACTTAATGAATAAACCTTATGTTTATTCTCGGTCCAAACAATAAGAAGATTTCTCAAATAAAAACTAAAGTGTACACAAATCAAAATGAGAAACATCTTATTATTAATAAGAGTTTCAATTACAATCATAATGTGGGACCAAGTCCCATCCTCTCTACATGATCCTTAAATTTAAACGGTGGCATGCCCTTAGTCAAAGTATCGACTAACATCAATTCAGTGCTAACGTGTTCAATGACCACTTTTTTATCTCTAACACGTTCTCTAATGGCTTAGTACTTAATGTTGATGTGCTTACTTCGACTTCTACTCTTATTGTTCTTAGCCATGAATACCGCAGCTGAATTGTCACAATATATCCTCAATGGCTTAGATATAGAGTCAACAACTCTAAGCCCACTAATGAAACTCTTAAACCATACACCATGTGAGGTAGCCTCAAAACAGGAAACGAACTCGGCCTCAATAGTGGAAGTGGCAGTTAGTGTTTGCTTAGCACTCTTCCATGAAACAGCTCCGCCGACAAGCATGAAGATGTAATCGGATGTTGATTTTCGATTATCAATACAACCAGCAAAGTCTGAGTCTGAGTAGCCAATGACCTCCAACTCATCGATCCGTCTATACATAAGTATGTAATCCTTAGTGCCTTGAAGATATCTAAGCACCTTCTTCACAGCTCTCCAGTGGTCCATCCCCGGGTCACTTTGGTATCTACCCAACATTCCCACAGCAAAGGCAATATTAGGCCTGGTACAGACCTGTGCATACATAATGCTTCCAACAGCTGAGGCATATGGAATGTTCTTCATCTGTTCCCGCTCAAGATCATTTTTCGGGCACTGGTTCAAATTGAACCTATCACCCTTCACAATGGGAGCTGGGCTTGGTGAACAATCTTTCATTCTGAATCTTTCCAAGACTTTATTGATATAGGCTTCTTGTGACAGACCTAATATACCTCTAGGTCTGTTCCTATGGATCTTAATGCCAATGACATAAGATGTATTGCCTATATCTTTCATATCAAAGTTCTCAGAAAGAAATTGTTTCACCTCACGTAGCATCCCCTTATCATTGGTTGCAAGAAAAATATCATGCACATATAGCACAAGGAAACAAATCTTGCTCCCACTGACCTTCTGGTATATACACTGATCCATGATGTTCTCAACAAAACCAAATGATGAGATGACTTCATGAAATTTTAAGTACCATTGGCGGGAAGCTTGTTTCAACCCATATATAGATTTCTTGAGCTTATAGACCAAATGCTCACCATTACTAGAGGAAAAGCCTTCAGGTTGTTTCATGTAGACCTCTTCCTCTAGATCACCATTGAGAAATGCCGTTTTCACATCCATTTGTTGCAACTCTAAGTCAAAATGTGCAATAAGCACCATTATGATGCGGAGAGAATCTTTCTTAGATACAGGAGAGAAGGTCTCATTGTAATTGTTTCCCTCCTTTTGAGTGAATCCTTTGGCTACGAGTCTTGCCTTATAACGCTCAATGTTGCCTAATGATCAATCTTGGTCTTAAAGACCCATTTACAGCCTATAGCCTTGGCCCTATTAAGCAACTTGACAAGATCCCATACTCCATTAGATGCCATTGAATCCATTTCATCCTTCATAGCATCGAACCAAAGTTTTGATTCTTTGTTGTTCATGGCTTGTGAAAACATTTCTGGATCATTAATGGGCCTAATATTAAAATCATATTCTTATAGATACACAATATAAACACTAGGAATAACTGATTTCCTTTCCCTAGTAGACCTTCTTAATGTTGGTTCAACATTCTCCGAAGGATCATGTTGTTCAACTGGTTGCTCACTCAATTCTGGTGTTTCCAGATGAGCCTTGTCTACTGGTAAGTTATCAACTACTTGTAGATCTTCAATGATTGGTTGCTTAATGTCCCGCTGCACTGAAGGGACATTGTTTATGATAACCAATCCTTGACTCGAGATAGAGAGTTGATCTCTCACAGAAACTAGGTCTTGAGATTGATCGTTCTCACTAACTAAGTCATTTTCAAGAAACTTGGCGTTCCTTGATTCCACAATTCTAGTGTTATGAGATGGACAATAGAATCTGTAGCCTTTGGACCGTTCAACATATTCGATGAAATACCCGCTTATGGTCCCAAGATCAAGTTCTTTTCTTGTGGGTTGTAAACTCTTATCTCAGAAGGGCATCCCCAAACGCGCATATGACGCAAACTCAGTTTCCAACCTTTGAATAATTCGAAAGGTGTCTTTGGAACAGCCTTGGTTGGAACCCGGTTCAATATAGACGCTGCCGTTTTAAGAGCTTCAATCTACAAAGACTTAGGCAACTTCGAGTTGCTAAACATACTATGCAGTATTTCCATCAAAGTTCGGTTTCTTCTTTTGCAACACCATTTTGATCTGGTGAACCAGGCATGGTATATTGGACAACAATCCCATTTTCTTGAAGGAACTTCGCAAATGGTCCAGGTGCTTGTCCATCTTCAGTGTATCTACTGTAATACTCCCCACCTCTATCAGTTCTTACTGTCTTTATGGGTTTTCCACATTGTTTCTCTACTACAGCCTTAAAGATTTTAAAGGCATTTAATGCTTTGCTCTTGTTATAAAGCATGTAGAGATACATAAACCTCGAGTAATCATCAATAAAGGTGATGAAGTACTTCTGACCATATGCATCAATGTCTAGACAGCATATGTCAAAATGAATGATTTCTAATATGGTTGAACTCCTATTGGCACCTTTCTTAGATTTGTTGGTTTGCTTACCTTTAATGCAATCCACACAAGTGTCGAAATCAGTAAAATCGAGATTACTAAGTATTCCGTTATTTACCAATCTCTTAATTCTATTTATAGAGATATGACCTAATCTCAGGTGCCATAATGTGTAGGAATCCTCATTCATAACACATCTTTTAGTGCCAGTTTGGACATGCAAGGCGTTATGAGCAGTGTTATTTTGCAAATCAATAGAGAAAAGACCATCACATAAGGTACCATTCCCAACAATATCAAACTTAAAATATATATAAATACTGATTTATTTGAAAATTGAAAGGAATATCCATAAGGTACCAGCCTAGAAACAGAGATTAAATTTTTCGAGAAACTAGGAATATAAAAGGTCTTTTCCAATTGCAAAACAAAACCACTCCAAAGAACTAAAGTGCACGTTCCAACGCTTTTAACATGCGAGCGCATCTTGTTTCCTGAATAGATGCTCTCCTTATTTCCCACTGGCTTCCTTAGGTTTGTCATACCCTGTACGGAAGTCGAAATGTGAATTGTAGATCCAGAATCAATCCACCATGTGTTATGATTAACCTCAACCATATTTGATTCAAAACAAACATATGAGAGTGGATTACCTTTCTTAACGAGCCATTGCTGAAGCTTGGCACAGTCCTTCTTCATGTGTCCCTTCTTTTTACAAAAGAAATACGTGGACTCTTTCTTAATGGTAGCTTGGGCAGGGATTTTACCTTTTCCCTTGTTCTTGGCTCGATCCTTGCTCTTTCGTTGGCTTGCAAAAAATGCACTTTCACCCGATTCCATAAGTAGTCTTCCCTCCTCTTGAACATACATGGTCATCAATTAATTGATGGTCCACTTATCCTTATGTGTGTTATAGGATATCTTGAATGGTTCGTACTGCTTTGGTAGAGTGTTCAGTATATAGTGCATAAGGAAAGATTTAGACATCTCTATCTCTAGCTTCTTGAGTTGGGCCGCTATATCTCCTATGGCCATTATGTGCTCACGCACTCCTAGCCTCATTAATGAGACCTTTATTATCAGGGTGTTGGCCAACGCTTTATCTGAAGTGACAAACTGATCATCGATGGCCTTCAGTAAGGTCCTAACATTGGTATGCTGTTCGACAGAATCACGTATCCCAGCAGATATCTTTGTCTTAATATACATGACACTAAGGCGATTGGATCGCTCCTAGCGTTCATGTAAAGCTACTTGAGCAGGAGTGCTGGTATTAGTTAGTACAGGCTCGTCTTTTCTTATAGCATAGTCTATATCCATGCACCCTAATTGGAGGAGAACTCTCTCCTTCCAAACCTTGTAGTTCTCTCCATCTAGTTCGGGAACTTCTAGGTTGATACTAGCCTGAGGAAACACTGTGTATAGAAAAACACATGCTTATGTATCTAGAATTTTTGAGGCAAACTTAATTATGTCTACCAATGTAAACATATTTTATTAATCAATTATGAATCTCAGACATAAAACTTACCTGTGGGCTAAAATTCTAATTCTAATAGATTCATATCATTATGATAAAACTATCAAATTATATCATTTCCTAATCCCTGTGGGTAAATTAAGAAACTAATTTGATATTTTATTCTAATTAGTTATTAAATTATAATAAAAATTCCTATGGGATAAAATTTATTATAACTTTATAAATAATTACAATTTATGTCTAATCCCATTATGTGATTTTTACAAATATAATTTTACTTAATTAAGGTTGCTGTTGCTAAACCCTAATTAAATAAATTATAAATCAGTTAGACATATTGGTAAAATTCTAAGTTTTATTCATATTTTAAAATTGCAATTAACATAAGATAATTTTAATTCCAAATAATAGGAACAAACTTAGCTTCATGTGCTTAAAGTTAACCACAATATATAAAAATAACAAATTATATACATTCATAATAAGCACATATAGCATCCAAATTTAAGTTCTCATAATTTTGGCAAATCAATAAATT
Source organism: Heritiera littoralis (assembly GCA_031772115.1). NCBI lineage: Eukaryota > Viridiplantae > Streptophyta > Magnoliopsida > Malvales > Malvaceae > Heritiera > Heritiera littoralis. The sequence continues at coordinate 5,165,895 of JAPDPK010000015.1, forward strand.
TTCATGATTATTTCCACAATTTATTTATGAATTATTTACAATGTTCAAAATTATACAAAAAATTCATAAATTCCAAATTTATGAAAATTTACATAGTTCATGAAAATCTTAAATATTATGAGATTGTAAATTTTTGTCAAAAATTAATTTAATACTAAATAGCAAAAATAAATGCACATAACAAAAATTTTTTTTGCCCATAACAATTAAATCCTTAAAGCCTAAACAAATGGCCCAACTACAAATTAGAAGCCCATAAAAGCAAAGTGGCCATTTTAAAAATCATGAAGACAATCCAAAAATAAATGAGCCTAACATTTAATGGCCCATTCAATCAAATTGACAAAGAGGAGCCCATAAACCCAAAATTAATAAAATAATAAAAACAATAATAAGAAATGCTCCGAACTTCAAACGTTAGTGGCCCACTCTAACATAAAATGGGAATAGTGGCCAAAAATGAAACTGACAATTGGGTTTATGAAACGTCAAAAATTAAAAGCAGGGATAAAAGTAAAGTTTGAAACTAGTTTTAAAGAATAGAAACAAGGGGCACGTTGTAGCACCCACACACAATATCGGGCGTTTGTAATTCACGCCTTTGATTCATCTTCTTTACCTGGTTTTTCTGCAAACTAGTTTTTCAACCCAATTCTTGACCCGACTGGAAACCAGCTTTACACACGTCGATTTGAGTGATTCTTAATCCCAAATCGATCAGAGTCAAATGAAAAAAGTTTTATGAAATTTGTTTTGACTAAAAATGATTTAAAATGCTAGTCCAAATTACTCAAAAATCCTTGTCGTCGGTCGAATATACAGGAAGCATTCTCGAGTTATTTGTTCTGTTTTTGATTGCTAAATGGCCAGAAAAACAATTCCAGATTATTTCCTAACCTTATTCTAACTAGAAACCTTTTTAAAACACAAGTAGATATTTTGGCAGAATTGAGAAAATCGTAGAGCATAATAATTTTTTTTATGCAAGACAGAGGTTATTCAAGCTCTGATGCCAAATGTTAATATTCATACGTGCTTATACGTGCTTCTACACTATATGAAACATGTTAAAATAATCAAAAGCGGAAGCGACAAGATCTAACCTCCAGCTATTGCACTCTGTAACTTGCTGTTGAACGATTCCTTGGTTGAATGATCTACTCTGATTCAATCACTAGCCTTCCAAGCACTCGAATGCTCACTAGATGGTGTATAATAAAGCAAGTGATGCTTGGGGACTGGATTCTTGCTCTCTTTTTCGTGAACTTGGAACCACAATCTTCTGACCAACTCTCTCACATGTTCAAACCATCACAGAACAATGTTTTTATGGTCAGAGAATCGGTGAAATAATGGACCATATATTTGGCAATGAATATCATAGGTTCAGATTTTGTCAACCTATGATCAAGGAATATGCCAACAATACCTACATATAACTAAGAATTCATTTCCAGATTTTTTAACATATAAAGTGGGTTCACTAGCGCTCTTTTGAAAACAGTTTCTTGCAAAGTAAGAATCAATTTTGCTATACTAGGCTCGTAGTGCTTGTCTGAGCCCGTAGGGTGCTTTGTGTAGTTTAAACTCTTTGTATTCAGCTCCTTTACTTTAAAACCCTTTTGTTGTTCTACATACACATCTTCAATTAAGTCACCATATAGAAAAGATGATTTAACATCTAATTGTGAGACCAACCAACTATTATGAGCAGCTATAGCTAGGACTAACCTTATGGTATCCAACCATGCAATAGGAGCTAAAGCCTATGTAAAGTTAGTACCTGGAACTTGAGCATAACCTTTCATGACCAACCGAGCCTTATTCCTCTTCAAAGTGCCATATGGGTTGAACTTTATCTTGTAGATCCATTTGAGGCCAATTGAATCTTTGCCTTTAGGTAAGTCTACAAAATTCCAAGTTTGATTCTTTTTAATTGTTGCAATCTCTTCCTCCATTGCTTTAGCCCATTCTTTACTAACAACTGCATCTTCAAAACATGTGGGTTCTGCAACAAATGAAGCAAATACACCTAAATATCTAAAAATTGTCTTACTCTTCTTGGAGGAGAATCTATTGTTGCTTTTACTGTGAAAGGAGTTGATCCACTAAAATTTGTTGATTCCGGATTGAAATCTGCAATCTCTTTGGTATTATTTAAAGCACCTTCCTCTTTCCAGTCCCATGATCCATCTTCATCAAAGATGACATCTCAGTTGATTATTAACTTTTTGGTGATGGGATTAAGGAGTCGATATCCTTTTGTTTCCCCACTATGACCAATGAAGATGCATTTGAAACTCTTTTCATCAAGTCTTCCTCAATTCTGATAGGATTAAAACATAAGCAATGGATCCAAAAATCCTTAGATGACTCACATTTGGCTTCCTATCAAACCAAGCTTTATAAGATATTTTTCCTTCAACAGCCTGTGTTGGTGATCGGTTGAGAACATATACTGCTGTAGCTACAGCCTCAACCCAAAATTCATTTGGAAGACTCTTGTCTCTTAACATGCTTTTAGTTGCTTCAATGATTATTCTATTCTTCCCTTCAGCTACACCATTTTGCTGTGGTGTATAACTAGCTGTAAGCTGCCTTTTTATACCAAAGTTTTTGTAAAACTATTGAAATTCTTGGGATGTAAATTCACTCCCACGATTAGTTTATAATTTGATACTTGAATTTTCAGACCATTTTTCTACAAGATCTTTGAATTGCTTAAAGAAATCAAAAGCCTCACTCTTCTCCTTCACAAAATACACCTATGTCATCCTTGAAAAATTATCCATGAAGATAAGAAAATACCTACTTACATTCAATGATGATGTTTGCATAAGGCTACAAATATCTGCATGGACAAACATTAGTGGTTTGTTGGTTTTACAAGACTTTCCTACTTGAAACTTCTCTCGATGTTATTTTCCAAATATGCAAGGCACACATCTATTATTGTTGCTCCTGATCAATGGAAAACCTGACACCATATTGTTCTTATGCAGCAAATGCAATTCGTTGAAATTAAGATAAGCATATCTTCTATGCCAAAGTACTACATCATCAGTTGAGGATTTGAATGCATTAAGGCTAAGTTGTAAAAATTTGATAGGAAACATTTTATTTTCAGTCATTTTTGCTGAGTACATTAAGCACAAACTCCTTTTATAAAAAATCATGTATTCCCCATTATCAAACATTGTATAATAACAGTTTTTCAATAACTGGCCCAAACTCAGAAGATTCTGAGTTAAACTAGGAACATACATGACATTTTGAATGAGTTTCCTACTAGTTTTGCAATCCACAATAATTATACCTAAGCCATGCACTTGCACTTAACTGTTGTTGCCTAAGGTTACATGACAATCCCACGAAACATCAGTCTCCATAAAAGAAGCCCTATTTCTAGTCATATGATTACTACAGCCACTATTTAAGCACCGCACTCCAAAAGACATATCAACATTAATAGCCAAACAAGCAAAAAATAGATTATCCAGAAAAAAATAATCTTTCTCTTCATGAAAATTTGCTTGATCCTTCTCAGCACAATTCCTTGCAATATGGCCATTTTTTTGCAATTGTAACATTGAATAGAATTCTTATAATTTTTTTTGTTCTAACAATCTTTCTCAATATGGTTAGTTTTACCACAATGAGAACATGAAGGTAGAAACTCACCATTATCTTGGCTTTTTTCTTGGCCATTTGATTTACCACGACCTTTTCCACGATATGAATGTGCACATTATTGTTCACGCTTTCTATTAAAGCCCCCTCTACCTGAGCCATCTGATTCTTTCTTCATATTAACCTTCATTTGAAAAGCTTGCTCATGTGACGTCTCGGTTAATCTTTTCAATCAAGCTTCATGAAACTCAAGAAAACCCATTTGCTCAATAAACGTATACTCAGATAGGTCCTTAGACTCTTTAACAGCTGCAACTACATGATCAAATTGAGAGGGAAGGATCCTTAAAACCTTTTCAACAATCTTTTGATATGTCATCTCTTCACCAAAGAATTGAATTTGATTTACAACTGAAGAGACTTTTACTGAGAAATCTTGTATTGAATCGGTGGGTTTCATCAATAAAGTCTCAAATTCTCAATGTAGTGTTTGCTACCTTATCGTTACAATGCTTGACCCTTGGTATTGATCTTGTGTAAAGACTGCAAATTTTGTACCAAATTAGTAAATACATAGAAGATATTAAACAAGCTAACATTGAAAAGAGGATTTGTAATTCTTGTTATGTATATGTATATACATCTAGTTGGAGTATTTAACAATAATGATTTATGCATGTTTATAATTTAAAAATGTTATAAAAGAAAAAAATTAGAGATGAAAATATATGTATAAGCTTCAATGAAGGAGACAATGGACATCTTGTACATTAATGGTACAAGTATACTAAATTAAATAGGACATATATAAGTATACATAATGTATATTTAAAGAAAGGGAATAAATAAGAAGAATATATGTATTAAATATAATATATACATATACAAAAATATATATAAAATAAAAATATATTAGACATGAAAATAAATATAGTATATATATCATTTATAATTAAGGTTTTAAATATAGATACATAAACTTATCCTATGCAAAGAATATAATAAAATAAATATATACATATTTCATGTAATCAATAAAACAAATAAATATATATATTAATTACATATATGTATATTAATTATGCGACTATGATTATAGAAATATATATCTATTATAGATAATTATAATATGAATAGAAAGAATTAAAATAAAAGTAAGATTAAAACAAATTAAAGAAGACTTAGTGGAGTTTGATGGGACTTTCTTCCATCAAACCCCACTCACATTTCTCGGCAGGGAAATTCTAAATCTACTCCCTTTTCTACTCTTTCTACCCCACTCCCCTTAAAAAAAAAACTAAATTTAACTTATAGAAATGTACTATTTTAACCCATCATCTTCATTAAATTCCTACTGAGCCATCATCTTCATTAACTCCCTGCCACCATCATCGTTATCATCTCCATTGTCTTCACATTGAACCTTCACCATCAACTACCTCACGGCCTCAACCACTACCTAGCCACCTTCACCAAGTCATCTTCATTCAAAAAGACCCAAAATCTTCTACCTTCTCATCATCGCAGTCAGCCCATCTTCATTGAACCACTTCAAGCCTGCACCAAACCATTCCTAACTATCACTAAAAGTGCTACACAAACAGCACCATCATCATCGTTTTTCTCCCCTGTATACTAGTCGCAAGCCCTTTGTGTCATCATCTTCATCTCCATCGCCGTTGCTAGTTCAATCACCAAGCCACACCTATTTCAAGCCATTCCCTGCTAATTCTGCCTGAACCGAGCCACATTGCACCAGCCACGGACAGCTGCTTCATCGTCGGCCTGCTGCACCTTCACTCGTGCACTACTCCAAACTCAACCTTCATCGCAATTGCCCTTGCATCGCCACCGCCTTCACTGCTTGCCGCACATCCTCATCGCATGTGCACTACTGTCATGTGCCTTGGTCCTCTGTAACTAGCTTTGGCCTGCAACATCCAATCTTAGCTTTGCCGAGCCCTCACGCCAATTGTACTTGTTTCTTGCTGCTGCACTGAAGTCATGTTTTAATGCATTGCTTGGTCATTTTTTACTCCATTGTAGCTAAGCAAGAAAGAAGAAAAGAGAATGTGGGATGCGCAAGGAGCCTTGCGCAACACCTAAGGTTTTGCGCAAGATAGGTTGCGCAAAAGCAGTGATTTTGCACAAGGCTGCTTGCGCGCAATCCCCAATTTCGCGCAAATTACCTTGCGCGATACTCATGATTTTGCGCAAAAATACTTGTGCGGTGACGAGACTGGAAGATTAAAATGATAAGGTTAAAATGGTCCATAAAATTGAGATAAATTTAATTGATTTTTTTTTTCTGTCTGGATGGAGTATAAAGAGTAAAAACGGGAGTACAAATAGAATTTCCCTTCTCGGCAACAACATCACTTAAGCTTCTCAAAGAAGCTATGTAACAATCAGAAAAGAAAGAAGTGAAAAACGAGAGAGAGGGCTGAAGCTTGGATTGTTCGGTGAAGAGAAGAGAAGGAAAGAAAAGCTGAAGCCGAGAGGGACGGAAGAAAGAAAAGGTAAAACCAAAAGGGGAAGAAAGAAGAGAAAAGGAAGAGCTGCTGAAAAATTTGGATAAATGAGATATTCTTCTAACTTTACAATATTTATTTATTAAGTATGAAAATGAAATTATGATAAATTGAATCAAATGGGCACTCTATGGATGAAGGATAAATTAAATTCCAACTCGATGTTCAAATATGAAAATCTATGTTTTGTTTTGGGTTGCAATTAAAACATTTAGTTTAATTGTTATACAAAGAGAAAAATTCTGAAAAAATTAGGATTAATAGCCCTTTACGTTACAAGAAAGTCGGTTTTGGAATTTCTTGATTTGGATTTCTATAACTTGAGATATGTACAAATGAGTGCAGGATACTCTGTCCAGAAACGTGAATCACGAGTCTGACTTTGAAAAATTGTAGAAAATAGCCTACAATGAATTAGGTTGGAAGACTTACATTTCTAGAAAGGTAATTAAGTTATAATTGTGATGGTTCTGGGTTTGCACCAATTGGATATGTGTATAATTAAATATGAAGTGTTTTGTGCAAGTAGGTCAGTGTAACCCTGTGCTTGAATTACTGCTGGAAGATAGTGCAACTTTGGAAAATTGCTAATGTTGATCTAGGAAGAATTAAATCATGAACCTTACATTTATAGATAGGGAAATGAGTTAGCTTTCATCTAGTTTTGGAATTTGTGGATTTGGAATTATGTAGCTTAAGCTATGTACATATGAATGCAGGATACTCACTGCAAGGTATTAACAGCCTAGTGTCAACTTCAAAAAATTCCTAGAAAATAATTCAGATGGAGTTTGGTTTCAAACTTTATATTTTCAGAAAGGTAAATGAGTCAGGATTGATATGGTCTTGGGTTTGTACAAATTACATATCCCTATAATTATTAATATAAATTTTAATGAACAGAGGTCAGGAAACTATCTTACCTAATGTGCCAGATTTGGACTAAAGTTTGGAAAATTATTGGAAATGGCACAAGATGAATTAAGAAGTAAGCCTTATACTTCCGAATAGGGAACTGAGTTAGAAGTAATGTAAAATTTACGGCTTGATGATTAGATTATGAAATTTTTACAAAAGGCTAACAAGGATGCTTTAAAAGGGTTTTCAAGGTAAAGTAAGACGTTGTAATGTTTTGTTTAAAGTCTAAGTACACATATATATGTGTGTGTGTATAAATGCATATGCTCATGCATAATGTATATTTGTACGAAGAAAGAAAAAAACGGGATGAGCATAGATAAACAAATTTATATCTATAATATATATTGAAATATACATATAAATATAAACACAAAGATGCTTAAAACATATATATATGTATATAAGGACTTGTACCATTGGTACGTCGTAATTGACGATGAGGAGGTAGCTTTAGATTAATAGTTACTCGAAATTAATTGCGTTTAAGGTCATTATTTTAAGTACGTGATTAAGTACGATGATGTAAACTTATCAAAATGTTAATGGATTATGTGTAGCGAAGCGGAACGGTGTGGAGGTTTGAGTACAGACTGGGAAGCGCGAGGAGGATAATTACTAAGCCTCGAGGTAAGTGGGTTAAGTGAGCCTTACTAGTGTCATCTCGTAAGAGATGAAAGAAATCTTAATAAATACTTATTTAAATTTATATCAAACTTGGTGGGACATTACGGATAAGACTAATAGAGTAAGTATGGTAAGATATAAATTGGACATGATGTGATCGTGAATAATACTTGTTTGCAGAGAAATCTTAGTTGTGACTTGCGTGCTATGTGTTATAGTTTATTTATGTTTATTGAGCATGTTGATGTATTATGATACTTTGAGAATGAATATGTGAAATAGTGTGCAGTATATATGCTACTTACAATGTTGAATTTATGGACCTCGATTATTACCTAGTCGTGTTTGTCGAAAACTAGGAAAGAGGCTAACCCGAGTAAAGACTCAACCTTTTTGTATCGTGTGAGCCACCTCTAGAGAACTCAGGGGAACTATGTGCTACGTTGATTCTTTGGAATTGTAGGAGCCACCTTTAGAGTCTTTTGAGAGCTAAGTGCTACACGAGTTCCGATGAAACATCAGAAGTATGTGTCATAGAGGCCAACCTGAGTAAAGACTCGATCTCTTGTACCGTGTGAGTGGCCTCTAGAGAACTCAAAGGAACTACGTGCTACGCAGTTTTCTTCGTGAACCATGAGAGCCACCTCTAGAGTCCTTTGAGAGCTAAGTGATACACGTGTATCGATGAACCATTTGAAAATGTAAGCCATAGAGGCAAACCCGAGTAAAACTCGATCTCTTGTACCGTGTGAGCCACCTCTAGAGAACTCAAAGGAATTACGTGCTACGCAGCTTTCTTCGTGAACTGTGGGAGCCACCTCTAGAGTCCTTTGAGAGCTAAGTGCTACATGTGTATCGGTGAACCATTTGAGAACATAAGCCATAGAGGCAAACCCGAGTAAAACTCGATCTCTTGTACCGTGTGAGCCACCTCTAGAGAACTCAAAGGAACTACATGCTACGCAGCTTTCTTCGTGAACTGTAGGAGCCACCTCTAGAGTCCTTTGAGAGCTAAGTGCTACACGTGTACTGATGAATTATGAAAATCATGTGCCCTTGAGATAATGGATAAACGATTGTGAACTGTGAATGTGACAACTATCATTGGATAGGATAGATACTATACATATGATAGAGAATTGGAAACAATTATTGAACTTTACTTACATGTGCTATAGAATCATGTACTAGGTGAAATGGTTGTGTTTTTCATGCCTAACCATATCGATAAAAGAGATAAAAAGAATGATATTTTGTGAGTTAAAGAAATGAAGAAAAGTATGAATGAGCTTATATAATCTATTGTACATACAAGTTGGTAGCTAATCATGATATAATGCATACATGCTATTTTATAAAGTTTATGCATGTATGATCATGTTTTACGATGTGAGCCTAGTATGTACTTATTTAAGATACTTACTGAGCTGTGGATTTGCTCACCCCTTAAATTTAACATCTACAGATCATACGAGTTGATATCCGGCTCAGGCTTCGTATAGGCTCCTGGGAACTGTACCTAGTAGTGGTACTCGTCTACGTTCTCCGGGCCTAACTTTTGTGCTTTTGAGGTATACTACTTGTATATCATTTTGATAGTTATATGAACTTTAATTTCATAGTACTAGGAAAGAATATGGGATGTAGCTTTGGATCGCACTAGATTATTATGTGAGTCTAGGTGATTATCGAGTTCGATCCGGGTTAAGATGTATATTTTGAATTATGTATAAAATCCAAAACGTGGATTTATTACTAGTTAAATCCTTGAGAAATATGAGATGCATGGTTGTGTGAATTGTGGGAAACAAAAGCTGGCTACATTGTGAAGATTTGAATGTGTTTAAATACAGGTGATTTTACTGGGAAAATTGATAAAATACAAGGGAAGGTTTTCGACCCGTTTCTTTTGGAATAGTAAAATAAGGCTAAAGTAATTAAAATCACCTTGAGAAGCATGACATAGTTCGAGAAATGACATTAGTAAGATAAGATTTGATTTAGATACTACACTAACACCGAATACAAACCGTAAATAGAGAAAGAAAAATTTGGTTTGTAAATTTCCAAAAGAAATAAAGTAAGTGTTAAGTGGACGTCATTGGCCTTAGGGTCGTGACATCTTAAGGCAAATCCCATGCTTTCTTTGAAGTGTTTTCTCCCATAACTTTTGGAAACAAGACTTCTACTATACTTTGTTGGAGGATGAACAGGGCTTTGGCATCTTTCTTTTGTTTTTCTTTCAACTCATTCCATCGTGCCGTTGTCAGCCTTGGTGTCTACTCAGCATCAGGTTCTTCAAATCCAATCCCAACTAAATCTCACAAATCTTGAGACTTAAGTAGCGTTCACATTTTCACAGCCCAAAATTGATAATTGGTACCATTGAAAATAGGGATATTCAGAGTATTGTTGTTGCAGGCCATCTAATCTCTCTCCCCCTATTGATAGGCTCACACTTCTCAATAAGCTCCACTCACTAGTTTTCTAACTTGGTTCGGATACCAATCTGTTGGAAAAATAATCTGAAAATAATACTGGATTTATTGATTCAAAAGAAACTTTTTTCAGTCACAAATTGAACTGTCAACTAGGTCCTTATAAAGACTAGCAGACCCCTACATATAGAGGACACGATCTATCTCAACAACTTGACTAAAAAATAGCCACTTCTAACTAAAAAAATACTAAGGAATAGGAACTAATAGCCACTTCTAACTAACAAAATACTAAAGAATAAGAACTATCTCCAAAACCATTTGTAATGTGCTAACTAACGGGAGAGAAAATGCTGTAGTCTTGAATTACACAGCAATATCAACTAAAGAGAAAGGTAAGTTAATGGTTGGGTATAACCTAGTTCTCAAAAAAGGTTTACTTCAATACTTTCATAGTTCTCTTAAAGGTGGTCACTTTGGGAGTGATGCCATAATGAAAAGTATTGTTGTTGCAGTATAGTAGAAAGGATGAAGGAAGGATGTAAGGTAGTAAGTCAAGGAGTGTGAGGTATGCAAGAGGTGCAAATATACTTTTAGCCTACCTTGGGCTGTTACAGCCCTTTCCTATTCTAGATAGAATATGGTTAGACATTTTAATGGACTTTATTAAAGTCCTTTGTAAGTTTGTTAGTGAGGATGTTTTCTTGCTAGTGGTGGACAAACTACACCATAGCTCATCCCTTTATTGCTATTGGAGTGGCATAGATTTTCTTGAATCAAGTTTATAAACTTCATGGAGTTTCTTCCAACATTGTGTCTGATAGAATCAAGGTTTTCTTTTAGTCAATTTTTGTAGGAGCTGTTGAAACTACCAACCAAGTTGAAGATGTCAACAACTTATCTTCTTTAAACTGGTGGCTAGACTAAGATGGTCAACATGTTTGGAGATCTATTTGAGTGCATGGCTGGTGAAACACCTAGGGATATATAAAATGGATACCCTTGGCTGAATGATGGTATAATACCACTTTTCATTCAACAACAAACACTACGCCCTACTAGATTGTATATTGTCATCCCCCTTTCACTTTATAGGCTATACCTTCATGGGGATTCTAAGGTAAAGGCAGTTTACAGGAGTTTACAGGCTTGTGAGGCGACCATCAATCTTCAGTAGTTTCATCTCCAGGAGGCACAACACATAATGAAACATAGGTTGATTGAGGTAGGTCTATAAAGGTTTGAAATAAGGAACTTAGTCTATGCGAAACTTCAACCCTATAGATAGAAGTCCTTAGCTTATAAATTGCATCCTCCTTCGTTAAAGTTCACCCAAATTTTCATGTCTCATAGTTGAAGAAACATATTGGCAAAGCTTAAGTCCATCCTTTGTTGCCATTATTGGATATCGATGGGGTTTTAGTTAAAAAAACTATAGCTATCAAAGATAGAAAAATAAACAAGAGAAAATGGAAGACGATAACGAAAGTTCTATTTAAGCGGAACAATTACTTCCCTAAAGACACAACTTGGAAAAGTTTATTATTTTAATCCTTGAGAACAAGGATGTTCTTCTAGTGGAGGGTATTTGATGTCTATTATTTTTATTATGGAGTTATTGCTTTATACTAATGACTGTTTTTTATTCACTGTTATTTTAGCTTTAATGGTTAGTGCCACATAGGATTAGTAACAAAAATGCTACCTATGCATTATGTTATTCTTAATATGCTTTACGTGATGAGGGCTTGCTAACTTTGGCATTTTGCAATCTAGCAATCCAATATTCTTCCCATCATTCTTATTTCTCTCTCTTCTATCCTTCCTTCTCTATCTTTCTCTTTTGCATTCCAAATTACTCTATTTTTCTATGTTGTAGTTAGTGTATAATCGATCTTTGTTCTTATTAAATTCCTCACCTAATCATACTAATAGTAACCTAATTCTAATAAGAGAATGAAAACTCAAGAGTAAGAAGGAACAAGATAGCATTGATTTTTTAATAAAATCCTAAATGGAAAAAAAATAAAATAAAATAAAATAAAAAAAGCTCATGATGAAGTTATACTATTAGAACCCCCGAATGCGGAATTTTGGACTAAATCTTTCTTTTTCTTCCTTATCATTGCCTACACTCAGTGTAGGTTCATACTTAACTTAGTTAACTAATCCCAACATATTTTATTTAGCAAATGATTAGTCCTTGTTCCATTCTAATTTCTTGTGATGCCCACCAACGTCTTTTCATAACCCATCATCAAATCATAGTTACATCACAAGCTTATAGGAGACTATAATTGACATCCCATTACTTCTTAACTTACATCTCATGAAATATATTCATAAGCTATGCATGTTTCTAGATACAAACATAATACACAAAGTATATACCTTGTGAAACTAAAAGATGAGCTTGGAGGAAACTCACTCCCACAGCTAACCCAAAATGACGCCTCTAGTTTCTACTGCAACTAATTTGAAAAGGTAGAATATGGAGGGGTGAGCTTATGCCCAGTATGAAATACATATAAAAGGGGATAGCATCATATTGAACTAAAATGAATGCATGCAGAATGCATAAACTGAAATAGGCGTATGTTATGCATTCTTAGCACTCTACCATCCTTCCTACTTCTAAATATCAATAACAATTCAGAACAAATTAGAACTTATAATCATCACTTAATCGTTCAAACCAATTCATTAGTTATTTGTCCAAACATTATTATCACTTAATCCTCGGAATCTAATCAATAACATATCATTTAAACAATACCTCCCCTATAGCTAGGTCAGGAGTTTTAGGGTAAAAAAGGAAGGATACTTTAGAGCGCCTCATTATCCTTATCTCTTAACACTTGAACTATTGAGCTCCTAACGTACAATGGGAAGCCTTAATGCACATGTTCAAAATAGATTCTTATCAATCTCAGTGAAATTCTAAACTTATAAACATTTAATCAAATCAAGTCAAATATTTTCAAATTAATTTTATAAAACAAATCAAATTCTTCCAAATAAAATTTTACAAAGCAAATCAAATACTTGCAAATCAGTATAAATCTAAACATATAAGTATATATTCATCTCATATTAATCAAAATACTTTCAAATTGATCTTACAAAACATATCATATACTTTCAAATTTAAAGCTTACAAATCAGATACAAAACTTATAGTTCAAACGTTTTCTTCGAGACAAGGCTAACATCCTTATTGTAATCATGACAGTCCTGTAGTCTAAACGTCCCTATAAGGGATAAGTGTCCAAACGTTCCCAATAACATAATAAGATAACTTATGGCCATGGTTAAGGTTCCTCTGCTTCACTGATTAGGTGAGAATTGGGAAGTTGTAGATATGATCAAAGTCAAACAGCAACTTCCAAATACATCCAAATAGGAATAGCATGATTGCCAAGTAGACAGACACTAAGGGGGCCTTAAGTGTCAAAACCAATCCAAATAATTTAGTGTGATTCCTAGTTCAAAATAATATAATTTCATAGCTTTCAAATACCTTACATACTAATTGGGACATTTATCCTTTGGAATCATGCTTATAAAATCAATTTAGATAAACCACAATCAAATGGCATCATTTGTATATTCATGACAACAAATGAAAATACTTTCTAAATCAAAGCTTTCAAAACCATATACTTATGCATTTCACAAACAAGAATGAAATTTAAGCAATTACTGGGTTGCCTTTTTTCTTCTTTCCAAAGCAAATATGTAATTATGAAAGCTTTTCTACAATAGCTTAAATAAATGCATGTCCTTATGTATAGCTTATGCATGAATGCTTTCATGACACTATACTCTAGATTGAGAGTGTATTTATTTTACTCAACTTATGACATACTAATCCTAACCAAAACACATCAATACTTATCAATCCCAATACAAATATAATTCTTCATACGAATCAATTTTATATTTTCAAAGCGTTCTTACAAAACTGATAATAAAAACATATACTCAAAACAATTACTTAACAAATCAGTACTAATCAAAACTTATATCAATCTTACAAATGAAAATCTCTTCCTTCCAAAGTATTCTTACTGAACTTATACTTAAAAACTTCCATACAAAATCCTTTTCTTAAAACTTGTCAAACAAATTTCTTATCAAAACTAATGCAAATCTTATCTTTAAAACATATGTTCAAATCATATCAAATAACATACTTTCAAATCATATCTTCTAAACAAACAAACCTATTTCACAATTTCAAAATCAATTGGCCGAACCTAACCATCATCATTCAGACTGAATCTATCATATCAATATAATACTAATTCAAATTTATATATATCCCCTACCAAAAACTTATCAATTTCAGCAATTCTAAGGCCAATTCACCAAGTAAACAGGTAGGCAATGCATATATATTACCTATTTCAAGAGTCTTCTCAAGGTGACCTTTATTCCCTTAGTAGTCAAAACTAACTCTTAGTGCTTCCTTTCACATTCCTACATTTTCAATTACACAATTTCAACCTATTTTCATGCTAAGAACACTTATATAATTCATATATGTCATCAATACATTTGTTTACATTTGGTTCCTTAAGAGACCCTCTATGGCCGAAATTGCTTCTTTGTGTTCTTTAGCTCTTTTTTCAATTCTAACACTATTAGCACACTTAGTACATTAGTAACAATGATATATATGGACCCGTAAATATTAGCCTTACCTATCTTTCTCTTGGTGACCAAAATTCTTTGTTATGCTTCCAATTGTTTTTGCTGTAAATAAACATCAAATTCATGTTTATCAGCCTCTAAGTCATCACATATATTATTTTCAGCTCAAAATAAGCGTTCTTACCCTTAGTTCCTGTTTAAATTGAAACTTCCTTTTCTCTTTAAAATCTGATTTTCAGCCTTCAAATCTTTCAAAAACACTATCAAATTAACATAAATGGTATAGAATAGGTAGAAGATGAAGAAAAGTTGAAGGCTTTTTGCTGGTTTTCTTCTTTCTTTCTTCTCCTTTCTTCCTCATGTGAATTCTCTCTTTTCCTTTTGGTTTTGGGATGAGTTTAAGGTAGAAAATGGGGCGAAGACGATGACCAAACACTTACAAAAAGAGAGGCTTTAGTCACACCCTAAGGAGTGCTAGGTGCACCTTAAATAAATGAAAGTTTTTTAAAACAAAAATACCCCTTTACAACATTACGATTTTACCTTTATCACCCAAAAAACAAATCCCAACCCATTCAACTCCTTCCCTTCTTCCATCATTCCCCATTCACACACCATAAACAAACCCCAATTAAATCTCATACAAAAATCAAAATAATGGAGTATTGTTATGATGATTCAAGTAAGAAATCATTATGGATGAAGATGTGGATGAAATGTGCGAGATTCCTGTAGAGGTATGCTATTATGAGTAAATTTTTTTAATTTTTTCCAATTTTCTGTTAATAAACCCAAAAAAAGAATAAGTTTTGACACTTTTGGCATATAATTGCAGGGAGTTACAATATAATCCTAGTAGTGAATTTCCATGACTACATTGGAGCTCCCTGCAATTCTATACCAAGAGTGAAGTAGGAGGGCATGACATTGTGTTGCCAAACCTTCATAAGAAGGGCTCGGCAATGCATCGTCAGAGCCTTTAGAAAGATTGTCTAGACCCTTTAAATAAAAAAAAGTTAATACTTTTGTTATATATTTAGTTATTTAGTTAATTTTTATATAATAAAACTAATAATTTCTTTGATATTTGTAGTATAATAGAAGATTAGTGGTTTACCAGGAAGAAGTAGAGTCTTCTCAATTTGATTGCACCAAGTCATTTACGATGGACAATGTATGATAATTTGAACTTTAATATTATCTTTACTATAAGTAAAGTCGAGATTTATTAATATTAGTATATTTTTGCAGGTTTTTTTATACTTGAAAACAACTAATTACTTGGGCAAAGGAGGTAGGGAGACATGTGGGCTTTGTAGTTGTGATTAAAGGATCTAAACCTAAAATTTTTTTCAAGAAAACCTAGATTATGACTCACTTGTGAACAAAGTGGAAGATTTAGAGAATTAAAAAAAAGAAGGCAAAAACAGACAAAACAGCTTGTAAGGGTGTAGGAACGAAGAAACGTAACTGTCTATTTGAGCTAGTGAGTGTTAAATTAGAAAAGGAAGATGAGTGGTGAGTTACAGTAGTTAGTAGGATGCACAATCATATGCCTTGCAAGGCATTTTGAGGGTCATCCATTTGCTGTAATATTGTCAACTGAGAAGAAGAATGTTGTTCCTGATATGACCAAGAACATGGTCAAACTACGAAATATACTCATGATGTTGAAAAACAAGAAAGAGAAGAATGTCAGCATTGTGAGAACCATTTACAATGCATAGCAAGCATACAAATTGATTGAGAAAGCTTGTAGGTCACAAATGCAACAACTGATGAAACGATTGAATGAGTGCATATCCGTGGAGTGGTATTGGAGTGATGAGTCAACTGATGTTGTGAAAGACTTGTTTTGAGCTCATCTTATATCGATAGATTTGTTGCATGCTTTCCCACATATGTTGATTATGGATTGCACATATAAAACAAATAGATATCGGTTGCCACTCTTTGAGATCATTGGCGTAACATCAATAAATTTGACTTTTTCGTTTCCATTTGTGTACATGGAGGCCAAGCGCCAAGAGGACTACACTTGGGTATTTTAGAAGTTAAAAATTTTATGACATGTGTTGCATTGCCATTTTTCATTGTCACTGATCGAGCTTTGGCATTAATAAATGCAGTTCAAGTAATATTTCCCTTCGCAACCAATCTATTATGTAGATGACATATATCGAAGAATGTGTTTGCCAATTGCAAAAAGTTATTTGAGTGCAAGGATAGGTGGGATGCATTCATGGCATCTTGGAGCATTCTTATGTTCTCATTGACAGAGGAAGAGTATGAGAGGCATTTAAGCTTAATGTACTTGGATTACCATAATTATCCAAAAGCGCTGCAATATGTGAGGGACACTTGGTTGGATAAACATAAAGAGTGATTTATTGTAGCTTGGACAGATAAAGTAATGCATTTTGGCAATGTGCTTGTTTTCAATAATTAATTGAGTTTATAATTAATGCATGTTCTAATCTATAGTAAAGCAGAGAGTGCACATGCAAAGTTGAAACGACACCTTGGATCGTCACGAGGTGATATGTGCATTGTGATATTTTAATTTAAGTTTACGTTTGTTTTCAATAATTGATTGAGTTTATAATTAATACATGTTCTAATCTATTATAAAGTGAAGAGTGCGCATGCAAAGTTGAAACGACACCTTGGATTGTCACAAGGTGATTTTAAAACATCTTGTACCGTTATCAACTCCTTAATTGAGCTACAACATATGGACATAAAGGCTTTATTTGAGGCAAGCTATCGCCCTAGTATGCTGCATCTCCTCAGGAAGTGGTGCGTCACCACCTGTAGTCGCATGCAGGCTCTCTTCTACAATCACTGGCTATATGTCTTCGTCAGATATTGCCTTGTCGTGTTGAGTCTCCTCCTTTTAGACGTAATGGGTCACCACCTCGATGTATCAGCTGGTGGATGGCTATGATCACATCTACGTCTATGTGGTGGAGTATGTGGTGGGATCTGTATCAACATATAACAAAGCCATTTCACATGTAAGAAACCAATTCTCATGCCTTTAACTATTTCACATGAAATAATTCACATGCCCTTAACCAATTCACTTACAATAAACCAATTCAAATGTACCAAACAAATCCACATCACCTAAACCAATTCGCATCAAATAACCAAATCACATATAAGGAGGACAATGTTAAGTTGCTTAAAAGTATCCAAACTACGTCACACTAAAATAAAATGTTGCACAAATACATTTTAATGTAAAATGTAATTTAACCTTATTTAAAAAGACAAATACGACTCGAAAAACAAAATGGGACTATTTTTAAAATGCGGGCATATCCATGTTGCGAGTTTTCACTAGGTCGTAGCCGTGAGCCATTGAAGGACCGCGACTAGGGGAAGTAACAACCCTTCTATGGCTCACGGCAAGGAGTTGTCATGCGCCGTTGAAGGCCCATGGCAAGGTGTGATTCGAAAAACCCTAAACCCACCCCACCCAAATGCATACACTTTCAACCATACAATTTCATCACAAAAATCAGTATAATAAAAGGCTTCAATGTGGAAAAATAAAGAGTAAACATATTTCAATGAAGAGGTAAGCTATATTTACCTTTTAATCTTGCCAAACTTTAAGATTTGAAGAGTTTTATAAGATTGAAAGTTGAGGAAAATGAGAATGGGAGGTAAGGTGTGATATTTGGGTTTGAAGAGAATGATGGTAATTTAGGAATAAGATTGAAAAATTTAGGGATGTGTTAAGTAAAACTGAAGAGAGAGGATATGAGGTTAAGGCTTCTTAGCATTTAGATATGATGGGTGTGAATAGAATTTCTATTGAAAAAAATCAAAGTTTAGTGGTGGGTTTGTTTACAAATTTACCTTTGCTTTATTTCTTTATTACTTAGCTTAGGTGTACTACTTTTTGCATGGTTGATTTTAGGCCATTAAAAATTCTGATTTTCCAACCCAATTTCACACTATATTTAGCCCCCTTTACAAAGATATTTAGGCATTCTTATCACTTAACAAAAAGCGAGCAATAGGAAAATTAGTTTTTTCAACTTAATTCTTTAATTAACTAAATTACATCACCTTTTTTATTTTTCTTTGCTGGAATTTTTAGCCCATTATTACACTTCATTTGCCATGTTATCATTGACTTTTCAATGTGCCAATAAAGTGGTTGGCCAATAGGATTAATTAAATTTACTAATTAAGCTTATTTTAATTTAAGTTGGTTATTAAATAATGGTCAATACCTAATTTGACTTTTCTAAACATTTTTCCATGTCATTTACACGTTATCTTGACTTTTCTGAGGTTGAAAAGTCCTAATCTTTTAATTTTTTTTAAGTGTGTCAAATTGTAGTCAAATTAAACTAAGTTTCTTACTAGATGTAAATTATATTCTAAATATCAAAATTCTATGCTTCTGAATCAAATCTGACTTATAGGGAATCTAGTGGAGCTATGCGCTCGCGCTCTCGCCATCCTAACAAATTTCAAAATGTTATTGTTCGATCCTTTGAACATATAATATGTATCAAATACTTATTATAAAATATAGGGAAAATTTGGTTCTCACATATACATTGTCATCTTCTTATTTTTGTTTAATTTTTGTTAGTAAAAATGCAAGTATTTTTTAACTCATTTAAATAATTGGAAATGGGATTGGTAAATTTTAAATTTGGATGATTGAATCGATAATCAACATCAAAATAGGTTTCAATGGAAATCAAACATCCCACTAAAGTGGGATGTTTATAATGTTATCCTTGTTTTTTAATCTCTAAAATTAATTATTGAAAAAAATTATTTTTTTATATTGAGTTTTTTATTTAAAAATATTAGAATATATTTTTTAAATTTAATATAAATATATAAAATTTCTTATTATATAGTAAATTAATATATGTATAAGTATTCAAAATGTTTTTTTAAAATGTTTAATAACAAATGTATATTTGATACAAAACTCATTTTTAATTTTTAACAAAATATTATATGATATAAAATAATTTTAATATTTTTTAATTATTTATTTAATTTACAAAATATAAAATAAATATATATTATGAATTTTATTATATACAAATTTCTATCAAGGTCTCTTTATTTCATTATTATTGTTGCGTTTGTATTTAAATACATATCTTGATTTTAATCTACTATGCTTACCCTCTACTTTTGAAAACTTCTAAACCTACCCCACCAAAAAAAAAACCAATTAAATTTACCCTTGAATTGACTATTTTAACTCCATAAGATGCTCATGCTGTGCATGGTCTTGCACAGGGTTCCTTGCGTGAGACCCATTATATCGCGCAGATGCCCTTACATGGTAAAATAGTTCTCGCTCAAGGATCCTTGCGCATTACTATATGTGTCACGCAAGGCTCCTTGCACGACATCATGTGTGTCACGCAAGGCTACTTGCATGACATGATGTGTGTCGCGCAAGGATCCTTGCATGAAGCCATTGGTCTCGCACAAATCTTCTTGTGCGAGACGATATTTAATATTTTTTTGCAAAAAATTATATATTATAAAAAAAAATTTTTATTTTATATATTAACACTTATATTCTCCTTATTTGTCTTATTTTTTCCTCTCTTTTTTCCCTCTCTTATGCTTCTTCTTTTCTTACATTTCTTCCTCATCACTCTTCTTCTTCCAAACCCTAAATTCCATTTTCTTTCAAAAATAATGGAAAATCTAAGTGAGAATAGCTATTATGATAGCTATGAAGAATATGAAAGCTTAGAAAGTGAAGGAGCTGAAGGTGGAGAAAAGGTAAGCTGTTTTTTTTTTGTTTGGTTTCATCTCTTGCACAACCGAATTTGTGCAGGCATGCCAATTTTGCACAAGTTTACTTGCACTAAGATGTCATTTCCGTGCGGACTAGCTTGCCTGAATTTGTCATTTTTGTGCAAATTGCCTTTTGCGCAAAATAGCTTGTGTAGAAAGCCTATTTTTACGCAAAATCTCTTTTGCAGATATAATGCTTTTGCGCAAATTGACTTGTGTGGACAACTATATTTTGATAATCATAATTAATTATTTTTATTATATAATTTATTATAATACTTATAATTAATGACTTTGTTTAATATTTCATAGTGACAAAAGGATAGTGTATAATGGAGAATCGAAAAGTGTCGATGAAGAAATACTTGACTGTACTTATGCATTTACTACTAACCAAGTAAGTATGTTTAATATTAATATAATGTTTTACTACAAATATAATAGAAAAAATTAATTATTATATTTATTTTGTCTCAGCTTTTCAATAGTTGAAATGCCTTGATCACATGAGTTACAGAGCTTGGAAGAGACTTAGGTTTTGTTGTTGTGATTAGATCATCAGAAGTTGGTGTTCCCCAAAGAAAACCTATAGTTTGACTTGTATGTGAAAGGTATGGAACATATAATTCATATAGAGATGAATTCCGTCGCTTGGGAACGAGAACAAAGAAGTGTAATTGTCCATTTGAGTTACAAGTGGTGAAATTGGAAAGGGATGATGATTGGGCAGTGAAAGTAGTATATGGGATGCATAATCATTTGGCTGCACAATAGCTAGACAGACATTCCTTTGCTAGTCCATTGATGGTGAAAAAGCAAAGCATAGTGGCCGATATGACAAATGCTATAGTAAAACCAAGAAATATTTTAATGATGTTAAAACAACATGATGAGAAGAATGTAAGTACAATAAAGACCATCTACAATGCACGACAAAAAAATAGAATAGTTGACAAAGCTGGTAGATCACAGATGCAACAACTCATGAAGCACTTGAATGATTGTAAATATGTTGAGTGGTATAGGAGTGATGAGTCAAGTGATTATGTTAAAGACTTATTTTGGGCACATTCGACGGCTATAGATGTGGAATGCTTTTCCCAATGTGTTAGTTATGAATTTTACATATAAAACTAATAGATATTGACTCATACTCCTTGAGATTGTTGGTGTGACATGTACAAATTTGTCATTCAGTTGCATTTGTTTACATGGAGGCTAAGCGCACTGGCAATTACACTTGGGCATTAGAGAAACTAAGAAGCTTGATGTCTTTTGATTCAACATCTTCTGTCATTGTTATTGATATGGATTTAGCATTGATGAAAGTAGTACAAACAATGTTCCCTAGCGCAACTAATCTCTTATGTAGATGGCATATATCAAAGAATGTACTTGTTAATTGTAAAAAGTTGTTTGAGAGCAAGAAGTGGGAGGCATTCATGTTAGCATGGGGCATGCTTGTATCCTCTTCAAATGAGTATGAGTACGAAGCAAATTTAACTTCAATGGTAACTCATTACCATTCTTATCCTAGAGTGCTCGAGTACCTGAGAGATACTTAGTTAGCTCAACATAGAGAGAGATTTATTGATGCTTGGACAAATAAAGTAAAGCACTTTGGAAATATTACAACAAATAGGTATGTAGGTTTATAAAGTTTAAAATTTGTTATTTTCACAATTTATACAATTTATTCATTATAATAAATATTTTTCGAACGTCATGTAAGGCTGAAAGTGCACATGCAAAGTTAAAGAGGAATCCTAGATCGTCCTAAGGAGATTTTGATATATCTTGGAATGTTATCAACTCTTTAATTAAGTTGCAACATACGGAGATAAAGGTTTCGTTAGAAAGCAACGTTATTGTTGTTGAACATAATTTTTGGTCAGCTTTGTTTAGAGAGTTTAGGACAGCATTGAATATTATTTTGAAGGAGGCGCAGCAAGCAATTGATACCGGTATTAACCATCTTGTTTGTGGTTGCATCATTAGAAGCACACATGGGTTGCCTTGTAATCATGAGATTACTAAATTCATAAGGGACAAGAAACCAATTCCCTTGTTCATTGTGGATCCTTATTGGTTGAAGTTGGACTTGAAGAAGAAAAATGTTGATTACTTGGTTGAGTTGAATCTTGATGCCGAGTGGGAGCTTATAGTGAAACGCTTCAATGCGTGTGATCTTTCGGGAAAATTAGCTTTGAAGAAAAAGTTAAGAGAATTAGGTGATCTAGTAACTATATTCCTTGTTCCTCCACTCGAAAAGGCTAAGACCAAAGGTTGTCTGACTCAGTGTGCCCCTTCATACTTTGAGATTGTTGAATCTTAACATGATAGCACATCAACACCCGTTTCAGTCAATTTAGTGATGAAAAGGATGAAACTACTAGTTCATTGGAAAAAGAAAGTGAAATTTATTGGTTCTTTCCCTTCAGAGATATGCCAACACATACGCTCTATTGTGGATGTTGAATAAGATGGACATTGTGGTTTTCAAGCTATAGTTGGTTTGCTAAGCATGGGTGTTGATGCATGGGCTATGGTGCAACAAGATTTGATTAAGGAGATATGTGATTTCCGAGCTTATTATGTTAGTATCTGTGGATCCGTGGAGCATGTTGATGAATTGATAGAGACATGATCATATTTCAACATATTGGCTCCTTATGATAAATGGATGACTTTACTCGATATGAGTCACTTGATGCAACAAAGTATAAAGTTGTACTAGTCCATTTATCTTCGAGACAATGTTTGACATATCTCTCGCTTAAAACTGCACCACCTCCACTACTACAGCATGGATTCATAGCAATTGGACTTGTTAACGATTCTTATTTTGTTGAGCTATTGATAATAATATATATGCCAAACTTGAGATATTTTGTTTTACATTTTTTTCATATGTTTAACAATGCTATTTTTCAAGAATTTACGGACCCGTTTGTACCAATACCTCTGATTGCATTCAATCGGTATTGGTATTGATGTGATTCTTCTCGTGAGTGGAAGCTTCTATATGTATCTTGCATTAAGGAATTTCAAAATTTGTTGTTAAGATCAAATGTTGCCATTAGAGAAACATTGACTTAAATAAACCATGATATTTTATTAAATATTACTGTATTTTGACATTTATGCCTTTTTATGAATGTATTATCCATTTATATATTATATATTTTAATAACATTATCTAATATCATAAAGATAAAATATATGTTTAAAATACAAAAATCAGTAAATATAAAACACTAATCCTCTCATGCATCTGATATAATTGCCCTACTCATCCTTTTCCTAGACTTAGTAAAAAAACGTATAACTGGAGGAGTTGCCTTTGATGTAGCTAGGCTAGGAGCAGTCTTAGATGGAATTGGGGAGTGAGGAGCGATCTCAAATGGAATAGGGACAGGAGTTGTCTCTAATGGAACTGGTGGAGAAGCTATCTTTGATGTAACTGGTGGAGGAATTATCTCCAATGAAACTAGAATAAGAGCTGGTGGAGGAGTTATCTCTAATGTAACTGGTGTAGGAGCTATCTCCAATAGAGCTGGAGGAGGAGCTATCACTGATTGAACAAGAGGAGGATCTGACAGAATTGGAATAGGAGCTGCCTTCGATGGAGCTGAGGTCGAAGTTGCATCTGATGACCCATAAAATATGTCACGCAGGTTGTAAAGTCCCTTTGTCAATGTCCCCACATCTTTATTATCGCTAATGAGTAATTCAATACGAGACATCGCCCTTGACACGCGCTGCAAGATAAGACATGAAAGAGATTTTATCAAATCAATTGGTATGAAAAAGCCCTTATTCACTTAGGATTTAATGTTAATAACTTACATTAGAATAATCGAAATCGACCGGTCTAGCTTGAAACCTCGATCTACGTGTAGGGTTTTGTACGAATCGATGAGAAATGAAATCGTACCAAGTCATGTAGTCTGGAGCTGTCTTACTCGTGATCACACATTTTCGCCCTCTATTCTCTTCGGTGAGCACATACATAGTCCATCTCTACCACAACTGATCTATAAACTGATAAACAACATCATAAGTGGCACTCGTACTACCTCTCCTGCGGCCACTTATGATGTTGTTTATCAGTTTATGGATCAGTTGTGGTAGAGATGGACTACGTATGTGCTCACCGAAAAGAATAGAGGGCGAAAGTGTGTGATCACGAGTGAGACAGCTCCAGACTACATGGCTTGGTACGATTTCATTTCTCATCGATTCGTACAAAACCCTACACGCAAATCGAGGTTTCAAGCTAGACCGATCGATTTCGATTATTCTAATGTAAGTTATTAACATTAAATCCTAAGTGAATAAGGTTTTTTCATACCAATTGATTTGATAAAATCTCTTTCATGTCTTGTCTTGTAACGCATGTTAAAGGCGATGTCTCGTATTGAATTACTCATTAGCGGTAGCAAAGATGTGGGGATATTGACAAAGGGACTTTACGACATGTGTGACATTTTATGGGTCGTCAGATGCAACTTCAGCCTCAGCTCCATCGAAGGCAACTCCTATTCCAGTTATTGGTATGAAAAAAACTTTATTCACTTAGAATTTAATATTTAATAACTTACATTAGAATAATCAAAATCCACCGATCTAGCTTGAAATCCCGATTTGCATGTAAAGTTTTGTACGAATTGATGAAAAATGAAGTCATACCAAGCCATGTAGTCTGGAGCTATCTTACCTGGGATCACACACTTTCACTCTTTATTCTCTTAGGTGAGCACATACATAGTCTATATCTCTCACAACTGATCCATGAACTGATAAACAACATCATAAGTGGCACTTTTATTACCTCTCCGTGCTCTAAATGGCGTTAAAGGTCTCGGAGGAATAGCTTGTACATAGTCCCACAGCAGTAACACTCTCTCTGGATGATACTACTCCATGACGTCCTTAGCTTTTAAGCAAACCGTGAAAAATGTGATTGGAGGCAATGGATGATGTTTCTAACTATCTTTATATGGATCCCAGCACATCTAATTACACTGGAGGTCATCTAGCTACTCTTACAAGACCTTCACATCTTGGCCATAATCACGTGTCTTCCATCGCTAAGCTCGCGAAAAACTATGGTCATAATTAAAATTCGTCTCTGGACTCAACGACGAAAAGTGCTCATAAATCCAAGTCTACATCAAATAAAACATTAATCATTAATAAATTTATACATAAACAAATTATAATTAACAAGTTATATAAAGTAAATCATAATACTTGAAAAAAGTCACATAACCGCCAATCTCATGTACTTTTGACCTACTTACAAGATCCAACTGTTTGTACATATGAACAAGAGCACCTGCACCCCACGCATATCCACTAATAATCGATAAATTCTCTAAACATGACAATAACGATACAGGAACATGCAATCCACTCTTATCCACGTAAAGTGTGCACCCAAGTAAGTGAAGCAAGTATGCTCGAATAACATATACTATTTCCTCATCACTTTTCCTGTTGGTCACATTGCCATAATTCGATCTCAACCAATGCAATTTCACATTTGACCCACGACCGGTACTTGTCGCCACTTTAGCTTGTGTAAGGGAGATGCCTAACAAATGTACTAACATTTTGTTTGCGCACTTCATGGAGATGTGCCTGCATGATACAATCCGCTCGACCACTGGTATGCCTAGGAGTGTAGCTACATCGTCTAGGGTAATCGTCATCTCTCCAAAATGCATATGGAATATATTCGTCTCCGGCTATCACCTCTCACAAAAAGTAGAGATGATGGTACTGTTGCATGTGCAATAACTGCAGTCAACTAAACACCCTAAGTTGAACTGCAAAATAGAGAAGCGAATACAGACCAATCATCGTTTAAAATCCATTGAGAGATTTTTTGGCTATAATTAAGAACCTTAAATTGCCTCGCTCCTATATAAAAAACAACAAACAATAAGATCATTTCTAACAAATATTATCAAATTTTACAAAATAATTACCTGCCCATCCCATATTGCAAAAGCCACATGTGATCTAAAATTTCTAAGAATCGAAGTATCAATCGAGCCTCTAGGACAAGGTTCAACTACTTCCTTTGCATCCTTTGAATCTGCCTGCTCAGCATGCTTGGCAAGTTCGACTTGTTCAGCTTGCTCTGCCTACTTGGCCTGATATCTCCTAACTCGTCGTCTCCTCTCAAAGTCCATGGGTCGCGATTGTCTTTCTTGAGATGACCTGCACCATGTGTTCTTGCCAAGTCTGAAAAAGAAAAACATTTAAATAATTATAAGCAAAACCTTTGGAACTTACTATAAAATTAATACCGAAACCTAATTAAATCAAATAATGCAATAGAATAAGATACACGTTTATAATGTAACTATTTACATCCCTAACCATGGCCGTGATTTGATCATACAATTTTTTTAATTTTAACCAATGCATGCAAGCAATTTCGCCAAAAATAATTAGGTGTATTTGTAACTTTGTATAATAATGAAATTAATAATCTAACCGGAGCAGAAGGGAAACAAAAAAAATATAATAAACTAACCTTTTAAAATGACTAAACAACATGAGTATTGAAATGGGTATATTGACAAACATCTATAAGACTTTGTTCTTTTAAACTCAAAATATGTCATATATAAAGTAGAAACTCGTAGGTTTCTGAGAACAACAGACATATCAGTCAAAGTTAGCAAATTATTAAACAATAGGCATTTTCACAAATGTGTGTAAGCCTTAAACTTTTAACTACAAAATATATGCAGTATATAAATCATATGCCCCTAAAAATAACAAAGAGAATTGAATAACATCCTCAAGATGGAGTATTTAATAATACCAAGGATCATTGAGGCATTGAAGTATATCAATGAATAACATTGAGGTGTTTTAGTTAGATACCATTCTCTAAAGAATCAACCAAGATAACACACGTCCCAACTAAATCAATTGAACAAATAATCATATAATTTTAACAAATTTACAATCCAACACAATTCAAACAAAAAATTATTTGGAAGAATACAAACCTTGGCTAAAAGTGGAACTGCAATCAAAGCTTGGTTGCTGCTTTTGCCACCTGCCATCGCCAATTATGTTATCGCCTTGCTTACTACTCAATCTTGACAAAAAAGTCAAAATGTGAAATGAGGTGCTTCACTACTGTTGGCTCCCCTCGCTCACTGCTCAATGATCGCTGCTAGTCTATAAAAGGGACCAAAGGTTAAAAGATTGTGAGAATAGTTGAAGATAGGAAGAGAGACAGACTGGAGGCAAGAAATGAGGATTAAATACCTTGCACAAGGCCAACAGCTTCGCACGTGTCCTTTCAGCGCAAGGTGACTTGCGCTAGGCCATCGATGCCGTTTCCATGAAATAAACCCTGAAATGGATACCTAGTAGCCTTCAAAGCTAGAGTTGCACAGGATGAATAAGGAGGAAGGGTTTTTGGAAGGGCTAGTGGGAGGAAAGGTTGGATTGATTTGCAAGAATAAAGGTTAATATTGTAATTTAATGAGATAGATTTAGTTGGTTTGTTTGGTGGGGCATATTTAGTAAAACATGGCATATATTTAAAATTTGTTTCTACTTTTTCAATGTGTTATCATTTATGAAAAAAAATTGAGTGTGAAGTGAAAAAAAAAAGGCGTATATTTATAAATTCTCCTTCCTCTACTCCCGACTCCCGACTCCTTCCTTTCTTGCGTTTATATTTCCTAGAAGATAAAAGAGTCGGCATCATCGATGTTTGAAACTTTGAATCCTCTTTAAGAAGAGGGAACCCAAAAACCACGACGACCTCAAGAAAACAACACCATCATCGTCGGGCTCTTCGGAAAAAGCAGCAACGGCTCCTCTTCGGAGATCCAGAAGCATAAGCGCCTTTTCGAGAGCCTCTCATTCCGGCTTCTCCATAAAAAGAGAAGACCCTCCCTGTGACAACAACAGCAACGACGACGAAACTTTTTTTCAAATTCCATTCTCAAATCCAACCAAATCACTTTCAAAACGAAACTTAAAGCACTTGCCGCCGATGATTGTAATAATAGAAGAGGCAGATCTGTTTCCAGAAATGGTCCAGATGGAGAAGGGTTCACGGAATAGCAAGGACTTGTTTTGCAGCTTGGCCGTTGTGTGGATACAACGAGACGTGGCCGCTCTGGCTCTCGCACTCCGCTTTCAAGAACCCATTTTGCTATTTCTGAGGTTTTCCTAAATTTCTTTCACTCTTTTATAAAAGAATCAGATTTTTGTTCAATTTAATTTCAAATGGAAATACTTTGAATGAATATTTTGCTATTTAGGTTCCGCATTTTCAAAGAATAATTTCTGGAAAATAATCTTTTTTTCTAGAAAAGTTTGGGTGTTTTGAAAAATACATAGTTTATTTTTTATTTGAGAAATCAAAGGCAACAAAACGAGAATTTTCATCAAATCTTTATCAACATCACTTGCTCATATAGATGTACGGTGAGAATTTAATCATTAGTGAACTTTTTATGTCATTGTGATCGTTAAGTTTTTATCTATATTCGACATTTTCTTGAACACATTGCATTTCACGATTAGATTTTGGTTGTGAAGTTCCAACTGACGAAAATGGTTTTGCTCCAGTCTCAAAGTTTACAGGCATTGAGTCTAACTTCATTTGTTTTTTTCCAAATCAATATCAGTAAAGAATTTAACAAAACTTCTTCTTTCCATATCTTTGCTAACAACTAAAACTATTTCATTATGCCTCTCGACTTTCTTGTTAAAAAATTGTTCAATCTTAAAATGTGTCTGTTTCATACCACAAAACATAATAAAAATAGTTAATTTATTGTAATAGAAAAATATTAAAATATTATGATCACTATTTGATCATATATATTTTTTATCACACATTATGATCTTCAAATTGTTATCGCACTTAAATTCATTATTTTTTCAAATTTTGCATGTAATCTGTCATGTATTTTTTTATTGTCCTTTGTCCATTATGCTCGCATCCAATATTGAATATTTGAAAAATAGTTGCAGCCATTTGAGCAGTGGCTTGTATTTTGAATGTGTTAGATGATTTATTTCCCTTTTAGACTTTTTAGCACTTATTTCTATAAAAATATGCTCTGTTGGTTTTGTCTGCCTAATTTGCTTTTTTTTTATTAACATATTTTTACAGTAATAATTATATTAAGAAGAAAATATAAAAAAAATAATATAATAATAAATAAAAAAAATGTACTTCCAAGTATATAAAAAGAACAATAATATTAAAGAAAGTATATGAAAAGAATAATTTTAATAATATAAATAATTAATTCAAATGTTAAACAACTTCAATCTCATTCAAATAAAAAACATAGGAAACTCTTTAAACATAACAACATAGAAAAATTTTTTACGGGTCAATGAAAATTTAGCACAAATGTTTTAATACTTAAAAAGTTTCTTATGTTTTATATTTGGTCGTGATTAAAATTGTTTAAAATTTGAGTTAATTATTGATATTATTAAATTATTGTTTCTTTCATATAATTTCCTTAGTTTTAATGTTGCTTTTATATACTTAATAGGTTTGTTTTTTTATTGTTATTTATATTTGCTTTTTAATATAATTACTATAATAAAAAAATATTAATTAAAAAAAGAAGTGGGCACATCAAAGCAGTTGAGGTGAATAAAAATTATGGAACATATTTTTTGGAATTACTTGTTGAGGAGGCTAAAAAAAAAGTATTAACCATCCAACATGTTCAAAACATGCAATTGCTTTAAGTGGCTGCAACAATTTATGAAAAATTTCATGTTAGATGCAAGCTTAATCATGTGAAGAATCATTTTAGAATAGTAAAAAAATATATTGTATAGCATACAAAATTTGAGAAAATAATAAATTTGGATGGGATGACAATTTGAAGACGAAAATGCATCATAAAATCATTTGAAAGTATAATGTTTTAATATTCTTATTTTAATATTTTTTCTATTGCAGTAGATTAACAATTTTTATTATGTTTATGATATGAAATAGGCACATACAAAGTATGAACAAAAAACTTGGGATATAGGATAAGATGGCCTTGGTATTTGGTTGTTGTCTAAGAGATGACAATTGAGAGTCTTATTAAGTCCTTTACTGGTATTCATTGGAAAAAAAAAACTAATGTGGCTGATTTGGTGCTTATAGACTTTGAGACTAAAATTAATGAGGCCAAAGCAAAAAAATCTTTGTCAATTTAAACTTTACAACCAAGGTCTTATCATAAAAGTGAAAATGTTTAAGAAAATAGGAAAAACTTGATAATCTTGTAAGAAAACATGGCGAGATTGCTAATGCCATAAAAAATTTACTAATAATCATGTTTTCATTGCATATATTTATTAGCAAGTGGTGTCGATAAAGAGATTTGATAAAAATCCCTATTACTGTCTTTGATTATCTAACGAAACAGGATAAGCAAGCTAACGCATTGATCACTAAAAGTAAGAATCTTAGGAGACTTTAGCTTGAAAAAGTTCTTGAATAGTAAGAGATGAGATTTCATATGTTTACTGTTTTGATGTAGTTGATAGAATGGAAACTACTCGCTTAAGTATGCTAAGTATGACTATTGTAGGATTATTTAATATAAGAACAATATTAGCTATTTTTCTAGCTTAAAGATTAGTTTTTTTTAAACAAAATCCTACCACTTATATTATTATTACAGGCATGGTTTGTAACTCTTATAGGATTATCTTTTGGTAAAAACAATATATAATCTATTTTACTGTATTCCAAGTTTGTAGGAGGTTTTATTAGGTTATGTTTTTAATTTCATTAATAGCTATTTTCATATTTATAACAGTTATTATTATTATTATTATAATAAATTTTTTTGAATAAGTGTGGTAACATTATTTAAATAGTTATGTGAAGAACACTATTTTGATCCAAATGTACCTGAAAAGACCAAACAACAAAAAATATTTTCAAAAGATCATCTAAACAATAAAAAATATAAAGATTTTTCTGAAAATAAGTTCATTTTTCAAAAATGATTTTTTGGAAGTTAATTTTTGTGAAACAAATAAAATTTTGGGCTATGTTTGTTTCATTGAAAATGACTTTCAAAAAATGATTTTTAAAAAATGATTCAAAAAAATCATTTCTTAAAAAAGTGATATTTTTTGGTGTTTTGTTGATACGTTGAAAACATTTTATTTTGTTTTGTTGTTTTCCTAAAAGTTCACATTTCTGGAAAAATAACGTTCTTCACATAATTAACTATTTAAATAATGTTTGTATATTAATAATAATATTAATAATAAATCATAAATATGAAAGGAACCATTTTTTATTAATAATAATAATAATAATAATACTAATAATAATAATAATAATAATAGGATCCCACAAACTTATAATTAATATAAGAGACTGACTATTCACACCCTATCTTTTTCTAAACACACCCTATCTGCTATTCATACCCTACTTCTCCCAATTCTCACAAACTCTTCACTACTCACACCCTAAATCCCTAAACATTAACCCCAAAATACCCCTTAAACCCACCCACCACACAGCCAGCTCTCTCTTCCTCTCCCATTCCCCATTTTCCATTAAAACATATTAAACCCACCCACCACACAATTGGCTCTCTCTTCCTCTCCCATTCCCCATTTCTGTTCAGTCACACCCAATGGATAAGCAGTGATTCCTCTCTTAGCATCTTACCCGGCAAAAAGCCTTAAAGAATGAATAACTGGCTCAAAGCATAGAAATCAATTCCTGCTATCATTGCTAATGAATCAACTGGTATTGGACTACTCTTAAAGGCAAGGGGGGATTACTCTTAACTAATTAAGCCTAAAGGCTATCCAGCTTAAGGATGAAATTCTTTAGATGGGAATACCCCGTCAGTAGCAAAGGCAGAAGGAAATTAATCACCAGTTTCATACAAACTCACGAATAAGGGAGGATGCCAAAAATCCATTTCGGCAGGAACTCAGGAACACGAGGAAGGAACTCATGTTTCCAGGCAGGAACTCATGTTGGGTTTGTGTTTGATTTTTGCATCTCTTTCATGGCTCACGGCAATGAATTGCTGCGGCAATGAATTGCTGCAGCAATGAAGACCTTGCTGCACCCAACACGTTCATTGATGAGACAAAATCAGCACCAGAGACATATAACAAGGTTGAATTGTTGATTACTTAATGGATATAACGACCATATTAATTAATCCGATTCCAAGACCTATAGCTTCGTTTATCTTCTTAAATGCATTCTTTGATAAGAACACTGAATACCGGCTCAATATATGCAGCAAATAGCAACATCGGTAGTCCATTACTGGGGCCTTTTGGTAGCACTCGGCAGTAAACTACTGAGGGCGAATAAAGACACCCGGTAGTGTACTGTCGAGAGCCAATAAAGGCCCCCAGCAGTCCACTGCTTGGAGTCTTTGAAAGTGCTCAGCAGTTCACTGCTGGAGCCCTTTGCTGGCACACAGCAGTGGACTGCCGAAGGCCAATAAAGATATCCGGGAGTTTTAAAAATCCAGTTTTTCTAGGTTTAATGGTCATTTACTACAAGGATATTTTAGGAATAAAAACTTCATTAAAAATAGGGTGTGCATAGAAAAAAATAGGGTGTGAATAGTCTGTCTCTTAATATAATAAATTATATATTGTTCTTATACAAAATAATCCTACAACAGTTAGAAATCATAATTAGCACTTTTCTATACAAAATAGCTAATATTGTTCTACACAAAATAATCCTACTGGAATCATATTTAGCATGTTCTCACACAGAACCATATCACTCACGTAACAATAATCACATTCCATCTCTAATTCTTAAAGAATGTTTTGCTAATGTCTCCTTAGATTCCTATTTTTAAGCATAAAAACTTTAGCTTGCTTCTTATGTTCTACTAAATAATCAAAAGCTGCAACAAGATACTCTTCGTTAAATCCATCCGTTGACATAACTTGCTCATAAAGATGTTTTGTGCTACTTAATCATTAGTAAATTTTTTATGGCATTAGCGATCTTATTGAGTTTTTCAACCATGTTGTCAAGTTTTTCATGGTCAATATTTTCTGAACATTTTTTCTTTTACAATGAGATCTTGGTTCTGAAGTTCTAAGTGAAGAAGATGTTTTTCATCTAACTTACTGATTAACTTCAGTCTCAAAGCCTACGAGCATTGAGTCAACCTCATTAATCTCTTCCAAATCAATATCAATAAAAAATTTAGCAAAACTTTCCGTTGCCATATCTTTGCCAACAACCAAAGCCATCTCATCATATATTTCAAGTTTTTTGTTCAAAAATTGTTAATTCTTCAAATGTGCCTGTTTCAAATCATTAACAAAATAATACTAGCTAAACTATTGCAATAAAAAACTTAAAAAGAATGTTAAAATACAACTGTAACTGCTTCATCATATGCTATTTATTTTGTCACAAGTTATCAGATTCAAATTGTCATCCCATTCGAATCTACTATCTTCTCGAATTTTATATATAATATGTGATGTATTTTTAACAATTTTAAGATGATTATCAACATGATTACATTCACATTCAACGTTGAATTTATTAGAAATAATGGCAGCCACTCGAGCAAGTGCATGTGGTTGAAAATATTGGATGGCTTATGTCCCTTTTAAACTTCCTTAGCAATTATTTCCAAAAAAATATGTTTCATCGGTTTTGTCTACCAATATTGCTTTAATGTATCAACTTCTTTCTTTGATTTATTTATTTATTTCTATCTACAATAATAATTATATTAAGCAAACATAAATAATATGTAAAAAAACAATAAACCTCAAACCATATAAAGAAACATTAATATTAAAGAAAGTATGTGAATGAAACAATAATTTCAATAATATAACTAATTAACTCAAATGTTAAACAATTGCAATGCAATCCAAATAGAAAACATAAGAAATTCTTGAGACATGACAATATTTAAAATTAAAAATTTGAGTCTACACTAATTGGTTCTAACCATGTAATCATTCTACATAACTTATGCAATTTCCTCTCTCTTGGTAGTCCATCCTCAAGTTTCTTCTCTCTCTTCTCACGCTGTAAGAGTTGATCTTATAGTTAAAGGCTCACTTTCATCAAGTGATCCTTGATTTGAGTCATTAGGATTAACTCCCATTATATGGTTATGAATGATGCAACATGCCATCACTATATCTCTACTTGTGTTTAAAAATTCCAAAATGGTTCAGCATCTATCGCATGAAAATGTTTCTTTAATTTTCCAAAGACTGCTCAACAATAGTTTGCAAAAATGAATGACAAAGATTAAAGAGTTCCTTTGCATTTTCTAGACTTTGATCAGTAAACTCTTTCAAATGATATCGAACATCACGATATAGACATATAATTCCATTTTAGATGCCATATGCAGCATTAGCAAGGTAATATTTGCCTACAAGTTTACAAAATTTAATTATTGCTAAATGCATTCTAAGCATAAATAAAATATTGTTATTCATTAGTTTTAAATGTTTCCTTTTGGATTTCTAAATCCTCTTGGGCAATTAAGTGCATCATTTAAAATATGAAAATCATGTTCACTACTTTCCCAACTAGTAAGTACATAGGAAAATTTCTGATCACAAGTGATGGCAGCCAACACATTTTGTGCTGTTCCCCCTTTACGACTAGGTAATCTTTCTTGAATTTCAAGTGACACAAATGCACAAGCATGAGTTCCATCTAATGCTCCTATAGTCTTTAACATAGGAGAAAAATCTTGGGTTGTTTGTTATTTCAATAGGAGTTGACTCATGGGTAATCTAATGAGAAGCTTATATAATTTTAAAATAGCTCTCAACACAATCCTAAAGTAAAGGTGAATTGTCCAAGTTGATCTATAATAACTGGATCCAATCACCTGTAATCTTACATTATAACCAATTAAATGTAGAAAAATTTTAACTCGCTCCCTAACATCCACCCATCTAGTTGATTATAACAAATTATTCTTATTAAGAATGTCACACAACTTAAAAAATGCACTTGGATGCATCCTTATCATATCAACACATTTTTTATCACCTCCATATAAAATGCTATTAATATAACTTTCTCTATCATAATCTGGATTTACACAAGGTTCACGGGCTATTTGGTTAGTAAGTTTAAATCTTTCAACAACAATAATTCCAAAAGTTAATACTGATGTAGTGCAGCCATAATAGATTCACGAATGGAATTATTATCCATCTATAGATTAAAATTATTAATCCTTAAAATATATTAGATGTGAAGTTTTAGTTAAAGAAAGTAATGATCTGGAAAGGGTTGTTGAACACTTAACACTTGTAATCAGCAGAGAATAATTTGATTTAAAATTGCTTCAATTCAAGAAAATCAATCTTCATTTACACAAACAAAAGATAGTTTATTTGTAATTGCTTAAAAGATCTAAATATTGGATGTCGGAAACGATAATTGAAGGCAACAACAAAGGTCAAGAAGATACGTCAGACATAGGAACATAAAAACAAGAAGAAAAAGAAAGGTTCGGGTTTTCATCTTGTTTTTATGTGAGAAAGGAAAACGAGCTGAAGAAAAGGCCGACAAAATGGACAAAATTGCTTTGCAATATGCTTTGAACTATAAAAACCTTGCAATGTGGCTTGAACTATAACAACTCTGAATTTATGAACAAAGATTAGAGAACATTTCATAGGATATATACTACAGACAGACAACAAAACTCAAGTACCACAACGGAAATCACAGATACTAAAGTTGTACTACATACCGACAACAAAACTTACCAGACAGGAGATCTCAGATATTGATGTTATTCCTACACACCGACAACAAAACTGAATACCAGCCGGAGATCACCGATATTGAAGTTATGCTACACACATACAACGAACCCAAGTACCAGACAAAAGATCATTGATACTGAAGTTATGCAGTAAACAAAAGCTAAAAAAGGAAAATCCAAAACTTACTCCAATTCGTGAACTGAGTGAGTGATATTCTCCTGTCAAAATGGATAAACAAAAGTTGTTAATAAAATCCAAACTTTTAACTATTGCAAAGGGAAAAACTAAAAACAGTAACAGTACAAGAACCAGGGGAGCAGAGACGAGGTGAGAGAAGTTGAATCAGAGGTTGCCTGGCGAGACAAGCGGCAGTGCCGGCAAGAGAATCGACGGTGCAACTTGCTTTTCAAAAGATTCGGGTTGTAGCATATCTCTTGGGTTTCCGGTTCGCAGTAGATTCCTTTGAGTTTTGAAGGTTTTTGAGGTTTCAGCAAGATGAGTTTTGAAGGATGATTTTCGGCAAGAAGATCAGCAGCACTGACAAGAGAATCGCCGGTGCAGCTTGGGTTTCAAAGGTTTCGAGTTGCAATGGATCTCTTTGGGTTTTAAAGGTTTTCGAGCTTTCAGCAAGATGGGTTTTGAAGGGTAAGTGCTGGCAAGAAGGTCAGCGGCGTCGACAAGAAGATAGGCCGCAACGGCAAGTGTAGGTTTAGCGGCAGATGGTTGTGGGTTTGGGCGAAAGGGATGCTTTTATTCAAGGGTTGGGTGGTTTTAGGTTTCTGCAGGGTGAGTTTACTTCACCCATTTCATTTTTTTCAAAAATAAACGATTTTTGGTTAATAAAAAATAAAATTCAATCAATGAAAAATTTTTAAAGATTTTAAAAAATTATCTTTCTCTTTTCAAAAGGGGAAGACAATTTCTAAATTTATGTCACTCTTAAGAAAAAAAGCTCCTATTGAAACTCAATTTAATCTATAATGAGTTAAAACAACAAACAATAGAAAATATTTTTCAGCATATTAACCAAACAACAAAAAATATTAGTTTTTTAAAAAAATCAAATTTTCAAAAATCATTTTCTGAAATTCATTTTATGCGAATCAAGCGGAGCCGAAATGTCTTCCCCTTTGAGAAGGGTAAGACAATTTTGGAAATTTGGAGGTTTTTTCAATTGATTTGTAACTTATTCTCTTTTGATTTTGATATTTTTGGTGAACCAAACATCGAAAAATGGTGAAAACAGTTTTTGGAAAATGAATTTGGTGAACCAAACAAATCATTAGTTTTTTCTTTCTTTCTTTAGATTGAAATAGAAAAATAGTTAGTAAAATGAAGAAATATTTGGAATTTCTCTAACTTGTTTCTCCTTATTTATGAAATTAAAAACTGAACACAGACAATTATAAATGGTGTTTCAATCTAACAGCTTTCCTAAATGGATAACCAAGAAACAAATCAATTTGGCTAGAGAAGATAGGATAATCTCCCCTAGATATTAGTAAACTAACCTATTCTAATAGGATTTGGTATGGTTGATTGAGATCCTCTTATTCTACTAATTCATTAATAATAAGTAAATAATTAGACTTGATCATGGGCCGAGCTGGGCCTAAACAAGAAACTGATAATTTTATCTATACCCAAGCTTGACCCGGCCCGATATTTGGGCCTTAATTTATTGTCCAAGCCCATTTTAAAAATTATAGAAATAACCAAGCCCACCCAAGTAAATAAAATTTTTATAACACAAAAAATAATATAATATAAATGGACATTCATTTTATACATTACATTCATTCTACACATTAGAAGTTTATAACACATGGTTTTCACAATTTATCTTAAGTCTAAGAAACACTTAATAACTAATATATACAAATAAACTTCCGTAAAATACTACAAGAGCAACTGACTTGACTTGTCTTTAAATATCTTCTTCAAACCTACAAAATACAAAACTATATTTTAATAAAATATTAAATTAACTAAATTATAATATAAAATACAATACTCAACAAAGGAGAATGACACTTTTATTTGGAAAGCTAAAAGTAAAACAAACATTCAAGCATATTGGATTAGAAGCTCTAACATCCCAAGCATTTTGAAGCATTGACAAAAATGGATTCACAATTGGGACTTAAAAACTTCTAAGAATAGAGTCTTATGTAATTACAACAAGTTTAAGAAAAGTTTCAGATTTATCCAATTGTTTATATTTATTAATACCACGTTAACTAGCAGGGGAAAAAAAAGAGTTGTGATCTCTTTAAGAAGCTAACCAGTTAGGAAAGATCAAGTAGACAACTCTCCAACAAAAAGTTCCACAAGTTTCAAGGCTGCAAGGCTGCAAGGCTGCAACACATAAAAATAGAAAGAAATAAGTAGAATTTCAAAGAACATTCAAACATAATGGATTAGAAGCTTCAACATCCTAAGCATTTTGAAGCACTAGCAGAATAATTGTTGATAGTCTTATGTTAAGTACAATAAGTTTAAGAAAAGTTTCAGCTTTATAATATTATTTATATTTATTAATATTACATTAACTAGCAGGAAACAAAAAAGAATTGTGATCTCTTTAAGAAACTAACCAATTAAAAAAGACCAAGTAGGCCACTCTCTAACAAAAAGGTTCAGAAGCTTCAAGCTGCAGCACTAAAACACATAAAAAATAGAAAGGAACGGAGCAGTAAATGAGTTAGTAAAATCAAATTATTTATATTTATTAATATTGCATTAACTAGCACGAAAAAGAAGAATTGCAATCTCTTGATTAAGAAGCTAACTAGCTAAGAAAGACCAAGTAGCCACTCTCCAACAAAAAGTTTCAGAAGTTTCAAGCTGCAACACTGCAACACATAAAAACAGAAAGGAATAGAGCAGTATATGAGTTAGTAAAATTTCCAAGTTTGTGCAAGATTAGAAGATATACTAGATTTTCTAGTTTCAACTACTACAACATATATCAGTTTAGTGTAAGACATTTTGTAATGAGTTGACAAATCAAATATTTCTTAACAAAAAAAGAATTAAGAAGCTAACCTAAAAGGCCATGGCAGTAACATCATTATCATCATCACTAGAAACAAAAGCTTCATCTTCCAATGCTAATAAAAAAAAAAGAGAGAGAAAGAGATTAAACATTTAGGAATTCCAAACTAGTAAGAATGTAATAATAAAAAATAATAAATGGAAAAATAGTACCCGCTGAAAAACCTTTAGCACGCATCCAATCATCAAAACAAACAATAGCTTGCACTGTTTTTGGTTTGAGTGAACTCCTTGAACAAGTAAGAACTTTCTTTCCAATACTAAAAGTTGACTCAGAAGTCACGGTAGATATTGGAATTGCTAAAAGATCACGAGCTAATAACGAAAGTTTAGAGTACCGAATTGAGCTTTTACTCCAATAATCCAAGATGTCAATATCACTATTCAACTCAACTACTTTTTCTTCCAAGTAAAGATCCAATTGTGACTTTTCAATATTAACTTTGGATTGACTTAAAAACAATTTGTAATCATCACTCTCATCAGAACCTATTCTCCCATTAACCTCACCCACATTAAAATTATGCAAGCTAGAAACCATATCAGCCCCCATCACACTAGTTGAAGTGTTAGGTTTGGAACTCTTCACATACTCATCAAGTAAGAGTCTAAGAGTACTCAAAACACTTTGTACAAACTCCGAGGCATGACTACCATAAAGTTTAGTATAACAATATCCCACATAGTTTAACTTGTAACGAGGATCTAAAATGGCAGCACATGATAACACCAAACTATACTCAACCCAATATTTGTTAATTTTTTCTTGCATCCCCCTAACCATTGGAGTTAAGAATGTATGTGGGCCTTTGAGAGTATCTAGCAAACAATTGTGGACCTTTCATACACCTCTAAAATAAATATTTACTGTAGGGTATTTAGAACCAGAAAACACACGAGTCACATCATAGAAAACTTTTAAAAACTTGCAAGTAATGCAAACATTACCCCATTCCTCCTCTGAAAGTGCAAAGAGTTGAAAATCTTTATCCCGTTGCCCCCAATAGATTAACACATCTTTGTAATAAAGAGTAGAATCAGACATCAAGTATGTAGAATTCCATCTCACACACACATCTAGTCGCAACTTCTTGGTTACATTCACTTTAAAACTTTTTTCAGCAATATCATAAAATCTTTTATTATGAGGACTAGACTTTTTTATGTATTTAATACCATTACGAATTTTACTAACAACATCATCAACAAGATTCAAACCAGGTTGAACAATGAGATTTAAAATATACCTACAGCATCTAATTTGAAAGAAAGCACCATCACATAAAAGGGCACTATTGGCACGAAACCAACTTTTGAGAGAATAAGCCAAGACATCATTGTAAGATGCATTATCCAAAGTGATGCTGAAAATTTTTTTATCTATATTCCATTGAGCTAAGCATAAAAAAAGTTCATTTGCTATGTTCAAACCATCATAAGGAGGGGTTAAAGCTCTAAACTTTATTATTCTCTTCTGCAATTTCCAGTCATTATCAATCCAATAAGCAGTAATACAAATGTATTCATCATTAGCATGCTCAGATTTCCAATTATCAGAAGTTAAACATATTTGACCAGGTGCTTCAACCAACAATGCTTTGGCATTCTCTCTTTCCTTTGCATAATAACTTAAGACATCCCTAACAGCTGTATGTCTACTTATATTCTTATAGTAAGGATTTACATCACTCATCATGTATCTAAACCCTGATTGCTCAACTGTACTAAAAGAATGTTTACCACAGACAAGAAAAGTTGATATAGCTTTACGACATTCTTCTTGGTCATACTTATAATTTCTTAACCCCTAAACCACCTCCTAAAGGTGTTTGAGTTGCTATGGTATATTGAGTAATATCCTTATTTTTCTTCTTAAGGCAACCATTTAAATGGCGTAGTAAGTGAGAAGTTCCACTAGAAGATTTTGCTGAAAGAACAATCTTATAGTAGTTACATTGTGCCTTTGTCATATCTTTGTCCTCACATTCAAGTATAGTCATATCATTCCATACCTTAGTAGAAGATTTTTTCTTTGGCGCTTAGAAGTATTTTCGTACTCATTATACCCATCCTTCACAATTTATGGGGGTATTTGAATTTGCCATTGCCACATATGTCTGTCTAGTAGTTGTCAAAAAAATACAAAATAAAAATTAAATTTTATAAATCAATAAGCTAACTTTTAAACTATAATCAATTTAAAAATATTTCATCCAATACAGAATACTGACTATTATTATTGACAAATTATTTAAAAATTAAATCAGATTAATAAAAGCCTACATGTTTCGAGCCAAATCTAATAACTGATAACCAATTATCTAGCATATATTCAAACCATTTATCTATCATTCTTACTAACCAAATATGATAACCGATAAGTCCTATGGCTTTGCACATGCAACCATTTGTGTACATAAATAAAATAACATTCCATTAGTCCAACAATTATTAAAATATAATCCTTCACCATATTCAACAAATTTAAATATTATTAAAAAAATTATAGATGAATTTTTCTAGATAACTTGTTATCTTTGCCAAGATTCCTATTTAGTTCTTGTACGTAATTTTTGTTTTGTTAAAAATATTTAAGATAAGTAAGTTCTTCAATTTTTAAATGAAATAAAATATGAATGATTGGTGAATTTTATCTTAAGAAAGTAAATCTAGATGAATTTTTAAATTTTATAATTAAAATTAAAAAAAAATTTATGTCTCGTTTTTTAATTATCAAATATTAAATTTTACTGCCATGTACAAAAAAATCACGAACTCAAATCTCAAAACAACTAAAAATAAATAAATTTTAAAGCTTGTGCAACAAAAACCCATGAAACTCAAACAAGTGATATTTTCAAGTCACAGCACAGAAATGAAATAAAAAAAAAAGAGTCTGCTTACCCAAAATAAGAGCTTGGCTTATGAAATGAAACTTCCAAGAGGACTTCTGATTTGAAGACTGGAGAGGATGAAGATTGAATACCAAGAAAGTGAATTTTTAGGAAAAATCTATGGATTTTTTACTTGCTAGAATCTTCAAGTGACGTGAGTTGAAGAAAATGGGGCTTGGAGAAAATAAGGTTTCAATTGCTATCGGGTTCCTTCATCAAACAACAAAGGAAAAGGTAGAATTGTACTTGGTATTGGTAGAATAATCTAAAAGTAGGTAGGTTAAAGTGGATACATGGCTTATTCTTTAAATGGCCGTCCCTCCCTAGGTGGATTTTTTAGTAGGTTGACTTTAAATATTTAAAGGGCTTTATATGTATATTTAATGGGTTGTCTTGTCTTTAATGGGCTTATATATAATTTAATGGGTTATCTTTAAATATTTAATTGGTAAATAATATATTTAATGGGCATAAGTATATAGGATTATAGATATATATATATTGGGCTAATAAAAAAAATGCAAATAGTATCGGGTTGGGCTTTTAAAAAGTAAAACCAAGGCCCGACCTGAATTTTAGTTGGACCTATTTTTCTTGTCCAAGCCTGTTTAAAAAACTTAATATTTTGTCCAAACCCGACCAAATTTCAAACGGGTCTTTGGGCCTGAACGGGTAGCTCAGCCCTTGAGTAGGTTTATAAATAATCTTATATTTCTACATTCCTCTTCAAGTTGGGTTATGAATGTCAATCATGCTCAACTTGGACTTCAAGCTTTCAAAATTGTTCTTTGGCAAAGCCTTGGTG
Source organism: Heritiera littoralis (assembly GCA_031772115.1). Classification (NCBI taxonomy): domain Eukaryota; kingdom Viridiplantae; phylum Streptophyta; class Magnoliopsida; order Malvales; family Malvaceae; genus Heritiera; species Heritiera littoralis. The sequence goes on from JAPDPK010000015.1 coordinate 5,209,051, forward strand.
AAAATGTCTGCTATCTAATGGCTCATAGGAATTTAAACAAGATTTATGATGCTTTCTTTAACTTTTCCTTGATATAGTGGCTATCAATTTCTACATGCTTGGTTCGATTGAGGTGAATTGGATTTTTTGCGATGTTTATGCTAGCCCTGGTGTCACGCAGTACGAACATTGAGTTGCCTTGTCGAATCTTCAATTCCTTTAGGATCTTTCTTAGCCAAATGCCTTATCAGATACTACATTCCACCTATCCCCAAACCATAATAACTTTCTCCATTCCCATGAAAGTTTTTGGATGTACTATTCTTGTTCATATAAGTTAGCAACACTAAAGCAAAATTGATTGCAGTCCCTCAAGTGTGTTTTCCTTGGTTATTCACTGAATCAAATGGGGTATCGTTGCTATTCACCACTCACAAAAAAATTCTATTGCTCCATAGATGTCACTTTTTTCAAAAACCACCATTCTATAGCAAAAATGATATTCAAGGGGAGAATCATACTCAAGAATATTAATTTTTGGCTGTTGGATCCTTAGCCCCACATCCAACCATCCTTTACCAACCTGAAATTTCTAAAATCTAGCCACCTCATAACACCCTACATCCAACCAACCTTACCAACCTTGAAATTTCTCAAATCTAGCCACCTCATAACAACCTAAATCTTCTTGATTTTATGGCCAAGTAAGGGACAGCAACCAAGGAGTTGATTGTATACTCAAAGCGTAAAAAAACTCAAAAGGATGTAGATGACTAAACTTCTCCGAACAATGACCAAGAATCTAACCTTAGTTTCAAAAAAGACGAAACTAACACAGGTAAAACCTCTCTTGAACCTGAAATCAAAATATGTGAACCTCTTGCTGATCTAGATACACCTATTGCCTTGAGAAAAGGTGTAAGGAGTTGTACTCGATAAATTGCCAAATTTGGCTCCTATAAAAAGTTGTAACCAACCATTTGTGCATTTGCCAATAATCTTGATTGTTTCTCCTTATTTCTGAAATTACAAAGTGAACAGAGACAAATATATAATTTTTTGAATGAGTATAATTCTTCTATCTACATAATGAGTATGTATAGGGATTTAAATAGGGTTTTTAGAAGATCCTACAATTTTAGAAAACTAAAAACACAAAATCCCATATAATAGGGAGATAAAAAAATAGGAAATAAATCAGGAAAAAAATAACCTACTCAAATTGGGTAACTAAATCCCTAATCTAAGGAAACAAAATAATTCTCAATCTTCAAATATTTCAACACTCCCTTTTAAGCTAGGCTAAAGACATCAATCATACCATGCTTGGAGTTTAATGAATCAAAGATGCCTCTCGAAAAGGCTTTGGTGAGAGTATCAGCAACTTAGACTTGTAGGTGTGTACTGCACTTCTATGATTCCTACTTCAATCTTCTCCTTGATAAAGTGTTGATCAATCTCAAAATATTTCATCCTAGTGTGATGTACAAGATTCTTTGCAATGCTTATGGTGGATTGATTATTACAATATATCTTCATAGGTTATTCACTAGTCATTTCTAGTCACAATAATGTCATCAACATAAGCAATACGAATGGCGATTTTATCCTCAGGAGAATGCTTCACTAATAGATTATGGTAAGCTTGACATTGATAATACCTATTCCTCTTGATTGCCTTTATGAATCGATCAAACCATGCTTATGGGGATTGCTTGAGTTTGTATGATGACTTCTTCAATCTGCACAGTTTATTGTTGAAGCTATATTTTCAAGCCCTGGAGGAATTACCATGTACACTTCCTCTTCAAGATCACCATTCAAAAAGGCATTTTTTGACATTTAGTTGATATAATGGCCAATCAAGGTTTGTAAAGAGTGATAATAAAACCCGTATTGTGTTTAGTTTTGCAACAGGGACAAATGTCTCCTGGTAATCAATTCCATATGATATGAATAGGAAAAGCCTTTTACAACTAGTTGAGCTTTGTACTTATCTATGCTCCCATCTTCCTACTATTTTATGGTAAAGATCCATTTACATCCCATTGGAGTCTTTCCACTTGGAAGGCTTGTCAACTCCCATGTTCCATTCCTTTGAAGTGCATGAATTTCTTCCTATACTGTTTTCTTCCAATTTGGGCTTTATAGGGCTTCATATACATCTTTTGGGACCTGCACATTATCAAGATTGGAAACAAAGGCATGGGAGGTAGGGGAAAATCCCTTGTAAGAGATGAAATTATACAAGGGATGTTTAGTGCATGATTTCACACACCCTTCCTCAAGGCTATAGGTTGATCCAAATCATCATTAGAAACATCACCATGTAGAGATTTAGTTTCAGTGTTATCTTTACTAGGCATTAAACTTGGGTTTGCTTCTTGGGTTTACCATAGGGGTGACTGTTGTCTCTATGTCTTCGCGTCTAGCTTGTCTCCTTGAGTAGACACGAAGTTTCTTTGGATTAGCTTATTGTTGGAACTTGGATTATGGTAGAATTTTTTGGGTTAGGCTTCTCAAATCGTGGTAGATTTTGTCTTTCAGACTATGATGTACTTTTTGGGCTTGGATTTAGGATTTTTGGATTGATAGGATCATTACCAAGAGATTAATTTAGAGTGGTTCTTGTGTTTTCAACATCTCAAAGATGGCATTCCCTCATAAATTCACGCTCCCCTCCAAATGGCAGATTTTGAATAAAATGGTTTTTGTTCAAAGAATGTAACATCCATGCTAAAGTAAAATTTTGGGTGATTGGAGAGTAGGATTTGTATCCTTTTTTATTTGGAGAGTATCCTAGGAATATGCATTTGATGGCTCAGGGATCTAACTTGCCAAGGGAATGTTGATGCACATGTACAAAAGATGTACAACCAAACACTTTAGGAGGAAGAGAATGTATTTGCCTATGTGTGAAGATATTTTTAGAAAAAGACATCACAAGGTGTCTGGAGCTTAAGGGTTCTTGAAGGCATTCTATTAATAAGGTATGCGGCAGTAAGTACTGCCTCCCCCCAAAAGTGTTTTGAAACATTTGAAGTGAACATGAATAACCCAGCAACATCAATAAGGTGTCTTTTTCCTCTTTGGTATGCCATTCTGTTAGGGTGTATCAACACAAGAACCTTGATGAGCCTTAATTTGATAAGAAAGCACCTAGAATGGAATTAAAATACTCTTTTGCATTGTTAGTCCTTAAGATTTGGATTTTGGTTTGGAATTGGGTTTGGATCCTGATGTTGAAGTTTTTGAAAATTTTACTAGCTTATGATGTTTCTTTCATTAGGTACACCCAAGTGAGTTTGGTATAATCATCAATAAATGTTAAGGATGAATGTGAAATTGTAATAGTTTTGTTCTAGAAGGATGAATGAGAACTTTTGTATGATTGATTAGGTTATGAATTTCGAACATGCTGTGAAAACTGACAGACTATACATTAGAACATACTCGAATTTTTTTAATGAATAGAGAAGGAAAAAGTTTCTGGAGATAAATAAAATTGATGTGTCCTAACTTATAGTGCTATAACATAATAGCACTTTTGTTATTGATAGAAGAAGAAAAAGAACATGGAAATAGATTAACTTGAAATGGTAAAACAATCGATTTTGTGAACTTGTCCCCTGAGAGAATTGTTTGGATGAATGAGATAGAGGCCTGAACATATCCTTGCATTGCCAATCATCTTCTACGAATCCAAGTCCTAAAAGAAACACATATATTTTTCAAATTTGGCATGACACTTCAAATTTTTTGTTAATTTGCTGACTGGTAATAAGTTGCAACTGAGATTAGGAACTAATAAAATTGAATCAATTGTCAAGTTCTTTGAGACCACAACAAAACTAGTTCTAACCACCTTGGAAATGGACCCATCTGCAATCTTTACTGTCCAGTTCTCATGACAACGTTTAAATGTAGTGAAAAGCGTGGGATTACCGACGATATTGTCTAAAGCTCCTGAGTCAACAATTCATGGACTTGATTCCTCTTTTTAGGCATTGAAAGCACTTAAGAAATTACCTTTGTGCACCAAGGATGCAATTCCAATAGTTGGATTTGTTGGTGTTGACTGGGGCTAATTGAATAATTTTTGTAATAACTCCAATAGTTCCTTGTTGAACAAAAATGGTTCGATAGAGGAACCTTATGACGGTTTGTCGTCGATTGAAACCATATTTCCTTTGCCTTTTCATTCCCTTGAGGGTTTCCAATCTGTGGGTTTCCCATGAATTTTCCATCATGTCTCTCTTGTGTGACCTTTTTTGCGACAGTGATCACACCAAGGTCATGATTGTTCAAGTCTTGTGGCCCACGAACAGCAAGTGTAGAATTCTCCAAATTTGAAGTAATTGGTTGAGTCCCCATCACAAATTTCTTCTAACTTTCCTCTTTATGAACTTTAGAGAAAGCCTTTCAAGTGGGGGTGTGAAACGGGTGGGGTAGGGCAGGCTTGGGTTGGCCTGTGCTAGTACGGGCATAAACGGGTCAAATTTTATATACCTGGTTCGTTTTTAACACAGGCCGGGCCAACCCAACCCTCGGGCCAAGTGATTTAAAAAAATTAAAAAAATCATTAAAATTCACATATAAATACAATCCAAAGACCATTACAATTCACTTACAATATTTTAAAATAAATAATTACAAATTAAAAAAAATTTGTATTAAACATTAAACTTTTCCAACATCTTTTTTCTCACTATCATTCATATATATAATATATATGTTATGGATTGAATTCAAAGTAAAATTATTTGAATTTATTTTTTTTGTTAAAATAAAATAAAATCATGTCTTCTATTATTTTGATAGGAAATAAAAATACATTAATAATAAAATTAAAAACTAATTATATATAAAATTAAAAAGGGCATAAATTGGTTGGTTTGCGAACCAACCCTTATCAGTGTGAACAGGCCCGCGCGGGTTGTCATAAATAAAAAAAAATGGCCTTTGAAAGGGCCACAGGTTTTAATGAATTAACCTGCGAGCTTTAGCCCATTTTACACCCCTACTCTCGAGTAGAGGGCAGTGGTTTCTTTCCAAAAATTCACCCATGAACTTCATCAAGATTTTTATTGAGACCAATTAAGAATTTGTAGATGTGTTTCTTTTCTACAATTTTCTTGTATTTAATTGCATTTGCTGGGCATTCCCACTTGAGTTCTTCAAATTTGTCCAACTACAACCAATAGCGATTAAGGGAGTTAAAATATTGGGTTACCGATTGGTCTCCTTGTCGTAGATCATGAAGAAGACTTTCAATCCCAAACAACTCTGATGTCTTTTCGTCACTTGAGTATGCTTCTCAAGCAACCTCCCAGATCTCTTGCGCAGTCTTGTACAAAAGAAAATTCTTGCCTATGTCGTTGGTCATTGAATTAATTAACCAAGACATCAAAAGTTTTAGCTTTTGATTGGCAAGATAAGTGAGAGAGGGCGTGTGAGGTCTAGAGATAGAGTCTGTCCAGCCAAAGCACTTCCTGGTGAAACTTCTGATCGTCAATCCTTATGGAAAAAAGCAGCTGAAGGGAGGAATTCTTTGTTCTTGGTGTTTGTTTACAATATTAGTAAGAGGGTTTCTAAGGAATCTCTTTGGAACCTATTCAACCTTAATGGAAAGGTGGTGGATGTTTACTTTCAATTAAGTCGTCATCCAAAGAATTCTAATAAAAGAGGAAATTTTGCTTTTGTTAGACATAGATTTGAACATGAGTCCAAAAAAGCTATTGTCAACGCTCATAACAGGGTTGTTGATGGACATTTTATTCAAATTAAGGAAGCCTTCTATGGTAAAGCGTCAAGAAAGAATGTTCCCTCTATCAACAAGTCTGTCTTGTTTGTTATGGAAAAATCTAAAGGTCAAATCCCCATTGAATCTTCTAAACTCAAAGATAGCAGGTCCTATAAAGATGTGGTAATTAGAGCCCCTCTATTTCTGTCAAGATGACAAGGACCTTTGATCAAGACGATGACAGTTAGTTATAGTACAGTGTTGTAAGGGAGCTGCAAAGATTCTTGAGTTTTTTGCTCCACAAGAGGCTATTACTCATGAAGGTTTTTTGTGTGGGGTCAGAACATTAGGGGGAAAACAGTCTTGCTCAGCTTTCCCTTTAATTTCGAATTGACAAAATTTCAGATGGAGTGTTTAAAATGGATTAAGGCTTGGTTCAGTAACTTGAAGAAGTGGGATGTACATGACATTAGCTAGGAGAGATTGATGTGGAGCAGGCTTAAAGGTGCCCCGCTTCACTATTGGAACAAAGCATTTTTCCATTTTGTTGGGAATACTTGGGGTTCACTCATGTCAGTGGATTTCAGTACTCTAAATAAATCTCGTTTGGATGTTGCTCAGGTTTTAATATCAATCAAAAGCTATATGGTTCTTCCATCCACTTTTGCCTTTTATGTGAAAGGTGATATGTTTAATATTAGAATTGTTGAAGAAGAACAATTTGAATTTCCCATGGTTCTTGGTGATAAAATTTGCACTTTGGTCAATAGTTCTAGTAAACTTCCCGGCAAAGCTATCAGAAAATCTTTAGGCGACGACGTTCCACATTCCTCTTCAAAAAAGGTCAGTAACGTTACTAGAGAATTAAATGTTGTCATTAGGACTCTGTCAAACATAAAACCCCTCAACTTCCTAATAGCATTGTTGGACCACATATATTAGAAGAATTTTCTGGTGGTACCACTCACAACAATCCTCAATGCACCTCTATTGTCCTTTTGAAAAACCAAACTAGCCTTTTAAATAATTTTACTCTTGAATTAACTGCAGCCCACATTATTGAACCCAATATTATCAGCCCTTCTCACTTATCTTTAGTCGAATACCAATCAAATCCAACCCTCTCCCTCTTTATCTCACATTTCTTTATCTAACCCATAAAATGCCAAAGCATCCATTCATCCTAAGCCCAACTCTTTATCAACTCATTCTTCCCCCTCTCTTATATCCTGTCCTGTAACAACGTCTTTCACAAACCAAAATTCCTTTCCCTTTCTCCCATCCTCTTGCCCATCTATAGCTCCTTCTTTTCCTAAACATTATTCTCGTAGGAAATTCCACACACAAGTACACCACTGCCATCTCCCCCCTAAATTAACTTTTAAAAAGAATTTTCTCACTTTGTCCAAGAAAAAGAAGAAGGCCAGGCGTGAGCTTGCAAAAATCTTTTTTGGAGAAAATCAACGTGAACTTAGGGACTCTGATATTTCTATTTCTGATCAAGATATTGAAAATAGAAATGAAATTTTATCCTAAGAGGTTAAAGTGACATAAGAAGTATGTGAGGCTATGGGTCTTCAATTCAAGCATAATAAGGAATTGGTGTTTAAGTCTATCATTGATTTGGAGGAAGATGTTCATCTCCCCTGAAATAGAGACCAGGTTGCTGGTCAGTAAGACTTCTCTTTTGGTTCTTTTGGTTTATTATCAATAAGGATTATTTCATGGAATGTCAAGGGGCTTGGATGCCCTGAGAAAAGGTCAGTTAAGAAGCTCATAGCAAAGCAAAAGCCATGGGTTTTCTTTATTCAAGAATCAAAGATTTCTTATGTTGATGTCAGGGTTTTAAAATCTTTGTGGAGTTCTTCTCATATGAAAGGAATTTTTTCTCCCTCAAATGGTGCATCTGGTGGTTTAATTTCTCTATGGAATGATAATTATTTTAAGGTAGATTCTTCGAAAGTTTCAAAGAGATATATTTTGTTGAATGGTACATTTATTTCTTATTCATTAAATTGTGTGTTGGTCAATATTTATGCACCGAATAATGATTTTGAAAAGGTTTCTCTGTGGAACGCTCTTCTTCATCTTAAATTGAAGTTTAGGGCTCCTTGGATTCTCAGTGGTGACTTCAATATTACTAGATCTGCTTTAGAAAAGGTGGGTTCACATTATAATTTTAAAGCCATGGATGAATTTTCATATTTCATAAACAATGCAATGCTTATTGATCCACCACTACTGAGGTGTTCCTTTACTTGGAGTAACTCGAGATCAGTGAGTAAGCTTGATCGGTTCTTATTCTCTGAAGATCTCTCTTCAATCTTCCTCTCGGTGACTCAATAGATTCTGCCTAAAGCTTTTTCGGATCAAAATCTGATTTTCTCTGTATTAACCAAAAGAATTAGGAACTTAAACCCTTTAAATTCTTTAATCACTAGCTTCAAGATGATAGCTTTATCTGCTTGTTGAAGAATAAATTGGCTTCTACAGCTTCATGCTTTTCCTCAAAAATCAGTATTTGGTCTAAGCTAAAAGCACTTAAAAGGGAAATCAAAAGTTGGAAGCAGGGCAATCATGGTAGCACTACAATGATGATCTCTGCTACTGAATAGGAAATTTCAGCTTTGGAGAGTGAAGCACAGTTAGCCCCTTTATCTGATGACAAAACTGCTCATCTTTTTCACCTCAGAAAGTTCTCTTTAGAATCTGTATAGAATTGAAGAATGAGAATGAAACCAAAAGTCTCGAGTTATATGATTTGTAGAAGGAGACAGGAATACTAAATATTTCCACAGTGTGGCTGTAAGGACCGGGAGTACCTGGATCTCCGTTAACTAGGGATTTACCACCCCAGTACCTTACTCATCCGTACTGTCCACTTTGAAAGCCCCAAGAGACCCTTACTGCTTTATCAAGGGATAACACCCCAATTCGCGTCCGAAGCGACTCGAACCCTTAACTTCATTAAAGGTCAAGTCACTCCTAACCAATTGTCCTTTTGTAACGTCCCTTTATACCAAAATACAAACCAATTTTTTCCTTTTTTCCACTTACTTGGTTGGGCTGTACATAGGGTCACTAATATATTCTTAAGCTAACTTTCCATTAGCTAAATTAATATTCTTTAATTACCTTGGTCTCAGTTTAAATTCTTTCACTAAACATGCATTCACAATTTGAATCATTCTACTTGAGAAAATAATTATCCACCAATGTTGCATGCATCGTTACAAACTATAGACATATCAAGTATTTCTTTTAATTACATCCCCATACTAGAATTGTATTGAAAATATAAGTCTGAATACAAAATGGGCGACTGTACATAATTTACCTTCAAGGGAGGAGTAAAAGCATCGAAAGACGCGATAGAACCCCTCGTACAAGCTCCTACTATAAATAATTTGGAAGGTGGAGAGGGGAGTGAGCTTATAAAGCCTAATAAGAAATATATATAAGAGATAGATACCAAAATTCTATATTCAAGTTTTCTAAATCATTTGTTAAATCTCTAGTTCATATGATTCAGAAACCAAATCATGCTTATACAATGCATCTGAAAGCATTTCATTTAAACTATAATAAAGCAAATGAATTCCGAACATAAATCCAAACATATATGTACTTATCATACTTAGTTTTAGTGCAGATAGCCAAAATAAAACCATATCAGTTTTGAAATCCAAATATCAAACATTCAGAATTCATATATGAAAATAAGTACAAAAAAGCATACACATACTAAACATGGAGACATATTAACGACTAAGTAATAATCATGCAGTCCAGATATTCCCGTGAGGGAAAGTGCAAGTTAGATAGACATATGGCCATAGCTTATAGGGGGTCTATAGTGATCACTGACAAGGTGTCAACTGGGCTCGTTGTGGACTGGATCAAGATCACACAACATCGGAAGTCAAATACGTACTACGGACGGGATCAAGGTCACACAGTACTCAAGAACTAATACCTACTGCGGATTGGATTAGGGTCATACTGTAGTCCAGAACTAATACTACAATGACTTTAGTTAGTCATGTCTCAAAACATTTATATATATTTTTGAAATTCAAAATCGTGTTCTCGAAACTTCACAAATGAATACATATATATTTCTTTCGAAGGTAGACAATTTCATGAATAGTCATAAATATTTTCTAAGAATACAATATGTTAGTAATTTCCATGAAAATCAGAATTTTGGATAAAAATTTCATAAACATTCAAAATCATGCAATTTAACATTTTTCCAAAACAAGCTTGCTGGAAAATTTGCTATTTTCAAATGGTTACTTAAGTTCTAGCTTAAATCACAAAATTAATATTTTCATAAAAACCGGTAGCACAATGGCTTAATTTTCTTAAAACCTCATGCAAGAAAAATATAGTTTATAAACCCAAGGCAACTGATTTTAAAATTATTCACTATCTCCTATGTTCTTATATATATATATATATATATATATATATATATATATATATATATATGTAAATATCTCTTACCCAAAGTGCACCACAAGTGCTTGTTATTGCACCCTTGTTCTTCTTAAGCTTCTTACTACTTCTTGATTTCCTTTTTCTTTAGTCTTTAATTTAGGGTATTAACTGTCCCATCCTTTGTATCATTTCTTCCTACATTAAAGCAGAAAATTAATAAAATTTATTATTGAATCACCTTAAGGAAATTTATATTTTAAATTCTTCCTTAAGTGCATTACCTTGTAACTTTATCTTGGCTGCCACTTGCTCCTTACTTCCTTACATGTTCTTTCCTTACTTAAACCTACATCAAAGATTATATTTTAACCTCCTTGTTTTACTCTACATTCATCATTTAAAAATCTCTTATTACTAACCAAAATCGAAGGCCCCTTAATCAACCTTGAACCTTACTGATTTGGTGCTGCTACGTACATCAAACTATGCAGCAACCTTGCTTGCATTCAAGGCTTTTTAACAGCTCTTGTACTTTGCCTCTCCCTTAGCTTTGGTTTAGCTCCAAATATAGCCTTATAATCACACTAACACAACCTCTTTTCACTGCTTACACTATCTTAATGCAGCCCTAAAAAACTCCTTGATCAGCCTTGCCATAACCCTTTTTGGCACTTAAGAAATCAGCCTTGCATTTGGTGTTTCCAAAGAGCCACTACACCCATATATATTCAGCCTTAAATCGTCATCATGTTGAATTAACTCCATTAATGTGGACTAATTAAATGTAATTGACATCATATAACATTTAATTAGTAGTATATTTTGTATAAAGTGTGACCATAAATATACATAATATATTTATATTATACATGTATTAATCCTTAATGGGACGGATATAATACATGATTCAAAATATGAGAGGTCCCTACTCTTGGCATCAATATATAAATGGTGGCCCATTAACCATTTGTGCGTCGGTGAGAGGGTGCACAAGAGTAGCTCTCTCCCTCTCTCTCGTTCCTTCTCCATGGCTCACCATCATCTCTTTTCTTCTTGCATAGACCACCATGGACAGACCCAAACCAGTAGTGGATAAGCATGGCTCAACCTCCGGTGGTCTCTCCTTTTTCTGGCAATGGTGACATTGACGTTAAAACGATGGGTATTTTGTTCAACCCACCTAAGGTTAGTTTTCTCTCCTTTTGTTATTGTGTTAATGACTTGGTGAGTTCAGTTAATTCCAACAATTGGCATCAGAGCCACTCACCCAAAGAGTCATTATCCGTTATTGGTTGAATGAGAGGAGCCATGAAAGCTTCTGTTGAGCTTTTGGGATTTTTAGGTTTTCTAAAACCCATTCTGTTTTTGACCATTTTAAGCTTAATTTTGGTTAGATTCTTGTTGTAAAGGGATTTAGGATGAAAACCCTTAATTTTGGTGTCAAAATGAGGCAAAAAATTGGCCATTTTCGACCGAGTTGGGTCCTTAGACCCCTTTCTGTGAGACACCAGATTAGGCGAGTTATATGATCGCCCAAATGGAGCGACTATTATGATCACTCAAAAATGCTCGCCAATTAGGCGAGTAAGGCAGTTTAAGATGATTGCCCGAATTAAAAATGCTCGCCCAATAGGCGAGTAAGGTAATTAAAGATGATTGCCCAGTGGGTGAAATGGGCGAGTAATATGATCTTTATATAGATGAGTAAAATAATCGCCCTATAGCCCGAGGGCTATGATCGCCCGATAAGAGAGGAAGAGATCGCCCACATCTAGGCCATTTTCTTTTGTGTTTTATTGGGCCATTCATTTATTTAATTAAGCCATATTGATTTAATTGATTTAGGCCAAAATAAATTTTGTAACATTATGGGCATTATTTATTTAGTTATTTTAATTGGCCATTTAGTATTAATTTAATTTTAGGCAATTAAAATTAATTAATTTTGAGGCCATTTTACCAATTGATTTAGGGGCCATGTTGATTAATTAATTTTATTTGGCTATTAAATTTAGATTAATTTGTGGCTATTTTGCATAATTAATTAATGGGCCATTTTGGATTATGATTTTAAGGGCCATTTTGATCAATTAATTATGGGCCATATGGTTAATTGATTTTTTGGACAATTTTGGATATTTAATAGCCATAACTAATTGTTAAGCCCAAAATTAAAGGAGTATAAGTGAATTTTTGGAGGAATTAATTTGGGGGTAAATTTTTGAGAAATTCAATTACCCATTTAATTTAGAATTCACTTAATTTTGTAATATATACCCATGCCCATAAATTATTGATAATTGGCTTAATTAAATAAGTTTAAATAAATTATTTGGGTATTTTGTTTGAGCCATTTTGGATTATGGTTTACCCATCCCGTTAATAATTTATTTAAACAAATAAACTCTCTAAAAAGCAAATTGCCTTATTATTTGAATATTCACATTTATGTGAAATTAATTTAATTGATTAATTAATGTTGGGCCTGAAATTACTATATATGCTTCAGGAATTGCATATTTTGGGTGTAGTTAATTTTGGTCAATGAATTTTGTGAATATTCTTAAAATTATAAATCATTAATTGGATTGACTAGTACTTGCCTGTCGCAAGAATGATCATGAAGATTTTCTGATGATTTATTCTGATGATTTTAAGGATATAATAATAAGGCAATGCATAATGATAGTTGCATAATTTACTAAGATCTCCAGAAGTGGCAAGTCTCTCCCTGTCGAATTCCTTGTTACTTTGAAAGATGCTTGGGACTGAGAGGATTCTGGTTGGGATATGACACGATCTTCCTACCCTGTCATTGTGCGATCATTCAGGTTATATTCAACTAGTTTTGTTTTATCCTCTGTAGTGTATTGTGAAATAAATTTTGATATTGTTTGAATTATTCCACTAGCCTCCATTAATTCTTATTAGTTGTGCAACTATCACATATAAAATCTCTAGCAGGATTGAATTAGATAGATGACATGAATCACTCTCTACAATTAAGGGTATATTGAACTAGGAAGAAACCCTGAGAGTGGATCCGTTTTCTATACCTAATAATGTGAGCTCTTTGAGGAAAAAATATTAATATGGAATTTTGGGAATGCTCAAATGAGAATTCTCTGATTATATAGGGCATGCCATTAATGAGCATATCAGACAAAGTGTTCCAATTGGTGATAACCAAGAAGTATATATGGATGCCATTAGAAAATAGTTCACATGAGATCGATAAAGGTTGCAATAGGAGTTTGATTCCATGTATGGTAGATTTAGTACTACTTCCTTCTAGGGTGGAGAGTGGGAGACCTTCTAAGTTTGCAGATCTCATTTAGTTTACCTTAATGGACAGAAGAAAGTATGGTATTTTGATATCAAAATTGATATTGTCATCCAAGAGTGGGAGATCTTTCGTGTTAATAGATTTCATTCAGCCATAATGATGACATATGCCAGTATTACTGCCAAAGGAATATTATTAAGAGGCCTCAATAAAAGGTCATTTTAGAAGAAGATATTTGTCAAGCCTATTTTCCATTCTGGTTCCACCAATACCTCTTAATATCGATGTGTGCCACTTCTATCATAAACTTGGGCACAATAGGGTAAATTGTAAGAGTTCTTTAGATTGGGATGTGTGAAAGGCATTCCGTTAGCCTTTATTTTGGATCCAATCTAGGAAGAGTACCTTCTAACTATTGGTGGTTGGATACCAGTGCTATTATCTATAAAGCCACATGCAACTGGAGACCAAATGAGGGAAAATTGTTGTGAATTGGGGCTATAGAGTTAAAATCCATCTCGAAAACATAAGAATTAGCCAGATTGTTGTTAAATTTTGTAGATAGTTTTAGAACTACTATCGGTTGATACTTTTCATTCTGATACAGAAAAGTATTTCTAATTAGTAACAACATGTGTACTGATTCTGGCATTCTGCGTGATAGATATATAATAAACTTGTACCCCAATATTTGGCAAATTTTCTTCAATAGTGAATGATGTGACTATCGATTCTAATTATGATAAAATAGATAAGAAATCTATCAAGTTGTGGAGTAAGAGTTAGGGACATTTTGAGGCACATGTAGGATTGTATTAAGGGAGATCTTGCTGCTAATATTAAGGATGTGATTAGCAGATATTGAGATGATTAAGATCTGATATATATACTGACATTTGTAGATCATTTTCACATACTGTATTAAGTGGATATAAACATTTATCACTTTCATTAAAGACCATTGTGGTGTAGGTCATATAAAGTAAAAGATCTGATCTTTTAGAGGCCTTAGGCATTCTAATTAATTTCGCTGCGTTGCTTAAGGCAATGATCAGATTGTAGTGATGAATGTTGTGCTCGGTATAATAAAGCTAGGCGAAATCATATACCGGTATTCGAATTAAGTGCACTACAGGATTATGTATTGACGACTAGTATACTGTGCTTGGAATACTAAAAAAGAATGAGATTACAGTAATACTCGTTCGTACATTTTGATGTGGTATGATTTTTGTTGAATCACTTCAAATATCCAAAATTTAGATGGAGTGAAGTTATGAAAACTGCAACTCACATTCAAAGATGATATCCAAGTAAAATTAGTTCCCAGATTTATATTAAGTTGTAGTTAGACAAGAAGCCGAATTTGTGTCGCTTTTGTGTTTAAAATTATAAAGTAAGGCCAAAAGGTCTATAACCTATAGTCAAGAAAACTTGACGAAAAATTCGTCAACAGCAATTTTGTTGGTTATTATATCGGCTAGAAAGATTCTAGATTTTGCTTTCTTGTTATGTGATACTAGAATCATTAAGTCTGACAATGCAATCTATTTAGAAGATGACTTAAAGAGTGGGAGTTGTGAACTCCACAAAGTAATTGATGATGTACATATTGTTGTGCCAGTCCTATACATGCGTTACCTATTGATGGTAAAAAGCCACAACCAAAGGAATCAACGATTGATCCTAATACCATATTTTGAACATGCACCTGACCTTACAGAAGAACATGAATGCAAGATTCATGTGTCTTCTGATTTTGATATTTGTCAGGAGACTATACTGATTCGAACTCTTAGAGTTGGATATTTGCCATGCAGGATGAGTAAGCATCTATGTTGCATAAAGATGCGTGGGATCTATTTCAGTTGTCACATCATTATAGACCAAAAGAGACTAAAGATCAGGTAGAAGATTTAAAGCCAAATTTGGCCAAGGCTTTAAATAAAGAGAAGGAATTGGTTTTGTGAAAACCTTCTCCCTTTTTTCTACCAAGATTCTTTTATAATCATGATGGTAATTGGTAGCTCATCTTGATTCGAAGCTGCATCTTGGACAATAAAATGTCTAAATGGAGTAACCTAGAAGTATGTAGTTCCTAAGATGGAACACATAGTTTATAAACTCATGGAGTTTATTTGCGAACATTAAAAGGCATCCAGACTGTATCCAAAGTAATGAGATTGTCACTTTATGGAGAACACATTGGATAATTGGATCCATTACAAGGTCAGTGGGAGTAGTTATGTGTTATTTGTGCTCTAAATTGATGATATCAAGTAGCAGCCTATGACACTGACTTATTGTACAAGACAAATTTTATGTCATCATATCACTTCAGGATGAAGAATCTAAGTGAGGCTTTATTTTGTTTTAGGAATTGAGATTCTTCGTGACATATCTATAGGCATACATTATTGGTCTCAAGAAACCTACATTGTGTGTTAAGTAGGTTTATTGTATATTGTTCTCCTATTAAGGCGCCATTTAGTGAAAAGTGACATTGTGAAAATCTCAAAGTCCTAAAAATGAAAATGAAAGAGCTCATATCGAGTGTTATGTATGCCTTATTGTGGGTAATTATTGTAAGCTCAAGTTTATACACATTTTGATATTGTGTATGTTATAGATGTATTTCGGAGATATTTGAGTGATCCTGCAAATAGAGAACTGGAAGTTGTAAAGAGAGTATTTGGATATCAACAAATCTGACATTCTGGGTTTAGTCAGATATTCTGATGTTGATTTTGCATGTTATCCAGTTGTTGAAAATTATTTTGGTTATATATATATTTGTGTATATAAAAGAGCTGTATTTTGGAAGGTGTGAAACAAACACTACAACATCCTTTATTATGGAGGCTAAGTATGTAGCATGTTGTAAAGCTACTTGATGGGCCATTTAGGCTGTAGAATTTCGTGTTAGGGTTAGTTTCTGTGGTTGCCATTTAGAAGTCCTAGAGATGTACTGTGGTAATACTGCAGCAAGTACTTTCTCTCTCAAAATGCTAGGAGTTCCTCACACTCCAAATATTTAGATATCATCATTCAGTTTGTTAGAGAGAAAATAATGGAATCCATTGCTTGATTGGATTGTGGAGTACAAGGTTTAAAGAGCTCATTCTAGTTAACTGAAAGTTTGGCTGCTAAAGTGCTTTGATGACATAGCACTTATATGAGGCATATAGAGTCATTTGTTGCATTAAGTTAGTGGGAGCTCTGTAATGAAATCAACTGCAGTTGTGTGGATGGATTCCTACTTGGCCATATATGCATATTTTGTTTGTGTGCATTCTGGTGAATATGGCATTTTGCTGGATGAGACATTCTGTATTAGTCTCACATGCTTCCGTTGAAGCAATACATCATTTGGTTTAGATGCACGGACCTAATGGAAATGGATATGGATTTTGTTTTCATATCATTTCCATTTCACACTTTTAATACTACTATTTTGTTGCAATCTTTATGAGTTTACGTATTTGTACCATATCGGTATGATGCATTTTGAAGCTTATAAAGGCTTTTTGTTGTTGTTATTGTTATTAAAGTATTTGTAAGTTTACACATTTGTACTCTTTCGGTACAATGTATTTAGAGGGCTTATGAATACATACAGATATTATATGATTATGAATACACACAGATATTATATGATGATTTCGTTAATTAACTTAACTGTCCAAGTGGGAGAATGTTGAATTAACTCCATTAATGTGGACTAGTTAAGTGTAATTGACATCATATAACATTTAATTAGTAGTATATTTTGTATAAAGTGTGACCATAAATATACATAATATATTTATATTATACATGTATTAATCCTCAATGGGACGGATATAATACATGATTTAGAATATGGGAGGTCCTTACTCTTGGCATCGATATATAAATGATGGCCCATTAACCATTTGTGTGTTGGTGAGAGGGTGCACAAGATTAGCTCTCTCCCTCTCTCTCGTTCGTTCACCATGGCTCACCATCATCTCTTTTCTTCTTGCACAGACCACCATGGACAGACCCAAACCAGCAGTGGATAAGCATGGCTCAACCTCCGGTGGTCTTTCCTCTCTCTGGCAGTGGTGACATTGACGTTGAAACGGTGGGTATTTTGTTCAACCCACCTGAGGTTAGTTTTCTCTCTTTTTGTTATCGTGTTAATGACTTGGTGAGTTATATTAATTCCAACACATCATTCATTCTTTGAATAAAGTTCCTAATTTACACTTAATTATCTCAAACATTAACCAACTTTACCTTTCGGCTCAGGCTACCATTCCCTTGGCTTAGCTTTCCACGTCAGCAGGGAGTCTAGAACAAAAAATCGTCTACACCCCCAGCTGTTGTTTCTTTCCTTCAATTTTTTTTGTTCAAACAGCCTTGCAATGCCAGCCTTGAATTGCACGGAACAGCTTCTAAAACTCAATGTTTCGGTCTTGATCACAGCCCTTACAAGACACTTATCCATCCCCTATTTTCAGGTTATATACAGCATTGTTTAAGCCTTAAAAGCTAGCACTACAGCTCCTCTTCTTTGCAGGTTTTCTTCCTCACACGATGCTGCTGCTTCAACCACCGTTCAACACCCCCAAACCTAGTTGAAGCTCGTGCCACACTTTCTTGCACTGCCCTATAAACCAACCCGAGTCACCGATCAAATGAAAGCCAAATGAAACACCTTTTGCGCCCCTCCTTTTTTTTTACTTTCGTTTCAGTTATAAATGGCCTTGGTTCAGACCTTAAAAGCCTTCTGTTACAGCAGCACAAACCCAACCTATATCAACCCCTATATACGCCTAAAAGGCTGCCATTCCAACCTTAAATTGGCTTTTGTTTGAGACCTTACAACAGTCAACTTCTTCAGCCTTTGGAAACCAATCCAGCACCGCTAGATCACCTCTTTGTCTCCTATTTTGCTCTTTAAACCCCGAAATACATCTTCACTTCACACCTTCTCTACCTCGCGTCTCAAAAGCAAGGCTGAAGCAAGGATCCCTTCATGCCTTTGCCTTCCCCATTTACTTCTTGAGTTTCTTTAACCTAGAAAACAGCTTGATTTCACTTCCTCTCATACAATCAGCTTCCATTTTACTCCTTACTCTCCTTTTCTCCCTCTCATCAATCTTTCATTCGGCTTGCAGAGGTGTAGAGGACCTCACGTCGTTTGCTTTTTTTTTTTTTAAAAATTAAAATGGCAACTACTCCCACGTTATTGTTGATTGGCTTCCTGAAGAAGCCAATCAACAATTATTTTTATATATATTATTATATATTTTTACTAATTATATTATATTATTTTATATTATATCATTTTCTTATATCTTAAGTATATTTACATATATATTTATATTCTATATATATGTATGTATATGTTCTATAAGGTTATATATTTTACATTCAAATATATATATATTCTCTATTTAATTTACATATATATATATATATATATGTATACACACACACATATAAATATATATATGTGTGTGTGTGTGTTTCATATTTATATATACATATATCTTAATCATATATCCATTGTTTTCATTAGATACACCAAATTTAATTTCTTGATTTCATCACTTCGAAATAATAAAGATTCTAAATATACAACTTAACACTTAATTTATTCAATTTTATACATTCATTTACAAATTCAATAAGATAATTTGGCGGTCTTCACAATGGTGACGGACAGGAGGAGAATTAATTATTTAGATAAACTATCTTTTAATGGATCTGTGATTTTTGATCTTATTGAGTTGAAGGCTGCAATAGTAAATCACTTTGAAAAGTAGTGCAAGTCAAACCTGGTAATTCCTTTGGTTGATATTGGTAGTGATTTCCTTTCAATTTCTCAAAAGCAAGCTTTAGACTTGAAATAGTTGTTTTCCGTGGACGAAGTTAAAGATGTTATCTTTGAAAGTGATGGTAACAAAGCGCCTGGGCCTGATGGCTACAATTTTAACTTTTATAAGAGCCAATGGTCACTTTTTAAAGATGATATCATGGGTTTCTTGGCTGACTTTTACAGAACTCGGAAACTGTGTAAAGGAATCAACCCCTCATTCATTACTTTAATTCCTAAGTGCTCAAATCCTGTTTGTATTTATGATTTCAGGCCCATCAGTTTGGTCAGCAGTCTCTACAAAATCTTGGCCAAAGTTTTAGCTTGTCGATTTAAGAAGGTCATTGATAAGGTCCTTAAACCATCACAATTTTCTTTTATTCAAGGAAGACAGATCATTGATTGCTCCCTAATAGCAAATAAAGTTGTTGATTTGATGAAACGTAGCTCTTAAGGTGGGGTCTTTTTTAAAGCTGATTTTCAGAAGGCTTTTGACATGGTGAATTGGAACTTTTTGGATCTTATTATGGCTAAAATGGGTTTTGGTTCAAGGTGGAGGAGTTGGATCATGGCTTGTATTTCCACAGCTTCAATTTTAGTCTTGGTAAATGGTTAACCTTCTGAACAGTTTTCTATATCAAAAGGTTTATGACAAGGCTACCTACTTTCACCATTCTTGTTTAATATTACAGTGGAGGCCCTTAGTTCTATGATTCAAAAAGCTTTATCTCTTAATTTTTGAACGGGTTTTCAACTGGCAGAACGTCCATCGTCTTACTCACCTTCAATTTGCTGACAACACTATCATCTTCTCTACCCCTTCATTAGATCAACTGTTGGTAACCAAGAGAATTCTTAAAGCTTTCTAGTTAATTTCAGGATTAAAAATAAATTTCACAAAGTCTAGTCTTACTAGGATTGGGGTGGAAGACAACATGATTTCTACTTGGGCTGAGACTCTTAAATGCAAATCAAAGTCACTCCCTGTGAAATATTTGGGTTTGCCTCATGGATCGGATCATTCAAAACTCTCCACTTGGCGTCCAATAGTTGACAAGTTTAAGGAAAGGCTCTTTTGTTGGCAAAACAACTTTCTTTCAATTGGTGGTAGGTTAGTGTTGATTAAATCTGTCTTTGCTAGTTTTCCCTTATATTTCATGAGTCTTTTCAAATTCTGAAGGGAATTATTAATGAATTGGAAAAAATCCAGCGATTGTTTATTTGGAATGGAAATAGTCAGAGGAATAGACTGCATCTCCTTGATTGGAATGTTATTTGTTTGGATAAGGAGCTTGAAGGTTTGGGTATTGTAGATTTAAAACTTAAAAATAGAAGCCTTCTTAATAAATGGATTTGGCGTTTTGAGAATGAACCAGGGAGCCTTTGGCGGACAGTTATTGTAGAGAGAACAGGTTGTGAGCAAAATGTTTCAGTCCCCCCATTGGGTTCCTCCTCCTCTTCATCTAAAATGTGGAGAAATATCACCCCCTCTCCCCAACTAACAAATTTTTTAACTATGTCTTTGTAGGTCTTGGATTTTCTATTGGAAAAGAGGAAAATATTAAATTCTGGCTTGATACATGGATTGACTCTTTTTCTCTCAAAGAGCGATTCCCTCGTATCTTTGCCCTTTCAGGAAACAAACAAGGTTACATTTGTGAGTTTGGGTGCTAGAATAATCAGTTTTGCTCTTAGAAAGTGGAACTTAGAAGAATAGTTTTCTCATGAGAAGTGTCTTCGTGGAATAATTTTTAAAATTTGTTGAATTTTGTCTTCTTAGATAAAGGTTATCCATATCGCATTATTTGGAGGCAATCCACTTTAGGCATCTACTCTCTAAAATCCTTCTATCATTTCTTTCAACATCATACTAATAATTCTCTTCATTCAACTGGAAGTCTTTTTGTCTGGGTTGGCTTTGCTCCCCCAAAGGTTGAAATCTTTTGTTGGTAGGTTCTTCATGAAAAAGTTGTAGTGAAATGGGAATTAGTCAAGAGGAATCTTTTGAACATGGATCAAGCTCTTTGCGTTTTTTGTAAACATGAGTTGGAGACTGTAAATCATCTTTTTCTTTCACCTGCCTAGTCTCTTGGAGAATTTGGTTGGGTATTATTGGTTATTGGAATTTGGAATGGGTCTATCCAAGCAATGTAAAGTCATTTTTTGTGCTTTGGCAATCATCTTGCCCTTCAACAAACTCTTCAAGAGTTTGGTTGATGGCTTTTTTTGCAATGATTTGGTCTATTTAGATCTTCAGAAATGACATGGTTTTTAATTGTAAATTTTTGGATGAAGCTCAAGTCTTTCAAGTGATTGGTGTAAGACTTGGGTACTGGTTTAATGCAAAGTGGCCTGGTAACACTTATTCTACTGATGTGTTTCTCTCAAACCTTAGAGTTATATTAGATCCTCCCCTAGTTAAACTGCCTAGACGAAATTGCTCTTAGCCATGTCCTCCTCCAGGTTTCATGAAATTCAATGTTGATAGTTCTTCACTTGGGAAACCAGGGCCTGCAGGAATTGGTGGGGTTCTAAGAGATCATTATGGAGCAATCAAAGAAGTTTTCTCTAAATCCATTGGTCAAGCTAATTCAAACATGGCAGAATTTCTTGCAATTACAGAAGCAATGTTGTTATTCTCAACTACAAGATTCTCTGACTCTTGCTCTATATAAATAGAAAGTGATTCAAAGAATGCTGTTGGTTGGGCAAATACTCCAAGTTCAACACCATGCTTCTTGAGGAATTTTCAGATCATCTTTCCCAACTCTCTCATAAGATTCAGTTGGTGGGAATTTCATATATTCCTAGAGAAGCAAACTTCATTGTAGATAGCTTAGCTAAGGCAAGAGTTAACAGATTGGTGTTTTATTTATTCAGCTTTAATTCTTTGTTCTCGTTTCTATTTTGTTTTTGTTTACTTTTGCGATATTGCTCCTGTGTACTGTTCATAAGCCTTTCTCTTGATGGCTTATTTTGGAATATATGACAAGCTCTCCCCCTAAAAGAATTAATTAAATATTATGTGAATCAATGATTCGCGTGTAAGTTACCACACAAATAAGAACATACCAACAAATAATTAGAAAAAATGAAAGTGAATTTTTTTGAGATATGTGAACATAGTTGAAATTTTAGAATCGTTATTGTTAGAAAGACTAGATTATTTATCAATCTTGATTTGAATAAAATTAATCTCAGACCATAAAACAGATAAAAATATATGTGATATTACAAAAGAAAAACAGATAAGAACAAAGTGGGCTTTAATTTTTTTTTTTTTTTCAAAATTTAACTCTTCCAATATACCAAATCGAATTCACCCACTACGATAGTCCAAATTTCATGTACCATTGAGTCCACTAGTCTCTCTCCTAACTCCCACTACGTATGCAAAATGAAGAAACGCAAAATTTTCTCCCTTACTCCTTTTTTTAGGTATGAAAACATCTACAATATTATCCTATTTTTGAAAGATACACAGTAACCATCTCCAATGTATGCGCTTCGGAATGTTATTTACAAAAACTGTTGAATCTGGGTTTGAAATCCAGCCTTTGTATAAAACCTCAAATTTGATTCTGGGATTGAAAGCATTAAGCACACGACAGGACAAGTTTGAGTCGGAGAAACAGTGAAAGGATGACAAAAACATCATTTTTTATTAGTAAATAGTTTCTAATATCAGGAAAAGGGAAAGAATATTACAAAATTAAAATTCTCTCTCTTTTTCTTCCTCCTTTACTCTCTCTCTTTCTCTCTCCTAGCAGTTATCCTTTTTTCCTTTCTTCCATTGTCAGTTTCACCATTGTTGACAGACAGCTTAAGCATTTTGAGAGATCATCATTCTCGGATCACGTGAGCAGATTCGGTGAGACCGGCAGGCGGCAGCTATTTGGCTGCTGATACTAGCTAGTACAAAGTCAATCATTCTCGGATCATTCTAGTTAAGTTGTTGCTGTTACTGTAACTGTCATTCAGTGATGAAGAACCAAAAGCTCCGTTTGGTTTGTGAGGGGGCAGGGCTCTAAAGTGTCTGGTTTGGAAGGTTTCAACTTTAATTTTTCTGAAAAACTTGGGTTCTTAAGGAAGAGCAATGAAATTTTGAATAGGTGAATTTGTGTATGTCAAATTACAACCCTAGAGACCATCGACAGTGGCCAACAGGAAATTCCTCAAGCTTTCAGCCAAGTATTTTGGTGATCCTTACCAAGCCCGGAAAAGATAGGATCAGTGGCATAGTTATTAGTTGAATCTGTCAGCGGTATTAACGTGGAACATGAGAGCTAGTTTAACCTGAGTTCTGTCACCTTGCTGGATTATGAGTCTAGTTTCTCCCTTCAATTTATCACACTCGGATTAAGTTGCTTCAAACTATTCTTTAACTATCTCTTTCATCGCTTTTGCTTGTGCAAGTGTGTTGTGTGTCACTGTGAGAGAGAGATGGATGGATGGATGGATTGCTTTAGCAGGTATTTATAGCACTGGATGTTGAGGAACCAGAAAATGGCAAAAATCTTTAAACAAACTTACAAAAGATAAGAGATACAAAGCAGAAGAGCTCTAAAGAAAACAACTAATCTAGGGTTTCATGATTTCTATAGGTGCACTGTATAAACCTCTTTACCTCACTCTAATTCTGCAGAAGTCCTCATCCTCATCTTTGGAAAGAGTGACCACACTATTAATTTTGTTTTGAGCAAAAACCTTCCACTCATAACCGCTAATGGAGAACCAGTTGCGTTCTTCTCTCCTGCATTCAAAGTTTGATCGGCTTCCTGATCCATTATCTACACTCAAAACGCTTGAACCAAATGGGAGGGCACCGCCACCATGATAAAACCTCAACTTAGCTACATTGTTTCTTTCAAGAACGATCTCGAAGATCTCCACCATCTCGAGCGCTTCACAAAAGACACAGCCCTTAGAAGATTGTAATTTGATATCAAGAGCTTTACGTGTTTGAAGTTTACACCACCATTGGAGGGGTTTGTATAGAGTGAGGCCACCATGAAATTGCACCTGTCATTGGTAAGTTTCTTAGAAATGACATGATGATACAATACGAAACAATACAAACAAAGACACAAATGTAATGCAAGTTAAAGTTTGGCAAAATTGTATATAAATTTAGAAAAAACTGTTTTATTTTATTTAACGCGTAGACATGAATTTTGACACAATAATTTTCATATTTTATGTGACACGAACATAATTTAAAATAATACGAACACGAATTGTCAAATCTATATCAAATAACTAATTACGTATAAAATAATTATTATATAAAATGCAACGAACTAATTATTTATAAATTAAATCAAACTCACGTATAAAAGTATTAAAGAAGTCATTAAAAAGAAAACTATAAACAACAAGTGTGATGATATTAAAGTAAAAAAATAATTTCAATAAGAAACAATTAAAATTAAAAAATTAAAATAAAGCTAAGAATATAATTAATAAAAATGAATAGAAATACATGCTATTTTTTTTTCAAATTCATGAATTAAACTTATACACGTAATAAAAAATTATTAAATTAAAATAAATGCAAGAAATTTAATTTTTTAACAAATTTTAATGATATCAATATAAAATATATTAACTTTTTTATATTGCCTCACTCAAATACACGTGGCCACGCAACAGGCATCAAAGATGATCTGCAAGAAAGAAATAAATTTTCACACCCTGGACGTGCGCTGCTCATCTGCAAAAGTTGGTCGAAAATGGATATCATTATTGCTCCTCCGAAGGAAACAAGTGGGGAAAGAAGAGAACAGAATCATCATGATGAGCTGCTTTTGAGTGCAGACGGTAGGACCCCAAAGCCAAAATTAAGGCCTCTGTTCTCAAATTTTACACCCTTAAGTAAATGACTAGGCAACAATTGCCCTTTCATTCAATGCCGCTTTTATTATAGTGCTCTGTCAAAGATCTGCTTAAGACCAAAAAAAGAACAGGAAAATTTTTAAGATAAAAACATAAATTTTAATTTTATTGCAAGGATAACATAAAAATATATTATTAAACGTAAATTTAAAATTATTAAATGTAAAATATGTTAGAAAAATTATAAAAACATAATCATTAATGTAAATATTAGTGTTCATAGATTTAACATATGATAATATCACTATAATATTTGTTTATATTAATTATCATATGTTTACGACACTTCTAACATATTTTACTCTACAAGCTGGGTTATATAGGATGATGACACATGTATTATATTGTTTATTATTATTTTTTTAATAAATTTACAAGACATGTGTTATGATCTTAATATGGTTTGTGGAGTAAAAAAAAACTTTACTGACAGTATATGAAATAATTATATTTAGATTTATTGTTAATTATGTATTGTTTACATTAACCTTAAATTAATTATCAAGTGTTTACTATACTTCTAAGATATTTTACGTCTAATAACTTTAAATCTACACTTAATTATGTGTTTTTTTATGTTAACCTCACAATAAGATCAAAAATTATGATTTTACTATAGAATTCTGCTATTTAAGTTAAAATTTTGATTGACAGTGAAAGCTTTATCTATGAATCTCAATGCATAATCAATATGATGATTTCTCCCTTAATTTTAATCAATCTTTAATGCATAGTTATGGATAAACTGAGAGGTTGAGCGCCGACTATTTATGTTCAAAGGGAGGCTTATTATTATTTTTGATCAAAAGATAATTTTCATTAATTAACTATCAAATATCAATGTTTCAAATAGAAAGTAGGCTACTTTCCAACAATCGTTGCTCACCTATATCACATACCAACTTTTGCAATATTATGAGCTAGGGAATTAGCTTAAAGGGATCTAGGCTTATAATTACTTAATTAGGTATACTATTCAATCTGATAACTTAATTATTAACTAAACGTAATTATTAGTTATTATGTTTTAGTCTGTTTTTGATGGCGCATGCTGTAGTACTGAGAATTTTAAGATCTTTAGTGATTGTTACAAGAGTAATGGAGTTGATAATGGCCAAAAAAATAGGCCAACACCGGAACACCTCAATTCACGGACCGCAATTTGAATGCAGAATGCAAAATAAGAACACAACACCCCAATTCAAAGCATGCAGGCATCTTCCACTCCCGTCTAATCCAAGATAACTGCATATAATGAATTAAGGATGGTTGAGCCATACAGCTTGCATGTATGTTTAAAAGTCAAAACCATCAGAAACAATGATAATTGATGGATAAGATCAAAATTATCAGTTTTGGTCTGTAATAAGTTAATGAAAAATCTAAAATCCAACAATTATAATTATATCAATCATTTAATTTTGCGTTTAGTGCATGATTGTTTGAGCAAGGTTTGAATTTTTTTGTCGCAAATAAAAAAAATAAAGCAATTGTGTATCCTTAAAAATACCACAAGATTATAAAAAGATTAAAATTTCATTTTTGAAATCTCAACTTCAAATTTAACTCTGACCGAAGATATATATATATATTATTATATATATATATATATATATATGTAGACACACACACTCTATGTCATATTATGGTATCCAATATGTTAAACAATTGGTATATTTTATGCATAAATTACTTATTTTCACACGTGAAATTCATATATTGAGCATATTTGAAACTGAATATACATTATGTCAAATTGGCATTAATTTTGTCTTTTCCTAGGATAGGGAATAATAAATGTTTAGAAAATGATGGAACACCATCTCAAGCAATTGTATGCCAAATAATCCATGCTAAAGGTTTTTCAGTGCCACAACTAGCAAATTATAGCCCGAAGACAATGGCCTCTTCACTTCTGTAACAAAACTTACTTGCCTTTCAATATCTCATGATGCTACTAAATAATTATAACCCTAAGACAATGGCCTTTTCACTTCTTTGACAAAACTTACTTGCCTTTCAATATCTCATGAGGCTACTAATTATAACCCAAAGACAATAGCCTCTTCACTTATTTGATAAAACTTACCTGGCTTTTAGTATCTCATGATGCTACTAATTATAACCCAAAGACAAGTATAGATTATGAGTTCCTTACAGAAGTCATTTGCTACATAGTTTTCTAATGCTAATTAGGCTATTCATTGGTGGAACCAAATTCAAAATATGCAACATCATCTACCACTCAATGACAGGGGCAATTAATTATCCCCTTTTCCATTCCAATATATCTTCACATAACATCAATGCCTGTTAGTATTGATATCATAAATTACTACTTTCGAAAGGTATAATATCAAAAAATGTGTGTTTCATATTGTTATCATAAAGCATATGAGTTCATACTTGATTTACATTGACAGTGTATAATTTTTATATAATGTCAGTTAATTATAAATTATTACCTCATTAATGAATAAAATTTAAAAACACAAGTAATTTAAAATAAATTAAAAACTTTCATGATATTGATTTTTAAGAGTTTATATAATTTTAAATTTGCTCATTTAAATAACAATTTGTGATGTGATGGACTGATGCATCAAATATAAATTCAAATGTCATGTTTAGTATATAATATGATAATCATCCTATCTTATATTTGATGCACACACTAAAGGGAAAATTGGAATGCAAAGAGAATTAATTATATTTCTAGTATAGGATGATTCAAACCTCTCCAAAAGGTAAGAATTATTTCCAATTTTACGGTATTAGTAATAAATAGTTATATTTTATCTTTTTATCTTTTTCATTTTTTACTGTGATTTTTTTTATTCTTGTTTATGAATAAAGAAAACTACAATTTTGATAAAAAAAATTCTTGAACAATTTGCTTTAACAAAAATTATTTTTTGGAAATAATCAAAATTTTTAAATCATCTATTAGAAAAATTCTCAAACATAAAAATTATTATAAAGTATTTTTTAACTAGTTTTTTCTTATGTTTAATTTTTTTTCTTATCTATTTTATTCTTCTTACTTATTTTTTTTATTTTTTCTTTTTGCCTATAGTAAAAGAAAAGAAGAGAGAGAAAAGAAAGAAAAATAACTGTTAACCATAAAATATTAGGAATTATATAATCTTTACTTTATAAATTTTGAATTATTAAATTTAATTCGTATTTTTTCCTTTTGCTTTTTTTGTTTCCTTTTAATTGGAAAAAAAAGAAAGAAAAGGAAAAAAATCACTAAAATAAAGAAAAATATTTAAAAATGGTCTTTTTGAAAAATTAATGTGATTAAAAAATCAACTTATTTCTTAGAAAAATTCATTTTTCAAAAAAAATATATTTAGCTTACAATCAAAGAAATTATTTTAATATAAAGAAATAAAAATAGTAAGGAAAGAAAATAAAAAAAAGTGAAAAAATACAAAGAAAATTTTTCAATAAAATACATTTTTTGAAAAATTAATTTAATTTAAAAAAAACAATTTTTTAATTAAAAAATCAACTCATAAATTTAACTATTAATTACAATGTTATAAATAATATTTAACTTTTTAATTTATATTTATAGCAAAAAAGTCATAAACTTAAATTATGTTACTTTAAAAAAGAGTACTATAAAAAATTATTTTATACTATTTTTAATTTTACATATAATAAATATAGTGAAAGACGTAAAAAATTATCTTATCTTATTTATAATCTTTATACGCATCTAATGTAAGATAGGATGATATTATCTAATATTATCCTATTTATAATCTTATATTATCTTTTTTATTCATCTTATACACTAAACATGATAAAAAAAGTATATAGTAATTGGAGTATAATTATATCATCATCATGATTATTAATTTTCAAGGGATGAAATGAAAAGAGAGTGCTATGCATACATTGAACGGTTTTAAACTGCCAAATACGGACCAAACTGCCACTGAGGGAAGGCTGCAGCCATTATTTGTAGGTCCTGTCGGATGCCGAACAAAGAAAAATGATGATCGACCTTTTTACTCTGAGGGGGCAGAAAAGCATGTCTGATTTTTGCTTTATTTTTTTTTTGCTCAGCATCAAGGCTAATGCCATAAACTATAACAGAGTTTGAAGACTGGTGGGGTGGATCATACATCCATGAAGCGGGACAGCAGCCCTTACAAGCTTGCTTCGCCACTCATTCCGCAGCCTTGTTGGCTTCACGGTAAACAAAACAAGAGGAAATTTGATTACATTCATTAGCAATAGAAAGAATATCTTCCACAATAGCTCTTGTTTCCCACCATTTCGTAGCTGAAGGAGACTGCAAACGCTTAGCATGTCTGATTTTTACTTAGGCCACTGGGGTACTGCACGATAGAATGTTGGATTTTGTGGGGAAATTAATGTACGAATCTAATGATTTCAACGGTGAAAAGAAGAAACAAACAAAAAACAAAAGTAAAAAGGAGAAATGATAGATCTCCCTATTATCGGAAAGAAACAAACGTGGTCGGGATAACCAAAAAAATAACAATAATAATAGCAAACGTGGTCGGGATTGGGAATTTAAAGGAATTAGACTCGGTAGAATTTTAGGCTCCATTTAGTTTATGAGAATATTTTTTTTATTTTCATTTTTTGAAAATAATTTCATTTTTTTGAATTATAAAAAACATGTTTGGTATACAAAAATGAAAACTTATTTTTGAAATTGAAAATTATGAAAATACGTTTGGTGCTTACATTTTCCAAAAAAAATGAAAAACAATAACTAAAAAATTAAATTAAATTACAATTTTTGACAAAAAGAAGCAAAATGTAACAATAATAAAAACGAATTGTAAATGATTTAAGATAATATATTGAAAAAATAAATTGAAAAAAAATATTTTTACTTGAAAGGTTATTCTAAACTTGTTTATTATTATTCTACCAATTATTGTCATTTTATGAGTCCTTATCACCATTCATGTTATATTCTTCAAATTCGATTTACTTAATAAATAAAAATACCGAGTGAAAAGCAGAATAATGAAAATATATTACATAATATTGTAATATGGATAAGTGATTTTTTTTTAATTTTAACTTGTACGAGTAAAGAAATTGAAAAAAATAATTGATTTTTTAATTTTTAATCTATATAAAATAAAATGTATTTCGTTTTAGGATTTTTTTTGGGTATTACTTTAATTTAAGATAAGATATTGAAAAAATATATATGCTTTTTTTAATTTTGATCATATGTAAAGAAATTCAAAAATAATAATTGAATTTTTAAATTTTATTATATATTGATAAGCTATGTGATGATAATTTCATCTCAATGATGACAATTTAGTTTGTTAATCTTTATTGGTGCTAAATTTGAAAAATGCATTAAAAAAGTGAAATAAATGATTGATTTAAAAAGATAATTGATTTATTTTGTAATTTTAATATATATTAATGTTTAATTATATTAATTTTATAAAATTAAAAAAATGATAATTATTTTTTAATTTTAATATAATACATGCGTTAAACATTTGAATTATCCACGTAAGATATTTTGCTTTTAGCTAAAGGTTTTTGACCTTTATGTATAAAGAAATGATTTATAGTGTAACTCAAAAAAATTGTTCATAAGATTATTTTAGCTTTTACAAAAAAATTCCAAAATCTTGTATCTATTGTGAATCAAACTCATGTTCTTAAATATTTTACAACAATACTAAAAAAATTTAAAGAATCTCTTGTTTTCACATTTCCCAATTATTCTCCATATTTCCTTAAAAAATAATGAAAACAACTTTTTTATGTTCTCTAATTTTGATCCATTTTCATTTTCATTTTCATTTTCTAAAAACTTATTTTTCATTTCTTCAACTAAACATGTTTTCCTTCACATTTTTTATTTTCCATGGAAATGAAAATGAAAAACAGTTCCGTTTTCATAAAGTAAACGCATACTTAGTTTTCAAGAAATGGTAGAAGGTTTTTGTTATAAGAGAAATATTAAGTAATTAAAAATAGAGGTAAGATTGCTTGGATTCGAATTAATTTTTACAAAATGTTATATAGTTCATTCTTAACCATTCGGTCAAAAAATTGTTAGTGAAGATTTTCAAATATTTGGAACCAAGATTTACGGGGTAATACTGATGAAAATATGGAATTTGGAAGAAAGAGTATGGAGGAAATAAAAAAAAAATTATATAAAACCATTGCTTCACATATTAACATATGTTAATTTATTCAAATTATGTCACACAAATATATTATCAAAAAAATTATTTATTTATTATACATCAAATATAATAATTAGATATTATACATTAAATATAAATTTATTAAATAATAAATATTTATTTTAATAAATTCATTGATAATTCTAATGATAAACGTTTTTTTATAACACGCGCACTACAACAAAATGTACTTTTGCGGCGTTTTTTTTGTTATTTAGCGGCGTTTATAAATGCCGCTAAACGATTGTGGCGTTAACAAAAAACGCTGCAAAAAACGCCGGCTTTATCAGTGTCGGGAAAAATAGCGGCGTTTTTCGATGAAACGCCGCCAAATTAGCGGTGTTTTTCTGGTAAAACGCCGCTAAATTTGAACTTAGCGGCGTTTTTTTAGAAAACGCCGCTAAGTTAAGCTTTGCTTCTTTTTTTTTTTAATTTTAATTATATAACTTTAAAATTTGCTTCATCCTTCCAACCACATGAACAACCCGTATCTCACTCATTGCCTTAGGCATGCCTTTACTAAACCCTCCTCAATCCTCTCCTTTCACTCCCATTGGTCGCCTCTGCTTAGTCGACCTCACCAGCACAATACACATTGGTAGAAAAAATTGTACATGACGTCATTTGGCAAATTGTAAATGAAACTACTTGCTATACAAACAATATTATATGGAAAAGAACAGAAGGGAATGATGAAACTATGAACAATATTAAGAGTTGTCAACCGTTTGTCAGCTTGTTCATATATAAAATAAATCTGTCCTAAACATTTGAATCTCTCAACATCTAATTAAGGAAATCATATATAAGAAAAAAGAAAGAAAAAATAAATATTAAGGTTACAAAATACTTGAACTCCTTGTGGGAGAGATTCAAACAATAGAAGCCAATAGAGGGTGCAAAACGGTAGTCGCTAATAGCGGTGTTATTAGACAAATTTGGTTAAATGTCCATTTAACCAATTTTTTTCTTCTTGATTTTATTATAGCCAATGGTTTTATTTTATTTAAGGGTATTTAAGTCTTTTAAGTTTTTTAAAATTTATTTAAAGTAAAATCCTTTTTTATTAAATATTAAGTGAACCTAAATTCAACTCGAAACCGTAAATTAAATTAAAAACCCATCAGCAAAATATAACTACCGTAGCAGCCACTCTTTAGACCGATTTGCAAAGCATCAACATAGCCACTTCTCATATGAGGTGGTTGAGCTTGCTTTGGATCTTGAAAGATCAGATGAGAAAGAAGAGGAGTTTGAGCTAGATATTGGTGGTAGAGCTCAAAAAGACCAAGTTGATAATGATGATTTTGGGGCTGAGTAAGAGGAAGTGGAAGCTAAAGAAGATAAGGAGGATTAGTAGATTGTGTTTCTTAGGAATTGCATTTGTGTTTATGCTTGTTTTTATTGTCTTACGTGACTTAGTAAATTATTATTTGCTATGTTTTTATTTGTTTGAGAACATTATTCATTTTATTGTCTTCTATTAAATTGCATATTTTTTTTATAAAAAAAATACACAATAGCGGTCGCTACACTATCCGTTATTCATTTGTAGTGGATTTCGGCCTCCTCACTATCGTCCGCTATTCGCTATTGATAACTTTGCTCTCTATGAACTTTAAAGAAACCCTTTCGAGTGGAGGGCAGTGGTTGCATTCCAAAAATTTGCCCACGAACTCCATCAAGATTTTTATTAAGACCAATTAAAAATCTGTAGATACATTTCTTTTCTACAATTTTCTCATTTTTAATTGCATTTGCTGGGCATTCCCACTTAAGTTCTTCAAATTTGTCCAACTGCAACCAATAGTGATTAAAGGAGTTAAAAATATTGGGTTACCGATTGGTTTCCTTATCGTAGATCATGACGACGACTTTCGATCCCAAACAACTCTGATGTGTTTTCGTCACTTGAGTATGCTTCTCCAGCAACCTCCTAAATCTCTTGCACAGTCTCATAAAAAGAAAATTCTTGCCTATGTTGTTGGTTATTGAATTAATTAACCAAGATATAATCATACTGTTTTTAGATTTCCAACTTTGGTATTTTAGATCCTTTATCATTGGCTGAAGAGCTATTTTGGTCAAATACTTTTCTTTGCCTCTCCCACAAATAAACATCATAACTAATTGGGACCATTGTAGATAATTTTATCCATTCAGTTTGTGCCTTGTGATGGAGATGATGTTGCCTTTAGAAGTTTTGCCAATTGTTGTAGACATGACTCCAGGGTGTTGAATGACATGTTTTTCAGTATTCATCTCGATGAGATGTTAAGATGAATTTTTGATAGATTTCAGGCTCTTATACCATATAATTTTTTGAATGAGTATAATTCTTTATTCACATAATGAGTATGTATAGGGATTTAAATAAAGGTTTTTATCCTACAATTTTAGGAGACTAATAACATAGAATCCCATATAATAGGGAAACTAAAAAACAAGAAATAAATCAAGAAGAAAATAACACTACTCAAATTAGGTAACTAAATTCTTAATCTAAGGGAACAAAATAAATTTAAAGCTTCAAATATTTGAACAAAATATTAGTGTTTCAATCTAGTGCTTTTCTAAATGGATAACAAAGAGATAAATCAATCTAGCTAGAGAAGTACGATAATCTCTCCTACAAATTAGGAAACTAACCTATTCTAATAAGATTTGGTATGATTGACTGAGATCCTCTTATCTACCAGTACATTAATTGTGGGAAAATCAACTGTATTAAATTTAGGAAATATGTATGATATGGCAAAAGTCTATCTACACTGGGCCAAGCCCAAAGATCATCGGAGGTCCCACGCGGCAGACGGTCATTGGGACACGTGGCCTACGGTGAGAGAAGATAGGCCTGCGACAGGGTATCTGTCGCAGGTGACAGACTCCACATATTATCTCCTTCTGTCACGAAGGTGGCACGTGGCTCGCTCACGACTCGCCACGGCGACAGACCCCTGCCGCCAGAAAAGGTGTCGCGCCTCAAGGTCTCTCGCCGGCGACAGGCCCGTGCTAACTCCGAGATCCACGGAAGATGCATCCTATTGGGAAACAAACTCTTAGTAAAAGGACACAAACAACCCAGATATCTAATCTCAAATATTCGCCTATAAATAGGCCCCATGTATAATTCTATGGAGGACTTTTTTTCCGACTATTGGCTTTTACGTTTCCCAATATCTAAAAACTTGAGGCTGACTTAAGCATCGGAGTGTCTACGCAGGGAACCACCCCTGCATCCCTCTGACTTTTTACTATTTTACAGAAGCTTTTGGGAGACACGTGGAGACAGATTACGACCATTGACGTCAGCATATCTTTATTGTTGTTTTGTGCAACAACAATTGGCACCGTCTGTGGGAAACGTATAAAAGCCAATCAAACTTCTTAAGATGGTGAGAACTAGATCTACTAACGTGAGAACAGGCAGTGATGAGAATTCCGTAAGTTCCCCTGAACAGCCAATACGCCATAGAAATCAGGTGAACAGAGAAGATGAGAGGATGACTGTATCTGTAGCCGAATTCGAGGCCCTAAGGCAGCAGAATGAAGAAACGACTCATGAGTTGAAAGCCATGGTAGACCTATTCAAAGGGGTCCTCCCGACATTGGGTCTGCCGCCGGCCGTACAGAATTTGATGGGAGAAACAAGTCTAGGGGCCCTGCCCCGTGCGGACGGGCGACAGGAGGATGCGACAGCGGCGAATCCCCCGCTGCGACAGGAGGACCTTCTCGTAGAAGAGAATGACATACACCAGGATGCGGCAGGACTGGGGAGCGGAGTGCCTGTCGCAGGGACCCAGCGGGAAGCAGATGAGGCCGTAAATTTGGAACCTGCGGAAGGGGTTAGGCGACAGGTGTCTGGTGTCGGGCAGCCGGTGCCGGATGTCGGGCGACAGGTGTCTGGTGTTGTGGGGCAGGCATCATGGCGACAGGGTTTCGACCGAGCGGCAGGGTCTTCCCCCCACCACCATGATTTGACAAATACTGCTGGTATTGGAGGTGCTGGAAGGAACGGTGGCGATGACCTAAGCATTTGAGGAGCCGGATCAGAATTCGATCCCACTTGGTGTACACAAATGGCGCGAACTGAAGCACCTCAAGGAAAAGGAAAGGAAATAGTTGTCGAGGACCTGCCCGATTCATCTCACGCCAGAAATCAAATCACTCCCCCACTTGATATGAAGAAAATGATAGAACAGGTGCTCGAAGAGAAAAAACTGGTGTCCGCAGAGGAGAGCCAGAGGAGAATAGTACCGTTTTGCACGACCATCTTGCAGAAACCCTTACCGCCAAAATTCAAGATGCCACAAATGACTACATACACAGGAAAGACAGACCCCTATGATCATATGCAGAATTATGAAGCATTGATGTTACTACATGGATAGGAAGACGAAATAATGTGCAGGGCCTTTTCTCTAACTCTGACCGGGCATGCAATGAAGTGGTTTAATAACCTGACTGAGGGGTCTATTGTCTCTTTTGACCAACTCCGAAATGAGTTTCTTAAGGCGTTCGCAGTGAATAGTCAGAGAAGGAAAGAACCGACTTATTTACTTACTGTCAAGCAAGGAGTTAAGGAGTCATTGAAGAGTTACGTCGATCGATTCAGAGACGCTACTCTGGAAGTGCGAGACTTACAAGTTGGTATAGCTGTGGCAACCATGTTACAAGGGACAAGGTCTGAAAAACTGCAAGAATCCCTGTCATTAGACCAGCCCATTACGATTTCGGACCTACTTTCCCGGGCCAACAAATACGTCACCCAAGAAGAAGTAATGAAAATGGTGGGTAATGGAGAATCTAAGGAAGGAAGGAAACAAGGAAGAGAAGCCCCGAAGCATCCTCTAGTCAGTCAAGGAGGGTTAACAAAACCTCTACAATGAAATATACCGCTTATACCCCGCTTACTGAGTCTCGAGCTTCCGTGTTAGCTGCTATTGAGGGATCAGGTCTTATACGGTTCCCAAGGAAAGCATCCGGGGTTTTGGGTCATGACATAGATTCTTACTGTAACTACCATTCCACACATGGGCATCCAACAGAAAAATGTAGGGATTTAATGAATCAACTAGAGAAACTAGCGCGTGATGGAAAGATAAATCAGTTTGTGTGGAAAAGCAACAGGAACACTTAACCTGCACGAGGTAGAGGAAATTACTTTAGGGACAACTCTAGAGACAGAAGAGGTGAAAATAGGGGAACCGCAAGGCGAAATGATGGCAACAGGAGAGAAAATGACAGGAGAACAGATAGAAGGGATAGAGAAGAAGATAATGAACCCACAGGGCCTGCTATTAATGTGATATCCGGGGGTGAATCGTTGGCTGGTTCATCTTCCTCGTCTCGAAAGTCTTACGCCCGACAAGCTTATCAAGTTAACTCGGTAATGGAAGAAAAGCATGATGAGGAGCCCATCACTTTTACGCCAGCCGATAGAGAAGATGTAATGATCCCCCATGATGACCCAATGGTAATTTCGGCAGTGATAGCAAAGCATCCAGTGAGTCGTATCCTGGTTGATAATGGAAGTTCAGTGAATTTGATATACTGGAGTTGCTTTGAGAAAATGAACATCTCGAACGATAGACTGAAGCCAGTACCTACACCGTTGTATGGTTTCTCAGGAGAAAAAGTGAAGGTCGAAGGTGCAGTTCAGCTGCCTGTGACATTAGGGGAAAGCCCGAAGTGTGTCACTCGACAGGTGTTATTTATGGTGGTGAAGGCAACGTCGGTAGCGTATAACATGATCTTCGGACGACCATTGTTGAATGATATGAGAGCGGTAGTACATCCCTGTTATCTGTTAATGAAATTCCCAATCCCCTGTGGTGTCGGACAAGTGAGAGGAGATCAAAGGAAGGCTAGGACGTGTAATATCACGTCCACCACATGTAAAGGGATTCAAAGGAAGGAAACCCTTACGATTGAAAAACCGCTTAAGCCAAAACCTGATGAAGAGATGGAACCAGTTCAAGTAGATAGAGAAGATGAAACTAAGGTGGTGTATGTAGGGAGCCATCTGTCT
Organism: Heritiera littoralis; assembly: GCA_031772115.1. NCBI lineage: Eukaryota > Viridiplantae > Streptophyta > Magnoliopsida > Malvales > Malvaceae > Heritiera > Heritiera littoralis. The sequence goes on from JAPDPK010000015.1 coordinate 5,246,491, forward strand.
GAAAGAGCAAAAGAAGAAATAATTCGATGCCTGAAGGAAAATGCTGATGTTTTCGCATGGACCCCCGCGGATATGCTTGGGATTGATCCCAATGTTGCTTGTCACCGGTTAAACATAGTCTCAAGAGCAAAACCAATCAAGCAAAAGAAGAGAAATTTTGCTCCGGAAAGGCAGCGGATCATAAACGAAGAAATCTCAAAGTTATTGCAGGCAGGATTTATCAGAGAAGTGAATTATCCCGAATGGTTGGCTAATGTTGTGGTGGTGAAGAAAGCCAACGGAAAATGGAGGATGTGCGTAGACTTCACAGATTTGAACAAGGCTTGTCCCAAGGATTCGTATCCACTACCTTGAATCGACAAGATGGTAGATGAAACTTGTGGATATGAATTGCTTAGCTTCTTAGATGCCTTTTCGGGATACCACCAGATCATGATGCATCCAGAAGATGAGGAGAAAACCTCATTCATTACCGATAGTGGAACATATTGCTATCGGGTAATGCCGTTCGGTCTGAAAAACGCAGGGGCAACCTACCAGCGCATGGTGAACAAGGTATTCAAAGACCTTTTGGGCAACACCATGGAGGCTTATGTTCATGACATGATTATAAAAAGCCGAAGGGAAGAGTCTCACGCTGAGAAAATGACGAAGGTGTTTAATGTGTTGCGGCAGTATGAAATGAAATTGACCCCCAATAAATGCTCATTTGGGTTGAGATCCAGAAAATTCCTGGGATTCATGATCACTAATCGAGGGATAGAAGCTAATCCCGAGAAGGTCCAAGCCATCCTGGACATGAGACCACCCAGTACTATTAAAGAGATTCAAAGGTTGACAGGGAGGATAGCTGCTTTGAATCGCTTCTTGTCTAAATCAGCTGAAAGAAGCTTGCCATTCTTCAAAGCAATAAGGGCCGGAAAAGACTTCAAATGGACAGAAGAGTGCAATAGTGCTTTTGAGCAGTTGAAGGATTACTTGAAAGAGTTGCCGCTATTGTCTTGGCCACAAAACGGAGACCATCTCTTCATGTATCTCGGCGTAGGAGAAAAGGCCGTAAGTGCAGTCTTACTGAGAAAAGAAGGAGACAAAGACTGTCCAATCTATTATGTGAGCAAAGTCCTACTGATAAGATGATATTTTGCAAATTATATATGTGCTAATATATTTTCTTTATTGATGTTTTATGCCTAAAAGAGCTTACTAATGTTTATTTTATGTTTTAGGTATTAAATATCAAAGTTGGAATAAAAAGAAGCTAAAAAGAGCAAAGTGCAGTATTTTCTGTCCAGCTTGAAAGATTGACGTTTTTGACCAATTTAACGACCTGATCTCAAGAAGTGGCCTTCATGGAAGTTGTAGAGGACTTCTCAAGGTTTCCAGAATGCACAAGATCGCAAAAATTGGAGTTCGTTTGGTTGGTCAAACGTCTGGACAAAATCAGTACGAAATTCTGGGCAGAAAAACGAGATTGAGAAGAAATTCCAACTAAGCAAGTTCAAGACAAGATTTTGTTGAGACAAGATAATTTCTTAATTTTATTATGTCTTAGATCTGTAATTAATTAATAAAAATAGGCCTTAGGAATTTTACTTAGAAAGTAATTGTAAAAAGATGATGAGATAAAGGTAAGAGTTTGACTAGTCAAATTACTTGTTTCCCAAGTAAACTCTTATCTGAATCCCACATTGCTTAGGAAAGTCTTTTAAACTCTTCCTTAGGCCTATATAAAGAGCACAAGGCTCTCATAAACAGCATCTCTCTTATCCCTCACATTCTTCTTATCCCTCTTCCCTCTTTTAGTCTTGTAGGATTTTCTTTAGGGTTTTTAATAAAATTTTATTTTTTTTTATTTTTAATTAGTTGCTGATTTCTTTATTATTTTTAATTCTGATTTTGTTTTCTTTATTTAAATTAATATTGTTTGTGTGTTCTTGCTTACTAGTTTATAATCTTGATTAGTAATTCTGATTTTATATTATTAAAGATTGCTTCTTTGATTGTTTCTTGCATGATATTTGTAATCTTTATAATATATAACTTGAATTTTATGATCTTGAATATGTCTAGTGAGTAGTTTTCTTATTCAGTTATGAGGTAAATTCATTGTTCTTGGGAAAAAGAATGTTGTGAGATTTTGAGCTTATAATATAATTGTTGATTAAGTATCCAAGATTCTCTGAGCACATTTGCATGATTATTTGCTTGATTAGATGGTAGGGCCCACTATTTAATTTAATTGAATAATCTACTGCCAGATTAAAAACATAAGTCCGTAATTGCTTATGGAGTTAATCACTAGGGATGGAGGAGAATTGAGGTTTAGATTAAATGAACCGAGCTTATGTGTTTGTTATCTAATGTCAACCCGTATCTTTCTAGTTGTTAATGCTGCTACAACTTATATCTAGAGAGCTTGTTCTAGGTAGGTTAAGTAGTTAGAGATTAGTTAAAGAGCTTGTTTTAACTAACGACTCAGTAAGGGAAGATGGTGTAACAGAGCTTGTTGTTATGCTACGGTTGACTATTTAATTGACAATAATATTTTGTAATCAATGATCAACTTCTAAATCCAAGAATAATTAATTACCTTGTAACTGAAGCTTTTTCATATTTGTTTTTGATATTTAATAATCCTTGCTTTCTCTCTTTTAGGCATAGCTTACAAAACTCCAAAACCACAAAATTTCTTCTTTCCGTAAAACTTAAGATTAGATTTTTAATTTAATAATTAACTTAAATAATTCAGTCTCTGTGGGTTCGACCCTTACTCCGCTATCTACATAGTAGAGTTAGGAAGTTTTATTTTTGGTGACTGACGACACTCATCAAATTTTGGCGCCGTTGCCGGGGACTGTTATTTATTTAAGTTGTTTATTATAATTTAAAGATCTAATTATTTTCTTTTCTTTCTTCCTTGCAGGGTTTGCATGTCTGACGAGCACTCTAGTTACAAACTTCGAAAGATTAGAGATTACATTCAGGCAACCCAAAGTGCGGTGCTACAAACGCCCCAACCACCACCATCCACTTCCGAAGATCCACCTTCCCCCGAGCCCACGTTCAATCCCACTTTTGAATTCTCTAGTGATTCAGAAGAGGACACCATGGCTCAAAACGCTAACAGAACCTTGAAGGAGTTGGCAGCACCCACTATGAACCAACAACCCCTTTGCATAACCTATCCTACTTTAGATGTTGCTTTTGAATTAAAATCTGGTTTGATACATCTTTTACCAACTTTTCATGGTCTTGCAGGTGAAGATCCACACAAACATCTAAAGGAGTTCCATGTTGTTTGCTCCACCATGAAGCCTGCTGGGGTTAGTGAAGAGCAAATCAAGCTAAGGGCCTTTCCATTCTCTTTGGCAGATGCAGCCAAGGATTGGCTTTACTACTTACCTTCTGGGACCATCAACACTTGGGATGATATGAAGAGACTCTTCTTGGAAAGATATTTTCCTGCTTCTAGGGCAGCCAACATCCGCAAAGAAATTTGTGGAATTAGGCAATTTAATGGTGAGTCACTCTATGAATATTGGGAAAGATTTAAACGATTATGTGCTAGTTGCCCACATCACCAAATTCATGAGCAACTATTGATCCAATATTTCTATGAGGGATTATTACCCCATGATAGAAGCATGATAGATGCTGCCAGTGGAGGAGCTTTGGTGGATAAGACTCCTCAAGAAGCTCAAAACTTGATAGCAAACATGGCTGCCAATTCTCAACAATTTAACACAAGGAGAGATCCACCACCACCACTTAAGCAAGCACATGAGGTAAGTACTTCTTCTTTGGAAAAACAAATTGCTAATCTAACATCCCTTGTGCAACAATTGGCTGTAGGTAACATGCAACAAGCCAAGGCTTGTGGAGTTTGCTCCAACATCGGACACCCTATTGATATGTGTCCAACTTTACAAGAAGATTCCATGGAGCAAGCTAATGTTGTAGGAGGATTCCCAGGACCTTCCCAAGGTAAGTATGACCCTTACTCCAATTCTTACAACTCTGGTTGGAGGGACCACCCAAATTTGCAATATGGAAATAGGTCTACACCATATGTCCCACCACACAATAGGCCAAATAATTTCCAAGTCCCCAAACCTACATACCAAGAGAGGCCACCACACCAAACACAACACCAAAGTGGAAGCATGTCTCTTGAAGAAATTGTAAAGAATCTTGCTACCTCTACTTTACAAAATCAACAAGAGAACAATCAAAGAATTGCACACCTTGAGCACCAAATGAGCCAAATGGCTACTTCACTAAGCAGACTTGAAGCTAGGGAATCCAACAAGTCGCCTTCTCAACCTATGGTGAATCCAAGGGAGAATGTGAGTGCCATCTTTTTGAGGAGTGAGAAGGAAATTGGACCCAAAGAGAATGCATATGAAGAGGTCAACTTTAAGGCTCCACCACATAAAAATGTAGTCAAGCTCCCTCCTCTTTATAGAGATTTTGACAAGGTAAGTGAAAAACGTGTCCCTTTTAATGTTGGTACTTACCCTCCTCCTTTTCCTAGTAGGTTGGCAAAACCAAAGAAAGAAGAGCATGTTGACACTAACATGGAAGCAAAAGGAGAAGTTGACAACAATGCTTCAAAGTCTAAGGTAAGTGATAAAAGAGTCCCCTTTAATACTGGTACTTACCCTCCTCCTTTTCCTAGCAGGTTAGCCAACAACAAGAAAGAAGAGCAAGACAAAGAGATCTTGGAGACCTTTAGGAAAGTGGAGGTGAACATTCCTCTTCTTGATGCTATCAAGCAAGTACCCAGGTACGCAAAATTTTTAAAAGAATTGTGTACTAACAAGAAGAAATTAAAAGGTGATGAAAAAGTAGTTGTGGGGGAGAATGTGTCTGCCATCATTCAAAGAAAACTTCCCCCAAAGTGTGGAGATCCTGGCATGTTTAGTATTTCATGTAAGATAGGTAACACCATGATTGATAAGTCCATGATAGATTTAGGAGCTTCTATAAATGTCATGCCTTTGTCAATTTATAAATCTTTAAATCTTGGACCTTTAAAAGAGACTGGTGTTATTATACAATTGGCTGATAGAACTAATGCCTATCCTGAAGGGATATTAGAGGATGTTCTTGTGCAGGTTGATAAATTAGTCTTCCCAGCAGACTTCTATGTTCTTGATATGGAGGATGATAATTCTCCTTTTCCAACACCAATGCTGCTAGGGAGACCATTCTTGAAGACATCCAAAGCCAAAATAGATGTGGATAAGGAAACACTCACCATGGAGTTTGATGATAACATAGTGGAGTTCAACATCTTTGGAGAAGTAATCATAAGTCAGAACCAACAGAAATCAAAGAAAAGGTTTGCATTTGGGATTGGATGATGGAAAGTAGAGCAGTCGAGCTAACGACATTAAACAAAAGCGCTACTTGGGAGGCAACCCAAGGATGTAAAATGAGGGAGTATTTCTTTCCTTTACTTGTATTACCATTTAATTTTTGAGTTTTTATTGTTCTTCTTTGCATGCTAGACTTACTTTGAGGACAAAGTAAGATTTAAGTGTGGGGGGAATATTGGTTTATGAGTCTATAGAGTGTTTTTTTTAGGAAGTGGAAATTAAAAAAAAAAGGGTCAAAATTTACAGTAGTTTTAAAAGATCATGATATGTTTTCTTTCTTTTAAGGATTGATTCTAAACTAAAACAAAGTTTTATAGGAAAGTTGAGAGTATTTTGATTGTTATTATTGTTGAAGTGAGTACTTTCTAAAGAATTTATGTGAGTTCATGATTAAATATGATTGATCATATGATATTGATAATGTGATTAGTTCATTGAAGTTGGTATAAGCAAAGGATAAATAGACAAGAACAAAAGAAAAAAAATAAAAATAAACATAAAGAGAAAAAAAAGAAGAAAAAAAAAATATAGAGGTTGAAAGCTTTAAATTCTACTCCAATGTTTTGAGTTGCTTGATCTTGTTGATTAAATTCTTTGAAGTGACTTGAAATATGAGTATGCAAAGCACTCTAAAAGAGGGCTAACTTGTTGAGTAACCGGGTGTTGGTATCACCAATATTAACATTCGCGTAAAAAGGCAAGTAAGTACTTAGGGAAACCATTGTTGAAACCTCAAAAGAAAAAAAAAAGGTTCTTGATCTATTGACTTTGTTTGTAGTAATGTAAAGTGGATAATTGCAAAGTTGATATTATATGTTTCAGTTGTGTTGATTGTAAATTTTGCATGAATTTATTTAGAAGTATGCATGAATATGAGAAGTAATGATTAGAATATGATTGACTTGATTATTTAACTCTTGTTGAAGTTACGAGTTAAGAATTGAAAGATTTGAAAATATGTCCATGATCTTAATCTTGTTTTGGAGATGGAGTCATAATTTTTAAAATTGAGTCTTATTTTGAATTTTTAGGATTGAGTCTTAAGTAAAAGATTTTGTGGGTATATCTTCTGAAAGCCCTCACGAGACACAACTCGTCCACTAGGGGTGACCTAGGGGTTTAAAGGCTTATTGCATATGCTAAATGCAATCGTGATTCCTACGAAAGTGAGTTAGGATTTTAGGATTTAGTTCTTTAGGAATTAGTTTAGCTAAGGTTTGCTAGAGGACTAGCAAAAGCTAAGTGTGGGGGAATTTGATAAGATGATATTTTGCAAATTATATATGTGCTAATATATTTTCTTTATTGATGTTTTATGCCTAAAAGAGCTTACTAATGTTTATTTTATGTTTTAGGTATTAAATATCAAAGTTGGAATAAAAAGAAGCTAAAAAGAGCAAAGTGCAGTATTTTCTGTCCAGCTTGAAAGATTGACGTTTTTGACCAATTTAACGACCTGATCTCAAGAAGTGGCCTTCATGGAAGTTGTAGAGGACTTCTCAAGGTTTCCAGAATGCACAAGATCGCAAAAATTGGAGTTCGTTTGGTTGGTCAAACGTCTGGACAAAATCAGTACGAAATTCTGGGCAGAAAAACGAGATTGAGAAGAAATTCCAACTAAGCAAGTTCAAGACAAGATTTTGTTGAGACAAGATAATTTCTTAATTTTATTATGTCTTAGATCTGTAATTAATTAATAAAAATAGGCCTTAGGAATTTTACTTAGAAAGTAATTGTAAAAAGATGATGAGATAAAGGTAAGAGTTTGACTAGTCAAATTACTTGTTTCCCAAGTAAACTCTTATCTGAATCCCACATTGCTTAGGAAAGTCTTTTAAACTCTTCCTTAGGCCTATATAAAGAGCACAAGGCTCTCATAAACAGCATCTCTCTTATCCCTCACATTCTTCTTATCCCTCTTCCCTCTTTTAGTCTTGTAGGATTTTCTTTAGGGTTTTTAATAAAATTTTATTTTTTTTTATTTTTAATTAGTTGCTGATTTCTTTATTATTTTTAATTCTGATTTTGTTTTCTTTATTTAAATTAATATTGTTTGTGTGTTCTTGCTTACTAGTTTATAATCTTGATTAGTAATTCTGATTTTATATTATTAAAGATTGCTTCTTTGATTGTTTCTTGCATGATATTTGTAATCTTTATAATATATAACTTGAATTTTATGATCTTGAATATGTCTAGTGAGTAGTTTTCTTATTCAGTTATGAGGTAAATTCATTGTTCTTGGGAAAAAGAATGTTGTGAGATTTTGAGCTTATAATATAATTGTTGATTAAGTATCCAAGATTCTCTGAGCACATTTGCATGATTATTTGCTTGATTAGATGGTAGGGCCCACTATTTAATTTAATTGAATAATCTACTGCCAGATTAAAAACATAAGTCCGTAATTGTTTATGGAGTTAATCACTAGGGATGGAGGAGAATTGAGGTTTAGATTAAATGAACCGAGCTTATGTGTTTGTTATCTAATGTCAACCCATATCTTTCTAGTTGTTAATGCTGCTACAACTTATATCTAGAGAGCTTGTTCTAGGTAGGTTAAGTAGTTAGAGATTAGTTAAAGAGCTTGTTTTAACTAACGACTCAGTAAGGGAAGATGGTGTAACAGAGCTTGTTGTTATGCTACGGTTGACTATTTAATTGACAATAATATTTTGTAATCAATGATCAACTTCTAAATCCAAGAATAATTAATTACCTTGTAACTGAAGCTTTTTCATATTTGTTTTTGATATTTAATAATCCTTGCTTTCTCTCTTTTAGGCATAGCTTACAAAACTCCAAAACCACAAAATTTCTTCTTTCCGTAAAACTTAAGATTAGATTTTTAATTTAATAATTAACTTAAATAATTCAGTCTCTGTGGGTTCGACCCTTACTCCGCTATCTACATAGTAGAGTTAGGAAGTTTTATTTTTGGTGACTGACGACACTCATCACCTACTAGATGCCGAACCAAGATACCCCTTAGTCGAAAGAGTAGTTCTATCCTTAATGATGGCGACTCGGAAGTTACGACCTTACTTCCAAGCCCACTCAGTGGATGTCTTGACAGATCAGCCCTTACGACAAATACTACAGAAACCAGAACATTTTGGACGCTTAACGAAATGGGCCATTGAATTAAGCGAATATGACATACGCTTCCAACCTCGTCAAGCAATAAAAGGGCAGGCGCTAGCCGACTTTACCGTAGAATGCACTGGTCAGGAGACTCAAGCAGATACAGAATTAGTTTGGTGGAAGTTATTTGTTGACGGAGCTCGCAACATGGATGGTAGTGGAGCTGGAATCGTGCTTACTTCACCCGAAGGGGAGACCTATGAGTATTCCCTGCGTTTCAATTTCCCAAGCTCGAACAATATAGCTGAATATGAAGCCTTAATAGCTGGGAGGAAACTGGCGGAGAAACTAGAAGCTAGCAATCTGATGGCCCATAGCGATTCACAATTAGTGGTCAACCAGTTCTCGGGAGAGTATGAAGCACAAGAACCGACTTTGGTCCCCTATCTGCAGAAAGTGCGATTATTAGCACAATCGTTTCAGAACTTTCAACTGACCCAGATAAACCGATCCGAGAACAATCATGCGGATGCCCTCTCAAAGTTGGCTTCCTCAAGAGGACTAAAAGGCAGTATGGTCAAAGTGGAATCACTCGCTAGGCCAAGTATCGAAGAAGAGGATGTCTGCGACGTTGAGGTCGGAGGTGATTGGAGTTGCCCAATCAAAGACTACATAGTGGGGGGCACACTCCCAACTGACAAAGATGAAAGCCGAAGGCTGAAATTGCAAAGTGCAAGATTTACTGTGGTAAATGGAGAACTTTACAAACGTGGATTTACCATGCCTTTGCTAAAGTGTCTAGGACCTCAACAGGCTGAGTATACCCTAGCTGAAGTTGATGAGGGGATATACGGTGAATACCTAGGGGCCCGAGCTTTGGCCATGAAAATATTACGTGCAGGATTTTATTGGCCTACCCTTAAAAAAGACGCCACTGACAAAGTGCGAAAGTGCGAAAAATGCCAAAAGTTCACCCCTATAGTTACTGCACCAGTCTCGACCCTCCAAAGCACTCTTCAACCGACACCATTCGCACAATGGGGGTTAGACATCCTGGGACCTTTTCCCTTGGGCACAGGACAGAGAAAATATTTGCTCGTAGCCACAGACTACTTCACCAAGTGGATAGAGGCAGAACCTTTGGCCACAATTTCTGAAAAAAAGGTGGAAGCAATGGTTTGGAGGGAGATCATTTGCCGTTTTGGGATCCCCTGAGTGCTTAACGCGGACCATGGGAAACAGTTCGATTGTGACGCATTTCGAACATTTTGTGAAGGACTGGGCATCCAGTTGAGAATCTCCTCTGTATCTTATCCTCAAGCTAATGGGCAAGCCGAAGTGAGCAACCGAACTATACTGCATGGTTTGAAGACCAGACTGGATAAGGCGAAGGGAGCATGGGTAGATGAACTCCCTAGTGTCCTATGGGCCTACAGAACGACAAGCAAAGTATCAACAGGGGAAACGCCATTCAATTTGGTGTATGGGACTGAAGCCCTCATCCCAGTTGAAATTGGAGCCGAGTCACCTAGATTGGTCCCTTACATCGAAGAAGTTAACTCCCAAAGACTAAAGGAGAATCTAGACCTGATCAATGAATTGCGAGACACGGTAAAAATGAGATTGCTGCATACCAGCAAAGAATAGCCGCCTATTACAACGCACGAGTCAAGAACAGAGAACTGCAGGAAGGAGACCTGGTACTAAGAAAGTCGGCGATTACAAACGCCCATAGGGAGGACAAAAAACTCCGAGCTAATTGGGAAGGGCCTTACAGAATCAGGAAGATGATCGGACCTAGCACATGCATCTTGGAGACCTTACAGGGAAAGAAGATCTCGAAAACTTGGAATGCCAACCACCTTAAGCCATACTGGCAGTAAAAAGTTGTACACCTTCCATAAGATTTGTATTTATTTCCCATCTATTATTTTATTACTTCGTAAAGTATTCTTGTTTTAAGATCATATGACTCCTGAATAAAGCCAGTTATTTGTTTCCTATATTTTCTAATTCAATTTGTTAGACAGTCTATGTATTAACAGGAATTAGAGCGAGAAGAATACGCAAAATAGGCATAAATAAGACCGTAAACCCGGCAGAAATAAGTCCCTGAGCGAGAAGAATACGCAAAATGGGCATAAATAAGACCGAAAACCCGGCAGAAATAAGTCCCTGAGCGAGAAGAATACGCAAAATGGGCATAAACAAGACCGTAAACCCGGCAGAAATAAGTCCTTGAGCGAGAAGAATACGCAAAATGGGCATAAATAAGACCGTAAACCCGGCAGAAATAAGTCCCTGAGCGAGAAGAATACGCAAAATGGGCATAAATAAGACCGTAAACCCGACAGAAATAAGTCCCTGAGCGAGAAAAATACGCGAAAAAGGCACAAATAAGACCGTAAGTGACAAAACGCGAAACCGGCAGAAATAAGTCCTTGAGCGATAAAACAAAATGGACACACAAATATGTTGTTACAAGGTGTTAAAAAAAAAAGTGATATAACAGTTACAAGTGCGAAATATTCATTCAAAGAAAAGAAGAAAACCACAGAAAGCAACTGTACTTTTCATTGAAGAACGAATCTTTACATTGAGTAAGACAAACAAAAGGAAATACAAAATACCCTAATCTAGGTTGAGGACAAGGTCGTCCAGTTAAGAGTCTCCAACCACCGGAGGAGCAGGAGCGTTAGCATCAGAGTCTTCAACAACCAGAGGATCAGGAGCGTGAAGAATTGAGGAATCAAGCTCTTGAGGAACTGAAGAGGCCATCCCGAGAGAGGGAGCACTACTTAAAGGATCAATCACAGCCGCACTATCTGACACGAGATCAACAGCTGCAGAGTCAGAAATTTGGAATTCGTCGTCGTCCAACCCTACCAATGCCTCAATGGACTCAGGCTGGTAGCCCGCCTCGATCGGTTCAGGCTCATCATGCGTCGCTGACGGCCCGGATTGGTCACGTAGCCCAGTAGGCTCAGGACGGCTACGTGACCGTTGAGGAGGCCATGGACCCTCAAGATTGTCCAGGTTATCTGTGGCTCCCATCTCTATATAATCCTCCGGACTTAATGAGTCGGGTTCATATTTGGTCCAGGAAGGAGCTTCATAATACTGGGCCTCTTCAGTGAAAAGAAGTTCGGGAAAAGACTCATCAGGTCGGTTCTTCTCTAACCAAGAACGGGCTAAGTAGAAGCCGTACTTGATGAACCCGCCGCAAGCATTTCTTTCTTTTCATAACAGTGTTGAGACAGGCGGTATTCGCGAACAGCCTCGGCACGAACCTCTTTTTGTCGGTCTAACAAATTGTGCAGCTCATCAGCGGTCTCATCTCGCTCCCTCCTCATGGCATCCCGATCCTCCACCGCCTTGTTGTAGGCGTCTTGAAATCCCTGAAGGGAGGCTACCTTCGCCTGTTCCTCCTTCAACCTGAGCTCAAGTTTCGCATTCTTCTTCTCCAGTCCCTCAACCTTACCAACGTAAGGACGCAGTTGAACAACCTCGTTCTGCAGCACCATCTTCGTCTCTCGAAGCTCACCAATTTCTTTGTCAGCTTTCTCCCTGAGAGCCCTATGACGAGCATTAACAGCCGCGGTTTGCTGAGCCGACTGAAAAAACAGGAGAACAAAAATAACTTAAAAACACCGACAAAGGAAAAAGAAAAATATAACTACCATATAAGCACGATGCTATCACCTTCATCGCAAGATAGTCAGAGTTGTTCTCGGCTTCCGTCAAATTAGGAAACAGCCCCGCCTCGTCGCGAGGAAGAATAGTGCTCCATGCTAGGCGAGACACTATCCTAGGCTCCTCAATGCTGTCATTATCATTTACCCCGGGATAGGTCTGGAAGTCCTCGCCATCTACGACAACTCCACTATCGACTAAGTAGCGCCTCAAAGTGGGATTAGCTACCTTGGGCAATATCGGTCTTGTGGGCATCGAGGCCTCAATGATCAATTTCTTCCTAAATTTGCGCCTAGGCTGACGAGGGGTCGGCCGATCCTCGGTGGCATGAGAAGCACCTTCTCGTCGGGCCGACTCGCTCCTCTGCGACCCAGAGCTCCCTTGATCGTCTGAGCTACGATCACGGACAAGGGGCCTCTTTCACTTGTTCCTCCCAGCCTCCTACGCAGTATGGCTAGATCCGCCAGTAGGAGGAGGAGGAGTGGACGTACGAGGATGTCCGGAAGCAGAAGCCCCGATCTGTGGCTGTTGCTGAGGAGGAGGAGCCGCCCCAGCAGAAACATTGGCTTCCCTTCTACGCATAGCACCACGAAAGTCCATACCTGCATAATACCAGGAGAAGCAATTAACGGACCTAATACCCGAAATACCACACACATAGATATATAAAGTATAGAAAAAAGGAAACCTATAAGATCACCAAGATCCTCTAAGTTATCCAAATTAGGATCTGCTGGGAAGTCAACAAAAGGGCTTCCAAAAACGTTGCCCTGAGCCCATTCAAGATCCTCCTCGAATGGACCACTGGTACCCTCAACCTCAGGTGTTTCGTCTCTCGAATCCGGAGAAGACTCATCCACAAGGCGACCTAAAGGGTTAAAGGTCTCAGCTGGAGGAATACTGGTCAGTTGACTAGGACCGGCATCGGGCACACACTAGCTAATAGGAAGGCTAGAGGGGATAGTCGAAGTCCCGGAAACAGCTCGACTTACTCCCAAACCAGCTGCTGTAATGTTCTCTGAGGTCAAAAGGGAAAATAAATTACGTTCCCCGATAGAACAAATTCGTCGTATAGGTTCACTAAACTGGTCTTTTAGGATCTCTACTTTAAACCTTTCTGAGCGCCTCAAGTGGTCGCTAGTATTACGGTTCCATGCAGTGCGGATTCGCAGATCGTTTGGAACCTCGACGACGACCCACTCACTTTCAAAGTTTCGCAACTTATTAGGAAGGTCAGAAAAGATCTTGTTATTGGGAAATTCATCAACCGTTAACCGCTGGATGGAAAAAGTTATTAGTCCTTGCAGACCACGGACTCTGAAAAAAGCACTCAAAAGGGGGACGGTAGGAACAATACCTAAGCTATGACAAACCACCGAAAATCCTACTATCTGAGCCCATGCATGAGGATGAAGTTGACAAGGAACTATATCTTTGTATCTAAGGAACGCTTTACCAAACTCGGGCAACGGAAAACGGAAACCGAAAAGTAAAGACGCCTTATGCATCGCTACTCCGTTTCTAACTAGATCAGGTGAGAATTCCCCACTAGCTGGAAGTCTATAACTGTAACCGGGGGGAAGAGGAAAATGAGTATTGAAATCCTCTAAGTCCGTATTCGTCAGTGTACATTCAACACCGCCTTTCCTAAGAAATTTACCCGGACGCTGTGAAGACATAGTAAAAGAAAGGATAAATAATAAGGAGGGCGGCAGACTTATTGGTGAAACACCTGCGGACAACCTAAAACGGCGGCAGACCTATTGGCAAGGGACATGCGGCAGACCTATTGGCAAGACATCTGCGGCAGACCTATTGGTGACAGACCAAATACGACAGACCTATAGGTGAAACACCTGCGGAAGACATAAAGACCGCGCGGGAGACGAAGATATCTGTTGAACATCTAAAAAAGCTGGTGGCGGAAGGATACAAGATAGACGACAGATGAATACTTACTGACACTTCGATGAGCGAAAGACTCCTGCTGGCAATAGACTATTTTGGCGAAAGAGTCGGAAATCGGCGACAAACTGCTGTTTCAGAGGTTTCTCTTAAGCCCTTTTCGGTGGCTCCCAGCTGCTTTATATAGTTGCGACAGAGAATGCCAAACGTCTCGTTAGATCACGCCTCCCGCGGAATAGAGCTTTTCACCTACAAAAAAGAAAAAATATATATATGTACCAAAGAAAAATCACAAAAACCAAAAAAACTATTCATAGTGGGTAAAGGCCCAAGGACACATATTTATACTCTCTTGGTTGGAATAATCCAACAAGAGACTGGGGAGCAATTGATATGGCAAAAGTCTATCTACACTGGGCCAAGCCCAAAGATCATCGGAGGTCCCACGCGGCAGACGGTCATTGGGACACGTGGCCTACGGCGAGAGAAGATAGGCCTGCGACAGACTCCACATATTATCTCCTTCTGTCACGAAGGCGGCACGTGGCTCGCTCACGACTCGCCACGGCGACAGACCCCTACTGCCCGAAAAGGTGTCGTGCCTCAGGGTCTTTCGCCGGCGACAGGCCCGTGCTAACTCCGAGATCCACGGAAGATGCATCCTATTGGGAAACAAACTCTTAGTAAAAGGACACAAACAACCCAGATATCTAATCTCAAATATTCGCCTATAAATAGGCCCCAGGTATAATTCTATGGAGGACTTTTTTTTCGACTACTGGCTTTTACGTTTCCCAATATCTAAAAACTTGAGGCTGACTTAAGCATCGGAGTGTCTACGCAGGGAACCACCCCTGCGTCCCTCTGACTTTTTACTATTTTACAGAAGCTTCTGGGAGACACGTGGAGACAGATTACGACAATTGACGTCAGCATATCTTTATTGTTGTTTTGTGCAACAACAATGTAAATATCTGTATTTATAGAATTAAGGTTAGACAATCCAAAAATTATAAGGATTAGATTTAAGAATATTTTTAGTTCTTATTTGCTGCTTAACAGCTGTTGTATATAATCCTAAAAGGGCTTTGTGACTTTGTGTAATTGATAAGTTCTTCTCAATACAATATTATGATTTTTCACATTAATAATAAATAAATAATTCTATATTTCTAGCTAAATGAGCAAAATTACATTTGATCAATTAGTTATAATGTAAAACTGATATTCAAGTAGAAGAAGAAGTAGAAAATTATCCGTATAAATGGAAAATGATAGTCATGTCGTTCATTAACACAATATGGAGACAAAGCAATTTTATTAATTGCTTTGCTTCCTGATTTAGTTACTCATTCTTTAGTTTGTTAGCTATCAGTTAGGTTGTTAGTTACTCCAGTTGTACTATCAGTTAGTTTTAATTAGCTCATGTACTCTACATATACGGCAATTATGTAGTTTGATTATTTTAAATTCAATATAGCACACATTCAAAATTCATCATAGTATCAGAGGTGATGAATTTGCTTTCTTTTTTTGGCTTATTTTCTTTTTCCTCTGTCATTTTCTACTAAACCAAATAACAATTTTCCGTCTAACCAAACATATTTTCTCTCTTATTCTTTCTTTTGTTCCTTCATAAAATGAAATCCTCTGATTCTAGTTCTTAGAAACTAGATGAATCGAGCCCCTTTTTCATTCATTGAAATGAAAATCTAGCTACAATTCTTGTATCCACTATTCTTACAGGATCTACCTATCACTCATGGGCTCAGGCAATGAAGATGGCATTACTGTCAAAAAATAAGTTGCAATTTGTCGATGGATCTATCTCAGCTCCAAAGAAAGATGATTCGTTATTCTTTGCTTGGCAACGATGTAACACTATGGTGTTATCTTGGATCTTTAACTCTGTTTCCTCTTCCATCGCTCAGAGCATCCTCTGGATTGATAATGTTCAAGATGTCTGAGATAATTTGCGAGATAGGACTTCTCAATGCGACGCTCTTCGATCTCAGAACTTCAAGAGGAAATTTATACTTTTCAGCAGAATTCTTTGATGGTAATCGATTATTTTACTAAATTGAAGGTACTTAGGAATGAATTGTTGAATTATAAGCCTGTTCCTTCTACTTGTGGTTGTGGTGCTGTGAATATTGCTCGCACATATCAGTCTAATGATTATGTCATTAGGTTTTTGAAAGGTTTGTATGATTCCTATGCTATTATAAGGACTCAGATCTTGTTAATGGATCCATTACCTTCCATTAATAAGGCCTTTTCACTTGTGATCCAACAAGAGAGGCAGTTGAATTCCTTACTTACCTCTCAGCATTTTGAGTCTTATGTACTTGCTAGTAAGGCTGTCAATGTCAATGGATTTGCTATAGTGGTTTCAAGAAATTCTCTTTTACTAACAAAAGGCCAATCTGTTCTTATTGTGGGTTCACTGGACATACGGTGGAGAAATGTTATAAAAAACATGGCTATCCACTAGGTTTTAAACCAAGGAGTAAGCCTACTGTTACAGTTAGTTGTGTTAAGCTAGCTCAGATTTTTGCTGCTAGTACTTTGGATGCGTAGCATGTTCCTTCCTCATCTGATAGCAGTTTTCCAAGATCTTTTACTGATGCACAGTACCAACGGTTGCTTTCATTAGTTCAAGAATCCAACATGGATTCTTCTTCAACTTTTCATGTGAATGCAGTCATTAATTCTGGTCACAACTCATGTATAATAGCTACTACATGTACAGTTCATTCTCTTCCTTTTACACCGATTTATATTCTAGATACAGGTGCTACAGACTATATTTTCTATTCCCTTTATCAATTTACCACTTGTAAGCCAACTAAATCAACTTCTGTCAAATTACCTAATGGTCAGTATGCATATGTATCTCACATAGGTGTTGTACACTTGTCTTCTCATCTTACTGTGCAAGATGCCTTATATGTCCCAAGTTTTTCTTTCAACCTTATTTCTGTTAGTAAGCTTTCTCAATCAGCTCATTGTTTCCTCACTTTTCACCATGATATTTGTGTTATTTAGGATGCACAGACTTTAAGGACGATTGGATCAGCTAAACAATTGAATGGTCTTTACCAGCTAGTTTAATACTAAAGTCAAAACCATTAAGATAGACAATAGTCAAGAATTTGGTATGATAGATTTTTCTGCTTCTAGGGGTATAGTTCATCAAACTTCTTATGTGCAAACACAACAACAAAATAGTATTGTTGAAAGAAAACATCAACATAGTCTCAATGTTGCAAGAGCTTTAAAGTTTCAAGCCTTTTTACCTAAGAAATTTTGGAGTGATTGTGTATTGCATGCTGTTTATCTTATAAGCAGACTACATACACCAATTTTGAAAGAGAAATCCCCTTTTGAAATGTTATTTCACAAACCACCTATTTTCTCTCATTTGAAATTGTTTGCTAGTTTGTGTTTTGCTTTTACTTTAGCACATGGCAGAAGCAAATTTGAACTAAGGGCAGTCAAGTTTATTTTTATTGGTTTTCCTTCAAGAATTAAAGGTTATAGATTGTATAATTTTGCTAATGGTTGTTTCTTGAGATGTAGTATTTTATGTATATGTATTTCCTTTCCACAAGCATAGAGCTTTTCCTAATTCTTGTATTGATATTTCCTTATTATCCCAACCTGTCATACCAGTCAATTTACATTCTACTTCTGATTCAACTACTCTAGATTTTGATAATTTTGACTTTGACATTAATCATTCTATTCTAGTCCTCCTACTTCCGATTCTACCTCTTCTCTTCCTCTTATTCTTACTTTTGATTCTGCTTCCGGTCTTCCATTTCATCATCTCGTTCACCATTTGCTCAATCATGTCCTTCTTCCCCTGTTCTTAGAAGATTCAATAAATCTCAGTCTACTCCTACATATCTTCAAGACTATCATTATGCTTTAGCTTATTCTAATTTTACTCATTCTGTTGTTCTTGATAGTAACTCCGCCTGTGTGAGTTAACGCAGCCGGTCCCAAGCCCGGGTAAAGGAGGAGGGTGGCGGTAGGTTTGGACAACCAACCTTAAAAACTAGTCCAATCTCATGAAATGAACCAATATCAAAACAACGTTTGGGCGTCCCCTACACAGCGACGCGCTGCATCGGAGCCCGGGTGTAGTGAAAAGTGGGCAAGGGTTGCTAGGTCGTCGCCCAGAAGTGATGCGCCACATCGACGCCTGGATGTGGTGTTAAATAGGCAAAGGTTCCCACACCACAATGGACGGGGGTGGGTAAAGAAGTTAGTCCATAACCATAAGCTTAGGTTAGGATCTTGGACTATAAGTACGCTTAGTGGTAAGTTAGGTGAGATTTGTGAGGTTATGAGTAGGAGGAGGGTGAACATCTTGTGTCTCCAAGAGACCAAATGGGTTGGGAAAAAGGCTAGAGAGATAGCACCTTAGCAATATAAGCTTTGGTACACAGGGAAAGATAGAGACCGAAATGGAGTAGGTATCATTATAGATAAAGAGTACCATAAGGATGTTGTACAGATTAAGAGACAAGGGGATAGGATTATTTTGGTTAAACTAGTTTTAGGAGAAGAGGTGTTGAATGTCATTAGCGTGTATGCACCCCAGATAGGACTTGATGAGGTTAGTAAACGATAGTTCTGGGAGGATTTAGATAAGGTAGTACAAGAAGTACCCATAGGAGAAAACCTTTTTATTGGCGGTGATCTTAATGGACATGTAGGTACAAGTAGAAAGGGTTTTGAGAGAGTACATGGGGGTTTTAGTTATGGTGTAAGAAACGAGGGAGGAGATGCTATCTTAAATTTTGCTTTATCTTATGACCTAATCCTAGCAAATACATTGTTTAAGAAGAGAGATTCTCATCTTATAACCTTTAGAAGTGGACCAAGAGCAAGTCAGATAGATTTCTTTTTAACTAGGAGTAGGGATAGACATAGATGTTTGGATTGTAAGGCTATCCCAGGTGAGAGTGTTACCGCGCAACATAGACTCTTAGTTCTAGATATGAAAATAGATAGACGACATCGAAGGAACCAACAAAAAGGAATTGAACGGATTCGATGGTGGAAGCTAAAAGAAGATTGTCATACAACATGTAGAGATAGTTGGATTCAAAAAGAGGCTTGGACAACAGAAGAGAACCCAAATGTAATGTGGAATAAGATGGCAAATGCATTCGGGAGGTAGGCAAAGAGACATTAGGAGTATCAAACGGAAAAGTGCCGACTGGAAAGGACACAACATGGTGGACTGCAGTAGTAAAAGATGCTATAAAGACTAAGCGAGAGCGTTACAAGGCTTTAAAGAAGAACAATACAGAAGAGAGTTTTTCGGAATATAAGGTAGTAAGAAAGGAGGCAAAGAAGGCTGTGGCAGAAGCTAAGACGAGGGTTGCGAAAGAGATTTACGACAAGTTGAGAGAAAAGGATATACAGATTGGCGCGAGCAAGAGAAAGGAGGAGTCGCGACCTAGGAGTCGTGAAATGTATTAAGGATGAGCATCAAAGAACTTTCGTTTAAAGATAATGACATTAAGGACAGGTGGCGAGGTTATTTTAACAAATTATTTAATGATGGACAAAATAAAGTTTTGGATAATATTTCGGTGCCTCTTAAGGATTTAAATCGGTGCTTTATGCGTAGAATCCAAGAGACAGAGGTAAAAGATGCACTAAAGATGATGAAGAATGGAAAAGCTGTTGGACCTGATGACATCCCAATTGAAGTTTGGAAATGCCTTGGAGATGTAGGAGTTAGGTGGTTGACAAATCTATTTAATAAGATTTGGCACACTAACAAAATGCCAGAGGAATGGAGGAAGAGTGTCTTAGTACCTTTATATAAGAACAAGGGAGATATTCAAAGTTGCGCCAACTACCAAGGCATAAAATTGATGAGTCACACGATGAAACTATGGGAGAGAGTGATAGAACGGAGATTAAGAAAGAATGTAGAGATATCGGAGAATCAATTTGGTTTTATGCCGAGTCGATCAACTATGGAGGCAATATATTTGCTTAGACAACTTATGGAGCGCTTTCGAGTAATGGGTAAAGATCTTCATATGGTCTTTATAGATTTGGAGAAAGCATATGATAAAATGCCTAGGGAGGTACTCTGGTGGTCCTTAATGAAGAAAAGAGTTCCTTTGAAATATATTAAACTAATTAAGGACATGTATAGAGGCGCAAGGACACATGTGAGGACAGGTGGGGGGCAAACAAGTGAGTTTCCTATCACGGTGGGATTACACCAAGGGTCAGCGTTGAGTCCATTTTTGTTTGCGGTAGTTATGGACGAACTGACAAAATCCATCCAGGATAAGGTGCCCTGGTGTATGATGTTTGCAGATGATATTGTCCTATGTGCGGAAACTAGAGCGGAGATCAATACAAAGTTGGAAGTATGGAGACAAACGTTGGAATCAAAAGGATTTAAACTAAGCAGAGTGAAGACTGAATACATGGAGTGTAAATTCAGTTCTAACCTACTGGAAGAGCATGATGTAGTGAAGTTAGATCGGGTGGCGATACCTAAGCGGGATCATTTTCGATACTTGGGATCAATAATACAGATGGATGGAGAGATTGATGGTGATGTGACCTATAGGATCCAGGCTGGATGGAGTAAGTGGAGAAGTGCTACAAGTGTGTTGTGCGATAAAGGAATTCCTACATGGTTGAAAGGCAAGTTTTATAGGACAGTTGTTAGACCAACATTGTTATATGGTAGTGAATGTTGGGCGACTAAGAGGCTACATACACAAAAGATGAGTGTAACAGAAATGAGAATGTTACGGTCGATATGTGGATATACAAGAAAGGATAGAATGAGAAATGATGATATTTGTAAGATGATTGGAGTGATACCTATCGAAGACAAAATGTATGAAAATCGTTTACATTGGTTTGGACATGTAAGACGTAAACCTGTAGATGCTCCAGTTAGGAGAATAGAGGCTTTGGATGTTGAGAGAAGGGTTAAGACTAGAGGAAGACCGAAAAAGACTTGGAAGGAAGTAGTTTGGAAAGACATGGAGGTTTTAGAATTAGATGAGCAAATGGCCTTGAATAGGAATCTATGGAGGCAGAGAATACATATGGACGATCTAACGTGATTTTAGATATTGGTTCATGAAGGAAACCGAAACAAACACGCAGCGGAATTTAAATCATTCGGCCTCCACCAGGATCGATTCGGAGAGTTGCCTGATTAGGGTTTCGAGATTTTACCTAACGTTTTCTCTGATTTTCTGTCGTTGGTCGAGTCACAAGCAACAACTTTTCGTTCCTGCCTCTATGGTATCCACACGAACGGATCTCACGACTCTTGAACGTCTCACGATCAGAAGCCTTAAAGAGCGTTTTTTATTCTTTATAATCGAATTGCTAGCTTCGATTAAAAGAATACATTTTCTATTTTTTTTTAATTGTGCGGCTATGTTTTAGAAAAAACATCCTTTTATAGGCAGTAAATTTTACCCTAAAATTTACTGCCAAACAGAACTCTAATCCTACTTAGAATAGGATTAACTATATCCTTAATCCAATTCAGAATAGGATTAGATATATCCTTAATCCAATTCAGAATAGGATTAATTAAGCTCCTCATTGATCCGTTCTAAGTGTGCGACCCAATAGGTTCTCAAAACAATGGCAATGACAAAATTGTCACAGGCAATGAGCGGTATCTAGCAACACATCATTGCTACCCATGTAACGAGAATGTCAATGACTCGACATAACCTTACTCGTGATAGATGTTACCGTGTAGTCTAATCCCTTTATCCTTTGATGTCTTGATTAGACACAAGTCATGGAATGTGTCACACTTGTATAGTCTAATCAGCGTTTCTTGATTCCTGAGTAGACTAATTAAACAAATAAAATTAATATCTCATATTGATTTATTCGAGCACGGCCATGCATTTCTTAGTCTCACTCTATCAAAGGGCCCAAGACATCACTCTTGTTATATAAGAGGGATAAATCCTATCTTGATCACTCAACATCCCTCTACATAGATCAAGGCATACCCAATTACTACCTTTATAGTCCATCCTGTTACGAATGACATCTAGCAGCATTAAAGTATGCAATTTTCTATGTTGGGATCTCTGATGATCTCAAGTCAAAGGATCACATACACCATCATCACTATGAGAATCGCTTATGACACTCATATAACAATCCATGTAGCGTTCTCATGGAGGGTCGATCCAGTACATAGTTCTCTAACATGTACCTATGTGATGACTTGATATCCTATATCCATGACAATGGTCATCAGTCAACCACATACTAGTCTTATCGTACATTGTTATCCTTGTTCACAATAATACTTGACTAGGGATATTTTAAGAATAGTGTGTTATTACTATTCTAAGGACATTATCATATAAGATTACATTACGCAGTTATAAGACAAATATAATAATGAGCTATAATAAATAAAATGTCATGATACATAAAAAAAATGCCAAAGTCAATCATCTAATGAATGGTTCTAAGGGCATAATCCAACAGTTCATATAGCCTACCCCAATCTATTGGGATAAAGGCTCTGATGATGATGATGATGATGATGATGTTGTTCTTGATAGTACATATTCTGGTTTATATCATCCTTTACCTAAGGTTCTTTCCTATGATAAATGCACACCTTCACATAAAGCTTTGGCAGTTCATATTGCTAATGTAGTTGAGCCTAAGACCTATAATCGATCTGTAAAACATGATTGTTGGAGAAGAGCTATGCAAGATGAATTGAATGCATTGGAAGCTAATCACACTTGGGAAATAATGGATCTTCTTCCTTCTAAGGAGCCTATTGGTTACAAATGGGTTTATAAAATCAAGTATAGGGCTGACGAAACCATTGAGAGATTCAAAGCTCGCCTAGTTGCTAAAGGTTATACTCAACAGCATGGTCTTGACTATATCGATACATTCTCTCCTATTGCCAAAATGAGTACTATTTGTACTCTCCTTGCTATTGCTGCTGTTAAAGGCTGGTCTCTTCATCATTTAGACATCAATAACGCCTTTTTGCATAGAGATTTACATGAGGAGGTTTATATGTAACTTCTTCCTGGTTTTTCTTAAGCTCAACCTAGTCAAGTTTCCAAGCTTCTTAAGTCTCTTTATGGCCTTAAACAGGCCAGTAGACAACTGTATTCCAAACTCACCCATTCCTTGTTTGCAAAAGGATTTACTCAATCTTCATCTACTCATAGCTTTTTTTTCCAAGGTTTTGGTTCTAATTTCATTACTCTTCTTGTATATGTGGATGATGTCATTGTTTCTAGCCATAATGAGTCCCTTATTCAGGATGTCAAAAGATATTTGGATGATGCTTTTCACATAAAAGACCTTGGCACTTTGAAGTATTTTTTGGGGCTTGAAGTTGCTAGGTCCTTCGCTGGTATTAATATGTCCCATAGGAAATATACTTTAGAACTCTTGCAAGACACTGGTTTTTTGGGGTTCTAAGCCTCCTCCTACACCTATGGTTCCATTCCTTAAAATTACTAAAGATTCAAGTGTTCTTTTGGATAATCCACTACATTATAGACAACCTATTGGTTGGCTGCTCTATCTCACAACTATATGACCTGATCTCTCATATGTTGTCCAGCACCTTTCTCAGTTTATGGTTAAACCCACTGATTTGCATCTCAAGGCTATCTATCGTGTGCGTTGATATCTAAAAGGTTCACCAGGTCAAGGACTTCTTTTTCCTTCTCAATCAGCCTTGTCCTTGAAGGCTTTTAGTGACTCGGATAGGGCTTGTTGTCCAGACACTAGAAGATCTGTGATTGGTTTTTGCATTTTCCTTGGAGATGCATTGATTTCTTGGAGATCTAAGAATAAGTCTACTATTTCACATTCTTCTTCTGAAGCTGAGTACTGTGCCTTTGCTTCTCTTACATGTGAAATCCAATGGCTCTTCTATCTTCTACAAGATTTGCAAGTTCTTCATGATGCACCTGTTTTGGTTTATTTTAACAATCAATCTGCTATTGCCATTGCTAAAAATCCTGTATTTCATGAATGAACGAAACACATTGAGATTGATTGTCATGTGATTCGGCAGAAGATTCAAGCTGGAGTGATCAAATTGTTTGATGTTTCTTCCTCTACTCAACTTGTTGATCTTTTCACCAAATCTCATCCTCCTACAATTTTTCAGTCTTTGGTGTCTCATTTTGGCTTTCACAATGTTTACACTCCAGCTTGAGGGGGGCTAACACGATATCGAGACGAAGCAATTTTATTTATTGCTTTGCTTACTGATTTAGTTACTCATTCTTTAGTTTGTTAGCTGTCAGTTAGGTTGTTAGTCACTCCAATTGTACTATCAATTGTACTATCAGTTAGTTTTAGTTAGCTCATGTACTCTCTATATACAGCAACTCTGTAATTCAATTGTTTTCAATTCAATGTAACACACATTCAAAATTCATCATTCATAAAGCTAAACATTCGATTGTTCATAGAGAAACACATAAGGTATGATTGGATGCCAAAGCAACAATTATGTTTGAAGAATTTAACATTAGAAATCTGATTCTTTTGGTAGGATAAAATTGATGAACTTATTGTCTAATATGAACAATTATGTGGCAATTGGTACATTTTAGTGATTACTTCATTTTTATCAATTATTATTATACTTCTTAACAACTTTCAAGCAAGCAAAAAGAAAGTGGCACAAGGAATAACCAAACAAATACTAAGAGACTTGATATTCATTTTCTTTTTCATTGATATTTGTTGATTTCGTGCTGGCTGAAGTGGAGTAGGAAGGTAATTTATGGATGAAATCCAAGAATAAAGGTAATTTAAATGCTACTTAGGGTAATGGTCAAAAGGGTAATTTAGTTAGGAGTAGTTCTAGTTTCACACATCAAGTCAGCAGAAGGTTCATATCAACTATTGATCCTTTAGATGCTTCTCCCAGAAGTTCGGTATTAGCTCTATGGACCCATTTTTTTTTTTAATAAAATGTTTTTTTAAAGAATTGTTTGATATTGCTTGTAGATAGGGTAGGATTTCTTTGTAATGATGTGACAGTGTTTCATTTTTTTAGTCTTGTTCAAAAACTGCAAATTGGAATGGTGCGACCTCGACAAGTTCTTTTATGAAGCTGAACTTATGGAGATCAGATTCTGGGTCATTTGAATTGGTTTATGGTAAACGGAAGCTTTAACCTCAGGCTAGGTGGTTGAATACTATTTTCCCAAGTGTTTTGTTTTTGAATTTCAATGTTGATCAATTTTGTGGTTTTACATATCAAATCTAATAATACACTAATCCTTTATTTTAAAGTCATTCAAAGGGAATAATCTGGTGGGAGATGCTACTGCTATACAGAACTGTTAAATCAGAAGTGAGGTGGGCTATTCTGACATCCAAAATGAGCTGGAGAATATAAGTTAATTTTGTTTCTTGCATTCAAAATTTCCTCTGGGTCTCTAGATGAGTTAAGTCGAGTGCAATTATGTTAAATGACATCATAATGCTTTATAAGTAATTAAAGTGTGCTTTGTTTGAAGATTTTATTCCTTAATCTGTATTTCTGCTACTTCTTTTAAAATTTAAGCTAGTCGCATTGGCGAAGAAAAAAAATGGTCAACATTAAAATAAGGATACCTTTGTCTTCATAGCTTTGTTTCTACATATGCTTGTAAATCTTCTTGAGAAGAATATTCAGATAGTTCTACTAAGAAATTGGAAATTTTTATTTTGCTTTCATGTTATAAATTTTGCTTATAAGTTATGTATTTTCTTCTTGGCCCAGTTTTTGAAATGCAATATCAGTTTTTGTGCATATTATTGAAGCCATTGTGTGCACTAAGGTAGTTTTGATCAGTAGTCTCTTCTGAGTCCAAATAAAGGGGCACATTATTGTAGCTGAAGTGTTTTCAGTATAACAAATACTATAAATGATTTACAAGCATCTGAAGATGAACTAATTAGCAACTTTAGATGTTTAATTAGCAATAGCAAATATGACTATTTGTCAATAGAAAATTATGTAAGGTCTCAAAGTAGAGGAAAGTAGTTTACTCTTTTCACTTTTCCACCTATTGCTTGTTTTTTCCTCCGAGCTTCCATAGACAGTGCAAGGGTTCCTCCATTTACTTCATATTTGTCCTGCCCATTGCTTCAGCTGAGATATGGAACTTCATTAATGCATTAACTATGCTTAGAGGCACCAAATTGTTCAGTTATTTGGCTATCCTTTTCTGTATTTCTGTTATTCTGGAATAATTTTAGAATGAAGGCTTTCAGATGAGCTCAGAGATTGGGGCATGATCTCACTACCTTGAGTTAGAGTCAAGTAAATGGTCAACTTTGTTCTTCATGTATAAAGAAAAGTGTACTGTTTCTATCATATATAAGATGGGAGACATTCTACAAGTGCATGAGATGGGTTTTGATGGAGATGTTTGTCGTGTGTAGGACACATGCCTGCCTGCAACATAAAGAAAACAAATATCTATGTGAGATCAACAAATACTCGGTAGTAACTGGTAAGCCCTAGATAAACAGATACTCAATAGTAGTCATGAGATGGATCCAATAGTCTTCAGCCTATATGATGTGGACTAACTTGGTCTTATCAATGCTCGCCCAAGTGAGCACAAAAAAAATGCTTGCCCAAGTGAGGGCAAAAAAAAAAGATAAAAGTGTTTTTGAATCCTCTATTTCTTTCACTTTGTCTTGCCCTCCAAAATTCCTCCTGGAAATGCAGTGTTAAATTCATTAGGGAGAAAACCTTTATTCCTCATTCTGATTTATATTCAATTTTGTCCATGTTATGTATCAAGCTGAATTGAGATTGAAATTCACACAAGAACTAGTGTTACTGCCCCTACCAACCTTTTTAATATGTAAGAAAATTTCTAAGCTTAGAAATTTAGATCTGCCGGATAAATGTGCAATAAAAGGATCATAAACTAATTTACAAACTCCTAAAGTTTCTTTTTCTT
The DNA here is from genome assembly GCA_031772115.1 of Heritiera littoralis. Classification (NCBI taxonomy): domain Eukaryota; kingdom Viridiplantae; phylum Streptophyta; class Magnoliopsida; order Malvales; family Malvaceae; genus Heritiera; species Heritiera littoralis. The sequence continues at coordinate 5,273,558 of JAPDPK010000015.1, forward strand.
CATAGACACTTGATTTGTTATTAAATAGCCAAAGGATGTTACTGGTTTGACATAGTCATCAAAGAATTCAAATATTAGAATCGCATCTTAAATTGCAGTTGAAGATTAATTAATTTTAAACCTCTAGATAGCTTGTCAGTATGTTGAAGAAAGCCTAAAATGACAGCTAGTTTATTGGTGAAACACAATAAGATTCCTTGTCATTGTTCTGCTACTTATCTAATCATAACTCAGAAACAGACATAGCTCTATGAGATGCAATGCTGAAACATAGAATAGGTGAGGGCGCAATGCTTGCCAAATTAACCTTAATTTGTGGTAAAACTTAGTTTGTTTGGTTTCTCTCTGTATATTGTTGGTTTTTGATTGGATGGATTTTAGATATGTATTACGTGATGAAACACAGCTATTATCTTGGTGGTTTCTAGTGTCAATTTTTAGTGACATTGAAGAATCTATTTGAATAATACATGCATACTTAGACACACATTTTTGAGTCTTTGTGCTTGTGGATTTTAAGGTTCTTGTATTCTAGTTTTTGACCTCACCTGTATAATTTGTTTACTTGATTTTGGTGTTTGTTATTTTGCTCACAGCTCCCCTGATTTCATCCTTGAGATTTTCCTTGCAGATAAACTTTATGCGTCAATGATTTGTTGTAAAGTCTACAAATGGCTTCAACATTCAGCTTCGTTCTTGTAGGTCAGTTACTTTTCTTGTTGTTAGAATAGGAGTGATGATATGATTATTTAGCATTTAGACTTTGCTTGGTAGGGTAGAAAGAAAAATAAAAGGATGGAAAATTACAAGGAAAGAAAAATCGAGAGATGGAAAATATTAATTTTTTTTCCTTAGGTGTGTTTGGTCAAAAAGATAGAAAAATAAATGAAAAATAAATTTCTTTCATTTTATTGCTTGGTAGAATGGAAAAGTGTGAGGAAAGAAAATTAAAATGATTTATCATCTTATCCCATATACAACTATTTATCGAATGCCTTTTTTTTTAAAAAAATTTTGACATTTATTGAGTTTTCATTTGCAATGAGATACTTTTTAGACAAAAATTTGTCAAAATAATTAATTAAGAATTTTTTTTGGCCAAAATTAATTAATAATTAATTCATGATAATTAATTATTAGTTAACAATAAATAAATCATTAAATAATTAATTTATGATAATTAATTATTAATGAATGTAATTGTTATTTAACTATTAGTTAGTGATTAATTAATTATGGATCATTATTTAATTAATAATTAGTCTAGATAGTTAATTAAATTTTAAATAATTAATTATTATAATATATTAATTAATATTAATTATTTAATGATTTATTATTTATAATTAATAATGATTTTATCATCCTACCTCTTATACAAGTATTAAAGTTTAGCATATACCAAAAAAAACATTAAAGTTTAGTTAACATACAAACATTGTCACATTCTCATGCATGCAAGAACATTTTGTACAAGTAATTTGATAATCTTAAATACGATATTAAAAAAACAAATGATACAAATTAAAATCCAATAAAAATTTATAAATTGGCAAAATCTAAAAAATATTAAATATTTGACATGTCAACACGAATTTTGGCATTACAATTTTCGTATTTTACATGATATGAACACAATATATACACAAAATTTGATCTTTCTAAATTTGCAATCATAACAATGTATAAATTAATAGAAGACTACTAGTGAAATCGGAATCGAAAACGGAATAGTTTTGACACTAGTTGTAATATTAGCACCGGTATGAAATAAACCGGTTTAGCAACTACAGTAGGCAATGTAATAGCTTTTAGAATGGAAAATATTCTTTTAGAGGGAGTATAATGATTTGATTTTATTTATATGGAATTTTGCAGCTCAAAAGTGAGTGGTGCGATTCAGGTGCTATCGAGCTTTTTTGTAGAAACCGAGAGGTAAGGAATGTGTGTAGAAGACGTAGAGATACTATGATTGCATATTGGCTTTGAAAATAATTTGATGGAATTATTTTGGAATGACTTGGATTGGAAATTATAAAACTGCTATTAGGTTATAAACTGTGTTTTTGTGCAGGAAGGTTAGGAAAAACTTAGCCGTTATACTATTGAAATTTTGAAAAAATTTATTTCGAATCTAGTATTCTCGACGAAGGATTTTGAAGTGCTTTGAAATGGAATTTGGGGATATCTAAGAGATATAAAAATCATATAGTTAGCTAGGAGCATAAAATTACAATTTAGTTTTCGAGTCTGATTTTGTTAGTTTTCGAGTCTGATTCTGTGATTTATACGAGTGATAGAAATGATTTTATACGTGAATGAAATATTGGAAACTCTGAAATCTGAATTTAGAATATTTTACGAATTTTCAATTTTGAACTGCTATTTTTCTGATTTTGATAAATTTATGATCCATTTGAAAATATTGATTTACTGTTCTGAATCTGAAAATGTTTTTGCTTTGAAATATACATTGTTTTGAGACTGTTTGCCCCATAGTAACCTTCGGGTCTTAATCATGTATTCTAAGTGTCTAATTATATGCTGTTAGACCTGTCACTTCAGCCCCGTAGATGTCATCTAGCAAGTGTGCACTGTGGACTCTTTGACTATGGCCATACGTCGTTACTAATCCCTTTGGGATTTCTGTTTTATGCATAATACTGTTGGGTGTAACCTAGTCTTAACTATACTATTACGGAATTGTTTATATTTGATTTCTGAATCTGATCGTATTTATGAAATCTGAGTAAGTGTTCTGATTACTTGAGTGATTTGATTTCTGAATATAAATATTTGAATTTGATTTATTGAGTGATTGATTTTCTGAATCTAATCGACTGATTTGGCTTAGTAAGAAGTTTGATCGGTAAAATCTGATTATTTTCTAATTTAAATTCCGTATGATTTTCTGAGTGAATTATGATATTTTCTAAATGGTATTTGAAATATTAGATCGAAAACTGTACTTTGAACGACTTATTTTATCAACAATAAATTTATTTCCCTATAGACAGATTGAGGGACTAGGACACATGAGGTGCTCCAAAGCATTCTCCCATATTCAGCCCAGCTATCTAATCGATTTTGGTATCCATCCTTTCATCGTACCTGATTTCTGATTTTAGCACTACATATTATTTTAAATATACTTTCACTATGCATGTAGTCATGCATAGTATCAATACTTTATACGTATTTCTTGCTAGGCTTTCCTTGAAGCTCACTCCTCTTTTTCCTCCTCCAAATTATTTATAGTAGAACATTTGGACATTTCGAAGGTCACTTTTGTCGTATTCCTTAGGCGATTCATTAATCACCATCGAGGTATACAATTTACTTTTTATATGTCCAAACCTTATAATTACAGTACTACGATATGTAAAATATTATACAAGGATGTAAACACATTGTGTAAACCAATTGTAAATTTCTACATATGTGCATATAAATTTTTGGATTCTGGGGTTCTGATTGTAAATAAATTTTGAATGAGTACTTGACAAACAACTTAACCAAGTATAAATTATACGATAAGTGTGCTATTCACATCGTGACAAATACAATCATATCATATACAGTTATACATCAATTAAGCACTAATTTTTTAATGTTCACATTAACATAATAATGTTAGATATACATTTATTGATCAAATGTCTAATTAAAATGTTAAATAGTATATATTACTAAATTAATTAATATAATGCTATTTATTTAAATATAATTAATCATAATATTAATAAAGTATAAAAAATAAATTTTATTAAAATTATCTCTTACACAATAATACTACTATAGTATATTATTAAATTACACTTTAATTTATTGTTAGAAATATTATTTTAATCTACACTTTGGTTTAATATTTAATAGATAATAAATAAATTATTTTTAACAAATAATTAATTCAAAATCATACTTACGTAATAAGAGATTACATAATTTATTCTTAAAAGATTATTATAATATAATATAATATAATATAATATAATATACAAATCATTGTTATAAGATACCAAATTGGAATCTTATTAATAGAACTAATAATTAATTACCAATAACTTGATTTATTCAAGTATTGTATTAAAATTACCGCTTACACAATAATACTACTATAGTATTTTTTTAAATTACATTTTACTAATAGAAATAATTATTTTTATCTATACTTTAATTTTATAATTTAAAAAGTGTATCAATTATTTAATCATATAATTATAATTCAGATTTTTTCGAATTATAAATTTGATTTTTTATAGGTTTTGGATCATATCGAGTTCGAGTTGTGTCAAGTTTTGATTTTTTCGGTTTAGGCTTTTTGGGGTTCGAATTTTTTTGATTTAGGCTTTTAAGTGGTTCAGATTTTTTTAAGTTTAGGATTTTTCAATTTCAAGCCTTTGACTTTTTTTGTCAATTCGGCTTAATTCGTGTTCAGTCTCAAACGGGCTGAGGCAAGTTTTCGAGCTCGGGCTAGCTTTTGCCACCTCTAGTTGGAGCAAGTTTCACTAATGTTTACACATTCCATTCCAGTCAGCACTTATCTCCATGATAAACAAATTAGTTTTTCATAGGCTAGTATTATGCTTTTATGTGTTTTTGTTAGGAACTTAAGCACAAAGGAAGAGCCTAACCTAAAAGATCGGTTTATTAGGAAGAGAACCCTTCAAGCTTAAATACCCCTCCACAATTGCTTGTAGAGGCGATGCAGAATTGTAACATTGCCCACCCCTTGAGAAATCAACGTCCATGACTGCCCACTCTAGACGACTTTCACTTCATACTCTTTTTGGCACCAGGTAGCCATTTTTTAGGTTGCCCTTTCCACTACATTGACTTTCAACAAAAGCACCAATGTTAGGTACTTAAGCCTAAAGGGAGAGCTTAACCCAAAAGACTAGTATATTAGGTAAAAAAAACCCTCAAGTTTAAATACCCCTCCACAATTGCTTGTGGAATCGATTTAGGATCATAATAAATTTTCTTTCATTATTTTTAGAATCAAATGGCTGGATTGACCAACAAATCAAATAACTAAGGCCTGTGTTTGTCAAGGCTCAATTTCTCTGGTACTTCTCTCCTATGCTCTTTTGCATTTTTAAGGTAAGTGTTAGTTGCCCTGTGTTTGTTGTGGCCTTTTAACAAAACAACAAGTGAAAGCCACTGAGTCTCATAAAGAATGCAGTTGTGTGCAAAAGGGGGCAGCCTCAAGTGCTCCCATTTGATCTCCCCCTATATCTCATTTGGATGTTTGTGCAATGGGACCCAACACATCGACGGAAATTCCATGAATAAGATAAAATGTCCAAAATTAGTTTGCCCAGAAATGTGTTAGAGTGGATGCATACAAAATTCATACCGGGTCATCAAAAAAAGTTAAGGGTCCATTTTGATACCCGATGAGATTGTAAATAATTGTGATGGTAAAATTAGTTATTGTAGAAGTGAGATTAAAATCTATGATAAGAATATATGTTTGGATAAAAACGTAAAAATGACAATGAGGTAAAATGTAGGAAAAAGAAAAATGATCATCAATAATATCAAATTAAAATTTGTATAATAGAAATTTATAATATGTATTTATATTTGTAAAGTTAATAAATAATTCAAATTATTCAAATTATTTTAATCAAATATTTTTTAATAAATTACTAAAATTATTTTTGTGTATATTTTAGTATTATTTAACATATGAAATACTTAAAGTTTTATTTAATAAATAATGATATATTATTTTATATAAAAATAATATATTTAGAATTTTAAAAACATTCCCAAAGATTATATATATGAATAATTATTAAATACATCGTCAATAAAGGTTTTTGGCTTCATAAAAGAGTTAGAATGATGACACATATTGTATTTTATTTATTTTTTAATATTTTTAAGCAACATATATCATTATCTTATTACTATTTATAGAGTCAAAAAATTTCAATAACGGTACGTTGAATAATAACCCACTTATATAATAGAGACAAAATTGGAAAACCAATTGCGGTGGCCGGTGAGATAGGGGAAATTGCACTGGAGTTTTAAGGGTCCAACACATGGCCATCGCAGAGATGGTGCTTTTCGGTGCAAGTGGACCACAAAAAGTGGTCCAACAAACGGCGCTCCGTTTCAATCCACATTGAGCCTAGTGTTATATGGTTGGTAAGCATTAATTAGCGTGACCACATATTGCTAGTCATTTGTTTCCCTTTCTTTCATTATCAAAGTTAAGAAAGCGTTTTAAGATTTGATATTTGGCTCTTCTACAAAAAAAAGGTGAACTGATACAACATTCTTCTTATGTTGGGCTTGTCAATTCTGAGCTAAATGTGTTTCTATAGATATGCATTTAACCTTAATGGTGTTAGTTAATAAATTAACATCTCGTTTTTAATAATAATAATAATAATATCTTATACATTCTCATCTTGTCACGTATGTAGAACAAGAAGGTAATAATAAGCAAATTAATATATTAAGTTAAATATAAGACAATCTTACAAATCCTAATATGTGCGGTGCATGAGATTTTTTATTAAATTTATTTTTAATTAATATTAATTTTAAGTTTTTCATATAATATAAAATTAGTATGAATTAAAAAACAATTTGTATTATTCTTTTTATCATTTTTTATTCATTAAAATAATCTAGAAAAAAAATGTATATTTTCATGTTAAGAATTTCATTAGCAAATGAATCAAAGCTAATTTTAATGATATTTAGGTTAAATAGTAATTTGATTATTTCATTTGAATCCTTTTTGTAATTAAATTGATAAGTTTAAGCAGCCATAACAATTTTTTGATAAATTATTATCCAATACATTGTCAGTGAAGTTTCTAGATTTTGTAAGCAGGGTTAAGATGGGACAAATACCCCACTTTATTTATTTTATTTTTCAATATTTCTAAGAGTTATGTGTCACCATCTTATCATATCGTGTGGTGTATTAAAAACTCTACTGATAGTGTATTGATAATAATTCTTTTGGACTATATACAGGATTATTATCAAATACACTAATAATGGAGTTTTTAGATCCATAAGTGGGATTAACAGAGTGACACATACCCTTTAGATAATATTAAAAAAATATAAAAAAAATTATTATTTATAATTTCTCAAGTTCATTCTCTTTATTGACTTGATTCCATGGAACATAAATTTTTTTCCCATTTTTTCATTTCAATTATTCTTTTGCAACTTAATTTCTCATTTGATAATTAAGTTCAACTTAATTTCTCATTTTAACTATTCTTTTACAACTTATTTCTCATTTTAATTATTCTTTTACAACTCTATTGTTTGTGACTCATTAAGTTCCAAAACAAGTTGGCAATATATAAGAATTACATCCTAAAACTAATTATGACCAAATGAATTAAACATCATTTAATTAAGGATTTATATATGATGCACTGACAGTGTATAATTTCTATACACTGTCAATGCACCAGAGGATGACACCTCATCAATAAGCCCTTATATGCAAATATAAATAATTTTTTTTAATTTGCCCATAAGGACCTATTGATGAGGTGTCAACCTCTGATGCATTGACAGTGTATAGAAACTATACACTGTCAGTGCATCATATACAAACTCTTTAATTAATCAATAGATCAAACTCCTTTACATCCATCATCAATTAATTCTAAATTGAACAAATTCAATATATAGAGATTATGACTAGCAATAGCTGCACCACCCCCAATATGTTAAGGAAGAGTCATAATGGCATAACAAACCTATTTGTGTATAATCTTTCCATATTATTCAATCCTTTCATATTTATATCATGATTAGACATAGAGCTTGGAGTAGTGTCTACTCTATTATTGCTTAATCTTATTATTTTTTTATCTTAGGTGATTAACTTATCTCAATGAGATTTGAATACTCTTAGTCAAATTTTCTTTCTACCTTGGTCAAGACTTAAGTTAATCTACCATTGATCAAAGGCCTTAGGATATATCCGCTTATGTTTACTTAGGGTGGTGAATCTTATCTTGATACATATATCTCCATGCAATTATTACTATACCTAATTTCATCCCAATTGGCAATCTTTTTTTGGAATTTGTAGAAAATAGTCAAAACATAGCATTAATCACACAAAGATAGTGTTGTAATCCCAAGTCTAAGGATCACTTCTACAACTGTCAATTGAGAAGAGATTCCATAGACACTTAAGTGAATATACCAAGTGAACTTCTTAGTCCAGGTCGATTTAGTGAACTTGTCTTTTTAAACAAACACCTACAACATTAGTCTAAGCATGCTAATGCTTTAGCTTATGAAATTAAGTGCTTACTTTCTCAAAGTAAAGACATAATACTATAACAGTCTCAATGACATTTATCAATGTCCTATTTTCCTGAAAATAGTTTACCAGAAACTATTTTAGAAACATTATACATTTATGCAATAAGTATCTCATAATTATAACTACCTTGTAATTCTCTTTACAAAGTATATTCTATTTCAAGAGCCTTATCATAAGCAAGTATTAATAGTTCAAATCAATATGCTTTGTAGATAAAGAATAATGTCTAGATTAAATAATTGTTTCAAAACAATAAATGTTCAAATATCCAAGAACTAAAATTGTTCAAATTGGCTATAAGGCATACACCTATACCAACATCCTCTTTGTCTTACGCTTCATAGATATCTCTTCTTCTACGATTTTTATACTTCTAGCTTCTTAGAATTAATTGTTTGATTCTTGCTATGAAGTGAATCTTGAAAAAATTAAAGTTTGAAGCTCAAAATCTTTTTGCACTTTGTTATAAAAGAAATAACAAATTACCAACATCAATAACAGGTTCAGCAAATGCATTTACTACTTAATAAAAATGGTATTAAGAATATGCATGGAATGTGATCATAAAAGTAGGTTATCAAACTCACATCTATTTATCGATCATTCTCCTCATTATAGAGAAAATTTGGCCTATTCCTCGTATAACCATCTGCTGTAGTTGCAAAATTAGTATAATTAAACATAGTTGGACATGGGAACCTAAAGACTTAGGCTATGTTTGCATATACATTAGTAAATGAAAGGAAAATGTGTTTCATTCTCAACAAGAAACAAACTAGAGATGAGTCATTCTTACCTTTAGCTTGTCTGCTTGCGCATTTCTTATAAAAAATGAGCTTCCCATGGGAATGATTTTGGCAAAAATCAAAGAAGTGAATCAATCTCCAAGCAAATCTTGACTTGAAACTTTCATAGATAGTAGGGATTTTAGGTGAGCACACAGGCCTCCCAAGCGCCAAGCTGCAAAGCCACATTGTTCCGCAAGCTAACGCCCAAGACTCATTCCTTCTTCAATTTACCCCATAAACTTTATAAAAAAAAATTATAAAGTGTTTTCAAGAGGATATTCAAGATAAAGAGCAAAGAAAAAAATGTCTTTCATCTTAGCAATATATCCCACAATACTTGAAACATAGGTCTTTCCACCTGTGGCACACCTATCTCTATACTTTTATCACAAAAACCTAACTGTTTTCTAAAAAAAAAAAAACATTAATTTCATTACAAATATATATAACTTTTAGAAAAGAGATGAGTCATATTTGATAGGTTTAATATTACCTAGCAAAAAATAAATAAAGAAAAAGATTAATTCAAGAAATCGACATGAAAAATCTGAAATCTCTTCTTAAGTTGCGATTATGAGAAAACAAATTCTAAATAATCAAAAGTTAAATGAAAAAAGAAAGCATAGAAAAAAAAGGTGATGGCCGGCTAGGGACTGAATGGTGGCTGGGCGAGAGATGTGGCTGAAGGCGTGCAAATGAAGGAGAAGGCAAAAGCTGGTGGCCGGTGAGAGACTGACCTCTGTCCAAGATTTGCTTTGTTAACTCCTCTATCACCTCTACAAAAAAAAAAACTCCTCTATCACCTCTTTGCGTACTAACCCCTAAGCAAAAGCCCTTATCTCTATAACAACAACAATATATTTTGCCACTGGGAAAGACCTCCTCTCTTCTCATCTTCTTTTCTTTATGATTATGAAAAAATGGGAAAAGAAAAGAATAAGTAGATAAGGTAAAAGGGGTAACCATAAAAATAGATAAGGTGAAAGGGTGGTTGGAGAGAAGCGAGCAATGGCAGAAAGAATACCAGAAGGCTACCACAATGAGTTGGCAATGCATATACCTGTTGGCTGTTGCATTCTTCAGATTCGTGCATCCTTCACATTCCAACATCCCTCACAGCAGTCAATTAAGTCAACAACAGTCAATGCCAAACCAAACCAAGGAAATAGATGTAAACTTATTAATATGGTTTCAATACCAAAATCAAGTGTGGTCTCTTCTTCTAATATGATGTACTCTTGTTTAATTATATGTTTTATATATATATATATATATATATATATATATGTTGTCTCGTTTGTGGGTGCTTAATTGAATGAGTAATTAGGCTTTCAATTAAATAGAGTTACAAATTTTGTATTTTTTATTTTTATATTTTTTTCATTTGATATAAAGTTTTTTGGACTTTATAAGTAATATTCTTTTTCATTCCCATTTAATTTTTGGACCTTGATGCTGTTATAAGATTTTTTATTATCAATAATTTTTTCGGCTTTTCTTTATTAAGATGGGCTGAACTAAAACCACTGGGTCCCGAGCTAAACACAATCAATGAAGAGAGCCCAAATAAGATGGACTCGGTGGCTCAACCATGAATGGGCCATGTGGCAAGTGGAGGCCCACAACCCAAGCACGAAGGAGACACATTGCACCACAAGGACACCACGTGTCAGTCGCTGGTGGCTAGAGATGTAAACGGGTCGGGTACCCGCTAAATTTGAGATACCCGAACCCGAATCCGATTAATTTTAATAATACCCTAACCCGATTAACTACCCGATTATTTTTATTTATGCTACCCGAACCCTAACCCTATAAAATATAAAATACCCATTTAACTACCCGAACCCGTTTAACTACCCGTTTATTAAGTTAAAGTTTGATTTTTAAATTTAAAATTTATTTTAGAATAACTTAATTAAAACATTATATTAATAAATTTAATTTAACTCATAAAAATAAATTAAAGTTAAAAATCATAATTATAATATATAATGATTTAATTTAATTAAATAAAACATTAATAATAAATAATTTATATATAAAAAATATAAATATTGTATTAATTAATTATTATTTATAATCGGGTTCGGGTAGCGGGTACCCTAAGGTAATTACTCGAATCCTACCCGAATCCATGACGGATAATAATTTCACTACCCGAACCCTATCCAAACCCGATTATACACTACCCTAACTCTATTTAAATGGATCGAGTAATACCGGATACCCGTTTATAAGGTACCCATTGTCATCCCTAGATAGGTCAGGGGACTCCGCTGAGTCCCCTGACCTGTCTGTCGAGCCTTTTGACTGATCATTCAACCTTTGTACATATGGGCCAGGGAACCCACATAGTTGACTTAGTCCATCTCTTCTACAACGAAATTAAGGATGCAGGATCCACATAAGAGCTACTGGGACATGTTATACCCGTGGTAAATAAGGTAATTACTCATCAACTTCTCTTTATAAATACGGATAGGTACGGTTAAATTAAATTAAGTTCTATTTTGCTTAATAAGATTTTGTAAAATTCTCTTCTAACTTAAGTATTTGAATGCATACGGATGGAAGAAATCATGTGTTTCTCTAATCTCTTTCTTTTTTTGTAAAGCCCTTGGTAGCAAATGACACAATAATCAAATTATCACATCATTATTGTTTTGAACAATAACATTTATAAATATATATTTTTAATTTATGCTAATCAATAATTTTGTAAATACTATGTTTTCTATTGTCTATTCAATTAAAATATATTTTTTGTTCTTTTTTTTTTGTTAGCAACTCTTAATTGTATCCGAAGATATTCCTTCTGCACTACTTTCATATTTATTATACTTTTAAGACGCATTAAATTTTAAGTAGGTGTGCAACTATAGAAATATTTTAATTGTTTTGTTTTGTTTTTAAGTGAATTTGAAAACTTTGTTGCTCGGTAAATAAACTACGACAGAGCCATCTAAGGATATAATTTTTTTTATGGATTATTATCTAATACATTTTCAATTGATGATATATACTTCACTTATTTTTTTTTTTAACATTTCTAAAGAGTTTACGTTAACTTTTTTGTAAAATTTAAAAATTTTACTACCAATATATTAGGTGATAATCTTTTTTATATTAAAGTATCTCTTTTGTTGGCGCCTAATTTTTTTCTTTTTGAAAACTTGTGGGGGCCTAATTGAATGACAACTGGTTCATTCAATTAGGCCCTCAATTAAAGGGGTTACAATTTACTTTTAATTTATATAGCTTTTTATAAATTTTTATTTTATTTTTTAAAAAAATTTACATTTTATTTTGATACTATTAGAAGATTTTTTTTATTATCAGTTTTTTTCCTTTCAATTCTCTATTCAATTAAAATATACTTTTAATTTTATTCTGTTTGTAGCAACTATACTTTCAGGTTGTGTTTGGATAGAGAATTTGAAAATTTTAAGGCATTTTAAAATAAAAGCATTTCAAAATATCTCATTTTAATATACTAGCATTTTTAATTAACTTGTTTGGGTCAATAATATTTAAAAAGAATTTTTGAATATTAGAATTTGATTAAATAAAAATTAATTATAAAAGAAAAATAATAATATTATATATTAAAAAAGAAAAAAATCAAATAAAATATGCAATATGGATATCATTAAATTTGTAAAAATATATAGATGTTATTAATAATATAAAAAAATAAAAATATATATTATATTTAAATAAAATAATATGTTTTTATTTTTAACTTTATATTTAATAGTGGGGCATGTCTAATGAAGGAAAGAAGAGTGGGGGGAGTTTTAAAAAACCACCTCTTTAGGTGGATTTTCAAGAAGGAATTTGAGATGCTCAAATTCTCTTTTGAAATCCCTCCTAAATTTTGAAATTCTTCAAAAAATTTTGCCAAACAAGAAATTTAGATTTTAGACTTTTAAATATTTTTATTGAAATGAATTCCCTCCTTGAAATTCCTCATCCAAACACACCCTCAAGGAATTGTGCAATTATAGGTTAGAAAGGATTGTAATATTTCCTTCAGAGGTTAGAAAATATTGGACTTTTAACATTTCCTTAAGAGGCTAGAAAGGACTATCACTGCAAACGTTAGAACAAACCTTGGATGCCCATGCCCTCGTCCGCGTTTTGTGTTTCCTTGCATTGTAAATTAGGTGAAGGGCATTGACCATATTGCCCTCGTATCTACAGACGACAGATAAGAACGGCAGTCCAGCTTGATTCATAGTCAGAAACAAAAGCCATGAAAAAAGTAACTGACATGCACGAGTGTTGTACAAAAGTTAAGAGCTTTTAAACCAGTTTGATTATAAAATCATAAATATGATACTGTAGAGTTTGTTGTTGTTCTTCCTCTTATTAATATTATTACAGGAAGAGATTTGAAGATGGAGATGAACGGATTGGAAACACAGATTCTTCAAACACATGATAAAAATGACAGCCTAAGGTGAACAAATCCTATTGGCAGCATGGCTGCAACCTGCACACACAAGCCAAGTGTTTGGGCCATGTTCTTTTTGCTAATTTGACTCATTTTGCTTAAACTTTAACCCAACCCTTTACTCTCTCCAAACTCTAAGGCTATGCTTGGTATCATGGAAAAGTGGAAGGATGGAAAGTAGTGGAAGGAAAAGTAAAAGGAAAATAGATTTTAGATTTGTTTGTTAGAACAAAAAATGGGAAGGAAAAATGGTTTTTGTTCCAGCAAAGAAAACCATCCGTTCAAATCGGACGGAAAAGAAGAGAGAAAATGTGGGTGAGTGCAAATATTGAGGAACACGTGGAGGAACAGTGCAAAAATTTTCTGTGTTTTGATAGTAATAATTTTGGGCCGTTTGATCAGAATAATTAGTCCAATACTTGCTTATTTGGTTATAAAAACAAGACGATAGATTTGTCAAGGGAGTTTTCAACAAATGGTAAAAATAATTAGTATTAGACATTTTTTTTTTGACATTATTTATGGTTGAGTTGAGCATTTAACAATTATTACTCATTACATAATTAATTAATTAATTATCATAAATTAATTATAATAATTAATTACTAATGAATTATTTTGACCATATTTTTTTTAAAAAAATCTTATTGAAAATGAAAACTTAATAAATGCCAAAAAAAAATTTTCCAAAAACAATTACACTTGATAAATATTTGTATAAAGGTAGGACGGTAAAATCATTTTATTTTTAATTTTCTTTTTTCTCACTTTTTCACTCTACCAAGCAATAAGGGGAGAGAAATATACTTTCCATTCATTTTTCCATCTTTCATATCAAGTACACTTAAAGAAAAAAATTAAAGTTTTCTATCTTTCCAATTTTCTCTCCTTTCAATTTTTCTTCTCTTCATTTTTCTTTCCACTCTACCAAGCAAAGCCTAAGGCTATGCTTGGTATCATGGAAAAGTGGAAGGATGGAAAGTAGTGGAAGGAAAAGTGAAAGGAAAATGGATTTTAGGCTTGTTTGTTAGAACAGAAAATGGGAAGGAAAGAAAAGGGGAAGGAAAAATGGTTTCTGATCTAGCAAAGAAAACTCATCCGTCCAAATCGGACGAAAAAGAAGAGAAAAAATGTGGGTGAGTGCAAAAATTGAGGAACATGTGGCGGAACAATGCAAAAATTTTTTATGTTTTGATGGCAATAGTATTGAGCTGTTTGATCAGAATAATTAATCCAATACTTGCTGATTTGGTTATAAAAACAAGACGATAGATTTGTCAAGGGAGTTTTCAACAAATGGTAAAAATAATTAGTATTAGACATTATTATTATTATTATTGACATTATTTATGGTTGAGTTGAGCATTTAACAATCATTACTCATTACATAATTAATTAATAATTAATAAATTAATTAATTATCATAAATTAATTATAATAATTAATTATTAATGAATTATTTTGACCAGATTTTTTTTAAAAAAATCTTATTGAAAATGAAAACTTAATAAATGCCAAAATTTTTTTTTCAAAAACAATTACACTTGATAAATATTTGTATAAAGGTATGATGGTAAAATCATTTTATTTTTAATTTTTTTTCTTCTCACTTTTCACTCTACCAAGCAATAGAGGAAAAAAAATATACTTTCCATTCATTTTTTCATCTTTCATACCAAACACACTTAAAAAAAATTAAAGTTTTTTATCTTTCCAATTTTCTCTCCTTTCAATTTTCCTTCTTTTCATTTTTCTTTTCATTCTACCTAGCAAAGCCTAAACCAACTTTTAACCCCATCGAATGCTTCACCACGTTGCATTTTGCACTGCCTCTCTCTTCTTGTTTTGGTAAACAACTTCTGGTCCCCCCCACAGTCCAAAATCATCTGCATCATTATATATATATATATATATATATATATATATATATATATATAAGAGTAGAATCACACCAAAGAAACAAACAATTAAGACTTGAAAAAAAAACCTACTTCTTGTTGTGTTGCCAAAGCCAATCGCTTAGGCTTTTACTTCACATTGTATAGAAAGAAAAGAGGAATGAAGAGGTCTCCAACTTGTTCTTCTTCTATTTCCTCCTCTGCCCGTCCTTCTTCTTCTGCGTCTTCTTCCTCATCATCTGACTCTCCTCATAATATTGTATCAGAGAAACCCATGGCTAAAAGGGCTAGAAAGCATCAGAACTCTGATCAGAAATGCAGCTTGAATGCTAACAGTCCTAACTCTGGCAGAAGAAGCTCCATCTATAGAGGAGTCACCAGGTTTACAATTTATCTTTTTTGTTACATGGAAATTTAAAATCAAAATGCTGGTTTTGGTCAAATTGCATGTCTGATATTTTGATTGATATCTACTCCAACATACATTCAACACTTGAACAAACATTGAAACAGGCATAGATGGACTGGGAGGTTTGAGGCTCACCTTTGGGACAAGAGTTCATGGAATAACATTCAGAGCAAGAAAGGAAGACAGGGTAATTTCAATTAATTAAAAATTCCAACGATCCCTTTCTTTTTCAGAACAAGAAATACTAAAAAAAAGTATATTCAAAAAGATCTGTAAGCTTTGTTTATTATTTTACTCTTAAAAAAATATTTATAAAGAAATGATTTTATTACTTTTGTATGTTTTAGTTCAGTTTTTCTTCTGAGTACTGACTGTGTTTTTCTATTCTTTATTTATCTCTGCTCCATCTTAACATGCATTTACACTATTGTCGCCTCGTTAGTTTATTTGGGTAAGTCCTCTCTCTCTCTTTAAAAATTTTATAATTTATTATAATTATTATATTCTTATTTAATTTAAATAATAAAATGTAATCTGCAGGGGCTTACGACAGTGAGGAGGATGCAGCTCGAACCTATGATCTCGCCGCACTCAAGTATTGGGGGCCCGAAACGTCCTTGAATTTTCCGGTAATTAAATAAAAATTAAAATTTTTTCATTACGAAGAAAAAGGTGCAATGAATTGTGAACGATGGATTACTAATGTGCAGATAGATAGATATGAAAAAGAGATGGAAGAAATGAAGAAGGTGACAAAGGAAGAGTACTTGGCATCCCTGCGGCGGCGGAGCAGTGGGTTCTCAAGGGGAGTTTCTAAGTACCGTGGGGTGGCTAGGTTGTTTAATTCATACCTCTTGTTTATCCCATTGCATGTGCTAAAGTAGTGCTGTAGGCAATGGCTAGCTATTCATTTTGTTTGACTGATCAAACTGTGTGATTTTGTTAATGGCATTGGCATTGGCATTTGGCAGGCATCACCACAATGGGAGATGGGAGGCGCGAATTGGTCGAGTTTTTGGCAACAAATATCTCTATTTAGGAACTTACAGTAAGCCCCCAATCTCTCTCTATCTACTTGAAACATGCATGGTAATGTTATGGTGTGTTTTCCAAGATTGAAATGGATTACATTCGTTAAGCATAATCTTTGATCTGGTTGACACTGTTTACTTAGAGCATCCCTTTCCTGTATGAGATTTGTGAATAGCATTCACTCGATCGAATTCCACCCAACCATACACTTGCAATCTTGCATTAAAACCCCATCCACCATCTTTCTTTGCTATGTTCCTGGCTACCCACCACATGCCCCATACTGCTGCCAAAATTTTTGTGAAGCTCCTGCATACTGCATGTAGCCTCTTTTTAGCATTGGAAAAGTCCTCATCCAATCTCCATGTTGTTTAGCTCTGTATTCATAACCCATCCATGATTCATTCAATTGGTTTTCTTATGAACTGTAATGTGTTGTCATCAATTCATTAGAAAGCTCCTAACTTCATATTTTCTCTGCAACACCCCTGCTTCGTCATCTTCAATCCGTAAACTTGAATCCAAAAGCAGGCCTTATCGAAAACATAATGCGACAGCCTTAGGCCTCCATTATAGTCGTTAAACACAATAAGGTTACGAGCTTGAACACAAAGAAATTGGCATCAAAGATCATAGCTAAAGCCTCCCTTGATAGTTTCTGGACAATCCAAAGTGCTAAACATAGCGTCCTTAAAGCTGATTGGTTAAGAGCTTCCCAACTACCCCGTTTCGTCCCTCCATTGATTAATCCTTCCCCTGCACTTCCCCTGTTTCAGCACACTCCCTTGAATAGTCCTTATTACTTTCTCTGCCCTGTTTCACTACACTGTACCACAGAAGCTAAGCAAAACTAAGAAAAATAAACCAGCCACCGGCCACTTATCAGACAGAAAAGTAAATCTGGGCATTATTTATTTTTCTTTGAAAACAATTAAACAAAAAAGTAGAATGCCAAAAAAAATCTGGGTGGACAATACAAACAAAGAAAAAGATTTTGAAGGTGACTAGATGGCATCTGCATCAGTCAGACGCTGGCACGACGGCTATGATTGATGATAACGACAGCAGTCAAGATTCAGTAGAATGGCATTTCTGTAATTAAACTAAATATATGTGTCTTAACGTACACCCATTTTCATAAAGATAGTGACAGAATGGCACGTGACTGTCGCTTACGTCAAAGGATTTTTAATTTTTCTTTGCTGAGTAAGACACAGCAGGGATCACGTGCCTTCAAAGAAAGTTTGGTTTTTTGCTTTAGGTAAGCTAAATGCCTAATTCCATTAGCTTAAGCTTGCCGGCCAATGGCAATAGTGATTAATATAATTGTGAAGATTTTAGAACTAGTTTTTATTGGCCTACATCCGATCTTTCTTTGCTAGTCTCATAGGTTTTGTTTTATTTTTTTATTTTATGGTCTAAACAATATTTTGCATTTATAATTTAGACTGGTTGAGTTTTGTTCGCTAATGCCAAAGGTTTTTGACTTCTCTCTTCAATTCCTTGAAGAACATTATGAATTGACTATGGACTTTTTATCAACTTTTCAACTACTTATGCTAGAATCGAATTGAAGGAAACACAAGAAAGCTATGGGACGTTTTTTCTCTTCATTCAAAAGACCCACTTGTTCTAAATATGTCAATATTCTTTCTCTTAACAAGCTAAGGTTGAGTTGTTTTGAGCTGTATCTTGACTTATTTTTCTCCAAGCCAAACATAATCCTTGCATTCTCCCTACAAGTATGCCAACATGTTGCCTCCAAAAAAGTCTAGATTGGATGAACAAATAGTTGGGGCAAACTTCAATGATGTCGGTGGTTTATCTGATGTTTGCATAGTTTACTCTTGAAAAAGCTTAATAAAATTAGTCATGGCAGTAACTAATTAAGAATTAGTGTTAGCATGTGAACCCGTAATCGTATCATTCCCTATGCTTAAGTTTTTTTTTTTGAGTAATACATTTTCATTAGAAGTTACAATCACAATCAGTATATTACATTCCATGAACAGGTAACTATGAAAATCACATTACTCAAATTAGGTAAACTAGTAAATAACTATAACAAACTAAACAAACTAGTAAATAACTAGACTAACTCGAGCTCACACTTGGTGAGACTCGATCCTGAGATCTCAAAGTCTCAGAACCTCCTCCTTGCCACTAAATCGAGGCCTCATTGGCCCTATGCTTAAGTTTGATCTACTTGAATTTCTTGTTACATGTGATGGTAAAGTTCTATATTCCTAATTTGTATATTTGTGTCTGATTTTGTTAATTAATTATTCATTTATATATGTTTTACTTTTTGTTTTGAAGACACACAAGAGGAAGCAGCAGCAGCATATGATATGGCAGCATTGGAGTACAGAGGGAGCAATGCCGTGACCAACTTTGACATTAGCCATTACATAGAACGTTTGAAGCAGAAAGGAATTTTATTTCTGGATCAAACGCAAGAACAAATTCCCAACCCAGCCAATGCTCAACCAGCAGAAGTTGAACAACCGCAGCAACAAGAACAACAGGAACAACAGGAGCAACAACCGCAACATGCAGAAGAAGCTGATAGACCTCAACATTTTCAGTATATGCAAATGCAGCTCCCTCTCTGCGTTGACAATGCGACAATAGTCGGTATGGAGACAACTGATAGCAATGAGCTAGCATGGAGTTTCTGCATGGATTCAGGGTTTACATCATTTCTGGTTCCGGACTTCCCTCTCGAAAAATCTGGTGAATTACCAAACCTGTTCGATGGTGCAGGGTTTGAGGATAACATTGA
Organism: Heritiera littoralis; assembly: GCA_031772115.1. Classification (NCBI taxonomy): domain Eukaryota; kingdom Viridiplantae; phylum Streptophyta; class Magnoliopsida; order Malvales; family Malvaceae; genus Heritiera; species Heritiera littoralis. The sequence goes on from JAPDPK010000015.1 coordinate 5,293,258, forward strand.
CTTGATATTTGACGTAGGGCCTAAAGAAAATGAGGCCAACCAGGAATGCGTGCGGGATGATGCAAGTTGTGGTGTTAAAGTTGGTGTTTCCATGAACTCGGAAGAAGACAATGGGAAGGAGAGGTTGTTGTCCTCTTCTGATTCTCCAAATTCCTCAACAACCTCAGCTTCTTGCAACTACTCTGTTTAACGTTTTTGCATTTTGGGCTAAGAGTTGGGGAGGGTTTGTTGTTGGAAATCCGCTGTGGGTGGGTGGCGGATGGATGCCAAAGATTCAAAATATCTTTTTTTTATGCATTAAATTAAAAGGAAAAGGTGAAAGAGGGACAAAAGAGGTGAACTTGAAAGTTCTTCACTTGTTTTTGTTTAATCGCAATCCAATCAAATGTTACATTTTGATACCTGTGCAATGTGCGTTAGCATGTTATTTTCTTATTCTTCCAACTGGGATTCGGAACTTGACTTCCTTCATCAACTAAATGTTTTGGTCAATGTCTAAGCACATTTACAAGGTTATTGCTTCCCAAAATTGATAGACATGCTATCTAGTTTAATTATTATTTTAAAAGTATTTCCTTTTACGTTATGGTAAATCTTTGGAATGTCAATTTTGTTGGTCGAAATAGTGGTTTAAGATGTTTTGATCACTTTTTTGAGCTATTGAACTATTGACTTCAAATCATGCTGTTAATACCACATTTTTTAAATTTGTTACGTCCTTTTCCATTTATGATATGCAAACAGTTTTAAGATATAACAAAATCGTCATTTGAAATCACAACGCATTTGTGAAATCAAATCACTAAGCAACATTGATAAATACAAAAGAATCTTATTTTAACCACTATTTTCTGTAATAAACAATGTCTAAGAAACTTATTTCTACTTTGAGAATGAGAAGAAAAGAAAAAAAATATCATAAATTATAAAGGATTTTTATACACTGTCAATACATCAGAGGTTGACACCTCATCAAGAAGCCCTTATGAGCAAATTAAAAAAATTTATTTATATTTACTTTTAAGGGCTTGGCATACTTTTTAATTTGTCAATTGATGAGGTGTCAACCTCTGATGCATTGACAGTGTATAGAAACTATACACTGTCAGTGCATCATATACAAACCCAATTATAAAACTGATATTTTCAAGTGTATTTAGAATGAATCTTGACATCTCTATTTATAAAAATCTAATAATACAAGATTCAACGCCAATAATGACGAAATTTGCGACGAAAATTTCGTTACTAATTTTGATTTTCTGTCACTAAAGAATATTAGTGATGGAAAATTCCATCTCCAAAGTTGTAGTAGCTAAAAGTTGTTCATTGCAAACGATACGTTCTATCGCTAATTTCATTGCCAATCTAATGACGGATTTTGTGATTTGTGATGGAATTTCATCACAAACTATTTTTCTTTTTATTTTTTAATTTTAGAATTTAAAAAATAAAAATATATAATTCTATCACTAAATACATTAACGATGAGATTTTGTCTTAAATTTTTAATTTTTAATTTTTCTTAAAAATAAAAAATATATAATTCTGTCACTAATGCCTTTAGCGTTAGAATTCCATCTTAAATATTTTAATTTTTAATTTTGTTAAATATATATAACTTCGTTGCTAATTAGCTACGAAATTCCCTATTCAATTCTGCAATTTTTAATTTTATGAGATAAAATAAAAAATAATTCTGTTGCCATTTAGCATTAGTGGCAAAATTCAGTCTTAAATTTTATAATTTTTAATTTTACCAAAAATATATATAATTTTGTCATTGTATTTTGCATTAATGATGGATTCCGTCTTAATTTTTTTTATTTTATAATCTTACGAAAAAAAATTCCATCGCTGAAGGCATTAGCAACAAAATTTCGTCTTTAAAAAATCATTTTGTTTTAAAATAATTATTAGAAGGTGGAATTCCATCGCTAAAGCCTCTCGCCGGCTTGGGATTAGTTACACTTTCGTATAACACTTAATACAAGCGGAGTTTAATAAAAAAAGATGCATGAGGAATTAAGTTTCTACAGTATTTAATAAACATGCAAGCATAGTTTTTATCAAAAACATGCTTAAACAATTTATCTTAATCAAAGATCATTCAATGCATAATAATAATAATAATAATAATAATACATCCCCACATATACAATTATTTCCAAATATTTCAACTTAAACAAAATAATTTAGTTTTGTCTCCAATTTTAACAAGAAGTCAAATTTATTAAGCGACTTATAGTGCTTTACCTTTGGTTTTAATACCAGAGGAATTTTATGTATGCCATACTTCCTTTCTTATTTTATTTGAAATGTTTTTGAGCCAATCTTAACCCTTGCTAACTTATCTTTTGACATTAGAGTTTATCCACCATGAGTCATTTATTCAAATTATTAAATTTGAAAATTATTTCAATGAAATTTAATTTGCTACCAGCATTCTTTTCTTTTTTTTAAAAAAAGAAAATAATAATTATTTTTAATGACAGTTTTTCGCAATGAAAACACGTGTCCTTTGAAATTTATTGCATTCATTAATATAAAACTTTTCTTTTGAGTTTTGACAAATGAATCATGTTTTTTAGGAGCAAAAGACAAAAGTGACACTGCTAAAGTTAGCAATTAGATCGGCAATAAATGGTAGTTTTCAATGGAAAGGAACTAATTTAGACTAAAAGAGACACATATAATGATATAAAAAAAATTAAAAATGCCAATTTATTTTAATTACATAATACAGCATTAGTGAAGTTATTAAATTTTACAAACAGTATTAATAAAATGACAGCTAATGAGGTCTTAATTTACTAGCAAAAAGGAGGCTTTGAGATTTTAAAATCTTATGTTTGAATCTCACTTAGTGTGAGTTCGAGTTAGTTTATTTGTTTTTTGTTTAGTTTGTTATTATCATTGGTATTTACCATTTATCGAGTTATCAGTTCACGGAACGTTATATGCTGATTGTGATTGTAACTTTGAATGAGAATGCACTACTCAAAAAAAAATAAAATGACACATATTTTTAAAAAAATATTAAAAAATAAAATGAACAAGTAATTTTTAAATACACATAAAATTGAAAATTTTCACTATCTATACATATCTATACCTATATATATTTTTGTCTCCCTTACTATTCTCTTAGAGAGCCACGTCGCCTACTTCCACTTTTTATGTTTTATTTTTTAACTTTTTCCTGTTGCATATGTTGTCCATACAAATTCAAATTGCTGGAAACTTTTTTGCCCATTGAAACAGTAACTCATTTCTCAGTTTTTGCTCCTTTTGTCAAATAGCTACTGGCTCCACTTTTTTTTGGCTTTTTGTTTATTTTTTTTTTACATTCCCTTTTTCTCTTATAATTTGTTTTCTTTTTTTTTTAATCTCTTTAGTTATTTTATTCCCTTCCTTGACCGGTAATCACATTCTTAAATTTACTCAATCTAATTTTACCTAAATTTTTTTTAGTTAATTCCTCTAATTTATTTTTATTTTTAATTTATATCTATTTATTGTTGCTGGTTTTGTAATTTTGAGCATATATTTTATTTTTGCAACAATGATTTTATTCTTTCAAATAAATTAAACCTTTGACCTATTTTTATTTTTTAATTTTTAATCTATATCCAATGTAGTATTATTGCCGAAGAAGAAATCAAAGCATGACACAATTATTTTAAATTTTTTAAAAAAGATAAAGATAATAATACTAATCCATTATCAAATTGATAAAATAAATTGAAAAAAGTAAAAAACAAGGAAATAAAAGCTTTTTAAAATCTTACCAAAAGATCATATTGTCAGCAAAATCTAGAATGTAAATCTCAATAAAAAAATCGGTTCCAAAATAATCAAAATCAACAATAAATACCAAATTATGAAAAATAAAAAAGTATAAAAATAAAAATAAGATTTACTTATCTATAAATTAAATTTTTAATCGAGAAAATAATAAAATCTAATAACACAAAAAATTTATTTAGATTTCTTTTTTAAATTAAAAAATTTATATCTAATTTTTCTAAAATCTGATTTTTTTTAAAATTAAATCTATTCCAACTTATATAAACTAGCTATTTTTGCAATTTTCTTAAGGATAACTAGGAGAGTTTGCCAACTAAAACTACCATACAATGAGTTCTTCGCCTACCACGTGAAATTTTAAAAATATTTTTATTAATATTTATTAATCATGATAATGAGTTTTGAAAATACAAAAGCAATCTTCAAAGAAATTGTTTAATTGACATATAACCAAAACTTAATAATTTAATAATATTTGCAAATAGCCATAAGTTACATATTAAAAAAATTCATATAATTTACACTTGCAAATGCATTTCAATTATGTTATTTATAAAGTATTAAATTTTACATATTTAATATAATAATTAATAAAATATAAATATTTTAATATTATATATATTAACAATAAAATTTTAAAAAGATTTAAATAAATATTTATTCAATAATTTTTAAACTATGAAAACAATATATATACAAACACTAATGTTCCTATATATACATACACATATATATATCATGATATATCTTCAATTATTACATTACTACTATTTTACATACCCGCAACGAAGTGTGGGTCTAATGCTTGTATATATATTTTTGTCTCCAAACCCTCCACATGTCAAGCTTTGGCTTTTTCTTCTTTTTTTTTTTTCAGTTTTTCCCTTTTTTAGTTTCTCAACCTTTTTTATTTGTTTTTTTTTCATAAATTTAAAGAACAAAAAAAAAAGTCATTTATATGTGAATTTTATTTTTAATATAGAAAAAAATAAACAACATAAAAAATTGATCTTTAAATTTTATATATTTATTTTCATAAAAAATTATTCGTTCAAATAATAAATTTTTATATATATTTTTTAATACTTATCAATAATGATAATAAATTTTAAAAATATAAAATCATTCTCCAAAAATATTGTTTAACTAACACATAACAATTAACAAATACTCAATAATTAAATAATTCTTCAAATGTATATACAGTACATTTTTTTAACGATAGATAACATTTACAAATACATTTATAGTATATATTTCGTAGATCATTAATTTCTATATATTTAATGTTGATAATTAATAAAATAAAAATATTTTAATATTAAATATATATTTTAAAGCATTTTAAAAATTAATTAAGTTAATAATTTTTAATATTATTTAAATTATATAAAAATTACCTTTTTTTTTGCTCCACGTGCACCTTCACATTGGTTCTGTCTTTCACTCATTTTCTTTCACCTTTCTAACCCATACCATTCAATGTTTTATCTCTCATACGAGCCATGTGTCGTGTCTCAACTAATTTAGCATTTTATTTCTGTTTTTTTAATTTTTTTTTATTATGCCCTCTAATTTATTTTTAGGTTTTCATTTTTTAGTTAAGTTCTTTAATTTTATTTTATTTTTGAATTTTTTTGTTATGCTTTTTAATCTAATTTTAAATCTTCAATTTTTTTCTCTAGCAATAATATGATTCGGCGCATAAATTAAAAAAATTCAAAATAAAAATATGATAGAGGGTTTAACAAATGATGCATTCTAAATATAAAAAATTAATAAAAAAATAAAATAAAAAAAATTCATTGATCTTTGAGTTGATTTTTAATCAAGGAAAAAAAATCAAACAGCACAAAAGCTAATTGATTTAGATATTTTTAATTAAAAAAGTTTAGATCTAATTTTTCTAAATCTATTTTTTAAAATTATATCTCCACTAGCAGATGTAAACTTACTAAACAAGAAAAATATACTAGCTATATAAAATCAATCTCAAATCACAATAATAGATTCTTCTCTCGCCTCATAATAAATTTTTTAAAACATTTTTTATATTTATTAATAATGATAATAATTTTAAAAATATAAAAACAATATTCAAATATATTATTTAACCGACACATGGCAAATATTTAAAAATAAATAATACTTCAAATACATATAAATTATGTATTTTTCAAATTTTGCTTTCAAATAAAAATTATTATATGAAAGGGTTTTTTTATCTCTAACTTTTCTAGGAAAAATACTTTTACTTTGCATATTGTGCTTTGGAGTAAATATAAATAATTCAATTAGTTATTCTTAAAATAAAAATGTTTACAGATGGGTTTAAAACTTTACACATAATTAATAATATGAACAAAACATTCTTAGCTAATTTTTTCTTACTTCTTTTTTAAATTGTCTGAACCATTATGTCATATATAAATATATATATATATATATTAGTGCTTTAGTTTTTATTGTTGTTGTATTATTATCTTAATTTGTTTGTTTTTAGCACAAATTATCTGTTTGTCATACTATTTAACTTAAGTATTGTGTATTTTTTTAATCCAAGCTAATCTTAATTTTTCAAAAAATTATTTTTGGATATGTTGTTTGATATATAAATTCTATCATTAGTAAACACGTTTCTTTTATAAACTCTTTCCTTAGTAAACATGTTTATTTTTTGTACTAAACATTATGAAGGAAATAATATTTCTTATGTCTAATAACTCTTATTTAATAATCAACTTAACTAACTTTAAAAATTACAAAATAAAAATAGACCCGCAGTATTACGCGGGCATATATCTAGTGTGTATATATATATATATATATATTTCTTTTGCGTATGATGAGGAAGTTAACCCGAATTAAAACCCAGCGTTTAGTTTTTCGTCCTACCAGTTGTGCAAGGAAACTGTCCATAAATCGTGACAAATTTTTGTTTGAATAATATTGCTTCTCAAATCAAAGAGGGCGAAAAAAAGTAAAGGAAAAAAAAAAGATGAGCCATATTTCCACAAGAAACATCAATCATAGCACATGTAATTTGTAAATAAAATATCACCACTACTATTATTATTACCCCATTCCAAATAGACTAGAGTTTCTTCTTCAACCTTAAACAAGTAAAAGATTACCTTAATTTTATCTCATCTCATCATTATTCATTTATTCAGATCAGCACTTGACGACAAGACAATCCGCTATGCTGCATGCCGATAGATATTCTACTAAGCAAACTTTTCACACTTTGGGAATGCAACGCCACAAGTGCTGGCAACCCTTTTAGCGTTGGGATTGGCAACAGACTGTTTGAGAGATGGGTTCCTAAGGTACCCACAAAAGCATGGTTGCTGCTCCTTCAGCTTGTTGCAACAAGTGGTTGATGGAGGCGATGACGACAAGATCGCCGGCAAGCAGGAGCTGAGCTGGGAGGGGTCACATGTCACTGCCTCCGCCGTGAGAGTTTCATCTGAAAACGGCATCACCACCAGGGCCACCACACACAAGACAATAATGGAAACCCTCCTCATTGTTTTCCTACACAAAGTGGTAAAAGTTATGACAAAATGAATAAAGTTAAATGGTATTTGTTGCATTTTGGGTATGAGTTGTGGCACAATTTATAGTTGGAATGATAACTGCTAAGACTTTAGACCATGATTTACGCATTAAGAATGTGGATCAATATGGGGAATTGAAGGAGGTAGATCCCACCATTTACAAATTATTCGAGTTTTCTAAGAGATATATTACAGGTTGAAAAGTTGCTATCATAATGAACATTACATTTTAAAACTTGTAGCTATATTCAAATCACTTCATTCCAGTACACAACAAACTGAATTAATATATAACTAGACTAAATAACTAAACTCAAGCTCACATAAAGTGGAACTTGAACCTAAGACCTTAAAGTTTTAAGACTTCCTTCTTATCACTAAACCAGGATCTCATTGACTTGAACTGTGAATCTTTAGTTTAAATATAAAATTTGTTGTTGCCTGAAATAACAATGATGTAACAATGACGTCAGATCCTCATTTTTGCGCTATCTTGTTTTCAAGGACTCTGCAAGAAAGATAATGATTAGAAGGTGCAAGGGCTTTCCCCTGTGACGCAATTTGATGCTCAAGTTAGCTAGGATCTTGGCAGGGTTTTACTAAGCAAATAGAGCTTAGAGAATAAAGATAATACTTGTGACCTATTTATAAGAGTTATTTGGCACGCAATTACGATTAAGACCCACAGCTTTAACGATAACTTAATGGATCTTTTATGGTATTTTTGAGTCCTCTTTCCACTTGGGCTTAAACTACCTTTAAACCTAATGTAATTTAGTCTAACTCATATCTAGGCCCAATGATCTTTAGTATGACCTTCATCAATTGCTCTCCACTCTTTCATAGGGTATACCTTGTGGAAGAGTATATAAGGGTTTTTTATTTACATCATTACAGATCTGTAGACTTTCAATTCTCTCGCTACCCACTTTTTTTGAATTATTGCAAGAGACTTTTCATCTTCACCATAAATTGTAATAGGAATGGAGTCGTGCCGGGCAGTTAAGTGTCTATTTCAGGGTCCATAGATTCTTTGAGTCAGTATCCTATTTTATCGAGAGAGCCTTTGAAAAAGGATTTCAAAATAGATTTCTTAGGGAGCTTCCAAGCAAACTTCACAAATATGAGTCTGTTTAGTTCTTCGTTGAAATCCTAGAAGGTTTAGGTATACCTATCCAATGGGGTATTCATGGGAGGAAATCATCTGAAGATCAGATTTTCTCGATCTTAAAGAGATTCTACAGCCAACAAATTGATTAGTTATGTTATGGAAGAGAGATTGGTTTATTTACTTTCTTTACCCAAGAGAACATCCTATCTACTAGTTGAGGCAAGGTAGACGTTCTTACAAATCCATAAGTCCTCTTTTAGAGCCCAAGAGTCCATTAATCCAAAGTGTTAGGCATGCTTTTTGCAAGAGGAAGGATATCGAGCACTTCTTTGCCTCTCAAGCTGAAATTCTTCATTCTCAGAAAACGAGTTTGCTTCAAAGGAGTTGTTATAAAAAACACTCGAGCTCATACTCTTCTCATGCATATTATGAGGGATTCAATTCCTCTCGATCCCTTAACCATGGGAGGAGTAAATCTGTCGTTAGTGAATCATCAGTGATTGGTTCCAGTGAACAAGAGAAACTAGAAGTCACATGAGCGAAATCGGGGCAAGTGCAATATATCCAAGCTCCTTATGAAAAGATAGGAGGAAGCTATTCATGGAGCTGTCAATGAGAGACATGTCTATGCTCCCTAGATCATTCCTCTTAATAGACATGGTTGTTTTAGAAGTGATGAGTGTAATTTTCAAATCCTCTATTTCACGTTCATGTGAATGTCTTGTGAGTTTCCTAACTCGTTTAACTTGTTTGCATGCCACGCAACAAATAATTGCTATTAATGCTCAGCATCTAGTGTTTAAGGTGCAAGCTGTAAGAGAACTCGAGCAGTTGGAGTTGCTTCATCTTAAAGATGATTTTGAGATGAAAAAGGCTAAGTTATTTCTTCAAAGCATTATCGGGATGTGTTTTCCTCCATTTCAACTAAGCTGAACGCTTTTTAGGTGGAGTATGCCATTCTTCTTTCTAAACTCAAGGTCTTAGCTGATCGAAACCAAGAGCTATGGGGAGAAATTACAAGATTGCAAAGCCAACAAAAGCCTTCTCTTAGTCCAGAAGAACAAGACTAGATCCATGTTAAGGCCGCGAGGAAGTATCGTCTTTCCAATAAGTGCCACAAAAGGAGGCTCATATTCTTAACTGGTTTTATCAAATATGGTTTCTACCTGACATGCTCCTAATTGGACAAAGCTTGATCCAAATGCCGAGGGTTTGAAACCTTTTCCGAGGAGGGACATTTATAAAGATCTATTTGATCACACTAGCACTTGAAAGCCTTTTTGTCGACCCGAAATAGTCGAAGTTTTCACAAGCTTGGATGGAGATGATTTAGATAATCTAGAGGCTAGCTTTTCGATGGATCAAGCTCCTGATATTGTAGTGCCTTAAGATGCACACGCCTAAGTGCTTGTTGGCATGGATGCTCCTCTTGCTTTTGAGGTCAATCTAGAAGATACTCAATGTAATACAATTTTAGAGTTGAATGAATGAAAAATTTCACTTTCGTACTTTAATTTTTCATGCTCTAATATGTATGTATGTACGTAGTAAGTGCTCCCCAATTCTTTGCAAAAGAGCTCGATCTTTTATAAAGATCTCTTCAACGACTACACATTTAACTTGAACTTATTAAACTCATCTTACGTAATAATCAAACTTACCTCATGCACTTTTCACTTCAAGTCCTTACATTCCACGTGCGTGGCTTTCGTCATACATTTTTTGCTTCAAGCCCTTGAACTTCTCATGTGTGGCTTACTCGCGCATTTTTTGCTTTAGGCTATTTACTTTATTCGTTGCTTACCTCGCACATTTTTTGCTTCAGGCCCTTGTACTTCTCATATGTGGCTTCCTCGCTCATTTTTTGCTTTAAGCCCTTTACTTTATTTGTGGCTTACTTCGCATATTTTTTGTTTCAAGCCCTTGTACTTCTTATGTGTGGCTTACTCGCGTATTTTTCACTTTAGGCCCTTTACTTTATTCGTGGCGTACCTTACCCATTTTTCGCTTCAAACCTTTGTACTTCTCATGTGTGACTTACTCATGCATTTTTTGCTATAGGCCCTTTACTTTATTCGTGGCTTACCTCATTCATTTTTCGCTTCAAGCTTATGTGTTGTGCATCTCGCGCATTTTTTGGTTAGGAACTTTTATTTTATTTATGGCTTACCTAGCGCATTTTTGCTTTAAGCCCATGTGTTGCCCATCTAGCGTATTTTTTACTTAAAGACTTTTATTTTGTTCATGGCTTACCTTGCGCATTTTTCACTTCAAGCCTATGTGTTGCCCATCTCTCTCATTTTTCGCTTAGAAACTTTTATTTTATTCTTGACTTACCTCGAGTATTTTTCGCTTCAAGCCTATGTGTTGCTCATCTTACGCATTTTTTGCTTAGGGACTTTTATTTTATTTATGACTTATTTCGCGCATTTATAATATTATTAACAATATTTATATATTTTTAAAAATCTAATAATACTCATATTGCATATTTAATTTAATATTTTTCTTTTCTATATTTAATATTGATATTTTTATTTTATAATCATTTTTTATTTCAACAAATTTTAATATTCAAAATTTCTTTCTAAAATATATTTATCCAAGCAATCAATTACAACGACTAGTATTTCGAGTTAAAGAATTGGAAATCCTATCATTTTAAAATTCTTCAAAATTTTAAAATTTTTGGTTCGAATGCATGGTAAGAGAATCAACAATTAAAACAAAATTTATATTTGATTCATAAAATGTAATCCTATACATCATTAGTAAAACATAACATGTCATTTCATTCATTCATAATTTTAAAATAAAAAATTATTAAATTTTTTTATTAATGAGATACTAAGATATGATTGGATAACAATATATAATATTTATAAATATATAGAGTTTGAACGCTTTTTAGAATGAAATATTAGGTTGGGCTTTAACTCAAAAAAGAGGTTGGGCTTGAACTAAAAATGCTGCACGATGTTTATTTGGACCGGACCACATCAGATTTTCAGGAAATCCATAAAATGATAAAAACCATATTAAAGGAAAAAAAAAAAAAAACCAAAACAGAAGGCATAGCTGAGAAAACCTGCAAGTATTTTTCAGCTTAGAAAAAAAAAACCAGGTTTTCAGTTTAGAAAAAATACAGGTTGGTCCCTTATTTTGAAGTTTCTAATCTGACAGTTTGAAATTTGAAATATTTCGCTTGTTAGAGATCTGCTGTGGGATGACGGAGGTGGCGACGGCGAAAGCGACGGCGGCGACGGCGGCCAAGGAACTGAGTCCCGAAGAAGAGAGGGTTTTGATCAGAGACATTGCCATTACCGCTGAAGCTAACACCAAAGAAGGCGATTCCTTTTTTCTCATCACACAAAAGTTAATATCTTTTTTTCCTCTATTTTCTTTTATTTTTCATAATTTTTTAGCTATTTCTACTCTTTTCTTAACTGTCTTCTTCTTCTTTATATAAATAGATGGTGGCAACACTGGATTGATTATGTGAACCAGGAGCAGCAGTCGAATAACAACAACGAAGGAAGCTCGACTTTGTCAGGGAATTCGGATTCACCTGGTTTGAGTATTTTAAAAAGGCCTTCGGGAATTGATAATTCTGATTTGATATCCGATGCGCCATCTGAGGATTCGAGCCCCGACAGCAGTGTTGTGATTCATGAAACTTTATTAGAAGGCCGTGACTATGTCTTGCTCCCACAACAAGTTTGGGACCAACTTTATTCATGGTTAGCCTGTTGATTATGGGTTCCTTGAAATGTTTTGGCATTCTGTTAAGCATTATTTGCATATAAAAACTTATAGTCCAGGTTGTGTAGGTAACTTGTTTCGAATTAAGCAAATGTATTAACCCACTGTTGAATTCCTCAGTAACAATTCAATATTCATGTGCCAAGTATTTAGACAGGCTTGTGGAGTTTTTAAACTCACTTTCCTGTGTAGAAGATGATAATCTTTTTGTCAATTTATATCTGTTGAAAGCTAGACAGGTTAACTGGATTTGTGTTAAGTATATAAGCCTGCTTGTGGAGTTCTTAAGCTCAACTACTGCTTTGTACAGCAATCGTTCTTGTGTGAATTCATATCAGCTGCAGTCTCGGCTGAGCAAGTTCTTTGATGGATGCCCTAGTTCTAGCCACTAAGCTGAGGCTTTAATTACCAAAGAAGGTTCTTTTATGCAGTGATTGTGCTTATAGTTTGTTATTATAGCTACTAAAAGCAGCCTTCAATGGTCATGTTGATGGCCTTCAATGGTCATCTTGATGGCCTTCAATGGTCATCTTGATGAGCGATTGCGGCTATATTTTCAAAAAACACCAGTCTTAGATACCGAAATGTTGTATTTTCCTTCGTAATTTTAAGAAATATTTGGAGTTGATGTCATTTTGGAGTTTAAATAAATCCTTTTGTGTTTAAGAAATTAATAGTATACACAGCTATTTTGGAGGTTTGAACCTATGACCATAGCCACAGAACAAAAGTTCAAGCTGATGTATGCATTTATTAGACAGTTTCATACATTTATGTGTCTACTTATTTTTATAATTTATATGTATAAACCTTAGTGTTTATAGGTGTGATTGGGCATCCTGCATATATCAGGTCTAGCATACATGTTTTTAGGAAACCGAAGGGCTTATTTACTATTGATGTCAACAGAGCATGAACTTTTCCTGAAACCCCTGATGAACTATATGTTTTATGTGTGTTTGCTTGAGTGAATAGGTCATTATTTTTTTGATACAGGGGAAAGGATTAACAGGATACATATAACCCATGAAAACCCTCTCAACCTCCATTCTTTCCATTCCTTTGATTTTGGAGAATTTGGATGATACAAGAATGATCTCTTATTAAACCTTTTGATTGCATAGACTAAATTACCGTTATGTTTGTGTATCTTATAGAGGATATTGTTGTAGAAATAAATCATAAGTTACTCTTTCCTTTGTAGTCATTCATCATACAATGTCTATACAATGTCCATACCCTTTTTCTTCTTCTGTTTGAATAATTCAAACAAGAAGAACCATACCCCCTTGTCACCTCCTCCCAAATTCCTATCCTTCCGTTCCCTTCACTTCCTAGTTTATATGGTGGTAGCGATGGGACTGACATTACTGTCTCTTTACCATTCCTATGGATAATATGATTGTTGGCCTGATTGTATTGATAATGATTTGCTGTATTGCTATTAAATTCGTGCATACTTTTCTTTTGATCTCTTTCTTAAAAATTTATATATTATTGTCTCCCAAGCTACTGCTTTTTTTTTTTTTCTAAATTATGAAAGTTGCACTGTAAATTTTCTGATATATTGTGGAATCATTTAATCTCTTTTGTGTTCAGGTATGGTGGCGGTCCGACATTGTCACGAAAAGTAATTAATTCAGGTCTTTCTCAGACAGAGTTTGCTGTAGAGGTTTATCCACTGCGTCTGCAACTTCTTGTGACACCAAAAGGTGATCGTTCTACTATAAGAATAAGTAAGAAGGTATAATTTGAAACTTAGTTATGAGACATCATTTATTTATGCTCTACTGCTACTCTCATTTACTTATTTAGAATAAAATCTTTCTGAAGATTGAATTATTTTGGACAGGAAACAATTGGTGAGCTTCACCAACGAGCATGTGAGATTTTTAATCTCAACTTGGAACAAGTAATTTGCAGATTCAAGATTATTCCCTTTCCTGCTTTTTTTTTTCCTCAGATTCTTTTCTTCTTTTCAAGTTCTTTAGTGTTTTTATTTCCTTTTTTTTTTAGGTTCGTATATGGGATTACTATGGCCATCGGAAGCATGCATTGATGAATGACAGGGACAAAACACTTGATGATGCCAACATACAGATGGATCAGGATGTGGGTCCTTTTTGCTGCAACACTTATTTATCATTTTACGACTACTGTGTCTGTTATAAAGAAACCAGTTAAGCATCTGAAATTGGATTCTGCATTTGATGCTTCTGCCATATGTACAACTGTAAAATGGATGGAATTTTGAGAAAAAGAAAGTTTCATGCATTTTATTAACATCTAATTTGATGTCTAAATTAAGATTTCTGTCAACTGAGCTAAAACAAAAATAAATCACTACAAAATTTGTGCTTTTCCTGCATGTTGCCATCCTTTAATGACAGTGTATTATTTCTTAATCTATGTAACAAGCATCTTTTGTCAACTGTTGCTGTTTTGTATATTGTGTAGTATTGTGTCTTTTGAAGCTTCAATTGTCTTTTTCTCTACTTTGAAGTGTAGGCCTTTAAACTGCAGTCAGTGCCGTTGATGCTAGGAGCATAATCTTGGCTATTCACGGCCAAGTTTATCCTTGTCTTTGGGTTTTATGATTGATATTCTATAAGGTTGGTTAAGTTTGTGAAAGTTTATTAATAGGTAGGTATAGGTAGTTGATAATTCTTAGTTGCTTCATTAAGAGGTCATTGAGGGGAAAAAGTTTATTCAATTTATGGGTTGAATTTAATTATATTTCTTGGATTATTTGTAGTCATGGGAGCACCGGCTGTTCAATCTCCTGAGTATTTGATTGCCAAAGCATCGAGTAGAATTAATTTATCTATTGCTGTTGTGAGCTAGATAGAATGGGACAAGCATAGGACGTTTTAGGATGAATATAGATGCCATAATTCTGCCCTTTTTTTGTAGCTGCATTGAACCTAGAAGTCTAGTCCACCAATATCCATCTCTGCACCATATGGAGTTTAAAACTGCTTAGAATTCTCCAAAGATTGCCACCCGTGTACCTTTAATGTTTTTTGGGTTTGTTATATTTGTCTTTTGCTGCTGTGGTGTTTGTGTACAACTAAAAGTGGATGGCCTCCTTGATACGTTTTCTCTGTGACATGCATACTATTGTTATCTATTTCTGATATATTGATATCTGCAGTCCACCCCTTTGGTTTTCATCTAGTCTTTTGGCTATATTTGTCTCAACGATGTAGAGATTATGTGTTTAGGTATGTTTTTATTATAAAAATCTGTGCTTTTTAACTTGACCGGTAAAGACATTTTCCTTTCTCTCATCCATGCGCAAATAATATGTATGCTTATACTCTGACACATACAAATATGCACATTCATATCAGATAGAGTACAGAAATGTATAGGTATTTGAGGATGGTTCTTGTTTTAGCGTTAATTATGAGTCTTTTCGTGTTCTAACCTATCATCTTCTTGTTATCAATTCAAACAGATTTTGGTGGAGGTCCTTAACAATGTTAATGGTACTGCATTAAGTGGTGGTATAAGTTCTCCAGACAATGGAATTGCAGATAAGGAAGCTACTTCTGTTCTTCTAGAGCCTTCTAAGTCAAGCTTATCAATTGCAGGAGGTCTGTCTGCAAATAGGATTACATCCAGAGGTTATAGTGGAGAGCAATTGCAAAATCAGACCTTGACGTATCCTGGTAAAGAGATGGATAACAGTTATGGGAACAGTGGTGTTATTACTAGGGGGGCTTCTGGTGGTTTGACTGGGCTGCTGAATCTTGGGAATACTTGCTTTATGAACAGTGCAATACAGTGCCTTGTTCATACACCTGAATTTGCTAGATACTTCCGGGAAGACTATCATCAAGAGATAAATTGGCAAAACCCTTTGGGCATGGTTGTAAGTTTCTAACGCAAAAATAGATGGGCCATTAGTAATCCTTTTCATAGAATCATGATGCCGTGGAGAACTTCAAAACTCAATGGACTGATGGGGGCATTATTTTTTAAATCAATTTTGGAAATTTGAATCTTACACTTCATTTTTTGGTTGACTTCCCAAGATGTTGATTAAGTAGAGGTTTTGTTGTTAGATAATGTTTTTTCTCTTTCATTTCTCTGTTTTTTGCCCTGCCTTTGAGCATTTTTGTATATTATTAGTTCTAGTGGTGCTTGATCTTCTAGTGGTGCGAGATCTTTCCCCTCATTAATTTGTGAGGTCATCTTGGCATCTACCACTGCTGCTAAACTTCCCAGTTTCTTATATCTCCTGTCTGAATTGTTTCTGAACTTGGCCATATTTTCTGTTCGTGTATTTTGAAAACAATCATTTATTGAAAATGTGTTGTTGCATTTGTCTTGTTTTGGCTTGCTATAATTCTAGCATGTAGAGAGATGTAGTTGCTGTTACCCTCAAAGCATTTCCATTTTTCTGTAACTGCTTTCAATATTTGAACAACATTTTTGAAGCCTTTTATATATCATTGTCATCTGCATGATGAAGGACTAAGACACTTGCTGGAAATAGGTGCATTAACTTTTTGCTGATTTGTTTCAACATTGGTGTTGCTAAACTATTTATTGTTGAAATCTCATGGAAATTTTCATGAAGAGTTTAGCTTGGTTGTGTTTCTAGTATGTTAATTCACCTCGAAGATGATTGGTTCTTCTGTAGGGTGAGCTTGCTCTGGCATTTGGTGATTTGCTGAGAAAGCTGTGGGCACCTGGACGAACACCAGTTGCCCCTAGGCCATTTAAAGCAAAGCTTGCGCGCTTTGCACCACAATTTAGTGGATACAATCAGCATGACTCTCAGGTGTGTATTTGACATTAAAATCTTGCTAATTCCATGCTTTGCATATAGTTCTACTGGATTATCAGTTTAACATTTTTTTCCAGGAGCTTTTAGCATTTCTGCTTGATGGTCTTCATGAAGATTTGAATCGTGTAAAACATAAACCTTATATAAACTCTAGAGATGCTGATGGCCGTCCAGATGAAGAAGTCGCTGATGAGTATTGGGCAAATCATATTGCTCGTAATGATTCGATAATTGTTGATGTATGCCAGGTGAGTAATATGTCTTAAACATTTTAATTTTGAGATGCCAAACTATTGTGATGATGCCTTGCACATTCATAGTAAATCTTGTAATTTGGATGATTAACCGGAGATTTAAGACAACTTTTTCTTTAGTATTTACCATATCTTCTTCCTCAAAGAGGATGTATGATGCAATAAGCAATTTGTGTTGATATTTTGGACTATTCTTTTAATCTCTTCATTGTGACCCTCCCCAAACCCCACAATAGGGGCATCTTGTGCACTTGGTTGCCCTTTTTATAGTGAATTGGTTGGTTATAAAGTTTTTTGATGCACTTAATGTTGTCAGAATCTGGGCTTCATCAAACATTCCATTGAACTTCTGTCAAAAACTATTTAGCAGAAGTAGGAGATTCTCCCAATCACTGCCCAACTTACTTTGAGTTGGAAATTTTAGAATGAGACGTGTGAATTAAAAAAATGGATGTGAATAATTTACATGTGAATAATTAATGATACCAAGCCTTATTATTTCCCTTAAATTTTAGAAGAAGAATGGATGTAAGACTTAAAACCTTCCAGTCCTCTCCCCCTCTCCTCCCCCCCCCCCCCCCCCCCCCCCCCTCTGGGTCCCCCCCAAAAAAAAAACACACAAAAACAATAACAAAAAAAAGGGAAGGAATTCTTTTTTGTATATGTACATGCTTTCAAACTTCATGAAGTTTGGTCCTCAGAAACAATATTGAAGCTGCAATAATAAACAACTGTGTAAATTACAAAAACATACTTGGTTTGATGTAGTATAGCTGGGTGACTAGGGTTTTGAGGTCTGTTTTTAAGGTTATTTCGTGGCCAAGCAAACGGAGAATTATCAAAATAATTAGGGTTGAGGATGGGTTTGAAGCTGAGTGCAGAAATCTGGGATTTAGATAGTAACATAGAGTGCCTTGGGAGTTTGGACGTGTCATTTGTAAGAGGTTCCATTTCAAATGAAGATTTTGAAATGCATTACCTTTTTTGAATTAAAAAATGAGAGATCTTAAAACACTATAGGATTTCAAGTGGGTGTTTTAAGGTCTGATGTACATGATTGAAGTTTGACCTCTTGACATCAAATTTTACAAACGCTTCATTCTTCATGCTAAACAACAAATGAGTATGGGATTCTGACCTAAAAGAAAGGACTGTGAGAGAGAGCTCACTTTTTTGCTGGGATTTTAACATCCCGACTACATTTAAGGTCATCAATCTCCTCTCATTACTGATGCCTTCTTCTTTGCTCTCCATCAATTTCAACATCACCATTTTTATACGTTTCTCTTTCTTCCATCTTGTCTGGTGACATTTCCTTCTTATTCCTGTGTCTCTTTCTCATGCTTCGGTGTCCTACTCTATCCATCGTCGTCTACCTTACCTTTCCTTTTCTTACAGATTTGTGTCTTAAGCATGATCATTCTGTTTATTTTAATTTTGGGATGGAAAGAATTAAGTGCTTTTGGCTTGACTAATGCTTGAATTTGGAGTTTAAATAAATAGATGTCATGAGAGGGGCTGATTTGGTGGTTGTGTGTTGGGTGAAGGGGATTCTGCAGTGGTGTTATGAGTAGTGGCTGCAATAGATTTTTGTTCGGTATTTCTCTTTAGGCTGGCTTCATTTTAAAAATAAAAAATTGAAGAACCAGCCAAAAAAATAATTTCACATAATCTGTGATTTTAAAAAGCGGAATTTTAAGTTTCTTCATTTCAAAATGCTATGTATAATCTTAATATTGAATGTTTTGATAAACAAAGCCTTAAGATTTTGAGGTATGATTTCAGATCTAAATTTTGAATGAATTGAATATAGAGAAGAAAAAGAAATTCCTAGGCTACCTACAATTTACACTGAAAGCTCTTTTGCTTCAAACAATTGCAAGAGCAATAGTATTGGAAAATCCTTAATTAGAAGTTTTATCTCACGATAGGAATACTACATTGATGCATAGATTTCTAGTACTTGTGGTCCTGTAAGGACTTTAATAGATGAAGACTACAACTTTTAAAATGAGTGGCTGCAAATATATCCTCTATAAAATCTCAGGGATTTTTTTTTAGAGGGACTTTTAATCAATCATAACAATGTTGTGGTTCCATCTGTTATTGTTTTGTGCTGGTTTTCTTTAATATAGTATTTTCTGTTAATATTTAGCAAGAATGGGTGAATAAGATAAAAATCATACTAATTCATCTCTGATTCAACTTAATATTCTTTATAACAGTTCTATGATTATCATCTGAAAAAAGATTAAGCTAAACTTGTATAAAATGTTTAGTATTATCATCTAATCCATGTCTACCTTATTGTGTAGGGTCAATATAAATCAACATTGGTTTGTCCAGTCTGTGATAAAGTTTCTGTAACATTTGATCCCTTCATGTACCTCTCCTTGCCACTCCAGTTCACCACTACTCGGACTATGACAATAACAATTTTTACTTGTGATGGAAGTGCTCTACCGTTGACATGCACTGTGACTGTTCCAAAGCAGGGACGTTACAGGGACCTGATCCAAGCACTTGGCAATGCTTGTTCCTTGAAGCAGACTGAGGAGATTAAGCTTGTTGAGGCATGTTCCATTAAACATTCTGATTTCTTGTTCATGGAATTATACATGTTTGCTAAAATTGGCTAAGCTGTTTAAAATTGTTGCTTGCAGATACGAAATCATTTGATTCATAGGTTTTTAGATGATTCTTTTATATCATTGTCCACAATTAAAGATGATGATCATCTTGCTGCGTACAAGATTCAAAAGTCAGTGAAGGGAAATGTTTTGCTTCAGTTGGTACATCGCCGTCAAGAACAGTATGTACTATTTGCCATACCTCATGCTAATCTTTAAATAGAAGCAGATGTGCTATTTGCCAGACATCATAATAATCTTTAGATAGAAACATGTGAATGTTGACATGGAACCAAAAGTTTTCCCTTGATTAGCATCTGAAGTAGCTGATTTCATTGTTGTTATGGTTGTTTTTTGTAATATGTTCTTCCTATTTAAATAGTTTTATAGTGCTTACTAAATTACCTCTGTTATTTCAAAAGTTTTTAATCTCTCTCTCTCTCTCTCTCTCTCTCTCTCTCTCTCTCTCTCTCGTGTATAATAATTTTGCACATGTATTTTTTTTTTTGCTTTGGTTTAATTAGTTCTACATCAATTGCTAGATAATAATTGCTGCTGCTGATTTTTGTATTCTTGCTTTGAAGCTTAACTAGTTCCGTCGTATTGAGTTGTTTCTTATGTGATACTGTTTTCTAGGGAAACCAGTGATACTCAAAGATGGAAACCTTTCGGGACTCCTTTTGTTTTACCATTTTCATGCGATGATGCAATTGTAAGTGGTGATATACAGACAATTGTTCAGACAATGCTTTCTCCGTTGCTGAAAGAGGGTATAGAATGTACTGATAATTCTGACCCAAGCACCTCACAGATGGCAATTGATCCATCTGATCATAGTTCTGGTGAAGTTGATACTAACCGTGCATCAACTTCTATAAATAAGGTCTTACCAACACTACCTCTTCAGTTGGTTGATGAAAGTAAGACATCCATCGACCTGTCTGTGGGAGGCGAGCAAGCTGTTAATATTTCAGCAGCATCACATATGGTAGTATACCTTGATTGGTCGTCAAAGCTTTTGGAGAAGTACAATATGAATTACCTGGAGGATTTGCCTGAAGTGTTTAAATATAGACCTGTTACCAAGAAAGCTCGTACTGAACCTCTCTCTTTGTATACCTGCCTAGAGGCTTTTTTACGAGAGGAGCCATTGGTCCCAGAAGATATGTGGTTAGTTTGTCTCTTACTTTGTGTGCGTGTGTACTCATGTGTTTCCATTGGTAAATTCCTTTGTGAACAAAATGATATGCAGTTATGCTTTTCATGATTCCTTGGTAGGTGGTATTCCTACCTAAGATAAAGAATGCCCAGTGGTGTGTTGTCTTTACTCTTTAACAAATTGTTTAATACTAGCAAACAACAAAATGCTTTCTCTATCCCCAGTTCATTTTTGAAGATTATCTTTTCTACGTTGAAGCTATTTAAGAGTCGTAAATTTTTTTTTCCTGAAAAAATTTAAGGAATAAGGATACAGTCTTGCTTCTTTTTGGGTGGAAATGTTCGCTTTAGCAAGTACCCTATTGAAGATGTGGTGAGAAAATGACTGTTTGTTTTGATCAACCTAGGATTCTGTAGCAACTCTAAGTTAATTAAACACCCTATCTGAATTTGCAGATGGAATTGCTATAGACATATTAGGGAGCAGATGTATTTCATTTCTTTATGTGATATTTCATATATTGTAATTTAACTCTGGAAGCTTGGAACATTTCCAGTTAGTGATTCATACTTCCTATTTGGTAACCAAACACCATAGGTTGAACTTCATTATTAATTGTGCACGTAAACAAGCAAACACTTACTGTTTTCTTGACACTTATAACAATCTTCTGTGTTAAGAAAAAATAAAGGGTTCCATTCCAGCAGTGTATATGAGCTATCAGTGTTTATATGATGTAGGTACTGCCCACAATGCAAGGAACAACGGCAAGCAAGTAAAAAGCTTGATCTATGGAGGCTTCCAGAAGTTCTAGTCATTCATCTAAAAAGATTCTCATATAGCCGGTCAATGAAGCATAAACTAGAAACTTTTGTCAACTTTCCTATTCATGACTTTGACTTAACAAATTATGTAGCTGACAAGAGAAGTTCCCGTTCGCAGCTCTATGAACTCTATGCCTTAACCAACCATTATGGTGGCATGGGTAGTGGCCACTACACAGCACACATCAAGGCAAGTTAGAAGCAGCTTTATCCCTACTGAAATGGAATAAATTGGTTCATGTTCATAGAGTTGTCTGTATTATTTATTTTTCTTTTGGGGGGCAGGGCTTGGACATAGGTGCTACATCTGTTTCAATTTTTATATTGAATTTCCAGTTGATACCATTTTTCTGCTCTTCTAGGGTTTAACTTTCACCACATTTGAGTCCTTTTATAAGTTTATGGTATATTGGCCTTAATTCTCTTAATTAGAGCTTAGATTTATATCGGAACGATGATTATTTGTTCCACAAATAGGCCCCTGGTGAATAAGATATTTATCTCACCCTTTTTATGCTGATTTTGCTGTTTGCAGCTTCTAGATGAGAATAGGTGGTACAACTTTGATGATAGTCATATATCACCTATAAATGAAGAAGATGTAAAGTCAGCTGCTGCCTATGTCCTGTTTTATCGGAGGGTAAAGCTTGATGCCTCAGCTAGTGATGCTGCAGGATCTCGTAGAGTTCGTGACAGTACCTCTATAAACACTGAAGTCCAGGCATGTGCATAACTTTTAGCTGTCGTGCATGAAGACCATGCTAAAAGAGCAAAAAGTGCTGTGGCTCTTCTTTACAAAGTGATTTGCTGAGATGCTGTATGCCGTTGCATCATTCAACTGTTGCCCGGACAAAACATTTATTATGCGAAGAGTGGTTGGCAGAAAATTCGGGTGCATTAAATTACAATCTGATATGAAGTTTCCTTTCCCCTTTGCCGGTTAGTTTATGTGATAATGATCCTGTGGACTGCTACATAATTTGGAGGATGAATGTTGTATACTTAGAGGTGGATGATATCTTCTTTTAGGTTAGCTTGATAGCCTGAGTTATTTGTAGTCCCTTGACCTGGGATAACATACCTTGCCATTTATTTGCATCTTAAAGGTTTTTTTTTTTTCTTTAGTTAGAAGGTTTGGACATATGCACTAAGTTGGTTTTTCTTTTTGCAAAGCTAATTATAATTACTGTTGTTTCTGGGTGGGGCTGAGTTGAAATTAAAATCAGTAATAGGACAGTGTTTGTTTGAAAACAATAATGGTAATGGTATGGTTAGAAGAGACTCATTTGCTTGATAGCATATTAGACTGAGTCGTGTTTACTCAATTTGCGTGTGCTTAATAAATGACAGTAGAGAAGCAAGCTTTGCTGGTCTAATATATGTACTGAACTTTGCTGCTAAAGTTGTGTGGCTCCAGCCTTGTTAATTATTTTATGGGTTTATGTTTGATATAATGGCAGTGTGTGGTATTTATACATTGTCAATCAAACACTAAATGCTTAAGCATCATTGCATTAATAAGCAAAGTTAACAAAAATGTCTTAAAAAAAATATCCATAATTTTTTAAATTTATTTTTACAGGTTTGTGTAATTTTTAACTTTAATAGTTAATTAGATGGTATTTTATTTTATTTTTTGATGGAAGGTATTTTCATTAATTTTATGGTTTGAGATTCATTTTGTTTGAGTTGAGATTAATTGGTAATAAATTATTATACATTGTTCGTGGATCAAATATAAATAGATAAATTTCATTGAAGTTTCAAAGTTTTACTATAATTTAATTTTAGTTCATTAGTTTTGAAAAGGAAAACTTTGATTCAAAATCATAAATGATTTTAAAATGTATCGGACAATTTTTAAATATTAATTAATAATATAACATTTTTAAGTATCAATAATAAATTTTATTATTATTTATTACTTTTAAGTATTTTTCAAAAAATTATTTATGTAAAATTTTTTAATTTTTTAATACAAAAAAAAGTTATTATAGATTTTCAAGAGTAACAAATGTTTATGTTAATAGATTTTTTAATGGTGACTCACTAAAACGATTTTTTTTACTGTCAAATTGATATTTTTAGATCAAAATGTCTATTTTTAAAATCAATAGATTAATCTTGAATTAAGGTTAAAACTGAGAGACCTAAATAGAATTTACCAATATAAATTTTTTTTATTTGCACTTAACTTCGACAATAGTCTTTTACCTAAAAAAAATTAAAAAAAAAAAACCTTCACCTAAAAAAATTTCACGCAATTGAGCAAAAACGAGATGGTTAGTTGACTTTGCCTTTGTCATTTCTTCCTCGGCTACTGTCTCATATGATAAAATTCCCTTGTTTCCATATGAATTTTCTTCATAGTTTATAGCATAAACTAATGAAGAAAATGTTGGCAAGCTGATGTCAATCCGCGTTTCAACTTCTCTCCCCTTATCATTGATGTTTAAATATTGTTTTGAGCAGACAAATCCTTCCACCATTTTTCCTTGTCCTGCAAAATTCCAGCTCTCCAGGATCCATTTCACTGAATTCCCATGGGACAGGAGAAAGGAAAGCTCTCCGAGGAATATGAAATCCTGGGCATCTTAGGCAGAGGAGGATTCTCAGTCGTAAGGAGAGGCATAAAGAAAACGGATGGAGATCAGAAAAGCAGTCCCCAGGTAGCCATCAAAACACTGAAGAGATTCACCACTTCAGCTTCAGCCTCATCACCTCGAGTAAGCGCTCAGAAAACCATAGCTTCCATGGGATTACCGCCTTGGAATCAGGTTTCCATCTCGGATGCCTTGCTGACAAATGAGATTCTGGTCATGAGAAAGATTGTTGAAAATGTTTCACCCCATCCGAACGTGATTGATCTCTACGACGTCTACGAGGATCAAAGTGGGGTGCACTTAGTGTTAGAACTATGCTCAGGGGGGGAGTTGTTCGATCGGATCGTGGCTCAAGAGCGGTACTCGGAGGCTGGGGCAGCAGCTGTGGTTAGGCAGATTGCGCAAGGATTGGCAGCACTTCACCGGGCTAATATTGTCCACAGGGATTTGAAGCCTGAGAATTGCCTTTTCTTAAGTAAAAATGAGGATTCGACATTGAAGATCATGGACTTCGGATTGAGTTCGGTGGAAGAGTTTACTGATCCAGTTGTTGGGTTATTTGGCTCCATAGATTATGTTTCACCAGAGGCACTTTCTCAAGGCAAAATCACTTCCAAGAGTGATATGTGGTCTCTGGGAGTCATCTTGTATATCTTACTTTCCGGGTATGTCCCCAATCTTTTCCATTTGTCAGAGAAGCGTGACTTTGCTATAGGATTAATTCAAGCTGTTAATTATACATACATACATACATACATACATATATATATATATATATCAAGTGTGAATAATCTGATTATTAACTGACAACTGTTAAGACAAAAGTAGTTCGGTAAGAGGATAGTTAAGAAAGTGTCAAGGCGTCTAACATTACAGAATATTGCAAAATAAATGTTTAGTATTACTATTTGGGGTAAATTCAACTGAAGTCCTTAAAGTTTTATTATAATTCAACTCTAGTATATTAGTTTGAGAAATAGACATTTTGGCCCAAAATGATAAATTTGACTGTATAAAAAATTGTTCTATTAAGTTACTATTAAAAAATCTATTAACCTAAATATTTGCTACTCATGGAATATCTATAATACTCCTTTTTAGTATTAAAAAATAAAAATCTTACATAGAATAATTTTACAAAAAATTACTTAAAAATAATAAATAGTAATAAAATTCATTGCTGATACTTGAGAATGTAATATTATTAATTCATGTTTACTAATTGATTGATATATATTAAAATCATTTATAAATTTGGGCCAAAGTGTTCATTTTCAAAATTAATGAATTAGAGTTGAATTATGATAAAAACTTGAAGGACCTCATATGAATTTACCCTACTATTTATTATCTCTGTTGTATAGAGTTTTCTGCCCATCTAATTTTTAAGACAGAAATAGGATTATTTGTCATCATGGTGGATTCTCAATTAAAATTTTATGGTTCTTTGTTTGATATTTTTGTTATTTGTTCTTTATTTTTTAAGGGATGATATCTTAATCTAATGTAGTCCTATAAAATTGCGAAATGCTTAATATGATATTTGTGCTAAAAAAATTTAATCTTTCAATCTAAGGATTATTTGTCCTCTTAACAGGTTTTCAACCAAAACTTTGGGTTGCATTTATTGACATTCTGTTTTGTTTTTTGTTTTTTTTAGCCTAATAAATTTTATTTGGATACAGAAATTTTATTACTATACTTTTTTAATTTGACGTTAATAATATATTTATTTGGACATGAGATGGAAAATATGAGTAAATTTTTTGCTTCTTTTAATTACCGAAGTGGTTATGTGAAGCGGTAATAAAACTTTATAAGATGAAAAAAATTAAGGTATAATTAAAAATATATAAAATAATTAACCTTGTGCTGACTTAAATGATCATATATTCACCTCTAAGGTGTGAGTTTTTCATATTTTAACTTTGAGCCTCAATCTTCTTTTTCTCATGTCAAAAGCCTTCATGCATCATCATCTTTTGAGCCTATATCTCAATACTAGGATAGGCTCTATAAATAAATAGATGAACTTATGTTAAGTTGTAAGCATGAATTCTTCTCCATCATTTATTTCTATTTAAGTCAATTTGTTCTTCCAACTTTTGTTACGTTATATCTTTCTAGATAACTTTCTTTCAAATTTTTTTTTTTCCAGTTTTCTTTTAGCATTGATCATTTTTACATCACTCATGGCCTTCACTCTCCTATGTGAAGCGTCCACAGATCTATGTTGTATGTGTCCAAACTAATATAAATGACTTTCACTCATTTTGTCTTTGATAGGTTTTACTCCAACCTTCTTGCGAATATTTTTATTTCTCATTCTATCCTTTCTGTATATCTACATATCTATCACAATATTCGCATTTTTGTTACACTCATTTTTTGTGTATACACTCTTTTAGTCGCCCAACATTTACTATCATAAAGCAATGTTAATTTAACAACTATCCTGTAAAACTTGCCATTTAATTGTGTAATAGTTCATTTATCACACAACACACCTGTAGCGCTTCTCCACTTGCTCCAACCAACTTGGATCCTATGAGTCACATTACGATTTTCCAACCATCTGTATGATCGACCTCAAATATCTGAAATGATCCAACTTAGGGATCGCCATCCCATCTAACATCACTATGTTTTGATCTTCCTTTTGTTTGAACTGAATTTACATTCCATATAATCAGCCTTTACTTTGCTTAGTCTAAACTCTCTTAATTCTAGCATCTGTCTACACAATTCTAACTTCCGCTCTAATCTCAAGATGCAATACAATATCATTGGCAAACATTATAGACTAAGGCACATTATCATGCATGAATTTTGTCAACTTGTACATTACTGTAACAAACAAGAATGAGCTTAATGTTTGCCCTTGATGTTGTCTTACTGTGATAAGAAATTCGCTTATTTATTCTTCACATATTCTCACATGTGTCCTTGCATCTCCATACATGTCCTTAATTATTTCAATATATTTTACATAATCATTTTTCTTTATTAAGAACCACCATAACACCTCCCTAGGAACTCTGTCATATGTTTTCTTTAAGTTTATAAAGACCATATGAAGATCATTACCCAGTACTTGAGAATGCTTCAGAAGTTATCTAAAAAAAGTGTACTGCCTCCAGAGTTGATTAGTCAATATAAAACTAAATTGATTCTCTGATATCTTTACATTCTCCCTTAATCTCTGTTCTATCACTATTTCTCATAATTTCATTACGTGACTCATTAGTTTTATGTCTAGGTAGTTGGAGCAATTTTGAATATCTCTTCTATTCTTATAGAGAGGTACCAAAGCACTCTTCCTTTGTTTCTCAAGCATCTTATCAGTGTGCCAAATCTTATTAAAAAGATTTGTCCAGCACTTAACTCTTCTTACCTCTCCAAAGCATTTCCAAACTTTAATAAGAATGCCATCAAGTCTAACAGTTTTTCCTATCTCCATCTCTTTGATTCTGCACATAAACCATTGGTTTAGATTATCGGGAGGCACCAATATATTGTCCAAAATTTGGCTTTATTCATTGTTAAATAGTTTGTTGAAATAATCACGTCACCTTTTTTTTTAATAGTATTTTCCTTAATTAAAGTTCTTTAGTACTCATCTTTGATACATTTCACAACTCCTAAGTTCCAACTCCTTTTCTCTTTTCCTTATGCCAATCTATATATCTCTTTCTCTCTATTCTTTGTGTCCAACTTGTTTTAAATCTCTTTTACAACTTTCACTTTAGCTTTTGCCATTGCCCTCTTTGCCTTCTTCGTAGCTTTGTTGTATTTTGTGAAGCTCTGTTTGGTGTTGTTCTCCTTCAATTGTAACAATCTTGATTAGTCTTGTTGACTCTTATAGGTAATACCGAGAGGGGGGTGAATCGATTTTGAACTAACCTTAAGCTCGTTTTTCGATTCTTCTAAATTCTCTAGCCTATATAAATATTTTCTAAGTTCTCTAGGCTATTCAATCATGCAATCCAAATTCAATACAATAGGCACAAATATAATTGCAAGTAAATAAAGAGAGTAGGGAAAGAGAAATGTACGCAAGCGATTTATAGAGGTTCGGCAACCTTGCCTACGTCCTCTACCTTGAGACGCTCCCAAGGATTTTTCCCAAATTCACTAACTTGAATTTGTCTTTACAATCCCTCTTTTTGCATGCTCAAGAGAAACCTCTCTCTTTTTCTAGGCTCAAGAGAAACCTCCCTCTTTTTCTAAGGCTAAAGAGAAACCTCCCTTTTTTTCTTAGGTCAAAGAGAAACCTCCCTTTTTACAAGGAATGAATTGGTTTACAAATTGTGTAATCAAAGAAAATCTCTAAGTAGGCAAATGATTACAGAAATTAGGCACAAAGAAAAGCCTATACAATATTTGTGCTAGACTATACAAGAAATATGTGAATGATGAAAGATGAAGACTTTGTAGCTCTTGATTTGTTGTTTGAGGCTTGAGGATATGAGGAAAATGAGTTTTGGAGTTGCTGAGTAGTTCCTCTTCCTTCCTTTAACTTCTAAGCTTTTATTTATAGTCCCTTGGATGTGTTCTAGATGTTGGTTAGAGCCAAAACTCGAATATGACCGTTGTCTCACAAAAACTAGCCGTTACAGGCTATTTTCGGGTCAAGGGATCGATCCCTTTCCATAGGGGATCGATCCCTTCATTCCAGAATGCTTATTTTGGGCTGAGGGACCTTTCTGCCATAAAGGGATCGATCCCTTTCCTCAGGGGATCGATCCCTTTGATTAGGGGATCCATTCCTTACAATATTCATTTGCCTTTTCTAGGTCTTTAGGCATTAAAAACATTCTAAAACCAATTTTGAGTATTTTTAAATATAACATGACTTTGAAAACATGAATTTGAGTCCAAAAAATTTATCAAGTAATTTTCTTAAAATATATTCAGTACATTTTATAAAGTATTAAGACCAATAAGAATGTATCAATAAGTCATGGTCTTAATGTTTGATATGATCACTTAAAATGTATTGAGAAAATCATGTGTGATAAGGCAAATTTATAATGTGAATTAAAACATTAAAGCTTGCGTAAGTTTTTGTTATTTCAAAGTATATATGTCAATTTAAAGCTAACAATCTCCCCTTTTTTGATATGACAAAACTTAATGTAAATTTGCTTTGAAAATTCTTTAATAAAATACTCCCCCTCAAATAAAGCAAGATTTTATAAAGCTCTCCCTTAATGTAAGCATGGTTTGAAGAGAATTTTCCAAAAGAGATTTTCAAACTTTTTCTCCCCCATTATCTCTCCCCTTAATACCTTAATATCTCTCCCCCTTTTTGTCATAGCAAAAAGAAGGAAAAATAAAAAGTATGCTTCCCTTAAAAATATGGCTATGTGAGAACAAATAAATATGCTCCATCCAACAAGAAATATGGTAGTACATGGGACTCATAGCACAAATAAATAAGTCAATATCCACAAAAAGTATGAAATATTCATGCAAAGAATATGACTTATGATCCTATACCAATTGTTTATAAATAATTTCGCAAGAAGTTTCCAATTGGTAAGAAATTAAGCAAGCACCTAAGCATATCAATTGATCTTTAAGGTCCAACTAAAGTGCATGACAATACATCATGATTATGAGCTAAAATTAGATGACATATCATATGCAAGAGCTCATAAATCATTTTCAAGAAATATTGTGCATAGAATTAAATCATACATCAATTAATTACAAATTCTAGCACAAAAGTGTTTCATGCAAAAGTGGTTTATGTGAATTCTTCCCTATTTGTCATTTCAATCTAAGGAGCATGAGAAGAATTGTCAATTTAAAGCTTATACCAATTGTCAATTTAGTCTTGGCTTACCAATTGTTGAAAATATGGTTACCAATGATACCAATTGTTATTTCAATCTAAATGCCAATTGTTACTAATGGTTGACTTAGACATTTTGCATGAATCCAATAATTATGTGTAGTGTGTTAATGTCAAGAAAATAATCGTTCTAAATATGCAAGAATACAATCACATACCATCAAATATATATATGGATTAATTAATTATTAGCATACTATCATAAAGTATTAATCTATATTCATATTCACAAAGTTATACCATATGAAAGATTCAAAAAATAAAGGTATTCAAGCAAACACATTTTTTTTCCATGGTTTTAAGCACAAAAATCCTACGCTTATTTTCCAATTCAAGTCCTTAACCAATTAAGAGCAAGGAAAGATTCAAATAATAAATGCATGGATATCAAGTTTGTTCAAGTTTGCATTTATCTTTGAATGTTGATATTGTCATTAAAGCCCTAGTTCTTTAAGTACAAGGATGATAAAGTTTCATGCATTTGAACATTTAGGATCCATTTACCATCACAAATTATAGGCCAATGACCATTACCAATTGTTGAATTTATATTTGAAATCAATCTACTAGATGTATAATTATCATGAAACCTAGTGTGGAATAGATAAGTCAAGCTAAGAGACATAATCCTATAAGCATGCTTGACTAAGATGAACAAAAAGATATGATTAATAGTCATTATGCACAAGTTCATCAAATTCTCAAATATATACACAAATCATTGGAATAAATCTCAAAATTATGTTTAAGCATTCATTGAAAATATATTTCAGGATTATTTCAAGATTTATGTAATTCATGACCATCTTTAATGAGAAAACTGGTTTTGCACTTGTGAGATCAATGAAAAATGATATTGATTGTTGAAAGTGATACCATTTGTTGGAAATAATGCAAATTGATGGAGTTGAAGCATGATATCAATGAAAAATGAATTTTCATATTTTAAAGATCATCAAGAAGAAGTTAAAACAATGAATTTTAAGTTGAGAAGAAAGAAGGTATCAAGACAATGAAAAGTTCTTCTCAATTTTTGGTTGAAATAGTGCAGGGAAGGCATTTTGCCTTGGGGGGATCGATCCCTATAGGAGGGGGCTCGATCCCTCATATGATTTTTGCAGTTTTTGGCCTTTCTGGCCTGGGGGGTCGATCCTTATAGGAGGGGGATCGATCCCTCATACGTTTTTTGCAGTTTTGGACAAAAAATTCAACCTTTGAGGTGCCAAAACTTGGTTTTTGAGTATTTTAAGTCCAAGTAAAGGTTTAAACATTTGTTAAACATGATTTTGGACTTGTATGAATGAAAAACATGAATGAAATATCATTTAACAAAAGATTTTGCAATTTTGGAAGGATTTTCACCAATAAATGTATTTTTGGCCTCAAAGGAGATCATTTTGAGAGTTATACATGTTTTGGAAAAACCAATGCATTGAATTACATAAATATGTCAAAACAAACTTGTTCACATAGGTTTTAAGCACATATATCATTAAAGCATACTTCTTGTAAACAACATGCCATAATTTTCAACATACAACTTCTTTATTAATGCTCATGACATGACATTTTGCATAAATGACATATTTGGTAATTCGAGACAAGTAAATACATTTTCAACACATAGAAAACTTGCTCAAAATGCAAAAATCCAATAATCATTTTAAAATCATAAATCATGCCTTTCATTCATTCATCAAGAATTGTCCATCAAACACTCAACAATCATTTATCATGCCTTTTGCTCAATCACAATGCATTAAAGATTATCAACCAAATTTCTCATCTAAGCACAAATAATTTAATAAAAACTTTAAGGAATAAAAAAATTAAGCTTACAAAACTCCTTTGCTTGAAAGTGCTTTGCCATGAATAATTGGATCCATCTTGTGCCATTCTTTGAAGAATTGTTGTGACCTTGCCAAGGATGGATTCTTAAGCTCTTTCTCTTTCTCATTGGCATAAGCAATCTTCATGGGGGGTGTGAAAAGCATTTGATCTCCATTGTTTCTTTGTATTCTCATGCTTTAACACTCCTACAACAAACAATTTAAGCATGTTTTGGTACTCAAATTTTCTTGGGTCCTTGAGAGTTAGTGCAAATAATTTTTGATCCTTTTGGGATACATTTCAAACTCAAATCATCATTATTTATTTCATGCTTTGGCACTCACATTTTTCTAACCACTATTCCTCTAAATGTGATTTTTCTATTTGTGCATGCTTGTGAAGAATGGCCTATCCTATTGCATAGTGAGCATGTAAGAGATAAATCATGCATAGTATTTTTGCTCACTAGGAAATTCTTAAGATGAGTTTCTTTTTGTTTTTCATTATAGCCTAACCCATCTTTGTCAAAGAAAGCTCTTTGGGTCCCTAACATATGATCTAGCTTTTGTTAACCCATATAAAATCTAGTAAATGAGTTATGCAAATTTGTATTCTTTTCATTCAACTCATTTATCTCTAAGTTAGCCTCTTCTAATTTCTTTTCAAATTCTAGCTTAGCATTTGTTAAGGCTTCATTTTCTATTTTTAATTTAGCAATGATTTTCTTATATTTGGAGTTCATGCATTGAAATTTATTTGCTAAATTATTAAAGGCATTTTGTAACTCATCAAATGTAGAATCATTATTTTCACTAGAGCTACTACTAGCCTCATCATCACTAATGGCCATAAAGCATGAGTAGGCTACCTCTTCATCTACATTTTCCTCATCAAAGTTATCACTATCGCTCCATGCAGCCACGAATGCTTTCTTCTTAGGTTTCCTATCCTTTTCCTTCCTAAGTAAGGGGCAATCTAACTTAGTATGACTCGATTCATTGCACTCATAACACACTAAGGGGTCTTTTTCTCTCCTACTTGACTCTCCTCTCATTATCCCTCTTCTTTGATGTCTTTTATCATTCTCAATAGTTAAGGAGCTAGGATTTGCTAATTTATCTTTAATGTCTTCTAATTTCTTTTCTAGCTCTAATTCCACCTTGGTGAGTTCATCATTCTTTGAGCCTAGATCTTTTATTTTCTCCTCCAACTCAAAATTAGTATTCATCAAAATTTTATTCTCTTTTCTAAATTTATTTAACTTTTTGTTATATTTTGCATGCATTGATTTATATTCATCACTTAGTTCATTAAATGCATCTTGAAGCTCATCAAATGAATATTCTTCTAAAGTTTGTGAGCTAATCTCAAAATCATCACCAAGAGCCATTTATGATCGTTTTGCTCGATAAAGGTTAGTCTAAATTAATCTCGAGCCCAAGCTCTGATACCAATTGTTGACTCTTATATGTAATACCGAGAGAGGGGGTGAATCGGTTTTAAACTAACCATAAGCTCGTTTTTCGATTCTTCTAAATTCTCTAGCCTATATAAATATTTTCTAAGT
Organism: Heritiera littoralis; assembly: GCA_031772115.1. Lineage (NCBI taxonomy): Eukaryota > Viridiplantae > Streptophyta > Magnoliopsida > Malvales > Malvaceae > Heritiera > Heritiera littoralis. The sequence goes on from JAPDPK010000015.1 coordinate 5,327,026, forward strand.
TCTCTAGGCTATTCAATCATGTAATCCAAATTCAATACAATAGGCACAAATATAATTGCAAGTAAATAAAGAGAGTAGGGAAAGAGAAATGTACGCAAGCGATTTATAGAGGTTCGGCAACCTTGCCTACGTCCTCTACCTTGAGACGCTCCCAAGGATTTTTCTCAAATTCACTAACTTGAATTTGTCTTTACAATCCCTCTTTTTGCAGGCTCAAGAGAAACCTCTCTCTTTTTTTAGGCTCAAGAGAAACCTTCCTCTTTTTCTAAGGCTAAAGAGAAACCTCCTTCTTTTTCTTAGGCTAAAGAGAAACCTCCCCTTTTACAAGGAATGAATTGGTTTACAAATTGTGTAATCAAAGAAAACCTCTAAGTAGGCAAATGATTACAGAAATTAGGTACAAAGAAAAGCCTATACAATATTTGTGCTAGACTATACAAGAAATATGTGAATGATGGAAGATGAAGACTTTGTAGCTCTTGATTTATTGTTTGAGGCTTGAGGATATGAGGAAAATGAGTTTTGGAGTTGCTGAGTAGTTCCTCTTCCTTCCTTTAGCTTCTAAGTCTCTATTTATAGTCCCTTGGATGTGTTCTAGACGTTGGTTAGAGACAAAACTCGAATATGACCGTTGTCTCACAAAAACTAGCCGTTATAGGCTATTTTCGGGTAAAGGGATCGATCCCTTTCCATAGGGGATCAATCCCTTCATTCCAGAATGCTTATTCTAGGTTGAGGGACCTTTTTGCCATAAAGGGATCGATCCCTTTCCTCAAGGGATCGATCCCTTTGATCAGGGGATCCATCCCTTTGATCAGGGGATCCATCCCTTACAATATTCATTTGCCTTTTCTAGGTCTTTAGGCATTAAAAACATTCTAAAACCAATTTTGAGTATTTTTAAATATAACATGACTTTGAAAACATGAATTTGAGTCCAAAAAATTTATCAAGTAATTTTCTTAAAATATATTCAATACATTTTATAAAGTATTAAGACCAATAAGAATGTATCAATAAGTCATGGTCTTAATGTTTGATATGATCACTTAAAATGTATTGAGAAAATCATGTGTGATAAGGCAAATTTACAATGTGAATTAAAACATTAAAGCTTGCTTAAGTTTTTGTCATTTCAAAATATATATGTCAATTTAAAGCTAACAAGTCTTTATAGCTTCCTTAATTGATTTATTTCGCCATGTAGCATCCTTTCCGGTTGGTGCTTTTCCGTTTAATACTCCTAGTATCTCCTTACCAACCTCCCAAATGCATTACACCATCTTGTTCCATGTGTATTTGGATTCTCCTCTATTGTCCAATTTTCTTTCTAGATCAACTATTTCCATATATTGCATGACAATCTTCTTTAGCTTCCATTGAATCCTATAGCTCCTTTCTGTTGGTTCTTTTAATGCTGTTTATGAATGTTCATGTCTAGGACTACAGTTTATGTTGTGTTGTAACACTCTCAACCGGGATAACCTTGTAGTCCAGACATATGCGTCTATCCCTCCTCTTAGTCAAAAAGAAATCTATTTGACTTGCATTCGATCCATTTTTAATGGTTATTAGGTAAGATTTTCTTTTCCTAAAAGTGTGTTAATTAGGGTTAGATCGTAAAGGAAAGCAAAATTTAGGATAGCATTCCCAATCTTGTTTCTTACACCGTAGCAAAAACCCTCATATATGCTTTCAAAACTCTCTCTACTATCATGGCCTTTAAGGTCACCACCAATAAAAAAAATTTCTCATATAGGCACTTCTTGTACTACCTTATTTTAATCCTCCAAAAACTGCTTTTACTAGCCCTATCAAGTCCTATTTGTGGTGAATATGTGCTAATACATTCAAAATCTCTCCTAGAACTAGTTTAACCAAAATAATCTTATCCCCTTGTGTCTCCTAACTTGTGCAACATCTTCTTGATACTCTTTCTCTATAATGATACTACATCATTTCGGTCTTTAGTTTTCCTTGTGTATCAAAGCTTATGGCCAAAATGTTATTTTCTAGCCTTCGCCCTAACCCTTTTGGTCTTTTGAATACACAAGATGTTAACCATGCTCTTACACATAACCTCACATATCTCCACTAAATAATCATTAAACGTACTTATGTTCTAAGATCCTAACTTAAGCTGTTTGTTATAGTGAAAGAACCTTTGCTTATTTGACACTACTTCTAGGTGTCGATGTGTCATGTCACTTCGAGATGATAACTTAGCAACCCTTGCATACTTTTCACTACACTCGAGCTTCAATGTAGCTCGTCACTGAGTAGGGGACGCCACAATGAAATTCATATGATGGTTCATCTTATAAAAATTGGACAAATTTTAAGTGGTTGGTTGTTCAAATCTATAACAAACCTTCCTCTTTTATTTAGATTTGGCAGCTTTCATTCCATAAAAAATTCAAAAACCTAATTAATTGTTTTAGAAAGTATTTTTAAAAAAAAACCGGCTTAGCATTTTGAGGAATGTATCTAAATTTAGCATTTTAAGAAAAAGAAGAATGTATCTAAATTTATCATTCTAGGGTTATGAATCATATTTATTATCTTTAAAAATGTACATTTTTTATTCTATTTTCTAATTTGTTTAGAAATAAAAAATTAGAATATTCTTTCTATTTCTTCATCAATTTTTTTTTTTACCGTTAACTTTTGACTTGAGTTGTCCATAGTTAAGGTCAAATCAAATCAAGGCTTAGCTCAGACGTTGAAATTTAAAAGCGCTTTTGCATTTTGTGCATTATTGGTCTAGTTTATGTAAAAGTTTCTTTATTTTAGAAACAGAAATCAAGTATTTGACTTTCAAAATTTTAAAAATTTTAACTTATGCGAAAATCAAATTTGAGTTTTTTGATGAAACTAAAAATTAAAGCTTTACTAAAGTGCTAAATTTTTTTTTTAAATTTTCACTTTGTTTTTCAATAATTTACAAAATTATAAAAGAAGATTCATATTATTTCACAATTATTTATTTATTTTGTGCCATTTTTATTTTTATTTAATTTTTTGTTTTAATTAGCAAAATTTTTATTTTGTTTTATTTGTTTAACTTAAAAACTTATAATTTAATTTAATAAAGTTTATTGTTTTAATTTTTTCATTCATAAAAATATAAAAAATTCTATAAAATAGTTTTCAACATTTTGAGTACTTTTATATTATGTTTGTTAAATAATAATTTAATTTTTCTTAACAGTACTTTTATAAAAACTCTACTTCAAGAGTACTTTTTATTACAGCTTCAATTGTGCCAAATAAACCCAAACTCAACGCCAAACTATAAAGAATGTGGCTTTTGGTTTTAAGAGGTGTTTTTGTACAGAATGTTCATTCAATAAGTTTGGTTAATTTCGAATTTAATGGTCAATTAGTTTATTTTGTTTTGTTAACAGAACGAAAGTTTTTAATTTCGAAATTAATTGAATTGAATTAATTTTGTTTAATTCAATTAATTAACCGAATTAATAAATACATTTAAATTATATTATATTTTAAATTTTTTTTTGAGAAGTATTGTATTTTAAATTTTTAATTATTCATATTCAAAACAAATTAAATAATATCATACCATAAAATATTCAAATACTAAAGTATTAAACTAAAAACACTAATAATATTAAACTTATAAATCATCTAAAATTCAAATTTAAATCCATCTTTTATTGAAAATTGGATTAACCGAAAACTAATTTTGTTTTTCAAAATTGTTTCATTAACCTAGTGACATAATTTAGTGACTAACTGATTAACCGAATTAAATTCAATTTGATCTATTAATTCAATTAAAAATGAAATATGAACAACCCTACTTTTGTGGTTCAACAACAATTTTTTTGGATGAAATGATTTTATTATTCTTATATCTCAAATTTTTATTAATTTATGTACATATTTTTAGACATTTCAATTCATTACATGACCTTTTCATAGAAATGCCAAACACCTAAAATTTTTAAATTATATATTTCGCACCACACTTTTAAACACACATTTTTCAACTCAACCTTTTTCCCGAACATGAATGGTAAGGTAGCTATGCTGAAACCAAATTTACAGCTTTAAGACTCAATCAAAGATAAGCCCACATATTTAACTTAAGTTTATTATTAAAATATTAAAATTGTTTTTTATATTCTAAATATATTTTGAAAATAAAATATATTATCTATTAATAAAAATGTTTTCGCATTGAATTTGGATCTAAAAATCATGTTTTTTTTCCCTTTTGGATCTAAAAATCATGTTAAGTCTCGAAAGGAAGGAAAAAAATTCGCATTTAATTTGGAAACTTATCCCCCCGGTAAATGTGGGAGCGAAAGAATGAAAAAAAAAACTAAAAAGAACTGAAAATACACATGGGATTTACCAATGAAAATTTCGTAGATAAATCCGTAGAATTTGACATTATTGATCGAATGTCGATGGAATTTCCGTCAGTAAGTATTAATAATTTATTTTTTAAATTTAATTATAATAAATATTAATAATAAAATTAATTTTTATATACATCATGCCATGTGTAACATGTATAAAAAATATATCTTGTTCATATGCAAAATTTAAACATAATTTTTTATAATTCGTGTCATATACGTGTTTTTATAATTCTTGTTATTTTTGGCGTAGTGTCCAACACGAAATAACATACAGAGATTCAATTGCCAATTCTACCCATCCTTTAAAAAATATATAACCTTGGTGGAAGCAGAAGTTATTGAAAAGCCTAAAAAGGCAAAGCGTACAAAAAATAAATAAATAAAAGTAAACCTATAACTTTCTATTGTTAAAGCAAAATTACTTTAACATTAGTACAAATAATTATGTTTTTATTTTTAAGATGAGAGAGTTTAGGCTTAAAATTCAAATCTCAACATGTAAGATTCTTTTTCTTTTTCTTTTCCAAATTAACCAAAGACCTCTATTGAAAAAAAAAATTGCTATATATCAATAATTGTCAACAATTGTATATCATATAATATAATAATTTATAAATGATACACTGACAAAGATTTATATATGATATATTGACAATATATAATCTCTATATACTATCAAAACATAAGATATTGACACATCATCAGTAAATCTTTATGAGCAAATTAAAAAAAAATTATTTGTATTTATTTCAAAGACTTGACATCTTTTTAGTTTGCATATTGATGAAACGTCAAGATCTGATGTATTGACAGTGTACAGAGACTATAAATTGTCAGTACATCATATATAAACTTATAACATAATATCTCAACAAATATGAAAGAAAATCTTGTTAATATTGCTTGCAGTACTAGAATAATGGAACTCCAATTTAAATGTTTGAACTCTTCACATTGCTATAAACTCTTATCTGTTTCTGGTTTCTTGAACAACCCTTTATGATTTTTCACACTGCTATAAACTCGTATCCATGTCATTGCCATTTGCTAGGCCAACATATTTCTGACTTCAATTCATGCATTCAAACTCGAATTGTCATGTCATAACCTTCTTTTGCATTGCAGGTATCCACCATTTATTGCTCAATCAAATCGTCAAAAACAGCAGATGATAATGGCTGTATGTTAATTATTTTCATACCTTCTTAAATACCTATTATTATCATTTAGCTTCACCCTTGATCGTAAAAAGGAAGTATTCATCTCTTCACACAGGGAGAATATAATTTCGATGAGAGGACTTGGAAAAACATTTCATCATCAGCAAAGCATTTGATTTCTAAGCTGTTGCAAGTTGATCCTGACAGAAGACCAAGTGCTGAGCAAGTATACATCACTCCATTCTTAATTATTTCTGAAAAGAGTAGTCTGTAACTAATTTGTTTCTTTTAATTCCAGTTTAACCAAAAAATTTATGCCTTGAAACAGCTTCTGGCTCATCCATGGGTTGTTGGAGACTCGGCCAAACAGGAACAAATAGATGCAGAGATTGTTTCAAGATTGCAGAGTTTTAATGCACGCCGTAAACTACGTGCTGCAGCAATAGCTAGTGTGTTGAGCAGCAAGGTTTTACTGAGGACAAAGAAGTTAAGGAATCTGTTAGGTTCCCATGACCTTAGAAAGGAAGAAATTGACAATCTCAAGACAAATTTTAAGAAAATGTGAGTATTCAAACCCAAACTCTTTTTCTCAAGTTTTCTCCAACACGAAGTTACTTATATGACAAGGTTAAACTTAATCGGGTTTTTCAATTCTATTGATCGTACGTAAAAGTTGTTAATTGGGTAGGTTAGAATAATTTAGTCAATTTGATCATATCATTAAGGTAAAATTCAGATTATTTCGAATTTGAATAATCAATTTCAAGTTTTTTGGGTTTGATAATTTGAATTTTTGAATTCAAATTGTTGAATTTTAAAGTAAAATTAATTTAATTAAGATTACTTGTTCGGCTTTGGAATTTGAATAATTTGGATTCGAATATATAGTTTCGGGTTGATTTATTTTATCAAATCTAATTGGATTGTGTTTGTTTTGTTCAGTGAAGGAACACACCACTAACTCCAAAACTAGTTGGTTTGGGTAAGCGTAGAATCCCTTATAAACTCACACACCACAATGAACACACGATGTGAGACGAAGAACAAACCCCCAAAGGGTAAAGCAAATGCTTTAGTCTCAACATTTAACCACATCAAGCATCCATCCCACATTGTGTGTGTTCATTGTGGTGTGTGAGTTAAGGGATTTCACATTAACCCAAACCAACCGGTTTTGAAGTTAATAGTTTGTTCCTTCATTGAACAAAAAAACCCATGTTGTGTGTGCTTGATATGGTTGAATGTTGAGACTAAAGCATTTGCTTTATCTTTCGGGGGTTTGTTTTCCATCCTACATCGTGTGTGTTCATTGTGGTGTGTAAATTTATAAGGGATTTCATGCTAACCAAACCCACTGGTTTTGGAGTTAATGGTGTGTTCCTTCACAGAATTGGATAGTATTTGGATTTGATGATTTTGATAAATTTATCAAATCATGATCAATTTTGTCAATTTTATTTTAGTATGACAAACTATTTGCCAGTTATACTTTGTTTATCACTTGTATTAAAATTGATTGGAAATTTGTAGGATCAACCCTAGTTAATGCATGATTAAATTTATGTAGGGAATATATAGATAGGAAAGTACGTCTGATTCAAACTTATCAGTTAGTCTAGCTCACAATTAAAGTAGTTCTCATAATTTCTCTTTATTTGCAATCGACAATGACAAAAAATCAAAAGATAGATACGACATTCTGATATGTATATACATAATTGGTAACATGGATGCAGATGTGCAAAAGGTGACAATGCTACATTACTTGAATTTGAAGAGGTGCTAAAAGCAATGAATATGTCATCACTACTCCCTTTGGCTACTCGTATCTTCGACCTATTCGACAGCAATCGTGATGGAACTGTTGACATGAGGGAAATTGTGTGTGGATTTTCCACCCTTAGAAACTCTAAAGGAGATGATGCTCTCCGCTTGTGCTTCGAGGTACACTTTTTTCTAAAAGTAGTTTTTTATTAATTATTTGATACATACGAAGAAGTTCAACAAAGACGGAGGATTCGATCTTTGAACGGTATCTTTCTTTAAAAAGAGTAATAAATTAGTAATCTCTAGCCAAGCCAAGCCTTGGTAATTTATAGAAATTATTCTTTCAACTTGTTGACACCATTAAGATGCATTTCTTGCAACATTCCATACAAAAAAAACACTAAAAAGATGCAAATGCTTTTCTCAAGTTTCTCACTAGCCTTTTGCTTTCCATGGCTAACAGATGTATGACACAGATCGATCCGGTTGCATTACCAAAGAAGAACTAGCATCAATGCTTAGGGTAAAGTCACTTTCTTTAAAAAGATGCTAGCATGCATGCCTGCATATTTTACAATTGCATTCAATATATATATCGAATAACCATGCATGGTTTCATTCATCAGGCTTTGCCCGACGATTGTCTTCCACCAGATATTGCAGAACCTGGAAAGTTAGATGAAATATTTGATCGGATGGATGCCAACAGTGATGGAAAGGTTACCTTCGATGAATTCAAGGCTGCCATGCAAAGAGATAGCTCTCTCCAAGACGTTGTCCTCTCTTCTCTTCGTCAACAATAGTATCCTCATATATTTTCTAATCACTTTTGTTGCTTGAAGAATTTTTGTCCTTTCGGATCTTTGTTTCAAGATTTATGTTGCAGTTAATTATATATATTAGTCACTTGATGAGTTCTTAATAGAACTATCATATTGTAACTCTTGCAAAAGAAAAAGAAAAATAAAGTACTTTGTCATTTTAGAGACACACTCCAAAGCTAATTAAGTTTCTAATTTGAAAATAATTAGGAATTTTAATCCAATCGTAACTAAAAATTACTAAATAATCTCAAGACATTCTAATTTTCTTCCTCTTTTCTTATTTTTCCATTTTTTTAAACTAAAATAAATAAACAAGCCAAGTATAAATCCAATCCAAAGCCCAACAAAATTTAAAAGCAAATGTTCGGTCCAAAAATAATTGGAAATTCAAAATTGGTAGACACAAAGACAAATTTGAGATTTAATAAAAAATCTTTAAGACCCGATTTAAAAATCATGAATAAATTGATGTCTACAATTTTTTTTTTCATTTTCTGTGAAACAATAATTGTGCAAATACATAAACAATCATTTTGTTCAAGCTTCACTCATCTCTTTTTTTTTTTTTTAATTTTCTTGTTCTAAAAAATTGTTCTGCTTGAAAGAAAGCCTTGATTTTTAAAAATCTTTGTCCAAAGTTTTTAAGGTATATCTGAAGGTTTTTAAGATAGACCCGAAAGTTTTATATCTGAAATTTTTAAAGATATACCAGGAGGTTTTAAATGATGTACCTGAGGCTTTAATAAAGATACCCCGAGGTTTTGAGGATGTTCTCGTAGGCTTTGAGCAATGTATCTAAGGGTTGTTATGTTCGCGTATTTTATTTTTTGAAAATATTTTTTAATATTTGATACGTGTAAAATATTTTTAATCAATGAAAAATAAAATCCAATCAATAAAAAATCTTTAAAGATTTAAGAAAATTGTCTTTCTATTTTCAAAAAGGGAAACAATTTCCAAACTTTCGTCACTTTTAAGAAAAAAGCTCACAGTAAAATTCAACTTAATCTATATTGGATTAAAATAATAAATAACATAAAATATTTTTCAGCATATCAATCAAATAACAGAAAATATTAGTTTTTTCATAAAATCAAATTTTTAAAAATCATTTTCTGAAAGTCATTTTACGCGAATCAAACAGAGCTTAAAGCTTTCAAAATTTTACCTGAAAGATTTTCAAAATATATCTTACGGCATTTGAAATTGCACCAGCAAGCTTTTAAAATTCTACCCTGAGACTTTTGAAATTCTATTAAGAGACTTTTGAAATTTTACATGAAAGCTTTTGAAAAGTGTACCCAAAGAGGCTTTTAAAATTTTAACCATAGGCTTTCCTTAAATCTCATGTGAAGAATTTATTTTTATTTTTATTTTTTGAAAAGTCTCATCTCAACAATCTTTGAATCTTATCTTGGAAAAAAAAATATCATCTTATTCTTTAATCTTGAGAGTCTTATCATATTTTTTAATCTTATCTTGAAAGTCTCATCAATTTTTTAAATCTCATCTAATTTTTAACCTCATCCTAAATCTTGTCCTCAAATTCATTGAAATCACATTTCTAAATCCCATATTCACTCTCACTTTAAATCTTATTTCTAGAATCATTATCATTGTTATTAGAGTCTTTATCCCAATACGAACTCATGCTAATTCATCAACATAAATTCTTTTTATCTATTAATATCTAAAGTAATTTATTCTTTCAACTTTAATTCTACCAAATATCTTTTTGGATCTTCCACTAACCTCAACCCATTTTACATCACTCGCAGAATCCACTTTTTTAATTGGAGCATTCCAGCTTTATACATCCAAACTAATATAAATGATTTTCACTCATTTAAAATTTAATAGGTGCCACTCCAATTTTTCTTATTTATATTCGTACTTTTGCTACATTTATATTCTATATATTCATGCCGCTTTTTGTTTTTTTCTTGAATTCCGTTGCCGTCTTTTTTTATACTTGCTTTTTTATAGAGTTACTAATGTCTTGGGTCTCCTTTTAAGAGAGTTGCCAAGTACAATAATTTTTTCTCTTTTGCATGATGCATGAGTAAAATGGTTGATATAAATAAAAGATTTATATATAATACACTGATAGTGTATAATTTTTATACACTGTCAATGCACTAGAAGTTAACACATCATCAATGGGCCTTTATGAGCAAATCAAAAAAGTTTATTTATATTTACTTTTAAGTGCTTGATATATTTTTTTTTAATTTGTCAATTGATGAAGTGTTAACCTTTGGTGCTTTGACAATGTATAAAAACTATACACTGTTAATGCATCATATATAAACTCATAAATAAAATGGTTGTGTGAAAAAAAAAAGTAGCATTTAGAATTTTTACTTTGGAAAGTAGTAAGATCAAAACCATTTGAAAGGACATTATTATCCTTGGTTATGGGTTGGATCATGGGCTTTCATGCGGAAAAAAACCAACCCCAACAAACAAATGCAAGTGGTAGAGCACAAAATGGTGTCGTCCTGGAGTATCATGGAAAAATTTGCACTGCTTAACAGTATTAAGGTGTCCAGCACACAAGAGCTTCAGCCTTTCTACCGTGTTATTTTTTTTCCTTAGGAGATAACCTCCTCTTGAATGAAAGAATGGGTCCTCAAATTATATTATACAAGCATGGTGTTTTAGAACACTAAGCCATTGGGATCTCCTAAAGTTTTTAAAGAAGACTTTGTACAGATGACAGTTTTTGAGGGAAAGATTTTTCTTCAGTGAAGGCAATCTCGGATTCATGTTTGATTTGGTATCAATGGTTTTAACTCACCTTCCCCTTGGAGATTGGAGTTGGAAAGCAGATTCTCATACACATCTATGGAGATTGTCATCAAGCCATTGAAACCATGCCAGTTATTCTGTTCCTTTACTGTTTAATTAGTAGTTTTTTTGTTAAAATCATTGAATTAAAATGGCTTGATAATTATTTATCTAACTTACAAGTACATTTTACATATGGCAGATATATGGGATTGAAAATTCCATGTACTTGTTTTAGTTTGTCTTGTTCACCGAAACATGACAACAACCTCTTTTGTCCAGCAAGGAATGCAAAAACTTCATGAGATTGAACGAAGTTTTCTCAGTTCAAAGGCATCAAGGAGGTCTTCAGCATCATTGACAATTACAATGTGTACTACCATCATTGATCATCGGTTAGAGCCTATTCTCCTATTGTGCTAAATTAAATCAACTGATGTTGGTAGTTCTTTAAAAATGATTCAGAATTTAAACGGCGCCATATGTTGTAGCTGAAATATGCAAATTCAGACAATCAAGAAAGGACAGCAATAAGTGGCAATCAAACTGTATTCATTGAAATTTTGTGTATGTCTGTGTGTATGATTCTCTTTGTTGTAAACAATGCTAATTTACATTAAATGATTTTATAAGATAAACTACAAACCTAATATGCACTAATTCTATCCTTCGGATAGCAGACAATGAAATCCGGAGATGAAATAATACTCTGCAGAAGCCTAAAGAACATTATACTTTACAAAAAGAAAAAGGGGTGAAGAATGAACAAAATCACCTTTCAACTCCTTGAAGGGTCCAAGATTGGATTCATTTCTACTTCACTAGCTCCAGACTCATTCCGAGTCTGAAACTTTTCCACTTCCCTTGCAATCTGAACATCGCAAGGTGCGTACAACTGATAAAGAACTTTCACAACAAAGTGAGGAATCAGTGCGACTACAATGATGGCAAGCAAACACAACCAAAACAATCTTGTCTTTGCAATTTCGAAGATGGCCCTGTCAAATCATATTAATTGCCAAGGGTCAAAAAAATATACAATGAAAATTAAAAATATTCCGAAATTTCAATGAATCATTTACTCTAAATGCATAGTTGGTAATTAGCAGCGTAGAATCAACTGACATTTTCTACCATGAATAATTATTGCCATTTTCCTAAGATCAACAGGACATAATCAGGATGTCCTAACCTAAGGAGAGCTGCTAAGAACACACAAACTCCAAAAACTTGGGGATGACCTTGCATACATGCATGGATGTGTATGCATATTCACATGAATGTTCATACACACACAGAGAGAGAAGCATATATATTTATATGGAGGTGGAGAAATAAACACGTCCCAGAAAAGCCTGAACGCAATCCGATCTGAGTTGACTAAAAAGTCAAAGACCTGAACCCTAAGAAACACCTGAAATAATCCAAAACCAAAGAAATCTAAACCTGAAGTCTCAAACAGGCCCAAACCCGCCTGTTTGCCACCTCTATGCATGTATTAACATATACAATTGTAGAACATACTGTTCCTGTGTTAGCAGGCAAGGAAAAAAACCTAATGTTTAAAGTAATGTCAGAGGGAAGATTTCACAAAAAATTATCTCAACATGCTTTATCAAGTTCAAAATCAACATGCTCACTTAAAGTACATAAAACTAAGCAAAATAAAGCTGATAATAAAGGGGCTTACCAGTAACCAACTAAAGATGGTATGGCATCAATAATGATGACGCAAATGAAAGTTGCAATTATAGATCCCCAAATGGCTGCATGAGTTATCCAATTCCACCGGATGACATCCATAGCCAAGTGTAAATTAACCAATATAACAACTGCAAGAGTCCAAAGATCTCCTATACTAGACCGATCAATTGTGCTGCACCAGTATGCAAGAAGAGGAATAAAAAAGGCAACCGCACTTTGCCAGAAAGTATCAATCATTGTGATCCAAAAAAGTCTTTTGTTGTAGCATTCTGCTCTGTGCCCAGCACCATACAGCTGAGGATACTTCAAAAGAGTCCTTCTATTTAGGTCCTTGTCAAGAATACCAACAACAATCGTAGGCAGGGACGTGTAGATTACAGAATACAACACACTGCTCCAATCACTGATTGCAGTGGTCAAAGTGAAACAAGTATAGAGCACATACCTAAAAAAGCATAGTGCAGTTAAATTAGTTAAAAGTATTCTTCACAGATTAAAATATATTTTATTTGACCAAAATATGACTTCACTTCTATTCTAAATTAAGAGTAAATTAAGATTTTGAACCAACTGGGATCAAAATTCAACTATCTTTATCCTAGTCTAAATCACTAATACAAGAGGAATGTACAAGGAAAAGATCAATCAGATATATTTATAAACATGCAATGGTAAGCACCAAAAGATACACTCCATCTCAGGAGAAAATTGAGGTTCGCTTAAACACCAACATGTTCAACAAATGAATGTAGGTTGAATATCTGCATTTAGTACATGTACAAGAATGAATTATAGATTTGAGCAATGAAAAAGCACCTTATCAAAAAGTAACTCACCAAAATAAAACAAGGACAAACACTGCGTTCCTGTAAAAATTGTATAGTATCATATAGCCCATCCGCTGGTAATTCCAATGGCCATGGACCAACAAAAGAGGAACTAAGAATCTGAACTGCCCCACTGCAAAATCTGATGCCATTACAGCTTGCCTACCCTCTTGGCCACTGATGCCAACTCCCACATCCGCCATTTGGATCATTGAAACATCATTAGCACCTGTCAAATATCCATTAGTATTGTTAAATCAGCCCAAACCACCAACAAAGAAAAAAGTAGATAAATTTTCACAATATTACACTTTTTTCCCCTTTATTGATCATCAGATGATGATTACAAAATCAAGAGAATGATGATTACCATCTCCAACAGCAAGAGTCATGTCTGCAGTCCTGTTCTTTACAAGGGCAACAATACCAGCCTTTTGTAATGGGGCCACTCGACAACACAAAACCACAGAACAATTACAGGCTAACTGGAAGAGCTGCAACCAAGGATGAAAAGATAAGTACATCAGCATGAAGGGTATTAGAAAGAGAACAAAAAACAAAGGCTAGTCTAGTCTAGAACTTCTTACCCTTTCTTCAAGTTCACTGTCAAGAATATATACAAGGCTGGTACCATCAATAATCAGGGCTACTGGAGTTAAACCAGCTCTCGAAGTTCCTCCACTATTATTTGTAGCACCTGATACAGTCGTGAGTTTCTTAGACATGGTGATGGCATCTTCTAAACTTTTTCTGCATGACTCCTTGGAGTTACTGTTAATTATAATTTGTGTCATTTTACTTGTCATAAGCTTCGAGGAGTACCCAATTGATATGGCGGTTTCTTGCTTGTCCCCAGTCAACAACCATACTTTGATCCCTGCTGTTCTAAGAGACTCAATAGCTTCTGGAACTCCTTGTTGCAGTTTATCTTCGATACCAGAGGCACCTAGTATGGAGAGATTGTTTTCTATATTGCTTGCAACCTTCCGAAGCAAAGTGGCTCGACCCATTAGAGCAGTGCTTGCTGCCTCAAATGCAGAATGCCAATCCTCAAATTCTGAAGTACCCAGTTCTCTCATCCCAACAACAAGTGTTCTCAAACCCAGTGAAGAATAAGAGTAAAGATGGTCTTCTGTTGAGCGTATTACATTTAAATTCAAAGATCTGTCTATAACACTAAACATGGATGTGTCAGCACCTTTTACAAACACTTTTACAGATTTGTCAGGGAACCCCAATATAACGGACATCCTCTTCCGATCACTATCAAACTCATGCAAACCCAAAACGCTGAACCTGCATGGCCCAAAACATTTTTTTTTCAAGAATGAAAAACAAATATAATTTAAGTCTAGGAGTACAATACCGGCACAATTACCAGCACATCTTAAATAGGTATTAATCTTAGTATATCCCCACCTCCGGCCCCCCCACCCCCCACACCCCCACCCCCATTTTCTGTACCAAACAAATAAAAATTTCAAAGTCAATTTCTTAAATCTTACAATATCTCAACCTCTCAATATAACATAGATCCTGTTTTTTTAGCTAAACAGATAACATTGATACTAAATTAAGACAGGTATCACAGACTTTTCCCAACCTCAGCACTTGGTAAATATGCTAAGGAACATAAAATACAGCTTATAACCTCAAATAATATTAAATTATAATTGATCCATGACAAATGAAGTTCATAAAAGTTCAATAAATAATACTACGTTTCCACAGATCATGCTCCCTACAATGAAATGTAAGTTATTTTCTTTTGTACAGGTTATGAACTTAGTTCGAACCATCATTCTTTTGGTGAACAACTAGTAGAGGAAACTTCTAAAACAAAAGAAACTCACATATCTACTTTTACGGATAATATGTCCCATAAAACATTGACCTTCTAGAAGTTCCTATAACAATTGAAGCACCCTGTTCAAGCATGTACACTAAAGACCAACACCAAAAACTCATATTCAGTAGCAAACCTGGTGCTGATGCAGGTGAAGGTCATCATAACATAACAATATCAAAGAAATGGTGGAAATGAATTCAAGAAAATAGAATCAGCACTTCATATTACCTTTGCCTTTCTCCTTGAATGCGAATAACAATATGGCCAGAGGTTCGCTCTATCAGCATAAATCCATATGCTGCAGCAGCATAAACCAATGCTTGTTCATCTGGAGACTCCCCTTGGTAATCTATCAACTTCACGGTAGGATCAGGCGTATCTAGGATTAGAGGCACAATAGTATTGCAAGCTGCCAGAGCAAGGAAGAAATCATGGACATGACTGCCTTCTTTTGTCTCTTTTCCACTTCTTGCAAGTTGTAGAAGCTCAGGGTTAGTCTTTACCTTCATCTTCGGCCTCAAAACCTTCTCATCCACTGAGTTGAAAAAAAAAAAGTCGTCAGAATAACGCTAAAGAAACTGAAAAAAAAAAGAAAATTCTTTTCTAACGCAAAAGTACTTGAAATATATTGGTTGTTTACCTTGGACAAAGTAACCATCTTCCTGATCCTGTGACATGGCCTTTCCACCACTGTAATCTATCCCTCGAATGCTTGCACACTGAAATTCCATCTTGTTCTCAGTGAGTGTACCAGTTTTGTCCGAGAAGACATATTTTATTTGTCCCAGGTCCTCATTTATATTCAAAGCCCTACACTGAAGTCTTGAATTTGAAGACTCATCATACATCTGGGTATCTCGAATCATGAAGAAAACCTGCCCAATCCGGACTAGCTCCATGGAAATGTACAACGAGATGGGAATCATAATCTGGAACACAATCACTGACATGAGGAATGTGAAAAATATTTCCAATCCCCATCCATAATATTCATAGTTTTCTTCTTCCCCCCCAGAGAAGTCCTTTCTTCTGTAAAACGGCAAGTAATCCAACTCGTCCCTGTGGCGCCTCAACCAAACAGCAGCACAGACAGAGACAACTGTACACAGAGCAATGAGAAACAGAGACAGGAAGATGATCTGCAAGTTCATTTGAGTCTCAAGCCGACTCCTCTTAGATGGGGCTCCTGCGCTGTTAAGCATAACTTTGGTCTCACGGCCAGCATAGACCACAACCCCAACTGCCCAAGTGGTATTTTTGAGCTCACAGCCACGGAGAATAATATTAGAGGGGCCAAGTGACAGTCGTTTCTCATCAACTTCCATGATAGCCTGAAACCCATAAATGTTCCTGTTTGGTTTCTCGCACTTAATCAACCCAGTGACCTTCTCCTTTTCAGGATTCTTCAGAAGAGTCTCTTGTTTTGCATATCGCGTCTTCAAGTTGGATTCTCCATCCAAATTAATAGTTTGCACATATGCAACCCCTGTTGGATCGCTAGTTGAGAGCAGCACCATGTCACAAGGAATAGTTTCATTTGCATGGATCTTGATTATCTCACCAACCTGAATGTTCTTCCATATCTTTTGTTGAAATTGATCATTTACCAAAACTGATGCAAGCCTACTATTCTCAATCCTATCCGACCTGTGCCGCCTGAAGTCCTCATACGCATCCTTAACTGCTGTAACCAGAAGGACAAATGCCAAGGGCATAATGGAAGCTCCACGGCCAAATACTGCAAGCTGAGGCAGCTGATTAAGCACGGCAATCACAAGAAAGTATATGTAGGCAACTCTATGAAACTGCTCATATAAGTTCCTAGGCAAAAATGTTAGGATTGAGTACTTTGCAGTCCGAACGGAATTCCCAGCAAATTCAAACCTCTCATTTGTCTTGACAGGATCATTTACATGTACCAATCTAGCATCTTCATCATTAATCTCTTTCTGTGACGTGCTATACATCTCTGAACTAGCACCATGGGATCCATATCTCACAGGCATTGGTCCCAAGTCACTAAAACTCACTTCCCTAATCGAATTCCCACCCGAAGTTCTGGACTGAAGAGAAAAATTGCTCCTTCTTGACGAGGAGCTTAAGGCTGGTTCAATATTATACAAATTCTCAACTTGGGTTTTTGAATCCATCCCAGAAACAAATTGAGGGTCCACTTCAACTTTCATCTCTTGGATCAGAGGAATATAAAATACAGAAACAAAATCTACAGAAAATCAACAAATCAACAAATATTAAGAAACAGAAAACAACCCAGAAGTCCAATCAGCAGAGTAAAGCCATAGCTACACCCCAAAATAATTTACACACCGAAAAGAACGAAGTATACAAATAAAATACGGTACAAAGACAAGCGCAAAGAAGAAAGAAAGAAAGAAAGAAAGAAAGAAAGAAGCTTCTGTTTATGCTCGTTGGTGCATGATTTGAAAAAGTGAGTGGCTTCAAGAACAAGCCTTGAAAGGGATAATGGAAAATCTGTACAACGAAAAGGAGATGCGTGAGTTATGGTGCTGCGGGTTTAGGGGTTTTCTTCTATTCTGTTGCCGTTGCCGTAATGGCGTGTTTGTGAGAGGGAAAT
Source organism: Heritiera littoralis (assembly GCA_031772115.1). Taxonomy (NCBI): domain Eukaryota; kingdom Viridiplantae; phylum Streptophyta; class Magnoliopsida; order Malvales; family Malvaceae; genus Heritiera; species Heritiera littoralis. The sequence goes on from JAPDPK010000015.1 coordinate 5,344,934, forward strand.
GTCCCAAGTCAAAGGCATTGTGATAGCACATAGAAGGCGAAAAGGGCGGCTTTTGCAAGGCAGGCAGAGAAAGAGTCTTAATGGGGTGGCGACAAGGAAAGATCTAATTCAAACATTTTCTAGTCATTTGAAAAACCAAACCCAAGTTTTTGTTTGACAGGGAAAATGAAAAGTCATGGAGTTTGGCTGCTTTTCTTCGCGTAGTACAGAAAGGAAGGTTCTTGGAGAGCTATTTTTGAACAAAATAATTTTAAATATGATATGATTATAGGACACGAACATAATATGAAAAAATAATAAAAGATGATACGAGTTTAAAATTAAGTAAAATTAACATATAAATATGATAAAAATTAAAAATAATATTTTAAATTTTTCGTATCGATAAATATTTTAACATAAAATTTTAATATTTTACACGACACAAAAATAATTTTACATAATACGAAAACGAATTATAATTACGAATTATCAAATTTAATTATTTTTTAAATGTTCGTATTTCTGTTTCTAGAAGGTGGCGATGTGGACTACTAAAATTAAAACAGAGAATCTACTTTATGAATGCCAATTTTATTGCTAAGTTTGTGGTCATAGAAGATGACGTTTGGAGGAAGGTATGCGGAAAAGAAAATTTTTTGTCTTTTGCTACCTTTCAACAACTAGTTTATTAATTAATTGATTATAGGCTGCTGACGATGCTTATGTTAATTTTTGTTGCCTCTCATCCGTAGAGAATGGGGTGCCCTCGTGCTGAAGGGCTGCTATTGCTAATTACAGCTTCCACTTTTTAACTCTATTATTATTTTGGATTAATTTGAATGGAAAATAAAATTAAATTCGATGAAATTAAAAATGAAAAAAATATAATTAAAGATGTATGTTTTTTAATAAAATAATAAAAATATTAACACTAAAGGTGAGAAGGTAATCTTGCTTTTTGACTTTTTTTTTTTGTTTTATTGTGGAATGCAGTGGAATCCAAATTTAGCTTTTGTCTTGTAATTTTTTTTATAATGAAGATTTTTATTTTGAAAAAAAAATGCAGATGAAGCAATTAAATTTCAAATTTAAGAATTTTTACACTTTAAATATAAAAAATATCTATTGCTTGAGATTAATTTCCCTTAACTTCTCTCTACTAAAATTTAAATTCATCAATCTATTATAGTCTTTAAATACAATTTTATTCTTTCTAAAATTATTATAATTACTTGAATTTTAAAAAAATATTGAAAAAATATCATTAAAATATCTACAATATTTTTTTTTCTATTTGAGAAATTTTAGAATAATATTTTTTATTATAAAATTTTCCTATTTATGAAAGAATCATTAATCATAAATTTAACATTAAGAATTCGCGCGCGCACACACACACACACACATACACACACACACACACACATATATATATATCTAATGCAATGAAGACAGAGAAAGTGTGAAGACCGAGAATTTTCTAAATAAATATAAGGTATCCGGAAAATTTAATTTGGACAAATTGAAACTCAAATTTAAATAAGAAATTAAAAGGGAAATTAAATTGGAAATAAGAAATGAAGGAGGAAATTTAATTTGGATAAATGGAAATCCAAATTAAATAAGAAAATGGAGAAAATAATTTTTGGATATTTAGAAATCCAAAACTTAATAAGAAATAAAAATATTTTGGTATATTTATATAATGATATTATATAAATATTATTTTTGTGTTAAAAGTGTAAAAAGTATATATATATATATATATATATATTTTGATACAAAAATATGTATTTAAATACATATTATAAATAGTGTATCTATATATATGTAATTATGGTTATATGTATAATAATTATATATTATAGTTATTATTATTATTATATATAATAAATATATATAGTATAAAAAAAAAATTTAAAGAAGCGGGAATCGGGATAACTCGATTCCCAGCTTCTCTTTCTCCTCTGTTTCAAACAGAGGAGAAAGACAAAACAATGGCCGGCCCCCTGCCGGCCGAAAGAGGAGAAAGAGAGGAGGAGCGAGCTGCCGCCGGTCAATGGGAGGAGTAGAAGACCACCGGCGACAGCAAGGGGCGGAGAAAAGAGAAAATCTGGGAACCAGAAGCGAGAGAAGCAAAGGCCAAAAAGAGAAAAAGGAAACCGGCGATGCCACCGATCTGGACGTCGCCACCCCAACCCCGAGCACGGCGGAGCTGAGGGGAAACAAAGGAAGACCACCGGCGAGGCAAAGGGGCGGCGGAAGGAGGAAGAAACAGAAGAGAAAAGGATCGAAAACCCACCTCCAGATCTGCCACCGCCGGCGCCGCCGCTGGGGAAACGGAGACCAGATCCGGCATCCTCGCAACTTCGGCAAGCTGTGGAGTGGCTGAACCGCCGGAATGGGTGGCCGCCGGTGACCGAACCGGCCAGCAGAAGATTGAACCGGTCCGACCCGATCCGACCCGATCCGGCCCGCCTGACCCGGTCAACCCGACCCGATTTGACCCGGTCAACCCGAACCCGACCCGACCCGGTTCAGAAAAGAAAAAGAAAAAAAAAAGAAGAAAAGAAAAGAAAAAGAAAAAGGAAAAGAAAAGAAAAGAAAGAAGAAAAGAAAAGAAAAGAAAAGAAAAGGAGAAAGAAAAGAAGGAAGAAGAAGAAGAAAGAAAGGAAAAAGAAAGAAAAAAAAAATGTGGTAAGGAAAATTTAAGTCTTTTCGCCATATGTCTATTGGATTTATTGGAAATTTTCGGATTATTTTCTAAATGAAAATATATGTTAATTTTTGAAATTGTAGCAAAAATGGAAATGAGACGAATGGTGGAGTTCGGCAAGGCTCGAAAAATCGGAAAGTGCGCTAAGCTTGGCGAATAGGTAAGATACTTTTATAAAGCATTAGTAGCTTTATATTGTATGTGGGAATTATGATTTTACATATGATGCATTTATTCAATTGATTTTAAATGGAATTGTGATTTTTATATGATGCATCGATTTAAATTGATTTGCTAAAAATGCTCAGAGGACCCACAACTGATGGTGGGGGTCTTAGTAAGAGGTAAAATTGGTGAGAATCAACGGCTGCAAGTATAAATTGTGTTTCCCTTGCAGGAGGTTAGGGAAAATTAAGCCGTTATGCTGCCGAAATTTTTAAGAAAATAATTGAGGAAAAAGATTAAGTTTCTCACATAAATAGAATCTTGGAGATAATTATTGAAAATAAATATTGAAAGGATTTTATAGTATTACCGAAAGAGTTTGATATTGAAATCGATGAGAAGACAGATCGTTGAAAACGATAATGTGACGAATTATATGGTTTAAACCTTATAGAACCGATAAATCAATTAATTTTAATATCATAATTGGTATCAAGTTGAGATTGAGGTAGAAGTATTTATTAGACGGATCACAGATAAAAGTAATGATAATTATATGATACAACTCAAAAGAGAAAAAAATCGAAGTTGTGATTTAGATGGTCGAATGATAGAATTTGCGGAATTATCAATCGAGTGACGATTATAGAATTGATAGATTCAAATAAATGGACCGTCTTAGTGGTAAGATTGTGATATCGAAGTTAAATAGATGTGAACTGAGATTTTTGCAATAATATGGATAGTCGCAAGGCGACTTAAATGATTGAAACACTGTTGATAGTAGAAATTGGCAAATTCTTTTAAGTGGTAAATTGCTAATCAAAAAGTGAATTGAGGATTGTGATTTGATTTTACGATAGTAAATGAAATTGAACCGCAAGTTGAGGATTCTAAATATGTACCTATAGGTCAAACCATAAATGGATTTGATAAGCGATTATTGATCTTGTGGTTCTATAATACTCGATGTCGACTCTGGAATAGATAACGAATGAGGATATTAATATTGCATAATTTCAGTATTTTGATGGCTATATAGTGACATGATATTTAAATATTTATGAATACTAAGAGGATTCATGCAAGTGATGTGGTCTTAGTATTAATAGTGAAAGGTAGAAATGATTGGTATAGTTTATAGCTATCGAAAAAGGATATCGAATACTGAATGACTTGAATACCAAATGATCTGATTATTGAATAATCGGAGTACTGAATAAGTTGAAAACTGAATGAAATGAATATTGAATTGATTTGAACACTGATTTACTGATGTGTCAGAAGGATAGTTTGAAATCGAACGATTGATAGTGATAAAGTTAAATGAATTGTTTCACCGTATTAGAGGAAGGTATTACTTATATTGACATTTGAAATTATTACTAAAATTACATACGGAGATGATTTCATAGCATCGCTTTTAAGCATAATTTGCTATAGTTTTAGATGTCATAATAGCATTTATATAAATGCTATAAAGTATAGATTAGCTTTAAAAATAAAGTATATGGTATATATACGTATTTTTATATACGAAACCTCTTAAAGAATTTCACCATATGCTTTACATGATTTTAAAACGAAAAGCTAAAGATTTAAATGTTTTATGAGACTGTAGGCACCCTAAAAGAATTAAATTCAATAAAGCATAGTGGAAACCGCCTAATTGGAGCTTTGCTCATTAGGCAGATATGCTTGTCCGACAATAGTCGTGGACAGGTCTCAGTCACGCCTGATCAGTGGGGCTGAGAGAGATGAGGTCTATGGCCATAGATAGCGCCCTAGTTGGTTTCCAGGGGACGATGACATGATTTTCACTGCTAGCTACAGTGATTTAAGTCTTTATTGATAGAGATGATAGGGATCTAGCCTAGTCTCTAACCGATATGATATGAAGTCTAGAGTATGATTTTATTGATATGAACTCTAGACTTGACATGATTTATATTGTACATGAAACAGATTTGAAATGAAATATGTTTTAAAACAGTACATGTTTTAAACATGTTTTAAAAGTCCATGAGATATGATTTCGACACTTATATGATTTATATGTGATTTTGTGTCGAACATGGCATGATATGTAGTCTAGAGTATAGTTTGATTTGATATGAACTCTAGACCTGATATGATTTACAGAATATGTTTTAAAAGTATATGATAAATGATTTCGACACTTACATGATTTATATAAGATTTTGTGTCGAATTTGAAATGACATGCGGTTTAGAGTATAGACTGATTTGATATGAACTCTAAACCTGATATGATTTATAATATATGAAAAATGTTTTAAAACCGCACATGTTTTAGACATGCTCCGAAAACGAATACATGAACTGAAATTGAACATGTTTCTATCATGCCTTAAAGGCAAATTTGAAATGAATTGAAAATTCATATGTCGAGCATGTCCTAAAGTATATATGATATGATTTGAAATGATAGCGGTTTAGACAGAAAAATTACATGAATTTGCATATTAAAACCTGATATGATAATATGCTTAGTATATGAGAATTCCATGAGGAATGTCGTGAATCGACGTAAATGATGTTTCACCTATACGATGACATGACATGATATGATATATGAACATGAGATTGATATGAAGAGGATTCTGATCTCACTCTATCGTGATCATAAATTCCCAGACGATAAGTGATATGAATTGATGTAATACGGGAATATGATTATTAAATGTAAAGTGAATTCGATAGGATATCTGCATTAAACATGGAGAATATATGAGGAGTGTCATGACTCAGTGGTAGCGATATTTCATCGATATGATGTCATGATATGATATGATATGAAACATGAATATAGAAACACACGAAGAGAATTATGACTTCGTACCACCGTGATCATGACCCATAATATGAGACTTGATAAGAGATGATAGTATACAGAAGTATGATTATGAACTGAAAAGTAAATATGAGAATTGATATGAGAAGATAGAATACAAAAGTATGATTATGAAATGAAAAGTGAATATGAGAAGTGATAATGAGATGTTATCGATGAGAAAGGATTAACTGTAATTGCATCCTTGCAAGTTTTAAGCATTTGCTTTTAAGACAGTATAATCCTACTCTTGCATTTATATTAGTATCTTACTGAGCCGTGGTTTTGCTCACCCCACTAAATTTCATCTCTTTCAGATTATTGAAGTTAACATCTGCCATGTGAGCTGCTCAGTGGGCACCGGAGACGGTATATGGACTTGGTACTAGTCTTCTAAGGTATATGTTTCTTATAAAATACTTGTTTACATGTAAGACTTAAATTGATGCACAGTACATATTCTGTTTAGCAAGTCGGGATGTAACTAAGAACCGTTTTCGTGGTTGTTAAATATTTAAATGAAATGACTATAGGTCACCTAAATAGTATAGTGACTACACTGACACCGAATACAAACCCTAAAATGAAAAAGAAAAAATTTAGTCCATAAATTTGTAGACTAAGAAAAGTATAAGAATCGAGTGAAAGTCGCGGTCTTCGGGTCGTGACAGAAAGCGATTGGGCTCGATGACATACCTATTGAAGTCTAGAAATGCTTCAAAGAGGTAGGAGTTAGATGGTTGACAAATCTTTTTAATAAGATTTGGTGCACTAACAAGATGCCTGAGGAATGGAGAAAGAGTGTGTTGGTACCTCTCTATAAGAACAATGGGGATATTTAGAGTTGCTCCAACTATTGAGGCATAAAACTAATGAATCACACAATGAAATTACGAGAAATAGTGATAGAACGAAGATTAAAGAAGAATGTAGAGATATCAGAGAATCAATTTTGTTTTATGCCTGACCGATCAACTATGGAAGCAATACACTTATTTAGACAACTTATGGAGCGTTTTCGAGTACAAGGTATATTCATATGATTTTTACAGATTTGGAGAAAGCATATGATAAAGTGCTTATAGTGGTGTTATGATGGTCTATAATGAATAAAAGAGTCCCTATGAAATATATTGAAATAATTAAAGACATGTACGGAGATGGAAAAACACATGTGAGGACATGTGGAGGGCAAACGAGTGAATTTCCTATCATAGTAGGACTACAACAACAGTTGGCGTTAAGCCCATTTCTGTTCGCTACAGTAATAGAAGAGCTAACAAAATCCATCCAAGATAACGTACCTTGGTGTATGATGTTTGCAAATGATATTGTCTTGAGTGCTGAGACTGGAGCGGAGGTTGATGCAAAGTTAGAGCTGTGGAGACAGATGTTGGAATCAAGAGGATTCAAACAAGTAGAGTAAAGACTGAATACATAGAACTTAAATTTAGTTCAAACAAAGAGGATGATAGAGACATAGTGATGCCAGATGGGGTGGCAATTCCTAAGCGGGATTATTTTAGGTATTTGGGGTCGATTGTATAGAGGGATGGAGAGATCGATGGTGATGTGGCCCAGAAAATACAAGCTGGTTGGAGTAAGTGGAGAAGCGCTACAGGTGTGTTTTGTGATAAAGGAATTCCTGTATGGTTGAAAGGCAAGTTTTACAGGACAGTTATTAGACCTTTGCTTTATGGTACTGAATGTTGAGCAACTAAAAGACTACATACACAGAAGATGAGTATAGCAGAAATGCAAATGTTGTGATAGATGTGCGGATATATAATGAGAAATAAAGACATTCGCAAAAAGTTTGGAGTGGCACCTATTGAAGACAAGATGAGTGAAAGTCATTTACATTGGTTTGGACACATACGACGTAGACCTATAGAAGCGCCCTTTAGAAGAGTGGAGGTTATGAATGATGTAAAAAGGGTCAAGGCTAAGAGAAGACTAAAGAAGACTTGGAAAGAAAAAATCCAGAAAGATATGACGGAATGAGAGTTGGAAGAACACATTGCTTTAGATAAAAATGAGTGGAGGAGAAGAATTCATGATGATGACTTAGCATGAGGTCATATATTGGTTCATATAGCCTACCTCAGTGTTGGGATAAAGGCTCTGATGATGATGATGATGATGATGATGATGATGATGATGATGATGATCTAACGCAATGCACACACCTTGTTAATTACACTTGAACTTTACTTCTAGACCTTATTTTATACACACACACACACACACACATGTATGTATGTGTGTGTGTGTGTGTGTGTGTGTGTGTGTGTGTATGTATCTATATATATATATATATATATATATAATATATATATATATAGCCTTTCACCAAGGTTGCAACAGTAAATATTGCTCCTTCGTAACTTGGAGGTCACGGGTCCAAGCTAAAATAACCTTTCTGTTAATGCAAAAGGAAGGGTGTGTATAATCATTTTCCCCTGACTCTACAATGTGAGATCCTTATGCACTGAGTTGCCCTTTTTTTTTTAAACCCTTGGATCAACTTCAAAAAAATTTGAATTTAGTTGAGCTACTGGATCACATATATATATATATATATATATATATATATATATATATATAGCCTTTCACCAAGGTTGCAACAGTAAATATTGCTCCTTCGTAACTTGGAGGTCACGGGTCCAAGCTAAAATAACCTTTCTGTTAATGCAAAAGGAAGGGTGTGTATAATCATTTTCCCCTGACTCTACAATGTGAGATCCTTATGCACTGAGTTGCCCTTTTTTTTTTAAACCCTTGGATCAACTTCAAAAAAATTTGAATTTAGTTGAGCTACTGGATCACATAAGAGTTTTGGATCAACGTCAAAGGAAAAATCAATTGAGTGACACTTAGTACAATTTTGTGTAAATTGTGGAGTTATTAGATTTGTTTTTTTTTTTTATAACAATATCAAAATAGTTTTACTGTGTGGAATAAATTTTAGTATGGATAGTTATTTCTTCGCGCTTTGCTACGGGATCACCTATATCATTGCATAAGATTTATTCATATATTAAAACAAAAATGTTTTTGATTAATTAATTCTGAGTTAGGTGCTGTTGGATAAACTGAAAAATTAAGTGCTGAAAAATTAAGTACTGAATTTTTAATACTGAATATAATAAGTATTGAATTTGAATTATGAAAACTGTTTGATATTTTATTAAAAATTAAGTGCTAAATATAAATATATTGTTTAATAACAATAAATGTTTGCAATTTGAAATTTTGTTATTTTACATTTTTACCCTTATTTTCATACTATTTCAAATAAATTCGAGTTTTTATTGATATATTCTATTTTATAATACAAGTATGAAATATGAGAAAAACTATAACTATTAAATCCAAAAATATCATAAATTTAAAAAAAACTAAAATAATATTTAAATATAATAAAAAAATTTTTTTGGAAATCAAAAACTTGAATCACGTGTAGATTAAAAAAGCATTACAATTAAAAGTCCCAAATTATTCGTAAGATCATTACTTCTTCAAGGAATGATCTGCCAAAATGAAACAGAACAAAAAACTTTTTGAATATTAATGACAATTAAAACATCAAAATAACAAAAAGTTGAAAAAAAATGTAATATGCACCATTATATGGTCTTCAAGATTTGTAACATATCAGCCTTTAGATCTTCAAAGTTTTCAACTTCAAACAAATCAAATTGGGGGAAGATATTGATTTTTTTTCAATATCAATGCTCTAATAGTAAAAGAATGGTGGTAGAAAAATGTTGAATATGTACGTAAACCTGATGAAATAATAATATAACGTTGAATCTAGTTGAAGTATATACGTAACCTGATGAATGAATAGATAATTATGTAAATTTTTAGGATAAAATAGTTTAATTTATTTTATTTTTATTGATAAAGTGGCTGAAATTTTTCTACATTAAGTGATAAGTAGGTGTTTATCTACTTATCTTATTCAATGCTTTTTCATTGAAAATTTTCTTTTAAGTTGATTTCAAAATATATTATCAACCATATTGAAAATATTAAATCATTGAAAATTTTTATTTTCAACGAATTGAAAATTTTCAATGGTTTAACAAACAGTACCTTAGTTAATGTATTTTCAAAGAAGATTAATCTCATGCCCTTTAGGTTGATGTTAGCATTTCAATTGGTGGTAAAAACGCAACCTAAAGAGAAAAAATGGTATATTTTGGAAGAGAGAAAAAAAAAAAAAAAAAGGCATAGCCTCAGAATAATTGGACATGATGCAATGTAAAAGAGAAAAACAAGGAAATTTAAAAAAAAATAAAATTACAAATGTTGGTATAGCCATAACCTTATTTTGGTAATTGTCTTTTTTTTTTTTAAAATGAATCTTCAAACAATAACAGCCAAAAGCGAAATTACAAAAAATGAATCACAAAAGATATTAGCCATTACCCTTTTCTTGTAATTTTCCTATCAGTTGCCCAATGCCATTCAGTTGCATATGCAATTGAAACAAAAATTGATGATGTGGCATAATTTCTCTGTTCTCAATCTGTCGCGACCTATGTTTAATATATGTTATATAGACGTCAAAATCTGAAAAAGAGAACTTAAATCTCTAAAATTAGAATCTTACTACGTGGATAAAAAAAATGAATAAATGAATAAATAAAATTCACTTATCAACTTTTTATTGAATTTTTGTTTGCTTGGCCAAGCATTGGAATATTTTTATCCAAAATTTTCATGTAGTTGCGTGTAAGCCTAGTTTTGTTTGATTTTTAGACGAATTTGGATAAAAATATAAGCACACTAAAAGGTTTGAGCTTAAAAATTGAGGTCCGATAAAAAATTAAATTGACGCCGAACTTTAGCTTACCTTTTAATGTCTAAGTCAACTTGATACAACCCAATTGTTATAATTTTTTTTTCTATTGTTTTATAACTTAGTTAATTTGATATTTAATTAAAATATTTGTTTTTTGTAAATTTAAAAAGATTTTTGAAGATATGACAAGTAAAGTAGGTATTGAAAAATATACTAATGCATTCTTAATTAATTTAGATTTTTTTATACAATTTAATTTGGGCTTGTGTTATTTTTTAGACTTTTATTTAATTTTCATGCTTTTGTAGTTTTTTTTTTAAGAATTTATGTGAATTTATTATATTATACTTATTAATTATTATGTGTGTTTTACGCTTTTAGATTTTATTTTATTTTTAAAAAAAATTTAATATTATTTAGGCGGGTTTAAAGGGGTTTAGGCTTATTCGTTTCAAGTAAAATAAGTTTGATTAAAAAATTAAGCTTAAAAGGTTGGATCAAATTGGGCTCGTACTCATCTTCAATCTCTTAGGGTCCATTTGAATGGATAGTGAGATCAGCTTTAATGAGATTTAAAACAACGATAGTGGTGAGATTAGTTACTACATTGATAAAATTAAAATTAGTGGTGGAATATATGTTAGGATGCAAACGCAATAGTAGTGGTAAGATGAAATATAGTGAGAAGAGAAAATGAACATTAAAAAACATTAGATAAAATTTTTATAGACTAAAATTTATAGCATATGTTTGATTTGATATTTGTAAAATTAATCAATAATTAAAAATTATTATTTTGATATCAAATTATTAATTATATATTGTAAATATAATATAATATTTTATGCATATATAAAAATTTATTTATAATTTAAATAAATACATACTTAAGAATTTCAAAATAAAAAATGGACACTAATAAAATGAAAAAGTAAAAAAACCAAACAATTTAAAAACTTTTAAATAAAAATAATTTAATAAAATAAAATAAAATATTAAAATTTAAGAAAAAAAGGGATAATGGTGGAAATAAAATTTACAACTTAGGGTCTAGTAAAACTAGACTATTGTCTCTCTTGATTTTCAAATACTTAGGATTTTGATATAACTTCATGAAGAACTTAAAAAGAACTATTATTTTAATAAGCCTTAAAGAATTGATTGTATAAATCTTGTGTATTCATGCTTGATAAATGATAAGTCAGATATGCTTGTTCTCAGAGTAATAATTTATCTTTGCATATTTTAATGAAGACATAATCTTGTAGTTTATGCCAATTTCATGTGTTTAACTAGTAGCAGTATGGATATACTTTAAATACATATCAATATTAGTTTGAATACTGGTGAGATTGATGGTGTATCGATACCTTTGTCCTAACCATGAAATAAAAGCTCCATACTCTGCAGTGGTACCAATACAGTTATACAAATGTGTTTTATTGTGTAGAATTTATTCATAAAGTATCAATACACAAAAAGAATATATCGATACTCTTCAAGTCTCGCAAATCCCAACAACCAGAGTTCTGTGTTGCTAGTGGGAAGAATCTTGAAAAAATAAATTCTACAATCAGAAACTTGAAGAATTTATATAAGAAAAAAGCTTGGAGTTGAACAAGGGAAAGCCAAAATTCCAAACCAAGAATAATACTCATATCCAAAGCTTCATTTGAAAAGGAGCAGAAAAAGTGTCACATTCCGATTTAGACATTTCATCCTAACCCTATTCAATTTTCTTGGTTTGGCTATTTGCCGTGTCTTGATTCAATTGCTTTATCATTTACTATTTTTATTTATAAAAATAGTGCTTCATTTATAAAAGAGAGATATAGACAACAACCATCCAGATAGTATTACAACATCTTTTACATCTAGAGGTGACAAAAGTTAGTCCGAGCCCGAAAATCTGCTCGAGACCGAACTTAGACCAACCTGAATTGACAAAAAAAGTCAAAAACTTGAAACCAAAAAAACTCAAAATCAAAAAAATTTGAAACCGAAAAAGTTTGAAACCAAAAAAACCCGAACTCGATACAACCTGAACCCGACATAACCCGAATCCAATACAATCTGAAATTGAGACCGATCCAATCTGATCCGAAACTCGTAAAAAACCGAATTTATAACTCGAAAAAACTCGAATTATAACTATATGATTATTATTTAAAAATAAATAAATAATTGATACACTTTTTTAATTAAAAAGTTTAAAATTTTGAAAACAATTATTATTTATTATACAATTATATTAATTATGTATTACCAGCAAAATAAGTATTGAATCTTTTTAATTCAATTATTAAATAAAATTAATTTAAAACACCGTAATATATGATATCAAATAATCTTTAATATTATACTTATTGTATTTATAATAATAAATATATTATTAATTTAACATTTGATTTTATTATAAAATCATTTTAACCTTTTATTATTTTTATTTTATAATAAAATTTTAATTTTAATACTATAATAAATCAAATATAAAAAAAAATTATTAAATTTCAATATTTGTTTGAAACTTTGAATTTGATATTTTATGCAACACATTAAGAACATTATTAATAAAATTAAATTTAAACTATATTTTCTTAAAGTTTCAAGTATAGAAAAATATTAAATTTACATTAAAAAAGCTATCTTAAAATTAAAATTCAAGTTTTTAAGATTAGAAAAAATTAAGTAATTAAATTAAACAATACAAGTACATTTTTTTGGATAAGCTTGAACATCATTGAAAGATAAAGTTATAAATCAAGCTAGTGATAATTAATTATTTATTATATTATAATAATCTTATACATGAATAAACCAATTTGGTATCTTATAATAATGATTTATATATTATATTATAATAATCTTTTAAGAATAAATTATGTAATCTCTCTTAGTGTGTAAGTATTATTTTGATCGAATTAAGTATTTATTAAAAATAATTTGTTTATTATATATTAAATATAAAATTAAAGTGTGGATAAAAAGTAATAGTAAATTAAAGTGTAATTTAATAATATACTAGAGTATTATTATTGTGTAAAAAGTAATTTTAATATAATTTGTTTTTTATACTTTATTAATATTATTATTAATTATATTTAAATAACTAACATTATATTAATTAATTTAGTAATATCTACTATTTAACATTTTAATTAGGCATTTGATCAATTGGTGTATATATAATATTATTATGTTAATGTGAACATGAAAAAATTAATACTCAATTAGTATATAACTGTATATGATATGATTATATCAAATTTTATTATTTATAATACAATGTTAATTGATGTATATAACTTGTTTAATTCAACATTCTAAATTTTTAATTAGATATTTGATTAATTAGTATGTACGAATACGATTATATTTAATGTAATAATGTTAATATTATGATTTATGTACAAACCAAAAACAAAATAAATATAAAATTGAGGTAATTAGTTGACCAATTATTCATAATATTAAGTATTTTTAATGTATACTATAATTTTATTCAACATTATAATTGAACAATTAGTTAACTAGTTATACGTTAGATTTAATTTAATTACTAATTATGTTGGTGTTTAAAACCAAAATAAATGTAAATTTTTTTAAAAAATTTAAAATATTATTAAAAATATAATACAATTATTAAAAAAGCTAATAAAACAAAGTAAAAAAAATGAAATTTATTGAACTAAGAGTGTCTAAATTCCAATGGCCCAACGTTGACAAAAAAAATAGAATAACCTAATAAGTTATTGTTAAGAGTATAAAGCCATTTATATAAATGTTTAATTATTTAGTGTGATTTATTTATAATTTGTTAGTTATTTATTTGTATAGCTAATGCTTTTGGATTTTACTTGCCTTTAGTTTTACTATATATATATTTGGCTCACTTAAAAAATAAATTTTTATACAATTATTAATATATAATTATATATTTTATAACAAATATGAATATCTCAAGAAATTAAAAAAATAAATAATAATTGTCAAGTAATAAAAACATTAAAATGTAAAAACTTATATTTATATAAATATTTATTAAATTTTAACTTTAACTTAGCATTTCTATTATATTTTTATTTAACTATATAAAATTAAATTAATTATTATTCAAAATTATAAAAATATATGTTGGCTCTATAGGCTATACCGAGAGGGGGGTGAATCGGTTTTTACTAACCTTAGGTTCGTTTTTCGGTTCCTCTAAGTTCTCTAGCTTAGATTGATATTTTCTAAGTTCTCTATACTACTCAAGCATGCAATATGAATTCAATTCAATAAGCACAACATAATTGCAAGTAAAGAGATTAGGGAAAGAGAGATTTACACAAACGATTTATAGAGGTTCGGCGACTTGCCTACGTCCTCTACCTTGAGACGCTCCTAAGGATTTTCTCCAAATCCACTATCTTGAATTTGTGATTACAATCCCTCTTTTTCTTAGGCTCAAGAGTAACCTCCCTCTTTTTCTAGGCTCAAGAGAAACCTCCCTCTTTTTCTAAGGTTAAAGAGAAACCTCCCTATTTTTCAAGGCTTAAGAGAAACCTCCCCTTTTACAAGGAATGATTGTGTTTTACAAATGTGTAATCAAAGAAAGGCCTCTAGGTAGGCAAGTGATTACAGAAATTAAGCACAATGAAAAAGCCTATACAAGATTTATGCTATTCTATACAAGAAATATGAGAGTGATAGAAGATATTGAATTCTAGCTCTTGAACTCTTTGATTTGCTTGAAGAGATGAAGAAATTGAAGAATGGTATGTCTTGGGTGCTCTCTCTTGTTTCTTCAGCTTCCAAGCCTCTATTTATAGTCCCTTGGATGTATTCTAGCTGTTGGGTGGAGCCAAATCTCGAATATTACCGTTGTCTTACAAAAACTAGCCGTTATAGGCTATTTTCGGGCAAAGGGATCGATCCCTTTCCATAGGGGATCGATCCCTTTTGTCCAGAATCTTGATTCTAGGCTTCAGGGACCTTGGGAAGACTTTCTGTCAAAAAGGGATCGATCCTGCTATAGTGGGGATCGATCCTTTTCTTCCAGAGGGCATTTTTCCTGCACTTTTGGGTTAGAAATGATATGACCTTTGATCCTAATTCAACCCAAAACATTTATAAGCTTTAAGGGAGTTTTTCTTGACTTTCTCAAATGAAAATATTGTCTAAAAACTTATAAGTAATTTTCTAAACTTATATTCAATAATTCTTGAGAAAATTACTTAATATTCAAAACCATTTTATAAAGTATTAAGACCAATAAGAATGTATTATTAAATGATGGTCTTAATGTTTGATATAAACACTTGAAAATGGATTGAGAGAATCATGTGTGATGAGGCAAATTTACAATGTGAATTAAAACATTAAAGCTTACTTAAGTTTTTGTCATTTCAAAATATATATGGCAATTTAAAGCTAATAATCTCCCCCTTTTTGATATGACAAAACTTAATGTAAATTTGCTTTGAAAATTCTTTCATAAAATACTCCCCCTCAAATAAAGCAGGATTTTATAAAGCTTCCCCTTAATATAAGCATGGGTTTTGAAAATGAATTTTCCCTCATTATCTCTCCCCCTTAATATCCTTCCCTTTTAATATCTATCTCTCCCTCTTTTTGTCATAGCAAAAAGATGGAAAACTAAGAAAAAATATGCTCCCCCTAAAATTATGGCCATGTGAGAAGAGATAAAAATGATCCATCCAACAAGAAACATGTTAGTACATGAGACTCATAGCACAAATAAATAAGTCAATATTCACAAAGAGTATAAAATATTCATGCACTGAATATAACTTATGATCCTATACCAATAGTTTATAAATAATTTTGATACCAATTGTTGATAAGTAATTTTGCAAGAAGGTTCCAATTGGTAAGAAGTTAAGCACGCACCTAAGTATATCAATTGTTCTCTAAGGTCCAACTAAGGTGCATGGTAATACATCATGATTATGAGCTAAAATTAGATGACATATCATATGCATGAGCTCATAAATCATGTTCAAGCAAGAATGTGCATAGAATAAAGACATATATCAATTAATTACAAATTCTAGCACAAAAGTGTTTCATGCAAAAGTGGCTTATGTGAATTCTTCCCTATTTGTCATTTCAATCTAAGAAGCATGAGAAGAATTGTCAATTTAAAGCTCATACCAATTGGCAATTTAGTTTTGGCTTACCAATTATTGAAAATATGGTTGCCAATGATATCAATTGTTATTTCAATCTAAATACCAATTGTTACTAATGGTTGACTTACACATTTTGCATGAATCTAATATTTATGTGTTGTGTGTTCATGTCATGAAAATAGTTATTCTAAATATGCAAGAACACAACACACATCATCAAATATGCATATGGATTAATTGAACATTAGCACACTATCATAAAAAATTAATCCATATTCATATTCGCAAAATTATATCACATGGAAGATACAAAAAGTCAAGGTATACAAGCAAACACATTTTCTTCCATGTTTTCAAGCACAAAAATCCTATGCTCATTTTCCAATTCAAGTCCTTAACCAATTATGAGCAAGGAAAGATTCAACATTACCATTTTAATCAATTATGAGCCATATCCCCAATTGTTATCATCATTTAACGTTCTTGAGGGTATATGCTATTTTAACTAAAATGGCTTCACCTAAGTGAATCAATGTTATCAAGCTAACAAATATTTTATCATTAAAATCCATAAACTATGAGTGAGGTTAAGCACATAATATCATGAAAACAACTATTCTCATCTCATAGGCATGATTATTGATTCAACTTAAGTAAACATGCATGTTCAACATCAAAACAATCAAGATACAATGCATGTATATCAATTGTTGGTGTTGTCATTAAAGCCCAAGTTCTTTACTAATTTGGCCATAAGAAAAATTTAAGTACATGGATGATAAAGTTTCATGCTTTTGAACATTTAGGATCCATTTACCATCACAAATTATAGGCCAATGACCATTACCAATTGTTGAATTTATATTTAAAATCAATCCATAAGGTCAAGTTTCAATCATTTTATCATTAAAGTATATGACCTTAACTATTCAACTTCCACTAAGAATTATATCATGATGCTCAATGGGAATATGTGAGTCAAGCTATAAGATAAAATTCTCTAAGCATGCTTGACTAAGATGAACAAAAGGTATGATCAATAGTCATTATGCACAAGTTCATCAAATTCTCAAATATATACACAAATCATTGAAATAAATCTCAAAATTATGTTTAAGCATTCATTGAAAGTATGTTTCAAGATTATTTCAAGATTTATGCAAATCATGAGTGTTTTCAACAAGAAAAATGATTTTGCACTTGTGAGCTCAAGAAAAATGGTATTGATTGTTGAAAGTGATACCATTTGTTGGAAATGATATTAATTGATGAAGTTGAGGCATGATATCAATGCAAAATGAATTTTCATACATTAAAGATCATCAAAAAGAAGTTAAAACAATGAATTTTAAGTTGAGAGGAGAGAAAATATCAAAACAATGAAAAGTTCTTCTCAATTTCAGTTGAAAACATGCAGGATTGCCTTTTCTGGCCTGGGGGGATCGATCCCTTTAGGAGAGGGATCGATCCCTCATAGTTTTCTGCAGATTCTGCAGTAGTTTTGACAGAAAATTCAACTTGTGAGGTACCAAAACTTCGTTTTTGAGTAATTTAAGTCCAAGTAAAGGTTTAAACATTTGTAAAACATGATTTTGGACTTGTATGAATGAAAAACATGAATGAAAAACCATTTAACAATAGATTTTGCAATTTTGGTAGGATTTTCACCAATAAAAGCATTTTTGGCCTCAAAGGAGGTCATTTTGAGATTTAAGCATATTTTGACCAAACCAATGCATTGAATTACATAAGTATGTCAAAACAAACTTGTTCACATAGATTTTAAGCATATATATCATTAAAGCATACATTTTGTGAACAACATGCCATAAATTCCAACATACAAGTTCTTCATTCTTGCTCATGACATGACATTTTGTGTAAATGACATATTTGATCATTTGAGGCAAGTAAATACATTATCAACACATAGAAAACTTGCTCAAAATACAGATATTCAATAATCTTTTCAAAAATCATAAATCATGCCTTTCATTCAATCATCCAATGCCATTAACCAATTAACAATCATTCAACATGCCTCACAATGCACCAATAATCATCAACTAAGTGCCTCATTGAATCAAACAGATAATTTTAATATATATGAGTTTTGAGAAGATAGAATATAAGCTTACAAAACTCTTTTGCTTGAGAGTGCTTTGCCTTGAATTGTTGAATCCATCTTAGGCCTTTCTTTGAAGAATTGTTGTGATCTTTGCCAAAGATGAATTCCCAAGCTCTTTTTCTTTCTCGTTGGCACAAGCAAACTCCATGAGGATGTGTTGAGCATTTGAACCCCATTATTTCTTTGTAACTTCATGCTCTAACACTTCTACATCAAACAAATTCAAACATGCTTTGGTACCCAAATTTTCTTGGGTCCATGAGAGTTAGTGCAAATAATTTTTGATCCTTTTGGGACCCATTTCAAGCACAATTCATCATTATTTATTGCATGCTTTGGCATCCACATCTTCTTAACTACTCTTCCTCTAAATGTAGTTTTTCTATATGTGCATGCTTGTGAAGAGTGTCCTAGTCTATTGCATAGTGAGCATGTGAGAGATGTATCATGCATAGAATTTTTGCTCACTAAGAAATTCCTAAGATGAGTTTCTTTATGTATTTCATTATATCCTAGCCCATCTTTGTCAAAGAAAGCTCTTTGGGTCTCTAACATATGATCTAGCTTTTGTTGACCCATATAAAACCTAGTAAATGAGTTATGCAAATTTGTATTCTTTTCATTCAACTCATTTATTTCTAAGTTAGCCTCTTCTAATTTCTTTTCAAATTCTAGCTTAGCATTTGTCAAGGCTTCATTTTCTATTTTTAATTTAGTAATGATTTTCTTATATTTGGAGTTCATGCATTGAAATTCATTTGCTAAATCATTAAAGGCATTTTGTAACTCATCAAATGTAAAGTCATTATTTTCACTAGAGCTATTACTAGCCTCATCATCACTAATAGCCATAAAGCATGAGTAGGCTACCTCATCATCTACGTTTTCCTCATCGGAGCTATCACTATCGCTCCATGCAGCCACAAATGCTTTCTTCCTAGGTTTCCTATCCTTTCCTATGTAAGAGGCAATCTAGCTTAGTGTGACCCGGTTCATTACATTCATAACACACTAAGGGGTCTTTTTCTCTCCTACTAGATTCTCCTCATATTACCCCTCTACTTTGGTGCCTCCTATCATTCTCTCTCTCTTTCATTCTCATAAATCTATTAAATCTTTTGGCAAACATTGCCATTTCTTTTTCTTCCTCATTTCCACTCTCATCACTATCATCTTCAATAACCTCATGAGTGGAAGACTTAAGTGCTACCCCTATTTTCTTTGAAGGCACTTCATTTCTTTTCAATTTCATCTCATATGTAAGTAGGGAGCCCATAAGTTCATCTAGAGACAAGGTGTTAGGATCCTTAGATTCTTCTATAGCCGTCACCTTTGCCTCCCAAGATTTTGGTAAGCTATTTAAGATTTTCTTAACCATTTCTAGATTAGAATAGCTCTTGCCTAATGCCTTAAGTCCATTAATTATGTTATTAAACCTAGTGTACATTTCACTCATGGACTCATTTTCTTTCATTCTAAAAAGCTCATAATCATGAGTGAGCATACCTACTTTGGTTTCTTTCACTTGATTTGTCCCTTCATGTGTGATGGCTAATTTGTCCCATACTTGCTTGGCATTCTCACATAAGGAGACTCTATTATATTCATTGGGACCTAATGCACAAAAGAGAGTGTGCGTAGCCTTGGCATCCAATTGTGTCATTTTCATGTCATTTGTGTCCCACTCATCCTCATTCATAGGGACATCTTTTCCATCTACTTTCTTCATTGGGACTTTGGGACCATTAACTATCACTCTCCATACTTCATAATCATTTGATTGGACAAACAACATCATTCTTGTTTTCCAATAAGAGTAATTCTCTCCATTGAAGAGTGGAGGTCTAACTAATGATTGTCCCTCTTCTCCTAAGGGTGTGCCTACATTCAAGTGAGCCATTTATGATCGTTTTGCTCGATAGAGGTTAGTCTAAATCAATCTCGAGCCCAAGCTCTGATACCAATTGTTGGCTCTATAGGCTATACCGAGAGGGGGGTGAATCAGTTTTTACTAACCTTAGGTTCGTTTTTCGGTTCCTCTAAGTTCTCTAGCTTAGATTGATATTTTCTAAGTTCTCTATACTACTCAAGCATGCAATATGAATTCAATTCAATAAGCACAACATAATTGCAAGTAAAGAGATTAGGGAAAGAGAGATTTACACAAGCGATTTATAGAGGTTCGGCGACTTGCCTACGTCCTCTACCTTGAGACGCTCCCAAGGATTTACTCCAAATCCACTATCTTGAATTTGTGATTACAATCCCTCTTTTTCTTAGGCTCAAGAGTAACCTCCCTCTTTTTCTAGGCTCAAGAGAAACCTCCCTCTTTTTCTAGGCTCAAGAGAAACCTCCCTCTTTTTCTAAGGTTAAAGAGAAACCTTCCTATTTTTCAATGCTTAAGAGAAACCTCCCCTTTTACAAGGAATGATTGTGTTTTACAAATGTGTAATCAAAGAAAGGCCTCTAGGTAGGCAAGTGATTACAGAAATTAAGCACAATGAAAAAGCCTATACAAGATTTATGCTATTCTATACAAGAAATATGAGAGTGATAGAAGATATTGAATTCTAGCACTTGAACTCTTTGATTTGCTTGAAGAGATGAAGAAATTGAAGAATGGTATGTCTTGGGTGCTCTCTCTTGTTTCTTCAGCTTCCAAGCCTCTATTTATAGTCCCTTGGATGTATTCTAGCCGTTGGGTGGAGCCAAATCTCGAATATTACCGTTGTCTTACAAAAACTAGCCGTTATAGGCTATTTTCGGGCAAAGGGATCGATCCCTTTCCATAAGGGATCGATCCCTTTTGTCCAGAATCTTGATTCTGGGCTTCAGGGACCTTGGGAAGACTTTTTGCCAAAAAGGGATCGATCCTGCTACAGTGGGGATCGATCCTTTTCTTCCAGAGGGCATTTTTCCTGCACTTTTGGGTTAGAAATGATATGACCTTTGATCCTAATTCAACCCAAAACATTTATAAGCTTTAAGGGAGTTTTTCTTGACTTTCTCAAATGAAAATATTGTCCAAAAACTTATAAGTAATTTTCTAAACTTATATTCAATAATTCTTGAGAAAATTACTTAATATTCAAAACCATTTTATAAAGTATTAAGACCAATAAGAATGTATTATTAAATGATGGTCTTAATGTTTGATATAAACACTTGAAAATGGATTGAGAGAATCATGTGTGATGAGGCAAATTTACAATGTGAATTAAAACATTAAAGCTTACTTAAGTTTTTGTCATTTCAAAATATATATGGCAATTTAAAGCTAACAATATATATAACTTATAAAATTTCAAAATAATTTGACTAAGCCCACCCGGTTAAAACCGGTCAAAATCAGAAATAATTGAACCCGAAATCGAAAAAACCCTAAATTGAAAGTTACCGAAATTGAAAAAACCTGAGACCAAAATAACCAAAAATCGAAAAAACCTGAAACCGGAAAAACCCAAAACTGAAAAAACTCGAAACTAAAATAACCCAAAACCGAAATAACCCAAACTCGAATATAACCAGGACCAAACTAGCCTGTACTGGCCCATTTGCCACCTCATTTACTTCCCCCGTACAATTTACATGTAGTAGTACTATAAATACAATGTTTGAACTTATAAAAGCAAAACAATATACCTCTACGGTCTTCAAGCAACAACCTGAGGGATAGCAGTCAACTCGACTTCCTTAGCAGAACGGAACTACTGCAGATAATCTAAAGGAAGGAAGGAGGGGGTGAGCTTACGCCCAGTAAGAAATTTATATAACAAAGCTAATACTATGTATAGCTATATGCATGTATTTTAAAACATCCAATCAGTTCCATAACGGACATTTTATCGGAAGGATACTATAATCAATTAGGTAACTAGGTTGAGTACGAAAGAATGCTTTAAAGCACCTCACTTGTCCTAGTTCCTAGCTCCAACTATAGAGAGTAAACAATTGATAGTTCGATATGTAGCAGTATGACAACAGTTTTGGTAAACAATTCAGTAATTCAGTCGAAAGACTGTGTACAATCGAAATTCGATAAAACAATTCGGTTGATAAGTTCAGTATTAACATAATCCAAATTCGATAAAACAATTCGGTTGATAAGTTCAGTATTAACGTGGTAAACAGTTTTAAATAAACAATATAATCAGCAGTTTTGTTAAATCTCATTCAGTAACAATATAGTAGTTCAGTTCAATAAAACAGTATAGCGAAGACTAGGCAACACCCAATAGAAATCATGCTATAACAATATCCCAAGAAATGAGAAATAGTAATAATAAAACATATGGCCATAGTCACAATGGTCTCTTTAATGTTCACTGATCAGGTGACAACCGGGACGACTGACGACGTGATCAAGATCAATCAGCAAACAGTACAATAACAATAGCAGTCAATGAGCATGACATACTCAAAGGTCTCTACGAGGCCAAACAGTCTCAAAATAGTTTATAAAACAGTAGGAACAGTTTCTAGAAATCAATTCAATAAATTAAATCTTCAGTCAGTCCTTAAATGCATAAAATTAGAAATAATAGCAGTTCAAGAATAAAAAATTCGATAAATATTCTCATTTCAGATTCCAATGTTCAAATATTTTATTTACATATAATGATGACATTACTACTTATAGGTGTTTAGAAAATCAAGAAAATCAATAAAAACGGTCTTGAAAACTGAGTTACAATTCCAGTGCTCATAAAGACCTATATGTAACTTTTCATTCATTTCTTCCATCAAACTTTAATTTGATTCCAAATATAGTCTATTTTTGGGATTCTAAGATTTAGGGTTCGGTTTACGAAATTTTGGCATCATAATAGTACTTTCGATCTTAACTCTCCTACACGAAAGCACAGTTTAAAACCACAATGCTAGTCTCACAATTTTAATCCCAATCACCCAATGAAATCTTAAAAAACCATTTTCCATCAAAATCAATGCAACACAGTATCCCTACGTCTCTTACATACGTCGCTTACCATTCGGTTTTTGTCGAAATGATCAATAGCACCAATATCCCTCAACTCACTTCTAAGCTGCAAAACACCATGTAAACGCAATCAATTCACCACACTTCAGTTATAAAGAATATTAAACACCCTAAGGCCTACTACATGGCCTACTACATCGCAAATTCGGTCTACATACTGGTGTTAACATTGCAACTATCGTCAAATCACCTCCATTTTTTATTCTGATTGCACTAGCAATCTTGTATTAATTTATACAGTATCCTAGGACCTCAAACAAATTGAATTGAGCATGGTTTCTATGTCCCATTTGCTTGGCCGAATTCCATAAACTAAGCCACACATCTCATTTCAACAATTTAAGCTTGAATTCATGCTCTACACATGTTTTACATTCATTTTAACTCATTTTTATATGAAACAACACCATAATCATAGAGGTACATGCTTGGTCAAAACCTTGGGAGAGAGATTGACATGGTTTTGATTCAATTCAAGGCTAGATACAAGCTTAAACACCTTAAACACATGACAAGAAATCATAAAACCATGAAAACACAAGCTTTCTCTCTCTTTCTTACCTTGGCTGAAACTTGTGGGAGTTCCACACCTTGAATTTGGCCACTTTACCACTTGCTTTTGGTACTAGGTTGTAGAGCACTGAAAACTGTACAGGTTTGGTGAAAACTGTTTTCGGTTTCAATGAAATTTCACTAATGTTTTGGTGACTTTCTCTCTCTTCGAGAAGTTTTGTTAATGCAAGAGTGAGAGAGTGCTGGTGGTGGCCGGTTATGGAAGAAGAAATGAAGAAAAATCTTTTTAAAAATATTCTTAGGGCTAAATTACAAAGATACCTTTATACATTTTTGAAAATTTCAAACACATCCTTATCCTTCTAACTTTAGTTTAAACCCTTTTTTAACTTCCAAATATTCCATTCACTCATAAAATATATGTATTCAACATATTCTAATCATTAGATAAGCCTTCAATCGGGTTTAATTGGTAAAAAGGGTGAAATTACCAAAATATCCCTAACCGTTGAATCGCATAATTTTCTACTTTTTCAAGTGATTCAGTCTATCAATCAACATGATATAAAACTTTATCACATGAGGATTTACCAATAACTCTCAGTTGGTCAAAAGTCAACTTAGATTGATTGTTATTTACGATTGTTTTTTAGACTTATGTATTTAATTGTCATTTTTGAAATTGTTACACGTTTTTCGAAACGTGCACAAACAAATAAATTTTAAGATGCAAATTCTTACCATATCATTATTTTGCTATGCATATCAATACTGTAGGGTTGTATCTCCTTCAGAGCAATAGATGTCCTAGTAGGGCCCACATCCAAATCTTTGTTATACCTACGAAATATATAATATATAAATAGCTATGAGACATGTTAGTTATCCTATCTTCATTTACAGTATGGAACAGCGATAGGAAAGGTGAATCTCACAAAAAGAGATAAAGGATTCCTTTCTATCATCACTTGTCTCAAGTGTATTCCTTCCAAGATCTAAAGTGTATCAATTTGCCTTGTAAAGATATTTGTAATCCATTTGTAAACCCACTCTAAATCTGTAAAGGGGAAAGTGCCTTTAAGATGCTATATTTGTAAGTAAGGTTTAGGTAGATTAAAGGTTTGCTTTTTAAGCCAGAAACGGAAGCACTTGTAAAGTTTGCTCCTTCAATCAAAAAAAGAATATTTGTAAAGGTTACTTCCCTAAGCCTTGAAAAGGGAAGGTGTAGGTTACATCCTTCAGCTTGTAAAAAAGAGATAGGTTTAGGTTATTCTTGAGCCTAGAAAAAAGGAAGGTTATCTCCTTGAGTCTGCAAAAGGGAGAAAGGTTGTAACCCTCAGTATTGAATTTGGTGAAAATTCTTAGGATGGTCTCAAGATAGAAGATATAGGTAAAGGTGTTGAACCTCTATAAAATCGAATGTGTACAGCTTTTCTTCCTTACAGTTTTACTTTCTTTACTGCATTATTGTTTTGTTTATCATCTACTTGCATATTGTGTAGTTAGTATAGGAGGAACTTAAGTTAGAAAGACTTTATTTAGCAAAGAACTCAAAACTGATTCACCCCTTCTTGGTTAGTAGTGAGCTAACAATTGGTATTAGCGCAAGGCTTTAGTGAATAGGTTTAACCACCTTAGAGTGTAAATGATCCTTAGAAATTACTCATTTCAATGTAATAAACCCCACAACCTTACATGGTAACTCTACCATTAAACCTTCATGTTTAATGGTATAAACTAATCCTATTAGAAAACAAGAATAATGCTTTTCATAAAGGCAGATGATTATGAAGTAAATGACAAAAGGTTCAGACATCCCAAAGGTCATAGAAAATAAAGAGCTGATTGAAACGGAGAATGAATGGGATGAGAATGATTTAAGATAGCACAACTGAATGCAAAAGCAATACATATCTTGTTTTGTGCTTTAGGACCTAGTCAATATAATAGAGTTTCTTTATATGATAATGCAAAGAAAATATGGGACAAATTGGCAATTACGCATGAAGAAACCAATCAAGTAAAGGAGACGAAGATCGAGATGTTAACCCGGTATTATGAGAAGTTTAGAATAAAACCCGATGAGTTAATAGTTGAAATGTGAAATAGATTTACGGACATAGTCAGTGATCTCAAAGGGTTAGGCAATACTTATTCAAACATAAAAATGGTCAAGAAGATATTGAATAGCCTCCCCAAGTTATGGGAAGTAAAAGTGATCTGCAATTAAAGAATCTAAGGATCCCAATACTCTTTGCATATATGAATTAATAAGATCATTTCTTACCTATGGGATGAAATTGAAAATGAGTGAAGAGCCTTCAAGTAAGAACCTAAGTATAGCTTTAAAATCCTCAACTAGTGAGGACACTAGGTTAGAAAAAGATAACTTTAAAAATGAAGAACTAGACTTAACAATGCTTGCTAAAAAGTTTAACAAATTTATGAATGATAAAGCTAAGGGGTTAGAAAGAAAAACATTTGGAAAAGAGACTTCTAGGGGGAATCTAGTGCTAAGGATGAGAGTTTTATAATATATTTTGAGTGTAATAGATTGGGACACATTAAAGAAGATTGTATCACTCTTAGGAAGAGAAATGAAAAGAAACCAAGGGGGAAAGCCATGTTTACAATGTGGAGTGACAGTGACCAGTCCGAGAATGATGAAGAAAACAAAGTTGCAAACTTATGCTTCGTGGCCGATAAAGAATCTCATGATTCTTCTAATTTTTGTGAGACAAATAATTACTCATTTAAGGAGCTACAAGATGCCTTTAAAAAATTGGCAAATGCGTTAAAAGTTTAGAAAGATATACCCAAGTTAAAAAGTGAGAATGAAATCTTGGCTAAAGCTAAAGTTAAGCTAGAAAGAAAATTAGAGAACCTTAATTCAGAAAATGAATAGTTAGAAACAGAATCCAAATTTACATAATTATTTCTCGAGATTTTTATGGCATAACAAAAACTTGATCAAATGTGTTAGCTTTAAATTGACATATGTATTTTGAAATGACAAAAACTTAAGTAAGCTTTAATGTTTCTCTCATATTGTAAATTTGCTTTATCACAAATGATTCTTTCAAACCATTTTAAGTGTTCTTATCAAACATTAAGACCATGATTTAATTGTATATTCTTATTGGTCTTAACATTTTACAAAATGATTTTGAATATCTTTATTAAGTAATTTTCTCAAGAACATATTGAACACAACTTTAGAAAATTACTTAACAAGTTTTTACACCAAGTCTTTAGTTGAGAAAGTCAAGAAAAACTCTCACAAAATTCTAAAATGTTTTGGGATGAATTAAAATCAAAGTCCACATCATTTCTAACCCAAATTAGCCTAGAAAAGTGCAGGAAAAGCATGAGGGTTCGATCTCCCATGTTGAGGGATCAATCCACGAATGGCAGAATGCTCCCAGGAAGCAAAAGGAAGCATGTGATCGATCCCCTAAGGGAAGGGATCGATCCCTTCATGGCAAAATGCTTTGGAGGCGTGCAATGAAGCATAGGATCGATCCCTTAACACGTGAAAAGCCTCCAACGGCTAGTTTTTGTGAGATACAATTGTAACTTTCGTTTTTGGCTCCAACCAACGTTAAGAATACGTCCAAGGGATTATAAATAGAGGCTTGGAAGCTTAAGAAAGAAAAGAGTAGCTAAGACATATCATTCTTCAGTTTCTTCATCTTCTCCAAACATCTCAAAGATTACAAGAGCTAGAATTCAATATTTTTCATTACTCTCAACATCTTTGTATTTCATAGCACAAATACTTTACAGTTTATTTTCTTGAGCTTAACATTTTTAATCATTTGCCTATCTAGAGGCCTTCTTTGATTACACTCTTTGTAAACCCAACCATATATTGTAAAGGGGAGAGAACCCTTGAGTGTTATATTGGGTAGATAAGGTTTACTCCTTGAGCCCGGAAAAAGAAAGGGATTGGTTTCTCTTGCTCCTTGAAAAAGAGGGATTGTAAATACAAATTCAAGATTAGTGAATTTGGGGAAAATCCTTGGGAGCATCTCAAGGTAGAGGACGTAGGCAAGGTTGCCGAACCTCTATAAATTACTTGTGTACATTTCTCTTTCCCTTCTCTCTTTATTTACTTACAACTAAATTGTGTTTATTGTATTGAATTTGAATTGCATACTTGCATAGCTTAGAGAACTTAGAAAACATTAATATAGGCTAGTGAATTTAGAAGAACCGAAAAACGAACTTAAGGTTAGTTAAAAACCGATTCACCCCCCTCTCGATATTGTTATAGAGCAAACAAAATGCTAAAATCTCCAAAAGCTTTCTTTGAAAAAAAATGGACTTAGATACAATCATATTAAAAAAGAATCACAATTGAAGAATTTCCTTGTTAAAGAGAAAGAAGTCCAATGCACTTTTTCTAGGTGTAGCTATTATCATAGGATCAATCATAGTGAATCTAGTTGTAGATTTCGCAAAGCTACATTTATAAGCAAAATAGTTAAGAAAATTTGGATTCTAAGGCATGCAATAAATTCCACTGTTGAATTATCTTATTTTTTGCATAATGAAACCATAATTGTTAGCACTAACCAGCAAAGACCTAAGAAAATCTAAGTACCAAAATGCAAATAAGTTTATGTGCTGCAGGTGTGATGAAGCCCAAGAATTATAGAAGAATAGAATGAAAATGCTTACATCACAAAGCATTAAGAAGAAGAGGCGTAAAAAGAAAAAGCTTAAGGAATGCACAATGACATTGTGCCTTTTTTACAAGAACACTATGAGGAAAGATCTACTCTCATGAGTATATGATAAAAAGAGTAAGGAGGTACTGTGGTGGTTCTTAATAAAAAAAAGGGTTCTTGTAAAATATATTAAACTAATTAAGGACATGTATGGATGTACAAGGACACATGTGAAGACATAGAGAGGGCAAACAAGTGAGTTTCTTGTCACAGTAGGATTACATCAAAGATCAGCATTAAGTCTATTCTCGTTTGCGGTAGTAATGGACGAACTGACAGAATCCATCAAGGATAAAGTACATTGGTGTATGATGTTTGTAGATGATATTGTCCTGTGTACTAAGACTAGAGTGGAGATTAGCGTAAAGTTGGAACTATGAAGACAGATGCTAGAATCAAGGGAATTCAAACTAAGCAAAATGAAGACTGAATACATAGAATGTAAATTTAGTTTGAACAAAAAGGAAAAGCAGAATGTAGTAATGTTAGATGGGGTGGCGATACCTAATTAGGACCATGTTTGATATTTAGGGTTGATAGTATGGATAGATGGAGAGATTGATGGTTAAAAATTCTTGTATAGAGTAACTGGAGAAGTGCTACAACTGTTCTATGCGGTAAAAAAAATTCTTGTATAGTTAAAAGGCAAGTTATACAGGATAATTGTTAAACTAACATTGTTATATGGTAGTGACTGTTGGGAGAATAAGAGACTACATATACAAAAGATTAGTGTAGTAGAAATACGAATGTTGCAATAGATGTGAGGATATACAAGAAATGATAAAGTAAGAAATGAAGACATCCGTAAGATGGTTGGAGTGGTACCTATTGAAAACAAGATGTGTGAAAGTCGTTTACATTGGTTTGGATATATACGACGTAGACCTATAAATGCTCCAGTTAGGAGAGTGGAGGCTATGAATAATAAAAAGAAGGGTCAAGGCTAGAGGAAGATTGAAAAAGACTTGAAAGGAAGTAATTCGAAAAGATATTAAGATATTAGAGTTAGATGAACACATTACCTTGAATAGGAATGTGTGAAGGAGTATTCTGTAAAATTTATTCATATACATAAACACACATTCAGGATCTCCTAAAACTAAATATCTCATGCTTTTTACATAATATAAAAATTATATGCATACATTTGTTTGCTGTAGGCATTAATGAAGAAGAAAAGGAAGTTCTGTAGTAGTAAACAAGTTTCTCTCTCTTGCTCTATTTTTCTTTAGTTTATGATGTAGATAGAGTACCGTACCTTCTAAGAGAGACAAAGAGAGAGGACATGTTTTTATTTTAATTAAAAACTGCCACTTCCAATCATGTCCATCATGTGAGTGGATGTGGGTCCTAAAATTTAGGGATAGTGGCTTATTAAAAATAACTTCTCAAAGATTTTAATGAGCCACACATAATAGATGCAGGTTTATCTTACATTCCCCAACTTGGCTCAATTAAAATCTTTATAATAGAAGTTAATCTATTATCTCCTATCATAATACCATAACATAAAAACAGTTCAACGTGAGTTATGGTAGTCATGTTCTAATTTGTAAAACACTCCCTTCCATCTACTACAACACTTGCAATTTGTTATATTAGGCCTTTAAAATATCATCGTATTATAATTTCATTATGGTCCATAATAATTACTTGTTAAGTCATTTCCTGTTAACATCAAACAATAATGTACACATAACATCATAGAACAAGAAAATATAATAGTATCAAAAACATATCATTGAGCTCAAAGTGTCACTACAAAACATCATTACAATCAAGACCCATTCTAAGAACATGTTCCTTAAATTACTTGGGTTGTAAACCTTTCGTTAATGGGTCAACAATTATGATATCTCTACTAATGTGTTGAATGGGCACCGTTGGTCTCTGAACCTCCTCCTTAATGGCAAAATATGCTTGGCACCTTTAGAGTACTTGTCTTTCTTGGAGAAGAATATTACCGTGTAGTTATCACAATAAATTTTCACGACTTGGTAATGGTGTCAACAACTAAGCCACAAATTTTGCTTCCATTGTGGATGAAGCAATGACAGTCTGTTTTGCACTTTTTCATGAAACTACCCTTTTAGTTAAAAGAAATAGATAACCAAAAGTGGACTTCCTACTATTAAGACATCTAGCAAAATCTGAATCTATGTATCCGACTACCTCTACTTGATTAGATCTCTTATATGTGAGCACGTAATTCTTTATTCCTACCAGGTACGTCAAAACTTTCTTTACAACCTTCCAGTTATCAATTCTAGGATTACTTTGATACCTACCTAATATTCCGATCGAAAAACTTATATCTGGTCTAGTACAGGTCTATAGGTACATTAAGCTTCCAACAACAGAGGCATAAGGAATTGATTTCATTTCCTTTCGTTCCAATTCATTCTTTGGACACTACATGAGACTAAATTTATCACCCTTCTGAATGGAAACAACCTCATGTGAACATTTACTCATATTAAACTTTTAGAAAATTTTGTTGATATATGCTTTTTGATCTAGGCCTATTATTCCTTCTGACCTTTTTCGGAATATTTCTATTCCAATCACATAAGAAGCCTTTCCTATATCTTTCATCTCAAAATTCTCAAAAAGAAAATCTTTAGTTTCATGCAATATACTTAAGTCATTTGCTGCAAGCAAAATATCATCAACATATAAGACTAAAAAAAATAAACTTACTCCTATTGATCTTTTGGTATCTACAACGATCAACAATATTTTTCTTAATACCAAAAGATGTAATAATGGCATTGCTTGTTTTAGTCCATATATTGACTTCTTAAGTTTACACACCTTTAACCTTTACTTCTTATGGAAAAACCTTCAAGTTGATCCATATAAACTTCCTCCTCTAGATCTCTATTCAGAAAGGTAGTTTTCACATCCATTTGATGTAACTCCAAATCATATTGAGCCACTAAGGTACTAGCGAGTGACTTGTCCGCAAAACTTATATATTCCTTAGCATTCTCAATTTGTGGAATCGTAGTCTTAATGTTGTTAGCAATTGTCATTCTTAGAAACTTTAAGCACAATCTATTGCTTTTTTCCCATGCAGCATGATGTGACTTCTCTGCCTCACTACTTGTATCCTTAATAGCAACAGGCTTTTAGTGAATGAAAGCTAAATCGAGATCCAAAACCCCTAAGTGGAAATCTACTTGCTCTCACCATTCTAAGAAGTTCATGCCATTAAACACAACAATAGATGACACATGCAAATTAATTACAATAACTGCAAAACAAAACAAATAAACCTCACTTTTAATTATAATGACCTCATTAAAACAAACAATAAGATATATAATAGTTCTCCTTTGGTAGATACTACAATATACATGCACTAATAAACATAACAAAAAATATAAAGTAAATTTCCTTTCGATAAATTTTACAATAAATTTTTCTTTAAATGAGTTAAATGTATAAACTTTAAGGGGCCGTTTGGTTCGGGGAATTTAAGATTACCGGGATTATTAAATTACCGGAATATTATTTTACTTAACGAATTACTGGAAATATTAGATTCCTGTGTTTGGTTGTATTGGTGGGAATATAAGATTTCTGTGTTTGGTTAAAGGAAAGTAAGAGGGTCAAATTATTTATTTTACTATAATACCCTCCATATTATTAGTTGATGTAGAGTGAATAACACTTGAAATAAATTATATTTAAATTAATTACTTATTTATTTAATATACTTATTTATTTATTTATTTATTTTGCCCCCTTTTTATAAGGTTTTTGTTATGTAAATTATTTTGATATAACAAACTATTACTATATTAAATTGATTTTGATTAATCAAAAATCATAAGGTCCATCTTATTATTGGTCCATTTGATTTTAAATTCATTTTTCTCTTCATCAAAATAAGAAAAAAACATGGTTGTAATTGTCGTAACGGTTTCGCGCTTGACGATTTTGGAAATATGTTTAAAAACAAAAGGGAATCGCCACCAATCTTTTTAACTAAGTGTGATTGGCCACCTAAAATATTTATCTTTTTAACAAAATCTCAAAATTAATTAAGTTTTATTAAAAAGACAATTTTTGGTCTGCGAAAACAAAATCGGATCCGGGAGTACGGTTACGCGTGGGGAAGGATTAGCACCCCCACGACACCCGTTAAAAAACGGTACCATAATAATCATGTATCATCCTTTGATTTTAATGAAATGGTCTTAATTTAATATTTAAAATTAATTTCTATTTTTATTGCAATTTTTTAAACATATTTATCATTTATTAAAATCATTTTTTGTTTTTGAAAAAAAAAGGTTAGATTTTATTTATCGAAAATGAATGTGAACCCTTTTGTATTGAATAATTAAATCGAATACTCCAATACTTTTGGCAGCATTTGAAATAATTTTCCTCACCTAGAGATTTCTTAAGAATCACTACTTGTGACTTCTATAGAATCTCATCCTTGGTAGAGCTCACATTATTTGGAAATTAAATGAATGCATATGATGCAAACAAATAATATATGATGCAAATGAATTTTTAATTTTAAATTTCATTATTTATTTGTTGATTTATTTATTTCTTTGTTTTTAACAAAACTTATTCATTTTCATTTTTAATAAAAATTTAAATTATTGAAAAATCATACTACATATTCCAATACTTTTGGCAACATTTAATACGACTCTTCTCACCTAGGAATCAGCTAGGAATCACTACTTGTGACTTTCGTAACATCCCATCATCGAGACATTTTATTCAATTAATTTTAATTTTATTATTAATTTTAAAAATTCAATTTTATTTTCAAAAATTTAAATTATTGAAAAATCATACTAAATACCTCAATACTTTTGACAATATTTAGTACGACTCTTCTCACCTAGGGATCAGCTAGGAATCACTACTTGTGACTTCCGTAACATCCCATCATCGGACATTCATTTTATTAAATTTAAAATTTATCATTAATTTTCCTTTTTTATTTTCTTTTAAAAACATGTTTATTTTTATTTTTAACAAAAAATTAAATTATTAAAAAATCATACTAAATATTCCAATACTTTTGGCAACATTTAGTACAACTCTTCTCACCCAGGGATCAGCTAGGAATCACTAGTTGTGACTTCCGTAGCATCCCATCATTAGACAATTTATTCAATTATTTTTTTATATTGCATAATAATATAACAAAAAAAACATTTATGTAATCTATCTACTAGCCCTATGTCTTTCTAAATTAACTATTCAACACAAGTTATAATCCACACATTTTCATATAATAATAATAATAATAACACACTAATAATAATGATAATAATAACAACAAAGCAAACACAACAACACAACAACAACAACAACAATAACAACAACAACAACAACAACAATAATAATAATAATAATAATAATAATAATATATAATAATAATAATATCAATAACCAAAATTACTAAAATTCAAAAAAATATACCTAAATGGTCTTGGGCTTTAGAAAACCCAAGGAAAACTTGCAAAATGGCCCAGCAAAGGCAGCCCAAGAGGGGCCTAAAATTCGTGGGTCGGAGCCCTGCAGTAGAGGCCCAAAATTGGCAGGCCGGATCGGGTCGGGTCAACGAAGTGTTCCCGGATCAGGCTAGGCTGGCATGCGGGTCGACTGGCTACGGGTCGGGCGCACGGATCCCGGGTCGCGCGCGGGTCATTTGGCTTCCAAAACTAGGGATGTAAACGGGTCGGGTACCCGCCAGATTTGGGATACCCGAACCCGAACCCGATTAACTTTAATAATACCCTAACCCGATTAACTACCCAATTATTTTTATTTATGCTACCCGAATCCTAACCCTATAAAATATAAATACTCGTTTAACTACCCGAACCCGTTTAACTACCCGTTTATTAAGTCAAAGTTTGATTTTTAAATTTAAAATTAAAATTAATTTAAGAATAACTTAATTAAAACATTATATTAATAAATTTAATTTAACTCATAAAAATAAATTAAAGTTAAAAATCATAATTATAATATATAATGATTTAATTTAATTAAATAAAATATTAATAATAAATAATTTATATATAAAAAATATAAGTATTATATTAATTAATTATTATTTATAATCGGGTTCGGGTAGCGGGTACCCTAAGGTAACTACCCGAACCCTACCCTAACCCGTGACGGGTAGTAATTTCACTACCCGAACCCGATTATACACTACCCTAATCCTACTTAAACGGGTTGAGTAGCATCGGGTACCCGTTTATAGGGTACCCATAGCCATCCCTATCCAAAACGGTGCGTTTTGCACCTCTATAAAATGCCCCTTTTTTAATTTCTTCATTTCTGATTGATTTTCCCAAAAAAAATCCCAAAAACCCTCTGAAAATTTCTCTCAACTCCTCAGCTCTTTCGATCAGCAACCACCGCATCGGTCGTCGTGGACGGCCGCACTCCGGTCGACGGAAACCTTCCCGTAAACCTAAAAACACCCCACTCCTCCCCCTCCACTCCGATATAACCTCCGTTTACCCTAAAAATCCCTCTAACCCTATAAATCTAACTCAGGCCGAGAGCCTCTTGCCTTTTTCTTTTTTTTTTGTTTTCTCTGTTTTTTTTTGTTGATGGTTTTGGCTATTGAGGTTGCCATGTTTTGCTTGCTTTCATTTTTTTTTTTTGCAAGTGGTAGGGACTTAGATCTCAGATCTAGGATCCCGAGGTCCTCGAATTCTAGGGTTTCTAGATCTGGGCTAAGGGGTTTGGTTTTTGGTTGTGTTTAGGTTGCTGGTTTTGTGTTTTACAAGTGTTAGGGGTGCTTAGATTTTAGATCTAAGTTTTGGGGCTCTCGGGTTCTAGGGTTTCTAGATTTGGGTTGGGGTTTGGTTTCTTTCAGTGTAGGTGGTTGGAGGCTTTGGGGTTATGTGGTGTTGGTAGTGGTGATGGCGATGATGATAGCTTGGTGATGACGGTGATGATGGTGGTGAGTGGTGACTGGACGGTGAGTGGGGGCTGGACGGTGGTGATTGGCTGGTTTTTTAGTATTTCTGAGTCTGAAGTCTCCAAAAATTGAAGGAAAAACCTGAAGAAAATCTAGTCGTTTTAAACGAATTCAGGATCAACCTTTGATCCGAAGGGTTAGAACCAATCTAGGTTCTTCTTATTGTTTTCCAGATCTCCAAGGCAGTGTCAGGATGGGATGGATTGCTTGGGAAGATGAATTTTGGGTGGCAACCAAGACCTAGGGGGAAGGGTTAGAACTGTCGGCGGTTGGAAGGGCTGATAATAATAATAATAATAAATAATAATAATATTAATAATATAAATAATAACAATAATAATAATAAAAGAAGGAAAAAATAATAATGCTAATAATAATATAATAATAATAATGGGACAAAATTAGGTGTCAACAGCTGCCCCTCTTTGCTCATAGCTGAGAATCAGGAATAGAGCAAAGATAAAAGACAACAATTTTGTCCGGCTTATGACCTAATCTTCTTTCTTTTTTTTCTTTCTTCTTTTTTCTTTTTCTCCTCTTTTTTTTAAAATTTTTCTCCTCTTTTTTTTTTTTAATTCTTCTTGTAAAAGTGCTCCTCCTACAATAGAGGCATTGAAACTTTGAAATTCTTCCTGAAACGTGCTCCTCTTGTAGCAGAGGCGATGAAACTTTAAAATTCCTTTTTTTTTAAATGTGCTTCTGTTGCAGCAGAGGCGATGAAACTTTAAAATTCCTATTCTTTTTTCTTTTTTTCTTCTCTTTTTTTTTTTGAAATGTGCTCCTATTGCAGCAAAGGCGATGAAACTTTAAATTTCTTCCTTAAATGTGTTCCTCTTACAACAGAGGTAATGAAACTTTGAATTTCTTCCTGAAAACTGCTCCTCTTGCAGCAGAGGCGATGAAACTTTAAAATTCTTTCTTTTTGAAATGTGCTCTTCTTGCAGCAAAGGCAATAAAACTTTAAATTTTCTTTTCCTTTTCTTCCTTTTTTTTTTGCTCCTCTTGCAGCAGAGGCAATGAAACTTTAAAATTCTTCCTGAAAATGTGCTCCTCTTGTAGCAGAGGCGATAAAACTTTAAAATTCTTCTTTTTTAAAATGTGCTCCTCTTGCAGCAGAGGCAATGAAACTTTAAAATTCCTTTTTTTTTTAAATGTGCTCCTCTTGCAGCAGAGGCGATGAAACTTTAAAATTCTTTTTTTTTTAAAGTGCTCCTCTTGCAGCAGAGGCCTTGAAACTTTAAAGTTTTAAAATATACCTTAAAAGATTTCACATTCGAATACCTAGAAAACTTTGTTTCGGAGATTCACATCCGAAGGTTTGATTTGGAGATTCACATCCAGAATTTTATTCGAAGATTCATATTTGGAATTTTAACTCTGATTTTCATATCCAAAATTTTAACTCAGAGATTCACATCCAAAAATTGAACTTGGATTTGGAGATTCACATCCAAAAGTTTTAACTTTAATTTAGAGATTCACATCCGAAATTTTAACTTGGAGGTTCATACCCAATATTTTAACTTGGAATTCAGAGATTCACACTTGAAATTTTGACTTGGAGATTCACATCCAAAATTTTGAAATTTGATTTGGAGATTTACATCCAAAATTTTAACTTAGAGATTCACATCCAGAAATTTGACTTTGATTTAGAGATTCACATCCAAAATTTTGATTTGGAGATTCACATCCAAAATTTTAACTTGGAGGTTCACATCCGAAAAGTTTGACTTGGAATTTGATTTGGAGATTCACATCCAGAATTTGATTCGGAGATTCACATCCGGAATTTTAACTTTGATTTGGTTTGGAAATTCACATCCAAAGATTTGATTCGGAGATTCACATCCGAAGATTTGATTTTAACTTGGAGATTCACATCCAAATATTTAGTTTGGAGATTCACATACGAAGATTTGACTTGGAGATTCACATCCAGAATTTTAACTTTGATTTGGAGATTCACATCCAAAATTTTAACTTGGAGATTCACACCCAATAATTTAACTTGGAGATTCACATCCAGAATTTTAACCTTGATTTGGAGATTCACATCCAAAATTTTAACTTGGAGATTCACACCCAATAATTTAACTTAGAGATTCACATCCAAAGCTTTGATTCGGAGATTCACATCCAAATCGAATTTTCCTATCTTAAAATTCCTTATCTTGATTTTTTCTTCAATTTCATCTTTAGATCTTATGTTTAATCTCATTTCAAATTTAATCTCAAACCTCCTTTTTAAAATATAACCCTGAACCTTCTTCTTCTCCTTTTTTTTTTAACCTTCTTTTTCCTCTTTTTTTTTTCAACTTCAAGATCTTATTCTTCCAACCTCATATTCTAATCTTGCATTTCCTTGACAAGGATACATTCAGGAACTCAATTTGAGGATTTGCATTGAAAATTCCAAATGTAAACTTTAATATAGAGATTCGCATCTTAAATTCAGAGATTCTCATTTAAAATTTTGAGTTGGAGATTCACATCCAAATATCCATTTTAGAGATTCGCAACCAAAATTTCAAAGATTCTCGTCTGAAAATTTGAGTTGGAGTTTCACATCCAAATATTAGATTCGGAGATTCACATCTAAAAATTTGATTCGGAGATTCACATCCGAAATTTTAACTTGGAGATTCACATCCAAAATTTTAAGTTGTTTCGGAGATTCACATCCAAAGGTTTAACTTCGAATTCAGAGATTCACACCCAAAATTTGGATTTGGAGATTCACATCCAAATATTCATGTTGATTTGGAGATTCGCATCTAAAGATTCAGTGATTCTCACATAAAATTTTCAGAAATTTGAGTTGGAGTTTCACATCCAAATATTCATGTTAGAGATTCACATCTAAAATTTCAGAGATTCTCACCTGAAATTTTAGGTGGGAGATTCACATCTAAATATTGAAGTTAGAAAACTTTTTAGTTTCTTGATACATCATCCTTTTAAAACTTTTCACTTAAAAAACAATCTTCTCATCTTATCCTAAAATTTTCAAAATCCGGCTTCCTTCCTTTTTTCTTGTGTTTTGCCCCTCTTTTTTTCTTTTGATCAAGAATGTACAAACTTTGTTACTTATAGGTGAAATTTTCATTTGTCTTCCTTTTTTTTTTTGAATGTATGTGATGAATGCAATGCAAATGTTAGGAAATAGGAAAAAAGAAAAAAGAAAGGGAAAGAAAAGGAAAAATAAAAGAAATTAAAAGTTGCAGTAACAAGATTCACAAGACCATCATTCTCACCATTTTTGAATCTTTTCAAATCGTTAGCTTCCATACATCTACTAATTTCACGAAACACCATTGATTCTTGTTCATTTTTCACCATTTGATCATACATTCATATTTTTTGGTGCACCGACAAACCTTCCCATGGTTCTCATCTGTTCTTTCTCCACCCCATATCATTTCCAACTTTTCTCTTCTGTAATGCATTGGGCTTTCACAAACAATGTCAATCACTTATTTATTGTCATTTCAATTTTATAATGAATGCAATGCCATCACATTTCTTTCAATAATCATGAGTATGCAGATTGGTTAAAATTTGAAGGAAAGACATTTACGATGAAGTAAACAAGAACAAGTTTAACCAAGAATAATAGGCAATTTCCTGAGGCCGAGAGAAGGTAACAATGTCTAACAATGAATATTCAATCGATCTTGATAAACTAATCTAAGATTTTTCCAAAATTCTATTTAATTGACATTCTAATCATTTTGGTTTCATCAATGCTTTGCCCCCTTACTTCATGAAATCTTCAAACAATACTGGTTTCCTTTATAAAAGGCTATCTTCCCGAGATTTCGGCCAAATCTTCCGTTCTTCTTTTGACACAAATCGCCCTTTCGGGTTTTCAACTTGAGCCCTCCCTTATTCCCCTTCTTTTTTTTCTTTTTTTTTCATCTTTTTTTTTTAGCCTTTTTTTTCTCGTTTTTCTTCTTTTTTTATTTTTTTCATCATTTTTCCTTTTTACATTTTCATTCTTCTTCAAGGACCATATTTATTCATAATCAACACACTTATCGAGCTCAAAATCATGAACTTGTAACACATCTAAGCTCAATATATGATTTCTTAACTCAAGCATTCAAGTTTGATCAAAATGGACTTTTAAGATATGTAATGTAGGCCATTGTCTAGGGTTTTGAAAGAATGGATAAACAAGCCTAAAATACGTGTTTTAGGGGTTTCAAGCCATAGGATCATTTTTTATCATATTGAGAATTTTAGCATTTTACCCCCTTCTTCATTTATTCTTTTTTTGTTTCTTGTTTCTCTTTCCATTCTTTTCCATTCACTTTCTTTTTTCTTTTGATTCTCTCTTTTCCTCATTTTCATCATCATTCATTTCACATTTTTTTTGTTTTTTGTTTTTTTTTTTTGAGGAATTCAAGCATGAAGATATATTTATCTCAGTTTTACCCCCCAATGTGGAGGGTGATCCTTGGCAGGTTTCTTTGAAAAACATATATAACTATAAGGCTCAAAGGGGTAACAATGGACAATTTTTCTCTTATGTGAAGGGTAAACCAAAGATGGCCATTTCTCATTTCAAACGTAAATACTTTTATCAAAGAATTATTTATTGAGCCAACACATTCTTGTGAAAAATCTACTATTAAGTTGCACCTCAATTCTGACTTTCCTTGTGTACACTTCAACGATTGATTTCAACATTCCCATCGATCAAGGGGGACAAAATTGTCAATACAAATAGAATTTTAAAGTTCCATCCCAGATTATTATCATAATCAACTTCATATTCATCATTTAACAACAAAATTGGGTAAATTATGGAAGTTAATAAAAAAAAAGGGCAAAATATAGGCAAATGCACAAAAGAACATAAGATTTCGAAGGGGAGAGAAAAATGTAATGAAAATGCATCAGTTACTTTGTTGAAATGACAAAAAATAAATGAAAGTCAATACACAAAAAGCGCTTTTCAGTTCATGAGCATTACAAAAGGAAACAACTTCACACCACCATGAATGACCAACCAAAGAGTCTTCTTTTGCAATCATACTGTAGCGTGGTTAACCTATTCTTTCTTTTGTCCCAAAATCCAACAAACCAAATCTAATCAAACTTTGCACCTTATGCTTGAAAGCAGGGCAACTTTCTATTGAATGACCCATATTTCCACTATGATAGTCACACCGAGCATTTGGGTCATACCACTCTGGATATGGAGGTTCCAAAGGCTTTTAATTGGACTGGGGTAACAAGCTGGTTCTCGATGAGGTATTGAAATACTTTAGTGTAAGACCAAGGAATTGGATCAATGTCGGTCCTTCTCCGTTTGTTTCGAGATCCTCTTTGGTTGCTTTGGGTAAGTGTAGGTGTTTGGAGACCCATTTGGCAACTAGACTGCGGGATTGGTTGACGAACATTCAAGCTCGGAGAGGTATTATTTATGGTGGGGTAATAGGTTTGGTACATTGGATAAGGATGACATGGAGTAAAGTCTCCGACATATAGGCCCCCATAATTCATAGCATGAACATCTCCTCCATTCCCCGATGTATCACCTTTTCTTGCATTCATGGCATCATCTCCTACAAGCTTGCCACTCTTGATTGCATTCTCTATTATTTCACCAGAAATTACCATATCTGCAAAATTCTTGGTGGCATTACCGACCATCATTTCATAAAACGGTGCAGGGAGTGTATTGACAAATAAGATGGCGGTTTCTTTCTCTGTGAGGGGAGGTTGAACCTAGGCAACTACATCCCTCCATCTTCGAGCATATTCTTTAAAGCTCTTCTCATGCTTCTTCTTCATGCCTTATAAGGACAAGCGGTCTGGTGCCAAATCTTCAATGTGCTTGTATTGAGTGATAAATGCCTGGGCTAATTCTTTCCATGAATGGATATGGGCTCGATCTAGTTGGGTGTACCACCAGGCAGCTGATTCGGTAAGATTATCTTGAAAAATATGCACCAATAATTCATCATTCTGAGCATAAGCAGCCATTTTTTGGCAATACATCTTGATATGAGTTGTCGGGCATTTGGTCCCATCGTACTTTTCAAATTCTAGAACCCTGAACTTCGGTGGGATAACTACGCCCGGTACCAAACAAAGCTCGTTTGCATCCCAAGAACCATATAAATCCATCCCTTCGATAGCTCGTAACCTTTCTTCAAGGAGATCTAACTTCGTTTGAGGCTCTAAGTTCTCTTTCACTGTTGATGCACTCGTCTTCAATTTCTCTTGTTCTCTAGAATTATCCGAATCATGGATATAGATTGGGTCTGATGGGTTCCTCCTGGGGTTTGGAATGTCATGCCTCGAAAATGGCGTATGCTGTGAAGTATGGACTTGAGTAGTTACTTCCTGTGCTGGTTCCTTTCCTTTACTCATTTTGGTCATCATCTCCATCATTGCAGCCAACTGCCCTTTCATCTCTTCTTGCGCCTTTTCTATTTTCTCCATTCGACTAGCCTGTCCTTCTTCCATGGTCTAAGCTTGTGAGAGTCCTGAATTACTTTGTAATCTTTGGTGGTCAAGAAGTCTTGAACCTTATTACCACAATTTTCTAATTAGAAATTCATATTATTATCTTACCTTTGTCTAAAAAAAACCTTTCTCTCATTTCTTTCAAAAAATTTTGGAACAAACAAATTTTTTGCTTCTTTTTTTTTTTTAAATGAAGAGTATTGGCATGTTTACTAAAGTATAACAAGTATACAATGTGAATTTTATGAAAATCATGTTATTTGTATATGTATGCAAATGATATGTATGACAAAATCTATGAAATGGAATAATTTTTCTTCTTCTTTTTCTCTTTTTTTTTGGTTAGTTTGCATAACTTTCTTGATTTTACATGTTAGGTGTTTAGGTCTTCACTTTAACCAAATCTTAGGGAGGAATAATTTCAACGAAAATAATCAATCAATAGCACATGTACACAAATTTGATAAAAAAGAAAATTGAAAGAATAAACAAATTCAAAATTGTAAAAAAAAAAACTTAGTCTAGTTTCTCAAAGACTTTTCTGCAAAATGTAATGCAACAATGTAAAATGCATACCAAAGTTCAAACTAAAATTTGCCTCTTATTTATCATATTCACTTATTAACTAAAGAGGTCAAGTCCGAAACAAGAGAAGTTGAAGAGTAATCTTAAACTATATCAAAATTGTTTCAAAACTCTCTCTCTTTTTTCCTTTGTTTTTAATTTTCTATGAGAAAGAACATATTTTTTTTCTTGTTTTTATGAAATGCTATGTAAAATGTTTAAGACATGACACAATAACAAGGCATGATGAAGGACATGTTTATACAAAATGTAATTTATACACAATGCAGTGGTAATGAAGATCAAATTTTGTTTTATTTCACCTAACTTTCATGATTCTAAAATGCAAATGACATGACTATCAACATATATATACACAATGATGATGAAATGAATTAAAATGATATATGTCCCTAACATGCTTGAGAAAAACGAATATTTGTATTCACAATACCTAGACACTAATCTTATTATTCCTTAATCCAACATGCAAGAAAGATGGAATTCCTAACTAAACCTCAAACATTCTTCTTCATTTTTCTAGAAATCATTTTTATTTAATCACCAAAAAAACATTTTTTTATTTTCTATTTTTTCCTAAAAAAAATTCACATTCCCTATTCGATTCTTTTTTTAAAAAAAATTGATTTTATTTCATTTTTATTCCAAATCAAATTATTTTTTTTGAATTCTTTTCCAAACAAATTCAATGACAATTTTTGTTGACATCTTTTGGTTCAAGAAACCCTTTTTTTTTTAATTCTTAGCATTTTTAGACTCTCATTTAAAATTCCTATACGACCCAAAAAAAAGAAAGATATATTTTTTTTTATTTTTGCATGTCTTATTCTTTGAAAATTCCATACAGGAAAGTCAATTATTCATTTTTTTTTCAATATTTATTTTGACTTCAAAAAGAAAGAAAAAAG
Organism: Heritiera littoralis; assembly: GCA_031772115.1. Taxonomy (NCBI): domain Eukaryota; kingdom Viridiplantae; phylum Streptophyta; class Magnoliopsida; order Malvales; family Malvaceae; genus Heritiera; species Heritiera littoralis. The sequence goes on from JAPDPK010000015.1 coordinate 5,388,934, forward strand.
TTTTTTAGTCATTCTCTCATTTTATTCTAATCCTTTCTCCAAGAGAGATTAATTAATTTCCTACTCAATCCTTTTTACTTTTCTTTTTTTTATGCCTTTATCTTAGGAAAATTTTCCAAGAATAATAAAGAATAACAAATTTGTTTTTGTTTTTTTTAGTAAATAAATAAAAACTTCATTGAATTTCTTCTTATTATTTTTAGTGAAAGAGGCATTTTTTTTAACAAATTTTCCATTTTTTATTGTAAAAAGAAAAGTTTATCCCCATTTTATCATTTCATATTTTATTTTAAAGAAAGAAAAATAAAAGAAATTAAAACTTTTTTTATCTTTGTATATAAACATCTTATAACTAAATATACATAAAACTTCTTTTTCTTCCTCTTGCTTTGGAGAAAGTACTTTTATTAGTTCCTATTTTAATGAACCTATTTTCAAAACAAAATTCCCCTTTAAAAAAGGAATAAAGAATTATTTGCATCTTTAAAAAAAAGTTACATATTTGTTCTATTATTTTTATAACACATCTTTATTTTTTTCAAAAATAAATGGATTTCTTTTTCAGACAAAATTTTTTCCAAAGAAAATATATTTTTTCATTTTTATTTTTCAAAATTTTTTTTTAAGAAAAATGAAAGACTTAAATTATATACAATTCAACCCAAAATCAATAGTACCTTTATTATAGATATGAGAAAAGGGTCGAATATGTTCCCTCGTTTCCTAATTTTGGATAATTTCTACTAAAATTGGGCATGGCTCTATCTAAGGCTAGCCTCTTAGGTTCCTTTACATGCTGGGTTGGGATTTATAATGATCTAAAGGTTCTCAAATTATATCTCACTGTCGTCCACACTGGACTAGTAAGATTTAATTTGAGTGGGAGTATTTCGCTTGCTATTGCGGAGGTGATTACCTCACGAGAGCATAGGTATTTTACTCCCTCCTAAGGAGGACGGAACCCGAGTGCAGAGTTCATGTTATGCCAATGGACGTGCAAATGTGTGATGAAGGAACACGTCAGACTCAAATTAAATTATTTTCTCTATCCTAAATGCCTTAACAATTTATTAACAACAAGTATATACAAATATAAAACATAAAATAAAATACATAAAATGCAAATGCAAACAAAATCATTTTCAAAATCCAAGTGAATTAAGTTTAAATATCATTCAAGACTATTAAATTAAAACTTTGGATAACACAAGATTAATGAATGGCTTGACCCTCAAAAAGCGTCCCCAGTTGAGTCGTCAAGATGTTGTAATGATTTCGCGCTCAACGATTTTGGAAAAACGTTTAAAAACAAAGGGGAGTCGCCACCAATCTTTTTTAACTAGGTGTGATTGGTCACCTAAAATATTTATCTTTTTAACAAAATCTCAAAATTAATTAAGTTTTATTAAAAAGACAATTTTTAGTCTGCGAAAACAAAATCGGGTCCGGGAGTACGATTACGTGTGGCGAAGGATTAGCACCCCCACGACGCCCGTTAAAAAACGGTACCATAATAATCATGTGTCATCCTTTAATTTTAACGAAATAGTCTTAATTTAATATTTAAAATTAATTTCTATTTTTATTGCAATTTTTTAAACATATTTATCATTTATTAAAATCATTTTTTGTTTTTGAAAAAAAAAAGTTAGATTTTATTTATCGAAAATGAATGTGAACCCTTTTGTATTGAATAATTAAATCGAATACTCCAATACTTTTGGCAGCATTTGAAATAATTTTCCTCACCTAGAGATTTCATTAGAATCACTACTTGTGACTTCTATAGAATCTCATCCTTGGTAGAGCTCACATTATTTGAAAATTAAATGAATGCGTATGATGCAAACAAATAATATATGATGCAAATGAATTTTTAATTTTAAATTTCATTATTTATTTGTTGATTTATTTATTTCTTTGTTTTTAACAAAACTTATTTATTTTCATTTTTAATAAAAATTTAAATTATTGAAAAATCATACTAAATATTCCAATACTTTTGGCAACATTTAATACGACTCTTCTCACCTAGGGATCAGCTAGGAATCACTACTTGTGACTTTCGTAGCATCCCATCATCAGGACATTTTATTCAATTAATTTTAATTTTATTATTAATTTTAAAAATTCAATTTTATTTTCAAAAATTTAAATTATTGAAAAATCATATTAAATACCTCAATACTTTTGACAATATTTAGTACGACTCTTCTCACCTAGGGATCAGCTAGGAATCACTACTTGTGACTTCCGTAACATCCCATCATCGGACATTCATTTAATTAAATTTAAAATTTATCATTAATTTTCCTTTTTTATTTTCTTTTAAAAACATGTTTATTTTTATTTTTAACAAAAAATTAAATTATTGAAAAATCATACTAAATATTCCAATACTTTTGGCAACATTGAGTACAACTCTTCTCACCTAGGGATCAGTTAGGAATCACTACTTGTGACTTCCGTAGCATCCCATCATTGGACAATTTATTCAATTATTTTTTTATATTGCATAATAATATAATAAATGAAAATTATGTATTTTTTTTATATTTGTTTAAAAACATTTATGTAATCTATCTACTAGCCCTATGTCTTTCTAAATTTACTATTCAACACATGTTATAATCCACACATTTTCATATAATAATAATAATAACACACTAATAATAATGATAATAATAACAACAAAGCAAACACAACAACACAACAACAACAACAACAACAACAACAATAATAATAATAATAATAATAATAATAATAATAATAATATCAATAACCAAAATTACTAAAATTAAAATAAATATACATAAATGGTCTTGGGCTTTAGAAAACCCAAGGAAAACTTGCAAAATGGCCTAGCAAAGGTAGCTCAAGAGGGGCCCAAAATTCGTGGGTCGGATCCCTGCAGTAGAGGCCCAAAATTGGCAGGCCGAATCGGGTCGGGTCGGCGAAGTGTTCCGAGGTCAGGCGAGGCTGGTACGCGGGTCGGCTGGCTACGGGTCGGGCGTACGGCTCCCGGGTCACGCGCGGGTCGTTTGGCTTCCAAAACAGTACATTTTGCACCTCTATAAAATGCCCCCTTTTTTATTTCTTCATTTCTGATTGATTTTCCCAAAAAAAAAATCCCAAAAACCCTCTGAAAATTTCTCTCAACTCCTCAGCCCTTCCGATCGGCAACCACCGCGTCGGCCGCTGTGCGCGGCCGCACTCCAGTCGACGGAAACCTTCCCGTAAACCTAAAAAAATCCCACTCCTCCCCCTCTACTCCGATCTAACCTCCGTTTACCCTAAAAATCTCTCTAATCCTATAAATCTAACTCAGGCCGAGAGCCTCCTTGCCTTTTTCTTTTATTTTTTGTTTTCTCTGTTTTTTTGGTTGATGGTTTTGGCTATTGAGGTTATTGTGTTTTGCTTGCTTTCATTTTTTTTTTGCAGGTGGTAGGGACTTAGATCTCAGATCTGGGGTCCCGGGGTCCTCGGATTCTAGGGTTTCCAGATCTGGGTTAAGGGGTTTGGTTTTTGGTTGTGTTTAGGTTGCTGGTTTTGTGTTTTACAGGTGTTAGGGGTGCTTAGATCTTAGATCTAAGTTTTGAGGCTCTCGGGTTCTAGGGTTTCCAAATCTGGGTTGGGGTTTGGTTTCTTTCGGTGTAGGTGGTTGGAGGCTTTAGGGTTGTGTGGTGTTGGCAGTGGTGATGGCGATGGAGATAGCTTACTGATGACGGTGATGATGGTGGTGAGTGGTAACCGGACGGTGAGTGGGGGCTGGACAGTGGTGATTGGCTGGTTTTTTAGTATTTCTGAGTCTGAAGTCTCCGGAAAAGGAAGGAAAAACCTGAAGAAAATCTAGTCCTTTTAAACGAATTCAGGATCAACCTTTGATCCGAAGGGTTAGAACCAATCTAGGTTCTTCTTATTGTTTTCCAGATCTCCAAGGCAGTGTCAGGATGGGATAGATTGCTTGGGAAGATGAATTTTAGGTGGCAACCGAGACCTAAGGGGAAGGGTTAGAACCGTCGGCGATTGGAAGGGCTGATAATAATAATAATAATAATAATAATAATAATAATAATAATAATAAAAGAAGGAAAAATAATAATAATAATAATAATAATAATAATAATAATAATAATAGGACAAAATTAGGTGTCAACACTAATATTAGATAGGTTTAGGGGTAAAATGGAAACAAAATATAATTATTCAAGGGTAAAATTGGCAAAAAAGTTAAATTCCCCCTGGAAAAAAAATACCTCAAGGAGAGGGGGAATTTTTTTTCCCAAATTTGACACTGTTTGGCACTGTTTTGACACTGTTGGTAAAACAAAATTACCCCCCGAAATCCGATTCCTCCAACCAAACGCGGGAATCATTTGACGGAAAAAAAATCCCCCAGGTAAAAAAAAATTCCCCCAACCAAACAGCACCTAATGGGTAAATGAATATTTAAAAATAGAACATGTCTTTTATCTTTGGATAATTAACATATTTAATCAAAATATTAATTTACCTCTCGTAATATCATTAATTTACTGAATAATAATTTACCTTTGGGTAAATTTTTTCAGTTCTAGTAATTAATGAAAAACTTAATTTTTTTAACTCATTACTCTCAGATCAAAAACTTTAGGATCTAATTAAATATTAAAATTTTTCTTAATATCATTAGTTACACATTAAACTCTAATTTTTCGATAAACACTTACATATATAAAATTATATATACTACTGAAAACTTGACATATAGCAACGAAACAAGTATAGATAATCATAAAATATTTATTGATATTTATGTAATCACTCATTATACTAAATAATACAAAATAAATGATTGCTCAACCAAATTAAATTTCATACAGAATTGTGAAAATTGAATAAACATATTCACCATTTTCAAAAATTATCATTATTATCATTAATCAACATTATCATCAATTCATCATCATGATTAATAACAATCCCTGCATATATAAAATATTATATATATTATAATGTTATGGATCTATTCAAACAGTACACTAAAGTGTGTGTGTGTGTGTGTATATATATATATATATATTATATATATATTGTTCAAAACCATTTTATATATATTATCACCAAATTTTGTTTCTCTTATAGAGGAGTTATCATCATATCAATCATAATTATGCCAAATATAATATAATATAATATATATATATATATATATTATTTCAAGCAATTATCCTCTTCTTATTCAAGGGATCAAGTTTAAAAAAGATAAATTGGAATGTATCAATGGAGGAACTAGGTTAATTAGTCCAAGAATATTGAGTTTGTTCAAAACAACAAAGTCTTGAATCATTGAAATTGGCTTAATTAGCCACTGGTCTAAGATGAAAAGTAATTTGCACTTTACAACCTGAGTTTTGGGTCCAAAACCATCACAGAGTTGATAATTTCCCTATATCCAACTAGAGGTGTAAACGAACGGAACGTTCGACGAACCGTTCATGAATCCGTCGGTTTTCTGTTCGTTTATTAAGTTTAATAAATGAATACGAACAATATTTTAGTACATGAACAGAGGGTGGTTCATTCGTTTTTGTTCACAAACAGGCTCTTTTATATTTGTTTATTGTTCGTTCATTTAAAATATCATTTGTTGTTCGTATGTTGTTTGTTCTTTTATGTTTGTTTATAACTCGTTCATTTAAAGTGTTATTTGTTGTTCGTTTGCTATTTACTAAATTACTAAAATTACTTATATAAGTTATATAATATATACCTTATTTTTGAGACATTAACCTAAAAATTTAGTACCTAATTCTTAAAAATATTTATACAATACAACTTTGTTGGCTAAAAAATTTAATAAAATATAATAATAAATAATTATAAAATTGAATTAGTTAATTATGCTTAAAATAATTATTTTTTTAATTTTAAGCATAATGTATTGAAATTAAATTAATAAGAGTTTCATAAAAAGTTAAGATCTCATTCTTATCCATTTATCATTTATATATACATTACACATTTGAGTATACACACACACACACACACATATATATAAAACACTTTAATATATGTATACCAATTTATGTATAAGTATATGATACAATTACACTTAAAATTGTAATTATCAATTTGTTTAAGACGAACGAGCTTGTTCGTGAACATCTAACGAACAATTCCTACCAAATAAATGAATGAACACGAACATAAAAGCCAAATTCCTTAACAATCATGAACGGGACTAAAAAATAAATGAATGAACAGAGACATCAGTTCTTTCGTTTATGTTCAGTTCGTTTATAGCCCTACATCTAACTCATGTTTTAGACTTAGACTACTTTATAATCCCCGTATTTTCTTTCTCTCCAAAATTTACAAACAATTACATCATTAGATGAATCTTTTACCATTTCTTATTATTTTCAGAGTACAGGTTTCTCATCAAATTCCATCTATTTTTAGACATAAAGTTTATAGCAGGTTTGGGGTTTGTGACATACACAATTTTGTAAAAAAAATTTTATGGCCAAAGAAATCAAGGAGGACATAAATCTTTCGCAGAGTATATCTAGTTTAAAATAATCAGGTTCGGATACCACATGTAAAATTTATTCATATACATGAACACATATTCAGGATATCCTAAAACTAGATATCTCATACTTTTTTACATAATATAAAAATTATATGTGTACTTCTGTTCACTGTAGGCGTTAGTGAAGAAGAAGAGGAAGCCATTGTTGCAATTTTGTAGCAGTAAACAAGTTTCTCTCTCTTGCTGTATTTTTCTTTAATTTACGGTGTAGATGGAGTACCGTACCTTTTGAGAGAGAGAGGACTTGTTTTTATTTTAATTAAAAACTACCACTTCCAATCATGTCCATCATGTGGGTGGATGTGGGTCCTAAAATTTAGGGATAGTGACTTATTAAAAATAACTTCTCTTGGATTTTAATTGAGCTACACATAATAGACGTAGGTTTATCTTCCAAATTCATATGGACGATGCAACGTAATTCCAGATATTGGTTTATTCAACTTACCCTAATCGATTGGAATAAAAGCATGATGATGACAATGATGATGTTTATGATACCTACATACATACATAATGGTAGAACAAGTTAAAAGGTAAAGTTTTTTAAAAAAATTAAATGTATTTTTACTTAATTAATTTGTTTATTTAATTAACTAATAAAAATATTAAAATTTAATTAACTTTTATTTATTTGTATCTATTCACAAATAATAATATAAATATCAAATTCTAATTTTTTTATTAAGACATTGTTTCCCAATATTTTTAATTCATTTTATGTTAGTTGATACTTTTTATGTTTATTCTAATATTTTTAGGACAATTTACACTAGTTTTACAATAATTCTCACCTTTTTATGTTAATAAAAAAAATATTAACATAACAGTCGATCTCCTTTATAAAAAAGGTCAACTACTACAAACTTGATGCTTAAAATATCAATTCGAAATTCTTTTAGAAAAAAAATTCAAACATGGATAGTTGAATGCTTAAAGTTGACATTCCATGTACATTTTAAGTTACAGAGACATTCAACTGCTTTGTCATGGGCTGCCTTAGGTATTTGACATGTCAGAGGCAATTACGTTTTTTTTTTGGTTCACGTATTTGTTTTTTGTTTGAACAAGATTGAAATTATGTATTTTTTGATAGCATCAAATTTATTACTAACAATAGAGCAATCGACTGCTTGTATTAAAGTTGATATGGCAAAGCCCATTCACCTTGGGTTAGGGCCTAAGGACGTCAGATTTTGCCACGAGGCGAAGTGTGATTGGACCACGTGGCCTTCGACGACAGGGATCCTCTCCCGCCTACGACAGAACCTTTGTCGCTGGTGGATGACTCAATAGTCTACACCATTGCTCGACGTGCGACACGTGACGTAGATTCGACTTCCCGTTTAGGTAACATACACCTCCCACCGCTGTAGGCTGCATCCAGTTTCTTGCCGGCGACAGGCTCTCCACTACGCCCAGAATTGATGGAATTTGTGTTATATTTGGAAACAAACTCCTACTAAAAGGATGTAATCACCCCTAGGTAATTACTCTAGAATATTCGCCTATAAATAGGCTTCAGGTACAATTCTATTCTCTAATTTTTTACTACTGGCTTTTATGCTTCCCAATACTTAAGAACCTTTTGCTGATTTAAGCATTGGAGTGCCTACGCAGGGAACCATCCCTACGTTCCTCTGACTTTTCTTGTCTTACAGAAGCTTTTTGGAGACACGTGGAGGGAAGAATACGAATATCGACGTCAGCACGTATTTATTGTTGTTTTGTGCAACAACAATTGGCACCGTCTATGGGAAACGTATAAAAAGCCAATCAAAACTTTTAAGATGGTGAGAACGAGATCGATGAACGTTAGAACTGGAAGTGATGAGAACTTTGTGAGTTCCCCTGAACAACCGATTCGTCAAAGGAACTAGGCGAATAGGGAAGAAGAAAGAATTACTGTGTCTGCGGCAGAATTCGAAGCTCTGAGGCGACAGAGCAAAGAAACTACTCAGGCGCTGAAAGCCATAGTGGATCTGTTCAAAGGAGTCCTCCCGACTCTGAGTCTGCCGCAAGCCGTACAGAATTTGGTGGCAGAGACGAGCCAAGGGGTTCTGCCACAAGCATTCGGGCGATAGGATGATGTGGCAGCGGAGACCCCTCTAGGCGTCATGAGGCTCCTCTTGTGGAGGAGGACGACAGTCAGCAAGAGGCGACAAGACTGAAGAGCAGAAGGCCTGTCGCAGGGACCCAGTGAGAGCCTAGGGAGGCGGCAGATTAGGGACATGCGGCAGGGTTCAGGCGACAAGTGTCTGGTGTTGGGCGACATGCATCTGGGCGGCAGGATACAAAATGTGCGGCAGGATCTTCCGCCTATCACCGTGAATTGTCGAATTTTGTTGCCACTAACTTAGAACATGGTGTTGAAGGTGATGGCAACTCGAAAGTTACGACCGTACTTCCAGGCTCACTCGGTGACTATCTTAACAGACCAGCCTTTAAGGCAAATACTGTAGAAACCAAAGCACTCTGGACACTTGACCAAGTGGGCCATTGAATTAAGTGAACACGACATACACTTCTAGCCTCGTCAAGCGATAAAGGGACAGGCATTGGTGGATTTCATTGTAGAATGCACCGGTCGGGAAGCCCAAAAAGAAACAGAGTTAGTCTGGTGGAAGTTATTTGTAGACGGGGCCCGCAGTATGGATGGTAGTGGAGCTAGAATTGTGCTCACTTCGCCCGAAGGGGAAACCTATGAGTATTCCCTACGCTTTAATTTTCCAAGCTCCAATAATGTAGCTGAGTATGAAGCTCTGATAGCCGGAATGAAACTTACTGAGAAACTAGAAGTGAGCAATTTAATGGCACATAACGATTCACAGTTAATGGTGAATCAGTTCTCGGGTGAGTATGAAGCGCGAGAACTAGCTTTAGTCCTTTATTTGCTGAAGGTGCAATTGTTGGCACGTTCATTTAAAAACTTTCGACTGACCCAGATAAACTGTTCTGAGAACAATCATGCGAATGCTCTTTTAAAATTGTCTTCCTCTAGAAGAATTAAAGGCGGTATGGTCAAAGTAGAATCCCTCGCTAAGCCGAGCATTGAAGAAGAAAATGTATACGATGTTGAGATCGAAAATGATTGGAGAAGCCCGATCAAAGACTACATAATTGGGGGCACACTTCCAACTGACAGAGATGAGGCCCAAAGGCTAAAAGTATGAAGTGCCAGGTTTACTATGGTTAACGGATAACTCTACAAACGTGGGTTCACAATACCCTTGTTAAAATGTCTAGGGCCCCAGCAGGCTAAGTACACCCTGGCTGAAGTCCATGAGCGAATATGCAGTGAACACTTGGGAGCTCGAGCCTTAGCCACGAAGATATTGCGTGCGGGGTTTTATTGGCCCACACTGAAGAAGGATGCCACTGAAAAAGTGCAAAAATGCGAAAAGTGTCAGAAGTTCACTCCTATAGCTACTACACTAGTCTCAGCCCTTTAGAACACTCTTCAACCAACTCTATTCGCGTAGTGGGGACTAGATATCCTGGGACCTTTTCCCCTATGTTCAAGACAAAGGAAATACTTACTTGTGGCCACGATTACTTCACAAAGTGGATAGAGGCGGAGCCTTTGGCTATAATTTCCGAAAAAAAGGTGGAAGCAATGGTGTGGAAGGATATAATTTGCCGTTTTGGGATCCCTCAAGTGCTAAATGCCGATCATGGGAAACAGTTCGATTGTGATGCATTTCAAGAATTTTGTAGAGGCTTGAGTATTCAGCTAAGGATATCATCTGTGTCCTACCCACAAGCCAATGGGCAGGCCGAAGTGAGCAATCGTACTATACTGCATGGGCTGAAAACCAGGTTGGATAAAGCTAAGGGATTGTGGGCAGATGATCTCCCAAGTGTCCTATGGGCTTACAGAATGACAATTAAGGTGTCAACAAGTGAAACACCATTCAATTTGGTGTATGAGACTGAAGCCCTCATCCCAGTAGAAATTGGAGCTAAGTCACCTAGATTGGTCCCTTACATTGAAGAACTTAACTTGCAGAGGTTAAAAGAGAATCTCGATCTGATAGATGAGCTAAGGGACACAGCTAAAATGAAATTGGCTGCTTACCAACAGCGCGTTGCCGCTTATTACAATGCAAAAGTTAAGAGTAGAGAATTGTAGGAAGGAGACCTGGTACTTAGAAAATCAGCAATCACAAATGCCCATAGAGAGGAAGGTAAACTCCGGGCTAATTGGGAAGGACCTTACAGAGTCAGAAGGATGATCGAACCCAGCACATGCGCTCTAAAGACCTTGCAAGGAAAGAAGCTATCGAAAACTTGGAACGCCAACAACCATAAATTATACTGGCAGTGAAACATTGTATTTTCTTATTGTTCTTGTTTTTATTTTTCCATCTATTACTTTACAGATGCAATTATCTTGCTATCATTTGATTTACGAATAAAGCCAGTTTATTCATGCTCTATATTCTCTAATGTAATGTGTTAAATGAATTATGTGTTACAGGAATTGAAATGAGGCAAAAGCTGGCAAATCTAAAGTCCCTAAGCACAAAAGGGTGCGAGACGGGCAAACAAAAGTCCCTAAACGAAAAATGCGCGAGACGGGCAAATCAAAAGTCCCTAAGCACAAGAGGTGCGAGACGGGCAAACATAAGTCCCTAAGCACAAAAGGGTACGAGACGGGCAAACAAAAGTCCCTAAGCAAAAAATGCGCGAGACGGGGCAAATCTAAAGTCTCTAAGCACAAAAGGGTGCGAGACGGACAAACAAAATCCTTAAACGAAAAATGCGCGAGACGGGCAAATCTAAAGTCTCTAAGCACAAAAGGGTGAGAGACAGGCAAACATAAGTCCCTAAGCGAAAAATGCGCGAAACGAGTAAATCTAAAGTCTCTAAACACAAAAAGGTGCGAGACGGGCAAACATAAGTCCCTAAGCACAAAAGGGTGCGAGACAGGCAAACAAAAGTCCCTAAGCAAAAAATGCACGAGACGGGCAAATCAAAAGTCCCTAAGCACAGGAGGTGCGAGACAGGTTAATCAAAAGTCCCTAAGTGAAAAATTCGCGAGACGGGCAAATCTAAAGTCCCTAAGCACAAAAGGGTGCGAGACGGGCAAACAAAAGTCCCTGAGCGAAAAATGCACGAGACGGGCAAATCTAAAGTCCCTGAGCACAAAAGGGTGCGAGACAGGCAAACAAAAGTCCCTAAGTGAAAAATGTGTGAGACGGGCAAATCTAAAGTCCTTAAGTACAAAAAGATGCGAGACGGGCAAACATATGTCCTTAAGCACAAAAGGGTGCAAGACGGGCAAAAATAAAGTCCCTAAGCGAAAAATGCGAGAGACGGGCAATCATATAATCCTTAAAGCAAATATGGACAAATACAGTACCCAAGTAGCACACAGAATGCAAACTGTGAAGCATGTTACGAGGTACGTTACAATTTTATTGAATGTATATGTGCTGTAATTGGTTGAAAAAATTACATTTTGTGTTGGCTTATCAAATCTAACAAGTCCTTAACACTATGTTTGGATAAACATTAGTAAAGGAAACGAATGGAAAGGAAAGGAATGCAAACTAAAGGAAAGGAAAAGAAAGGAAAGGGTACATGTACCCCTTGTTTGGATAGCCAAAATTAATAAAAGAAAGGAAAGAAAAGTAATCCTAACAATACTTGTTTGGTTAAACAATGGAAAGGAAAGGAAATGATTTATTGTAATGCTTTTTTTCCAATTATAACCCTTTTTGTTTTAAATTTTATAAGATAATAAGGTTAAATTTGATATTCTATATGTTAAAATTTTTTTCAAGTTTCCTTTCCTTCCCCTTTACCCCAAATTGGGGTTTTAAAAAAACTGAGTAACTCAAGGGAAAGTAAGGGGTGCTCACTCCCCCTCTCTTTCCTTTCCCTTGCTAAAAAATCTTCCCAAACAAAGGAAAGGTTTACAACCTTCCTTTGTTTTACTTTCCTTTCCTTTCCTTTCCCTTCCCCACCCTCAATCCAAACATAGGCTAAGCGAAAAAAGCGCGAGATAGGTACAATGCTTGAGAAAAGTTCATCTTTGAACAGGAACAACAAACAGTTTTAAAGTAGAACTTGGGGGAGCAAGATAGTGTAAAGATATGCTTTATGCCGCAAAAATAGAATTATTTGATCTTTCTAATGCTGTGAAAGTATAGACGCATTTAACGCTGCTTTTTAGAGCTTTGTGATGTAACAGTTATGGATACAAAATATTCTATTCACACAAAAAGAAGAATAGCTACAAAAAGAAATTGCACTTCTCATTAAGAATGAATCCGTACATCTTTTAGATGAATTAACAAACAAAGTGAAATGAAAATACAAAATATCCTAACTACGGTGAGGACCAAGTCAGCCGGCTGAGAAGATGACGCATCAGCACTAGGACCTTCAGTAACCAGAGGATCAGGAATCTGAGGAGCCGGAAGATCAGGAATCTGAGGAGCCAGAGGATCAAGAACTTGAGGAGCCGGAGGATCAGGGTCCTGGGGAGCTGAAGAAGCCATCTCGGAAGAGGGAGCATCGCTTGAAGGCCCAGCCACAACCATAGAGTCTGGCACGAGATCAATGGCAGCAAAATCAAAAAATTGGAGCTCATCACCATCTAACCCTAGCAGTGCCTCGATAGACTCGGGTTGATCGCCTGCCTCGATAGGTTCAGACTCATTACGCACCGCTGCAGGCCTGGATTGGTCACGTGCCTCAGTAGGCTCAGGCTGGCTGCATGGCTGTTGAGGAGGCCACGGACCTTCAAGATTGTCCAAGTCATCTGTGGCTCCTTCTTCTAAATAGTCATCCGGACTTTGCGAGTCGGGTTCATATTTGGTCTAAGAAGGAGCTTCGAAAAATTGGGCATCTTTAGTGAAAAGCAACTCCGGGAAAGCCTCGTTAGGCCGATGCTTCTCCAACCAAGCACGAACCAAGTAGAAGTCGTACTTGATGAATCCCATCGCAAATTCTTCTTTCTTGTCGTAGCAATGTTGAGATAGGCGATATTCACGGACAGCCTCGACTCGGATCTCTTTTTGTCGATCTAGCACGTTTTGTAGCTCCTCAATCGCCTCATCCCGCTGCCTCATCATGGCCTCCCAATCATTGTTTGCTTTGTTATAAACCTCTTCGAACCCCTAAAGGGAAGCCACCTTCGCTTGCTCTTCCTTAAGCTTTTGATCGAGATCCACGTTCTTCTTGGTCAATTCCTCGACCCGGTCGATATAAGGGCGAAGCTAGACAACCTCATTCAAAAGCCCCATGTTCTTCTCTCGGAGCTCACCAATGTCTTTGTCAGCTTGCTCCCTAAGAGCCTTATGTCGAGCATTAACAGCAGCCGTTTGCTGAGTCGATTGATAAAACAAAGAATAGAAGTAACTCAAAAACTTCACGAAAGAGGTTAAAAAAGGGAATATAATTGCCAAATAAGTGCGACGCTCCCACCTTCATCGCAAGATAGTTAGAATTATCCTCAACTTCTGCAAGGTTTGTGAAAAGCCCCACCTCGTCGCGAGAAAGGATGGTGCTCCAGGCCAGACGAGACGCTATACCAATCTCCTCAATGCTATCATTGTCGTTCACTCCGGGATAGGTCTGGAAGTCTTCTCCATCTACGACGACCTCACTATCAACCACATAACGCTTCACGGTAGGATTCGCTACCTTAGGCAAGATTAGTCTCGTAAGCATCGAGGCTTCAATGATCAACTTCTTCCTGTATTTACGCTTAAGTTGGCGAGGAGCCGACCTATCCTCAGCAACACAAGAACCACCTTCTCGACGGGCTGACTCACCCCTTTGTGACTCGGAACTCTCACGATCGTCTAAACCACGATCACGGACAAGAGGCCTCTTTCGTTTATTTCTTCCGGCCTCTTGCGTAGGACGACTGGGTCCACCAGCAGTCAAAGGAGGAGGAGTAGGAGCACGGCTAGGTCCGGAACAGGAAGCTCTAATGTGTGGGAAGCAGCCCGAGCAGAAGTTTTGGCCTCCTTTCTAGGCATGGCCGTTTGGAAGTTCATATCTGCACAATACAAGTAGAAGAAATTAGCTAACCAAGTTAAAACGCCACGCACATGCATACAAGAAGTAAAAGAGGATTAGAAACCTAAAATATCACCAAAATCCTCTAAACTATCCAAGTTTGTATCCAATGGAAAATCATGGAAAGGACTCCCAAAGATGTCGCCCTGAGTCCATTCAAGATTCTCCTCTAAGTGATCACCGACACCCGCGATCTCAGGTTCCTCGCCCTCCGAATCACAAGAAGACTCATCTACAAGGCGACCTAATGAGTCGGAGGTTTCGAATAAGGAACCGCGGGCAGCTGACTAGGACCAGCGTCAAACACACGCGAGGATGTAGGGAAGTCAGATAGAATGGCAAAAGACTCGGGAACGGTTCTGCTTACCCCCAGTCGGCTGCTACAATATTCTCTGGGGTTAAAAGAGAGAATAAATTTCGTTCCGCAGTAGAACAGATACGCCGTATAGGCTCACCAAAATGGTCTTTCAAGGATTCTAGGCTAAATCTTTCCGAGCGCTTCGAGTGGTCGCTAGTATCACGATTCCATCTAGTGTAAATTCGCAAATCACTTGGAATCTCAACAACGACCCACTCGCTCTCGAAACCACGCAGTTTGTTAGGAAGGTCCAAGAAAATTTTATTATTGGGAAACTCATTGACCTTTAACCTCTGAAGAGAGAACGTTATCAACCCTTTCAACCCACGGACTCTGAAAAAGCGCTTAAAAGAGGAATCATTGGAACAATGCCCAGGTTATGACACACTATCGAAAATGCTACTAGTTAAGCCCAGGCGTGGGGATGGAGTTGACATGGAACGATATCCTTATACCTAAGGAATGCTTGAGCGAACTCAGGGAGAGGAAAATGAAAATCAAAGGATAGAGATGCCTTATGAACGACTACACCACTTCTGGCTAAGTCGGGTGTAACTTCCCCATCAGCCTGAAGTCTATAATGATAACCGGAAGGGAGAGGAAAACGGGTACGGATCTCCTCTAAATCAGCATTCATCAATGAGCACTCAACACCGCCCCTTCTAAGTGTTTTACCCGGGCGTTGCGAAGACATGGTTAAAAAGTAAGGAAAAACCAGAAACAGGCGACAGACCTGATATGCGAGAGACCTATTTTAGCGAGAGACCTATTTTAGCGAAAGACCTAATAGGCGAAAGACCTAATATGCGAGAGACCAAGTATGCGGGAAACCTAAGCTCTACGCGGAAGACTAAGACACCTGCGGCAGACCTAAAAATAGCTGCAAGAGGTGATAAATAAGGCGACAGGTGAATACTTACTGTCACTGAGATAAGCGAGAGACTCCTGGAGTGAAGACGAAAGAATCTTTTGGCAACAGACTCTTTTGGCGAGAGAGCTGAAAATACGGGCGACAAACTGCTACTCAGAGGTTTTCGTATGCTCTTTCGCCGAACCCCAGCCGTTTATATAGCTGCGACAGGGAATGCCAAACATCGCGCCTGACCACGTCTCCCGCAGAATAAAGCTTTTTCACCTACAAAAAATATCAGAAAAAACCACAAAAATCAAGAAAAGACTATTCACGATTGGGCTAAAGCCTAAAACACATATTTATACTCTCTTGTTTGGAGACATCCAACAAAAGAGTGGGGAGCAATTGATATGACAAAGCTCATTCACCTTGGGTTAGGGCCCAAAGACGTCAAATTTTGCCACGAGACGAAGTGTGATTGGACCACGTGGCCTTCTACGACAGGGATCCTCTCCCGCCTAGGACAGAACCTCTGTCGCTGGCAAATGACTTAGGAGTCTACCGCCATTGCTCGACGTGCGACACGTGGCGTAGATTCGACTTCCCATTTAGGCGACATACACCTCTCGCCGCTATGGGCTGCATCCAGTTTCTCGCCGACGACAGGCTCCCACTATGCCTGGAATTGATGGAATTTGTGTTATATTTGGAAACAAACTCCTACCAAAGGACGTAATCACCCCTAGGTAATTACTCTAGAATATTCGCCTATAAATAAGCTGTCGGTACAATTCTATTCTCTAATTTTTGACTACTAGCTTTTACGCTTCTCAATACTTAAAAACCTTTTGCTGACTTAAGCATCGGAGTACCTACGCAGGGAACCATCTCTGCGTTCCTCTGACTTTTCTCGTCTTACAAAAGTTTTTAAGAGACACGTGGAGGGAAGAATATGAATATCGACGTCAGCACGTATTTATTGTTATTTTGTGCAACAACAAAAGTAATCGACTGATTGTTAACGAAATATATAACTCAAAGAAAAATGAAAAAGCAAGGTAACCAAAAGTAAAACAGATCAGAAAACAAATATAAGGAAGATCATAAAAGCATGTAGAGAAGAAGAAAAAGTCAAGAGAAAAACAGATAAAAAAATTTTTTTTAAAAAATTTTAGAAAAAATAGAATTTAAATGGTAACAAAATTTTATATTTTAATTAATAATTATATTTTTTAATTATAATAATTTACAACTAGTTACGTAGGGTATCAAAGTTATTATTTTTTTAATAATAAAAATATAATTAAACTATTGATAATTTTTCATTACATCGTCAATAAAACTTTTTAACTTCATAAGCAGAATCAAAATAATGAGACACATTCTATCTTATTTATTTTTTCTTAATATTTTAATCCTAACCCCAGTTGTGAAATCAAAAAACTTTACTAACGATGTATTTGATATTAATCCTTAAATTATAATAACCGTAATTAAGGTTCAAATCATTATATTTACACTACAAAGATTCCCCAATTAAGCCAAAATTCAAAGATCTTAAAGTCACAATTTGCTTATATCTACCTCTTAGATATAAACACAAAAAAGATTTAGTCCTTTAATCATTTACAATTCACTACCAAAAAAAAAAAGCATATATAATAATATACAACTTAGTTTTCATATTTAAGGTTGGGTATAGTTTTGATATATGGAGGAACCAGCAGTCTAACAACCGTACTATCATTCCATCTAAAAATAAAATAGCCGTTTCTCATTGAGCAGTACTCAAAATAATACTTTGTCCGGTCATCTTTTTTTGTTAATAGAGAGGTATATGAAAGAATAGAAATTCAAACCTTAAACCTAAATCCTCTTGAAAATAAGTAACAATCGATAAGCCAAGTCTTAATTGTTTGTCCAATCACCTTAAAAAAAATATGATTTCCGCTATAATTTAATAAATATAGTTATATAGTTCTGCAATTAAACTTAGGAAAATATCATTGCAGAACTAATATTTTATTAAATTCTATACATAACTCAATGCAGCTTACATGCAAACATCGGCTTGCAGGAGAGTAGTTACCTGGTTTATACACCATGCATTTAGATTTTGATTCTCTCTTTCGGCTACAAGTTCACAAAACTGACGCAGAAACTCCGACCTTCCTCTTTCAGGCTCTCTCCAATCACTGTAAATCTCAATGTTACGGGCTTTGGAATAATGAACCGATGAAACAATTTAGCTGTAACCAACACTGGACATCTGAAGTTCTCTTTGTTTAAACCCAGATCCCAGGCCGCCTAGAGCCGCCATTAGAAATACAGCATGCTACAAAAAATCATAAGTTATCGGCGCTTCGATCTTCGACGCTTCCCCAGAAGTTTTAGCATGTTGTCAGTGACATCAAGTGGGGAATCATCTTCACCACGACTGTTATCTGAGGTATGAGTCAACCATGCCAATGCCTCTATAGCGGCATCCCGCTCTGCAAGCTGCTTGTTTTTCTTAGGTTTTCCCACAAACTGCATTCCTTTGAATTCCACCAGTGCCCTAAACTCATTTGTCTTTAGATGCTTCGTCTTGTATTTCGGAGGCGAGTGCCCAGCCCTCATCAACAAAGTTTGTAGCAAGCTCTTTGGATTTGTCCCATCCTTTGTAAATCTACTGTTGTCAGTGGAATCCTTAGGCTTCTTGCAGTTGCGGCCAAAAACAAATCTCCCTTCACATAGATCGCCTGACACTAGCTCTTGAACTGCGAGCATGAGGTACTTTCCTTCCTTGTGAATATCAATACTAGGATCTTGAAGCTGCATTTGAAACAAAAGATAGATCAAACAGCAAAATACAAAAGCCAATACAAAACCCTAAACCCAGTAAGCTGTTCTTATACAGTGCACCTCACAATGGAGCTGAAGTAATCAAATTCCATCAATGCTATATTTGAACTCAGTCCTAAAATCGAGCAATTGTAATAAACATATATTTACAATCCTGAATTGTTGAAATCTTAAATTTGACTCGATCATGTGAAGAAAGAAAGTAGATGAAAAAGAATCTGTGGTTCAATGAATAAAAAAATCAACTGATCAATAACTATTCAGATATTTTCCAAACAATGGGTTAGCTTTCCTAAAATCAAAGATATAAAGTACACTAAAGAGATTGACATGCAAGTTGAAGCAGCATATAATATGCCAATAATATAAAATATAGTAAAGATACCAACACGAAAGAATCCAATTTCTGACCATTTATTTTAAAACCTGTACTTGAAAATCTAGGTGTTTGACATACAACATGTACAGATCTGAAGAAGTTTGCACTTACAACACAACTTGTCTATGAACCAGCATCCATTAATTAATTATTTCTCTCTTAAAAAATGGCACTATTTATCATAAAAAATAGAACAATAATACCTATATAATACTACAAAAAAGTAAACATGCTAAAGGCAGTGAAAAGATATCATAACCCTATAGAAAGTGCTCCCATTTTTTGCATATAAAAGCATATTTACATCATGCAAAAAAAAAAAAAAGGATACACTTTCACAGATTCTATTCCTGCTCCACTCTTGCTTCCTCAGATAAATGGCTTTATAGAGTCAGAAAAACCACTTTAAAAGTTACCCAAATACCGTTAGTTGATAAGACAAGCAACAGATCCAAAACAGCACTAATACAAGACATATTTTCTAATTTCTAATAATGCAAAAGAATGCATCATAAGAGTTGCATATGCATCTTGCTAGAGGACATATAAAAGGTTTCTTTGAAATATGTCTTAGATATCCTAGCTCACCTTCTTCTGAATAAGTCCATAAAGTTCTTCTTTGAGCTTCAAATAGCACTCTGCCAAGCTAGGATCCATGAAGAAATCAATATACCCTTGCAACATTTTCAAATGCCCAGCCTGGAAACAACCAAGAAATTAGTTAGAAATTCCTAGCAATTCAATTACTTAGGATGGAAAATTATATGTACTGGTCAAAAATTAATCACCTGTACCCCACAGCTTAGAGCACCGCCAAAGAGCATCAAAATAGAATCAGATACACCAGTGGAATCACGTATGAAAACTGTATTGACCTTTACTTTTTCACCAAAGACTAGCCATGGGTAAGGAATTGTCTGGTAACGAGCATTCACAGAATTCTGAAGCAAAAATCAAATATCAACATCAAACAACAACAGTGGCATTTGGCATCTAACTAAATTGGCAACAAGAGAAAATGAAGAATATAAAATTTACAGTGGAAGAGATAGCCTGCTTATTAACCAGGAGAGTTTTGTATAAACGTGAAAACCCTGTTATAATGGTTTTAAAGTTTCATAGTTCACGAAATGTGAAGAAAAAAGTAGAGGATTGGTCAGAAATTACAAGTATGCGTGTGTGCATGTGAAAGAGGGGCGGTTCTTTTGATAAAAAGTTTTCTCCAAAGATTGTCATGCAAACTAAAGCCCCAAATGCACCTTTTTCCTTTTTGGTAACTGGCAATAGCATTAAACACAAAATTACAAGTTTGTAGTTCTGTGGTAAGTTTACCCTTATAAGATCCACCCTAAATTCACCTTTTATGGCATTATTCACTAAACATATTCATATAACTCGTGTCAAATGACCCAAAAATTTGTATCCCTCCATGGTGAATAAGAGAAAAAGTAATATTCAAAAATAATTTCAAACACTAACCTCTAAAAAAGTCATTGCATGAATCTCCAAGATATGCTATCATTACTTTGCAAAATTACTATCATATTTTGTATTTTGGGGGGCCAAACTACTTTGACTCTTATTACTTGTATTTTCTTGATTTAAAATATATATATATATATATATATATATATATATATTAAGAAAAATGAAAGCCTGCTGACTAAAATTTCTTAAAATATGTTTCCAGATTTTAACACACACTAAACCAGAAAAAAGTCAAAGAGAAAAAGATTGACAGCAAATATTAAGAAATATGGGACAGAGCAATAACTTTCTTGCATAAAGGAGTTGAAAAATTTGAAGAAAAAAACAATTTTCTTTTTAATTTGCAATTGCTGTCATGATGAAATAAGATGCTGCCAAAGCTCTTATGTAGGAAGCAAAATATCTTTTTTCTTCAAGCTATGGTAAAGCAAGAGGCAATCTCAAGAAAAGATCTTAATTTTTCCAACTTCCTTCAAAAAATGCACATCTCGATTATTGAATTTTTGTTTCATTGCCAAAGATGGGTTGCCTAGGAGCATGATATGAGTCTGGTCTTCGGCAGGAAACAACAGTAAATTGTCTGATTAATTTTTCCTGATTCAACATTTTCACTTACAGCGTATAATAAAACCTGGCCATCATCCATCGTTTTAAAAGACATTGATGTCTCTCTGTGCTGCAATTAAGGCATAAAATGGAAAATGTCATTTCATATAATCAATAAGAAAAATTGAAGCTGCACTTGTATATAATAAAGATGCCTCACCACTACAGATGCTATTCCAGGAAAGAGTCCAGAGCATATGATAGCACGGACCAGAGACTGATTGTGACTTAATTTATTATTGGAGCCTGTATCTGCGTCTACCAAGCCAGCTTCTTTTAGAATGAAACTAAATTGTTTCCGAAGAGAATGAATAGCCTGAAGAGTTTGTGCGGACAGGAAGTTTCTCCAACAATACTCATATGCCGATCCTTCCCTTTCTGCATCTTTCCAGCCTTCATAAGCACGGACAAGAGCCATGTGATCACTGTAATCCTTCGCAGAAAATCTTGATTTTGCTGTCCCAGCTAACTAAAACATAAAAAGGATAATTGGTTAAAGAAACAGGATAGATTTAAATGGCCAAGCAGATTGATAATACAAGCAAAAATCTATAGATATCAAAAGCCTACATTGTCAAATGATTAGATCAGCAGCTGTTATCTTGCAGAAAAAAAAAACTTATCACAAATAAGTAATTATGCACTGAGAAGAAAATTAAGAAAGAAGCACCAGATGCAATACTACAAAATTAATGGTAATATGCAGTTCAAAAGGTTGTTTACTATAAATAACAGAATACCATCAATTTACAGTTCGGTAGGAGTAGCAAGTCTAACCCTCAATTTTCCACTTAGGTGATTGAGCTTATAAAACCAATCAATTTTCATGGTTAGAATTGGGGCCACTATTTTGATATTTAACCAATATGATCTTTGAACATAGACAAAGTGAGTTAAAGGATATGTAAATGGCTAAGATTTAATTGAGCCAAGTTCACCAGATTTCAGTAAGCTGCTTTAGAAAATCCTATTTCCATTCCCAAAGTTGACAAAATGACTAGACATTTTTGCTTTCTTTCCTACCTAAAGCAGTAGTGATAATATAAATTTTCTAATTCCTAGTTAGATTTCCAGAAGCATCTACGGAATCGACACTAGATGCTTACATTTATCCCTCTAGTTATTCCCAGTCAACTTTCTGTCACCAAATATCATATTCATGAGTATAACTATAAAACTAGCAGTTCTTTTCAACTTGTGCCTTAAAATAGCTCTATGATGGATAGATACACAAAAATTATTCAAAGTAATGTGGGGTTTCTTTTCTAGGGATCAGGTATCCATTCCAGTTATCTCGTCCCCAATGCAACCCCCCCAATATCTGCATTTTTTGGTTCCAGCAGAACCATTTCGAAACTTAAAAAGGATAGGGAAAAAGAAAGAAGAAAAGAAACCCAGTGATGCTGAGGCATTGTATATTACAACTGCAGAGCTAGTTATGATTATCAGAGGTCTCATTTCTCTTTTCTCAATTTTGATTTGCATGGCTAGAGAAAGAATGGAGCATAATTTAGAGAAAAAAATGGAAACTATTATAAACTTTGATAAAATTTCCCTATATGCATATGATAGTACATGCCAGTTCAGGTCTTCGTCATATCTCAACACATATAAAGTGATATAAACTAAATGCAAAAGCACAAGAACACAGTTCAATATACAAAGAACTAATGTTTATGTACTTACATCCTTCTTGTCTTGAGGCAAAAGAAAAGGATCCCTGACACTAAGTCCAGACACTATTGTTAATACAGGATCAAAGCAACGGAAGATAGCACCCATAATTAGCATTTTCCCTAGCTTGGGATCTACCGGAAGCATCGACAAAAGCTTTCCTGATTGGAAGAGGGAGAAAAATACAACAGAAGGTAGTTAGTAACAATACCAAAAGTAGTACTCCCTCCACTCCACATTGAACATCCCATTTGACTTGCATGGAGTTTAACAAAGGAATTTGGACTCGCCATTTTTTGTTTTAAAATTCTGAAATATCTTATAAAATTGATGCTTTATGGTTTTTACTCCGTAAGGTTGAAAAAAGATCACGAGAAATACATGTAGACTACAGAAAGAATTAGGATTAGGTGTTCAAAAAATAGGAAAAGAAACAATTCTGAAGCACCCCAAGGAGGAAAGACATTCAGTTTGTTATGGAGGGAACAACAGATATAATGTACATGTTACAAAAAACATCTATCCAGCAGAGATATAGCAAACTAACCAAGATTTGTGAGATTTTCCTTCTCATCTAATGCCCCAATCATTTTCAGAAAATCGACAGCGTTTTGGACCTGTCACTCTTTCAGTTTGTCAATGGCTCATACTTTGCAGCATTCAGAAAAAAATGAAAACAATAATACCAATAGAGAGGCAAGAATGAAAACAAAATTGCCAATAGAGAGCATATGAAAGGATAGATACACATTTGCATGCATAGGTACGAAATTGCTTTCTTGTCCCTGTTAACTTTTTTTTCTAAAGGACTTAACCACTTTCACACTACCTAGAGTCAAACATACCGATTCTCACCCATTTGCCATCCAGGAAAGCTTATGCAATCTTGTTCTTTTACCATTTTACAGAAGGATCAGTGTATTTTATCTGAATTTCCATGTTGCTGCTCAAATGTAATAAACAGCAGCATATGGTATAATCCTGTCACTGGAGTATTACACTCAAATCATTCTTCAATCAGCAACTTTGTCCTCTCATAAGAATGGATAATTTTGTAGTAAAGATAAGAAATCATACAACAACCAAATTCCACTAGTGTAGGAGACACAGAGATACTGAAAACCATACATAGTAAAAAGGTTAAACAATACTTACAGCCAATGGCTCTGGTGCTTGCAAAGCTGCCGACAGGAATTCTCCAATGCTTTCAACCTGCAAACTTTTTATTTGCAAGCAGAGAGAATTCAAAGGAGTTCTCAAAAGTTCAGGAAGTTGATACTCAGAAAAAGCTTCATAAACGCATCTGGGATATAAGTGGTAGCATTCACCTGCTTGCACACGACCAGCCCTACCCCTTCTCTGCAAACCAAAATATCACCCAAAACCACTTATATCAGCCACAACAAGAGAAAAGTTGCAACATAGACATCCCCACCCCTAAAATATTCAAATAGTGTCTGATATAACAGAGTCAACAACAGAGTGTTAACTCTTTTAATCATCCCATAGTTGTTAAAAACACACACTCATCTTTGAAATGGTCTCAGATTGAACAAGTCCCAGAAAAATCAAATCATACTCTCAGGTAAGCAAACACAAGAAGCAACTCTTCAAGATTGAATATGCACATGTGTACAAATAGGATACTGAGAAAGTTCAGTTCGCAGAACTTCTATATCAATTGACCCAGCAACTGACAAAATCAAAATTTTACAATAGATGTATACATGTACATAGATACTCTACATGTAAAAGGACAATCAAACGATATAAGCCTAGGCTGCAAGGATACTTACTTGCCGGGCTGATGCTTGAGATATCCAGGAAGGTAGCAGACATGGTGTATTATTTAAAGCATCGTAAGTGGTCTCTTTTGCTTTTCCACAATCTACCACAAAAACTATATCATTGATTGTAATGCTTGCCTCTGCCATATTTGTAGCGAGAACAATTTTACGTATATTACTAGATGGTTTGTCAAATATTAGTTTCTGCAGAAAATAACAGAAGACGGTCAAACAAATGACATGGAGTTGTGTAAAAGCATAAAAACTTCCAATGAGGTTTTCCTCTGGTTTTAATTAAGTTTAGTAAACTTCATTTAATGGTAGCTTTGCTTTGATACAGTTCAAGAAAATATGTTTCTTGAACCAGTAGCAAAAGGCTGCTGATCCTGTGTCTGACTATATATTTTTTGACCATAAGACCATTGATGTGGAAATTAATTTTAATAATATTTTAGTAGAATATATTGTGATATCACAACACGAACAATTGAGCAAGCTTTTCATTTATGAAAGTTCATTAGAAAAGGCTCAATATAAAATGGAAGATGACTTTCTCAAAGATCTCTTTGATAAACGTTTTCAAAAGACCTAATAATCAATGATTTCTCCCAAATGAAAGAGTCTCCATTTAAAAATTGAATAAATGTGAACTCATAGCTATCCTTTTGTTTTAGTAGTATATATTTTAACCAAAGGTGGAACTTTAATTAATTTAGACACAAATTCCTTTTGCTATTATAAACTATATAGTTAGCTCTATTTCATATGTTGGACAATGCCCCTGTGCTTCTTTTCCATCACCTAATCAAATGATCCTATCTTAGGCTTTTCTTCAGACAATGTGACTCATTGGTTTTGCAGCCTCCAAGCATATATTATATTCAAAACTTCACGTGATCCACAGAATAGAAATAAACATACCTGTTCAGATGTTGCCATGGAACCATGGCATGTTAGAAGCAGAACCCTGTTAGGATCTCCCAAAAGGGGATGCGCTTTAAGTTGATCCCTCAAACAACTGATATCTTCCCAACCAGTCATAAATACTAGCACAGCACCTGGTCTTTCCTTTCGGCATATATGGCATAGAACTGCCTCAATAAGATTGAATCCTATGCAATCAGGCATCCAATATGCTAGAGAATCACGTGCCCTTGAACTATAATTCTCAAAGCTAGATTTGTTCAGAGCATCCTGCAGATATGAGAAAAGAAGACCAAACATTCAGAGCTATAATCTGAACCTTTTAATGTAATTTTAGCTTTAGAGAGTTTTAATCAAACATATTACAGCACAGAAGGTATTACTGTCAAAGAAAACTGGAGTAAAAATAAGAACAACATAACGATGCCTTAAAGTAAGCAATCGAATCAGAATTCAGAATGCCCCCACCCCCCTTCTCTAATAACATAGATCAAGTGTACCAAACTGCGAAGGAAAGTTATCCTAATACCATGTTAGAATAAAAAATAGGATGTACAGAACATTACATGGTATAATGCTATTCACTGGTCAGGTAACTCCAAACTGATGATGGTAACGAATAATTGTAACAGCCTTCATACAATAAGTATATCAAACCCAAATAAGTTCAAATTAACCAAATAATTAAATGGCTACAACCTACAACAAAAGAAAATGCCCTTTCTTTGAACAACAGAAAGTTCAAACTTAATGCAATGAGTAGATTATTTAAGTCTAATGATCATCATGCAGTCCCTGTGATTCTAAGGTAGCTTTTTATAATGAACCTTGTCTTGTGACATTTCAGCATAAACTGCTATTCAGCCTCAAGCTACTCACCTGTATTTGCAAAGAAGCACAATTTCAACAGTATGCATTACAAGTAGGAATGGAACCTCTTCCAATTTAAGGACATATATCCAGATTTTTCATCTCTTTGGGGGCCGGCCATGTGAGCACTTGAGCACTTGATGAAAAATCAACCACAATTTCACCGCAAGCTTATTTAGAAATGTATTATGATGGTTCACAACGGCTGTCAACCTATTAAGAACATTTTTCTAATTGTTTGGTTCCTTTAAAAGTTACTTCAATATGGAAAGGTCAAGAACATAGAAGCCTTCTTACAAAAGCAATCCTTTAGATAGATTACCAAACAATATTAACTTTCTTTTATAAATCCTCTTCTAAGTACAACAGTCTGAACTCTGAAACAGAGAAAGGGCAAACATTACCGAACTGACCTTGTTGCCTTTCATGGAAATAACTTTGATGAAGTTGTATTCCCCTCCAACAAGTCATCACCACTTCTGGGGTTAAAGCTCAACCCTTCCCACCCCCCACAGCCAAGAAGAAAAAAACAAAACTCCACAGATCAGATTGCCAATATCCAGTTGCACCACTTAATTCAAACTACCCTACCCCTAAAATGGAGGTCCAAGGTCCAAATCCCCCTCCTCTAACTTAACCATCACAGATATTCTTAAATAATTATAAAAGATCCAAACACGGAATTGCAATATAATCCTACATTTGCACACAAGCATATCAAGAGAAAAGAAAAAGAGGGATAATAGTTTCTTGTGCATCAAGGATTTCTAGATTCCGGAACATCATCCCATTTTGGCATTGAAATCAAGATGACAATCCAAAATAATCACCAAAAAATATTCAAATTTCAAAAACCAAAGGAAACAGAAAGAGAACCCATACGAAAATTTTGAAAATGTCATTGTACTCATCAATTAGACAAATGCCAACAATCCTACAAATCATAGATTGCTTAAAATCAAACATTATCTTCCTAGCAGCAGTTTAATTTGCAGTATTCCAAACATTGATGTAATTTTTCCAGCCAAACATACTATGGTGTCCCCAGATACAACCCAGTAATTGTAGCGTACCTCTACAAGAGCAGTAATCTGGTTTTTCCTTTTCCGTGGGGTAAGTTGCCTCTGCATTTTCCACATTTTCTCTTGGCCATAATCATCCATTTGGTTGAAAGAAGTCAACTTATATCCAGTCAATTCCAACACATCCTCAAGAAAGTGTGCCCTCACTGGATATGTAAAGCCCTGAATATACATGAACAAAATGAGACATGCACAAAGAAGAGTTTGGGCAAAAAGATCTCATTACCTCCAATCCAGAGTGAAATGTATCTAAAGCATGAAGTTGTTCAAGATAAATAGATGCAACAATAAAAGATAAAAACATGAAAGGGTAGGCAAAATGCCAGCCCAAATTATGTGTGGTTTAAACGGCAATAACATGGATGCAAGCAAATGTGCCCCTAAGATACTTTTAGCTATGAAATATCAGTGTAGTTACTGCAAAAAAGAAGAACGCAGCAGAAAGATGAAGGTGGGAGACAAATACGGATTAACCATATGCAGCAATCAGAATATTACTATTACTATTTTATATGTGTAAACCAAGATTTATTATTAACTTCATAAGTTCTAAATATCAATTCTCTTAAGGATAAGTTTGTAACAGTGGAGACAAATATCATCATTCAGAACCATCACTGAATTCCTTTATTTAAAGTCTGTATGCAATGTGTGTGTGCGCGCGCGCGTGCGTGTAGGAGTGACAGCTTCAGTGACCAAGAGACCAAGAAATTCAGCAGACTTTGAATGAAAAGAAACTCCATTTGGGTTTTCAGAGAACATAGAACAATTATGTTGTCAATTAGATATACAATTTATCAAAATCACATGAAAGAGAACCAGACTAAACTCTTAATTTACAACAGAAATAGAAAGGACATAGATGATAAAGAAAAACTTGTTACTCAAATGACACTCCCAGCTTGCATATTCTGTGAACACCTACAATAACAGAGACACCACAAATCGGTACACAAAGATTAAGCTCAAGTTCTAACTTACTGGAATATGAATTTTAGGCGCCCCACCAAAATAACTGGAGAAGAGCTCAGCATTCAAAGTGGCACTCATTAAAATTAACCTCAAATCTCTACGACGTGGAAGAAGATCCTTCAACACGATAAGCAGGAAATCTGGAATACACAAATTCCAAAAAGGCAACATAGGAATATTAAGAATCACACCCGACTGCTTTTCAAGAGAGACAAGACAGAAAAATGGAGTTTATTAGTATGGCACCTTCATTCATTCCTCGTTCATGAATTTCATCAACAAAAACATGTGTTATACCATTCAAGTTCCGGTCACTTAGCAGCCGCCGGAGTAAAATACCACTGGTACAAAAAAGCAGATGGGTATTTTTCCCTTTCATACCCTCTAATCGAACTTTGTAACCAACCTACCAAAAAATATCTGTTGGCGTATGGAAGCAAGAATAAAGAAGTTTTTAAAATTTAAACTATTTTGAGCAAAGAATTTTATATCATTTGCCCACGTGCTTGTTTATTGAGAAAGACAAGACTCACTGTTTCCCCAAGAGGCTCTCCTCTTTCTGCAGACACTCTTTCTGCAACTGTCATAGCAGATATTCTTCGAGGCTGTGTACAAATTATGCTACAGAATGCTCCACGACCAGTTTCTATTTCTGACTCCAATATGTATTGTGGAAGTTGAGTGGTCTTCCCACATCCAGTCTCACCTGATATCACTATGACCTATAATTTAGCAAATAATTGAGAATGGTACTAGAGAGCCCAGGCATGAATAAGATTAGGCATCATATAAACTCTAAAGAAATTCTGAACATACTATTTTTTAAAGGAAATTGTCTGCAGGGTTTGAAGACAAAGTCATCATTCTCACAGCAATTATGTTCAAAATTCAGGATTAGTACATCAAAGATTTATGATCTATCATGCTATAACAAGCAACTAAAAATTCTGTTAGTTGCTGTTCTAAATAACACAAAAGGAAAGACACCTTATATGTTCTTTCACAATAGATTTGAAGAAAAGAAAACAAAAGTCTAGAGAAAAATGGCAACACTTGGTAACAAGGAAGAATTTACAATACGCCATAGTCATTCCAAAATTTTTCTTTACCCCGTAGAAATAGACATGTACACCAGAAAAGCTGTTAAATTAAGTACAAATACTTCCTACCAGGTGAGTCTTCTCCCTTTGAACTCATAATAGACATATATCCTTAAATATTTAATTTGTTTCTTGTTTCAGAGACACCTAATGGACTCCATTACCATCTTTTAATATTTCTACCCTTGACTGACTTGCTTTTCCCCTAACAGGTCCATATGTAATGTTCCTCTTCCACTTCTCACTACACAAAGTTAATACCATCATCTTATGGTTGACCATTGACTTTAACCCGATATATGTTCAACAAGAACCCTGCCACTCTGTCTTTGCAAGATGATTTCTTGAATGGAATTATTCTTACTTTGAAAGCTTACCAAGTGGCTTTAATTTCCTTATCATACTATTTTTAATATGTCATAATCAATTTTAAGCATATAATAGGTATGGCTTGCACCATGGCACAGTTGCTTTCATTTTGATGTAAGAAGGGAAAGCTTGGGAGGAGGAAATTTTGGAGTTGCGAAGAAATAAAAGCCATCAATTTATTTCTTACAGACTCAATAGCAGCAATATGTAGTCATAAGAAACTGAAGCCCAAGCAGCTCAAAAAAGCAAGTATCAATGCTAGCTGTCAAGCAGAACCAGTTGAACACCTTTATAATATATAGGTTAAGATAAATTTGCTGCCATAATAATAACAATATAAACAACAGAGCAAAAATACAACCCATCTCTGTAGAATGAATCAGATGCATATAGCGAACCAAACCAAACAATTGCAAAGAAATGAAAAACCAGAAAATCTCAAAACAGAAAAGTGAATACAAGCACATCTCTCAGCAACAATGTAATCTGTTTGATTGCATACCGTTAGATGAAAATAAGCACACAAGTTCCATGCTCAAACCTGATTACGTGCAATTGCTTGAAGAAGCCTTTCCTTTTCCCTGAATGCAGGCAGAGATTTCCGAAATTCCATCATCTTCTTGCCTTCAGGTGATTCCTGAAAATGGGGAGGACAACTGATAAAAGAGATAGACAACGAGTTTCTTTTTCACTTTTTCCCGCCTTTCACCAAGTACATGATAGGTAATACAATGCAAGTGCTTTCAACTTTACAACAAAAATGCCCCAAATTTCCAGCGAACAGAAAAATGAAAAGGCAACTCCTTATAGTAGGGGGAAACAATCAAAACCAACTAGCCATGCAATTGATCCAGACATGAAGGAATTTGAACTTCGAGGTGGCACCCAGAAAACTCTCAACTTGAAGTCAATACCAAGTTACCGTATTCAGGTTTAGTTTGAAAATGGGGTAAGGCAAATCCAAGACAACTTGAAGAAACATGCCAAAAATTGTGTCTGATTTGGACTACTCTACTTCAACATAAAATTGACATATAATTGATCCATATTTAATGATCAACCAAAGACAATTTATGTAACAACCCAAGCCATTTAACATGTTTCACCGACTTACCATCTTATCAAAAACAACTGTTCAACCATTTAAAAAGTCTATATTTGATAAATAGATTGACATTTATATTTGATAAATGGATTGACACTGATTGATTATAAGGTAGACAAAATAAAAGAAAAAAAATTGTAATTAGCAGCAAATATCTCTTGGCAACAGACAAATAAAATTCAGTTGCTCACTGCATTATATCTTGTCCAAAATTGGTTTTATGGCAAACAGAGGTAGAAAAAACCAACAAGCCAGCAGTCACTTAAATTTGAACTAAAATAACAGATAACGTATTAAGCAGGTCAATTTGCGTCATTATGAACTACTTAAAACCTACCTAATGTTAAATACGTACAACATAAGATATAAAAGAATAACACAAAGAAAGAAGCAATGGAAAACAAATAGGTTAGCTTTATAATCTTGCTCTAACCATTGATGTAATTTGCAAGAACAACACTATATTTTACCATTCACCGAAAAATAGAAAACGACAGAATGCCAATGATGATACTATATTTGGAAATTAAGAAATTTAAATAACATAAACACAGCAAGAATACCAGAGACGAGAGATTAAGAAAAATTGCTAGGGAGATAAATGAGCAGAAATGAGAGGGTTGACCATTGTACTCATTAAATAACTACTTTCAATAGAATCATGATAAACATCAATATGCTATTAATGCTTGATCAAATTTACGGCATTTCAGGTACTGGTTAAATACAGCCATTTTAAAGATGAAAACTTATACGAAGTACACGGGAAAAAAAGCTAGTAAATCAGAAAACAAAATCTATTGTCAGAAAAGAAAACACGATATGGTTTTATTTAAAGAAAGAAAGTATAAAACCATGAAAGTATATTTTAGAAAGAAAAAAAGAGAAAATAAAGTCGCAAATGCTGCCCAAATAACAAAGCAAATTTTACAATGTATCAAAAGTGTTAAAGGAGAAAAAGTTAAAAAAGTTAATAAGCCAGTTATGCATGCCAAGATCTCGCTGTTGCAGGGAAAAAAAAAAAAAGAGGCCATACCTGCCAAGCTCTTTGCATATTACGCAATCGCAAACTCCTTCTTTGAAGAACCTTTTCCATAACAGAATTATCCAAGATCGAATCCAGATTCTCATCGGCATTCGCATGTTTAGCCTGATCAATAGAATTACCATCATCTGAATTCTCTCTGACCTTCCCAGAATTTAACTGCAGTCGATCAAGGTATTCTTGCAGCAAACCCTCAACCCTCCTTTGCAAGCCTAACGGTACAACAACCTACAAAATACCATTAACAAATTCAATTCTACATTCACGCAAGAATTATTTTTAAGCTAGAATGAACTTAAAAACATACTGAGCACTCCCACAACTTGTTACCTCCCGTTGTGGCCGTTTATCATCCAAATCTGGCCTATAGTTAGGAAGTGGAACTTTACTTGCAACAACCACTTTTCCATATATTTCACTGATACGGAAAAAAAAGCATAATAATCAATGTAATCGTACATATAAATATTAAATGATATATTCTCAGCACATCAAATATATTGTTCTAAACATGAAGAGATGGTACATACCTGTAAAGCCCCATCCTTTTGGCAAGGTTCGAAATCTGTTCATAGTCTCTCCTGTCTCTTTTATCTCTAGATACAATTTCTTGGTCATTCTCACTGCGTAACAACATGCTGAGTTTCCATTTCCATTCATCAATGTTGGCAACCGAAGACGACGCCTAATAATATCAATCAATTGGGATCATAGCTAACAATTAGCATTCAAACAAACTCTTTTCTTTTCTATTTCCATAAAAATTGAAGTCAATAAAAAACACGAAGTTCAAAAGGTTAGGAAAAAAGGAGTTGAGGAATGGAAGAAAACCTTCTGGCTCTCAAAATCGCACTCGTATTCATCGTCTGAGAATTGCTCCGCCGCGTACCCGCAGAAACGACGACGTTTAGGGATAAGAAACCTTGCATTAGACGAAGAAGAATTTGGGAGTAGAAAAAACAGCGAACCAAACAAGGTAGAGGTTCTGGCTTTAGCGAAATACAATCCCAAAAGGGAACCTCTTAGCTTTGGGTTTTGCATTGTAACCAGCAGAGTTTCATCTTTCAAGTATTTGAATACATAGAACAAATTCAACTGTCATTAAAGAAGAGGATATATAAAATCAAACTGACAAATTGTTGAATTTTTATTCTTGTTAGGGTTTTGGGACAAAAACTTGTTTGATGGGTGCTGGTCTGGAAACGAGGGTTTTAAGCATGGGATTAAATTTGAACGTGCAACTTTTAAGCTAAATTATAAATGGTTGGGATAAGTGAAAGTAAAATTTCTTTTATGTTTAGATAGATATTAGTAATGGAAAGAAATGCTGAAGGAAAAGAAAGGAAATGATATATGTACTCTTTGTTTGGGTGGGTAAAAACTAATAAGGGAAAGGAAAGAAAAGTAATATTAACAAACCTTATTTGGTTAAGCATTACAAAATAGGGAAATTCTATCTACAACCTAAATTTTACTAAGCACAACCTAAGTAATTTTTTCTTCTCAAAATACCTTTCTTTCTTTTCATTTATTTTTTTTTCTGAATTCTCAAGACTCACGGAAAGGAATTTCCATGAGCTTTTGAAAGCTCACGAAAGGGAATTTCCATAAACCTTTAGAAATTCATAGAAATTCCATTCCGTTCGTGAGCTTTCAAAAGCTCACGAAAATTCTCGTTTGTGAGCCTCATCAATTCTTTTTATTTTTTTTTGAGTTCTCGAACCCACGAAAAAAAATTTTCATGAGTCTTCAAAGGTTCACGGAAATCCCCTTCCATGAGCATTTTAAAGCTCACGAAAATCTCATTCCGAAAGCCTCATGAATTTTTTGATTTAAGGGTAAAATAGTAAATTACATAAGGAATAGGGTGTGTTTAATCTTTTTTTGATTGTATTTAGAAGCTCTCTACAAAATAAAGGAAATGATTAATTATAATATTCTTTTCCAATTATAACCTTTTGTTTTTAATAGATTGGACTATATATTATGCCTTTTATCAAGAGAACATGTTAACTCATGAAACAAAAGCTGCTATATGCTAATAGGCTTCAAGCAGTGTACTCTAGCAAAGAGACAAACGAATGTGGATATGTATTGATCAACGAATTGATTTCTTAGAAATCGTAAAAGCTTTGAAATGTTGAATTGAGTTACTGGGGATAATAATAGTAATGTATGTGAGCTCTTGATTAGAGCTTTTCTTGAATGTTGGATGCCTTCATCTTGTACTAGTACTAAAGATGGATTTAAATCTTTAATTGCAACAACAACATTTCAAGGAGAATGATGAAAAAAAGGAAGAAAAAGTAGAAATACATCATTTTATGACATTTATTTTTTTTAATTATACAAATATTTTTGGCTTGTCACATCTATATGAATAGTGAATGAATAAAATATATCAAAATTTGTTTGTAAAAAAAAAATGATAACATTAGAACATGTCAACTTGAAATCTTCAATGATAACATTAGAACATGCCCAAGAATGATATAATAAATTTAAAAAAAATATAACAAGCACCAAAATTGTTCATAATAAAACATAATAAGTGTGATAACCGTAAATTTTCTATTTATTGGAAATTAGAAATATTGAAAATAAATATTGGAGAAAATAAATCAGAGAAAATAAATAAAATTTGCGAGAACGAATATTGGTGAAAATCCCGAGAAATTAAGGAAGTGAAAGAATTGGAAAATTGGTGTAAAGGGAATTAAATTAGATAAATTAAAAATCCAAATTAAATAAGGAAAACGAGAAATGAAAATAAAGTATTATATAATTACAAATTATATAAATGTATTTTTATACAAATACATATGTATGTAAATACTATATAGTATATTAATAATATACGTTTGTATATATATATGAATATATATATATATATACTAGTTCATGAAGTTACATAATACATATGTATTTAAGTATAATCTCTTATGTATATATAAGTATATATATACATATATATTTGAGAAATGTTTATATTTGATTTACATTAAATTTTGAAAAATATATATATTGTAAATACAATATATATTATATTATAACATATATATATAGATATATATGCAAAGATTATTTATTTTAAGTATATAAATATATACATATATAACTATGCTAGATCTATAATTTTAATACACAAAACATATATTTTATATGTAATATATGTAATACTATATTATATATATATATGATAATATTAATATTATGTGTATTAAATATATAATATAAATATATGACATATATATTATTATATTAAGTGTATAATATATAGTATACTATATACTAAATAGGGAAAGGAAAATAAACTAAAAATAGAAATGAAAAAAAAAAAGAAAGCAAGCTGGGAATCGGGAAACCCGATTCCCATCCCAGCTGAAAACCCGGCGGCAACAGATGCCGTCGGTGAGAGGAGAAAAGAGAGAGGAGGGTACGAGAGGATCACCGGCGAGTAGAAAGGAGGAAGATGGCCGCCGGCGACGATCCAAAAAGAAGGAAAAAAATCGACGGAAACGAAGGAAAGCCGAAAGAGAAAAGGAAAATGGCTGACGGCGATGTCGGCCAAATCGGTGGCTGCCACTACAACCGAAGCTTCACCGGAGGGAAAGGAAGCTGATGGAGGCCACCGGAGGCGCAATGAACTGCGGAGGAGGGCCGGCGAAGAGGAAGGAGAAGCCGAACCTATTCCGCCTCGATCCGTCATCGTGCCGCCGATCCAGGCCAAGCTGAGACCACCGGCAAGTTCGTCTCGACGCTGGCCAGCTGAGGGACGCCCGAACCGTCGGAGAACTGGCCGCCAGCGAGGAACCGGTGAGGAAAGGCACTGGACCGGCCTGACCGGGAAAGGAAGGAAAAAAGAAAAGAAAAAGAAAAGAAAAAGGAAAAAAAGAAAAAGAAAGGAAAGAAAAAGAAAAGAGGAAAAAGGACGAAAAAGAGGAAAAAAAGGAGAATTTCGGGAATTTGGAAAATTCCCGGAAATTCGACAACCCGGAATTTACGGAAATTCGGTAAGAAATTTCCCGGAAATTTAATTTCAGAAAAATTAAATAAATTATGAAAAAATTCTAAAAATTAGAATTTTAATTCCAGAAATTATTTTCAGCAATCGGGATAAGGAATCAGGAGAAATGGAGTGCGGGCGCGATCGATAAGCGGAAGTCGCCGACCCGGAAAAAGGTAAAGGATGCATGTGCAGCACTGTAAGGATACTCAGTCTACATATTTTAAATTGAAATATTTTATGCAAATATTTTATGAAAATTATTATGATGCATGATTTGCTGAAAATAAATTGGGAAGAAGTACTGGCTGAAAGATTTAAACTGTATTTTTCTGTGCAGGAGGTTAGTAAATCAGCAGCCGTTATGCTGCCGAAAATTTTAGAAAAACTTTATAAAATCATATTAAATGATTTTATTTCCGAATTTTGATAGTAAATCACGAAACATGAGGAAATTACTCAATTTCATAAAACATGAATATAATGAGATGGAGTTTTAAAATATTCATATATTCGAAAATGTTGATAATGAAACCACCGAAAATTCTCGGAATAGATAAATTACACGTAATGCGAGGTGAAAGATGAAGTGAAATATAGTGAATATTTTTATATATATATATATTCACTAAAGGATTTTAATCCTTATGATTTTAAATTATGGAATTTTATATTTATATAAATTCCATAAAAGTTTATTTTATGATGAAAACTACGGTTTTGAGATTGGTTGACATTCCTATCATGCTGATGCATGATATGTGATATGTTTAGTTCCGGTCGACACCTGATCCGCAACCCACAGAGGACAATATAGATTATGATCATAGATTTGACCGGTTTATTTCTGTACCCTTCGAGGTGTATAGTACGACAAGATTGATGTCTATCTTAGACTCCATAAATGATAGGTGATATGTCAAAAAGGAAAGTGTTTTACATGATGGGAAATCTTGCTATTGACTTGCATGTTATGTGTTATAGTTTGGTTGTGGTTATTGAATGTATAAATTGTATACTTTTTGGTGCTTGCATTTTGAATAGTAGTTGTTAGAAGGGAATCTTGCTTATGACTTGCATGTTAGGTGTTATAGTTTGGTTGTGGTTATTGAAGGTATAAATTGTATACTTTTTAGTGCTTGCATTTTGAGGAATGCATTATGCATAGGAATTAATTAAATTCCGAACCGTGGAAGCAAAGACTCGAATTCCAAGCCGTGGGAGCTACCTCTAGAATCCTTCGGGAACTAAATGCTACACGAGCTTCGATGTGCTAAAGGCCTAACCGAGCAAAGACTCGATGATTGTACCGTAGGAGCCACCTCTAGAGTCCTTCGGGAACTAAGTGCTACACGTGTTCTGATTTGGTAGTAAAGGCCAAACCGAGCAAAGACTCGATGATTGTACCGTGGGAGCCACCTCTAGAGTCCTTCGGGAACTAAGTGCTACACGTGTTCTGATTTGGTAGTAAAGGCCAAACCGAGTAAAGACTCGATGATTGTACCGTGGGAGCCACCTCTAGAGTCCTTCGGGAACTAAGTGCTACACGTGTTCTGATTTGGTAGTAAAGGCCAAACCGAGCAAAGACTCGATGATTGTACCGTGGGAGCCACCTCTAGAGTCCTTCGGGAACTAAGTGCTACACGTGTTCTGATGTGGTAGTAAAGGCCAAACCGAACAAAGACTCGATGATTGTACCGTGGGAGCCACCTCTAGAGTCCTTCGGGAACTAAGTGCTACACGTGTTCTGATGTGGTAGTAAAGGCCAAACCGAGCGAAGACTCGATGATTGTACCGTGGGAGCCACCTCTAGAGTCCTTCGGGAACTAAGTGCTACACGAGTTCTGATGTGTTAGTAATCAGTTTAAGTTCTGATGGAGATGCGACAAATGTCGAAGGACGAACTAGATCTTGTGCATATGACATATGATGTGTGTGATGTATCGAATTATGTTTATATATGCCACTCAAACATGTGCTACTTGAATGTTCGACTCTTTCACACTTAATCATACTGATAAAAAGAATGATGCCTTGTGAACTTAAAAATGGAATGAAAGTATGAATAAGTTTGAGACGTCTGTGTGCGTACGAAATGAGTTTTAAAGAAAAATAATAATGATTTAACTAATATTCTTTTCAAAGAATATATGAATATGAGTTATTTTATTTAAACCCTTTATTTCATAAAAGCATTATTATGAAAAGAATATGAAAATGTTATAAAAGTTTAAAAAGGAAAAGGATTTATTAATTCAAAAAGAAATGAAAATTTCTCTCTACAGTTGCTTCTAGGTTCCGTAACAAGTATGGTATTCAAAAATACCTACCTTACTCCATTCGGATCCCTAGCCGACTGTAGTATCCTTCCTACATGCGAGCCTAGAGCCCATAGGAAAAATGAAAAAGATTTTCAGCATATAGGAAGCTGAGTATCAAGTGAGGCATATAATTCTCTTACTGAGCCGTGGTTTTGCTCACCCCTTAATTTTCAACATTTCAGGTTTTGATGAATGTGAGTTCAGTGGATTGTGGATCCTGGCTGTACACGAAGGACAATGTGTCAGACCGACTGATTATTTGAGGTATGATCATTTATTCTCTGTATTTAGACACGTCAATAGTACTACTTATCTGATTAGTTACGATAGAGGATGTGTATAATATAAACAATATTATGTAAAATTGTTTAACAGTCAGTACAAGTGAAGTATCGCCGACAGCCCAACCGGTTAAGTTGTGTATAAGAAGATGAAAAATGTGGTCACAGGTCGTGACAATAAGCTATCAATTATAATTCATAATTAAATAGTATGTATATCAACAAAATAATTTATTTTGTCCAACACAAACTTATTCTATCAAGATAAAAAAAAAAACTAAATATTTCACCTTGATAAAAATAATTTATTTCAACAAATTAAGACTTATTTAGCAAAAATATTCTCAATATCTTTAATGGCTTGAGGAACCAAACACCAACTTTTCAACTACTTCCTTTCTTTTCTCCTATGGGCATCCAAGTACTTCTTTTACTTTCTTAGGATTATCGAGAAAGTAAAGGTACATATCGGTGATTAATTGTGAGTCAATTCCTATCTTCTCCAAAAGAATCCAAATTTCATTTTTTGACAGTGGAACAACACGACTGTTGATCTTTTCATAAGTAGCATTTCTAGCGGCAAGTGCCTTAGCAACCATTTCAAACCCCTCATGAATAAGTTCATCATCTTTGTCATCTTTTGATTTTTTAGCTTTTTTATTCATTGAACTACTCAGAATATCGATAGGAATTCCAGTAGGAGCCCTAGCGGATGTCATGATATCAATGTACTCATCTCCTAAAGCATCAAAATTCTCCAATGTTACCTCATTTTGGGAGATCAAATTATCAATATCATCAATATTCTCTCTTAGCTCCTCATCTATCCCAGAAGATTGTTTTCGTTTTCTCATTTTTATTGCAATCTCAGCATGCTCTCCAGTGGCTTGATTGTTTCCATAAAGAACCACCATCTTTTCATAATTTGGAATGGGTTTAGTCATCCACTCCTAAGCAAGAGGATATGCCTAAAAAATTTATAAGTATTGTAAGAAAATAAATATTAAAATAATAGTTAAATCTATAATTTTTAAAATTTAGTTTTACTAAAATTTACCTCTATAATCTCTGCCAAACTTCAGGTTCAACACGCCATAACTTGGAAACTGGATTCCAAGAAAATCCACTCATCCCTTGCTTGAATAAGTCATAACATTTTGAGAAAGTGGTTTTTATAGTCTTCCAACGATTTTTCACTTTTTCCTTTTCTATGTCTCTCCCACATTTTTCTTTTAGCTCAACGACTATATTATCATGGGCATGCTTAGTAAAAGTTCCATTTACCTTGTTTCCCATATTGTGTTGATGTAAAAATGCATCAACAAGAGCATCATCCATCATTGATGTCCATGTATTATTTGTCCCTTTGTTGGTTTCATTAGTAGTAATCACTTTTTTCTTTCTCGGCTTAGTTAAATCTACACATTCACATGAAACATACAAAAAATTAAAATAAAAATAACATATATAATCATTGAAAATAAGTACTTTAATTGTTCAAATGAAATAACAATATTTAAATAATCAAAGAACTTCATAAAGTCTCTCTAATAAAACAAATATAAATTCCCAAAAACCTACAAACAATAATAACCATTTAATTTCTATAGTCTATCCACATAGCATTAGCTATGGAATCTCTTATTTGTTCTCCTTGAGCAGCATCTTCATTATCGTTTCTAGGAGCACAATACTCTTGTTCAACGGGTCTAACATTTAGTTCACAATCAACCCCATCAATAAGAGAATCATCAAGATCTACAGTCATTAAGTAGTTATGTAGAATACAACATGCTAAAATTCTTACATTTTGGGTTTAAATTCCATATGTTGGTATATTTGCGCTTGCTATAATAGGAGATCTTTTTTTCAAAACATCGAATGCTCTTTCAATTGCATTACACAAAGATGCATGCTTAAGATTGAATAATTCTTGAGAATTTCTTGGTGGATTATTTGAATACTCTTTTAAATGGTAGCACACTCCTCTGTATGGTGCAATCAATCCGCTTCTCAACATAATCCCAGCATCAACAAGATAATATTTACCTATTCAAAATTATAACCAAATCACTATTTTGGAGTTTATAAGTAAATAAATCAAATACAATATATTATAGTCATTACCTTATGAAATAATAAGCTTATCTTCCCTTGATAGTGCATTTTTAATAATTCTTTAGTCAAATGCAATACCTTCCCATCTAGGTAATACATAAGCGAATTTTAAATCAAATGAACATGGTGCCAAAACATTTTGTGTTGGGTACTCTTTTCTACCACGATATTTTTCAGCATCTGCATTTGATACCTTGACTCTAATATGTGTTCCATCAATACTTCCTACACAATTCTGATGTTGATTTTATATATCAATATTTATTTGAATATTAATAAACTTTTGATTAAATTAAAGTAACTAACATTGCTTACCTTAAAGGAAGGGTAGAATCTATTGTTTTCAAGTATCTCAGTTGGAATACATGAGCCATTTGGTTGTTTAAGGAATCTCTCCTCCAACTCTAGTATAGCTTTTAAAACACGATATAAATGACGACTAATTGTTTCTCTCGAATGTCTAAACCAAAATTATATTTCTCTATTTTTTGCATGATGGGACAATATATAAAGGGTTTTAGCAACTTGTTCTTCCATACTGACTCGTCTTGTTGGTTCCAGACCACCAAATCTTTTTAGCATTGCACATAAATCAAGAAAAGCTTTAGGTCCCATTCTTACAATATTTTGACTTCTCTCAATACTAACAATTTGATTCATTATTTCATCTCTAACCCTATCTCTTTCTAGGCTCATACAATGATCAATAACTTCTCTTTGTAGTTGTTTTTGTCGCACATTCCAGTAAACAGCTAAACACATAATGTAGACAACTGCCCTTCGATAATTTTCTCTCCACAAATACTCAACCATTGTCTCATTTCTTTCTTTATCCATCTATGATAAATGATTAATAATATTAATAAAAATTAAATGTAAAATTAATGAGACAAACATAATAAAAGTTATCTAGTGTAGTGAATGTGTAGACTTTAAGATATAGAGTAATTTTAGATGTTACAAAAAAAATAAAATTAGACATATATTTAAACTGTAAAATTCTAATGTCCAATAAATCAAAGTTATTGTAGGTGTTAAAGTAATGGGACTTTAAATAGTATGTTACAGAAATATAAAGAGATCTTAATTACCATGTTACAAAAGAATTGTAAAGGTATATAGATGAGTTTTTAAAAGTATTTTATTCTTTTACTTCTAGTCTATTTGTAGGAATTATGGATAAACAAGGAGAAACTTTAAGTAAAGCTCATAACATGAATATATATTGTTATGATGTCATGGTTGAAGAAGGGTATACAAACATATTGTATTGTAAAGGGTTTATTAATTCGTAATTTTTTTTACTGCTTTCAAAGTGGCAGTTTTAATATTCTTAACATTATTCTATTATGGTTCCTTCCTTTTGTTTTCAGTGATTGTTGAAAATGATATTAGTGTAGTGAATGTGGGAATAATTTAATAGTTTTGTTTCCTATGATCATTGAAAATAATATTAGTTGAGTGTGATGACAAAATAGTTGAACTTGGATATATAGAGATACTTTAGATGTTACAAAAAACATTGAAATTATGGTTATGAACTATTTAATCATATCTTTATATCAGAAAATTCTAACATCTAATAAATCAAATTATTCTTAAATAGTATGATTAATGTATTTTAGTCTATTTGTAGTAAGTTCAATTTTTTGATAGTTAAGGGGTTGTTTGGTATCGTTGTCAATTTTGTGTTTTATGTTTTTTGTTTTTGGAAATTTGTTTTTTTTTTTGTTTTGTTTTGTTTTGTTTTGAAATTTTGAAAACAGAAAACATGTTTGGTAACAAATGTTGTTGTATAATTTTTAAAACTGAAAACATAAAACATGTTTGGTAACAAATGTTGTTGTATAATTTTTAAAACTGAAAACATAAAACATATTTGGCATCTAATAAGTTGAAACATAATTTTTTTAATCTTATAATTTATTAATTTTGCATTAAATAATTTTATTAAAATTATATAATTTTAGTATATTATTTATAATGTGCAATTTTTTTTCTTAATTTTGATATATTGCATAAACTATTTCATTTATTATTATATAAAATTTATTTTAAAATTTTTATTTTATACTTTATATGAGACTTATTTCATATTCTATATATCTAAAAATAATTAATATTTAAATTTAATAGAAGTAAATTTTAATACGATATCAATAAAATTACATAAGCACAATTAAAAATACAAAAGTAAAATTTATAATACAAAAAACACAAAAAAAGGATAGTTTAAGTCTAGTTTAAGTCATGATACATTTACAACAATCAATTATTTTGATATGCATTCCACAATTCAGTAGCAATTTCATCACGAACTCTATGCATATACCGTAATTGACTTGGAGTAACATTAAACTCCACATGTTCTTGTGAACTACTGGCTCCTGAAGTTTCTTCATTGTTATCGACTACAAGATTATCCGTCTCATATTCTTCGAACATATTATCTTGCATCCTATGTGTCCTAATAAAATTATGCACCGTACAACATGCAATGGTAATAAAACGTTGCATGCGTAAACTATATGGTGGCATTCCTTTCAAAATTGGAAATCGAGCCTTTAGTACTCCAAAACATCGCTCAATACAATTACGTAAAGATGAGTGTCTATAATTGAAAATTTCTTTTGGACCATGTGGTTGTCGTCCTCTTCCTCTATAATCTCTTAAATGATATCTTTCACCACGATAAGGAGACAAGAAACCTGGCATATTTGTATATCCAGAGTCTACAAGATAATATTTACCTGCACACAAAAAAAATAAATAATTCTCTAACAAAAACTAGAAGGCTTAATTAAATGCTAAAAAGTAAGATTACCTTGTGGAGGCATTGGAAAACAATTTTCAGGATTAGATACACATTCAATAAAAACTCTAGAATCATTTGCAGTTCCTTCCCATCCCGCCATCACATATGTAAATCGCATATCAAATGAACAGGCACACATAATATTCTGTGTTGGTTCCATTTTCTTTCCACGATAAGGTATTTGTTGTTTACTAGGAACATGTGCAGCTATATGTGTTCCATCTATTGCTCCAATGCAATTCTATTTGAACAATATATAAATATATCACTAATTATTATAAATTTTGTTATTAATGAATATGAAAAAAGTAATGAATTGTATTACCTTAAAAAATGGATAATATCTTTCATCATATTGAATTTGAGGAGGGATTACATCGAATGATGGTGGAGTTATGATCTCCTTTCCAAGACGACAAACAGCCTTTAACACATTTTTAAAATGTCGAGAAATAGTTTCACCGGAATGTTGAAATCGTTCCGCAATAACTCGATTTCGTTCATTATGTGCCAAAGTAAATAAAAAGATAGCAACCTGTTCTTCTACTGTCAAGTATTTGGAGTTTTGTAATAATCCCCGTTCTTTTAAAGCATCACAAAAATCAATAAACATAGGTGGCTCCATTCTTAACTCATCAAAACATCTAACTTTATTCCCATAAAGAATTTCTTGAACATATGCGTGACCCGTTAATTGAGATGTTCTACAAGGTTGTTTAAGTAAGTACCTGTTATAGTATTCTTCAACAACCATAATCAATAAAATATCTTCCATCTCATCTTCTTCATCATCAAACTCGGTAAGTGAGGCAATTTGTATCATCTTATTACGATCCATCATGTAAATCTGATAAATCAATCATATAAGTGAACTAAATGGTTAAAAAAATTCAAATGAATATGAAATTTCATAAAAAAAGATCATATAGAATCTCTATGAAATCATTAATAAAAAGAGTCAAATGCATATTAAAATAAAACTAAACTCCATTGATACATATAGTTGAAATACCTAGTTCAGAGAATACATTCCAAATAGCATATCCCACTAATAAAGTAAAAAAAAAAAAACAAACGATGAACATAAACGCCATAAATAAAAATCCAAAACAAAAAAGTTCTAAAATTGGAAAAACATGACATTAGAAACAAGTTCACTTTAAATTAAGAACCCAATCTTTCTTCCTTCCATCACTCATTTGAAGAAACATTTCTCTC
Organism: Heritiera littoralis; assembly: GCA_031772115.1. Taxonomy (NCBI): domain Eukaryota; kingdom Viridiplantae; phylum Streptophyta; class Magnoliopsida; order Malvales; family Malvaceae; genus Heritiera; species Heritiera littoralis. Next base: position 5,433,763 of record JAPDPK010000015.1, read on the forward strand.
CACAATTCATCATCATGAAATTTCTCAATTGCCTTGGCATAAGCTGCCCCATCAATACCATCAAGTTTATCTAATGCTTCTAAACTTTCCTTCAAAAATTTCCTTCCAGGTGATCTAGATTCCGAAACAGCTTCAGTGTAAATATCCCCAGTAGATCCCCCAGAATAAGCAGAATGAGCTGAACCAACTAACAATCTTTCCCATATCTCAGCTTTTCTTTTAGAACTTTCACTAATAGAGTTTAAGGCAGATTGCATTGCTATGGAAACATTTGATCTTTTCCCTTGGCGAATGGTAGGGTTAGTAGAATGAGTACGCTTTCTAATGTTACTACCACTAGGATTTGCATCGCCATCACCTTCTACATCTTCCTCTAATTCTTTGTCTATATCATAAGTTGGATTCACTCCTTCCTCATCACTATCCGATGGACTATGTGTAGAAGGTCTTGCATTTGATCCAGTGGCAGAAGTATCTCCATAAATTATACACAATTTGTCATACATTGGGCAACCCTTTTTTTGAAATCTTTTGGCCATCTTATGAACCTGTAAAACAATATATATATATATGTCATCAAAATGAAATTTAAAATGTATATGTATTTATACTATTGAAATTAAGGAAGAAATTAAGGAACTTACAGCATATAGACGGTGCCATGTTTCCTCCGCAGCAATAACTTTTCCAGTGTTAACTTCATATCCAACTCCAGTCTCCTTTAACAACTTCTTGAAACTATTATAACGAATTCTCAATTGATTAAATTTATTTCTCAATTGTGAATCCAAATAGTTGTGCTTTGCTCTTTTACTAAGGGTTTCTCGAATAAACTTCCACGATTCTTTACTAAATGTAGTTGTAACTCTATTTCCCTTAACAACCTCTTCCTCCATAATGCAAATGAATAAGTTCTCTTTTTCGGTTGTCCATATATTTTTACCATCATTTCCAAGTTCAACAAGATCATTTTCCTCACCCTCACTATCAATTGGTTGCAAATTTTTATCACCACTTGCCATCTAAAAATGCAAAGTCCCACAACAAGATAGTTGTTAGTTATCTAGATTTTAATTGTACTTCAATTATTTGATTAAAATCTCTCATATAAAAAATCTCTCATATGTATATGTCTTAATAAAAAAAATATTACAAATGCCTTTAAAAAAAGAAACAAGTAATTTTTATCAATCATCAAACATATCAAAGTTATCTAAGTTCTATTATTGATGCTTAAATATTCAAGAAATTAATCATTACATATATCAAGTAATTTATCAATCATCAATCACTGATGCTTAAATGTTAGCAGAACAGAAAAAACCCAATAACCATCAAATATCAACTGAATATTTATCTCACAACATAAAACACATTCATGCCAGTGAATTTGCTGAAGTGAGGAAATAAGAAAGCAGTGCTATTTAAGGCCAAAGCAAAGCTAATTTGAGACCAACAAACATTACCCCATCCTCAAATCATCGAGCAAGCATAATACCAGAGTTGGAATTCCATGAATCATTTAAACCTTGTAACTCAGGAAGCAAATATATTCATTTGTAACCACAAACAACTTTATCTGAGTTACAAGGTTTAAATGAAAGAAATCTTGGTTATCCTAAAACATTCTGTGCAAAAGAAATCTTGTAATAATTACTTGTAATAATTAGTTTCCTTTTGTTAGCTCTTATTAAATCTGATCAAATATTCTCTAATTATGTTCAATTTTTTTATGCAATGGAGCTTTTGACTTTGAAGAAAATACAGGTATTAAAATTTGAATATATGCAAAACTCTTATACTTTAATAATAAAAATATAATTATTTGAACTAATATGCAACATCAAATTTTATCGACTTCAAAAACAAAGGAAAACATACAGAAAAAAGTGTGCCCTGCTTCCTGTCACTGCAGTTAACAGTGCTTGCTTCTTACCATGGACCCAACCAACAGATTGCAGAATGCCAAAACATGAGATTAGATATACCAAAGACAAGCAAAACATTTTCAGCCAATTAATTAATTGTTTCCAATAGTAGTTATAAAAACAACTCAGACAAGCACAAGAAAAAAAGGCTGTGAAAGCTGTAGGGAAGAGTTGCAACGGAGCTCCCTTCACTCCAAAACCAAAAAGATCAAGGTAACCACGTCTCCCAGTTCATGCAAACCCTCAGCTAATTGCTTCTTTTTTTTTTAAGGTTGGCTACGAGCGGCACCCTATAGCTATGGCATTATAGCGTGTGTAGATCCTTGACAACACAGAGGAATTCAGAGTAAAGATAGCATAGCTTTGGTAATCAACTGAAAAATTTTTTGAGAGACTGAGGAATTCACTGAACAAAGACGATCCAAGAAATGGGTGAGCAGTGTAAATACGAACAAAGACGATCCAAGAAAAATATATCGCTTGTCACCCGGAAGTTTGCCAGGGGAGTTTAGACACTGAACAAAGACGATCCAAGGCTAATAAGAGGCTCAAAATTGAAATAAGGAAGGGTGGTTTTTTGGGTGCCAAATCAAGGGAAGATGCAGGGGAAACGAAAGCTAAAAAAAAATGGATGTTGCAGCAAATGTTCATCTATTGTCGATAGGGGAGGAAGACTCCAAAGAGCAAGATCATGAAGTACAGATTAACTCCAAAGAGCAAGCATCGATTCAAACCCAAAACAAATCAAAAAATTAACCCATAATATAGAATGTAAGATCTAAAAAAGTAACCCTCCAAAACAAATCAAATACAACTTATAATATGAGGAAGCAAATTTACAGAAGATAATATGACCCTGACAGAAAAAAATTGAAGAACTTGGACAGAAGAAACAAAGAACATAATACAGAAGAAAGTTGATACGAACCTTTTTCTTGTTGGTTGCCTGAGTAGATCAATAGCTAATGAACAAAGATGGTACGTATAGAATGCAATTTGAAGAAATCTAGAGCTTAATCGAAGGAGAAGTGAAGAAACGGAAGAAGAGAAGTGAAGAAAGAAGAGTCAATCAACTGCAAGCCAAACGAGAAAAAGGATGATGCGTGGAGTTAGGGCTTGCTTTTGCCAAAACAAAAAAAAAGATACAAATAACGCTAGTAAGATTCGAAGGGCAGACTTCATTAATGAATACTGTTCATTCCGTGTTTTGGATGAAAATTGTTTCCAAAACGTTTTAGAAAATGTTGAAAACAGAAAATTGTTGTTTCCTTTAATTTCGGAAATCTCACTGTCAAATTCTAGAATTATAAAACAAAATCTATCCACCAAACACAATTCATATTTTTTGTTGCAAGATTTTGGAAACAAAAACATAAAACACAAAACAAAATTGATCCCAAACAAGCCCTAACTTACATATTTGCCTTTTTTTTTTCTAGATTGATATGTTACTAGCATTTTTTCTACTTTTAATTTTTATCAATAATTTTTCAAAAATAGTAAATTCACCGTTCACCAGAGCAAAATCCTTTTTCAATCTTAACACTAATCTTGAAATAATCAATGACTTTAGTAGAAACATAATAATAATAATAATAATAATAATAATAATAATAATAATAATAATAATAATAATAATAATAATAATAAGTCGTGAGAGTTACTTCAAAAGAATTATTTTTATTCTTCATTAATAGGATAGACTATCTATTGCCTTGATGTTAAACTATATTAGTTATTATTGTTGGAGTATGAAAAACGAATAATATGATATTAAAAATCAGCTTCTTCTATGTAAAATATTCTGTTTTAGTATTGTTACTTCAAATAGTAAAAAATACTAGATTGCTTATTGTCGATATATTAAGCATTTTGTTATTGTCTATTATTTAATAGTGCACAATATGTTTGATAACACAAAAATTTAACCTGAGACAAAGATAGTCTAAACACTAGTAATTTTTTAATTCCAAGAAAACATAAAAAAAAAAAAACCCTCACTGAAACTATGGCAGTCTTGTAAAGGATAATAGCCTATGTATTATGGCTTAAAAAATAAAGATAAAGCAAGCTTCTTATAGCTATGTACTATAGCTTGATTTGACTAAACAAAGCATTATAAATTGCATACAAATAGTAAAAAAAAAAAAGCACAAACAAGACAAAATTATAATATTACAATAATCACATATAGATAAAAGTTTCATAAATAGAGATAAAACTTGATGATGATAAGAATAGTCTTCTTTTTTCTTTGTAGGCACTACACAGCAGAGTCTCCTCTTTTTCTTTGAAAGCAGTAAGTTCGACTAGGTTAAACAATAAAGATATAAAAAGGTTAAAATTGATATTTTATATGATAAAATTTTTTTCATGTTTTCCTTTCCTCTCTGTTTACCACAATTTGAGATATTGAAAAACTGAGTAAGTCAAGAGAAAGTAAGGGATGGAAAGTAAGAGATGTTCACTCCCCCTCCCTTTCCTTTCCCCAGATAATTTTTTTTTCCAAACAAAGGAAAGGTTTTCAACCTTCAATTGTTTTCCTTTCCTTTCCTTTCCTTACCCCCAATCCAAACATAGTGTTAGAGTTCTCATTGTTGAAAGAGATTTACTGTTTACCACTTTCGGTCCGAACAAGATTACTCTTAGACCGTAAACAGATGATGATACTTGTACTTACACCAAAAAAAACTTTAGGGTAAATTCAAATAAGGTTAAGAGAGGTTTTAAACACAAACTATAAAGAAGGCCAATAAATATACCTAAGAGGTGTCATGGATTCGCTTGGGTTGAGGTCCGCCTAATCCATACATTAATGGATGATATAAAAGTTTAAATTCGATCAGATTCGATCATTTGATTTTGAATTTGAGTCCATATATGTTTTACTTATTTTTGTACAAGCTCGAGTTCAGTCCGGCTTGACTCGATTTTTTTTTTTGCATTTTAATTCTTTTTTTATTTTTTAAAGTTTAATTTGATTTGTTAAACTTTGCATACCAATTTTCATATTACATATATAGTGTTTATTAATGAACAATGTTTTAAATACATATAATTACATTATATTTAATAAAATATCTGAAAATTTTGTTTTCTTTTTTCAAATGATTTTAACATAACTAATAAAATATTAAAAATTATTTAACATTTGTTAATTAATTTATTAATATTAAAAAATAATTAAATTTTGAAAATAATATTTAATATTAAAATATTATATCACTAAATATTTAAAAGAAAACTATTTATGATTAATCATATTAATATTTTTAAAAATTTGAAGTAATATTACATTTTAATATATATATATATATTAATAAAATATTAATAACATATTAATATTTATTTTTGAAATTTTAAAAATATTTATACTATTAAAATAATTATATTTTATAATGAAAGTATTTATTATTAAAATCATAAAAAATTATTATTTATTTATATTTATTATTAGAATATCAATATAAAAATTTTGTAAATAAAATATAAAAACATTGCATCTTAAAATTAAAATATTAATTATTAAACTAATAAATATATTTTTGACTAAATTATTATTTATTATTTATTATTAAAATAATAATATAATATTGTTTATTATCGAAAAATTAAAAATATATATGATTAATAATATACAAAATAAAATATTTAAACGTGAGATATAGAAAGATTTAAATGTTAATATTATAATATTTAAAAATTTTAATTTAATTAAATAAAAATATTTTTATTAATATAATAATATTTTATGTAGTGTTAAATTAAATCAAAATTTAAAAAATCTTATCCTATGTCTAACTTGAGTAGAATTATACTTACGAGTTTGATAAATAACCGTACACATATACAACTATTTTTCAAAAAAATGTCTTCTTTCAAAAGCATAAGATAATTTACAGAACAATAATCTAATTTTTGGTTGACTAGGAAGTCATTTTTCTTTGACCATTCAATTTTCTGCCAACCAAACACCAGAAAATGCAAAAATTATTTTTGAAAATTATTTTTAGTGAACCAAATTGAACCTTAATAAGTAGTGTCGTAACGATTTTCGTCCGGAGACTCGATCGCTAGACGATTTTGAAAAAAAAAAACACGAAGAGGAGTCGCCACCAATCTTTTTTGACTAGGTGTGATTGGTCACCTAAAATTATTTAGCTTTTTAATAAAATCTTAAAATTAATTAAGTTTTATCAAAAAAAATTTTTGGTCTGCGGAAACAAAGTTTGGGTTCGGGAGTTCGGTTACGCGTGGGGAAGGATTAGCACCCCCACAACGCCCGTAAAAAAACGGTACCACTTAATCATGTCTTATCTTTTGATCTTAATACAATGATCTTAATTAAACATTTTAAAAAGAACTCCATTTATTTGAAACCATTTTTATTATTTGTTATTTGAAATATTAAAATTTATTTTTATTTATGTTAAATTTTATTTTTTTATTTAAAATAAATGAGAATCTTTTGTATTGAAAATTATTCCGAAATACCCCAATACTTCTGGTAGCAATTCGGATAATTTTCTCGCCTAAGGATTTCTTAAGAATCGCTACTTGCGATTTCTATAAAATCCCATCCTCGGGAGATTCACACTTATTTTGAAATTTCATGGATGCAAATGATGCAATCAAAAATATAGATAATGCATATGAGAAATCCATTATTTTATTTTATTTTTATTATCTTTTATATTTATATTATTATTTTGTAATTTATTTATTTTTTATAAATCTTATTTTTATTGAAAAATCATACTAAATATTCCAATACGCTGGTAACATTTAGCAGATCTCTCTCACCTACAGATCAGTTAGGAATCACTACTTGTGAATTCCATAACATCCCATCATCGGAAAATCTTTAAAACTTATTCTTTTTATTTAATTTTTAATTGTTTTATCATCATTTATTTCCGAAGGTTAATTGTAACAATCTAGTACTCTTATTTATTTGTTTACAAATTTTATTTATTTATTATTTGTTTATTAATAATAATTTATTTCATCGAACTAAAATTACTTGAATACCCCAATACGCTGGTAATATTCAAATATTTTATTTCGACCCTAAGGATTATCAAAGAATCACTACTTGTGATTTCTAAGAAATCCTATCATAGGATATTCTTTTAAATTTATATTTTATTTATTTATTTATAATTCATATTTATATTTATTTATTTGTTCATTTTAAATTTTATATTTGATTAATTTATTTTTATTTTTTATATTAATTTATTTAAAGAATTTTGAAATTGAGATGAAACCAATTAAATGTTCCAATACGCTGGTAACATTTAAGGATTTTATCTCGATCCTAAGGATTATCAAAGAATCGCTACTTGCGATTTCTAAGAAATCCCATCATCGGAGTAATTTAAAAAAACATTTCATTTTTCTTATTTATCTTTATTTGTTTTCATTATTGTATGGAATAATCTTTTTATCACTTTAGTATATTTGTATATCTTTGGAACTAGGAATAATATTTGATTCATGAAATATCACTTTTAATGTTTATTTGAAAGAAACTTTCCAGAACAACACCAAATCTTTACTATTTTTATTTTAATTCATATAATGGTTTTACTATGTATAATCTTTGAAGGGACAAAATATATATTTTATTTAAAAGCTATAAATGGATGACATGCAAAGAAACAACAAGCACATATTTGATTTAAATAATAACAAGCTTACCTTTTTTTATTTGCAGTACTCGTTCTTCCTCTTTTCCTGGGCTGGAATGGTGCAACGAGAAACAGCAGAGGACAGAGGACTGACACAGGCGATCGCAGCAGAGGGGAAGGAAATATGGAGCAGCAGCGTGCGGCGTTGATGGATGCAGAAGGCGATGGTGCTGGTTGAGCAGGGAAGATGGTGCGAGAAAAATGGTGCAGTAAAGGGGGCAACGATGGAGCCACAAGCAGCAAAAGTAAGAGATGTCCAGACCGTGGTGTAGCAGTGCAGCAGGCTCGGGACGCAGAAGGCTTCAAGGGGCGACGATGACAGCAGTGCTAGACGTAAGGAAGCACTGAGGTGGGCTAAGCAACAGCAGAACGAGGAAGAGCAGGGGTGACGAAAATGCTGCTGTGTGATGCAACAAGTACTGATGCGGCGGACAGGGATGGATTGAGGCACTGCAGAAACGATGAAGACGATGAAACTAGTATCTCTCGGACTTTGATGCTTCAGGAGACGAGATGAAGATGAAGAACAGAGGTACCAAGCGGAACAAAGATTTCAATTGAGGAACAAGGCATGGTAATGATGGTTGAGGGCGTCTGGGTACTCATGCAGGGGTGGCGATGATGGATGCAAAAGCGGGCAACAAGGATGGTGTTGGTGGATGGCAGCCTTCGTGACCAAGAGTAGTAGACTTTTTTTTTAGGGTTTTTCTTTCATGTCTCTTTTTTCTCCTTTAGGGTTTCTAGGTTTTTTTTCAAGGTTTTTTTTTCTAGCTTCCGTCCCCCCCCCCTTTATTTCTCCTTTTCATTGGCTTTTATAGCCATTTCTAGCCCTAAACCTTTAGGGAAGGAAACAAACTTCCCCCTTTTAATGCTTAAACCATGGCTGTCATCATGAAATTCATATTCTTGATTTATTTCCTTTATATTGCAAATTATTATCTTCATTTTTTGGCAACAGATCAACCAAGTCAACTCTTTAAATGGTCATGTTGTGTGAATGTAAAATTCGGCTCCCCTTTTACATCTAAATCAAAGGCCTTTATTTTTTATTTATTTTTTTGACTTTCCTTCTTTTGCTTTTATTCATTTCCATTTTATTTTTGATGATCAATCTTCGAGTCATTCAAAAAAAAAATTTTTTTTATTCATTTAAAAATTATTCGGTCAAAATTAGGTGTCTACAGCTGCCCCTCTTTGCGCTTTGCTGTGAAACAGTAATGGTGCAAAGACATAGACAACCATTTTGTCCGAACGCAAGACCTATCAATGATTTTTTTTTTTGTAAAATATGATATTTCCTAGCCATCTCTCACATAAAGCTAAGGAATAAATGCCAAATGAATTTTCCTAACCTTTTTCTCTTATAAAGATTGAGGAATTAATGCAAAATGAAGTTTCCTAGCCTCTTCTATCATAAGACTAAAGAATGAAATTTCCTAATCATAAGATTAAGGAATGCGAAACATGAATTTTCCTAGTCTTTCCTATCATAAGACTAAGGAAATGAATGTAGAATGAGATTTCCTAATCCTTTCCATCACAAGATTTAGGAATGCAAAATGAAATTCCTAGTCTCTCCTATAATAAGACTAAGGAATGCAAGATGAAATTTCCTGGTCTTTCCTATCATAAGACTAAGGAATGCAAGATGAGGTTTTCTTAGTCTCTCCTATCATAAGACTAAGGAATGCAAAAAATGAATTTTTCCTAGTCTTTCCTATCATAAGATTAAGGAATACAAACATGAATTTTCCAAATCTTTTCTATCATAAGATTAAGGAATGCAAAGTGAAATTCCTAGCAAAAAATGAATTTTTCCTAGTCTTTCCTATCATAAGACTAAGGAATACAAACATGAATTTTCCAAATCTTTTCTATCATAAGATTAAGGAATGCAAAGTGAAATTCCTAGTCTCTCCTATCATAAGACTAAGGAATGCAAGATGAGGTTTTCCTAGTCTCTCCTATCATAAGACTAAGGAATGCAAGATGAGGTTTTCCTAGTCTCTCCTATCATAAGACTAAGGAATGTGAGATGAAATTTCCTGGTCTTTCCTATAATAAGACTAAGGAATGCAAAGTGAATGGGATTTCCTAATCTTTTCTACCATAAGATTAAGGAATGCAAAGTGAAATTCCTAGTCTCTCCTATCATAAGACTAAGGAATGCAAGATGATCATGGAATAAAAGCTCCTCTCAACAGAGGCTTTGAAACTTCTGAAACACAAAGAGCTCCTCTCAACAGAGGCAATGAAACTTTTGAAAAATAAAGCTCCTCTCAACAGAGGCAATAAGACTTTGAAAAATAAAGCTCCTCTCAACAGAGGCAATGAGACTTTGAAAACAAAAAGCTCCTCTCAACAGAGGCAATGAGACTTTGAAAACAGAGCTCCTCTCAACAGAGGCAATGAGACTTTGAAAAATAAAGATTTCATTCAGAATGCCAGTTAGCATGGGCTTGACTGGGCTTAACTTTCATTTTGATGCCAACAATATTGGGCTTCATCCTCCCTTAAGGTGCCAGCTAAACTGGACTTTGCTCTCATCTAAAGTTTTTTTTTTTTTCAAAAAGGTATTTTTCTCATCATCTTCTCATACCTCATCATTTTTCAAATTACTGTCTCTTATATTTTCTCTTTTCCTCAAAATTTTAATCATTCAGGGCTTCTTATCCTTATGTCTTAACAAATAGTTCAATGTCAAAATGCACTGATGAAATATCATGCATGTCATGAATATAATGAATGCCATGAATGTTATGCACATGTCAAAGTCATGCCCCTTGAATTATTCCATGAATGTATGCAAATGCATTCTCAATTGTGGTAACAAGATTCTCAAACTCATCTCATTTTCCTCAAGTTCCACATATCTGCTGGATTCTTCTTATTCAAATCTTCTATCTCCACTTCTCATCCCACCTTCTAATGAGTCTTGGTCCCATTATGCTTGAAGACTTGCCATCATGCTTTCAAAGTTATGTTTTCATCATTTTTTATTTTTGTTTCTTTCTCTCTTTTAGTAATGCAAGATTTCTCAAAAGAATATTTTTTTCAAAAATTTACCCAAGAAAAGGTTATCAACATTTATTTATTTTCCTTCCAATTCGACCATTAATGTAATGCACTCATACATCTTCTCAATTTATTATAGGGATGGAATGAATTTAAAATAATCATGAGAAATATGGGTATTCATTCTTAGAAAAGGAACATGAAATCAAGAAAAATCAATGGGCCAGTTTTTTTTTGGATATGGTTTTCAGTATCCATTTAATAAACATTCTGACAATTTCAATCAAGTCAATCTAGAATTCTTTTCCAAAAGCCCACTTTTATTGATATGTTCATCCATGTTGGGCCTGCCAATCTTGCTTCTATATCAAAACTCTTGGTGATGATCTTTTCCTAAGTTGCCTTTTCAGGTTTTCAACTTAGGTTCCCTTCTTTTGATCCAAACTTCCTTTTCAGGTTTTCAATTTGAATCCTCTTTTTTCTTTTTCTTTTTCTTTTTTCTTTTTCCTTTTCATTTTCCTTTTTTTCTTTTTTTTTCTTTTTTCATCTTTTTCTTTTTTTTTCTTCATTTCAAACTCCATTAGCTTTGACAAATTTCAGCCTTTTGTTTTCAATCCAAATTCATGCCCCCAAAAGTCATTCTTGCTTTTGATCTAACAGATATCTTCCAAAGCTCATGGGTTTCTTCATTCAACTTGATCTACTTCTTTTTATTTCACCCTACTACTGAATCTTCAAAGGAACATTATCTCATTGTACAAGTATGTTTCCATTCAACGCATGATTCTTCAATTCAAGCATTTACATTTGATCAAAATGGGCTTTTAAAGGCACGTAATGTAGTCTCAGGTGAGGGCTTATGAAAGAAAAGGATATAGTAGGCCCAAAATGTGTTTCAAGGTTTATAAACCAAGAGATCACTTTCTTTATCAAGTAAAACATTTAGGCATTTTGCCCTTTCTTGCTTTTTTTTTTTGGGTTTTCTTTTTGAATTCAAACCCTTTTCCTTTTTTCTTTTTTTCACAAAAATGGGCTTTTTTTTCCCTTGATTCATCATGAACACTTTCATTTTTGCCCCCAAAAATTTTTTTATTTCATCTTCCTTGCCTCCAACGTGGAGGGTGATCCTTGGTGGGTTATATTACAAAAATATAATAGGCTCAAAAGCGGTAATCAAAGGATAATTTTACTCATGCTTGAAGGATAGTGAAAGAAGGCCATTTATCATTTCAAATGCAAATATTCTCCTTGAAGATCATTTACTGAACAAAAACAAACTTGTTAGAAACTTCTATAAGAGATTCACCTTTTCTTATACCATCAAATTGGGTGAAAATTGTGAACAAATTTTCTTCTTTCTTACTTGGACACCTTGGCAGATTGATAATCCATCAGCAAAAGTGGTTCTTTCAAATTTGAATCCCAGATTTATTGACATCATTATCATCATGTTCATTATTTGGATACTTGTGAATGAAAGATATGTTGAGTATGTGAGAAATGGCAAATGAATAGAATGAATGAGAAATTGACAGTGCATCACACTAGTCGCTTTATTGAAAGGGAAATAAATAAAAGTTAGCCCATACATAAAACTTTATTTCATGCTTATGGGCTTAAGCACTTTAAAAAAAACTGTCTTGCATTACTAAAAAAAATTCTGATAAATCTCCAGACTTGCATGGCTTAAACTCCTTTCACCTCAAAAGAATCATCCCTCATTTCCATGGTTGGGCAATGGATTCGCATTCACAGTTGGTTCCCCTTTTTTTTCAAAGTGCAATATGCCGGCTTTGCACCCTATACTTTAAAGCAGTGCAATTCTCCAAGGAGTGACCCGGATTCCCAAAATGATACTCACATCGAGCATTCTCATTATACCATTTTGGATATGGAGGCTTGAGAGGTTCCGCATAAACTGGGGCAATGAGTTGCTCTTTGATTAGTTTTGGGTACAACTCGGTATAGGTTATGGGAATTGGATCAATGGGAGCTTTTTGTTGTTTTGGCCATGCCCCCCTAGGATTGCTTTCTTGTTTGTTGGATTGGGCAACTGATTGGGTATTTGGTGCGGGTGTTTGAGGGTGAAAGTTAGGCTGAGCATTAATTTGCGGATATGACTGGTAAGGGTATTGAACAGGATAATATGGTTGTGGCATGGGATAAGAGTGTCGTGGAGTGTATTGTCCATGTTGCCCCCCATTTATAACAGCATGGGCATCCTCCTCCCTCCTTCTGTTGGCTCCTCTTTTCTTCTCAGTATTGTTAGGAACTTCAATCTTGCCACGCTTGATCGCATTCTCAATAATCTCCCCGGATAACACCATATCAGCAAAATTCTTGGTGGCATTGCCTATCATCCTATCATAATATGGAGCCTTTAAAGTGTTCACAAATAGGATGGTGAGCTCCTTTTCTGAAAGAGGAGGTTGCACTTCTGCGGCTACATCGCGCCACCTTTGCGCATATTGCTTGAAGCTTTCATTGGCTTTCATCTCCATGTTTTGAACTGATAAACGGTCAGGGGCCATATCAGCAACATGTCGATATTGGGCCGTGAACGCCCTTGCTAAGTCATTCCATGTGGTAATCCGGATTTTGTCTAATTGATTGTACCACTTGGCAGCAGATCCAGTGAGACTTTCTTGAAAAATGTGAATAAGGAGCTTATCATCTTGAGCAAAAGCAGCCATCTTTCGACAATACATAATAAGATGAGACCTAGGGCAAGAAGTTCCATTGTACTTCTCAAACTCTGGTGCTTTGAACTTGGGTGGAATAACCAGGTCTGACACCAAGCACAACCCAGTAGCATCCATGGAACCATAAAAGTCTAAGCCTTCAATAGCTCGAATCCTTTCCTCCAACATATTGATCTTTTGTTGCGACTTCGCCTCATCTTTCTCTTCTACTTGTTTGGCTTTCAACTTTTCAACTTCCCTTGGGTCATCTAAGTCGGGCACCTCAATGGGATCAGTAGATTTTGCACCTTGGGAAGGATGGGCGGGTCCTTGGAATTGAGCTTGTCCAAACACTTGGGGTATAGCAGCGTAAGCAGGTGGATATCATCTTTCTTGAGATGTTTGACTTGGAAATGGACCGAATCCAGGAGGATAGATAGGATCTTCCATACTATGTTGTTGAACCCCTTCTTGGACTGTAGCTTCCTCTACTACACCTTTGCCTTTGCTCAGATTTTTCAATAATTCTGTAATTTGGGCCAGTTGCCCCCTCATTTCCTCTTGAGCTTTTTCCATCTTTTCCATGCGCATGCTTGATTCTTCTTCCATGATCTTAGCTCGATAACGAGTGTTGTGTGAATGAACTTTTGGTCGAGCTATCTTCAAATCTTTATTACCACAATTAAGAATTTATCATTTCACATGTGGTGATGCTTGAAAAAAAATGAATGAAGATGAATGGATGAACAAAATGCTACATGTGTTTGGAAAAAATCATGCATGGAAATGTTTTGCTAAAAACCTATGATTCCCTATTAGTGTCTCACATGTCAAACAAAAGCAAACATACATGATCAAAGATATGTCCTAAGTAATAGGGTTAACATGACTCTATCCCAAGTTGGTCCTCTATATGTATGCTTTGGAGTTCTAAAGGACAAAAGGTTCCCAAATTGTTCTTTACTGACGTCCACACTAGACTAGTAAGGCACCCCAATCCTCACCCATGATAGGCTACAGACGGAAAGGGTTCAACTTGAGTGAGAGTATTTCACTTGCCATTGCGGAGGTTATCACCTCACGAGAGCAAAGGTACTATACTTTCTCCTAAAAGGGACAAACCCGGGTGTAGGGTTGATGTATGCAATGAATATGTCATGTATGCAAAGGAATAAAATTTAAGATGCATCCTAACAAAACACAAATGATTCACACACATTTTTTTTGTTTGTATTATTTTTTGCTTTTTTTTTTAAATTATTTTTTATGAAGAGTTTTATTAAATATTTATTAAGACCATTAATTAAGATTTTGAATAAGACATGATTATTTATGGTTCGACTCTCAAATCCCCAGCGGAGTCGCCAAAGCTGTCGTAACGATTTTCGTCCGGAGACTCGATCGCTAGACGATTTTGAAAAAAAAAAAACACGAAGAGGAGTCGCCACCAATCTTTTTTGACTAGGTGTGATTGGTCACCTAAAATTATTTAGCTTTTTAATAAAATCTTAAAATTAATTAAGTTTTATCAAAAAAAAATTTTTGGTCTGCGGAAACAAAGTTTGGGTTCGGGAGTTCGGTTACGCGTGGGGAAGGATTAGCACCCCCACAACACCCGTAAAAAAACGGTACCACTTAATCATGTCTTATCTTTTGATCTTAATACAATGATCTTAATTAAACATTTTAAAAAGAACTCCATTTATTTGAAACCATTTTTATTATTTGTTATTTGAAATATTAAAATTTATTTTTATTTATGTTAAATTTTATTTTTTTATTTAAAATAAATGAGAATCTTTTGTATTGAAAATTATTCCGAAATACCCCAATACTTCTGGTAGCAATTCGGATAATTTTCTCGCCTAAGGATTTCCTAAGAATCGCTACTTGCGATTTCTATAAAATCCCATCCTCGGGAGATTCACACTTATTTTGAAATTTCATGGATGCAAATGATGCAATCAAAAATATAGATAATGCATATGAGAAATCCATTATTTTATTTTATTTTTATTATCTTTTATATTTATATTATTATTTTGTAATTTATTTATTTTTTATAAATCTTATTTTTATTGAAAAATCATACTAAATATTCCAATACGCTGGTAACATTTAGCAGATCTCTCTCACCTACAGATCAGTTAGGAATCACTACTTGTGAATTCCATAACATCCCATCATCGGAAAATCTTTAAAACTTATTCTTTTTATTTAATTTTTAATTGTTTTATCATCATTTATTTCCGAAGGTTAATTGTAACAATCTAGTACTCTTATTTATTTGTTTACAAATTTTATTTATTTATTATTTGTTTATTAATAATAATTTATTTCATCGAACTAAAATTACTTGAATACCCCAATACGCTGGTAATATTCAAATATTTTATTTCGACCCTAAGGATTATCAAAGAATCACTACTTGTGATTTCTAAGAAATCCTATCATAGGATATTCTTTTAAATTTATATTTTATTTATTTATTTATAATTCATATTTATATTTATTTATTTGTTCATTTTAAATTTTATATTTGATTAATTTATTTTTATTTTTTATATTAATTTATTTAAAGAATTTTGAAATCGAGATGAAACCAATTAAATGTTCCAATACGCTGGTAACATTTAAGGATTTTATCTCGATCCTAAGGATTATCAAAGAATCGCTACTTGCGATTTCTAAGAAATCCCATCATCGGAGTAATTTAAAAAAACATTTCATTTTTCTTATTTATCTTTATTTGTTTTCATTATTGTATGGAATAATCTTTTTATCACTTTAGTATATTTGTATATCTTTGGAACTAGGAATAATATTTGATTCATGAAATATCACTTTTAATGTTTATTTGAAAGAAACTTTCCAGAACAACACCAAATCTTTACTATTTTTATTTTAATTCATATAATGGTTTTACTATGTATAATCTTTGAAGGGACAAAATATATATTTTATTTAAAAGCTATAAACGGATGACATGCAAAGAAACAACAAGCACATATTTGATTTAAATAATAACAAGCTTACCTTTTTTTATTTGCAGTACTCGTTCTTCCTCTTTTCCTGGGCTGGAATGGTGCAACGAGAAACAGCAGAGGACAGAGGACTGACACAGGCGATCGCAGCAGAGGGGAAGGAAATATGGAGCAGCAGCGTGCGGCGTTGATGGATGCAGAAGGCGATGGTGCTGGTTGAGCAGGGAAGATGGTGCGAGAAAAATGGTGCAGTAAAGGGGGCAACGATGGAGCCACAAGCAGCAAAAGTAAGAGATGTCCGGACCGTGGTGTAGCAGTGCAGCAGGCTCGGGACGCAGAAGGCTTCAAGGGGCGACGATGACAGCAGTGCTAGACGTAAGGAAGCACTGAGGTGGGCTAAGCAACAGCAGAACGAGGAAGAGCAGGGGTGACGAAAATGCTGCTGTGTGATGCAACAAGTACTGATGCGGCGGACAGGGATGGATTGAGGCACTGCAGAAACGATGAAGACGATGAAACTAGTATCTCTCGGACTTTGATGCTTCAGGAGACGAGATGAAGATGAAGAACAGAGGTACCAAGCGGAACAAAGATTTCAATTGAGGAACAAGGCATGGTAATGATGGTTGAGGGCGTCTGGGTACTCATGCAGGGGTGGCGATGATGGATGCAAAAGCGGGCAACAAGGATGGTGTTGGTGGATGGCAGCCTTCGTGACCAAGAGTAGTAGACTTTTTTTTTAGGGTTTTTCTTTCATGTCTCTTTTTTTCTCCTTTAGGGTTTCTAGGTTTTTTTTCAAGGTTTTTTTTTCTAGCTTCCGTCCCCCCCCCCCTTTATTTCTCCTTTTCATTGGCTTTTATAGCCATTTCTAGCCCTAAACCTTTAGGGAAGGAAACAAACTTCCCCCTTTTAATGCTTAAACCATGGCTGTCATCATGAAATTCATATTCTTGATTTATTTCCTTTATATTGCAAATTATTATCTTCATTTTTTGGCAACAGATCAACCAAGTCAACTCTTTAAATGGTCATGTTGTGTGAATGTAAAATTCGGCTCCCCTTTTACATCTAAATCAAAGGCCTTTATTTTTTCATTTATTTTCTTTGACTTTCCTTCTTTTGCTTTTATTCATTTCCGTTTTATTTTTGATGATCAATCTTCGAGTCATTCAAAAAAAAAATTTTTTTTATTCATTTAAAAATTATTCGGTCAAAATTAGGTGTCTACAAGTAGACTTGGCAACTCGTGTATAAAATTTATGCTCATGTCATTCGTGTCGTATAAAATATAAAAAGTTCGTATCAAAATTTGTATCGACATATCAAATATAAAAGCCTATTTTTTAGCTTTTGTTATATTCATATAAAATTTTTACCAACTTTGAGCGTTACCTTCATTTCTTTTATTCGTGTTGTGTTTAGGATTGTAAGGTCTATTTATAAGCGCCCCAAATACAAATAGTTAATGTATGCTTACATTTTGTCTTTGATTTTGCTAAAGACAGTAAATAAAGTTGATGAAAATTTTGGATACTAATTTGAGGTACTTATATTTGTTACAGAATTGTGGTTGTGGATTTTTCCATCGAGTTA
The DNA here is from genome assembly GCA_031772115.1 of Heritiera littoralis. NCBI lineage: Eukaryota > Viridiplantae > Streptophyta > Magnoliopsida > Malvales > Malvaceae > Heritiera > Heritiera littoralis. Next base: position 5,451,657 of record JAPDPK010000015.1, read on the forward strand.
ACATAAATAAAGATGATCAAAGCTCAGAGGTTTCATTTTAGATATGTGAATGATAAATTGATAAGTCAAAATAATATATTACTAACAAAAAACAATGAATTAAGGATTGAAAATAAAGAACTAAATAAATATGTCAAGGTTGATGAAGTCAATGTATTACTAAACAATGTTAAAACTCAGAAAGAAAAGATGAGAACATATAAGGGAATGGTGGTAAAGAGTAAAAATGATTTATGTCTATACAAAATTGGCTCGGTAGTCTCATGGATAATTTTTTTAGCATATATTCTAGCCATTATGTAGATCTTTGGCTATAATGAGGTAATATAGCGCTATGTTTAGTTATCCTCATTGTTGAATTAAAACAATGTTTGGCAATATAATATCTTGTTTTGTTACATTTTACAAGTAGTCATTTTGTTCTTTTTTTTTTGTTACAAAGATAAAACAGTAAACAAACTAAAAAACTAGTTCAAATTAAAACTCATTGGGAAAGCTACTCTCCTACCATTTGCATCAAGTGAGGATAATAAAAAGTTTAGAGACTCTTGTAAAATTTCAAAGTCCTCATCTATCTCACAAGCAATTTTGGCTATGGCATTTTGTTCAATAATTTAAAGGTTTCAATTAGTAACTTGAGTAATGCAAAATTATTTTGCTAACAGGAAGAGCAAAATGGTCACATAATAATTTTCTTTAATTCCAAAATGGCAAAAGAAAAGGAATATCTAGGCTACATCTGATGTTAACAGCCTCTACACAATTACATAAAAGCACAATTTAACATCCAAAATGAAAGTTTAAATATAACCATAGTATTAATTACTTCCAAAATAACATCCACAATTAAGTCATAATAGCAACATATTGTTGACAACTGTCACAGCCCGTGACCACATTTTTCACGTTTTTTTATACATCTCTTTTGGTTGGGCTGTCTGTAATAACACAGTAATACACCTATTTTTACACAATTTTGACGGTTGGACTGTCTGCGATACTTTACTTTCCTTTTACATATAAACAATTTCATATGAAATTATAATATCATTTACATCCCTATCTTAATTCACAAGAAAGTAGTACTGTACATAAGTCTAAATACAGAAAATAAATGATCATACCTTATATTTCAGTCGAGCTGTCACATTTTCCTCTAAATGTGCAGCCCAAAATCCTCAGATGTCAGATCTCATAGTCCTCAAAAATCTGAAATGTTAAAATTAGGGAGTGAGCAAACCATGGCTCAGTAAAGGAGTTATATGCAACTCTTGATATTCAGCTACCTATATGCTGAAAAACTTTTTCACTTTTTTTAAATTTTCCTAGAAGTGTTCTAGGCTCACATGTAGGAAGGATACTACAGTCGGCTAGGGATCTGGATGGAGTAAGGCAGGTATTTTGAAATACCTGTCTTGTCTCGGAACCTAGAAGCAACTGTAGAGAGTACTATATAGATTGTCCTCAAAACGATTTAATATTCGTTTTCCATAGAATAAACCATTTATTTCTCTTCACTTCAGTATGGTTTAAAACACATGACAGTACAGTAATAAAACTGTAGTTTACTTCTTATCACTTCAGTACAGTGATTTTATATATATCCAAAACCGTTGGATAATTAGTTCATTAATTATTTCTACATTAGAAATAATTTTAATGAAATCATTTCTAGTAAACAGTATTTTTCTATGCCTTTTAATATTTTAGTACCTTACAATTCAGTAAAATCGTATCTTACAGTTCAGTAAAACAGTAATATTCAGTAAAGTACCATTCGGTAAAACAGTATATTGCAGATCAGTAAAACAGTATCTTGATACGGTTCGATCAGTAAATAGTAAACAATAGCTACCAATTCAGTAAATAGTAAAGAATAGCTACCAATTCAGTAAACAGTAAATGGTAGCTTTCAATTCAGTAAAACAGTAATCAGTGGCTACCATTTCAGTAAACAGTCAACAATAACAGTATAGTTCAGTAAAACAGTGTTTTGGTACGATTTTGCTCAGTAAACAGTAAACAGTATACTAGTTTAGTAAAACAGTAATTCACAGTGTAGTACAGTAAACAGGATTCAGCAAATCCTTTCAGTAAACAGTAATCAGTAAGTGAGATTAGGCATCACCCTACAATTAAATCATGCTATCTTCGTCCACTAAGGGACACAGTAATAGTAATGAGATCTATGGCCATGATCTATAATATGTCATCGGTGTACACTTGCTGGGTGACATCCGGGACGTTGATGACTAGCTGGTCAATCAGCCACGTGACAGTAATAGTAATGATATGATGTATGAAACTCGAGGCCTAAGTCTCAAAACATTATAAAACCGTACCATAGCCTTTATGGATTTTAAACACAGTAATTTGAAATATTTCATATTTATCCATAGGGCTCACATGTATATATCATCACCTTTATGAAATTTATAAAATAAATAACATCTTTCAAATTATTTCATAAAGGCATAAATCATATTTTCCATACGGTGAAAACAGTTTATAAAATAATCACACTGTAAAATAAATCTCATGACTGTTTCTTTTTCACCGTAAACATATACGCACATTTTTCCGTGCTTTCTTTCCAAAACATGGCTTTCAAAATTATCAGAATTCAATTCAAATATTTTCATAAATTATGGAAAAATAACATGTTTATTTTCCAAATTCAATAATCCCGTCACCATGTTTCCCTCTATAAACACGTGTAGAGACCTTCTACTCTCAAAATATTATTTTTCATCTTTAATTAACCTTTATGGGATTTCTATAAATAATTTTTTTTCATAATTAAAACCATAAAGGTCATTTATGAAATCAAGTGAATATTTGAAGAAATATTAATAAAATATTCACTTTGTATTTTTTCATTTTTCATCTCGTATTACGTGTAATCTTACACTTCGAGAGAATTTTCGGTGATTTTATTTCCACACTTCTCGAAAGCATGAATATTTTAAAATTAAACTTCCGTATATTTATGTTTTATGAAAAATAATCGATTTCTCGATTTTCGTGACTGAAAATCGTTTCTCGTGAAATAAAATCATTTATTATGATTTTCGGTAATTTTTTATAATTTTTAGTAATTTTTCGGCAGTATAACGATAGCCGATTGGCTAGCCTCCTGCACGAAAAATACAGTTTATAATTTCAACCCGTAAATCACCACAATTTTCCAACCAATCATTATCAACAGCATTTATAAAATTAAATGCATATTTAAAACATGTGTGCCGAATATCCTTACAGGCTGCACATGTCTCCCTTACCTGTCTCGGGTCAGCGACTTCCTCACCACCGTTGCGCCCATGTTCACCTCTCTCAATTCTATTGTCTCATTCATTCACTGAGAATGATTTCTGGAAACCAAATTCTAACATTTAGAATTTTTTTCTCAATTTATTTAAATAAATAAATAAATTAATAATTTTCTTTAAAAATTTTTGGAAATTTCTTACCGAATTTTTGTAAATTTCCAAATTTTCGAAAAATTCCTTTTCTTTCTTTTTTTTTCTTTTTCTCTTTTCTTTTTTCTTTCTTTTCTTTTCTTTTCTTTTCCTTTCCTTTTTGCTGGTCAGACCGGTCAGATTGGTTTAGCCCCTTTCACGGTCGGTTCTCCTCTGGTGGCCAGTTCTCTGGCGGTTCGGTGACTCCACAGCTGGCCAACATCACAGCGAAGCTGCTGGTGGTATCCATTCAGTCCAGCTCGGCGGCATGGCGGCAGATCTGGCCGGAATGGGTTCGGCCTTTCTCCTCCTCTTTCCTCCTTCCTCAGCCGCCATCGTCCTCACCGGTGGCTTCCTTCCCTTTCCTTTTCCTTTGCTGACGGTGTGGTTGCAGTGGCGATGGCCGAATCGGCCGTGTCACGACCCGAAGGCCATGACATACACTTAACACTCAAACTTGATTTACTATTTACCAAATTTACGAACTAAATTTTTCTTTTCACTTTAAGGTTTGTATTCGGTGTCAGTGTCCTCTCTAAACTGAATTCGCATTCTTAACTTGATTTACATTCATTGTTTAATTTGCCATTTCTTAAAACCATTCGATTTAATATTCTCATTCAATATTAGACTAATAAAAGAAAAATGTCAAAAACTCCCCCTTATATAAAATCAATTTTCCCCAGCTTAATAACCTGCAAAATATTTAACTATTTTCAGTAGCATATTTCCAATCCACAATCACAGTTTATAACACCATACACTATACACAATCCTAGAATCATCAATTAAACATATTAACATTCCTCAAAGTCCCTATTTGTCATACGACAATCATATCCCAAATCACACTCGATAATTATACTAATCTATAACAATCTAGAACAATCCTAAGTTACATCCCAAAATATTTTCACTAAACATGTACTGTGTATTGTATAATGTTTATACATAATAACCAACACACCATACAAAATTCGTATACCTCAAAATTTATAAAAGCAGTGCTCGAAGGACTTAAGGAAGTACCAGTATTAGGTACGATTTCCCGAGGGCCCACACAGAACTCTAAGCGTGGACTCCAACTCTTATGATCTGCGATGATGTTAGAAAGGGGTGAGCAAACCACGGCTCAGTAAGTAGTTTAAGTAAATGCATGCTAAACTCATGTCGATCTACATGCAAGTGTAGAAAAAGTAATGCTGAAGTGACGTGTACATATAACATTCAATCACAATCTTAAATCAAAATACTCTTACCATGCACTTTAGTTCAAAACACTCTCATTATGCACTTTAAATCAAATTTACTATGCATTTCGATTAAATCAATTCACTATGCATTCGGTTAAATTCAAAATACGATGCACTTTGATAAATCAATCACTATGTAAATCACTATGCACTTCGATAAAATGATCAATATACACTTCGATAAATCGAACATTATGCATTTCGATAAAACGATCAATATGCACTTCGATAAAGCCAAAACATTATGCATTTCAATAAATTCAAAATATTATGAATTTCGATAAATCAATCACTAAGCACTTCGTTTTAAATCAATCACCATGCACTTTGATAAATCAATTACTATACATTTGTTTAAAATCAATGATTATGCATTTTGATCAGTCCATTACTATACATTCATTTTAAATCGGTGACTATGCACTTTGATAAATCAATTGCTATGCATTCATTTAAAATCAATGATTATGCACTTCGATAAATCGATTATTGTGCATTCGTTTAAAATCAATGACTTTGCACTTTGGTAAATCAATTGCCATGCATACATTATAAATCAATGACTGCATTTTGGCAAATCAATTGCTATGCATTCATTTTAAATCAATGACTATGCACCTGGATAAATGAATTGCTGCTATGCATTCATTTTAAATCAATGACTATGCATTTTGCTAAATTAATTGCTGTGCTTTCATTTAAAATCAATGACTATGCACTTGGATAAATGAATTGTTATGCATTCATTTTAAATTACTGACTATGCATTTTGCTAAATTAATTGCTATGCTTTCATTTAAAATCAATGACTATGCTCTTGGATAAATGAATTGCTATGCATCATTTTAAATCAATGATTATGCACTTGGATAAATGAATTGCTATGCATTCATTTAAAATCAATGACTATGCACTTTGGATAAATGAATTGCTATGCATTCATTTAAAATCAATGACTATGCATTTTGGTAAATCAATTGCTATGCAAAACGATAATCGATAAACCTAGGCGTATAACCTTGATTCGCTAAAAACGATTTCAAAACCGATCACTTATAACTTTAGGCGTAAGCCTTAAATCAGTTGAAACGATATCAAATCGATTACTTTTCTTTTTAGGCGTAAGCCTCAATTCACTGAAAACAATTTCAAATCGATCACTTTTCACTTTAGGCGTAAGCCTCAGTTCAATCAAATCAATATCAGTAGTAGAAGAATGATATGTAGAGTTTAGGCAATAATCCTCAATCAATCAATTAGTCGATATCCATCCTAGCTAGCGATGGAATGGTGTTGCAAGTAACACTAAATCTATGGCCATAGAACAATCTCCATTCTTGCTGATCAGTCGAGAGCTGGAACTTGCCTGCTGGTTTTCCAGACAAGTAACAATCTACCTAGAGCACTAGGCTCGATAGGTGCAATACGATAGTCTAGAGCACAAAGCTCAATAGACGGGCAATAAGGCCTAGAGCTAAGCTCCATAGGCTAGAAATGACCCGAAGGTCGTAGGACATGCCTGCACTCAAAAATAGTTCGAAATCAATTTCCTCATGTAGCACTTGGCTTCCGCGGATTCCAAATCACTATTAAATCAATTTTTGAGTTTGAAATATAAAGAACTTTCGATTTATTTCAAATGTCAGTTCAAACCAAGACTTTGCAAATATAAAATATGATGCAAGTCATTAAAACATAAATATTAAGTAATTAAACTCAAAACATGCTATACATAAATGCATATATGCATCGGTTCATTTCACTTAACATGCACACTCGGCTGGCCACAACACGCAAAGCAGAAAATAAGTTTCAATCTAGCCCAAGCATAAATGAATTTATAAAGTTTAAATCATTCCTACGAGATGGTGCTAACAAATTTTACTTAACCCACTTACCAAAACGATTAGCAATTTATCTTCCTCGAGTTGTCACATTCACGACTCAAGCTCCTACACCGCTTCTATTTACTACAAATAAATTCATTAACACCTCAATCACATGTCCTCATTATGCTTAAATCACTTGCTAAGACATATATATTAAACCCCAATTTATCGAGGGCACTTCTATGTTCAAAAATAAATTCTTCGTTATCATGCAACTTCTATTTATATATATATCAATCCTCAGACTAATGGATAATTTCATACCCTTGAAGACTTTCCTTAGTCGAAGTTTGCCTCACTCTTTCTTTTTTTCGATCAAATCCTACACCCCTAATCTATCTTTCATTATCTTACTAATGGTAGACACATACACACATGTATATAGGTGTATAAATATGTGATTATACTTTAACCATTTTCAACATATCAATTAATGTATATATGCATATACATTCGTGTATACTTATACAAGAATACATATCCACATTCGCTTCAAACAATAAGATATCCCCTTACTTCATATTAACATATATATATTATATATATATATATATATATATATATATATCAAGCTTAACCAAAGAAACAAATCTCACCATCGAGTAACTTTCAAACTCGAGCCCTTCATCAATTTCCTTAAGATCTCCAATGAATTCCTACATTACAAATTTACAACTTTAATACGATATCCTCATCAAAATTTAAAATCAAATCAAGATCCAACACTTACCTTTGGACCTCACAAAGCCAAGCCTCACCTTTTTCTAGCTTGGTCTCTTGGTTTAGCCATGGAAATAGCTGTGGTTCCTCCACCAGAACAGCAGCCAATATTGTATACCGAACAACCCTTATATTCACACATAACCTCTGTGTTAATGCCCTACACAGATGTAGTACTTCTCAAGCCAAAAGATGGCCTTACCCTTTGCTCCAAAGTGTGCTGAATGAAACCTGTGTTGCCTTACACAATCAGCCACCATTTGGCTGCCGAACAGATTCAAACAGCACTGAATGGTCCTCTCACACCAACAGCTTTAGGTTCTCTCATTTTTTTTTTCAATTTAACTTTGACTTAACCCTTGTTGCATTCTTCTTCAGTGTTGGCTACTCAGGAAACTCGAGAAAGACACCATACACTGCTTCTGCTTCTTCCATCACACCATTCCCCTACTTTAGCTCAACAACTCAGCCTTGGATGCTTAAGGAACGCACAGTACTCCTTGCTTCAATTGCCATCACCTCCACTACTCCAATTTTGAACACCCGAGGATCCTCACTTCTAGTTGAATGTACAGCACTTCTCTCATTGCTTCTTGCGGTTTTTCGATCAGCCTTACAACTCCTCTAGACTACATTGTTTCCAGCAACTTCTTCTCCTTCAATGGCCGTCACCATACTCCCCTAATTAGACATGAATAAGGCCACTTGTTTTGCCTTAGATACAGCTTTATTTAATTTCCTGTATTTCCTACCAGATTCAGCCCCTAAAACTCTCGATTCTCCCTAGTTTTTCAGCTCCATGACGTGCCTATTTAACTCTGGCTTCCACTGATAGCTTCAACTTCTTTACTCTTTCCCTTTCATTTCTCCTCGCCTTTTCTCTCTCTCTCTCTCTCTCTCTCTCTCTCATAAGTCTCGGTTTCAGCCTTCACCAGATCATCATTTCCATAGCCCCATCTCACGTCTGCTCATCAGTAAACGTAGTACCAACAAAACAGCCATGTCCAATGCTTGCACCCATACAAAACTTACCACTGGTATTTACGCATTCTGCCATAAGAACTGCATCTTACAGCCTTGAAGATGTCACCCAAAACGAAAGCAAAACCTCCACATTTCCCCTCTTTCTAAGCCCTCTTTACTTGCTCTGCAACTCTTTCAAAGTGCCACCAAAAACCCCTTTGGTTCTAGCTTACAGTAGTGCTAAAACGCCACCATTAAGCTGTTTTCTGTTGGAGCTTTTCCAAGCCACGAATAGCTTGGTTTCTCTTCCTCAAGTACGCAACAGAAGGCGAGGAAATGTTAAGAAAAAAAATGAGGATGGAGATGGGTCTGGTAGTGGCGTGGAGATGGGTTTGGTAGTGGAGATGACGAGGGAAATGGGGAGTGATGTTGGGATATGGGTTAGTGCTCTGCCATGGCAGAGCACTTACATATTTGGTGAAAACCCACCAAATTCACAAATTTTTTTATTATTTTTATTTTATGAATATATATTTATTACATTTTAATATCTAGATATATTTATATAAAATGTAAAAGTAAATACATAATAAACATACTTACAGTAGGTTTTTATCTTTTATATTGTATATATATACATATATTTATATATTTATCTTGTATATATCTCTTAGTTATATTTCTCTTTATTTATAGGTATACCTTGATTTATTTATTATTGTTTTCAATTAATTTCTTATATATATATATATATATATATACAATTATTATATTAGTTTTGTTCCACTCGATTATTCGTATATATCTAGGTACGTACATATGCATGCATGCACTTTGCATGCACTAGTCAGTGTATATGTTAACGTTCTTATCGAATTGTGTACTTCATCACCCAAAATTTTCTTTATATAAATTTCTTATGAGGTTCATACCTCATTCATTACTTTGTGATGATTATAAATTTTCAAAATTACATATTTAATATTAATTTATCTACTTTGTATGTTTATTTACAAGTTCATTACAAAGAATAGTTGGTCTTCACAGGCCGGCACCGTCACTTTCCTATTTTCCCTTTTTTTTTTCCTCTTGGCCTCCGCCGATCTCTTCTATTTTTTCTCTTTTCCGCTTGTTTCTTTTTCTCTTTCGATCACCAGCTTTTTCTCCTCTCTTCACCGGCGTCGTCTCCTTTCCTCTCTCTCACCATCGATATCGTCAGCTGCCATTTCTGTTTGGTAAAACAGAAACGGGAAATGGGTTACCCGATCCCGTTTCTGTTATTTCTAGTTTTAGTTTTTTTTTTATATTATATTTATAACTTAAATTAGAAATATAATATTAATATTATATTATATAGTACTTTACTATATAATATTATATAGATATATATATATATATTATATATTAACAACATATATATCTAATATATATCTACATACTTTTAGCTTAGATAACATTTATATATATTTACATAAATGAAATAATACAATATATATATATATATACAAACTTTAATGTAAAATAATATTTATATTTCTTATATATATTATTTATATATACATAAGATATTATATTTGTATACATATGTACTATTTAAATTTGTAAAATAGTATATAAACATATATATATATATACACACCAATGTATAATAATATATACTATACAACATTTAAATACATATGTATTTGTATAAAAATACATTTATATAATATATAATTATATAAATATACATTATATTCATTTCTCATTTTCTTATTTAATTTGGATTTCTTCATATCCAAATTAAATTCCTCAAATTTATCCTTTCATTGATTTTCTGAATTTCCAAATATTCCTATCTTGTAAATAATTCATTTATTTACTTTAATTTATCTTTCGCATTAAATTTAAATCTTTGCATAATTAATATTAAAATTCGGAAAATTCGCAGTTATCACAACAACAAAGGTAGCCATAACATGAACTCCTTAGTAAATCATAGGATCTTTGGATCATTCATGCCAAAATGGCAAAACAAAAGGAACATCCAAGCTACACCAGATGATAATAACCTTTACGCAGCTACATACAAGTATAATATAACATCCCAAATGAAGTTTTAAACATGATTATAGTGTTAATTACATCCAAAATAACATCTACAATTAAATTCTAATAACAACATATTGTTGACAACAAAAGTAATCATAACATGAACTCCTTAGCAAATCTTAGGATTCTTAGACTTTAAGCTTTTTGGTTTGGATGAATTGATGTCTCTACCCCTTTTTTTGATTGGTAACTTTGTTTTGATTTGCACAAATGTCATCATAATCTTGTCTTTTCCTTTTTCTTACTAAGAATTCATCCCATAGATTCTATCTTAGATAAAATGCATTAGTATCTATTTGTTAACTAATATTAAAGGTTATAAAATGTAAGTTAAACACATAATGCCTAATACCTTGAAAAATCCAATTGTTTCATGCTCATTTACTTTCACATTTGAGCTTGCAATTTTTGTTTGATGGCTAGTAATGGTAAAGGTTGATTGTGTTGGCTTGGTAGTTGTTTTAGAGGTGGAAATCAACCGTTGGCTTCTATAGCCAAGTTGCAAAATAAATGAAATATTAATTTAGAGCATGAATATAGCTATAAAATGAAGTGCAAACTAAAAACTAATACTATTATTCAACTTACATTAGTATTTACAACCTTGTTTTCTCATTAATATCCGTCCCTGTCCCTTGCATTATCTTCTTCCCTTTTGTTCCAAGTGTAGTTTACTTTTTCCTTGCCTTTACTTGTACCACCCCTTGTAACTTATTAATTGGAAATTCTCTTATTAGGGACGATGGTGATCTTGTGGCTAACATTTGTGTTAGTGTAACTGCCTCTACTGTGTTCAAGGGAGTTTGGGATGGTACTGTTATTCTTGTTGGTAGTTGTCTTCATTTTATTCAATATTTTAGGGTTTTTCTCCCTTTAAAACCCAAAATTTCAGAATCTGGAGGTTAGTGACTGTGCCTACCACTAGTAATTGTCATCAATCACCACTCATTGATGGTGTTTGGCTTTCAAAATACACCAAAATTTTTGTATCTTTCTCCTCTTTTTACTCCTTAGGCTAATTTTACTTTTAAAAAATCCAAAATTTCCTAGATTTATACCCACAGTTGCTACCTTCAACATCCAAAAACACTAGTTTTGCTGCTTAGAAACCAACTCTCTTCTAATATATTGTTCTAATCTTCATAACTTACATTTCATCTGAGTTTCAAGCCCAAAAACCATATAAAGAGCCCCAAAATGAAAACTAAAAGTAAATTCTTAGCCATATATCACAGTTTTTTTTAATGTTTTGTATTGCTTACGTCCTAGAGATTTGTGGATTTTTCAAATGAGTAGCAATTTTCTGAGTTTAGAAAGAAAGATGTTTTTTGGTTTTAGAGAGAGAAAAAATGGAGTAAACTGATGAAGAAGACAAAATCTCAAAATGATTAAATATCAAAGGCGACATTTACTTCACCCCTAACCATAGGATATTTTTATGTAATTTACCATAAATTAAAAGAATTTATTTAAAAATGTTAAATAAAAAATTAAAATTAAAAAAATAAAAGAAACTAATACCACAATTTGGTGAGGTAAATGGTTCACCAATACAGTTGGATGTCTCAATCTCCCCACTTTAGAGTGAATCGATGAGTCAAATGGACATCATATTGAAATTATTGATCAGCATCTATTTTATAATCCACTAGTTTCTTTTATATATATGTATGTATGTATGTATGTATGTATGTATGTATGTATGTATGTATGTATGTATGTATGTATGTATGTATGATTGTTAAATTCTTTACATCTCAAATTTAAGATGAAATGCTTGAATTAGCATGGCCGAAGTCAAATCTAAATTTCATTTAGTTTAATAGATTAATATTTAATACACTATCACTGGAGTTTTTTTAACTCAACAATCAAAATTAAAATGATGACACATATCATTTTAAAATATTAAGAAAATAAAAAATAAAACATGTATCATCATCCTAACTCCACTTGTAGAGTCTAAAAAACTCCACTTGTAATGTATTGAATAATTATCCTAAGTTTAATATAACAAGAAAATCTATCAAATATATATATATATGAGGAGGGATCCATTTACACCAATGTAAAACTAATTAGTTTTACACTTTTTTTTAACTATTAGATTGATATAAACTTATAGTTGAGATTAATTAATTTTATAAAAAGAAGAGTGGTTTAATCTCAACCATAAGTTTATACCAATCTAATGATTAAAAAAAAGTGTAAAACTAATTAGTTTTAAACTGGTGTAAATGGATCCCTCCTATATATATATATATATATATGTCTCCGGAGGATCTGTTGTAGCAGTGATGAATTTGATTTATAAATTTGAAAGGGTAAAAGAAAATTTGAAATTTTGAATATGATTAATGAAATTTGGATAAATAGATATGATTGATAATAAAACTTGATTTACAAAATAAGAAAGAGTGAGAGCTTTCAGAATCCTTAAAAATTGAAACTATCCGTCCTAAAAACTCTGCCCCTCTATGGTTTGAGAATCCTTTTTATAGCTAGGATTCTTTTACATATGATGCCTCATGATTCTAAAGTTTGAACAAGCCATGCCTTTGTCTGTTGATGGAGCTTTGACTGATGGGAATCTCATTGTGCTTGTCAGTGGGCCACGCCTTTGTCTGTTGATGGAGCTTTGACTGATGAGAATCTCACTGTGCTTGTCAGTGGAATCTTTACTGTTTGCTTTTTCTTTTTGTCTTGTCAGTTTTGATTGAAGGTAAGACTCCGAAGCAGTCATCTTCATTGTCTTGAGCTAAATCCAGCGAGAGTAAAGATCCTGTGCTGCTTTCATGATTGCTACTCTGTTCACTGTTCTTTTCATCATCTGAGTTGACTGATTGGAGGATTTGCTTCATCAATTCTTTGTATTCTTTCTTTGTTTTGGCCTGTGCTAACAGTGCACTGACATGTGACTTGGCTTGGAGAAACTGTGTGGTACCTGATGTTTGAGCTGATTTGCTTTATTCTGGGTGTTTCTGGAACCAGTCTTTGACACTATCTCTTAAGCATTTTGAGTAGTGAAATTTCTCCCACCACTTTGTTTTGAATCTTCTAATGATTTGTTTGTGACTTGATACTGGATCATTCATAAATTCATAGTGCCATGAAGAAATCCAAGACAGACTAAAGATTGAGCAAAACATCAATGATTTCTGGAATCCTTGTTGAGTTTGTTCTTCTTGGAAATATTCACTGAAAAATTCATAAGCTTCCCATACTTGAGGGGGAAGGATTTCATGATTTGGTCCGTACCACTGCCACCAGTGAGTAAACCAGACTGGGAATTGGTATTTGGTGTCTTTTTTGAAGTAAATGAGCCATGAATGGCGATTGTGTTGGTTTTCAAAGGTGAAGGTATTGAACCAAGCTTGCTGATAATCCTAGTAATTAAATGTGGGGCAGTGGTTAAGTTTGGTGTTATAGCTGGCTGGGAATTTTTTGAGACTGTTTGGATCATTTCCCCAGTCAATTGGTCTAAGGACTTTGAGAATTTGAGCAGTTGAATGGGTGATAAAGTCTGGTTGATCTTTGTTGGCATAATGTTTGATTGCCAAGGAACCTGTTTCAATCAAAATATTTTCATAAAAACTTTGAGGTTTTTGTTGATCCCAGGATTTGTAATGAAAACCATTGAAAATCTTTTTTATAACAATGTTTGGATTTTCATGAAAATATTCAGGCTCAACAAGAACCATATGTTGGAATTGCTGTTTTGAAAAATATTTTTGATCTGCTTTAGGACGTGGATATGTAATCACCACTCCTTGTTTTGGGAAAATAGTTTGGAGAGGTTGGTTTTTTGAAATCATGACCTCTCTATTTTTTGAAATAGATTGTACCTCTGAAGAGGTTTGTGGTAATGACTCGGAGAATTGACAAATCATTTCCAGTTGTGACTCTTCAAAATTGGATGATGACTCCTGTCTTTGGTGTTCTTGGGCAAAAATCTGTTGCCATGTTGGTATAAGGGATTGGGAGATAAGTGATTTTGATGGGGAATGAGTTTGCTTTTGCTTACCCTTGTCTTTTTTCACTCTTTCTTTCTCTTTTTCTCTTCTTTCTCTGGAAGACATTGTGAAGGATTCTGAAGAAACTCTCTTGTGAGGAAATCTGGGAGAGAGTTAGAGTCCCCTTTTATAAATTCAATTTCGAAATCAAAGATTGATAAAATTGCTTGCCATCTTGCAAAAATCTGTTTGGATGCCATATTTTTCACATCTTTTTGAAAAATCTCTTTTGCAGATTTGCAATCAATTCTGAGAAGAAATTTTTGATTTAACAAGTCACTTTGAAATTTTGTGATGCATAAAACGATGGAAAGAATCTCTTTTTTTATTGTGGAATAATTCTTCTGGGTACTATTCCAGTGTTTGGAAGTATACTGAATTATACTTTCTTTGTTATCATTTAACTGTTTGAGGATTCCTCCGTATCCTATGTCAGAAGCATCGGTTTCTACGATTTTGAAGGTATTTGGGTCTGCTAAATGTAGACATGGTAATTCTTTAATTTGGGCTTTAACAGATTGAATTACTTTTGTATGGGCTTGAGTCCATGGTGGAGGCTTTTTCTTAAGTCTTTCATGAAGAGATTTAAGAATTTTATTGAGATTTAGATAGAAATCTAGAATATAATTCAGACTTCTTAAAAACCTTTGAAGTTGGGTTTTATCTAAGATCTGATCAGGAAACTTATCAGCAAATTGGATTGACCTTTCTATTGGAGTAATGGTTCCTTGGTAGACATAATGTCCTAAAAACCTTATTCGTGTTTGAAATAAACTAATTTTGGACTTGGAAACAACTAAACCATTTTGTTTGACGGCTTTAATGAAAATTGATAAATGTTTGAAATGTTGATCAATAGTTGTTGAAAATATTAATACATCATCAATGTATACTATCATAAAATGAGAATATTGGTGAAATATTTCATTCATTATCCTTTGGAATTCTGATGGAGCATTTTTAAGTCCAAATGGCATTACATTCCACTCATATTGTCCAAACGGGACTGTAAACGCTGTTTTATACCTATCTTTTTCTAAAATTTGAATTTGCCAAAATCCTGATTTCATATCAAATTTTGAAAAGATTTGAGCATTGCAAAGTTTTTGAAGTAAATCTTTTTTATTTGGAATAGGATATCTAATCCATTTTAATGCTTCATTCAGAGGTTTGTAATTAATGACAAGTCTTGGTGTTCCTCGTTCTAGTTCTGCATTTTTATTGACATAAAAAGCTGAACAGCTCCAAGGAGATTTACTTTTCCTGATAAGTTTTTTGTTTATCAATTCTTGTATTTCTTTTTTACAGTATTGCTCCATTTCTTAATTCATTTGGATTGGTCTTGCTTTTGTTGGAATTTGTTTTTCATCATAATCTTTTTCATACGGTAATTCTACCACATGTTTCTTTCTTTGCCAAAAAGCTGTTGGTAAATCAGAACAAATTATTTTCTCAATTTTTGTTTGCAATAACTTTATCTTATTCTGTATTTGAGGATTTTGTAATTGCTATTGGATTCTTTTGAAATTAATATCTTCTTTTAAATAGAATATTTGATTTTGTTTGTCTTTGATTATTATATTAATTTGTTTATTTGTAATTGTTTTTGATTTTAATAAATTTATATTTCTTATCTTTGGTTTTTCTGTAAAATTTCATATTAATTTTGATCCAAGGATTTTTGTAGATATTCCATTATTTGTTACTTTATATGGTTTGATTAGGGATATAAATGGTAATCCTAATATAACATTTTGACTAATATTTTTTATTATTAAAAATGGTGTCTTGAATGTAATTTGGTCTTTACAGATTTCTACTTTTGTCAATTTGTATTGGATTTGGAGTTTTTCATTGTTTGCTGCTTTTAAACTTTCAAAAGTTTTCTCATAGTATTTTGTTGGAATTATTCCTTCTTTAATACAATTTTGATCAGCTCCTGTGTCAAATAGAGCTATTGTTTCTACTAAAAATTCATTATTGACTAAAATTGATATTTTTATTAAGTATTTCTGGATTGAGACTTCAGTTAGGATATTTAAAATTCCTGTGATGGTCGTTTGTCTTCGTCAGAAGATTCACTGGAAGTTTCTCCATTTGAGTTTGGTAAATTTTTTAGTTGTTGACTGTGCTGTTGTTGTTGTTGTTTAAGCAATTTTATTTCTGTTTTAATATTGTGGATTTCATGTTGGAGGTCTTGGATAGTGATTTCTTTGTTGGATGTTTGTATTTTATCAAAGATTATATCTTTTAAATTATAAGATTTTGAAATTGATTATATAAAAGTTGGTGTAGAGAGGGATTTTTTTAATTGTTCTAAGTAATCTTTCTTAATCTGGGGATCTTGTATTTTATCAATTATTTCCATCATCAATTCTTGGTCTTTTGTTAAGACATTGAGTGTGTCTTGGTCTGAAGATGTCTCTATATCATCCATTTGATTAACTTGTATATCTGATAAAGATTGTGATTCAGTATCTGAAGTTTGTGTCTCTGAAGTTGTATATGTCAGAAGTTCTCAAATTTTTTGGTTTATTTCTTGATCAAGTTGTATTTGATTTAGCCTTTTCTTTATTTTACAATATTTTGAAATATGTCCTGTTTTTCCGAATCTATAGCATTTTATGTTTGGATTTTTCCATTCCTTTTTAGGTTTGTTCTCTTGGCTTTTAAATTCTTTTTTAGCTTGAATTTTATTTCTTTTGGGTTTCTGGTAATATTTGTCTTTGGAAAAGTTTCTTTTGTATTCAAATTTCTTTGTTTTACAACATTTTGTTGAAGAACATTCTGGATTATAGTTTATATCAAATTGTTTGCAAAATGTTCCTAATTCTTTCTTAGATTATCTTTGTTCTTTCTTCAACTGTTTTTGTAATTTGATATCCTGACAAATTTTTTAATCCTTCTTTTTGGGTGTAACTAATTAGTTCACTATATGTCAATTTTTCATAAGGAATTATTTCTTTGAAATCTTCTTTTATTTTGTTTCTGACTTTTGCCCCTAGCAGATTTGGTAATCCAGTTAGAAATTTTTCTTTCCAAAAGGGTTGGTTATTATCTGTCCTTTGCATTACTCTGGTGATAAAATTATCTTTATATCATTTAAATTCGCCCAATTTCTTACATTTGAGATTGGACAGAAGTTCTGCATTTTTATCCCTTAAGTGTGATGGATCTCCAATGAAATGTTTAGCAGTTGCAAAAATTAATGTTGCGACAGCATTTTGTATATGTTGATTTTCTTCATCTAAGATTGGATTATTATCATTATCAGTTTTGATTGCATTAAGTATTTCTTTTTGTTCTTTAGAAGTGAGATAATTATCCCACCATCCTTTGAGTTGTCCAAAAAATCCAGATACTAATAAATCAACTATTGCCCAATCAGATATTGTTTTTTGAGTTTTATAAACATTTGATACCATTGTCATTTGTTGCAAAAGATTGAGAATGTTATTTTCAGACATTCCATCTATGTTCCATTTGTTAGCTTTAAATTGACAAGTATTTTGAAAATGACAAAACTCAAGAAAGCTTAGAAATGATTTTTATACAAGTAAATTTGCTTTGAATGAACTCAATGATTGAAACTATTTTTACAAAGTCTTGTATTGTAATTTCAATTGAAAAAGTCAGTAAATACTCTTAGAAAAGTGTTAGAAGATTTTGAACTGACTTAAAATCATAAAAGCCATAAACTTTGCAGCAAAATAAGTGCAGGATGGTCTACTGGACAAAAGGGATCGATCCCCACTGTAGAGGGATCGATCCCAAATTGGCAGAATGCTCTTGAACCATCCGGGAAAAAGTTGGAAAACATTCTGGAGAAAAGGGATCGATCCCCACTGTAGCAGGATCGATCCCTTTGCACGAGACCTGACAGTAACGGCTAGTTTTTGAGGGTTTCAACGGGAGGATTTGCATTAAATGCTTCACCAACTGTTCTATCCGTTTGGTGGGATATAAATAGAGGTATTTATGAAGTTTGGAGGTAGAACAAGCACTGAAAAATCCTCAAGCTTCAAGAGAGAAATTCAAATCTGAAATTGTTCATTGTATTACTCTATTTTGTGAGATTCATTTGTGTTCTTCACCCATTCACTAAAAATTCTGTTATTCAAAGGGGTGAGCTATCCTTGTAAAGTCTGATATTGTTGAGTGTGGGAATACTACAAGGGTAGAGGATTAGAAGGAGATTTCTACAATCTCAAGAGAAATTGTAAGAGGTCTTGCCACACCTTCAAGTGGTTTGTAAGCATTCTCAAGGAAGAGGTGAATCAAAACCTTGACAAGGAGTTCAAGGAGAGAGGACGTAAGCAAGAGATTGGCCGAACCTCTATAAATCTTGTGTTTGCTTCTCTTTCCCTTACTCTTATTTACTGCATTTATTTCATTGTTGCTTATTTGACTTTGATTGTGCATTAAGAGTTAGGAAAATTAGAAATAACTAGAAAAACCGATTCACCCCCCCTCTCGGTAGAGTCAACAATTGGTATCAGAGCTTGGGCTCGAGATTAACTTAGATTAACATCTATCGAGTATAAACGATCACTAATGGCTCAAACTAGTTTGTCTACACCCTGGTAGGAGAGAGACACTCTACGGTTAGACCTCCACTCTTTAATGGTGAAAACTATGCTTATTGGAAGACTAGAATGATGCTATTTATTCAAGCCAATGATTATGAAGTATGGAGAATTATTGTTAAAGGTCCCCTTATCCCTATTAAGAAAGTAGATGGGACGGATGTGCCTAAGAAAGAAGATGAATGGGATACTAATGATATTAGGATGGCACAACTTAATGCTAAAGCAATGCACACACTCTTTTGTGCATTAGGACCAAATAAGTATAATCGAGTGTCACAATGTGAGAATGCTAAACAAGTTTGGGATAAACTAGCTATCACACATGAGGGAACCACACAAGTCAAAGAAACCAAAGTAGGCATGCTCACACAAGACTATGAATTATTTAGAATGAAGAATGATGAATCAATTAGTGACATGTTTACTAGGTTTACTGACATCATAAATGGTCTTAAAGCCTTAGGCAAGACATATTCTAATGTAAAAATGGTGAAAAAGGTACTCAATAGCTTACCTAAAACATGGGAGGCTAAAGTCACTGCTATTGAGGAATCCAAGGATCCTCATACACTCTCATTAGATGAACTTATGGGATCTCTACTCACCTATGAGATGAAAATCAAGAGAAATCAAGATCCTCCTAAGAAAGTTGGAGTAGCTTTAAAATCCACCACTATTGAGGAATCAAAAGATCATGATGAGAGTGGTGATGATGAGGACCTAGAAATGGCCATGTTTGCTAAGAGGTTTAATAAATTCATGAGGATGAGAACTAGTGGTAACTCTAGGAGACCCCCTAGGAGAGACTTTAATAGAGGAGAAACTAGTAGGAAAGAAAAGGACCAAATTATTTGTTATGAATGCAAAAAACCTGGTCATATTAAATTTGATTGTCCTTTGTATAGAAAGCAAAATGAGAAGAAACAAAAGAAGACGGCAATGGTGGCTACTTGGAGTGATAGTGATTGCTCCGATGAAGAGAATGTGGAAGATGAAGTAGCCAACCTTTGTTTCATGGCTTTTGAAGATGAGAAGTAACTTTAATTGGATATTATGTAACTTCTAACTTTTGATGAATTGCAAGATGCATTTGATGAGTTAGCCAATGAATTTGAATGCATGAATTTGAAATATAAGAAAATGATTTCTAAGTTGAAAAAGGAAAATGAAATGCTTGTGAATGTTAAATTAGAATGTGAAAAGAAATTAGAGAATGCAAATCTAGAAATAGAAGAATTAAATAGAAAGAACATTAATTTGCAAAACTCCTTTTCTAGATTTTACATGGGTCAACAAAAACTTGATCAAATGCTAGAGACTCAAAAAGCATTCTTTGATAGAGAAGGGTTAGGTTATAATGCATCTAACAAAGAGACTCATCTTAAAAACTTCATAGTTAAAGATAGAAAATTTGTTTTGTGCACATTGTGTAATAAACTAGGACACTCTTCACAAGCATGCACCTCTAGGAAGACCATGATAAGAGGAAAAATGGCTGTCAAAATTTGGGTACCTAAACATGTTTTAAATGCAAGTGATGAGTCATTAAAGATGAAATGGATCCCTAAAGGATCTAAAATTATAAGTACTAACTCTCAAGGACCCAAGAAAATTTGGGTACCTAAGATGAAAGCTTGATGTGTTTGTAGGAGGAAGAGTATTGCTACAAGGCTAAGTCCAAGGAGCATTGGTACCTTGATAATGGATGCTCAAGACACATGACGGGTGACAAGAGTCAATTCAAGTTCCTAAAGCATAAAAGTGGTGGAGAAGTCACATTTGGAGACAACTCCAAAGGACAAATTGAAGGAATTGGCTCCATTGGTAACTCTTCCTCAACTATTGAGAATGTTTTGTATGTTAGAGGCTTGAAACATAACTTGCTTAGTATTAGTCAATTGTGTGATAAGGGATTTAAAGTTATGTTTGATGATTTGTGTTGCAATGTTGTTAATGCCAAATCTAATCAAATTGTGTTTATTGGACATAGACAAGGAAATATTTATATTGTGAATTTAAATGAACTTAATAGCAAAAATGTATGCTTTATGGCTACTAGAGAAGATGAACCTTGGTTATGGCATAGACGACTAGGCCATGCTAGCATGCATGTTTTGTCTAAGTTAGCCAAAAGAGACCTAGTTGTAGGATTACCTAAGCTTCAATTTGAAAATGATAAAGTTTGTGAAGCATGTGTAAGAGGAAAACACAAAAGAAATTCATTTAAATCTAAGAAGTGTGTCACTACCTCTAGATCACTTCAACTTCTTCACTTAGATCTCTTTGGACCAACTAGGACAACTAGTTTAGGAGGTAAACACTATGGATTTGTGATAGTTGATGATTACACTAGGTTTACTTGGGTGTTCTTTTTAAGTGTTAAAAATGAGGCCTTAGATAAATTCATTGTTTTCTCAAAACTTGTTCAAAATGAAAAGGGTTATTCTATTTCAAGTATTAGGAGTGACCATGGAAAAGAATTTGAAAATATTGGTTTTGATATATTTTGCAATGAAAATGGCATTAGCCATAATTTTTCAGCTCCTAGAACTCCTCAACAAAATGGGGTAGTTGAAAGGAGAAATAGAACATTAGAAGAAATGGCTAGAACCATGCTTTGTGAAAACAACTTACCTAAATATTTTTGGCCTGAAGCAATAAACACCTCTTGCTATGTTATAAATAGAGCTATGGTAAGGCCTATTTTAAAGAAAACTCCCTATGAGCTTTATAAAGGAAAAAGGCCTAACATAAGTTATTTTCACCCATTTGGATGTAAATGTTTTGTTTTGAACAATGGTAAAGATAACCTAGGAAAATTTGATGCTAAAAGTGATGAAGGTATTTTTCTTGGTTATTCTTTAAATTCTAAGGCTTATAGAGTTTTTAATAAAAGAACACTTGTTGTAGAAGAGTCAATACATGTAATCTTTGATGAATCAAATATTTCTAGTAAAACCAATCTTGATGATGAAGTAGAGATTTTTGATGAACCTATAATTGATCCATCTCAAGATAAGGATGTTAGAAATCAATTAGAAGATCTTAATATTAACAAAAATGAGGAGTCCATGGAACAAGAAATAATTGAGAAGGAATCTAGATGTCCTAGAGAACTAGGATATGTGAAAGATAATGATATTGTTGGAGATCCAACCATTGGAGTTAGGACTAGGTCAACTTATAGAAACATATGTCAACATGTAGCCTTTGTGTCACAATTTGACCAAAGAAAGTGGATGAGGCCTTGAATGATGAAAATTGGATTATGGCCATGCAAAAGAATTAAATCAATTTGAGAGAAGCAAAGTGTGGACCCTAGTAGAAAGACCTAAGGATTATCCCATCATTGGAACTAAATGGATATTCAAGAATAAGATGGATGAAAATAGCATTATTATTAGAAACAAGGCTAGGTTAGTGGCTCAAGGTTATAGACAAGAAGAAGGGATAGACTATGATGAGACCTATGCTCCGGTAGCTAGATTAGAAGCCATTAGAATGCTACTTGCCTTTGCATGCTACAAGGATTTTAAGTTATATCAAATGGATGTGAAAAGTGCCTTTTTAAATGGTTATATAAATGAAGAAGTTTATGTTGAGCAACCTCCCGGTTTTGAAAATCCAAAATTTCCTAATCATGTTTTCAAACTTTCAAAAGCCTTATATGGATTAAAACAAGCTCCTAGAGCTTGGTATGAAAGACTTTCAAAGTTTTTAATCGAAAAAGGTTTTACAAGAGGAAAGGTAGACACAACCTTGTTTATTCAATCTAAGGGTTATGACTTATTAGTAGTTCAAATTTATGTAGATGATATCATTTTTGGATCTACAAATGAGTCATTGTGCAAAAATTTCTCAAAGCTAATGCAAGGTGAATTTGAAATGAGTATGATGGGAGAATTAACCTTCTTTCTACGACTTCAAGTTAAACAATGTAAAGAAGGTATTTTCATAAATCAAGCTAAGTACACTAAAGACTTGCTCAAAAGATTTGGAATGGATGAGTCTAAACCTTTCTCTACACCTATGAGCACTAGCATTAAGCTTGATAAGGATGAAGGAGGGAAATGTGTAGACACTAAACTATATAGGTCTATGATTGGCTCATTACTATATTTAACTGCTAGTAGACCCGATATAATGTTTAGTGTATGCTTGTGTGCTAGATTTCAGTCATCACCTAGAGAATCACACCTACAAGCAGTAAAAAGAATCCTTAGATACCTCAAAGACACTTCCTCCTTAGGACTTTGGTATCCTAAAGATTCTACACTTGATCTCCATGCATATTCCGATGCGGATTTTGGTGGATGCAAAGTGGATAGGAAAAGCACATCGAGAACATGCCAATTCTTAGGAAGTAGGCTTATTTCATGGTTCTCTAAGAAACAAAATAGCGTAGCTCAATCCACAACTGAGGCTGAATATATAGCTTCCGGTAGTTGCTGTGCTCAAATTTTGTGGATTAAGCAACAAATGAGAGACTATGGAATAGAAATGAACCAAGTTCCCATTAAGTGTGACAACACTAGTGCTATCAATCTTACAAAAAATCCCATTCAACACTCTAGAACCAAGCACATTGAGATTAGACATCATTTTATACGAGATCATGTGCAAAAAGGGGACATAATTCTGGAGTATGTAGACACTTTGCATCAATTAGCTGATATCTTCACAAAACCCTTGGACAAGGAGAGATTTTGCACTCTTAGAGGTGAATTAGGCATAATGACTGCTCCTTGAAGTAATTTGATGTTGCATGCATGTGTTAAGTTGGTTTGTGATGATTACAAGATAGCAATTTGAAGAATGTAATTCCCACTTGCAATTCATGACCTTAACTTACTGAGTTACTGTTCATGTTCATGATAAACTGTTGAGTGTTATGTTTTGATCAAGATAAACTTCTTTCATTTGCCAAAACACATTTCTAATGTTGAAACACAATCACAGCCATGCCCACTTCTTGGTCCTGCACACTTATGCAATTTTCTGCACTTTGCTGCAATTTTCTGCACCTTTTCTGCAGTTTTCAATCTCATTTTCTGCATTTTAAGTGAAAACAATCAACTTTTGATTTTAAGATGGTAAAAATGCATGAGTTCCATTGTTTTCAAATCATTTTTATGCATCATAAACGAGGCAAGTGACTAAGGAAACAATTCCTCCCGAATAGGATTGATTTCCCAGTCTGTTGGCCAAAATTCTGGGTGATGGGAGCAATCTGCCTAAAAGGGATCGATCCCTCTACAGTAGGGGATCAATCCCCTCGTGACAGATTTGACTTCGCGCTTCTTTTAAACCGTCGGGCCCTCTTTCCTTTCCAACTATTCACTTTCTTCTTCACCTCTCCACGCCGTTCCTCATTTCATCTCAACCAAAACTACTAGTTCTCACTCTTTTCTACACCAATTCACTCCATTCTTTCACCAATCTTTCTCATTTTCTTCTCTTTTTCATTTCCCCTCCTCATGTCCTGACCAAATCTCTTCCTTTCTTCATTTCCTTTATTCTTCCACACCATGGTTACTATTCACCCAACATTTCAATTGTAAGTTTTTCTAACATTTTTCATTAAATTTTTCTTGCATTTCTAGTTTCTTTTATCATGTCTTGCCTACCCATGTGCATATCTTGCATCAATTTCTTCTCCATCTAGGTTTTCAACTCCTTTGGCACTTGTATTTTTCTCAAGTTAATACTTAGACTATCTGTCATTTTTCATCCGAATTTCCTTGTTATACTTGTTAAATGCATCTTGGGTTGTGGCTCTCTGCTGTTGGTTCGATCACATCTCTCCCACACACTCATCCATAGTTCCTCAAACTTGTGCACACCACCTGTTCGATAAAAGTCCTCCACGAAATTTCCTATCTTTTTCCTTCTCCATATGGCTCCTAAGATTAAGCACACTGCTCAAAAACGCAAAACCCATGCTTCCTCTTCCTCATCCTCCATACCAACCACCTTTAACCGGTGTTTTCGCCATGCTAATGAGAAAACCAAATTTCTAGCCGAATTTGCCAATATGCCCATTAAGCATTGGCGTCCTATTGATTTCGACTTCCTCGAGTCCATTCATTTTCCATACCTCGCCAAGTTTAATGAATATGGTTGGACCCAGTTCCTCAAAATCAATACTCCGGTCCCGGCAAACATCATTCGTGCCTTCTTTTCCAATGCCGAAATCATCTATGATCCAAATAATGAATGTACGGTTGTCGGGATTCGCTCTTATGTCATGGGTAAAACTGTTGAACTGACCACACAATCCCTCTCCCTTACTTTTAGCCTTCGTGACAGAGGTACTATATATGAAAATATCGAAGTCCCCTTAGTGTTTCCCCGTTACCGATAATCGTGCAAGTGACCTTCCTGTCTTCGCACGCCTCCTCCATATCATCATCTCATGGAATCTCCGCCCTCTTGGCACCCGATATTCTCACCTTCGCAAACTTGATCGTTTTTGGCTTCATCATATTCATGAACCTGACGGCATACAACTAGACCTCCTACACTTTATCCTTCATGACTGGGTGAAGATTGTTCGTGGCAAGGTCCACACCATTGTCTTCCCTCAGCCTCTCGCCTACTACTTACTCTCTGAAGGCGTTGACTGTTCATGTGAGGTTGGTGTACTTCCGGATCCCAGCACCACGATCAATCTCGCCACTCTCCATAACCTTGGATGGTATCAACGTCAACGGGGAGATACAATCGAATGGGTCAAGGGCCATGGACAGGCTGAACCTCCCGAACATGCTCCGGAAGGAGTCGGAGAAGAAGGAGGAGACGGAGACGACGCACCTGTAGCAGCTACATCTTCTGCCCCTTCCGGCTCCACATCAGTTTCTCTCGACCAGATCATGCTAATGCTTCAGCAAATGCACACCTCTCAGCAAGATTTCCAGCAGGCCGTCACTCAGCGACTTGATCAGATCGAGGACACTCAAGCTACCATGTATGATGAAATCCAAGATGTTCGTATGCAGCACGAGGATTTCATGGACCAGTACTACAAGACGTTTCCTCGGCGCTGATTGTGCTTGTCGTATGGGATGCGCTTTTACCTTGCTATGCTTATGGCCTTGGTGTTTTATCCTTTGCTGTGTTCTGTCGGCTTTAGTGTTTTGTTGTCTGAACTTTCTTAGATCTCTGCACTGATGTGATATTTTGAACCTTTTATGACTATGTTAATGACATTGCTAGTTATGCTTTCTAGTGGTTCTATGTTAATGACGATGTCTTTTTCTGACGTTAATTGTGCGTTCATGCCATTGGGTTGATCTTTGTTTCTCTTTATTTCATTGCCAATGCTATTACTTATTCTGCTTCTTATTGGTATATCCTTATTGCTTTAAATTGCCTTATACCACTAACCATTTCCCCGTGCTATTTTTTCTGTTTAATCTTTTGCTATGACAAAAAGGGGGAGAATTAATGTGGTAAACTTGTATTAAATTGAGGGGGAGCAAATATTGAGGGGAAGCAAATATTGAGGGGGAGTAATGTTTTTCAAAAATCAAGTAACCTTAATTTTCAAACATATAAGCAAATTTACCTTAAGTTTTGTCATATCAAAAATGGGGAGATTGTTAGCTTTAAATTGATAAGTATTTTGAAAATGACAAAACTCAAGAAAGCTTAGAAATGATTTTTATACAAGTAAATTTGCTTTGAATGAACTCAATGATTGAAACTATTTTTACAAAGTCTTGTATTGTAATTTCAATTGAAAAAGTCAGTAAATACTCTTAGAAAAGTGTTAGAAGATTTTGAACTGACTTAAAATCATAAAAGCCATAAACTTTGCAGCAAAATAAATGCAGGATGGTCTACTGGACAAAAGGGATCGATCCCCACTGTAGAGGGATCGATCCCAAATTGGCAGAATGCTCTTGAACCATCCGGGAAAAAGTTGGAAAACATTCTGGAGAAAAGGGATCGATCCCCACTGTAGCAGGATCGATCCCTTTGCACGAGACCTGACAGTAACGGCTAGTTTTTGAGGGTTTCAACGGGAGGATTTGCATTAAATGCTTCACCAACTGTTCTATCCGTTTGGTGGGATATAAATAGAGGTATTTATGAAGTTTGGAGGTAGAACAAGCACTGAAAAATCCTCAAGCTTCAAGAGAGAAATTCAAATCTGAAATTGTTCATTGTATTACTCTATTTTGTGAGATTCATTTGTGTTCTTCACCCATTCACTAAAAATTCTGTTATTCAAAGGGGTGAGCTATCCTTGTAAAGTCTGATATTGTTGAGTGTGGGAATACTACAAGGGTAGAGGATTAGAAGGAGATTTCTACAATCTCAAGAGAAATTGTAAGAGGTCTTGCCACACCTTCAAGTGGTTTGTAAGCATTCTCAAGGAAGAGGTGAATCAAAACCTTGACAAGGAGATCAAGGAGAGAGGACGTAGGCAAGAGATTGGCCGAACCTCTATAAATCTTGTGTTTGCTTCTCTTTCCCTTACTCTTATTTACTGCATTTATTTCATTGTTGCTTATTTGACTTTGATTGTGCATTAAGAGTTAGGAAAATTAGAAATAACTAGAAAAACCGATTCACCCCCCCCTCTCGGTAGAGTCAACACCATTCATAAACCGTATTCGCATTATATTTGTTTTGAATTAAGGGTTTCTCTTCTAATACTAAATTTGGTGCAGATGTTTTTGGGTAGTACAATCTTTGTGGTTCTTTCCAACGAAGCTTTTGAATTATCTGTTCATCAGATGATTGAAATTGTTCACTATTAGTTTCCGAATCTTTTATTGTATTGATTGACCTTTGTTGTGTTCTATCAGGTGTATCTGGTATATATCTTTCATTTTCTCCAGTTATTTCTGAGTTTAATGCATTAAGTCTTTGTTGAATTTCTTGCAAGAAATCTGATTGAGTGTTTGATGATATTTCATGTGGTTTAAATAAAGGTTTTGAATTTTTTGTTTTTTGTTTTTTTGTTTCTTCACTTGTTTTGTCTTTTTTAGAAGTTTGGATGTTTGAATTGTCTATTTTTGTTTCAATTTTTTCTAAATGTTGGCTTATTGTATGGAGGTTTAGATTTGAAAAATAATTTTGCTCGATCAGGAGTTTACTATCTTTATAAGTGACTTGGGAGTTGTCTCTTTCAGGATTTGTGACTTTGAGTGGGGATGCTTTCAATCCAGATCCTTTATGTTCATATTGAATTTCTGTCAATGGTGGATGTTGAGATTCAATTTGAGATTTATTTGTTTGCCATACTTTAACTGTATTATTTGTGTTAATACACTTATCATAATATTGTTCATACCATTTAAAAAATTTTATTTGAATTTTATGTGTATTCATGAAATCATAATATTCCTCTTGGATTTCTTGTTTACTATCTTGATGATTTTTAAAGAATAGTTCACGTTTGATTTTATTCTCTTCAGAATAAAATTCTTTTCTTATTTTTTCTTTATCAAATAGAAAATTCTTTTTGTAAAACGTTTAATTCTAGATTATTTGTCATTGAAGAGTTAGTTGGGGAAATTGGTAAATCTTCATCACTTTCTAATTTTGTTTGGGCAGACATAGGTTGTCTTTGCCTTTGGTAGATTGGTTTAGGAACACTTGTGATGTATTTACGGATTGAAGATTAGTGGTTATAGATTGAAAATCTTGTAAAGTTGAAGGAATAGATGATGTTGAATATCTAGGAGTTTGAAAGCTTGAATTTGATCTTAAACTTTGATATGGTAGATGTATCGGAATATTAGAGGGATGTCTTAAATTTATAGAATTTGTTCTATTAAAAGAAAGCTTGACATCTCCATTATTAGTTTGAGAAACGACTCTTAATTCAGTTGTTTCTTGTGTTATATGTTGGACTGCTTTTTCTAAAACCCATTCATCTGGAAAAGAAACTTCATTCCACTTAATTGGTTTGGGAATATGTATCCTGGATCTAGTCATGTCAGTTTGGAAAAGAAGTGTCTCTCTTTTTGAGCTATGGATTAAGGCTCTTGAACCTAAAGCTGAAATCATAGCTTTATAATATATTCTATAAGCTAAAGCCAAAGGCACAGATCCTGGTTTCATTTTATAATTATGGGTTTTTATTTGAAGAGTTAAAACATCTAAAATGTTTTTATCTTGTAAAGAAACAGTATAATTTGAAAAACAGTTAAAATAAATTGGACCGTTACAGAGACTTGATTCAATAGTTCCTAAGAGAGAATCATTGAAATCTTCAAATCTGGTGTCTCTTAATATATATATATTAATAAAATTTCAAACTTTATATATATATATATAAATCCGGAGACACTGGTATCAGAGCCACTGTAGCAAGGAACAATTAGAGGTAAATATAGAATTTGTTTGAGAAATAACTTCTTAATTGTCTTAAGTTTTGTGCTGTTGAGTTTCAAGCTAGTGATTGCTAAGTTCTTTAATTGTCCTGATGAGCCATGGGTTAGGCGTTTTAGGATTTTATCTCCCTTGTAGGCATTCAACCTAGTTTTCCTCTGTAGGCAACAATAAACATTAAAATAGTTAAGTTGTTATTTTAAGAATGCATTCTTTATTTAAATCTAATTCTTCTGCTTCCAGTAGCTTAAGAGCCCATGAACCAAATGATAATGAAGAAGAAATCAACTTGACAAACATAATACAACACATAGATAATTGGGAAATTCCTAAAATACATCTAAACGAAATATACAAACAAAATAAATCTTTAATAAGTCATCTGTTAAAAACGGATTATACAATCCAATTAAAAGAAAAAGATCTCCCAATTACAAATTCTTATGAATCAATTCAATTACTAGAAAGAGAATCAATTAACAAACATATTCAAAGAAAATATAAGTATATTCATATAGGATTAATTCAAGTCGCAGTTAAACCACTCTCAAAAGAAGGTCTAAACACTTCAATCTTTATGACATTAAGAGACACCAGATTTGAAGATTTTAATGATTCCCTCTTAGGAACTATTGAATCAAGTCTCTGTAATGGTCCAATTTATTTTAACTGTTTTCCAAATTATACTATTTCTTTACAAGATAAAAACATTTTAGATGTTTTAACTCTTCAAATAAAAACCCATAATTATAAAATGAAACTAAGATATGTGCCTTTGGCTTTAGCTTATAGAATATATTATAAAGCTATGATTTCAGCTTTAGGTTCAGGAGCCTTAATCCATAGCCCAAAAGGAGAGACACTTCTTTTCCAAACAGACATGACTAGATCCATGATACATATTCCCAAACCAATTAAGTGGAATGAAGTTTCTTTTCCAAATGAATGGGTTTTAGAAAAAGCAGTCCAACCTATAACACAAGAAACAACTGAATTAAGAGTCGTTTCTCAAACTATGGAGATGTCAAGATTTCTTTTAATAGAACAAATTCTATAAATTTAGGACATCCCTCTCATATTCCGATACATCTACCATATCAAAGTTTAAGATCAAATTCAAGCTTTCAAACTCCTAGATATTCAACGTCATCTATTCCTTCAACTTTACAAGATTTTCAATTTGTAACCACTAATCTTCAATCTATAAATAAATCTACAAGTGTTCCTAAACCAATCTACCAAAGGCAAAGACAACCTACGTCTTCCCAAACAAAATCAGAAAGTGATGAAGATTTACCAATTTTCCCAACTTACTCTTCAATGACAAATAATCCAGAATTAAACGTTTTACAAAAAGAATTTTCTATTGATAAAGAAAAAATAAAAAAAGAATTTTATTCTGAAAAGAATAAAATCAAACGTGAACTATTCTTTAAAAATCATCAAGATAGTAAACAAGAAATTCAGGAGGAATATTATGATTTCATGAATACACATAAAATTCAAATAAAATTTTTTAAATGGTATGAACAATATTATGATAAGTGTATTAACACAAATAATACAGTTAAAAGATGGCAAACAAATAAATCTCAAATTGAATCTCAACATCCACCATTGATAGAAATTCAATATGAACATAAAGGATCTGGATTGAAAGCATCCCCACTCAAAGTCACAAATCCTGAAAGAGACAACTCCCAAGTCACTTATAAAGATATTAAACTCCTGATCCAGCAAAATAATTTTTCAAATCTAAACCTCCATACAATAAGCCAACATTTAGAAAAAATTGAAAAAAAATAGACAATTCAAACATCCAAACTTCTAAAAAAGACAAAACAAGTGAAGAAAAACAAAAAACAAAAAACAAAAAATTCAAAACCTTTATTTAAACCACATGAAATATCATCAAACACTTAATCAGATTTCCTGTAAGAAATTCAACAAAGACTTAATGCATTAAACTCAGAAATAACTAGAGAAAATGAAAGATATATACCAGATACACCTGATAGAACACAACAAAGGTCAATCAATACAATAAAAGATTCGGAAACTAATAGTGAACAATTTCAATCATCTGATGAACAGATAATTCAAAAGCTTCATTGGAAAGAACCACAAAGATTGTACTACCCAAAAACATCTGCACCAGATTTAGTATTAGAAGAGAAACCCTTAATTCAAAACAAATATAATGCGAATACGGTTTATGAATGGAACATAGATGGAATGTCTGAATATAACACTCTCAATCTTTTGAAACAAATGACAATGGTATCAAATGTTTATAAGACTCAAAAAACAATATCTGATTGGGCAATAGCTGATTTATTAGTATTTGGATTTTCTGGACAACTCAAAGGATAGTGGGATAATTATCTCACTTCTAAAGAACAAAAAGAAATACTTAATGCAATCAAAACTGATAATGATAATAATCCAATCTTAGATGAAGAAAATCAACATATACAAAATGTTGTCGCAACATTAATTTTTGCAATTGCTAAACATTTCATTGGAGACCCATCACACTTAAGGGATAAAAATGCAGAACTTCTGTCCAATCTCAAATGTAAGAAATTAGGCGAATTTAAATGGTATAAAGATAATTTTATCACCAGAGTAATGCAAAGGACAGATAATAACCAACCCTTTTGGAAAGAAAAATTTCTAGCTGGATTACCAAATCTGCTAGGGGCAAAAGTCAGAAACAAAATAAGAGAAGATTTCAAAGGAATAATTCCTTATGAAAAATTGACATATGGTGAACTAATTAGTTACACCCAAAAAGAAGGATTAAAAATTTGTCAGGATATCAAATTACAAAAACAGTTGAAGAAAGAACAAAGACAATCTAAGAAAGAATTAGGAACATTTTGCAAACAATTTAATATAAACTATAATCCAGAATGTTCTTCAACAAAATGTTGTAAAACAAAGAAATTTGAATACAAAAGAAACTTTTCCAAAGACAAATATTACCAGAAACCCAAAAGAAATAAAATTCAAGCTAAAAAAGAATTTAAAAGCTAAGAGAACAAACCTAAAAAGGAATGAAAAAATCCAAACATAAAATGCTATAGATGCGGAAAAATAGGACATATTTCAAAATATTGTAAAATAAAGAAAAGGCTAAATCAAATACAACTTGATCAAGAAATAAACAAAAAAATTTGTGAACTTTTGACATATACAACTTCAGAGACACAAACTTCAGATACTGAATCACAATCTTCATCAGATATACAAGTTAATCAAATGGATGATATAGAGACATCTTCAGACCAAGACACACTCAATGTCTTAACAAAAGACCAAGAATTGATGATGAAAATAATTGATAAAATACAAGATCCCCAGATTAAGAAAGATTACTTAGAACAATTAAAAAAATCCCTCTCTACACCAACTTTTATATCACCAACTTTTATATCATCAACTTCAAAATCTTATAATTTAAAAGATATAATCTTTGATAAAATACAAACATCCAACAAAGAAATCATTATCCAAGACCTCCAACATGAAATCCACAATATTAAAACAGAAATAAAATTGCTTAAACAACAACAACAATAGCACAGTCAACAACTAAAAAATTTACCAAACTCAAATGGAGAAACTTTCAGTGAATCTTCTAACGAAGACAAACGACCATCACAGGAATTTTTAAAAATCCTAACTGAAGTCTCAATCCAGAAATACTTAATAAAAATATCAATTTTAATCAATAATGAATTTTTAGTAGAAACAATAGCTCTATTTGACACAGGAGCTGATCAAAATTGTATTAAAGAAGGAATAATTCCAACAAAATACTATGAGAAAACTTTTGAAAGTTTAAAAGCAGCAAACAATGAAAAACTCCAAATCCAATACAAATTGACAAAAGCAAAAATCTGTAAAGATCAAATTACATTCAAGACACCATTTTTAATAATAAAAAATATTAGTCAAAATGTTATATTAGGATTACCATTTATATTCCTAATCAAACCATATAAAGTAACAAATAATGGAATATCTACAAAAATCCTTGGATCAAAATTAATATGGAATTTTACAGAAAAACTAAAGATAAGAAATATAAATTTATTAAAATCAAAAACAATTACAAATCAACAAATTAATATAATAATCAAAGACAAACAAAATCAAATATTCTATTTAAAAGAAGATATTAATTTCAAAAGAATCCAACAGCAATTACAAAATCCTCAAATACAGAATAAGATAAAGTTATTGCAAACAGAAATTGAGAAAACAATTTGTTCTGATTTACCAACAGCTTTTTGGCAAAGAAAGAAACATGTGGTAGAATTACCGTATGAAAAAGATTATGATGAAAAACAAATTCCAACAAAAGCAAGACCAATCCAAATGAATCAAGAAATGGAGCAATACTGTAAAAAAGAAATACAAGAATTGTTAAACAAAAAACTTATCAGGAAAAGTAAATCTCCTTGGAGCTGTTCAGTTTTTTATGTCAATAAAAATGCAGAACTAGAACAAGGAACACCAAGACTTGTCATTAATTACAAACCTCTGAATGAAGCATTAAAATGGATTAGATATCCTATTCCAAATAAAAAAGATTTACTTCAAAAACTTTGCAATGCTCAAATCTTTTCAAAATTTGAAATGAAATCAGGATTTTGGCAAATTCAAATTTCAGAAAAAGATAGTTATAAAACAGCGTTTACAGTCCCTTTTGGACAATATGAGTGGAATGTAATGCCATTTGGACTTAAAAATTCTCCATCAGAATTCCAAAGGATAATGAATGAAATATTTCACCAATATTCTCAATTTATGATAGTATACATTGATGATGTATTAATATTTTCAACAACTATTGATCAACATTTCAAACATTTATCAATTTTCATTAAAGCCGTCAAACAAAATGGTTTAGTTGTTTCCAAGTCCAAAATTAGTTTATTTCAAACACGAGTAAGGTTTTTAGGACATTATGTCTACCAAGGAACCATTACTCCAATAGAAAGGTCAATCCAATTTGCTGATAAATTTCCTGATCAGATCTTAGATAAAACCCAACTTCAAAGGTTTTTAGGAAGTTTGAATTATATCTTAGATTTCTATCCAAATCTCAATAAAATTCTTAAACCGCTTCATGAAAGACTTAAGAAAAATCCTCCACCATGGACTCAAGCCCATACAAAAGTAGTTCAATCTGTTAAAGCCCAAATTAAAGAATTACCATGTCTACATTTAGCAGACCCAAATACCTTCAAAATTGTAGAAACCGACGCTTCTGACATAGGATACGGAGGAATCCTCAAACAGTTAAAAGATAACAAAGAAAGTATAATTCAGTATACTTCCAAACACTGGAATAGTACCCAGAAGAATTATTCCATAATAAAAAAAGAGATTCTTTCCATCGTTTTATGCATCACAAAATTTCAAAGTGACTTGTTAAATCAAAAATTTCTTCTCAAAATTGATTGCAAATCTGCAAAAGAGATTCTTCAAAAAGATGTGAAAAATATGGCATCCAAACAGATTTTTGCAAGATGGCAAGCAATTTTATCAATCTTTGATTTCGAAATTGAATTTATA
The DNA here is from genome assembly GCA_031772115.1 of Heritiera littoralis. Classification (NCBI taxonomy): domain Eukaryota; kingdom Viridiplantae; phylum Streptophyta; class Magnoliopsida; order Malvales; family Malvaceae; genus Heritiera; species Heritiera littoralis. The sequence continues at coordinate 5,486,569 of JAPDPK010000015.1, forward strand.
AAAAGGGACTCTAACTCTCTCCCAGATTTCCTCACAAGAGAGTTTCTTCAAAATCCTTCACAATGTCTTCCAGAGAAAGAAGAGAAAAAGAGAAAGAAGAGAAAAAGAGAAAGAAAGAGAGAAAAAAGACAAGGGTAAGCAAAAGCAAACTCATTCCCCATCAAAATCACTTATCTCCCAATCCCCTATACCAACATGGCAATAGATTTTTGCCCAAGAACACCAAAGACAAGAGTCATCATCCAATTTTGAAGAGTCACAACTGGAAATGATTCGTCAATTCTCCGAGTCATTACCACAAACCTCTTCAGAGGTACAATCTATTTCAAAAAATAGAGAGGTCATGATTTCAAAAAACCAACCTCTCCAAACTATTTTCCCAAAACAAGGAGTGGTGATTACATATCCACGTCCTAAAACAGATCAAATATATTTTTCAAAACAGCAATTCCAACATATGGTTCTTGTTGAGCCTGAATATTTTCATGAAAATCCAAACATTGTTATAAAAAAGATTTTCAATGGTTTTCATTACAAATCATGGGATCAACAAAAACCTCAAAGTTTTTATGAAAATATTTTGATTGAAACAGGTTCCTTGGCAATCAAACATTATGCCAACAAAGATCAACCAGACTTTATCACCCATTCAACTGTTCAAATTCTCAAAGTCCTTAGACCAATTGACTGGGGAAATGATCCAAACAGTGTCAAAAAATTCTCAGCCAGCTATAACACCAGACTTAACCATTGCCCCACATTTAATTACTGGGATTATCAACAAGCTTGATTCAATACCTTCACCTTTGAAAACCAACAGAATCGCCATTCATGGCTCATTTACTTCAAAAAAGACACCAAATACCAATTCCCAGTCTGGTTTACTCACTGGTGGCAGTGGTACGGACCAAATCATGAAATCCTTCCCCTTCAAGTATGGGAAGCTTATGAATTTTTCAGTGAATATTTTCAAGAAGAACAAACTCAACAAGGATTCCAGAAATCATTGATGTTTTGCTCAATCTTTAGTCTGTCTTGGATTTCTTCATGGCACTATGAATTTATGAATGATCCAGTATCAAGTTACAAACAAATCATTAGAAGATTCAAAACAAAGTGGTGGGAGAAATTTCACTACTCAAAATGCTTAAGAGATAGTGTCAAAGACTGGTTCCAGAAACACCTAGAATTTTGCAAATCAGCTCAAACATCAGGTACCACACAGTTTCTCCAAGCCAAGTCACATGCCAGTGCACTATTAGCACATGTCAAAACAAAGAAAGAATACAAAGAATTGATGAAGCAAATCCTCCAATCAGTCAACTCAGATGATGAAGAGAACAGTGAACAGAGTAGCAATCATGAAAGCAGCACAGGATCTTTACTCTCGCTGGATTTAGCTCAAGACAACGAAGATGACTGCTTTGGAGTCTTACCTTCAATCAAAACTGACAAGACAAAAAGAAAAAGCAAACAGTAAAGATTCCACTGACAAGCACAGTGAGATTCCCATCAGTCAAAGCTCCATCAACAGACAAAGGCGTGGCCCACTAACAAGCACAGTGAGATTCCCATCAATCAAAGCTCCATCAACAGACAAAGGCGTGGCTTGTTCAAACTTTAGAATCATAAAGCATCATATGTAAAAGAATCCTAGCTATAAAAAGGATTCTCAAACCATAAAGGAGCAGAATTTTTAGGACGAATAGTTTCAATTTTTAAGGATTCTGAAAGCTCTCACTTAGACATGGCAATCTTAGACACGACATGAATACACGACACGAACACGACACGAATAAATGACATGAGGTGACACAAGATGACACGGGGTTAAAATTAAGTAAAATTAATATATGAATGTGGTAAAAGCTAAAAATAACATTTTGAGTTTTCCGTATCGACACAAATTTTTGACACGAATATACGACACGAACACGATTTTACATGACACGAAAACGAATTTTTGACACGAATTACCAAGTCTACTCTCACTCTTTCTTATTTTGTATATCAAATTTTATTATCAATCATATCTATTTATCCAAATTTCATCAATCATATTCAAAATTTCAAATTTTCTTTTACCCTTTCAAATTAATATATATATATATATATATATATATATATATATATATATATATATATATATAACAAGCAAAGAAAAGAGGCAAAAACATTGGATTGCTAACATGCAGTAAACTGCTTTTTGCATTTTTATCATTTTATTTTGGCTCGTAGAATAATCTTGCTAGCTAGTACCTACTATACATGTTTTCTGCTTTTTACATTTTGTATTTATCATACTTAAATGAGTAAAATATTTCATTCCACTTAATCATAGTGAATATATATATATATATATATATATATATATATATATATATATATATATATATATATATATATATATATATATATATATAAAGGCTTCTTTCAAAATGAAGGTTTAATGGGCGACTCACCATTTCACACATACTCAAAAAGCTTAACATAGTTTTGCATCACACCATAGGAACAGGAATAGTACTAATCCCAAGTTCCTCACAGCAAGACTTATACTGTAGAGGGCATGCTACAATGCTACTCGCACTGGTTATAAACATTGCCAAAATTGTAAAATGTCCACTCTGATACTCAGTTCTCATCTTTTTCTCTTTGCTCGAGCCCCTGAACCACGCCCACCTTTCTTTTCAGCAGATCCCTTGCCACCTTTTCCTCTACTGGCTGCTGCCTTCTTAGCACTTGAATTCCCTGCCCCTTTCAGCTCCATTTGTACTTCAATTCCTGGCAATATTAAGGCAAAACGTTACAAAAAATTAACTGGAAGATTGGGACAAATACAATAATCACAAATCATTCAAAAACAGAAGGATGAGATAATATTAGTAACCTTTGGAATTCAGACTCTGAAGTTCCTCCTGCAGCTTCTCACTATTGGTAGTGCCTTCTGGTGTGCCAAAAGAAAAGGCCAGGCATAAACATAATGACTAATGAACATTACATATTCAGATACTTGTCCACAAAAACAACTAGAAAACCATGTACATTTGCCATTTTGTCTTTTTGGAGACAACTAAGTCCTTAGGAGACATGTTACAGCACACTGATTTTGTGTTTCACATATCACACGAGTCTTCAAAAGAGTCCCCAACATATAGAACTTAGGACTTTCAAAATGAAAGTTTGAAGCTGATACCTTAAGGAAGGGGGTTGGCGCGTGAGACTTTCAATTTAAGAACTCAAGTTCAAACTAACCGAAGGGAGGATGAGGTGTAGGCAACAAGAGAAAGCTATGGTGGGGTTTTTGGGATGGAAAAAGGAACACACCCAAATGATTAAAGTTCAAGACTTTTTAGATCTTTAAATCTTGATATCTCAAATTACAAAACTTGAGATGACATGGGAGACAGCTACCACCCATATAGATAAAAGGAAAACGTGCGCATTCACTATAGACAAGACTTTGTACACCCTCACTAAAAAACTATTTTCTTCCACTGTAATGTCAATAGCATCACAAACTTACCTGATCTAATGGGAAATCCTGTGTCCTTTCCACTAAATGAATTTTTAATGACTCAGCAGCAAGCAGTTCACCATATTTCCCCTGCCACTTTAGTAGGTTCGATGGGTTGCATTTTTTTTTTTTTTATTTTTATTTTTATTTTTATTTTTTAGCATGCTGATAGGTTGTTCTCCTCAGAATCAGATAGAAGAGACCTCCAGCAGGAGTCTATCAGGTCAAAAGGGCATAAAAACAAGTGCCACATTAATTTTGCAAAACAGATAATCTAAATATGGCAAATTTTTTAGTGCAATAGAAAACAGCTATAAAATAAAGGAAATCAATCAACACCAATATCAACACAAAATATTACCCAAGTCCTCGGTGTCTGAAGCGTTCTCTTCACTTTCTGGCAATGTGTCACCATTCTCCTCTAATACATCATCTGATGGTTCTAGAATTGCAGCAATTCGCTTCTTAGGGGCCTTTTTCATTCCAGGAAGAGTAACTAAATCCGCAGCTCGTACCATTCGTGTTTTGCTTCCTTCATTGTATGCTTTAGTCAGAGCAGCTTTGACAGCTGATGAAATGCCTTCCAGTGGATTTGGATGCCCCTGAGCACAAATTATTCGAAATAGAATATGTTGGGAACATGAGAAAAGAAACTATGCAAGTTTTGTAAAAGATAGAAATAGATGTAGAGTTACCTGGAATTTAGATAACTCCACAACAGTATCAAAATCCTCCTGACTTATTGAGTAAGCATTCATAAACTCCACAACCTCCTTAACAGCTTCATCCTGGTACATAAAGGAGAAAAACAGAAGTAATTAAAAAGGCAATCCCTTACATACAATATAAGGCACCTATAAGACAAATGCAAAATGCACACGCATCAAGATGTTTGTATACCCATACATGCACCATGTAAACAGAACAAAAATAAAACAGGAGAAACCAGAGGTAGAAAGAGAACAAGAGAAATAATGACTCAGGTCCAACAATAAGGCATTATGAAGAAAAGAAACAAAAACAGTAGAGAGCAAAATACGAGGTGGTCAAGGGTTCTAACAAACAAATTTCCCTGTAAAGAATGCAGATCAAGAGCTGAAGAGCATTAAACACTATCCCCTTCCCATGCCACCCATCTATCAAACACACAAATCCAAGAAAACAGAAGCCAATGAAATAGGTAGAGAGGGAGAGAGGGTAGAAAAGAGTAACATAGGCATGGGAAGAATTTTCTCCTCTTTCCTTTAGAAGGAATAAAGACAACTGAAGAACAAGGAGCAGATAAGTTGTTTTTGTATAATGCAGAAAGGCAAAGTAAATAAAAACAATAGTTTAATGCCTGCTCAAAATAGGGGCATGAAAAAAAATTAGGTAAAAGAACCACTGGTCAAACACCCTAGTCTTACATCTCAGTTTGGATCAACAGAGTACAAAAAACAAGTCAATCATACACCTCACTCAGATGCAAGGGCATTTTATGCGAACCATAACTTGCAAATAGCACCTATGGCCAGCCTTGAGTAGCAAAATGCTTACATGGTAAATACATAGAAATGAAAAATACAAGTTTCAAACCTTAGGCTTGTCTCGGAGAGGATTAGTCAATCTTTTCAGAAGAACTGTAAGATAATCAAGTCGAAGAGTCCCTCTGTATCATTTATAACACAAGAATATTATGCACCTTGCAATGATAAATTAAAAAAGATGAGGTAATCGAAATGAATCCCTGAAGAAATAGGACCATGTTGTACTTGGGAAACAATAAAAATACCAGGAGAGCTAGGACAAGCTGTCCTCTTTTTTACCTATCCTCTTAGGGTTCTTCTCTAAACAATATAACTTTTACGAAGGCAGTGGGCAGACAAGCATGCAACAATCTATATGCATAAACATGAGCATTCACTTAAATGAATGTGAACACAGGCAAATGATGAGTTCTTCATTTCTCACTTTTGATCTCTCTGGTCACTTCACATATTGATAGATAATGCCCATAATAATCAAACTTGCCACAGAGTATATCTTAGAAGAAAAATTTTAATAAAAATAATCAGTCAGCTTTATTTCCTTTAATTTATTGGCACAACCAGATTCTGAAAGGCCTATTGTAAAATATGTAAGTGTGTTGGTTTTTATCACAGCTGCTTAATCATCAAGTTAGCACATATAACTGATGACATTATTAAACATCTAGATTAGCACATTTTTAGCATATCAACAGGTGCATTGTAAAGTAGACCAAGTTAGACAACAATATTTGGCTCTCTGTTAGTTTATCTGTCAAAATTGCCTCCATGAATGCAACAAATTATGAGATACGTTAGACAAATCGCTAATGACAACTCAAGCAAGTTACTAGTTCATCATTTATCAAAGATCAAGTATGGATACGACGAGAAATATGAATAATGAAATCTAGGTAATGCTAGCATGCTTTGAGTTATGTGTCTGCTGCATAATGTTAAAAACACATTATAGCAGAAAGTTATAAAACACAACTAAGAATTACCTTCCTGAACTAGATTCACGAGAAGCAAGAATATGAACATGAAAATCCTCCAAAAGCCTATAATTTTTGCTCATAGTTGAATTCTTTCCTAGCCATCCACCGAATCTATTAAAATTCCGTTCTCCCTGCGGATATGAAGGCAGCCTCCAATATTAGGACATATCTACATGTTAATATGATACCTTCAATTTAAACAAAATGAAAGTGCACAAAGTTAAGCTTTGAATTTTTCATCCTGTAGAGGCAATTTTGTAAAAGCATGCTTGCAATTTAATTGAATTTTAATGCATCAAGCACTGCCTGCTATATAGAGATCCATTAAGACAAGTAGCGAAGCTGGAAATAAAAAAACTAAAAGAAGCCACCAATGCTTGTGTCTTACTGTTCTGTCATCCCCTATCTCTCCTCTATTCCACCCCCCCCCCCCCCCCCCCCCCCCCCCCCCCCCATCCCACTTTTTTTTTTAACGTGATAGTTGAGACTCTAGCTGTCGCCAAGGCAGAAGTGTATTATTTCCCTACATGATGACTGGATTTTGTTCCTCCATCAATTCTCTTAAATTGTGTTTGACTGGAATTCAAGGCATGGGTGTTACAGCTTTGGATGTTACTATTTCCCATCTTAATTGTCTTGATTGTTTTGCTAGGTTGTGCTCCACTGCACGTTGAGCTATGTAGAGTAATTCTGATGCAGCATTATTTTCAGGGTGGCTCTGCTTTGGGCCGAGATAGGAGCTGTAAATATTGTAATTGTTTTGGTTTTGGTTTTCGTTTTGTTGTAGCTTTTGATTGTGGCTTTCAAGGTTATCATTGGCAGTTTAGGTTGTTCTGTAATAATGGTTTCTACGCAACTGCAGCAGAGTATATGATAGCTCTGATGTGAAGAGAATAAACACACACACTCACTCACTCCGAAGATAGCGGCAGTTGCACGAGTCATAAATTCATAATTACTATGCTCAGCAATCGGACTCCTTACAACAAAAATTATAGTAGGAGGATTGAATTGAACTCAGTGAAATACAGGAGGTTAAATAAGTAATCAGCCAACCTCGGAAGGTTTATTCAGCTTTTCAGTGAGGCAGAATCAAACTACAGAGTCATACTACAGGAACAAGTTGAAACCTTATAACCAAATCATCAATCATCAAAGAATAAAGACTGAGATAGCCATGATCAGGCTTCTACGAAGGACATAGAAGGCCTCAGTATTTTGGACTGAAAGATAATGTATGCATAAAATATAAAAGTTAAAGCACCTTCCATGTGGTACTAGTCAACCTCGTAGAAGCACATGGTAAGAAGTTTATTTTAATTCTTTTCTTTTAATTAAAACAAAAGGAATAATGTTAAACCATTATGGGAATGCATGAAGAAGTCATATCTAATACCAAGAAACTTCATTACAACTCTCATTACCTGTTCAAGTGTCTCCCTTTGTCCATGTAACAATGCAGCGCTGATGAAACAAAAAACAATATTACAAAATACACTCAGAGCAAAATGAAAATATTTTGAAGAGCTCTTGAGAGTTTAAGGTCTGAAAAATATAATACATACGGAATGATACATGATGAAAGGGAACCAGTTTGCGAGAGCTGCCATTGTCGATATCTTCGAATCTGCACATTGATTATATCACCATCACCAATAGACTCAGCAGCTCGGGCAATTGAGTTCATTCGCTTAATTCCATTGTCATCTTTACCAACTGAGCTCGGCCTATAATTGATATAATTTTCCTGCCATATAATAAAAACCTAGTCACACCTTGAATAACGATTAACAATCAGTTGTGACATGTGCTACAGGCAACTTTGTCCCATCAAATATACAAGTATCTGAGAATAGAAATGACGGTTTAGACAAAACAAAAACATAGAAAGAATTAAACATACACATGCAGGCAAAAGAAAGCAAACCCACTTGTAAGAACCAAAAACCACATGCACACTAGAGAGAAATAGAAAGAGCACAGTATATTTAAATGGCATGATATCCTTTAAATGGCATTGAATTATTTCTTTCTTGATGGTTTTTGTCTTGTTGTTGTTGTATATTTACTTTAACTGTACTTTGATTGTAATGCTGGTTTGCTTAATAAGATTTCTTGATCCATTACCAAAAAAAGAAAAAGTACAGTATGCAACTTTCAGCTAAAGACTTCTAATCTTCAGCGGTTTGGATGCCTTAGCAACAAAGTCCACATAATGGAAAGGAATTCTTACAAACCCAAACATTATGCACAATTTGGAAAGCAGTTTTGGAGGGGCACCAACCAGACTGAGCATAACATCCACCAGTAGGTAAATAAGGACCCATGAGAGATACTGCCTTCATAAGGGCAATTTTGGTATTGAGAGGTGTTTATAGTTGGTGCAAGCCCACTTACTCAACCCAAAACCATCAAAAAGGAATGTTTCCGGACAAAGTTTTGTACTTGTTTGATTTGTGTACATCTTCTGGACATTATTTGATAGTCTTCAAAGTTGTAAGACATAATTCAGCATTAGCAATAATCAACCAATGGAGCTACATTACATGCAACTGGGGCCAATGTCCAACACATGTACTGAAGTTTTCTACATTTTTTCATTCATTTAGAGTCCCAAAATCATAACATAGTGGACTTGGTGTTTCAAGAAAGAATCTAAAAATCTTTCCACAATTCAATATTGCAACCAATGCAGGGAGACAAGCAAGAAGAAGCAAAACCTGAACGAGAAGTGGAACTAGATCAGGATCACTCATGCTCAGGTCAATTCGTTCATCCATTCTCAACTTTCCCCCATTAAAGCCAAACAGCCTAAAACAACAATGATTCAGATGGAGGCCATGGGAAGGGAGAAAAAGGTTAGTGACTAAAACATATTGATGGCCAGAAGCTTCAAAAGAGGAAACATCCAAATTAAGTCTACAAGTATAATTATGCTCAGGTCAATTCGTTCATCCATTCTCAACTTTCCCCCACTAAAGCCAAACAGCCTAAAACAACAATGATTCAGATGGAGGCCATGGGAAGGGAGAAAAAGGTTAGTGACTAAAACATATTGATGGGCAGAAGCTTCAAAAGAGGAAACATCCAAATTAAGTCTACAAGCATAATTGAATATTTATAAATGCCTTACTATTACGAACATTCACATTGACAGGAAAAAAAGATTATCAGATTGAATCAGAATTCTTTTCAATGATTGACTAGTATTAACATAGAATATTTGAAAGAAAAAAGACACTAAGACAAGCATCTGCAGGAAACGTCAATCAAAGAGCAACACTCAGCAAAACTTATAATGTATGAAGTCATACTTATCAACAGCTGTGAAGGGTGAAATATCTTCATCCTTGGAACTGCTAAGAAGGCGATGCCTTATGTCATCATACTTAATGACTGATATGGATAGACTCATGTACTGCAACTGATTTAGGGCCATGCGCATATCTCCATTCACTCTTTCTGCAAGTTCCTCAAGAGCAATCTGGAAAATTAAAAAATAAAACATAAAAATTATTTCAGAGTGTGTGTGGTTTGGGGGGAAGGGAGAGAGAGAGAGAGGAGAGAGAGAGGTGAAAAGAAAACCAGAAAAGAGTCTAGGTGACGCTAACAAAAAATATAATCCTAAGAACAAGAGCAGTAGCTATATGCTTAAAAGTGACAGCTGAAGGTTAGCAAAAGGAAAGCAAAAAAAAAAAAAATATCAATCTTCCAAACCTAAGTTTATCTAACTTAAGAAATACCAAAAGCCTTCCATTCAATTAGCTTAGACTTTCTCCAAAAACTTAATAGATGATCTCACCACAAGATAGAGAGAGAGAGATAAAGTGTTCACTGTTCAATAAGCAAGAATCGAGCAAGTCCATTACCAAATCATGACCAAAGCATAATATAAACCATTTGGAATGGCAATAGTGCAAAGAGAATGTACAGCCACATAACAGAAATAAACTCCTCGTGACTTCTACCTCATTAACTTGAAGACATTCTGCATTTGCAACTTGCATTAACCTCTTGGCCATCTGCCATGCAGAAAGTTCAGAGTTAGAAAGTGGCATGATGATATTCTTATCAGAAGACAGAAGCCAAACCTGAGCCCCCACTTCAAAAATGAAGAAGCAAGATAGACTGCAGTAGAGAAGAAACTTCATACCAAGTGCATAATTTTTTTTGAAGTGAGAGAGAGAGAGAGAGGAGGGGGATTAGGATTCAGTAGACACTAGCACCAAAAATATTAGTAACTTTTTGTTACAAACTCACGTCCATATCCATGTAGGGTACACATGCACACGCATTTAAGAAATTAAGACATCTTCATTTAACAGAGCTCAGGGCTCAATAAAAATAATTGGATTAAAACAGTAGTTAATAAACAGAAGCTATTTAAATTAATCCACATAAAAAACAAGAAAATTTGATAAAATTGCATTTTCTATGCAGTATATGTTAATTCTTTCAATGTCAACAGATACTATAATATGAGCTTCCATGAAACTAAAAAGAACACATAAGGCATCAAGATTAAATCATGGTTTAAGTATCAAGAACACATATGGCATCAAGATTAAATCATGGTTTAAGTATCTTCCTGAAAACAGAACGATCTTCATTCCATGTGTATCACAGGCATACACAAAAGCATTAGAGATCTCATAATTAATTCATTGAGTGCTGAACATCATTTAACATTAACATCAACCTAATCTATCTCTATCTCTCTTGAGTGAAGCAAGGGTCTCTTTTTCTATTTTGGTTTCAGATAAGGGTTATTGGAGGGAAGGCTGCATGCATATGACCTTCCCAGGGCCCACACTGTGGGAGTCTTGTGTACTAGGTTTGCCCTTCGCCCTCATAAGGGTTATTGGTTGAAACATGGCTACTTTATGCTTGAAGCTGTTGGTATATCTCTAGAGGAAGGCTTCCAGTGTTACTTTCCTCTTCCTCAAATAAGAAATCTGGGCACTTCAAGGTCCAAGAGAGAGAGAGAGAGAGAGAAATCAGAAACATTTACTCTTGAGCTTCAACAATTGCTTGTATTTTAATCTTTGATACTGAGCAGCTGACTTGTAAGGATGAAGACTTTATTTGGATCTATGGTGAATCCGTGATTTGGTATTATGATGAGATTTGTTGAGATTGGCAGGCACAAAAAAATTTCAGCCATTGCGGCTGAAACAGGAGTAAAGCTGAAATCATTTGCTTAGTCCTGTGTTGTCAGCAAGATAAAACATAGGCTTGATTGTACTGATTTTAGTCAAAACAGCACATACTGGCCCTACAAAAACTGCACTGATATCCCTGAATAAAACTGCTTCCTTTGCTAGATCCAAGATTCTAATTCTAACAAACCCCAAATCAGCACGTTAAGTTAGGGGGTAAATCTGGAAGGGTGAAAATCAACCACCTCATACTTCTAAAAGTTTTACCAAAATATCTTGATCAGAGAAAAAGGCTTTGTAGCTAATCCCATGCAGCTGGTAAAGGTTTTGTTGCTGCTTCTTGTTGTTGTATCTTAATTTGTTCAAGGATGCTAGAGACAATAAAAGCGCCAGCAGCAAATATATAGATATGAAAGTCCTCAATTGATTTTTCCATGAGATAAAGGGCAAGCCAATAGCAAGGACAAGAAATTGGATGATGAAAGCCATAATACAGTTAGTAAATAGATCAGAGTCTGATCATAAGACAGGCAAAAAGGAAACAGCTATAAAAATCAAAAAACGAAAAAGCTAATAGTAATAATAAAGTTACCTGTTGTTTCGTAGGCTTACGGAAACTGAGAAGTAAGCAGTAGTTCACAAGACTCTTCAGTTTCTGACTGTAGCGGTCATTGCAGATGCAAATGATTGGGATTTTTGAAATCTTTATGCTAGCAATAAGATCAGCTATTCCGCCTCTATCACCAGCAGACATGCCATCCACCTCATCCATAATCAGGACAGTCTTAGGATGTTTTGAACTGCAATTTCCATTAAAAAGAATTTAACTTAATGAGAAAATAATTGAAAAAGAATTATAAGTTTCCTATGCAATGATCCAAAATTCCATATGAACAAAATACAAACCGATCAACATTAACACCCAAAGATTCATTGCTAACTAGTTCCTTTATGGAATTTGCATTACTTCCACCAATTCCTTTAGAAATCTTGGTGTCAGCCTTCCCACGACTATCACTAGCATTTACCTATATGACACATATAGGATACACTTAAGAACAGGCATAAAGCTTTCTGCAGTGTAATCTGAACTCAAACTATTATCAATATTGCTTTTGGTAAAAGAAACTCCACCTCAATGGTCTGGAAACCTAGCATCTGACTAACCAACTTTGCTGATGTAGTTTTCCCAATTCCAGGTGTTCCACTTAATAGAACAGCCTTTTTGGCACCGGGATCATTTTGCTTTTTGCCCTTTCCCTTATTTCCAGTACCAAGAAATTGCTCATTCCAATGTGCCAACCAATTATGGAGTTGGTTAACCTGTGGTTAAGACAGAAAGAGATCAAAGAGAATGCTTCTGGCATATTTGCTCATACTCATAACTGTTGGCCTTGGGCATGGGTTTGTGTCCAACATGGATGCATTCAATTTTTTTCCAGATTGTTCCTCATATTGGGAGGTCAAGACCCCATATCAATGGCCGCTTTGAGGTGTCAGATATGTCTATACTTGAGGTGTTATAGGGAAAAATAAGCAACGAAGGCTACTAGCCTTCCAAGACAGAAATGATTGCAAAAACGTATACTAATAAAGGAAGATAGCATAAACACTCATACCAATGATTGATTCCCAGTGATTTCATTTGGAACTTTTGGCCTATATTTTTCAGTCCATGTCAGAGAAGAATGCTGGATTGGTTGCCTTCTTTGCTTTGCAGATGAGACACTTGCACTTGCACTTTTGGATAACTTTGCTGCTGAAGAGTTGCCAATGCAAGAAGCAAGATAAGTTGAAGACAATGGGTTTAGACTAAAACTAATGGTATTCAAAGTAAATCCATGCAAATGCAACTACATACGCAATTCAAAGAAAGACATAAATAGGATGACAATCTTTAGCAATATACTGGTAGCACAACTAATTGAATATAAATCTAGCTATATACAATGGTGGCCAAACATTCATATCCAATTTGAGAGAAACAATGAAAAAGAGAAGGAAAAACAAAAAAAAATAGATATGCCATAATTTCGGATACCAGGACAGCAAAAAGTGATAGAATGACCACAGTAGAGAAACAAGTCACCAAGGAATTGAGAGGCAAATTAAAACAATATTCAACTCAGAGGTAAAATCTATTGTTTGCATGCATACTGCAATTACAAAGATTCATTTTCTATCCAACGATAGAACGGCAGATTCGTTATCCTAAAAGGAGCAACAGCAAATAACAAGAGGCCCCATGTGCATGTTAATAATAGTAAAGGGAAATTACATATGCAGCATAAAGCATCGTTGTCAGATCATTAACAATTTCAAAAAATATGTGAAAAAGGAAAGTGCACTAACAGTAAAGTGTCTTCATTGCCAGTATGAACAGCAACAATAAATAGTTAACACTACCAAAAGCAATGATATCAGCACATAAATACAAATATATAAAACAAAATGAGAATATCATCTAAAAGACATTAAAACTTAAGGAATCATGCCTGAACCACAGCAGAAAACAAATGGACGGGCACAGAAAGGGTAAATCTATACTGATATCAAACACCAAACTCCATATTTGGATTTTGGCACCACAACCAAACTACCATTCATCACCTCTACAATATCTTTTACACATGGTAAATAGTAATTGATAATGACAATTCATCTCATCCTAAGTTTATCCAGGCAAGAATAAAAGTCTTTCACCAAGTAAAAGCATTAAAAAAGATACCTTCTCGCTTCTTGTAAGTAATAGTCATGCCACAAGAAATACTTATGTTATTATGTGTAGTTGACCACAAAATTAATGCACCAAAAGCAAGAGTGTATAGTCATTTGGGGCATACTCTTCACTTCTGTTTTCTGAGGGCTCTTCTCAGGTAGAGAAGCAGCAATGTTGACCGCAGATGTTTTTGACTCTTCTTTCGAATGAGATTTTCCATTATTTGAAGCACGGATCATGTCAAACAATCCATCCTCAGTAAGAAAAGCAGTGCTACAATAAGAAATAGAAACCAAGCATAAACAAAAGTAACAATTCAATGAGAAACTCCAAAATAAAATTTTCCAATGGAGGGAGATAACAAACCCAAGCTCTTTGGCTTTAGAGGACTTTCGACCTCCAATATCTTCATCACATAAAAGATACTTCTGCAGATGGACAATGTTAATTTCCAAAATTGGGAGAGGAAGTGAAGCTATTATCAAGTAGAAGCAAGGAATAACCGTTTTTCCGCTGACAGATCCAGTAACACGACCACCATAGCGTTTGATCAAGTCCTCAGCTTCTTCTCTTTCTAAACTGCAAGGTCAAGGTTCAATGATTATGATGCCATGAAGGACCAATACCATCAAGGAGATTCATCCATAAACAAAAAATTAAGAAACATACAATAATATCACAAGCGGGATGATACTAAAACCTTCCTAGAAAAATATGGTTTATCGCTCCATGTTGTGAGAACATGCAACAAGAATAGTTTTACACATAAGAGCAAGTGGAATAAGTATCTATATATCCATATCAATAACAAATGAAATACCTGTCAAGTGTTCCACTAATTACAAAAGTTAGACCAGCTAAGCAATCAGGAGCGCCTTCAGGTACTTCCTGACATAATAGAAACTCTGTTAAACAAGATAAATACTTATAACGATTAAATCAAGCATTTCTTTTATATTTTCACCTTTTCTCCTTTATGTGGAGGATCTTTCCTTTCTCCAAAATTCATAAATCCACCCCGTCCACCACCTCTGCCTCTTCCTCTAGCTGGTTCTGCTGATGCACCCCTGCCACCACGACCCCTTCCGCCAGACTTTACAGGAGACTCCAAACCTTTAGCATCGTCTTCTTCACTTTCATCAATATGTACAGCTTTTTGTACAACACCCCTGCCTGAGCCACTCTTCAGTTTCTTACTTGGAGTGACATCAGCAGAGATCTTAGATTTGGGCAGAACAAAGTCGTCATCAACATTAGTTCTGCTTGGTTTCTTCACAGGTGGGGGTTTGTCACTACTGTTATTTTGAACTTTTCTCTTGGCTGGAAGTTCCGCCATTCCTTGTTCGTCCTTTGGCTTTTGTTTTTCTGCAGGAAAATACTTGCTAGTTTTCCTTCTACCAGAACTTCCTTGGCCTTCAGGTACCTTGGTTGATTACAAATGAAAAGATCAGATTACTAAATAAACGTATAAGATCAAGTTACACAGACGTCTTCGCAATAATATTGGCCCAACAACAGGAAATAGAGATTCAAATCTGCTCATTTATGCTCTCTTCGTCACCATTTTCCTCTAAGTAATAGATTTAATGTACGCAACCAGCCCATTATGTAAGGATTGAGTCAAAATAATTCATCCCAGAATTTTGAAACAACCTAAACAGAATCTTCAGATGGCAATAAATGGAATTCATTCAATTTTCTATTATAAACCAAATGTCTAAGAAAAAGTACCATGCTGAAATCTTACACTGGAAGAAGTAAACATACACAAGAAAGACAAAAAAAAAATATACTCACAGAATCTGCATTGGTAGGCGCTGCATTTCCCGGCTTTGAGGCACTGTCATTGCCTTTGCCTTTATCATGCGCTTTCATAAACCACTTCCTAATATCCGACTGCAAGGCCCATTGTATCAATAATAAATAAAAAAAGAAAAAGCATGTACATCATTGAATATCACATTTCACATATGAACACTAATTCCCCACATAATTAAAAACTATCACATTTCATACATGAACCCAATTCCCACTTGATTCTTGCAAACGAACGTAAAGCCTCCTAGTTTTCTTTTGAAAAGTAAGGGAAATAAAGGGTGTCTTGCATTGGTTCTAAATAACAAAGAAGAAAAAGAAAAACCTTAAACCCTAACTACCCACAGTTCATGTTTAAAATTTTGAAAGAAAAAAAAAACTTGGATTTCAAATGCCGAAACTCACCATATCTGATGAATCAGTTTCTTCTGGGGACTTCGCCTTCTGAAATCAATCTTCACGAGAAATTTTTCCCTTCATCAAAAAATGTACGCGTAATTTTGCGCAAAGAAACAGTAAAAACCCCAGACTAATCAAGGGTTACCAAAAAAAAGCTGAGTTACGACTTACGAGATACCATGGCAGAAAACGAATTAATAATATATTCAAAAAAATTTATAATTTAATGCTAGAACAAGAAAAAGTTTTAAAAAATAATATAATTTTATTTCCTTTATTTATATATATAATAAAAAATATTATATATAATATATTTATAATTATTTACTTTTCAAATAACAATATTATGTCCGTCTAGTTCACTGAAAATTTTTTACAAAAAATAATTTTTGAAAAATATTTAAACTTTATGAAAAATTGAAAATATATTTTATTGTTTGGTTTTTTTTAAAAATCTATTTTTTTATCAAATGATATTAACATAATTAATAAAATATTAAATTTATTCATTAAATATTTTATATTATTAAAATAATTATATTTTAGATTGAAAGTATTTATTAGTAAAATTATAACAAAAGTATCATTTATTTATATTTATTATTAAAATATTGATATAAAAATATATGTATATAAAATATAACATTATATTCTTAAATTAAAATATTAATACATTATTAAAAATATTAATTATTAAAATAAAAATGTTTTAAGTTTAAATATTTTATTTTGTTTATTATTATATGAATTATTTTTAGGTTTAAAATAAATAACCTTATATATAAACAACTACTTTTTGAAAAATTTCTTCACATTTTCAAAAGTATAAGATAATTTTTCAAAAAATAACTTAATTTTTCATTAACTAACCAATTTCCTATTAATCAAACACCAAAAAATACAGAAATCAATTTTTGAAAAATCATCTTTAGTAAATCAAATGGAGCCTTATTATCAAATTTCAATTATATCACGTATTAGTTTTAATTTTTTTATTTATGGTTTACGAAAGATATTATACTAAAAAAATCTAAATGATCTATAGCCAATTTATTAAATGTAATCTATAACCTATATATTAAATGTGACTATCAGAAATATAAGAAAACATTGTTTTTTTAATAATTGCCACATCATCGATTTTGAATCCAATTATTATTCTTCAATTTTACATACCAATTTTGACTTCTTTGCGGGTCTTTGCAAGTCTGCTTCTTTGTTTCTTTTAATTTATTGACTATGTGACTCTTTTGTAGTGAATGACAAGTGTCTCGCTTTTCAGTTCTTTTGCGTTTTGTGGCAACATGCACGATTTGAAGTTTGAAACTAGACTTTATACCAAAAAAAAAAAGTTTGAAACTAGACATGATAATTTTATACAAAACATGATTATATGACACAAAAACGATATAAATATAAGACATGAAGTGATACGAATTAAAATTAAGTAAAAATTGTATATCAATATTGTAAAATAATAAGATTTTATGTTTTTTGTGTCAATACGAATTTTGACGCAAAATTTTCGTGTTTTACACGACACGAACACGATTTTACATGACACGAAAACGAATTAAAAACACGAATTGTCAGGTCTATTCTAAACATACATGTAAAGATAAATGCCCTTTTAGGTAGAACAAGGCAAAAGCTTTTCTCTTTTGGCTTACAAAGAAAGCATGAAAAGAAAAGGTATTTCTTTTCGTCTCCCTTTTCTCTCTGCGACCAACCCCAAGGCTGTATCGACTTGCACGAGCCTTGTTGACCATGGAGAGGTTGGACTTTTTACCAGCAATCACCGTCGTTGGTGGTTAGGTCAACATTCGATCTTTATTTTCAGTTGATCTGAGATTCCAATTTCAATTGGTGGTTAAGTCTAATTAAAGTCAACTTTTTTCTCTTTTCTTCTTTTTTTATTTTCAGTTGATCTGAGATTTCAATTTTAACAAAGTTCGGGGAAAGGTTTTCTTTTTTGGTTTTTTCTTTTTGGAAGATTGAGGAAGGGGCAGCCACCATATCCAACAGTGATTGATTGAAGTACTGGTTGCAGAAAGCATCCAGCAGCAGTCCGATTGTCCAATAGATTCAGTTCTCCAAAGTCTTCAACACATAGGAAGAGAGAAAAGTTATGCAACTTTAAATCAACCATCAGCCTGTATTCCATGCTTCAGCAATTTTGCAGCACATACATCCAACATCAATGTAAACCAAATAAAACAACACTCAAAGTCTCGAACAACCATCAATTACTAGCAATATATAAATTTCAGGTAATAGTTTAAGGGTCGTTTGGTATCGTTGTCAATTTTGTGTTTTATGTTTTTTATTTTTGAAAATTTGTTTTTGTTTTGTTTTGTTTTGAAATTTTGAAAACAGAAAACATGTTTGGTAACTAATATTGTTGTATAATTTTTAAAACTGAAAACATAAAACATGTTTGGTATCTAATAAGTTGAAACATAATTTTTTTAATCTTATAATTTATTAATGTTGCATTAAATATTTTTATTAAAATTATATAATTTTAGTATATTATTAATAATGTGCAATTTTATTCTTAATTTTGATATATTACATAAACTATTTCGTTTATTATTATATAAAATTTATCTTAAAATTATTATTTTAAAATTTACATGAGACTTATTTCATACTCTATACATCTAAAAATATTAATATTTAAATTTAATACAATAAATTTTAATACGATATCAATAAAATTACATAAGCACAATTAAAAATACAAAAGTAAAATTTATAATACAAAAAACACAAAAAAATGATAGTCTAAGTTTAGTTTAAGTCATGATACATATACAACAATCAATTATTTTGATATGCATTCCACAATTCAGTAGCAATTTCATCACGAACTCTATGCATATATCGTAATTGATTTGGAGTAAGATTAAACTCCACATGTTTTTGTGAACTATTGGCTCCTAAAGTTTCTTTATTGTTATCGACTACAAGATTGTCCGTCTCATATTCTTCGAACATATTATCTTGCATCCTATGCATCCTAATAAAATTTTGCACCATACAACATGCAATAGTAATAAAACGTTGCATGCATAAACTATATGGTGGCATTCCTTTTAAAATTGGAAATCGAGCCTTTAGTACTCCAAAACATCGCTCAATACAATTACGTAAAGATGAGTGTCTACAATTGAAAATCTCTTCTGGACCATGTAGTTGTTGTCCTCTTCCTCTATAATCTCTCAAAGGATATCTTTCACCACGATAAGGAGATAAAAAACCTGGCATATTTGTATACCCAGAATCTACAACATAATATTTACCTACACAAAAAAAAAATTCTCTAACAAAAACTAGAAGGCTTAATTAAAGGCTAGAAAGTAAGATTACCTTGTGGAGGCATTGGAAAACAATTTTTAGGATTAGATACACATTCAATAAAAACTCTAGAATCATTTGCAGTTCCTTCCTATCCCGCCACCACATATGTAAATGGCATATCAAATGAATAGGCACATATAATATTCTGTGTTGGTTCCATTTTCTTCCCACGATAAGGTATCTGTTGTTTACTAGGAACATGTGCAGCCATGTGTGTTCCATCTATTGCTCCAATACAATTCTATTTGAACAATATATAGATATATCACTAACTATTATAAATTTTGCTATTAATGAATATGAAAAAAGTAATGAATTATATTACCTTAAAAAATGGACAATATCTTTCATCATACTGAATCTAAGGAGGCATTACATCGAATGATGGTGGAGTTATGATCTCCTTTCCAAGACGACACACAGCCTTTAACATATTTTTAAAATGTCAAGAAATAGTTTAACTTGAATATTGAAATCGTTCCGTTATAACTCGATTTCGCTTATTATGTGCCAAAGTAAATAAAAAGATAGCAACTTGTTCTTCTATTGTCAAGTACTTGGAGTTTTTGCTCGTTCTTTTAAAGTATCATAAAAATCATTAAACATAGGTGGCTTCATTCTTAACTCATGAAAACATATAACTTTATTCCCATAAAGAATTTCTTGAACATATGTGTGACCTGTTAATTGAGATGTTGTACAAGGTTGTTTAAATAAGTACCTGTTATAGTCTTCAACAACCATAATCAATAAAATATCTTCCACCTCATCTTCTTCATCGTCAAACTCGGTAAGTTAGGCAATTTGTATCATCTTATGACGATCCACCATGTAAATCTGATAAATCAATCATATAAGTGAACTAAATGATTAAAAAAATTCAAATGTATATTAAAATTTCATAAAAAAAAAAGATCATATAGGATCTCTACGAAATCATTAATAAAAAGAGTCAAATGCATATTAAAATAAAACTAAACTCCATTATACATATAGTTGAAATACTTAGTTCAGAAAATACATTCCAAATAGTATATTCCACAAATAAACTAAATAAATAAAAAAAAAGACAAACAATGAACATAAACGTCATAAATAAAAATCCAAGACAAAGAAAGATATTCTAAAATTGGAAAAACATGACATTAGAAACAAGTTCACTTTAAATTAAGAACCCAATCTTTCTTCTTTCCATCACTCATTTGAAGAAACATTTCTCTCCACAATTTGTTATCATGAAATTTCTCAACAGCCTTGGCATAAGCTGCCCCATCAATACCATTAAGTTTGTCTAATGCTTCTAAACTCTCCTTTAAGAATTTCCTTCTAAGTGATCTAGATTCCGAAATAGCTTCAGTGTAAATATTCCTAGTAGATCCCCTAGAATGAGTGGAATGAGCTGAACTAATTAATAATCTCTCCCATATGTCGGCTTTTCTTTTAGAACTTTTTATTGGCTCTATAGGCTATACCGAGAGGGGGGTGAATCAGTTTTTCACTAACCTTAAGTTCATTTTTTGATTTTTGTAAATTCTCTAGCCTATATTGATATTTTCTAAGTTTTGTAGGCTACTCAAGTATGTAATATAAATTCAATACAATAAATACAAATATAATTGCAAATAAGTAAAGAGAGTAAGGATAGAAAAATGTACGCAAGCGATTTATAGAGGTTCGACAACCTTGCCTACGTCCTCTACCTTGAGACGCTCCCAAGGATTTTTCCCAAATTCACTATCCTTGAATTTGTGTTTACAATCCCTCTTTTTCTTAAGCTTAAGAGTAATCTCTTCTCTCTCTTTTTCTAGGCTCAAGTGATTACAAAGATTAAGTACATGTAAAAGCCTATACAAGAATTGTGCTATGCAATATAAGAAACATGAGTATGATGGAAGATGAAGACTTTGTAGCTCTTGAAATATTATTAAGGCTTGAGGTTTTGAGGAAAATGAGGATTGGAGTTGCTGAGTGGTTCCTCTTGCTTCCTTTAGCTTCTAAGCCTCTATTTATAGTCCCTTGGATGGTTTGTGGTCGTTGGTTTGAGCCAAAAATGAATATAGCTGTTGTGTCTCACAAAACTAGCCGTTACAGCACTTTTTCGTCCCGAGGGATCGATTCCTTCAGTCCAAAATCTTGATTCTTAGCTTGAGGGACCTTTTCAACGTTGGGAAGCCATTTTGCCATGAAGGGATCGATCCCTTCCCTTAGGGGATCGATCTCATGCTTCCAGAGAGCGATTTCCTACACTTTTTGGGTTAGAAATGATGTGGCATTTGATTTTAATTCAACCCAAAATGTTTATAAGCTTTAAGGGAGTTTTTCTTAACTTTCTCAAATGAAAATATTGTCCAAAAACTTATAAGTAATTTTCTAAACTTGTATCATTATATTTTTGAGAAAATTACTTAATATTCAAAACCATTTCATAAAGTATTATGACTAATAAGAATGTATTATTAAATCATGGTCTTAATATTTGATATGAACACTTAAGATGGTTTGAGAAAAGTAAATTTACAATATGAATTAAAACATTAAAGCTTACTTAAGGTTTTGTCATTTCAAAATACATATGTCAATTTAAAGCTAACACTTTTACTAATAGAGTTTAAGGCAAATTGCATTGTTATGGAAACATTTGATCTTTTCCCTTGGCGAATGATAGGAGTAGTTGAATGGGTACGCTTTCTAGTGTTAATGCCACTAGGATTTGCATTGCCATCACCTTATACATCTTCCTCTAATTCTTTGTCTATGTCATAAGTTGGATTCACTCCCTCCTCATCACTATCCAATGGACTACATGTAGAAGGTCTTGCATTTGATCCGGTAGCAAAAGTATCTCCATAAATTATACACAATTTATCATACATTGGACAACCCTTTTTTTAAAATCTTTTAGCCATCTTGTGAACTTGTAAAACAATATATATGTCTTCAAAATGAAATTTAAAATGTATATGTATTGATACTATTGAAATTAAGGACCTTACAGCATATAGACGGTGCCATGTTTCCTACGCAGCAATAACTTTTCCAGTGTTAACTTCATATCCAACTCCAGTCTCCTTTAACAACTTCTTGAAACTATTATAACGAATTCTCAATTGATTAAACTTATTTCTCAATTGTGAATCCAGATAGTTGTGCTTTGCTCTTTTACTAAGGGTTTCTCGAATAGACTTCCATGATTCTTTACTAAATGTAGTTATAACTCTATTTCCCTTAACAACCTCTTCCTCCATAATGCAAATGAATAATTTCTCTTTCTTGGTTGTCCATATATTTTTACCATCATTTCCAAGTTCGACAAGATCATTTTCCTCACCCTCACTATCAATTGGTTGTAAATTTTTATTACCACTTACCATCTAAAAATACAAAGTCCTACAACAAGAAAGTTGTTAGTTATCTAGGTTTTAATTGTACTTCAATTATTTGATCAAAATCTCTCATATATAAAATCTCTCATATGTATATGTCTTAATAAAAAAATACTACAAAGGCCCTTAAAAAAAGAAACAAGTAATTTATCAATCATCAAACATATCCAAGTTATCTAAGTTCTATCATTGATGCTTAAATATTCAAGAAATTAATCATCAAATATATCAAGTAATTTATCAATCATCAATCATTAATGCTTAAATATTAGTAGAACAGAAATAACCCAATAATTTAAAAAAAGAAAAAAAATTTCTGTTTGCTCTTAAACATTCTAGTCTCGCTTGTGTAGTTTAATATTGAAAGGATAAGTAAGAAGAGAGAGAGCAGTCCTAGCTCATCTTAACTTATTTTACTATGTTGGTGAATATGCATAAAATTGAGTGTTAAATCAAACATTATAGTTATCATTACTTGATTGTTTGAAGCATGCATAGTGGCTAGGCTGCAAGAGTTTATATTTTCGATAAGCTGTCAGCATATATTCTTTTTACTGCAATTCATTAAATCTTATTTTGACAGTTTCGTAAGTGCAATAGGGCTACAAAATAGGTGAGTGTTTACTATTTAGGGTATTCCACCATTGCTGAAAAAAGACAAGACATAGAAAATCTAGAAAAAAAAAGGCAATGAGACATTTAGACCGTTACTGTTTTACTGTTTGAGTCTTTTCTTATGGCACATTCCACAAAAATTGGATCATTTCTATTCTTCTTAATATAAATTCAAAAATTGTTAAAATATCACATTGAAGCTTATTAAATAATGTAGAAGAGTTGGTAAGAGCACCATTGTCATTGATGAACTATAAAACCAGTTTTTGACTTTTAACTTTTTTAAAGATATATCTAGTTTCTAACACCATTGCACCAAGCTACTTCCCTCATAGAGCTTTCTTGGCACAAAAGTGTTAAGAAATTGCAACAATAGATTGTAACTATTCTTGAAGCCAACCATTAGCTAAAGTGTGATTAAGTAGCTTTTGACTATGTAAAAAATCGCATAAGTGATTAATATAAACAACAAAAAATAAGATGAAAGGAATAAAAACTTAAAAAAATCTATATCAATCATCAAACATATCCATAAATGAATGCATGGCTATAGGGGAAATTTGGTCTCCCCTGCACAAATGAATGCATGGCTGCAAAGGAAATTGGTCAGTTTCTAAAATGGAAACTGCTTGGAGAATCGAGGAGCAATAGGAAATTGAAAGAAGTATAAGGCTCAAAATCGAGGCAACAACAGCTACTACCAAGGGGAGTTTCGACTCCAAACAATGGATGATCCAAGGCTGATAAGAGGCTCAAAATCGAACTGAGTAAAGGTGGTTTTCTGGGTGCCAAATCAAGGGAAGATGCAGGGGAAATGAAAGCTGAAAAAAAATGGAAGCTATAGCAAATGTTTGGGTGGCTGTCGATAGGGGAGGAAGACTCCAAAGAGTAGGATCATGAAGTACAGACTCAGGAGGCACCAATTCAATCCTAAAACAAATCAAAAAATTAACCCATAGTACAGAATTTATGATCTAAAAAATTAACCCTCCAAAACAAGTCGCATATAACCTATAATATGAGGAAGCAAAATTACAAAAGATAATATAGGAACCTAGACAGACAAAAACAAAGAAGATAATATAAAAGAAAGTTGATACGAACCTTTTTCTTGATGGTTGCCTGAGTAGATCTATAGCTAATGAAAAAAGATGGTCCGTAAAGAAGGAAATTTGAAGAAATCTAGAGGTTAATCGAAGGAGAAGTGAAGGAGAAGTGAAGAAGAAGAAGGAGAGAAGTGAGGGAGAAGAGGTAATCGGCTGCAAGGGGAATAAGAAAGAAAGATGATGTGTGGGGCTAGGGTTTAGCTTTTGCCAAAACAAAAAAAGACATAAACGTCACTGGTAAGACTCGAAGGGGTGGACTTCATTAATTGACATTGTTCATTCCATGTTTTAAATGAAAATTTTTTTCTAAAATGTTTTCAAAATAGTTGGAAACAGAAAATTGTTGTTCCATACTATTTTGGAAATATTATTGCCAAATTCTAAAATTATAAAACAAAATCTATCTACCAAACACAATTCACATTTTATGTTGCAAGATTTTGGAAACAAAAACATCACAAAATAAAATTGATACCAAACAAAGCCTTAGTTAATCGGTTAATTTCAATTTTTAAATCGAATTAACTGATAATTGAAGTTTCATCAAAATCTTTTTAGTTAATTGATCGAATTTATTTCGATGACTGATCATTTAACCGAAATCAATTTGATTGGTTGGTTAATTCGATTAAAATCGAACTTTGAACACCCTATTCAGAACTGTTTTCCACGTAGCATCTTCTTTTTATCACAATGTTAAGGATCCTTAGGTGCTTTGCCTTCTCTCTCTAATTGCATTTTTTTGATGTTTTTGTATATGAATTTTTTTTTGTTACAAAGGAAATATTAAATAACTGGGGATGGGAGTGCTTGGATTCGAACCCAAAACTTACAATATGCCACAACTCATCCTTAGCCACTAGGCCAAGTGGTTGTTGACTTGTATATGAATTTTTGCAATTATGTAACTAACGTCTTAATTCATTAAGCAGTTTTAATTTTTTTGCATGTGGATGAATTCCCTAGGGCGGTTCATAAATGTCATTACAGATGAACTTTACGAATTAAATTGGCTCATCTGCTACATGGCTTAATATGTTTTCCATTTCTAATAGGCGCTTGCTTTTGCATTTTTAGTTTAAATTAAGTCTAATTATAAGAGCAAGTCATGCATAATTCTTCATTAGAATAATACTTTTGAACATGTTACCAACTATTTAGTGAAAGCTTACCACATATGCTCGAAACATGAGAACATGAATATTTATTAATCTCCCACTTACCACATGAACAAATATATTTCTCCAAATTAACAATCTAAACATTCTTAACTTTCTATATCACCGTTTCAAATAATCTTTTGTCTCTATTAAAGGAAGTCTGAGCAATTGCCTTTAACATCAAAGTTATTTATAGAAATAAATATATAAAAAACATATAAAATTTGAGAATCGGTACTAAGAAGCTGCAGACGCATTAAAGTTGATTTTTAAAACAAAATAAACACACACCCATTGTAAGTACTACAAAACTTGTTTTAAGCAAAGCTGTCAAGTCACTAATTATCACTTATAATTATGGTCAATATAGATTCTTGCAAGCTAATAATTCAGAGCTCAACTAGCTAAATATTCCCCTTTACGCACAAAAATTTCTTGTGCAAAAAGCATCTTGACTTTGCTCTCTCCCTTTGCCTTATATTTATATTCTTTGATAAAATATGAATTGTTGTGGACCTTGATAAGTATTTCAAGTGATTGAATAAAAAATTAGTTAATAGTGTTGAACTTTCAGTTTCAAGTTTGAATTAAGGAGATAATTTTTTACTTGTTACTGACAACATTGATGTAGTTTTGGTGTCTTGTAATAGCTGTTGCATTTTGTTAATGTTGAGATATTGCAATATAAAGTTTATGTATAAATGATTTATGTTTTTTATAGTTGGATATTTATGACGATGGAACATTTGGTGAAGGTGCGTCTCCATCTTATTCTTTTTCACAATTTTCAGTTAATTGAGGCTACATAATTTATGATTCATAAATGGTTTTAGTAATTGCATGAGTAATTAGATTATTGCTTTAGGTTGTAGAGTTGATTATTATAGAATTTGAACTTATGGGAGTTAGACATGAACCAGATTCTAAAGTTCAATTCCTAAGCAAAATAATGAAAAAGATGCAAGCTTTAACATTTATAAAAACTGAGTTTTATTTTTATATTTATAATAACAATAAAAGGATTTAATAAACACAAAAAAAAATCAAATAAATTTCAATTAAAACAAAATCGACTTCAGTAAACTAAGCAAAAAAAATTTGAGAGATGAGAAACGAAATCAAGGTACTTCTATTATCAACAATTGGATGCAAGGTGAAAAACAACGAGATGGAGAAAGAATAAAAAACCAAAGAGATGAAGAAAGAGCGAAAAGAAGTTAGCGGTGAAAAAGATAAGCTGTTTATTTTTTTAGGTTATTTTGATTCAGTTTTTATTGATTTTTTTATTTTTTAATTATTAAAAAAATATGATATGGGCCAACAAGTGGTTGAAAGAGTTGAAGTGAATTTTTTTATGTATTTGAACATGATTCAAATTTTGAAATCGTCAATATTAAAAAGATTTTATTGTTTATTACTTTTGATTTAAACATAATTAATCTTAAACTGTAAAATAAATAAATATACATATATATATATATATATATGTAAATATGTGTGTTATTGTTATGCTAAAAAAAAATGACATGGGGAGGACATGTTTGAAAATGTTATACGTTAACAAAAAGGTTTTCAAGAACAATATTTTAGGAAATAAAATTTAAAAAATAATAATTTGGTAAAAAAAAAACCCACAGTATTATTTTCTCAATAACTTAATTCCAGCAGACAGCAATTCCTCGTGCAAAGCACTAAACGGCCAATAGTTTATTTTGTTACTTGCTGTCAACAAACCGTGTGTTTATTCAGGGACTTCCCTCTCTAATAATACCTTTAGGTTGCGTTTGATACATTACAGGTAAAGTAATTGCAGGGTAAAATGATTGTTGAGAGAGTGATTACTAAGAAAGTGATTGTTGAGAAAGTAACATTGCAGTGTTTGATATGCAATGTAAAGTTTTGTTTAAATTACAGGGAAAGTAATATTGCAGCGTTTGGCATATAATCACTTTGCTGGTAATATAATTGCAAATTCCAAAAATACCTTTAAGTATAAAAAAATTTATACATTGGAAATAATAACAAATGTAATTATCATATTAATGTAAAAAATATAAAATTATAATTGTTGACATTGATCATCATTTGTAATCTTTTAATCCACATCTATTTAATTTATTTTTAAAAAATATTTCGGATTTTAATCCTTTTGAACTGACTTGTCTAGCATGCATATCATAGGAGCTAAAACTTTATTGTTTTAATAAACATAAATAATAGTTTTAATTTTAAATAATTATGAATAGTACGATCAACTTCAAAAAAATTATAAAAAAACCTTAAAAAATAGAAAAAAATCAAATTTTAAATTTAAAAATATATCTCAATATGTTGACATAATGCAAATTTTATTTTATTTATTTTTTTATATTAGCGAAAAAAATATAAATCCAACATTTTGAATAAAAAAAAGCATGCATTAATTATTAAATCGACTACTCAAATGCAAATTTTATTTTATTTAGTTGCATGGCATTATTTCATTATAATTAATCTACCAAAACAAATCGCTATATAAGATTCTCAAATGAAAATGATTTAATTTATATATGATTAAAGGCGAGCTCGAAGGAGACAGAGGCGAGATGGAAGGAGACACAGGCGAGTTTGAGAAAATGAAACCCTAATTCGATGAAAGAGGGACAGAGGCGAGAGAGATAGTGAAAGAACCGGGCTGCTGATGGAGTGGAAAAGATTAATGAAGGAAAAAAAACGGAAGTACTTTTGGCTAAATTACTTTTGCAGATAATATTGGCTGCAATCACTTTGCAGAGATTTACTTTGCAACGTAAAGTTTCAACTTCCGCAATACCAAACGTGTCCTTATTTCTTCAAACAATTCAAAAAACCCACAGTATTATTTTCTCAGCAACTTAATTCCAGCAGACAGCAATTCCTCGTGCAAAGCACTAAACGGCCAAAAGTTTATTTTGTTACTTTGCTGTCAACAAACCCTGTGTTTATTCAGGGACTTCCCTCTCTAATAATTCCTTTATTTCTTCAAACAATTCAAAAATTTGCTCGTATTTTCTTTCCAGGAAGGAACTTGTCGGAATTAGCTTCTTTTCTCTTCTTTTAGTCGAAACCGAAGAAAAGAAAAAAGGGTTTATTTATTTGTTTTTTGTTGCTCCTTGGAGAATTCTTTCTTCTTTGGGTGTCTGTCTCAGTGGGGCTCTAAGCAGAGCAACCACAGGAGAAGATGAATGCCTCAATTATTGGTAATATGTCTTCTCTTTCTCTCTCTCTCTCTTTTTTTATTATTTTGGGTTTCTGCTGATTAGTGTAAAAAAATTGCGTTTCTTGGAGGAAGATCCATTGCAAGGAGATTTTCCAGAGGTGATAGAAGAGTATTTGGAGCATGGAGTTATGAAATGCGTTGCCTTTAATCGCCGTGGTACCCTTCTAGCTGGTAACTATCTCTATCTTTCTGTCTGTTTTCAAAGGAAAATTGCAGCTATGAATGAAGAGTGTGCTTAAAGAGCTGGTTTTTGTTCTTATTCTTGGAGTTTTTCCTAGTTAATTGAGCTAGTTTGAGTTTCAAAATAAGTTTTTTTTTTTTCCTTCGGGTTAAGGCTTACTTT
Organism: Heritiera littoralis; assembly: GCA_031772115.1. Lineage (NCBI taxonomy): Eukaryota > Viridiplantae > Streptophyta > Magnoliopsida > Malvales > Malvaceae > Heritiera > Heritiera littoralis. The sequence continues at coordinate 5,515,889 of JAPDPK010000015.1, forward strand.
TTTATTAAAGAAATTCGAAGAAGAGAAGGGAAAGAAAACCCCATAGATAATTGTTAATTACTTCACACTGTTTGAAGAAGAAAAAGAAGGAAATCCATGAGAATGCGACAACGTTTCCCCAAATACCATTTGTTTAAACAATATTTGATTATTTTCTCTGTTCTTTCTGGTTCTTTTTTTTCTTCTGATTTCTTTTTAAGTTGATAAGTTTATTTATTGCTGAAAAGTGGAGTATTTAGTTAGTTAGGAAAAGTACGATGAATTCCCTTTCAGGATATTTTAAAGTATTTTTTTCTTTGCAAACTAATGGGTATTTGAATAGTACTATACAAGAAGTAATAAAGTAAGAATATGTTCAATAACTACTTTCATACTTGTACAAACATTTTCTTTTCTGTTTTTTTGTTTTTGGTGGAAAACATGTCTTTAGGTGTTCTGAAATTATTTCGCAACTTATGTATGGTTCTGGTTTTTGCATGCTATGCCAGCTGGATGCTCTGATGGAAGTTGTGTTATCTGGGATTTTGAGACCAGGGGCACTGCCAAGGAGCTTAGAGATAGAGACTGTGCTGCTGCTATAACAAGCGTCTGCTGGTCAAAGTATGGTCATCGAATTCTTGTTTCTGCTGCTGACAAGTCATTAACACTTTGGGATGTTGTCAATGGCGAGAAGGTTTCACGAATCGTTCTGCAACAAACACCTCTACAAGCTCGTCTACATCCTGGCTCTTCAATGCCATCTGTCTGCTTAGCCTGCCCCCTATCATCTGCTCCAATGATCGTTGACTTAAGTACTGGAAGTACAAGTGTGCTCCCAGTCACTGTTCCTGATTTGGACAATGATGTTGCTCCTCCCTCACGTAATAAGTTCCCCGATGGAACCCCTTTTACTCTGACAGCTGCATGCTTTAACAAGAATGGAGATCTGGTATATGTGGGGAACTCCAAAGGTGAAATACTTGTAATAGATCACAGAAATGTTAAAGTACTTGCTATGATTCCAATTTCTGGTGGTGCTGTTATCAAGAACATTGTTTTCAGCAGACATGGGCAGTATATCCTTACAAATTCAAATGATCGAATTATCAGGATTTATGAAAATATTCTGCCTTTGAAAGGTGGACTCAGAGCACTTGATGACCTTAACAAGACCATCAAAGAGGAAGATACTGCAGAAAAGATGAAGGCTGTTGGATCGAAATGTTTAGTTCTTTTTCGGGAGTTTCAAGATTTAATCACAAAGATGCATTGGAAAGCACCTTGTTTCAGTGGTGATGGTGAGTGGGTAATAGCTGCTTCTGCTAGCAAAGGAGAGCACAAGATCTACATATGGGACAGGGCTGGTCATCTTGTAAAAATACTTGAAGGTCCAAAGGAAGCAGTGTTTGATTTAGCGTGGCATCCTGTCCATCCTATTATTGTCTCTGTCTCCTTGACTGGCTTGGTTTATATTTGGGCTAAAGACTACACTGAAAACTGGAGTGCATTTGCTCCTGATTTCAAAGAGCTTGCGGAAAATGAGGAGTATGTAGAAAGAGAAGATGAATTTGATCTGGTGCCTGAAACTGAAAAGGTGATGGAAAACAGACCATACTTCTTTTGATTAACTCTTGGTTTCTAAATTATTCTTATGGTTGCAGGTGAAAGAGTCAGATTTCAATGAAGATGATGAAGTTGATATTGTGACAGTGGAGAAGGATCCTTTCAGTGATTCAGATATGTCACAAGATGAATTATGCTTCTTGCCAGCCATTCCTTGTCTTGATCCCCAACTGCAGGACAACTGTGTGGGAAGTTCATCAAAGTTGATTGATAGTAATCATTCTGGATCCCCTCTTTCTGAAGAGAATGGACAGAATGTACAAGCAGGCAACAATGCCTCAAGTCCATTTGAAGGTAAATTCGTGCTCCTCTGATGTATTATAAATGTTTCACCATTCTTTTAGTCCAGTTTAAGAGGAATAATATACTAGCTACATAAATCGGGGAAAGTTCTTTGGTGCTTATTTCGTAAAATAGGCTCCTCTGAATGAGTTAAACTCCACTTGAATTATAGGCCAGTCTTTCTGCTTACTCTTAAAGGTAGCAGTGGTGATGCCAACTTTGTAGACAATGGGAATTCTAAACGTTGGGTTTGATATGTAATTATTATGTGTGGTTTATGCTTAACACCATTATCTCCTACATCTTCTAAGTCTTTATACTGTAAAATGGTGGTCTAATAAGCCACTTAGGCCACCTATTTTGAGTTATTGGGATGGATGGATGGTTCTGGTGGAGTTCTTGGATTCAAATTTTGGTGTTATTCGCTTATACTAGAAAAAAGTATGTTTTGTTTTACTTCTATTCTATTATTTTTATTTTATATGTATTGAACTTTAGGAAAATAATGTGTAATCTATTATTACAATTTTCTTACTCTTCGTATATGATTTCTTAATTTCATTACCTTTATTTTTTATTCTTTGCTTTGGTAATTAGTTGAAAATGAGAAAACATTTAAATTAATTTTTAGTAACAATTAATTAAGCTATGCACAAAAATATCATACAAGTAAGCATTATTAGTATTATTAGCTGAAACATTTGTATTTATACAGATGCATATTCATGATAAATGTGGACGCTACACATTTGATAATTTTTTTTCTATTTCATTTAAATTTCCTAACAGTATTATTATTTTCTAAACTGAAATAGAAGCTATCTCTCTATCAAAAAATGTTATTGTTTTCAGGTTTAATGTCACTCATAAGCAATTTCATGTGCCAGTAATAGCTAGTGTTGATAAATGTAATGTTAGCAATTTCCAAAGGGAATTCAAATGTTCCTTTGTTGTTGAGTTGGATCAGGATGCTGGTATTATGTCTTAACTTAGATTCACTTGATCTGTTCTCCTCTTTACAATCTAGAGATAATTATCATTAAATGCAACCAATTTAAAGAAGCTTCAGTGATTGTTGGGCTTTCATGGTTCTGACTGAATGTTTAGTCTGGCTTAATTTTCAACCTGCCGCTGTTTAGTGTAGAAATCATCATTGTATTATAGAAATAACGAGTGAACTAAAATGGATGTTTATGAAGATAAGAAAGAAAAGTGGAATGGAATATTAAGGAGTTTGATGCATTCTGAGTCAGTTGCTTTTGAATTGGACATTATTTTGACTGAAATTTTCCACATTATGCAATACCTTTAAGCAAAGAGAAAGGGGGTTTGGTGAGCATCTCTGGCTAAATGGTCAAGTTCACTTATCTGACTCTGCAAATGAATTGAGATTTGCTGGATGGCTAAGATAGTTTGTATTTGCAATAAGTAGGAAGAATCAAAATTGCTCTCAGTTGTCTTATCTAGGAGATTCTGTCAATGTATCATATAATAAACAGCACTCAAGCAGTTTTTTAGTTTTTTTCTGGGTTTCTTAGTGTCAAGTACATTTAATCTTTTTTATGTTATGGAAAATATGAGAATGTTATTGCAAATGATGACATCAATTGGAAATATATTACTTAAGATTTTCACAAAAAGGCTGAAGATAATGCAAAAGCAAATCTTTGCAGTTCAGGGGAAAATGCTTAACCCAGTGTCTGTATTTTGGGTCAGAGCTAGATGCCATTGATTGTAATTTTAAAGATCCGCACAAGCTTTTAGTCTCTTGTCAGATTGTTGATGTTCTAGTTTGGCTTCCCCAATAGAACATGACTTGTGTGTTTAAATTGTTGATTGTTTCAGAGGACACGGGAGGCATGCTGTCGAAAAGAAAACGGAAGCTTTCAGAGAAGGGGTTGGAGTTGCAAGCAGAGAAGGTCAGGAAGCCCTTGAAACCCTTGAAATCTTCTGGTAGGTTGTCAAAAACAAAAAATAAATCTATCGTTGATCAGGATAATGGCAATGGTGTATATGCTGATGATGGTTCTGATGATTACTAGTAGATCAGAATTGTCATATATCTTTCATTTTAATTGGTGAAAGATAAGTGAAAAATGTGAAGAGGGGATAAGAAAACCTGTAGCTGGACAACCTAGAGCTATTCATGAATTTTCTTTTGTAGGGATTGACAAATGAGGTTATTCTCTATAGATGCATATCTCACCTAGCTAGATGACTAAATTCTCACAGAGCAAGGATAACTCTTGTTATCGGCTGCATTAGACATGCTTAGGGTAAAGGGTCAATTGAATATCTTAAACACCAGCATATATTGGCTATGTGTCATGTTTAGTATATAAACTTTTAAAAAACAGAGTGGGTTTTAGTAATTTTAAGTAGGTGGTATTCACTCCCCGAGATTACTGTGACATTTTTTTTTTGGAGGTATTTTAGAAAAAGTTTTAATCTCTAAAAAGTCAAACAGGATACTGATTTTGGAAAAAGTTGATCATAATGTTGGGAACTTTCAACTTTACAGCCCCAAAATTTACTTAAAAACTTACATTTGGAAATCCCTTGGAAAAATGATGTATGGTAGAATGTCATGCAGATAATTGCTTATTTGAATTTGTTTCACCATTATCTGATACCTTCATCATCATTATCAGAGCTTTTATCACAATATTGGGGAAGTTCATGTAATGGTTCATTTTATAAAAATTGAATGAGTTTTTAGTGACTGGTTGTCTGAATCTACCGCCAACTCTCCTCTTTTATTTGGGCTTGGGACCGGCTGTATTTTTGTATACACTCAACACAGGCGGAGTTCATTATGTGATACCTTATTCTGTTAATTAAATTTGGGCTAAATGTTCAATTTAGGATTTGACTTTTTGTTGAGTCTCAGTTAAAAATAAAATGTTTTATTTGTTTCAAATCAGGATCTACTGTTTCCGAGATCTAACAATTTAGGATTTTTTTCAAGCAAATGAAACGTTAATTCCTGATTTGGAACAAATAAAGTATTTGTCCTTAATTGAGACTCTCCTCAAAGGGTAAACCTAAAATTTGACATTTAGCCTTAAATTTGACAGGTTTATACCATTAAGCTGTGAACATGGGCATGATTGAATACAAGATTGGGCAACTCAAATGAACAACTAAATTTTCTAGTTAATTTTAATCTTTGGGTGGTTATATATATATATATATATATATATATATATATATATATATATTATTGTTGAATGATGTGATGATAATTTGGTAATCAGACTATAGTAAGTAATGTGAGTTTGTATGATTTATCGCTAGAGGGTGTCTATGCAGGGTCTAATTTGTTCTATTATTTTCTCAAGGTGGCAAAGAAGCAAATAGGAAAATTATTTCACCCCAATTTATAGGCAAATAATTGGTAGTTCTCTGGATTTACATGAATGTAAGATGTAGAAATATGTGAACATTCATAAATACATTGCATAGGCTTGTTTATTTTGATCTTTATTATTGGGTAATTATAAAAGGGTTATTTTCTTTGTTAGCAGATAAAATCTGATGATCACGGAAGGCCAAAAAGTACAGTGATTAGTCATTGGAAAGATTTGAGTGGGGTGGGGTTAGGGAAAAGGCAGATTACTTACAAATGTTATTATTGAAAGATTAATCTTTTTTTTTTGGTACAATGGAGCAATGCCTGCTAAGTCACACATGATCTAGCTCTTGTGATACCCCAACAATCCTCATGCACACAATTCACTACCTGGATAGGAGGCTGCTCCACTAGGTTGAGTCCCCAACTGTTTGGCTTTGCCAATGGGGCAAGTGGTCCGCACACCTACTTGCTTCCCTATAGATTTCTGTGACACTGCATTGCCAATCTTTTGATAGAAATTGCCTGCATTGTAGAATGACTGGAGTGGATTTTTTCCTTTGCAAGGGACTAATAATCTTGTTGACAGCCACTAAAGAGTGACTACACAATCACCCTTCTATAATTGATAGCCTCCTTGTTCTCAAATGGTCTTCTATTCTTAGTCTACACTTTAATGGAGTGTGGTGCAGAACTCCTACTGCTCTTGAAATTATATTATTTTGGCTGAATTCTTGTGTCTTTAAAAAAAAAGGGCAACCTAGTGCATAAGGTTTTCATTTTGCGGAGTCTAAGGAGGGTCATTGTACGTAGTCTTTTTTTTTTTTGCATTAACAGACAAAATTAGGAAGACCCAAGGTCTGCCATGCTTTGGCCTTGGAGAGTAATGAGATGGGTGAGGCATTGATTTTGCTTCCTTGTATACGCAATGCTAGTCTCAAAAGATCAGGTTATTCTAATAAATAACCACTTCTTCAAACATTTGTCCCTAACTTTGGCATCTGTAGGACATTGATCATAAATCTTTTTAAATAAACTTTATAATGCAATTTTGATGGACTTTGTCAGCTTAAGGTGCAGATGCAATACAAGTCAGAATCTGTTATTAATTTTGAGTACATTCCCGTTTCTGGATGGAAAAGGATTCACTCTAGTACAATGTACAAAAAAGAGTGGAAAGTTCTACTTTTATTGCAACATGATATATGAAAAGTCATTTTGATTTGAAGTTTATATTTGCTTTCCACTTTTTCTAATTTTGTACATGTTTTATAAGCTTGCTTATCTTTAGGCAGATGAATAAGTGAATCTTGAATATAGTGATTGATGCACTTTTATATTAGGATTTGCAATAGATGGACAGAGTTATTTGCTTTATTATCACAGTTTATTTTCATTCTCAAGTTAGATTAGTTCATTCAGAGTAAAAAAGAAAAAAAAAAGGTAAAGTTAAATTAGTTCACATGCTAGTGATTAGATTTTCACTTCTTACTTTAATCCCTTTGTCTTGTTAAAAAGAAAAAAAAAAAGGCTAAAATATTAAAAAGCCCTAGAACTATTTCACCCTTTTTTGTTTTAATAAGTTCTTATACCTTTATGGTATCCAAATAAACTTTTTTTTTTGTAACAAAAAAAAAACACTCTGATTTGTATTTAAATAAAATTTTGTTTTAAATAAAAGATTATCAGTGAATAAAAATCAATTCAAATTGATTTAATTGATTGAAATTCGGTTAATCGGTTCGGTTAAATCAGCTTTAGAAAGATTTTTTTATCGATTTATTCAATTAAGTCGATATTTAAATCAAATTGATTGAATTAATTGATTATTTTTTAAAAATATATTATATAATATAAATAATTAGATTGATTTATTTAATTAAATCGATGTTTAAAATAACGAATCAAATTGATTGAATTAACTAATATTTTTTAATATATTATATATAATATAAATAATTAGATTGATTTATTTAGTTGAGTCAATGTTTAGAGTTACTTATCAAATCAATTGAATTAATTGATTATTTTTTAACTATATTATATATAATATAAAAATAAATAATAAAATATTATAAAATATCATATATAATTGAATTTTTATGTAAGAAGTTGAATTTTAAAATTCAATTAAAAAAAACAATTGTTCATTCTATGAAAGATTGATTGATGTTAAATCTTTATTTAAGAGCAAATGAAATGTTAAGGGTTTATTTTGATATAAATTAACACTATGTTTGGATGGACATTAGTAAAAAAAAGGAAAGGAAAGGAAAGGAAAGGAAAGGAATGTAAATTAACCTTATGTTTGGATTGGAGGTAGGGAAGGGAAAGGAAAGTTAAGTAAAACAAGGGAACGTTGAAAACCTTTTCATTGTTTGCAAAAATTTTAGCTAAGGAAAGGAAAGAGAGGGGGAGTAAGCACCTTTTATTTTCTATTGACTTAGTTTTTTAATACCCCAATTTGGGGTAAACGAAAAGGAAAGAAAACTTAGTAAAATATCAAATTCACCTTTATTGTTTTATAAAATTTAATACAAAAGAAGTTATAACTAGAAAAAAAAACATTTTTATGAATTCTTTCATTTACTTTTTATTGTTTAACCAAACAAGAGTTGTTTGGATCACTTTCTTTTCTTTTTCTTTATTAATTTTAGCTATCTAAACAAGAGGTACATGTATCATTTGCTTTCTCTCCTTTCTTTTAGTTTATGTTCATTTCCTTTCCATTTTTTTCTTTACTAATATCTATCCAAATATAGTGTAAAGGAAAGGAGAGGAAAAAAAAAGTACATGCCCTTTTGTTTGGGTAGCTAAAATTAATAAAAGAAAAAGAATCCTAATACATTATTTGGTTAAGCAATGAAAAGGAAAGGAAAGGAAATGACTCATTATAATTTTTTTTCAATTATAACCTTTTTTGTTTTTAAATTTTATAATATAATAATGTTAAATTTGATATTTTACCTGTTAAAATTTTTTTTCAACTTTCCTTTCCTTCCCGTTTTCCCCAATTTGAGGTTTTAAAAAAATTGAGTAAGTCGAAGAAAAGCAAGAGGTGCTCACTCCCTTCTTTTTCCTTAGCTAAAAAAATTTCTTAATTGAGGAAAAGGTTTTTAACATTCCTTTGTTTTACTTTGGTTGTTGCCTGTTACAACAATAAATTTGTATATTGTAGGAATCTTGATCTTCGCGTCCATGTGTCTACCAAAAACTTTGCATGTAAAGAAGAAATCAAAGAGACGCAAGGATTTATCCCTGCGTGCACACTCGAATGCTTAGGTCAGAAAGCTGAGCAGAGTAAGTCAAAAAGCTAAGCAAATTCTTTGTAAAAAAAATAATGATTAATCTCTTATAATGATCATTTGACTTGTTATTTATAAAAGTGATTGGCTTGGGTTGTAATTATCTTTTTGTCGTTTATTCGAATAATATTTTTGAACTCATTAATTAAGGTCTAGGCCCCACTTTGGTTGAACTTTATTAGGCCAGTGACTTATGGGCTTCATTGATTTCTTCCCAATCGAGAGTATAGTGCTTCATGTGTGTAGCAAAATTATCACATGGAATGAATGGAATGGTTTGACTTGCGCGGGAGTGTCTCTCAGTGCAGGACTCTCCATGCATCAGGTATGAGCAAGAGTAAGCGCGGCAGACCGTTTAGGGGCATGTGCAGGAGACTTTCAAGCGTGATAGTGTGCTCACGGCAGATCGCGCAGGAGACTTCTCCTATGCGGCAGTGTGTGCGGGAGACTCTCCCGCACGGCTGTGTGTTCGTGAGACTTCTCTTGCGCGGCAGTGTAGACCGCGTGGGAGACTTTCCCACGTGGCAGTGTTGTTGGGCGGGAGATTCCTGCGCAATAGTGTGGTCGCGCGAGAGACTTTCCCTTGGGGAAGTGTAGCCTCCCACGAAGGGCTTTGTGCCGCAGTAATGTTGAGAACCAATTTTTTTAGCAAAAATTACCTTGACAAATGTCTAATTTTTTCTTTTTATTTAAGACCAACATGAGCTTATATCAATTGCTCCCCACTCTTTCATGGGTTCTGACACTTGAAAGAGTATAAAAACATATTTTTACAAATTTTTTGAAGCATATATCAATCCTTACGAAATTTTTTCTCTTTTTCTAGTTGAAGATTGATCAATTGCGTTAAACCTCTTATGTGACAACCCCTATGTCGCAACTATAAATGTGGAGGTAAGCCTTTCACTCTCTCGCACATTCTCTGAACCCATTTTAAGTTTACACCAAGTTTACATTGAGTTTACACCGGGTTTATACCAAGTTTACATCGAATTTACACCAAGTTTACACCAAGTTTATATTGGTTTTACATTGAGTTTATATGAGTTCACACTGAATTTACACCTAGTTTATATTGATTCTTTTGCATTTAGTAAGCCATTTTTGCCACTTCGTCATACCTGTCTATGGTGCATACTCAATTATATTATATGTTAGTACACGCTTTGTTGAGTTAGTTGAGTTAGTTCAATATAATTTTAATGTCTAGTTAACGTGGTGGCAAGCGCCCCTAGATACATAATTCTCATCTTCACATGTTTGACTTAAATTAGATTTAAGAGTAATATCCCCTTCTCGATAAGTATCTTTATAGACTTCCTTATCAAAATCAAGTGTTTCCATCGGGTGTCTCTAGTGGTGTAGCTGTTCATAAAGCGTCTCTAGAGTATTGATTTCGCTTTTCAATCCCTAGCTTTGGAGTTGAGTTCTTCAATGACCAAAAAATTACTCTTGGCCAACTCCATTCGCATGGATGAGCTCAATTAATTGGTTTCTATATCCACTATTGTCATAGAGGCATTGCACCTTCGTTACCCTTAATGAGCGCTTTTCTTAGGGTATGGAATATCCGATGGATGTCAACATATTGTATTCAAAAACTTAGAAGCAGCGGTAGAATCAATCTTCGGAGGTGGAAACTCAGAAGCAGGAACACCCATAGTATCCGACATACCTCTATCTAAATAATTTAAAGCGCTAATCACTCCAGGAATTTGATGGGGAGTCCATGGAACAATTAAGTTCTCCAAGTCATCATAAGCATCCTTCTCGAGACAAGCCTCTAGACCTTCAAAATTTGTCTCATATGCCGTCCAATCTGGAGGAGTATAATCCTCTACTTCCCTCGAATATTGAAGCTTGAGAAATGATTTACTCGGATGATGCATGTACCTATTCCAACCATTACCATGCCAGGTAGAAATCGTATTTCACATAAGAATTAGAGAACGCTGCCTTTCTGTTATGGCAATCCTCTAAAAATCGGTACTCCTTTACTGCATCAGCATGGATTTGGTTTTTAGTTTCAAGACTCAAAGCTTGTTGTAATTGATTTTCCAGATCTGAGATTTTGGATTCTAAATGTTGATTCTAGTCTACCAAAGCTCCATGGTTGGATAAGAGGGTGTCATGTTCAACTTGAAGATTTTTCAAGTCAAATGGATATTGCTTCTCTAAAGACGTGCTCGTAGCCTTCTTTCTTTTAACTTTTTCTCTAAGATCTCGATGCTCGTTTCTTAGCTCTTCATGTGATTGTTTAAGCTTTTCCATCTAATCTCTTAAGGGGCCTATTTGTCGCCTGTTCAACTGCAAATCAATGACCTCCTGGCGTAGCTGGTTGATTTCCCTTGTAGCTTCCTCTTTAAAAGTCGTGTGCTGGGAATTGGTAGCAATAACCCACTGAGTAGACTGCAAATGAACGATCCATTAGAATTTGCAATTAAAAAAATTTGCAAAATGAAAAAGTCAAAAGGATTACCTTCATGACTGCAATATCATAATTATTCTCGCAATTGAAAAGATTGGAGAAAAATGTAGCCTCATCTCAAGGAAGAATGGAAGCATACCTAATACGAGAGGCGACCCCTTGATCATCTATAAAGTTATTATCATTCATTTCGAGAAAAAATTGAACTCATTCCCCATGACAACTTTTCCTCCATCTACCTCGTAACAAGTAGTGTTGAGGTCGGCAATGGGAGGAAGAGAGTAGGCTTATCTCGCATAGCCGACTCAACGTAAAGCATACGTCGATCATTCCTGGTAGGCTTTGTTCAATTATATGTCGCCCAATTTTGTTTTTGATATGCTTCAAAATCGGCTTGTTTCTGCTAGGTCAATGATGGTCATTCTCGCGAAAGAGATTTTTCTTTTCTATGACGTGAGGAGTGAGAGATGCTTGATTCTCCACCATAGGAGAGATGTGAAGGCATTGGAGGAGTAGGGGTTCGTCTATGCTCTGGGATGAAAACCTTGGAGCGAATTTGCATCTTGTGGCTTGAATCCTAGACAGGAACTATAGATGCGTTAACATGAGTTTTAAAAGCATTAGCACGTGCGCTTTCACGAGCCCTCTTCTTGCGCTTTTGCAATTGAATTGAATTCATACTTGAATAAGAAAACATGCATAATGAGTAACAATTTATTCAAATAAAAATAAAGTAATTACAAACAAATAAAGGTTACCATAAGGAGAATTTAGAAACTCCTGAAGGTCTTCTATATTTGCTAAAGATTTCTTTACAAGAAGGATGAAAGGGGTTCCAAATCCCTCTCTTTGACCCTAGTCATTTCCCTCATCAGAGTTTTTAGTTGCTACAAAAAAAAGTGCGTGGCCTTGCTGAACGACCTTATAGTAGGATTATGCGAATAAACTGGTTCAGAATCAGGAATACGAGTGGGAGGATTAAAAACGCCCTAACCAGCTAAGGCTAAGTTCTCATCGTGATGAAACTTTCCAAATCTATCCACTCTTTGACACACAGTTGATTGATAAGTTCTCGATATCTTCTATTTAAGGTATCGATTTTTAAATCTTTAATACCTTTTTCTCTAAGAGACCATTGAGTAGGTATCCTTAAATTGTCCGGGATTTCGACTACTAACCACTCCGATTCGAACTACTAGTCACTGCAATTAGTGGTCGAGATCCTGGACAATTTAGGAATACCTACTCGATGGTCTCTTAAAGAAAAAGCTATTAATGATTTAAAAATTGATACCTTAAATAGAAGATATCGAGAACTTATCAGTCAACTGTGTGTCAAATAGTGGATAGATTTGGAAAGTTTCATCACGATGAGAACTTAGCCTTAGCTGGCTGGGGCGTTTCTAATGCTCTCGCTCATATTCCTGATTCTGAACCAATTTATTTGCATGATCCTACTACAGGGTCGTTCGGCGGGTTTGCACTTTTTTTGCTGTAGCAATTGAAAACTCCAATGAGGGAAATGACTGGGGCCAAGGAGAGGGATTTGGAACCACTTTCGTCCTTCCTGCATAGGAGTCATTAGCAAATATAAGGGACCTTCAAGAGTTTCTGAATTCCACCTCCAGAGATTGATTCTACTGTTGGTGCTTCTGTCCTCCTGTCATAGATCCTATGATAGATTAGCTTTGTCTTTTTCTTTATTAGGATGATGTTTTTAGAATTAAACACTATCTTAAGTTTGTGAAATTTCAGTATTGTTTAAGTTTTTGAACTCTTGAACTTTCAGTACTTTAAGTGTATCGTTTTATGTCCTTGAACATTTCATTTAATGTTGGTTATCTTGTGTGCTCCCCAGTTCTTTTTTGAATGAATCAGATCATTTGTAAAAAATTTCTCTTTTGTGTTTATTGTACATTTGTTTGATATTTTACATTTATTGTTTATAAGTCAAAATTCTCATATAGATGATTTTCATCGTGCACTTTTCTATTCAAGTCTTTTTTTTTCTTGCGACATGACTTACATAGTGCACTTTTCATTTCAAGTTCATGTATAGCTTACTTCGTGTATTTTTTGCTTCAAGCCTCTTTCTTTAAATATGACTTACATCGTGCATTTTTCGCTTTAAGCTTATGTATAACCTACATCGTGTATTTTTCGTTTCAGGCTTTTTTTTCTTTAAACATGACTTACATCGTGCATTTTTCACTTCAAGTTCATATATAGTTTACATCGCGCATTTTTCGCTTTAGGCTTTTCTTTCTTTAAACATGACTTACATTGCGCATTTTTCACTTCAAGTTCATGTATAGCCTACCTTATGCATTTTTCGCTTCAGGCTTTTCTTTCTTTAAACATGACTTACATCGAGCATTTTTTGCTTCAAGTTTATGTATAGCTTATCTCGCGCATTTTTCGCTTTAAGCTTTTCTTATTGTGTATGGCTTACTTTGCGCATTTTTTACTTCAAGCCCTAGCACTTGTTTCATGCATGACTTATCTTGCACACTTTTCACTTCAACTAGTCTACTTAGTGCATTTTTCGTTTCAGGCTTAACAAAATTTTTTGGCATCTATGTTGTAAAGTATATAATTGCAAAAGATAAAGGAGAATAATCGAGAAGACCTCTTATCTCATTTCATAAGAATAATTCGAATAACAACAAAGATTAGAAATGCTTTAAAACAACACATTTACTGCAAATACAGTTTCAAATAACTAATATTCTAGGTCTTCCTAATTCTCTTTCTCTGTAAAGTTTCTAGAGTGCAAGTGCTGGGTCAAATCATTTTTCTAATTCGATAAGGACCTTCCCAATTAGCTCTGAATTTCCCGTCTTCTTTTAGGGTATTTGTTATAGAGGACTTTCTGAGCACTAGATCCCTTTCTTATAACACCCTTTCTCTAACTCTTTTGTTGTAGTATCCTACAATTCTCTGCTGGTAGGCAGCAATGTGGATTGCAGCCATATCTCTCTTTTTGTCCACCAAATCAAGGTTTTCTCATAACCCTGGAGAGTTGGTTTCTTCCTCAAATGGAACTATCTTTGGAGAGAGTGCTTCGATCTTCAAAGGTATTAGAGCTTCAGTTCCATAAACCAAGCTAAAAGGCATTTCTCTTGTTAACACATGGCTAGTAGTTTGTAAGCCCATAGAACACTTGGTTGTTTGTCAACCCATGCTTCCCTTGCCTTATCCAACTGAGTTTTCAGGCCTTGCAAGATACTTTGGTTGCTGACTTCTGCTTGCCCATTAGCTTATGGGTATGAAACTGATGAGATTCGCAATTGAATGTTCAACCCTTTACAGAAGTCTTGGAATGTGTCACAATCAAGCTGCTTTCCATGATCTGTATTCAATACCCACGGTATTCCAAACATACAGATGACGTCTTTCTAGACCATAGCTTCAACTTTTTTCTCAGTGATGGTGGCTAAGGGCTTTGCTTCAATCCACTTAGAGAAATAGTCGGTGGCCACCAACAGGTACTTTCTTTGCCCAGTAGCAAGTGGAAAAGGACCTAGGATATCGAGTCCCCATTGCGCAAATAGAGTGAGTTGAAAATTACTTTGCAGTGTTGTCACAAGAGCTGTTATTATTGGAGAGAATCTTTTACACTTATTACACTTTTGGATATAGGTAGCGTCTTGCTTCATTGTAGGCAAACAAAACTCAGCACAGAGTACCTTTGCAGCTAGTGCTCAAGCCCTTAAACGTTCTCCATAAATTCCTTCGTGTACCTTAGCCAAAGTGTAACTGGCTTGTTTAAGTCCTAGGCACTTTAACAATGGAAATGTAAATCCTCTTTTGTATAGCTCCCTATTGATAATCGTGAATTTAGCACCTTTAATTTTCATCTGTTAAGCCATTTCCTTATCTTTCGGAAGAATGCCATCCAATAGATATTGTTTGATCGGTGTTCTCCAATCATCGCCTATCTCGACTTCACATTTCATCACCTTCAATACTTGGCCTCTCTTGCTTTTCCACTCTTACCATCTTTCCTATAGTCTCCTTGGTAGAAGTTAGCTTTGACAGCGAGTCTGCATGAGTATTCTCGGACCTGTTGATTTGAATCAATTGAAAATCTTCAAACGCTCGTGCTAACGAAAAGACCTTTTGTTGATAGGGGATCAAGGTTGACTCTTGCATTTCATACTGACCATTAAATTGGTTAACCACTAGTTGAGAATCACTATGTGCCAAAAGCTTCTGAGCTTGTAGTTTCCTGGCCAGTTCCATCCCGACTATTAATGCTTCATACTCAGCTATGTTATTCGAACTTGGAAAGCCGAATCGTAGAGAGTATTCTGAAGTTTCTCCTTCAAGCGATGTTAATACTACACCGGCTCCACTCCCATTGACACTTAAAGCTCTATCCACAAATAGTTTCCAACATCCTTTTTCCTCATATTTTGTATCCTTATGACCAGTACATTCAACTATGAAATCAGCTAAGGCTTGGCCCTTGATTGCTTGCCTTGGCTGGAATGTAATGTTGTATTCTCCTAGCTTGATTGCCCACTTTATCAATCTTTTAGAATGTTCTAGTTTTTGCAGTATCTATCTTACGGTTGATCAGTTAAGAATGTGATTGAGTGCGCTTGGAAGTAAGGGCACAGCTTGTGAGAAGCCATCACTAGTGCTAAGGCTACCCTCTTCGTTTTCGAGTACTTGGTTTCTGCATCTAGAAACACTTTACTCACATAGTAGATTGGATGATCTGCATCTCCATCCTTTTTGAGCAACACAACATTAATAGCTTTATCACCTACCCCAAGATACATATAAAGTTGCTCCCCAGTGTTAGGCCTTGACAATAAAGGAAGTTCTTTTAGATATTCCTTTAGATTGTTGAAAGCCTCTTGACATTCATTATTCCATTGAAACTTCTTTCCACCACGAATAGCCTTGAAGAATGGCAGGCTTCTTTTTGCAAATTTCGACAAGAAACAATTAAGTGTAGCAATCTTTCCTATCAACCTTTGCACTTCTTGCACCGTGGTGGGAGGCTTCATGTCCAATATAGCTTGAACCTTTTTTGGATTAGCTTTTATACCTCTATTTGTGATCATGAAACAAAAAAACTTTCTTGATTTTACTCCAAATGAACATTTATTAGAATTCAATCTCATGTTGAACCTCTTCAAAACTTCAAACACCTTTGACAATTGTTGGGCATGAGACTCCCCCTCCTTACTTTTTACAATCATGTCATCCACATAAGCTTCTATTGTACTACCCAATAGATCCTTGAAGACCTTGTTCACCATTTGCTAATAGGTAGCACAACATTTTTTAGGCCACAAGGCATCACACGATAACAATATGTCCCGCTGCCAATGATGAAAGATGTTTTCTTCTCATCTTTAGGACTTATCATTATTTGATAATATCCGGAGAAAGCATAGAGAAAACTAAGTAGTTCGTAACCTGATGTCTCATCTACTAATTTATAAATTCGTGGCAGAGGGTACGAGTCCTTCGGGCATGCCTGATTCAAATCGGTGAAGTCTACACACATTCTTCACTTCTCATTAGACTTCTTCACCGTCACAACATTAGCAAGCCATTTAGGATAGTAGACTTCTTGAATAAACCTTGCTTTCAACAGCTTCTCAATCTCTTTATTAATCACTTGCTGCCTTTCTGGGGCAAAGTTTCTCTTGTTCTGCTTAATTGGCTTTGCTTCTGGAAAAACATTTAACTTTTGACAAATCACCTCTGGGTCAATGCCGCATATCGGCGGGAGTCCAAGCAAAAATGTCAGAATTCTTGTGAAGACATTCCATGATTTCTGCCTTCACCTTTTCTTCCAGTTCACTTCCCACCAATACCTTCTTGTCTTCATCATTCTCTAATAACTTCACAGCTTCAATGTCTTCAACAGGCTTTGGCTTAAAGGGATCAACAATGGTAAGGGTTTCCTTCCTCTAAATACCCTTGCAGGTGGTGGATGAGATATAATATGTTCTTCGCTTCTTTTGATCTTCTTTAACTTGACCTACCCTATTAGGAGTGGGGAACTTCATCAACAAGTAGCATGAGGAGATCACAACTCTCATGTCACTTAACAATGGTTGCCTTAAAATCATGTTGTATGCCACAAAATTAGACTTTACGACTATAAACAATAATTGTCGGGTTACACTCTTAGGACTTTCTCCTAAAGTAACTGGTAGTTGTATAGATTCGACTACCTTTACTTTCTCCCCCACAAATCCATATAAAGGTGTTGTAATTGGTTTCAGTCTGTCTTCTGTAATGTTCATGTTCTCAAAGTAGTTCCAATAGATAAGGTTCACCAAACTTCCATTATCTATCAAAATTTTGCTAACTAGGTGCTTAGCTACCACAACAGATATCACCAATGGATCGCCATTGGGGGTTATCATATCTCCTTTGTTTGTAGGAGTAAACACAATAGGTTCCTCATCCTTCTTTTTCTCCATTATCGAGTTGACCTGATATGCTTGGTAAGCATAGGTCTTTTGTGAGGAAGCTAAGCTTTCGGCCATCGAATCTTTTCTTGAGATGACATTAATGGCCGGGCCTGTAGGCTCATTGTCTTCTTGTGGCCTCTTCTGATCAGTCCTTACTTGATCGTTTCCTCTTCTATCTACTCCTCCATCTCTTCTGTTGTTGTCATATTGCTTATTTCACGGCATATTACCCCTGTGATCTCGTTCATTTCTCCAAATATAACTTCTATCTTTTCTTCACAAGCCAATTTCTCAAGTTGGTTCATGAGCTCTTTACACTTTTTGATCGAATGTCCGTTCGTTGAATGGAAGTTACAATAGGATTCAACATCCCTCCCTAGACTTCTCGCCACCTTTTTAGGGAATTATAGCATTCTTGTTCTCTTAATAGGGGCTAGTATTGCGACCCTAGGCTCGTTAAGTTGAGTATAGTTATCATACCTTAACTTCAGAGCTTTATTAGGCTTATCAGTTTTGGCAGTGGTTTTTTCACCAGATTCTCTCTCACGCTTCCTTCTTACTCTTGAATCGTGTGGCAAGATCACTTTCATCACTTCCTCTTGAGTAGTGTATTTACTAGCCCTAGAAAACAACTCTGAAAGCATTGTTGGTTGGTTTAGGGAAAGTGATTCTTGTAACTTCTCAGATTTAGTCCCTTGCAATATAGCAGCTACTGCAACACCAACTTGCAAGTCTCGAACCTCCAAAGTGGCATCACAAAATCGATCCACATAACTTTTCAAAGATTCCTTGCTACCTTATTTCAGGGTCAATATGTATGTCGCTTCCTTTTTTCTTTGACTGTTAATTATGAACGCCTTTAAAAATTCATTACGCAACTGGTCAAATAAAGAAATGGACCATTCCTTCAAACTATTGAACCATTTCATTGCATGACTAGTCAAACTAAGAGAAAATGCCCTACACATAATCTCATCCTCCCATCCATGGAGGAACATCAATGACTTGTAATTTTGCATGTGATCATACAGGTCCGTCTTTCCCTATATGTTGTTATCTGAGTCATCTTAAACTTACGGGGTAAGGGCCTCTCCATGATTGAGGAGCTAAACGGAACTTGTCTTCTTTGAGTGTCCACAACCGTAACGAGTTTCGTCTCTTCTAGAATATTTTCAACTATCTTCTTAACATCATCTTTATCTTGGGTTGTGAACGCAGACTGATTTCACACTCTAGAAGAATTTGCTTGTTCTACAACCTTTTTCCCTTTATTACAAGCAAATGGTATTGGTCTACTTCTCTCTCTAGCTCGCCTATCCTCAATTTCCACATCAGGATTCCAAGTTGAGGCTGCTTCCGATTCTGAAATCTTGACGTGCCTAACACCGGTAACTCGATGTGCCTCTTCACTTGGTCTATCAACCCAGCATCTCCTATACCAGTATGACGCGCACCAATTTGCCATGCACAGTTTGTCTCGCGTTGGTTTGCCCCAGACCAGTCTACCGCGTCGGTTTGCCCCAGACTAGTCTACCGCACGTCGGTCTGCCTCAGACCAGTCCGACATAGTGTAGTCTCTCCCAGTTCAATCTGTCGTGTAGTTTCTCCCAGAATAGTCTGTTGCACTCTAGTCTACCCTAGACCAATCTAGCGCACAATCTCCCCCAGACTAGTCTACCACACGATCTCTCCCTGACCAGTTTGGCGTACGGTCTCCCCAGATCAGTCTGGCCCGTCCCGGTCTCTCCCAGACCAGTCTAGTGCTGTGAGTTCACTTCATTAATCTGTAGCGGTTGACCCTCTTAGGTGAGATTCTGAACGGTCGATGGCATACTCATTTGCGGAAGTGCTTCTTTGAAAAATCTACTAAGACCTTCAATGCATTAATAGTTTCTTTATTTCTCTGCCTCAGAGCTTTGAACTATGCTCTCGATACCGTGTTCATATGTTCAGCTTCAACTTTTGGGTTTTTTGACGCGTTTGTGTTCTCACCATCTTTCACGACAAAGCTTTTCGTGTCAGATTCCCACAAAAGGCACCAATTGTTGTTGCCTGTTTACAACAAAAAAATTTGTATGTTGTAGGAATCTCGATCTTTGTGTCCATGTGTTTGCCAAAAACTCTGTAGGAAAAGAAAAAATTAGAGAGATGCAAGGATTTGTCCTTGTGCACGCACTCTAATGCTTAAGTTAGAAAGCGGAGCAAATTCTCAGTAAGAAAAATGATGATTAATCCCCCTATTAATGATCATTTGACCTGTTATTTATAAAAGTGATTGGCTTGGGTTGTAATTACCTTTTTGTTCTTTATTCGGATTTGAATAATATTTCTAAACTCATTAATTGAGGTCTAGGCGCGCATTTGGGCCGAACTCTATTGGGCCAGTGACTTATGGGCTTCATTGTTTCTTACTCAAGTGAGAGTAGAGTGCTTCACGTGTGTAGGAGAATTATCACATGGAGTGAATGGAATGGTTTGACCTGCGCAGGAGTGTCTCTTAGTGCAGGACTCTCCACGCATTTGGTACTCGCAAGAGCAAGTGCGGTAGACTGTTTAGGAGCTCACGCGGGAGACTCTCAAGTGCGATAGTGTGCCCTGTGGTAGACCGTGCAGGAGACTTCTCTTGTGCTACTGTGTAGACCGCATGGGAGACTCTCTCGTGCTGCAGTGTTGTCGCGCAGGAGACTCTCCAGCGCGAGAGTGTTGTCGTGGGAGACTTCCTCGTGGCAGTGTAGCCCCCGCGAGGGGCTTTGTGCCGCAACAGTGTTGAGAATCAATTTTTTTTTTTTGAGCAAAAGTTACCTTGACACGTCTAATTTTGTCTTTTTATTTAAGACTAACATGAGCTTATATCAACTTTGCTTTCTTTTCTTCTCCCTTTCCCACCTACAATCCAAACAAAATGTAAAGTTTAAGATCTTATTCAAGTACAAATTAAAAATTAAATATTTATCTAGATGTAATAAAAATATAATGAATTTTTAAAAAAGGATTTTTACATGAAATAAAAGGATTGAAAATCTTTATTAGATTGTAGAATGCCGTGAGGATATATATTAAGAGTTTAAATTATATTAAGATTATTCTAAAAAGTGAGATTTTAAGAGTTTAAATTTTAACTGAAAATTGACTTTAAAAGTTTGTTTCAAACCCTTCGGGTTGAAAATATAATTGTTTTTATCGAGATTATTTGTTGTCTTTTTTTTTTTAAAATATTTTATAAGATAATATTTAATTTTTGCTATATTTTTTTATAAGTCAATTGTTCATTTTGATATTAATTACCTTGCATCGTAAACTTGTTCATGGGCTGATGTGTTGGTTTAGTTTAACTCTAACTGGGTTTAGAGAAAAAAATTTTAAGTGCAATATTCAAAGTCTAAATTGAAATACTATTTTATAAATAAAAATTTTAATTTTAAAATATATTTAAATACTAATCTAAAATTTTTCAAAAAATATATTAATAATATTTTAATACTAACAAACTTAATCATGTTTGGATAAAATCTTAGAAGTGTCAATGAAGTTTGGCTTAGTAAATATGGACACTTAAATCATAATTTGGTTTTATTTTATTAGGGCTATCCAAAAGGAATTAAAAAAATTGAGAGGAACCATACTGATGATTTTATGTAGTTTGATTATTGAAAGTTTTAACTGATAATGAGAATCAATATGTATATTTGTGATATTTAGAAGATGGAAGTGAAGTTGTTTGTATTTGACCTTAAATTTTATAATATGTCATAATTTTTTTAATCATTCAATTAATAAATTGTTGGCATGTTATTTTTTTCTCCTCACTAACCAGGTTTCCCCTACGGCTTAATTAATTGAGTTTGATAGCTCAAGGCTTTTCTTGGTTAAGGCAAAGGATGGAAAAAATCAAAATTCTATGAATAATTATAAGGTTCCGATGTCACACAAAATATAACAAGATTAGAACATGGGTATTTCAAAAATAATGGCTGCCTTATTTGTTATCATCCTTTGTATCAACTATTGAACTAAATCGGCAACATTTACATTGCCAAGCCCTTACTCATTTAACAAATTTATTAATGTGATATGGTATCTTTTATTAAGGGTTAAAAATAATAAATTTCAACTATCTAAATCTAAAATTTTTATTGCAATAGAGAGTTTCAACTTTTAACTAGGTGTTAGATAATACAGGTAAGATGATATATGGCAGTACATTTTGATCTACTAGACCTATCTAGCTAGCTTATGACCCAAGGTATAAAATAGACAAACTCCTGATCCCAAAATAATCAGGAATGCTGCGCCCATATTCATTATCAATTTCCTTTCTTTGTTCCCTTCCTTCACCGTGTCTTTCTTACTGGAAACCTTTGCATTTTCCTTCTCTGCTTCCATCCTTTCTGCATCACCCCCTTTCAGACTCTTTTCCTTTTCCTTCCCTTCAATCTCAGCAACACCCATGGCTGATTCTTTGCTTTGCTCTTTACTTTCCTCTTCCTTCACCCCAGCATTCCACGCAAGAATCTCAGGGCTCCCCGGTTTAGCATGTTTTCCATTGGCATCATTCTCTTGATCTTTCTTTTCAACCAACTTTTGCTCAGCGTCGCTTATATTAGCCGCCGTTATCGCGGTACTCTTTTCATCCATGGTAGTTGTTGCCGAAAGTTTACCAGTCGCAGCTGTTCCTTTGGAAGGATCAGTCTGGTCTTCATCATTTTGAGCCATGGAGTTGGAGGTCTCTTTCTTTGTTTCTTCTGTGGTTTCAGTTTGTTGCTGAGGGACAAGCTGTGCAGTAATATTCCTTGGCATTTTAAGCATAAGAATTCCTCTTCAAAATTGTTCGTCCATTTTAGACAAGTCACAATCTTCTGGAATGCTGAATGTTTCATTTACGGTCAATGATCTGTTATGTGGAAGCCAACGCTTCCCTTCAACCTTTACCCTTCGATTGGAATGGTCTGGTGTTATTGTCAATTGCCCCACTGCAAATCCTGCAATGACATACTCCCATATTTAGAAGTTTTGATGATTAAATTTGTAAAATTATTGGAAAGATTTGGAAAAATCAATTCTCCTCTAATTATATATCAAGTTATTCTTACTGTATATAAAAATCATTATACCATTACTGTGCATAAAACTTATTATTTCATGTATGTATTGAGATTAGGGGTGTAATTGAGTCGAGTCGTGATGATCTATACCAGGCTCGAGCTCGGCTCGACTCAAAAATTCAAGATTCAAAACTTAGCTCGAACTCGATCGAGTTTGGTTTTTTGAAACTCAAACTCGACTTTACTCATTGCTCGAGTAGTTAGAGCTCGAGCTCGAGCTCGAGTTCAGTTAAAAAATGAACGAGTAAAATTTTGAGTAATCTTCGAGTCGAATTCGAATAGCTCACAATTAGCTTGACTTATTTACGCTCCTAATTGAGATGATCCCACGGATATAAGATTAATATACATATATAAATGACCATAAACTTAAAGAGATGACAAACTCAAAATACCAGGAAGATAAACAAATAAAAAACTTGCTTCTTCTTCATGCTTCCATTCTGATTTAGGCTTGAATGTCCGAGCAGGTAGCTGCTGTGGGCGGGCAGCTGCCGAAATCCCAGTAGCTCTTGGCCGGCTCATCATGCTTCCACCAATTAATTTTAATTTTCTAATATGTTTTGTTTTAAAAAATTTTCAGTGTTTTCTCTGTTAAAAATGAAGTGTGATAATCATAAGTTCTATTGGTATATGTGAAAATGTTCTGAGATTGGGTTGGAAAGTCAAGTAAATTAAGTAATCCTTTTTTGGTACTGTTGGGTTTGTAACTTTTATATAACTTCTTCAACAGGAACTCCCTTTCGTGGATTGGCCGCGCCTAATGACATGTGTATGTATCATGCCCGTTTTCATCTGAAAAAGATTCTTTGTTTTCTTAAATTGTAAATGGATAATCTATTACTTTATGTAAACGCAAGTCTCAAGAAAGCTACATTACATATGTCCAAATAATTACAGTTTGGGTGATGAATTAAAAATAATAATTAGTTGTTGGTCATGACTACATTTTTAATTTTTAAGGGATAATTCTTAAAATTATTAAATTATCCCTAATGAATTAAAATGTTTTAAAGATCTTTTTCTTTGATTTTTATTCTATTTTTTTAATCTTTATAAATTGTAAATTAAAAAAAAAATTTAAAATGATTTTTAAGACATTTGGCACTTATTTTTCTTTAATATTTCTCAAATTACCAAGTTGTCCCTTAAAAATAAAAGATTTTAAGAATATTTTTATTTTTTACTTTGGACCTTTTTTAATTTTATTTTTCTAAATATTTTAAATTAAAAGTAATATACTTTATGATGATTTTTTTAAATGTGTTAAACTTGAATCTCTTTAGGGTTTTTTACTTGACATTTGATTTTCTTTTCTTTATGCTTCTAAAAGTTATCAACTTGTCCTTTAAGAAATAAAAGGTTTTGAGGATAATTTTATCTTTTGATTTGAATTTTTTTATTTTTTAATTTGTTTTCAAATATCTATAACCTTATGTAAAATGAATCCCAAAAAGTTATTTGCTTTGACAACTGTTTAGGGAAAAAAAAGGAAATTTCATTAATTATTTTTTTATTTTTTAGTTATCAATAATGAATAATTTAACAAATTAAAAAATATAAGAGTATTACCAAAAAAAAAAGGGTTTTGCCAACGGATGTTTGCCGACGAACACATTCCTTTGGTAAGTACTGATGGAATAGAGACGTATTACCAACAAACGTACGTCCTAATCAATTCTTTAAAATTAAAAAAAACGGAATATTTTTATCGACGATCTACCATCGGATTATCGATAAAAATACCGACAGAAAGTACTTTTGTTGGTATAGATGGCAGGAATATATATAGAATTAATGTTGTAATAAGTTTTGCCAATAGATTTTTGGTTGCTAAAAGTAGTCGGAGAAGAAAGGGTGAGATGCTAAAAAAAATATCCTACTCTTTTACCAATGGATTGTCGACGCAATACCGACTGAAGGATCGCTTTTAATGAAACGCATGATTCATTAAAAGTTTACCAATGGATTACAGACGAAATGACTCTGTTAGTAAATTCT
The DNA here is from genome assembly GCA_031772115.1 of Heritiera littoralis. Taxonomy (NCBI): domain Eukaryota; kingdom Viridiplantae; phylum Streptophyta; class Magnoliopsida; order Malvales; family Malvaceae; genus Heritiera; species Heritiera littoralis. The sequence goes on from JAPDPK010000015.1 coordinate 5,540,407, forward strand.
AACCTAATATCGGGCAAAAGTCCTTTTTCTTCCCTTCCCTCACTTTTCTCTCTTAGTTTCTCTCTCTACCAACGCCGCTTCTCCCTCTCTCTAGATTCTCTCGCTGCAGGTGCTATTTCAGGCATTTTCCGACGACGACCACTTCTTCTGTTGGTGCTCTTCTCGATTTTTGCATTTCATTCTGTTGGGTGGTATATTTTTCTTTTATTTATTAACTTTTTATATTTTAATTACTGTTGTTAATTTTTTGTTTGTCGCTACCACGTTTTCAAGCTGAGAAATTCTATTTACACCCTAAAAATTATTAAGCAAACCCTATCTAAAAAAATTGACTCCTCACACCCTTATTGCTTTCCGGTGAGCCATAGCTCACTGGAGTTACTGTCAGGTAGCACATGAATGCTGCCAGGCATGCTGCGACAGCAAGTTGCCTGGGCAGCCAAAAAAGAAAAAAAAAGCTCCAGGGAGTGGATTTTCGGGAGCTTTATTATGCTCCCGGAAGTCCACTTCCGGGAAGCTTTTTTTACTTTTTTTTTGGCTGCCCAGGCAGCTTGTTGCCGCAACAGCATGCTGCATGGGCAGCACTTTCTCGCTACCTGGCAGCATTCAAGTGCTGCTAGGCAGTAAGCTCACCGAAAACAAAAAATTTCAAAAAAAATTTTAAAAAAATATTAAAAAAGGTATTTATGTAATTTTTTTTAAAAAATAGGGTGTGCCCAGTATTTTTCTGAGTACGAATAGAAGGTCTCTTTCAAGCTTCCTCTGACCACCGTCCACTTGCCTTTTAGTGCTCCCCTTATTTTGAGTTTCTGACCTTTGACTCTATTGGGTATTTAATTTTTTTACATAAATTTGTTTAATTTGCTTGTTTCAATTATTTTATGTTGTTGGTGTTAATAAAATTGATTTGTGTTGTTGATATTTACATTGTTAAATTTTGGCATGTGTTGTTGCTGTAAAATTCTCTAAATTAATAAAAAATCATGATTTTGATTCGGGCCAACGGAAAATTTTAATAAGCTCCTCTATCTTAATAATTAATAATTTCAAGGAAAATTGCAGTTTAGGGATGAAATGAAATATTTCACAAGAAAGAGAAACGCATAGATTGTACTCATTTTAGAGACAACTTCATGAAAGTCTTCATGGATGAAACATAGTAGCATGTTCTTGAAGAGGGACATTATAGAAAATGCCTTGCTATTTAGAGAAAATGAAAGTTTGTTTTTTAGACAATCAAAGTTTTTGTTTCTAAATTTATGTCTGTAAAAATCATAACCAAGCACTTGTCTGTATTTATAAACGAAATTAAAAAGAAAAATAGGAGGTTAGGTACCAAAGTGCACACATACGTCAAAGTTGTAGCCACAAAGAAATATAGAAACTGAAAAATATATAAAAATTTGGACCATAAAAAAAATAAAATGTGAGAAAAAAAAAGACTATACCTTTACTTACATTACAAAAAATCACTAAATATACTTCTTTAATTTACAACATTAACCTTCCACATTTTCACCCACGTCAACATTTTTTTCTTCTTCATCCTCAGAAAACATGATTTAGAGTTTAGGATTAAATTTTTATTATTTGATTGCTGTGCTGGTGTCTACTGCCGGAGCAGGGTGCTGTTGGGGAGGGCGCCACTCGCACGGCCATGTCTCAGGCTACCATACCCTCTATGCGTTGTGGGTCCACCTTGGTGTTTATGTGTAATGTCCGAAATTATAAAATTCCGAACTAACTTTTTTTTTTTACTCTATCTTTCTTATTCAATCAATCGGTATCAATCGGTTTGCGTTTGGTGTCGATGTAAGTTTGATTCTATAATTCTCATTACTAGTAAATCTTTAAATCATTAAATTTATTAATCTATAAATAATAAATAAGAAATCATAATAAAACGAAATCATAATAAAACTATCACATAATATTTTTAATTCTATTTATATCCGTTCAATGTAATTACATCCCACTAATTCATGTACTTTCTTTAATTTACTATTACACTGTTACATCCCATCACAAATATAACTGCTTTGCATTTATAAATCTGAATATAAATATAAATTCTACATATACCTGTTTTTTTTTTTATATTTTAAACTTCTAGTGATTTTCTTCATCAATTAACCTGGAACCTATTGTTGCCATGTACACTGAATAGCTATTTGGAATGGTGAGTAAGGGGATGAGCTTTGGGGAAAGCCTAGTAAGAAACATATATAAAAGCAGGTACTATATGCAGTTAAAGTAAACAGATAACTTATTTTACTATTTATGAAAAAGTATATTAAATATAATATTAAAATGCATAAAAATATTCATTTCCTAACGGTACACTAGGGAACAGTATAGGAAGGATACTATAGTCGGCTAGGTAATCGGGTAGAGTCTGGGAGGTACTTTGAAGTACCTGTCATGTTCCGGTCCCTATATGCGACTATAGAGAGGACTACAATTGATGATAAAATCGTTAATCAGTATAAAACATTTAGTAGTTTATTCGATGCAATTTCAAATCAGAAATCAATATAAAACAATTTATTTAAACAGTTCTATAAAGCAATTTCAATAAAAATTTTAGTAAATAAAATAGTAACATTTCAAATCATGTTATAAGCAATATTTTTCGTATTTCCATCCAGTGCAGTAAACAGCTCATTTAAAACTATCACTTTCAATCATTTCTTTCTTTCTGTCAAATCAGTAAATCAGTAATTAAATCATTCAGAATCAGTTCAGTGCAGACAGTCACATCCAATAGAGCCATACATGAAACTGTATCCCTTCAAGGACCTATATAGGAATCAAGCATACCCACGTAGGGCCAGGCATCCAACCCTAAGCCGTTCCTACTTGTAACAATGGCCATTGTCGAAAAGACCACACGGTGTGCATTGATAAGGTGACAGCTGTGGTAGGGGAAGGTACTGGGGACTTCGCGACGGTCTCCCAGCCCTAATCATCATATCATCTGTATGCATGATCACTAAGGAGCAATTATCTCAAAACCATTTCATATATTCATATAATTCAACTGTAGAAAGCATTTCAAATAGCAATTATCTTCAGTCAATCCATAATCATGAAAAATTACAATTTATGCAATTTAAACATTTCAAATAAATCATATCATGTAAATCATTTACTGTAAATCATTTCATGTAAATTATTTCATGTAAATTATTTCATGTAATTCAATTCATGTAAATCATTTCATATAATGTAATTCATGTAAATTATTTCATATAATGCAATTCATGTAAATCATTTCATATTCAATAATAATAATAACAAAAATGTCTCATGTAAATAAAATCATATTTAGAATTGTATGAATATAAAATAAATTTCTATTTTCATGTGTAGGAAGATTGGTTGCGAAATGGTTACGATTTGGTTTCCGAAAATTTACAATGCAAATAAAACGTTTCCTATGCAACTCTCATACATGCTCCTTACCTCAATTATCACATCGTATAGAAATCTGGTAACACCACTTAGACACTTAAATTTCCCAAACTCAGTGCTGCAAACAATATCGAATTACAGTTAAAATTTAATTCTTCAATTATAAAAATGCCCTACACTTTGAAATCTTCCACTTCACCTTATCTCATTATATGAGTAGCATTATTCTTTGCAAGAATTTCTGACCTATTGATGCCTTTCTGCTCATAACAAAAAATATTGGATTCCAATTAATACGCCATTAATTTTATATGTAACCTAACTTAATTCCCTATTCAGAGGTATAATGCCCATTTTCTAATTCATTCTATGTTGTTTCCCACAATTTTCCAAAATTTAGTCCAATTTTGGTCCATTTGGCAGGATGGTTTTCTGACCTTTGTGTAAATTTTCATACAACCTTAAACATGTTTCTACTCGATATGAAACACTTAAACAATCAATGCGGAAGCAACAGAATCTAACCTCCAGCCATTACGCCTCCTTTGCAGTTGGACTGTTCCGTGCTTCAACAATTTACTCTGATCAATCACAAGCCTTCCAAGCACTCAAATGCTCACTAAATGGTGTATAACAGAACATGTGGTGCTCGGGGACCGGATTTTCTATCTGGTTTTTTTTTTGACCAAACTCAAACACATTACAACTATCATAAATTGTGTAATATATAAGGCTAGAGAATTAGTTGAATTAATGTGAAATCATGGACTATATATTTGGCATTAAACATCATCTATTATATATGGTAATGACTAGATTTTGTTAATCAAAAAAATCTGGTCTTGTCCTGTGATCAAGGAATATGCCAACATTCTCCCACTTGGTCTATGTATTTCACTCATAGAAGAAACAAATCACATGAATTATGGCGATAGTTCCTCTAATGACGAGTATTATCTTCCATGTATTACTATGTGAAATGTTTCTAATCAACCCATTTTTACTTAATGAATAAACCTTATGTTTATTCTTGGTCCAAACAACAAGGATATTTCTCAAATAAAAACTAAAGTGTACACAAATCAAAATGAGAAACATTATATCATTAATAAGAGTTTCAATTATAATCACAATGTGGGACCAAGTCCCATCTGATCTACATGATCCTTAAATTTAAATGGTGGCATACTCTAAGTCAAAGGATCAGCTAACATCAATTCAGTGCTAATGTGTTCAATGACCACTTTTTTATCTCTAACACGTTCTCTAATAGCTAAGTACTTAATGTCGATGTGTTTACTTCAACTACCACTCTTATTGTTCTTTGCCATAAATATGGCAGTTGAATTGTCACAATATATCTTCAATGGCTTAGATATGGAGTCAACAACTCTAAGCCCACCAATGAAACTCTTAAGCCATACACCATGTGAGGTAGCCTTAAAACATGAAAAGAACTCGGCCTCCATAGTGGAAGTGACAGTCAATGTCTGCTTAGCACTCTTCCAAGAAACAGCTCCACCGGTAAGCATGAAGATATAACTGGATGTTGATTTTCGAGAATCAACAAAGCCAGCAAAGTCTGAGTAGCCAATCACCTCCAACTCATCGGTCCGTCTATACATAAGCATGTAGTCCTTGGTGCCTTACAGATATCTAAGTACCTTCTTCGCAGCTCTCAAGTGGTCCATCCCAGGTTACTTTGGTATCTACCCAACATTCCCACAGCAAAAGCAATATCAGGCTTGGTACAAACTTGTGCATACATAATGCTTCCAACAGCTGAGGCATATGGAATGTTCTTTATCTGTTCTCGCTCAAAATCATTTTTTGGGCATTGGTTTAAACTGAACCTGTCACCCTTCACAATGGGAGTTGCGCTTGGTGAACAATCTTTCAGTCTAAACCTTTCCAAGACTTTATTGATATAGGTTTCCTGTGACAGACCTAATATACATCTATGTCTGTCTCTATGGATCTTAATGCCAATTACATAAGATGCCTCGCCCATATCCTTCATATCAAAGTTCTCAGAAAGAAATTGTTTCACCTCACTTAACATCCCCTTATCATTGGCTGCAAGTAGAATATCATTCACATATAGCACAAGGAAACAAATCTTCTCCCAATGACATTCTGGTACATACACTGATCCATGATGTTCTCAATGAAACCAAATGAAGAGATGACTTCATGGAATTTTAGATACCATTGGCGAGAAGCTTGTTTCAACCCATATATGGATAAGCTTCAGCTCACCATTACTATAGGAAAAACCTTTAGGTTGTTTCATGTAAACCTTTTCCTCTAGATCACCATTGAGAAATGCTGTTTTCACATCCATTTGTTGCAACTCTAAGTCAAAATGTGCAACTAGCACCATTATTATACGGAGAGAATCTTTCTTAGATACAAGAGAAAAAGTCACCTTGTAATCGATTCCCTCCTTTTGAGTGAATCATTTGGCTACGAGTCTTGCCTTATAACGCTCAATGTTGCCTAATGAGTCAGTTTTGGTCTTAAAGACCCATTTATAGCCTATAGCCCTAGCCCCATTAGGCAACTCGACAAGATCCCATATTCCATTAGATGCCATTGAATCCATCTCATCCTTCATAGCATCGAACCAAAGTTTTGATTCTTTGTTATTCATGGCTTGTGAGAACGTATCTAAATCATTAACGGGTCCAACATTGAAATCGGATTCTTGTAGATACACAATATAATCACTAGGAATAGCTGACTTCCTTTCCCTAGTAGACTTTCTTAATGTCGGTTCAACATTCTCCGGAGGATCATGTTGTTTAACTGGTTGCTCATTCAATTTTGGTGTATCCAGAGGAGCCTCATCTATTGGTAAGTTATCAGCTATTTGTGGATTCTCAATGATTGGTTGTTCAATGTCCAGTTGTACTGAAGGGACATTGTTGATGATAACCAATCCTTGACTCGAAGTAGAGGGTTGATCTCTCACAGAAACTAGGTCTTGAGATTGATCGCACCCATTAACTAAGTCATTTTCAAGAAACTTGGCATTCCTTGATTCCACAATTCTAGTGCTATGAGATTGACAATAGAATCTGTAGCCTTTAGATTGTTCGGCATATCCGATGAAATACCCACTTATGGTCCTAGGGTCCAGTTTCTTTTCTTGTAGGTTGTAAAGTCTTATCTCAAAAGGGCATCCCCAAACACCATATGACGCAAAGTCTGTTTCCAACCTTTGAATAATTCGAAAGGCATCTTTGGAACAGCCTTGGTTAGAACCTGGTTCAATATATTCGCTGCCGTTTTAAGAGCGTCAATCCACAAAAACTTAGGCAACTTCGAGCTGCTAAGCATACTATGCACCAATTCTATCAAAGTTCGGTTCCTTCTTTCTGCGACACCATTTTGATTTGGTGAACCAAGCATGGTATATTGGGCAACAATCCCATTTTCTTAAAGGAACTTCGCAAATGGTCCAGGTGCTTGTCCATCTTCAATGAATCTACCGTAATACTCTGCACCTCTATCAGTTCTTACTATATTTATGGGTTTTCTACATTGTTTCTCTACTTCAGCCTTAAAGATTTTAAAGGTGTCTAATGCTTCGTTCTTGTTATGAAGCATGTAGAGATACATAAACCTCGAGTAATCGTGGATAAAGGTGATGAAGTATTTCTAACCATATGCATCAATGTCTGGATAGCATATGTCAGAATGTATGATTTCTAATATGGTTGAACTCCTATTGGCACCTTTCTTAGACTTGTTGGTTTGCTTACCCTTAATGCAATCCACACAAGTGTCAAAATCAGTAAAATCGAGAGTACTAAGTGTTCCGTCATTTACTAATCTCTTAATCCTATCTATGGAGATATGACCTAATCTCCGGTGCCATAGCATAGAGGAATTCTCATTCATAACACATCTTTTAGTGTCAGTTTGGACATGCGAGGCGTTATGAGTAGTGTCATTTTGCAAATCAATAGAGAAAAGACCATCACATAAGGTACCATTCCCAACAATATCAGACTTAAAATATATCAATATTGCTTTATTTGAAAATTGAAAGGAATATCCATAAGGTGCCAACCTAGAAACAGAGATTAAATTTCTCGAAAAACTAGGAATATAAAAGGTCTTTTCCAGTTGCAAAACAAAACCACTCCTAAGAACTAGAGTACATGTTCCAATGCCTTCAACACGTGAGCGCATCTTGTTTCTTGAATATATGCTCTCCTCATTTCGCATTGGCTTCCTTAGGTTTGTCATACCCTGTAAGGAAGTCGAAATGTGAATTGTAGATCCAGAATCAATCCATCATGTGTTATGACTAACCTCAACCATATTTGATTCAAAACAAACATATGAGAGTGGATTACCTTTCTTAACGAGCCATTGTTGAAGCTTGGCGTAGTCCTTCTTCATGTGTCCCTTCTTTTTACAGAAGAAACACTTGGACTCTTTCTTCTTAACGTCAGCTTGGGCAGGGATTTTCCCTTTTCCCTTGTTCTTGGCTCGATCCTTGTTCTTTCCTTAGCTTGCCAAAAATGCACTTTCACCCGATTCCATAAGCAGTCTTTCCTCCTCTTGTACACACTTGGTCATCAATTCATTGATGGTCCACTTATCCTTATGTGTGTTATAGGATATCTTGAATGGTCCATACTGCTTTAGTAGAGTGTTCAGTATATAGTGTACCAAGAAAGATTCAAACATCTCCACCTTCAGCTTCTTGAGTTGGGCCGCTATATCTTTCATGGCTATTATGTGCTCGCGCACTCCTTTCACACTGGTGAGCCTTATTGATGGGAACTTCATTATCAGGGTGCTGGCCAACGCTTTGTCTAAAGTGACAAACTGATCATCTATGGCCTTTAGCAAGGTCCTAACGTTGGTATGCTATTCGACAGAACCACATATCCCAACAGATATTTTTGCCTTAATATACATGACACTAAGGCGATTGGATCACTCCCAGTGTTCATGTAAAGCCACTTGAGTAGGAGTGCTGGTTTTAGTCAATACAGGTTCGTCTTTCCTTATGGCATAATCTATACCCATGCACCCTAATTGGAGGAGAATCCTCTCCTTTCAAATCTTGTAGTTCTCTCCATCCAGTTCGAGAACTTTCAGGTTAATACTAGCTTGAGGAAACACTGCATATAGAAAAACAACATGCTTATGTATCTAGAATATTTGAGGCAAAACTTTATCATGTCTACTAATGTAAACATGTTTTCTTAATCAATTATGAATCTCAAACATAAAACTTGTATGTGGGCTAAAGTTCTAACTCTAATAGATTCATATCATTATGATAAAATTATCAAATTATATCATTTCCTAATCCCTGTGGGTAAATTAAGAAACTATTTTGATATTTTATCCTAATTAGTTATAAAATTATAATAAAAATTCTTGTGGGATAAAATTTATTATAACCTTTAACTAATCACAATTTATGTCTAATATCATTATGTGATTTTTACAAATATAATTTTATTTAATCAAGGTTGCTGTAGCTATGCCCTAATTAAATAAATTATGAATCACTTAGACATATTGACAAAATTCTAAGTTTTATTCATATTTTAAAAGTGCAATTAACATAAGGCAATTTTAATTCTTAATAATATGAAAAAACTTAGTTACATGAGCTTAAAATCAATCATAGTATAAAATAACAAAAATTATACACAATCATAATAAGCACACATAGTATCCAAATTTAAATTCTCATACATAGTATCCAAATTTAAATTCTCATAATTTTGGCAATTCAACTATAAATTTTCATGAATTCTTTATTAGGTTCTAAAAACTCATAAATGAAAATTCACACAATTCATGAAAATGTAAATATTATAAGATTAAGAATTATGCCAAAATGCCAAATTTGTCCAAATTACTAAAACAATATGGCCCAATAATAAAATCCCAAAACACTGCCCAAATGAAGAAAGAGGCCCAAAAGAACACAAAACCGACCCTTCCCCCTTTTTTTTGGTCAAAATAGCTCAAATTTATTTAATTAAAATTGGCCCAGAATCATATTCAAAAACAGCCCAAAGTTAACTAAAACAACAACCTAAAACAGTAGCCCAAAAACCGAATTTTCCTTTTTCTTTTTCTTTTTTTAAATTTCCAGGTGCTCGCTATTGCCCTTTATAGCGAATGGCGTCGTTTCGAGGAAGCCAACCTAAATGCCAAAACGACGTCGTTTTGCCTCTTTCTTCACTCGAAACAGTCTTCTTCTTCGCCCGAATGCTCTGTTTTCAACCTGATTTGCCACCCGATTGAATATCGGCCTTCCATGCTTCGATTCGAGTGTTTCTTGATCCCAAATCGATTAAAATCAAATGAAAACAAGCTTCATGAAATTGGTTTTGTCTGAATACTGCTTAAAAAGCAATTCCAAATTTTCAAAAAAAAACTTGTTTTCGGCCGACTCTAGGAAGCATTCAAGAGTTATTTGTCCGGTTTTTTGATTGCTAAATGGCTAGGAAACTAATTTCAAACCATTCCCTAACCTTATTATAACTAGAAACGTACAGAAATACAAGTAGACAATTTTTGCAGAATTAACAAATTACAGAGTAAATTTACTTCATGCAAGACAGAGGTTAATTCAGCTCTGATGCCAAATGTAAATTTTCATGCAAGCTTAAACATGTTTCTACACGATATGAAACACTTAAACAATTAATGCAGAAGCAACAGAATCTAACCTCCAGCCATTACGCCTCCTTTGTAGTTGGACTGTTTTGTGCTTCAACAATTTACTTTGATCAATCACAAGCTTTCCAAGCACTAAAATGCTTACTAGATGGTGTATAACTAAACAGGTGGTGCTTGGGGACCGGGTTTTCTCCCTGGTTTTATTTTCTGACGAAACTCAATACACGTTACAACCATCATAAACTGTGTCTAATTTATAAGGCCAGAGAATCAGTTGAATTAATGTGAAATCATGGACCATATATTTGGTATTAAACATCATCTATTATATATGGTAATGACTAGATTTTGTCAATCAACAAAATCTAGTCTTGTCCTATGATCAAGGAATATGCCAACACTTTGTACATTAAAAATTACATTACTCATTATAAGGAGGTCCAAAAATTATGAATCCAAAACCATGTGATTCTTAATTCAATTCCCTACTTAGAATGGTAAGTTTTACAATTTTATCAATTCTGAGTCATTTTTAATAATTTTGCAAAATTACTCTGTTTTCAGGTGCATTCTGGCATATCTGTCTACTGACCTCTATGTACAAATTAGTTCATATCTCAATGCAGGGTTATCCAAATTGTGCAAACTCAAAACCATATTATTCCTAACTCATTTATCTTTCTAGAAATGTATGGCTTGCATCCAAATTCAATCTGATCTATTTTCTATAATTTTTCAAGTTCAGCAATTTGAATCACGTTTTTTGGGCAGAGTGCCTTGCATTCATTTGCACATATCTTAAGCTACAGAACTCCAAATTAAGTGATTTGAAGACTGAATTTCTCTTAACTCATAGGAATATCTGCCATAATTTTTACAAAATTTATCTCATTTTAAAACCCCCAAACTAAATATTTAAACATGGGGCTCGGACAGGGCAGTGCAACAAGATTGTCATTTCAGCACATCTATACACTCTACACTTTGTTTCTCTTCTTTCCTCAACTCTAACCTTATGAACATTTTTTATTTACTTAGTATATTCATCAAACACCTTCCATACATTAAGAATTCATCATTATCATCTACCTCCACAACATGGCTGAATACTTCCCATTATCATACCGACTTCCATGTTTTGCAAAACTATCACCATAACCAAGTTTAACTCATCATTTCCTATCAATTCCTACCCAACGTACATTATAATTTCCATAATTTCCTCACTTCCGACTCATGGCTGAATCCTACCTTTACCACTACACTTCATTTTGTTTCAATCTTAAGCATTAAACATGTTACTCATGCTTGGAACATTACAAAACTATAGTTAAAATTAATAAGAACATCAACACCCATAATTCCTCACCTTGAACCAAATCTGCCAGCAGAAATTTCAGCCTTCAAATGCTGGTATTAAGCCACCAATTTCCAGGTTTAGCAAGCTCTTATGATGGGGAATAAGATTGATGAAGGAAGCTTGGTGAATTAGAAGCTTAAAAGGAGGGTTTTACATGGTGATTACGGGGTTGACGTGAGGAAGAAGGGAAGAAGAAGAAGCTGCTGCAGATTGACAGGCTAGACGGGAGAATAAACCAGAAAATTCTCGTTCCAGCAGATTTTTAAGGAGATTTTTATGTCCCATAAGCAAAATGACAATTTTTCCCTTAAAAATTCCAAAATTTACACTTAATGCCATTTCAAATATTTTATTATTTTCAAATTTCAGATTTTAATTTTATTTAATTAAATTTAATTTATTTAAGTCAATTTTGGTCAAACATTGACCATAGGACCAATCCTATGTTAAATGACCATAATGCTCTTATATAATTTCATTGTTTTCATTTATGTCCTATCATTAATTTAATATTTTTTAAATTCAGATTTAATATTTTATTTTTATTATTTTTCATATGTTTAGGTCAAACATGGTCAATTATTGACTCTCAAGGTGGTTTGACCCAGTATGGGTAGTGAAATTATCAAATTACCCATATACGAAGGCTTTCGGTTTTGTTCGCGTTATTTTTAGTACTTTTGCGTAATTCAGTTCACGGGCTGTATCCACGTGAAGCTTCTTTACGCGAGGATCATCCTATGATAGTCTGTGGGTTCAAAGTCAATTTGATTTGATTGCTATTTAGAAAAATTCTTCCGAGGTATGGAAACGATTGTCATTTTCGAATTTTTTGCACTTAAACTAAAGTATACTCATTTTAAAGAATTCCGGAAATTGATCTTCTTGATCTTTAGGTATTTTGGGTCCAATTTTCTTATTTTGTCACTTCGGAGAGCATCCAGATTATGAATTGTCCTGTGGGGCCCACTTGACAATTTTCCTGATAATTCTATAACGTAGGAGAATTAGTTTTCAATAATTTCATTTATTATTCCAATTAATCACCTTTAATAGATATAGGGAGAAAGAGAAATTCGGGCTCTCACATTATTTTTCGCCGCAAAGCCTCTATTCTATCCTCAAATGAGCGCATTGTATTTGCAACAATGAGAGTTTCATCCAGATCAAATACAATTCCAAGACATCTTAGGTTCAGCATGACAAGACAAGAATCATAGAGTCCCCTTGCCGCATTGAATCCCCAGAAACAGGGTTTGTTGCTATTCCTAGAAAACATTGCAACCAAATGGAGTTCATACTCTCCCATAGGCATTACTGCAGTCGGGAAGCACCAAATAACATTACCATAAATGGTATGTCTTAGGCCGTTTATTCAAAAGAGCCATCACAGCTTAGGAAATAGCAGCTTGGAAATGGTTAATTAGTTTAAGGTACTAACCAACTGAGCCGCAGAGAGCCCTTTGTCAGTGTTGGCGGAATAGGATCTGTTGGTGATTTAAAGGGCCTTACACAGTCTAGTAAGACTACCAGTTTCGCGCAAGGCTTCTTGCGCTAGGCTAGTGCAAAGATTTGTCCTTTTGATCAAGATAAAGACTAAAAAAAGAAGAATAAAAGAAAGAAAAACAGAAGAAACCCGACAGAACTAAATTGTATTGCTTAAAATACAATCAAGAGCATCATTTTCATTGACCGAAGATGAGCCAGTGACAGCCAAGGAGGCCCCAAGCAACTCAACGTGAGAACCAAGAGCCCATCAAATATGGAGATGTTTCACCCACATATAATCACTGAATCAGTTGCTGGATAGGTTGTTGACAATATGTTCAAGCTATGCCAGTTCAGACAGCTCAAGTGGGGGTTATTCAGCAAACTGCAGTAACTATTGGGGAAGCACTTGAAGCAACCGCTCAAACAGCGGGTGATAAACCTGTTGATCAAAGCGATGCGGCAGCAATTCAAGCAGCAGAGGTGAGAGCAACAGGTTCAAACGTTATAATCCCTTGTGGAATAGGAGCTACAGCTCAGTCGGCCGCGGGTCACAATGCATCCATGAATCGCAGTGAGGGAAAGATCAAGCTCAAGGAAGTTTTAATGGGTACAACTGCAAAGTCGCCAGCGGGTAAGGCAGTGATGAGGCAGGATGCTGAAGGAGTGGAAAGTACAGAGCTGAGAAACAATCCGAATTTAGCCACGCATCCCGGTGGAGTGGTCGCTTCTATTGCTGCAGCTGCTAGGCTTAACGAGAATGTCAATGTTTGATAATGGTTAAATGTCGGCCGTTGAAAAGTTTCATTTGGACTTAGATATAAAATGTTGTTCTGCTATAAAATATGAGACTGAGTTTAAAGAAAGAAAACAGAACAAAAAAAATGAAAAAGTGAAGGCATTGACGGAGGAAAAGGAGAGAAGGAGATAATGATGTGTTTAGAAAATTTATATTAGGATATGTTTATCTTTTTATGTAAGAGTGTTTTTGTCTCAAACAAAAGTTGAAGTCTAAAGAGTAAAAAGTGAAGTAGAATTAGAAATTCTCTCTTCATCTCAAATTAAATTTCCCCTAATTTGACAAACAAACCCTAGCCTTTCCTCTAGTCATCCTCATCGTCAGCCATATTCTCTTCTTCTCTCCATGGATCATCTCAGTTCTCACTTTTCTTATTTTTTTTTTCTTGTTCTTTTCTCGTCTCGTATCTTCTTTTAATCTATGTCGGTTTTTTTTATCTCCACTTCATCGCTTCCAAATATCAAGTGATATTTTTTATGATAAATTTTTTTTTAAGTATTCTTCAATTTTCTTTTTGTTTTGTAAATGTTTGATGCTTGCTTGAGTTATTGATTTTTTGTGCATTGCTTTCGTTATTGAATTTGATGCTTCCTCTTTTAAGATCCACTTCAATTCAGATTGTAAGGATTTGAAATCGAAAAGACTGGGGAAAGGATAGCGAGCTGAGCTTTGTGATCAATGCGTGTGGGTTTCACTTTTTTTTTTGAATTTTCTATTGATTTGTTTTTAGTTGTTTCTTTTTAGTTTTTTTTTTTTTTTCAGTTTTTTTTTGTTTTAATTTAGCCTAAGGCTTAGTTTCTCCTCGTTTATAGTTCCTTAGCTAATCAAAGCTTTGCTTGTGAACTTGATATTTAAAGGTTCTTTGACTGATCCACAACTTTTTTTATTTTGGCAGTGTGTTTGGTCTTTTTAATTTACCAGCATAATGGTAAATGCAGTGATTTACTTCTGTAAAGTTTGGTATCTCCAGTTTTCCTTCTAAGTTTGCATTTCTCAGGCAAATGGGTGATTTGTTGTATAAATTAAATCTACATTGTCCTTGCACTTTTATTTAAGTTCTTGACGTCGTATCTTGTAAAAATCTTGTTTCTTAGGTGTCTCTGCTAGCTGAAAACTTAGAAAAATGGGAAAAAGATTATCAAGCGGCACTTATTCTAATCAAGGTCATTTTTGGTAGCTCCTAGTTTTAGAGTTCTCAGTCAATACGTCTCTTGATTGCTATGATTCATTAAAACTTGGCATTTTTCTTTCTATGCAAGGAGCCGGGCATGCTTTTTTTGCTGGTGGGGATTTAAAAATGTTCTATGAGGGAAGGAGATCAAGTAAATGCTCTATCCTGATTTTGAACTTTTGTTTATATACTATTCTGTTTTAAATTCTATTACTTCCACCACAATACTTATATTTATGACTGTGTTCAAACGCATGTAAAGCAATATGAATTTTCACTTGTAATGAATTAATCTTCTAATAGAGGATTCTTGTCTTGGAGTGGTCTATCGAATGTATTGGCTTTGCTATCACATTCATACCTATAAGAATACCCAAGTTATTTTCTACACTGTATTCTCATACCATTGCAGAAGTAAATTCATTGAATGTGGGATCCACATCATGGTGGAATGAACCTATTAACTCTTTATCTGTTTGACAGGTTGCTCTTATTCAAGGAATTAAGATATACCTAAGCTCTCAAGAAGGGCCACAATTCTTGCCCGCCCGACCTTCAATGCATATAGTAAATATACTACATGCAGATTAAGTCTCTATTTCAGACTTTGCAAATTAAAAAAAAAAAGGTTTTCCACTTTTTCAATCCTGATCACAAACGAGGATTTCATTATTGCTTCTGCAGAGAGTTTTAAGACTGCTGATGTTACATGTCATACGCAATGCTCTGCTTTTAACTTGTAATCTTGTGGTGTCTTTGTACTTGTAGGTGCTTGCATCAAGGGGTGTTTCTCCACATAATGCAATGCCATGGAGTGTAATTACATCCTTACCGCAGGTATCTAATCAGGTTATGCTGTTTGTCAGGCTATGAGCATATCTGTCTGTTTGTTGGGCTTTGAGCATTTCTGTCAGGCTTTGAGCATATCCTTACCACAAGTTTTACTCAAACGTTTTTTTTGCTCTGCCTATAATACTAGTGCCCTTTCGAATTTTTCAAAATTTTGTAAAATTTTAAACAATTTATAATTGTATCTAAATTAAAAGTTAAAATGATTTCGATGTTGTTGATTAAATATAAAAGTTTTGAAAAAAATTTGAAGAGGGACTGTCATCATGGAAAGGAGCATATTTCATGAGTTGGCTAATTAACTATAGTTCTTAAACTGAGAGATGGTATACTATTATGACGTCATCAAAGAACCAATGGATTTTGACACGATTACAAAGAAACTGAATGAAGGAAATTATCAGACACTGGAAGAATTCGAGGTTTGCTCTTAAAATGGTTGTTTATCTATTTCTTTGATCCCTTATTTTTGGAGTGGGGATAACTTTCATGCTGTTCCAGAACTTAGGAATCAAATTGCATTCTCATGTTTCCTCTGATCGGTGATAATTTACTACTACTGTCACAAAGGTCATAGTGAGCAATGACGGATTTTTGTGATTTCTTATTTTATTTTTCTATTTTGAAGTCACATGTAGGCAGATCTGTAATATATAAAGTCAAGTAGGCAGATCTGTAAATATATAGACTTCTACGTTTTTTTAGAACACTCATGAACAAACCATTTTCATCCTGCTTTTAATTTGATTCCCGATATACAAATGGACATCTTTATCCTACGTTACATATACGATCTCCTATCTTCCTTTCTTAATTCTCGCATCAAAGTAATCAATTATTGCGCTTCTGTTTTGCAGCATATGTACCGACCATACAACTACTTTTGCAGGCATATGTGATGTTTATGTTACAACTGTCCAAGCAAAATCTATACCCAACGTCAATCACAACATTGCTCCAGTAAACCACTACTAAAATTTGATCCAAGGACAGTCATTTTTCAGAGAGCTCGAAGCCTAGAAAAATAGTAATTTATTGCAAGAAGTGCCCGAGCTGATTGCCTAGTTTTCAAGATGATGCATTTGTTGCAGTGTTTGCTATCGCGGGTTATCAGCCTGATGAAGGAACCCCTAAAGAGTTCCTAGCTTTCCTATGGCCATGGCCATTTGACCCATATAGTTTGCCACATTCCCAGATGACCTAAGGGAGCAGATGAACCATTGGCCAACGTTTCAGCCAAAGATTGCTGCAGTGCTTACAGTGCTTCCATCGCTTGTGACAAAGCATCTTCAGCCTGTTGGGATGACTGTTGCAAGTTTTGGATACCCATAAATTGTTGATCAGTTATAGACTTCTGCTTTAGCTCAGGTTCGACATAGGTGTTTGAGCACATCCATCTCCTGGTTTTTCTATGCATGCACATGTCCCTTCACTTTATCTCTATGCAATTGTGGTTTATTTTTCAGAGAACCATATTCTCCATGTCTAATTTCTTATTTCAACTACTCATTCTTGCATGCTTTTTTTATTTGATTCTTGTTTAATTGGGATTGGGACATGATTGTAATCCTGTCAGGTGAATAGGTTCTTGTCGTTGGAGGAGGAGGTACAAAATGGTTTATGTAATCCTGACATCTGAATGGAAGTATGGTTTATCTCAAAAACAAAAAAAACTCTATGCTCTTCTAGGAAACAAGAATTTGAGGTGTATTTTTATATATATATATATATATATATATATATATATATATATATATTACTTGTGTTAATTTACTAGTAATTTTCAAATTTACTGTTGGAATATAATGAATATAAGTTACCTTACAAATTGAGGTCTTTGTTCTTTAATTATTAATTCAATAATTAAGTTATATTGGCAAAAGTTTTTAAATTTAAACTAACTTGATAAATATAAAAATTTAAAATAAGATTTTTAAAGCTTTTAAATTTAAAATAAAATTTAATAAATATAAAAATTTCAAATCTCAAATAAGATTTTTAAAGCTTTTAAATTTAAAATAAAGCTAAATAAATGTAAAATTTTAAAATTGAAAAGTGTAGGTAAAAACGTTTTATATTTAAAGGCATTTAAAAATGTAGAGAAAATCATGTCGGAATTTACCAAATTTTAACCGGCTTTGGAGTACTTGATAGTCGGTAAACTCTCACCGACATTCACCTATTTAGTGGTCAGCCAGCAATCAACGAACAGCTGGAGGTTCGTTAATCTTTTACCGGCACTTATAAGTGTCGATAAAAGTCAGTTTTTTTTTGTAGTGTGGATAGAATTCGGATAGTAAAAATCAAAATATTCGAATAGTTAAACTGAGTCCAGGTATTGTAAACTATAATCGGATTAGGATACTTCAAAATTTGCGGTACTTGTCCAGTTGCCATTCTTACCTGGATTGACACTCTGAAACATTTATCATAATTTATTTTATAGGAATTTTTAATGTAATTTAAGATATTTTTTAAATATAAATGTAAATATTGAAGGAAACCGAAACAAACACACAGCGGAATTTAAATCATTCGGCCTCCACCAGGATCGATTCTGAGGGTTGCCTAATTAGGGTTTCGAGATTTTACCTAACGTTTTCTCTGATTTTTCTGTCTTTGGTCGAATCACAAGCAGCAACTTTTCGTTCCTGCCTCTATGGTATCCACACGAACGGATCTCACGACTCTTGAACGTCTCACGATCAGAAGCCTTAAAGAGCGTTTTTGATTTCTTATAATCGAATTGCTAGCTTCGATTAAAAGAATACTTTTCTGTTTTCTAATTGTTGTGTGGCTATGTTTCAGAAAACATCCTTTTATAGGCAGTAAATTTTATCCTAAAATTTACTGCCAAACAGAACTCTAATCCTACTTAGAATAGGATTAGTTATATCCCTAATCCAATTCAGAATAGGATTAGTTATATCCTTAATCCAATTCAGAATAGGATTAATTAAGCTCCTCATTGATCCGTTCTAAGTGTGTGACCCAATAGGTTCTCAAAACAATGGCAATGACAAAATTGTCACAGGCAATGAGCGGTATCTAGCAACACATCATTGCTACCCATGTAACGAGAATGTCAATGACTCGACATAACCTTACTCGTGATAGATGTTACCGTGTAGTCTAATCCCTTTATCCTTTGATGTCATGATTAGACACAAGTCATGGAATGTGTCACACTTGTATAGTCTAATCAGCGTTTCTTGATTCCTGAGTAGACTAATTAAACAAATAAAATCAATATCTCATATTGACTTATTCGAGCACGGCCATGCATTTCTTGGTCTCACTCTATCAAAGGCCCCAAGACATCACTCTTGTTATATAAGAGGGATAAATCCTATCTTGATCACTCAACATCCCTCTACATAGATCAAGGCATACCCAATTACTAGCTTTATAGTCCATCCTATTACGAATGACATCTAGCAGCATTAAAGTATGCAATTCTCTATGTTGGGATCTCTGATGATCTCAAGTCAAAGGATCACATACACCATCATCACTATGAGAATCGCTTATGACACTCATATGACAATCCATGTAGCGTTCTCATGGAGGGTCGATCCAGTACATAGTTCTCTAACATGTACCTATGTGATGACTTGATATCCCATATCCATGACAATGGTCATCAGTCAACCACATACTAGTCTTATCGTACATTGTTATCCTTGTTCACAATAATACTTGACTAGGGATATTTTAAGAATAGTGTGTTATTACTATTCTAAGGACATTATCATATAAGATTACATTACGCAGTTATAAGACAAATATAATAATGAGCTATAATAAATAAAATGTCATGATACATAAAAAAATGCCAAAGTCAATCATCTAATGAATGGTTCTAAGGGCATAATCCAACAATCTCCCACTTGCACTAAGACCATTCACTCATGTATCTAATACCTAGTGACCTAGTGTGACGATCATGTCTCTGCTGCGTCAAAGGCTTCGTCAGTGGGTCGGCGATGTTATCGTCAGTTGGTACTTTGCATATCCTCACATCTCCTCTCTCGATGATATCTCGAATGAGATGGAAGCGCCGTAGTATATGTTTGGATCGTTGGTGAGATCTAGGCTCCTTAGCTTGTGCGATGGCTCCATTGTTGTCACAATAGAGCTCAATTGGATCTATAATGCTAGGAACAACTTCAAGCTCAGTAATGAACTTCCTGATCTAAACAGCCTCCTTAGCAGCTTCAGAAGCAGCTATATACTCAGCCTCTGTTGTAGAATCGGCCACTGTCGCCTGCTTTGAACTCTTCCAGCTCACAGCACCACCATTAAGGCAAAACACATAACCAGATTGCGATCTAAAGTCATCTTTATCAGTTTGGAAGCTAGCATCAGTGTAACCTGTTACAATGAGCTCTTCCTCACCTCCATATATCAAGAATGTATCCTTAGTCTTTCTCAAGTACTTAAGAATATTCTTGACAGTGATCCAGTGACGTTCACCAGGATCAACTTGATATCTACTCGTCATGCTCAAGGCATACGAGACATCGGGACGTGTGCATAACATGGCATACATAATGGATCCAATAGCATATGCATATGGAACTTTACTCATACGTTCTCTCTCTTCTTGTGTTGTAGGACACTGTTCTTTTGAGAGAGTAATGCCATGTGTCATAGGCAAGAATCCTTTCTTGGAATCCTGCATGCTAAACCTCTTTAGCACTTTATCTATGTATGCATTTTGACTTAGGCCAATTAATTTCCTTGATCTATCTCTATAGATCCTTATACCCAGTACATAGGTAGCTTCGCCCAAGTCCTTCATTGAAAAGCAATTCCCTAACCAAGTCTTTACAGACTGAAGGGTAGGGATGTCATTCCCAATGAGTAGTATGTCATCTACATACAACACCAGGAAGACAATAGTGCTCCCACTGACCTTCTTGTAGACACAAGGTTCATCTTCGTTCTTGATGAAACCAAACTCTTTGATTGCATCATCAAAACGAAGATTCCAACTTCGAGAAGCTTGCTTTAGTCCATAAATAGAACGTTGCAGCTTACAAACCTTTCCAGCATTTTTTGGATCAACAAAACCCTCAGGTTGTGTCATGTACACATCCTCGAGTAGCTTTCCATTAAGAAAAGCGGTCTTGACGTCCATTTGCCAGATTTCATAATCATGGTATGCAGCTATCGCAAGCAAGATCCTAATGGATTTGATCATCGTGACTGGTGAAAAAGTTTCATCATAGTCAATACCATGAATTTGTTTAAAACCTTTAGCAACCAATCGCCCTTTATAGGTATGAACATTTCCTTCCATGTCGGTTTTCTTCTTAAAAACCCATTTACACCCTATAGGTTTTACCCTTTCGGGTAAGTCAACCAAGGTCCAAACTTGGTTGGCATACATGGATTCCATCTCAGATCTCATGGCTTCAAGCCATTTCTCAGAGTCTGGCCCTGTTATAGCCTCTTGATAGGTAGTAGGCTCATCTTGGTCCATGAGCAAAACATCACCGTTCTGAGTCATTAGAAATCCATATTTCTGTGGCTCACGATGTGTTCTAACTGATCTACGCAAGGCTTGTGTCTCTTGAGCAGGCGGTTGCTCCACAACAGCTTGTGGTTCTGGTTCCACAACAACTTGTGGTGCTTGCTCAGTCTCTATCTCAACATCGGGTGCGCTATCTTGTAGCTCTTGAATTTCTTCAAGTTCTACTTTTCTCCCACTAGTTCTTCTAGAAATGAATTCTCTTTCTAAAAAGACACCTGTTCGAGCTACAAACACTTTGCGCTTGAGTTTTGAGGTTATTGACACTAGAGGTGGCAAAAGTTGACCCGACCCAAAAAATCTATCCGATTAAATCGAATCCAAACTCGACCGATCCGATTTGACTAAAAAAGTCAACAACCCAAGTCCAACCCGATCCGAATCCGAATTGATCCGAAACCAAATTTATCCGAATTTACATTGATCCAAACCCGACCAGATCCAAACCGGAATTGATCCGAACCCAAATTCATCCGAATTTAGATTAACCCGAACCCGAATTGATCAAAACCTGAATTGATCCGAATCCAAATTGATTCGAATCCAAATTGATCCAAATCCAAATTTACCCAAACCTGAAAAGATTCAAACTTAAATTTAATGCTATCAATAAATATTTAAATGTTAAAAGTAAATATCAAAGTATTTTAATATAATAAAAATATAATTTTTTTCAATAATATGAGTGTTATATATATTTTTAATATAGTTAAATTTAAATATTCACTTTTATATTGCATTCATTTGAACATAATGAATAATTATTTAATGGTTAATCTATAATAGAGTACAGAAGCTATATCATCTACACTAATGTCTCCAATTATTTTATAAAAAATAAAACTAAATTAAAGAGATATATAATATTGTTTTATGATATTTAGTATGGATTATTAAATCACTTTGATTCAAAAGTTATTAATTATTGTAGATAATAAAAATAAAATGAAAAATGTAATTAATTTATGAATATTGGTAAATATATTATAAAGAAAACTATGATACAGATTATTAAATATTTTGATTATTTCAATCTGAATTGTACTATAGGTCATGTAAGAAGAAAATTTTATTTTCATGAGTTTTGTAGTTCTTAGAAATATGGTTTTAGTTGATTTATACTAGATAAATTACATCAAGATGACCAAAACTTAATCCAATAAATTTGTCAAATCGACCCGAATCTAAATCCGACCAACCCGAATTGACTAAAAATGTCAACGACCCAAACCTGACCTTATCCGAACCCGAAATGATCCAGACCCGAAATAGACCGATTTTTCCTTGACCCAAACCTAACCTTATCAGAACCCGAAATGATCCGAACCCGAAATGATCGAAACCCGAAATAGACCGATTTTTCCTTGACCCAAACCCGACCTTATCCGAACCTGAAATAATCCGAATCCGAAATAAACCGAATCCGAAATGATCCGATTTTTTCTTAACCCAAAATGATCCGATCCAAAATGATCCGATCCAAACCCGATCCGACTCGCCCATTTGCCACCTCTAATTGACACTCATTTCATTATTTATACTTTATTCTAATAATTTGGAGTACCATCCTTTATTTAATGACTTAAAAGGTTCATTCAATACGAAAAAGCACAATAAAATAAAAGATTAGCTACACCAAATAGGAATTAACTTTATGGAAGGTAAAAGGGAAAGCTAAAGCTAACTAAAATGGAAGAAGTGGTAAGAAGGAGGCCCTGAGACTTTGAAGTTTTAGGTTCGAGTCTCATCAAATGTGAGTTTGAGTTAATCTAGTTATTTACTAGTTTGTTATAGTTATTTACTAGGTTATCTAATTTGAGTAATGTGATTTTCATAGTTACCTGTTCATGGAATGTAATATCATGTAATTAAGTCTAAATCTGTTAAATGACATTAATTATCGTTTGGACATCATACGTGAAAGTTGACGTGAATGACTTGGTTGGTTGTCAAGTGTGCAATACTAACAGAAGTTAGTGTCATTTAATAAATTTGGATTTAATTGCATTATTTTGAAAAATTGAAAGTTTATTTACAGCAAAATAAAAATTTATGTACTAATTTATTGATGACTTATATTCATTTTCTATAAAAAAAATTGAGAGTATATTTGCTATTGAACCAGCCATCTACAGTATTTTTCCAAAGAAAAGATTTGTGCAAAATACTGCAAATTTCGGTGAAGTATAATTCTTCCAAACTATGGCTAAATTGTGAAATGCCTGTATAAATGCCACAAATTAACTAGGCTTTCTATTGAATACGCCTTCACGAGTTGGATAGTATTGAAACATGACCGACAGCCGTAGCATGTGAATTTTGAAAATTCAGCATGCCACTGCGGAAAAGACGAATTGGTAATCATTGAAAAAGTCAAATTCAAAAAACAGTAACCATTCTAAAGTTTCAAATAATTTAGAACAAAGGAAGTGCATTTGTCGGTGTTTAGATTAATTTCTTGCACCTCCATAAACTGGGTTACATGTTTTTCGATTATTCTTTAAACATGTTGCGACTCAAATTAATGACAAGGTCAAATGCTAATCGAGTCAAAATTCAACAATTTTCAGTTGAGATTTACTTTTGCATATGAGTTTAGGTACAGAAAAATAAAAGAAGAGTCCAAGAGGCTTGCAATTAGGCTTTTAAACCAACTATTGACTGTCCAGTCATGTGTGTCTGTTATCATTGAAATTTTCAAACAATTGAAACTTTTAAATTTTCAATACGGTTAATAACACACTTATTTTATATATTAACTCAAATTTCTTAAAAAATATTATTTTATTAACAATCATTTTGTATTCGCTACTTTTTACTATTTATTTTTAATTTTACTAATGAAAAATAATTATAAAACTGTATCTCTATTTTATAGAAACTACCAAAAGTATACTAAATAATTAATTTTTAATATCATATCAAATATTTTCTTATATTATAAGTTCAATACTAACCTTTTTAATTAAAAATTTAGTCCTTACGAAAAAAATTAAAAATTTACTACTTAATTTTTAAAATTAAATTTGTTCAATTTATCAAACAATATTTACTATTATTTAGTATTTGGAAAAGCTTTTTTGCTTAACACTTGAGTTTTGAGGTTATTGACACTCGTATCATTATTTATACTTTATTCTAATAATTTGGAGTCCCATCCTTTATTTAATGACTTAAAGGTTCATTCAATACGAAAAAGCACAATAAAATGCAAGATTAGCTACACCAAATAGGAATTAACTTTATGGAAGGTAAAAGGGAAAGCCAAAGTTAACAAAAATGGAAGAAGTGGTAAGGAGGAGCTCCTAAGATTTTAAAATTTTAGGTTCGAGTCTCATCAAGTGTGAGTTTAAGTTAATCTAGTTATTTACTAGTTTGTTATAGCTATTTACTAGGTTACTTAATTTGAGTAATGTGATTTTCATAGTTACCTGTTCATGGAATGTAACTTCTAATAAAAATGTACTACTAAAAAAAAATGGAAGAAGTTAGAATCATTCCAAACAAAGATGAATTTTTATACTGCTAAGAAGGAGACGCGAGACGGGCACAAATAAGTCCCTAAGCGAAAAATGCGCAAGACGGGCAAAAATAAGACCCTAAGCGAGAAGAAGATGCGAGACG
The DNA here is from genome assembly GCA_031772115.1 of Heritiera littoralis. Lineage (NCBI taxonomy): Eukaryota > Viridiplantae > Streptophyta > Magnoliopsida > Malvales > Malvaceae > Heritiera > Heritiera littoralis. Next base: position 5,565,314 of record JAPDPK010000015.1, read on the forward strand.
GGCACAGATAAGACCCTAAGCGAGAAGAAGACGCGAGACGGGCACAAATAAGACCCTAAGCGAGAAGAAGACGCGAGATGGGCACAAATAAGTCCCTAAGCGAAAAATGCGCGAGACGGGAAAAAATAAGACCCTAAGTGAGGCAATTCAAAAGTCCCTAGGCGAAAAATGCGCGAGACGGGCAAACAAAAAGTCCCTAAGCGAAAAACGCAAGAGACGGGCAAATCAAAAGTCCCTAAGCATAAAAGGGTGCGAGACGGGAAAAAATAAGTCTTTAAATGAGGTACGTTACAATTTTATCAGATTACATTTAACGTATTATGTTGGCATTTCGGATATAAACGATATTATATTCTAACAAGTCCTTAAGCGGATAGTACGCAAGACAAGACCAATACTCCAGTAAAAGTTCTTTTTTGGACACAAAAAGTCGCAAAGAAAAACTTGGGGAGCACACAGTATGCAGGTTGCTGTGAGGTATGTTACAAATTTATCGGATGTTATGTTCTTATGATGTTATATTCTTATCAAGTCTATAAAGTCCCTAAGCACAAAAGGGTGCGAGACGGGCAAACCAAAAGCCTGAAGCGAAAAATGCGCGATGTAGGCTACGCATGTACTTGAAGCGAAAAGTGCGCGATGTAAGTCATGCATAAAGTGTAAGGGCTTGAAGCAGTAATTGGGCGACATAAGCCACATATGTAAAAGAACTTGAAGCAAAAAGTGCACGAGAAAAGTCTGATTACTACGTAAGATTAATACAAGGTAAATGTGTAGTTGCCTCTGTAGATGAGTTTAAAAATGTGTTGATCAGTTTGTAAAAGATTAAGCTCTTTCACAAAAAATTGGGGAGCACTCTAGATTAACTCCTGCCTCAGAAGGAGCATCGATACTAACAGGCACCCAAGCATGTACGTCCTGAGGTGCTATAATTATCTAAATCATCTTTGTCCAAGCCTGTGAGAACCCCGACCATCTCAGGTCAACAAAAAGGCTCTTAAGGGCTGGTAAGATCAGATAGATCTTTATAAATGCCTATTCTCAAAAAAGGTTCCAAATCCTCAGCAACTGGATCAAGCTTCAACCAATCAGGAGCATGCCAAGCACAAATCGCATCTTATGAAACCAATTAAGAACATATGCACCCTCTTGTGGCATTTCTTGACGATGCGCCACCATGGCCTTAGCCCAGACTTGGTTTTCTTCCTCTTGGCTAATAGAAGGCTTTGGTGGCTCTTCAATCTTGTAATTTCTCCTTACAGCTCTTGGTTTCGGTCAGCTAAGACCTTGTATTTGAAAAGAAGGGTGGTATATTCCACTGGAGAAGCGTTTAGCTCAGAGGAGAAAAACGTATCCCGGTAGTGTTCTGAAAAGACACTTGACAAAAGAAATGATGACATGACGTCATTTCTGTTACAAATAATAATGAAGTTCACTAGTTGAGCCCTCAAGTGAAGATGAAAAGACTCTTGTGATAATCCCAGAAAGAGGACAACAAAAGAATTTGAAAAGCCCATTCTTTATATACTCTTTCACAGGGTAAACCCTGCAAAAGAGTGGGGAGCAATTGATGTGGGTTAGGTTAAAGATTATTGGGCTTTTCTATAAATCAAGTTGAAACCATTGAGCCAAATAATAATCTACGCCCAAGAGGAAAGAGGACTCAGAATGCCCATAAATGATCCACTGGGTTATTATTTAAGCTGTGGGGCTTAAAGGTAATTACGCGTAAAATAACTCCTATAAATAGGTCACAGGTATCATTCTTAAACGCTAAGCTTTATTTGCTGGCCAAAACCCTGTCTGACTTAAGCATCGGAGTGCGCGCGCAGGGGAAAACCCCTGCGCCCCCTGATGGTTTCCTGTTTTGTAGAATTCTTGGAGACAAACTAACACGAAGATCGAGGATCGACGTCAACAATTAATCATTGTTGTTTTATGCAATAACACTAATGAAAATAATTATAAAACTGTATCTCTATTTTATAGAAAACTACAAAAAGTATACTAAATAATTAATTTTTAATAGCATATCAAATATTTTCTTATATTATAAGTTCAATAATAACCTTTTTAATTAAAAATTTAGTCCTTACAAAAAAAATTAAAAATTTAGTACTTAATTTTTAACATTAAATTTGTTCAATTTATCAAACAATATTTACTATTATTTAGTATTTGGAAAAGCTTTTTTGCTTAACACTTGAGTTTTGAGGTTATTGACACTAGAGGTGGCAAAAGTTGACCCGACCCAAAAAATCTATCCGATTAAATCGAATCCAAACTCGACCGATCCGATTTGACTAAAAAAGTCAACAACCCAAGTCCAACCCGATCCGAATCCGAATTGATCCGAAACCAAATTTATCCGAATTTACATTGATCCAAACCCGACCAGATCCAAACCGGAATTGATCCGAACCCAAATTCATCCGAATTTAGATTAACCCGAACCCGAATTGATCAAAACCTGAATTGATCCGAATCCAAATTGATTCGAATCCAAATTGATCCAAATCCAAATTTACCCAAACCTGAAAAGATTCAAACTTAAATTTAATGCTATCAATAAATATTTAAATGTTAAAAGTAAATATCAAAGTATTTTAATATAATAAAAATATAATTTTTTTCAATAATATGAGTGTTATATATATTTTTAATATAGTTAAATTTAAATATTCACTTTTATATTGCATTCATTTGAACATAATGAATAATTATTTAATGGTTAATCTATAATAGAGTACAGAAGCTATATCATCTACACTAATGTCTCCAATTATTTTATAAAAAATAAAACTAAATTAAAGAGATATATAATATTGTTTTATGATATTTAGTATGGATTATTAAATCACTTTGATTCAAAAGTTATTAATTATTGTAGATAATAAAAATAAAATGAAAAATGTAATTAATTTATGAATATTGGTAAATATATTATAAAGAAAACTATGATACAGATTATTAAATATTTTGATTATTTCAATCTGAATTGTACTATAGGTCATGTAAGAAGAAAATTTTATTTTCATGAGTTTTGTAGTTCTTAGAAATATGGTTTTAGTTGATTTATACTAGATAAATTACATCAAGATGACCAAAACTTAATCCAATAAATTTGTCAAATCGACCCGAATCTAAATCCGACCAACCCGAATTGACTAAAAATGTCAACGACCCAAACCTGACCTTATCCGAACCCGAAATGATCCAGACCCGAAATAGACCGATTTTTCCTTGACCCAAACCTAACCTTATCAGAACCCGAAATGATCCGAACCCGAAATGATCGAAACCCGAAATAGACCGATTTTTCCTTGACCCAAACCCGACCTTATCCGAACCTGAAATAATCCGAATCCGAAATAAACCGAATCCGAAATGATCCGATTTTTTCTTAACCCAAAATGATCCGATCCAAAATGATCCGATCCAAACCCGATCCGACTCGCCCATTTGCCACCTCTAATTGACACTCATTTCATTATTTATACTTTATTCTAATAATTTGGAGTACCATCCTTTATTTAATGACTTAAAAGGTTCATTCAATACGAAAAAGCACAATAAAATAAAAGATTAGCTACACCAAATAGGAATTAACTTTATGGAAGGTAAAAGGGAAAGCTAAAGCTAACTAAAATGGAAGAAGTGGTAAGAAGGAGGCCCTGAGACTTTGAAGTTTTAGGTTCGAGTCTCATCAAATGTGAGTTTGAGTTAATCTAGTTATTTACTAGTTTGTTATAGTTATTTACTAGGTTATCTAATTTGAGTAATGTGATTTTCATAGTTACCTGTTCATGGAATGTAATATCATGTAATTAAGTCTAAATCTGTTAAATGACATTAATTATCGTTTGGACATCATACGTGAAAGTTGACGTGAATGACTTGGTTGGTTGTCAAGTGTGCAATACTAACAGAAGTTAGTGTCATTTAATAAATTTGGATTTAATTGCATTATTTTGAAAAATTGAAAGTTTATTTACAGCAAAATAAAAATTTATGTACTAATTTATTGATGACTTATATTCATTTTCTATAAAAAAAAATTGAGAGTATATTTGCTATTGAACCAGCCATCTACAGTATTTTTCCAAAGAAAAGATTTGTGCAAAATACTGCAAATTTCGGTGAAGTATAATTCTTCCAAACTATGGCTAAATTGTGAAATGCCTGTATAAATGCCACAAATTAACTAGGCTTTCTATTGAATACGCCTTCACGAGTTGGATAGTATTGAAACATGACCGACAGCCGTAGCATGTGAATTTTGAAAATTCAGCATGCCACTGCGGAAAAGACGAATTGGTAATCATTGAAAAAGTCAAATTCAAAAAACAGTAACCATTCTAAAGTTTCAAATAATTTAGAACAAAGGAAGTGCATTTGTCGGTGTTTAGATTAATTTCTTGCACCTCCATAAACTGGGTTACATGTTTTTCGATTATTCTTTAAACATGTTGCGACTCAAATTAATGACAAGGTCCAATGCTAATCGAGTCAAAATTCAACAATTTTCAGTTGAGATTTACTTTTGCATATGAGTTTAGGTACAGAAAAATAAAAGAAGAGTCCAAGAGGCTTGCAATTAGGCTTTTAAACCAACTATTGACTGTCCAGTCATGTGTGTCTGTTATCATTGAAATTTTCAAACAATTGAAAATTTTAAATTTTCAATACGGTTAATAACACACTTATTTTATATATTAACTCAAATTTCTTAAAAAATATTATTTTATTAACAATCATTTTGTATTCGCTACTTTTTACTATATATTTTTAATTTTATTAATTGATGTGGGTCAGATTAAAGATTATTGAGCTTTTCTATAAATCAAGTTGAAGACCATTGAGCCAAATAATAATCTATGCCCAAAAGGAAAGAGGACTCAGAATGCCCATAAATGATCCACTGGGCTATTATTTAAGCTGTGAGGCTTAAAGGTAATTACGTGTAAAATAACTCCTATAAATAGGTCATAGTTATCATTTTTAAACGCTAAGCTCTATTTGCCGGCCAAAACCCTGTCTGACTTAAGCATCGGAGTGTGCTCAGGGGAAAACCCCTGCGCCCCCTGATGGTTTCCTGTTTTGCAGAATTCTTGGAGACAGACTAACACGAAGATCGAGGATCGACGTCAACAATTAATCATTGTTGTTTTGTGCAACAACAATTGGCGCCGTCTGTGGGAAGCAAACAAAAAAGCCATAAAAAAATGGTGAAGAGGATCTGTGGAAGACAGGGTATGTAGGCTGCAAAAGGGTGCACAGTTATGCGACAAAATAGTTTGTCGCGCAAAGTGCATGCGACAGAACAGTTTGTCGCATATCAGGTCTCACGCACAAGGTTTCATGCTCACACAAAGAGCCTGTCGCCACAAATAAAAATAAAAATAATAATAAAATATATATACACACGCAACAAAAACAGTCTGTCGCACGGAAGGTTTCAGGCAACAGACTACTATCACACGCAAGGTTTCACGCGACAGAGCAAAATCGCGCGCCCACGGCTTGCGACAGGAACTCTGTCGCAAGATAGCGAGAGGCCCACGCGACATGTATTGGTCGAGAGACTGGTTATCGGGTGCGACAGACTTTCGGCGATAGAGTACATACTACTGGGCGACAGCCTTGCTTGTCACTCGAAAGATCTCTGACGACAGAGTACAAAGAAGTAGGCAAGAGACAGCAGTTGGCGAGAGACATCACTGGGCGAGAGACTATCTCTCGCCCCGATAGACTTGGCGAGAGAAAGGCATGGGCGAGAGATTGGCTCTCACACCTGACAGCTTGGCGAGAGAGTGACTTCTTCAAATTTTTTCTAACCTTTATTGCAAAATTCTCGATGGTTCAGTGGCATTAAAAGATTGGAAATACAACAGCTAAAGCGTGGCGCCCTGACAACAAGCTTAGGCGAGAGAGAGCCCTTGGGCGAGAGGAAAGCTCTCGCTCATGACAGGCCTCAGCGAGAGATAGGCAAATTGTAAGGGTAGCAAGGTAAATGAAATGTATACTAGGTCTATTCTACAAATGAAAATTTGTGCAGGAGGTAATTTAATGGTATTAAAGTGGGTGGACAATTGCAACCTACTCCTGCTGGGGAAGATGTCAGACGATAGGTAATTCATTCATGGAAGATTCTCTGCTTCTCTTTGACACCTAATCATATATTAAATGTTTTAATAAAGGAATAAGAAAAACAAATAAAAAAATCCTTCCACTTATATTTGTCTTTGGTCAACTGAGATTTCATATCCATCTCAGAAGAATATACATATAAAATAAAGCATCGAAAAAAAAAAAGAGAACCTGAGAAAGTATATGATGAAGCAAGAAGAGTCTTTAATGAAGGGCTGAGTCTAGGATATTGTTGTTGCACAAAACAACAATAAAAATATGCTGACGTCAATGGTCGTAATCTGTCTCCACGTGTCTCCCAGAAACTTCTGTAAAATAGTAAAAAGTCAGAGACACGCAGGGGTGGTTCCTTGCGTAGACACTCCGATGCTTAAGTTAGCCTCAAGTTCTTAGGTATAGGGAAAATTAAAAGCCAGTAGTCAAAAATTAGGGAATAGAATTATACCTGGTACCTATTTATAGGCGAATATTTGAGATTAATTATCTGGGTTGTTTGCGTCCTTTTACTAAGAGTTTGTTTCCCAATAGGACACATCTTCCGTAGATCTCGGAGTTAGCACGAGCCTATCGCCGGCGAGAGACCCTGAGGTGCGACACCTTTCGGGCGGTAGGGGTCTGTCGCTATGACGAGTCATGAGAGAGCCACGTGTCGTCTACGTGACGGCAGAAGATAGTATGTGGAGTCTGTCGCCTGTGATAGATAGCCTATCGCAGGCGTAGCTTCTCTCACCATAAGCCACATGTCCCAATGACTGTTTTCCGCGTGGGACCTCTGATGATCTTTGGGCTTGGCCCAGTGTAGATAGACTTTTGCCATATCAATTGCTCCCCAGTCTCTTGTTGGATTATTCCAACCAAGAGAGTATAAATACGTGTCTTTGGGCCTTTACACACTATGAATAGTTTTATTGATTTTTGTGATTTTTCTTTGGTACTTTTTTTGTAGGTGAAAAGCTCTATTCTGCGGGAGGCGTGATCTAACGAGACGTTTGGCATTCTCTGTCGCAACTATATAAGGCCGCTGGGATCCATTGAAAAGGGATAAGAGAAACCTCTGAATCAGCAGGCTGTCGCCTGGTTTCCAACTCTCTCACCAAAATAGTCTATCACCAGAAGGAGTCTTTCGTTCATCGAAGTGTCAGTAAGTATTCTGTCGCCTAACTTGTATCCTTCCGCCACCAGCTTTTTTAGGTGTTCTGCAGATATCTTCGTCTCCCGCACGGTTTTTATGTCTTCCGCAGGTGTCTTAGTCTCCCGCGTGAATGTTAGGTCTTCCGCAGGTTTTTTGCTAATAGGTCTGTCGCAGTTTGATCTTCCGCAGGTGTTTCACCGACAGGTCTGTCGCTGTTTTGTCTGTCGCCAAAACAGGTCTGCCGTAGGTGTTTTGCCAATAGGTCTGTCACCGTTTTAGGTCTTCCGCAGGTGTTTTACCAATAAGTCTGTCGCTGTTTGGTCTGTCGCCAAAACAGGTCTGCCGTAGATGTTTTGCCAATAGGTTTGTCGCCATTTTAGGTCTTCCGCAGGTGTTTCACCAATAAGTCTGTACCCCATTATTATTATTTATTATTATTATTTTTTATTCTTTCTTTTACCATGTCTTCATAGCATCCGGGTAAATTTCTTAGAAAAGGCGGTGTTGAATGTATACTGACGAATGCGGACTTAGAGGATTTCAATACTCGTTTTCCTCTTCCTTCCGGTTACAGTTATAGACTTCCAGCCAGTGGGGAATTTTCTCCTGACCTAGTTAGAAACGGAGTAGCGGTGCATAGAGCGTCTTTACTTTTCGATTTCCGTTTTCCGTTGCCCGAGTTTGGTATAGCGTTCCTTAGATACAAAGACATAGTTCCTTGTCAACTTCATCCTCATGCATGGGCTCAGATAGTAGGATTTTCGGTGGTTTGTCATAGCTTAGGTATCGTTCCTACCGTCCCCCTCCTGAGTGCTTTTTTCAGAGTTCGCGGTCTGCAAGGACTAATAACATTTTCCCTCCAGCGGTTAACAGTTGATGAATTTCCCAATAACAAGATCTTTTCGGACCTTCCTAATAAATTGCGAAACTTTGAAAGTGAGTGGGTCGTCGTCGAGATTCCAAATGATCTGCGAATTCGCACTGTATGGAACCGTGATACTAGCGACCACTTGAGGCGCTCAGAAAGGTTTAAAGTAGAGATCCTAAAAGACCAGTTTAGTGAACCTATACGACGAATTTGTTCTACTGGGGAACGTAATTTATTTTCCCTTTTGACCCCAGAGAACATTACAGCGGCTGGTTGGGGAGTAAGCCGAGCTCTTTTCGGGACTTCGACTATCCCCTCTAGCCTTCCTGTTAGCTCGCGTGTGCCCGATGCCGGTCCTAGTCAACCGACCAGTGTTCTTACCGCCGAGACCTCTAACCCTTTAGGTCGCCTTGTGGATGAGTCTTCTCCGGATTCGAGAGACGAAACACCTAGGGTTGAGGGTACCAGTGTCCATTCGAGGAGGATCTTGAATGGGCTTAGGGCAATGTCTTTGGGAGCTCTTTTGTTGACTTCCCGGCAGATCCTAATTTGGATAACTTAGAGGATCTTGGTGATCTTATAGGTTTCCCTTTTTCTTTACTTTATACATCTATGTGTGTGGTATTTCGGGTTTTAGGTTTGTTAATTGCTTCTCATTGTATTATGCAGATATGAACTTTCGTGATGCTATGCGCAGAAGGGAAGCCAATGCTTATGCTGGAGCGGCTCCTCCTCCTCGGCAACAGCTACAGATCGGGGCCTCTGCTTCTGGACATCCTCGTGCTTCCACTCCTCCTCTTCCTACCGACGGATCTAGCCATACTGCGCAAGAGGCTGGAAGGAACAAGCGAAAGAGGCCCCTTATCCGTGATCGTAGCTCAGACGATCAAGAGAGCTCTGGGTCGCAGAGGAGCGAGTCGGCCCGACGAGAAGGCGCTTCTCGTGCTACCGAGGATCGGCCGGCCCCCCGTCAGCCTAGGCGCAAATTTAGGAAGAAATTGATCATTGAGGCCTCGATGCCCACAAGACTGATATTGCCTAAGGTAGCTAATCCCACTTTGAAGCGCTACTTAGTCGATAGTGGAGTTGTCGTAGATGGTGAGGACTTCCAGACCTATCCCAGAGTAAATGATAATGACAGCATTGAGGAGCCTGGGATAGCGTCTTGCCTGGCATGGAGCACTATTCTTCCTCGTGACGAGGCGGGGCTGTTTCCTAATCTGACGGAAGCCGAGAACAACTCTGACTATCTCGCGATGAAGGTGATAACGTCGTGCTCATATGGTAGTTATATTTTTCTTTTTCTTTTGTCGGGTTCTTTAAGTTATTTTTGTTTTCTTGTTTTTCCAGTCGGCTCAGCAATCCGCGACTGTTAATGCTCGTCATAGGGCCTTCAGGGAGAAAGCTGTCAAAGATATTGGTGAGCTTCGAGAGGCGAAGATGGTGCTTCAGAATGAAGTTGTTCAACTACGTCCCTATGTGGGTAAGGTTGAGGAACTGGAGAAGAAGAATGCGGAACTTGAGCTCAAGTTGAGGGAGGAACAGGCGAAGGTAGCCTCCCTTCAGGGATTTCAAGAAGCCTATAACAAGGCCGTGGAGGATCGGGACGCCATGAGGAGGGAGCGAGATGAGACCGCCTATGAGCTGCAGAATTTGTTGGATCGACAAAAAGAGGTCCGTGCCGAGGCTGTTCGCGAATGCCGCCTGTCTCAACACTGCTATGAAAAGAAAGAAATGCTTGCGGCGGGATTCATCAAGTATGGCTTCTACTTAGCCCGTTCTTGGTTAGAAAAGAACCGACCTAATGAGTCTTTTCCCGAACTTCTTTTCACTGAAGAGACCCAGTATTATGAAGCTCCTTCCTTGACCAAATACGAACCTGACTCATTAAGTCCAGACGGTTATATAGAGGTGGGAGCCACAGATAATCTGGACAATCTTGAGGGTCCATGGCCTCCTCGACGGCCACATAGCCGTCCCGAACCTACTGGGCTATGTGACCGATCCGGTCTTTTAGTGACGCATGATGAGCCTGAACCGATCGAGGCGGGCGACCAGCCTGAGTCCATCGAGGCATTGATAGGGTTGGACGGCGACAATTTCCAAATTTCTGACTCTGTAGATCCCGTGTCAGATAGTGCGGCTGTGATTGATCCTTTAAGTAGTGCTCCCTCTCTCGGGATGGCCTCTTCAGTTCCTCAAGAGCCTGATTCTTCGACTCTTCACGCTCCTGATCCTTCAGTTGTTGAAGATTCTGGTGCTAACGCTCCTTATCCTCCGGTTGTTGGAGACTCTGGTGCTAACGCGGCACCTTTTTAGCTGGACGACTTTGTCCTCAACCTAGATTAGGGTATTTTGTATTTCCTTTTGTTTGTTTTACTCAATGTAAAGATTCGTTCTTCAATGAAAAGTACAGTTGCTTTCGGTGGTTTTTCTTCTTTTCTTTGAATGAATATTTCGCACTTGTAACTGTTATATCACTGTTCTTTAAACTGCTATATCACAAAAAAATTTACAGAACAACATTAAGGTGTTAGTAGTAAGCGTTCTTTTACACCATGCTGCTCCCCAAGTTCTGCTTTGAGATGGTTTTATAGTCCGAGGAAGAACTTTTTCTTAAGCATTTTGTGCCCCTCGTAACAACATATTTTTGTGTCCATTGTGTCTTATCGCTTAAGGACTTATTTCTGCCGTTTCGCGTTTTTTTTTTTTTTTTTCGCTTTTTTTTTCAGGACTTATTTTCGCTTACGGTCTTATTTATGCCCATTTTGCGTATGCTTCTGCTCAGGGACTTATTTCTACCGGTTTTACGGTCTTATTTATGCCCATTTTGTGTATGCTTCTCGCTCAGGGACTTATTTCTGCCGGTTTTACGGTCTTATTTATGCCCATTTTGCGTATGCTTCTCGCTCAGGGACTTATTTCTGCCGATTTTACGGTCTTATTTATGCCCATTTTGCGTATGCTTCTCGCTCAGGGACTTATTTCTGCCGGTTTTACGGTCTTATTTATGCCCATTTTGCGTATGCTTCTCGCTCAGATTCCTGTTAATACATAGACTGTCTAACAAATTGAATTAGAGAATATAGGAAGCAAATAACTGGCTTTATTCAGGAGTCAGATGATCTTAAAACAAGAATACTTTGCGAAGTAATAAAGTAATAGATGGGAAATAAATACAAAAATTATGGAAAGTGTACAACTTTTTACTGCCAGTATGGCTTAAGGTGGTTGGCATTCCAAGTTTTTGAGATCTTCTTTCCCTGTAAGGTCTCCAAGATGCATGTGCTAGGTCCGATCATCTTCCTGATTCTGTAAGGTCCTTCCCAATTAGCTCGGAGTTTTCCGTCCTCCCTATGGGCGTTTGTAATCGCCGACTTTCTCAGTACCAGGTCTCCTTCCTGCAGTTCTCTGTTCTTAACTCGTGCGTTGTAATAGGCGGCTATTCTTTGCTGGTATGCAGCCAATCTCATTTTTGCCGTGTCTCGCTCAATCATTGATCAGGTCTAGATTCTCCTTTAGTCCCTGAGAGTTAACTTCTTCGATGTAAGGGACCAATCTAGGTGACTCGGCTCCAATTTCAACTGGAATGAGGGCTTCGTCCCATACACCAAGTTGAATGGCGTTTCCCCTGTTGATACTTTGCTTGTCGTTCTGTAGGCCCATAGGACACTAGGGAGTTCATCTACCCATGCTCCCTTCGCCTTATCTAGTCTGGTCTTCAAACCATGCAGTATAGTTCGGTTGCTCACCTCGGCTTGCCCATTAGCTTGAGGATAAGATACAGAGGAGATTCTTAACTGGATGCCTAGTCCTTCACAGAATGCTCGAAATGCGTCACAATCGAACTGTTTCCCATGGTCCGCGTTAAGCACTCGGGGGATCCCAAAACGGCAAATGATCTCCCTCCAAACCATTGCTTCCACTTTTTTTTCAGAAATTGTAGCCAAAGGTTCCGCCTCTATCCACTTGGTGAAGTAGTCTGTGGCTACGAGCAAATATTTCCTCTGTCCTGTGCCCAAGGGAAAAGGTCCCAGGATGTCTAACCCCCATTGTGCGAATGGCGTCGGTTGAAGAGTACTTTGGAGGGTCGAGACAGGTGCAGTGACTATAGGGGCGAATTTTTGGCATTTTTCGCACTTACGTACTTTGTCACGGCGTCCTTTTTCAGGGTAGGCCAATAAAACCCCGCACGCAATATTTTCGTGGCCAAGGCTCGGGCCCCTAGGTGTTCACCGCATATCCCCTCATGAACTTCAGCCAGGGTATACTCAGCCTGTTGAGGTCCTAGACACTTTAGCAAAGGCATAGTAAATCCACGTTTGTAAAGTTCTCCATTTACCACAGTAAATCTTGCACTTTGCAATTTCAGCCTTCGGCTTTCATCTTTGTCAGTTGGGAGTGTGCCCCCCAATATGTAGTCTTTGATAGGGCCTCTCCAATCACCTCCGACCTCGACGTCGCAGACATCCTCTTCTTCGATACTTGGCCTAGCGAGTGATTCCGCTTTGACCATACCGCCTTTTAGTCCTCTTGAGGAAGCCAACTTTGAGAGGGCATCCGCATGACTGTTCTCGGATCGGTTTATCTGGGTCAGTTGAAAGTTCTGAAATGATTGTGCCAATAATCGCACTTTCTGCAGATAGGGGACCAAAGTTGGTTCTCGTGCCTCATACTCTCCCGAGAACTGGTTGACCACTAATTGTGAATCGCTATGGGCCATCAGATTGCTAGCTTCTAGTTTCTCCGCCAATTTCATCCCAGCTATTAAGGCTTCATATTCAGCTATATTGTTCGAGCTTGGGAAATTGAAACGTAGGGAATACTCATAGGTTTCCCCTTCGGGTGAAGTTAGCACAATTCCAGCTCCACTACCGTCCATGTTGCGAGCTCCGTCAACGAATAACTTCCACCAAACTAATTCTGTATCTGCTTGAGTTTCCCGACCAGTGCATTCTACAATAAAGTCGGCTAGCGCCTGCCCTTTTATTGCTTGACGAGGTTGGAAGTGTATATCATATTCACTTAGTTCAATGGCCCATTTCGTTAAGCGTCCAGAATGTTCTGGTTTCTGTAGTATTTGCCTTAAGGGCTGATCTGTCAGGACATTCACTGAGTGAGCTTGGAAGTAAGGTCGTAACTTCCGAGTCGCCATCACCAAGGATAGAACTACTCTTTCGACTAAGGGGTATCTTGCTTCGGCATCTAGCAGGACTTTGCTCACATAATAGATTGGACAGTCCTTGTCTCCTTCTTTTCTCAGTAAGACTGCACTTACGGCCTTCTCTCCTATGCCGAGATACATGAGGAGATGATCTCCGTGTTGTGGCCGAGACAATAGCGGCAACTCTTTCAAGTAATCCTTCAACTGCTCAAAAGCACTATTGCACTCTTCTGTCCATTTGAAGTCTTTTCCGGCCCTTATCGCTTTGAAGAATGGCAAGCTTCTTTCAGCTGATTTAGACAAGAAGCGGTTCAAAGCAGCTATCCTCCCTGTCAACCTTTGAACCTCTTTAACAGTACTGGGTGGTCTCATATCCAGGATGGCTTGGACCTTCTCGGGATTAGCTTCTATCCCCCGATTAGTGATCATGAATCCCAGGAATTTTTCGGATCTCACCCCAAATGAGCATTTATTGGGGTTCAATTTCATTTCGTACTGCCGCAACACATTAAACACCTTCGTCATTTTCTCGGCGTGAGACTCTTCCCTTCGGCTTTTTATAATCATGTCATCAACATAAGCCTCCATGGTGTTGCCCAAAAGGTCTTTGAATACCTTGTTCACCATGCACTGGTAGGTTGCCCCTGCGTTTTTCAGACCGAACGACATTACCAGATAGCAATATGTTCCACTATCGGTAATGAATGAGGTTTTCTCCTTATCTTCTGGATGCATCATGATCTGGTGGTATCCCGAAAAGGCATCTAAGAAGCTAAGCATTTCATAACCACAAGTTTCATCTACCATCTTGTCGATTCGAGGTAGTGGATACGAATCCTTGGGACAGGCCTTGTTCAAATCTGTGAAGTCTACGCACATCCTACATTTTCCATTGGCTTTCCTCACCATCACAACATTAGCTAACTATTCTGGATAATTCACTTCTCTGATAAATCCTGCCTGTAATAACTTTGAGATTTCTTCGTTTATAATCCGCTTCCTTTTCGAGCAAAATTTCTCTTTTTTTGCTTGATCGGTTTTGCTCCTGAGACTATGTTTAACCGGTGACAAGCAATATTGGGATCAATCCCGGGCATATCTGCGGGGGTCCATGTGAAAACATCAGCGTTTTCCTTCAGGCATCGAATTATTTCTTCTTTTGCTTTTTCAGACAGATGGCTCCCCACATACACCACCTTCGTTTCATCTTCTCTATTTACTTGAACTGGTTCCATCTCTTCATCAGGTTTTGGCTTAGATGGTTCTTCAATTGTAAGGGTTTCCTTCCTTTGAATCCCCTTACATGTGATGGACGCGATATTACACGTCCTAGCCTTCCTTTGATCTCCTCTCACTTGTCCGACACCACGGGGGGTTTGGAATTTCATTAACAGATAACAGGGGTGTACTACTGCTCTCATATCATTCAACAATGGCCGCCCGAAGATCATGTTATACGCAACCGACGTTGCCTTCACCACCGTAAATAACACTTGTCGAGTGACACACTTCGGGCTTTCCCCCAATGTCACGGGTAGCTGAACTGCACCTTCGACCTTCACTTTTTCCTCTGAGAAGCCATACAATGGTGTGGGTACTGGCTTCAGCCTATCATTCGAGATGTTCATTTTCTCAAAGCAACTCCAGTATATCAAATTCACCGAACTTCCATTATCAACCAGGATGCGACTCACTGGATGCTTTGCTATCACTGCCGAAATCACCATTGGATCATCGTGGGGGATCATTACATCTCCTCTATCGGCTGGCGTAAAAGAGATGGGCTCTTCATCATGCTTTTCTTCCATTACCGAGTTAACTTGATAAGCTTGTCGGGCGTAAGACTTTCGAGACGAGGAAGATGAATAGGCCAACGATTCACCCCCGGATATCACATTAATAGCAGGACCTGTGGGTTCATTATCTTCTTCTTCTCTATCCCTTCTATCTGTTCTCCTGTCATTTTCTCTCCTGTTACCATCATTTCGCCTTGCAGTTCCCCTATTTTCACCTCTTTTGTCTCTAGAGTTGTCTCTAAAGTAATTTCCTCTGCCTCGTGCAAGATAAGTGTCCCTGTTGCTTTTCCACACAAACCGATTTATCTTTCCATCACGTGTTAGCTTCTCTAGCTGATTCATTAAATCCCTACATTTTTCTGTCGGATGCCCATGTGTTGAATGGTAGTTACAGTAAGAGTCTGTGTCACGACCCATAACCCCGGATGTTTTCTTTGGGAACCGTATAAGACCTGATCCCTCAATAGCAGCTAACACGGAAGCTCGAGACTCAGTAAGGGGGGTATAAGCGGTATATTTCATTGTAGAGGTTTTGTCAACCCTCTTCGACTGACTAGAGGATGCTTCGGGGACTTCTCTTCCTCGTTTCCTTCCTTCCTTAGATTCTCCATTACCCACCATTTTCATTACTTCTTCTTGGGTGACGTATTTGTTGGCCCGGGAAAGTAGGTCTGAAATCGTAATGGGCTGGTCTAGCAACAGGGATTCTTGCAGTTTTTCAGACCTTGTCCCTTGTAACATGGCTGCCACAGCTATACCAACTTGTAAGTCCCGCACTTCTAGAGTAGCATCTTTGAATCGATCGACGTAACTCTTCAATGACTCCTTAACTCCTTGCTTGAGAGTAAGTAAATAAGTTGGTTCTTTCCTTCTCTGACTATTCACTGCGAACGCCTTAAGAAACTCATTTCGGAGTTGGTCAAAAGAGACAATAGACCCCCAGTCAGGTTATTAAACCACTTCATTGCATGTCCGGTCAGAGTCAGAGAAAAGGCCCTACACATTATTTCGTCTTCCCATCCATGTAGTAACATCAATGTTTCATAATTCTGCATATGATCATAGGGGTCTGTCTTTCCCGTGTATGTAGTCATTTGTGGCATCTTGAATTTTAGCGGTAAAGGTTTCTGCAAGATGGTTGTGCAAAATGGTACTCTTCTCCTCTGGCTCTCTTTCGCAGACACCAATTTTTTCTCTTCGAGCACTTGTTCTATCATTTTCTTCATATCAAGTGAGGGAGTGATTTGACTCCTGGCGTGAGATGAGTCGGGCAGGTCTCCGGCAACTATTTCCTTTCCTTTTCCTTGAGGTGCATTAGTTCGCGCCATTTGTGTACACCAAGTGGGATCGAACTCTGATCCGGCTCCCCAAATGCTTAGGTCATCGCCACCGTTCCTTCCAGCACCTCCAATACCAGCAGTATTTGTCAAATCATGGTGGTGGGCGGAAGACCCTGCCGCTCAGTCGAAACCCTGTCGCCATGATGCCTGCCGCCCGACACCAAACACCTGTCGCCTGACATCCGGCACCTGCCGCATGAAATCTGGCACCTGTCGCCTGACCCCTTCCGCAGGTTCCAAATTTACGACCTCATCAGCTTTCCGCTGGGCCCCTACGACAGGCACTCCGCTCCCCAGTCCTGCCGCCTCCTAGTGCATGTCATTCTCTTCTACGAGAAGGTCCTCCTGTCGCAGAGAGGGATTCGCAGCTGCCGCATCCTCCTGTCGTCCGTCAGCATGGGGCGGGGCCCTTCGACTTGTTTCTCCCACCAAATTCTGTACGACCGGTGGCAGACCCAATGCCGTGAGGACCCCTTTGAATAGGTCTACCATGGCTTTCAACGCATGAGTTGTTTCTTCACTCTGCCGCCTTAGGGCCTCGAATTCGGCTACAGGTACAGTCATTCTCTCATCTTCTCTGTTCACCTGATTTCTATGGCGTATTGGCTATTCAGGGGAACTCACGGAATTCTCATCACTGCCTGTTCTCACGTTAGTAGATCTAGTTCTCACCATCTTAAAAAGTTTGATTGGCTTTTATACGTTTCCCACAGACGACGCCAATTGTTGTTGCACAAAACAACAATAAAGATATGCTGACGTCAATGGTCGTAATCTGTCTCCATGTGTCTCCCAGAAGCTTCTGTAAAATAGTAAAAAGTCAGAGAGACGCAGGGGTGGTTCTCTGCGTAGACATTCCGATGCTTAAGTCAGCCTCAAGTTCTTAGGTATAGGGAAACGTAAAAGCCAGTAGTTAAAAATTAGGGAATAGAATTATACCTGGTACCTATTTATATGCGAATATTTGAGATTAATTATCTGGGTTGTTTGCGTCCTTTTACTAAGAATTTGTTTCCCAATAGGACACATCTTCCGTAGATCTCGGAGTTAGCACGAGCCTGTCGCCGGCGAGAGACCCTGAGGTGCGACACCTTTCGGGCGGCAGGAGTCTGTCGCTATGACGAGTTGTGAGAGAGCCACGTGTCATCTACGTGACGGCAGGAGATAGTATGTGGAGTCTGTCGCCTGCGACAGATAGCCTGTCGCAGGCGTAGCTTCTCTCACCATAAGCCACGTGTCCCAATGACCGTTTGGCGCGTGGGACCTCCGATGATCTTTGGGCTTGGCCCAGTGTAGATAGACTTTTGCCATATCAGATATAAATATTCTACTATGAGCTTAAACAAATACATCATGAGTAGGTGGGAATGGGTGCCAACTGGTAGTGACCACTCTCAGTATCCAGAGGACAAACAGTTTATAAAGAAAAATAATAAGCACAGGACTAAGTTCGTGACTTTGAATATGATGAAGCGCTATCAGATCCGGGAGATGTTTCAGAGACCATCGAAAATACATGCTTGGGCCAGTGTAAAGTATGAATTGGCGAAACAGAGAACGATCTACGGTACAAAACTCACGAGTTCAGTGGTGACAAATTTTTGTATGTAGAGGTGTGGGGGATTCTGTACATAACGGAGATGATGTCTTGAGTGGTCAAAGCAATGAAGAATATAAATGCAAGAGCACAGGACGACAAGTGCAATATATTTTCTATTGGAGTCTTCTTAAGAGGAGAACATTGCCTGGAAAAAGAAACAGGTTTAGGAGCACAATACCTAACAAGGTCAGTCGCCACATTAGTACATTCCCGTGTGGAAAGCCAAGCACCATTAAGAATAGTAGAGGCTGTAAAAGCTGCAGTAAATAGGAGTAAAAAGATAAGCCACAATGGACCCGACTACGTGAGTAGAAGTAACCTGATGATGAAGAAACCAAAACAATAACAAGAGGCACTGCTCGCATGAAGCCAATATGCACCCTATCGAGTGGACACTCTCTTTCATCTCCATCTTCAGACAGTTTCTGAATTTCAAATTTCAATGGCCAATGTTGACACCTAATTTTGTCCATTTTTGTTATTATTACTATTATTATTATTTATTTATATTTATTTTTATTATTATCATTATTATTTTCTTTTATTATTATTATTATTATTATTATTATTATTATTATTATTATTTTCCTTTTATTTTTATTACTTTTATTATTATTATTTATATTATTATTATTATTATTTATTTTATTTTATTTTTATTTTTTTGGTCTAATCAGTCCATCAACCCTGTCACCCATCCCATCCCCGCCGGTTAGCTCCTATCTACCCATCCCATCTATGCCCAGTTGACTTCCTCTAAAAGCCATACTCATCTTCACCACCCAGAGGATCCCCGAACAAAAAACCCTCTAGCCCTAGCCACCGTGACCCTCACCACCTCTGCCTCTGTCCAATACCCCAAAATCAGAAACATCATCCTCACACCCGAGACCTCCAAAAACCAAAACCGACAACTCAACCCACAGCCCTCAACCGAGCGATCACTCGAGACCACCATCGCCATCACAAAAACCTCAAACACAGAAACCACAAAACCCCCCAAACACACACTCAGCCACCATCCATCACAACCCAAAACCCTAGATCTCGAAACCGAACCCCCCAAAAACCCTAGATCTCAAACCTGCAAGAAAACACAAAAAAAAAAAAACAACAAACAACAACCACAGATTTCCCAAACCATCAAACAACAAAAAAAAAACAGAAAATCCAAAAAAAAAAGGGGAGGAAATCTTTTCGGTGAAGCTCAGATCCGTGGGGTTAGAGGGCTTTTTAGGTGAAATAGAGGCTAGATTCGGGCTTAGGAGGTTGGGATCTTTCGAAAAGTCGAAAGCTTTTCGCATTTGGCCGACGACGAACGGCGGCCGGCGGTGGCTAGCGACGGCCGGAGGCGACCCCAGCGGCGGCCGGGAATCGCCCCCGGCAGAGAGCCTCAGAGGCTCTGGAATTTTTTTTGGGTGAAAGAGAAAAAATGAGCTAAAAAAAAAAGGAGTTGGTTTATATAGCAAAAAATTTGGCTGACCCGCGCGCGACCCGGATCCGACCCGGGATCCGCGCGCCTGACCCGGCTCCACCTTCTTCCCGCGACCCGCGTGTCACGCCCGACCCGACTTCACGACCCGCGCGTCCGACCCGGAAGCATCCCAGCTACCCGCGTGCCCAGCGCTCCGACTTGACCCGTGCCGCGTCCGACCCGGTCCAACCTGCTTGGCCCAGCAGAATCCGGCCCAATCCAGCTTGTATTTGGGCTTCATTTTGGGCTGCCTTTTGGGTTGTTTGAAGGGCTCTTTTTGGGGTTTTGAAACCCAAATCCTCTTGGTATATTTGCTCTAACTTTAGCCTTTTTTTAATGTTTAATTATTATTATTATTATTATTATTATTATTATTATTATTATTATTATTATTATTATTATTTGTGTTTCATTATTGTGATTATTATTATTATTATTATTATTATTATTATTATTATTATTATTATTATTATTATTTGTGTTTTATTATGGTGATTATTATTATTATTATTATTATTATTATTATTATTATTATTATTATTATTATTATTATTATTATTATTATTATTAGTGCATGGCGTAAAACAAAAGTTTTGGAAAAAAATTTTTTTATTCATATTTTCCTTAATTATTATTATTGATTAGGAAATGTTTTTTTTAAAAAAAATAAATAATAATGAAATTTAAATTTGAATAAATGATAAAATTTAAATAAACAATCTCCCGATGATGGGATGTCATGAAACTCACAAGTAGTGATTTCTTGACTGATCCCTAGGTGAGAAGAGTCGTGCTAAACGTTACCAGAGTATTGGGATGTTTAGTATGATTTTTCAATAATTTAAATTTTTATTAAAAAACATAAATAAATAAATAAGTTTTTAAAAGAAAATAAAAAGATTAATAAAAAATTTAATTTGTTTTATTAAAAACAAAAATAGATAAGTTTTTAAAAGAAAATAAAAAAAAGAAATCAATAATAAAATTTAAATTTAAATGAAATTCTTCCGATGATGGGATGTCATGAAACTCATAAGTAGTGATTTCTTGACTCATCCCTAGGTGAGAGAAGTTCACTAAGTGTTACCAGAGTATTGGGATACTTAGTGTAATTTTTCAATAATAAGAACTTTTATTTAAAATAAATAAAGAAATATTTATATAAAAAATCAAAAAATTCATTTGCATCATTTATTATCTGTTTGCATCATATGCATTCATAATAATTTTTGAAACGAGTGTGAATCTTCTGATGATGAGATTCTATAGAACTCACAAGTAGTGATTCTTAAGAAATCTCTAGGTGAGGAAATTATCCGAAATGCTACCAGAGTATTGGGGTACTTCGGAATAATTTTCAATACAAAAGATTTTCATTTATTTCAAATAAAAAAATAAAATTTAAATGTTTCAAAATTTACAAATAAAAATGATTTTGAATAAAATTGATTGCAATAAAAATAGGAATTGTTTTTAAATATTAAATTAAGATCATTTTATTAAAACTAAAGGATAACACATGATTATTATGGTACCGTTTTTTAACGGGCGTCGTGGGGGTGCTAATCCTTCCCCACGCGTAATCGTACCCCCGAACCCGATTTTTGTTTTCGCAGACCAAAAATTTGTCTTTTTAATAAAACTTAATTAATTTTAAGATTTTGTTGAGAAGATAAAGGTTTTCAGGTGGCCAATCACACCTAGTCAAAAAAGATTGGTGGCGACTCCATTTTTGTTTTTAAACGCCTTTTTCGAAAATCGTCGAGCGCGAAGCCGTTACGACAGCTTGGCGACTCCACTGGGGACGCTTTTTGAGGGTCAAGCCATTTATTAATCATGTGTTATCCTAAGTCTTAATTTAAAGGTCTTAATTAATATTGAAATTTAATTTCTTTAATTTTAAATAATTTGTTGCATTTGTGTGAATAAGTTATTATGTTTATTTTATAGCATTCTTTAGTTGTATATATTATTGCTAATAAATTGTTGGGGTAGAATAAGGGTTATGGTTTGATAAATGTTCCCTCATACACACACTTGCACTTGCATTTGCATAACATGAGCTTTATACCCGGGTTCAGTCCTTCTTAGGAGGGAGTAGAGTACCTTTGCTCTCGTGAGGTAATCACCTCCGCAATGGCAATCGAAATACTCCCACTCAAATTAAGTCTTACTAGTCTAGTGTGGACGACAGTGAGGTATAATTTGGGAACCTTTAGATTTGAAAACCCAGCTCAGCATATAGAAAAACCTAAGAGGCCAGCCTTAGGTAGAGTCATGCTCAATTTTTGTAGAAATTATCCCGATATTAGGACACAAGAGGGAACATTATTTGATCCCGTTTCTCGTATCAATAATAAAGGTACTGTGAATTTTGGTTTGAATTGTCCATAATTTAAGTTTTTGAAATCTTCTTGTTTTTCAAAAAAGGTTTTTAAAAAAATAATAATAATAAAATTATGGAAAGAGATTTTGCAAAATAAAAAGAAAATTTTAAGTTTTTATAATAAAGTGTGAGAAATACAAAAAAAAAAAGAGAAGAGGGATTTCTTTCAAAAATTTGGACATAAAAATGGGAATAAATAGAAAAATGCGCTTTATAGAGCAATAATAAAAAAAGGGGAGTTGACATTTTTCTAAATAAAGGTAAAATAGAGTCAACAAAATCTTTTCTTGAATTTTTTTCTCTTTCTTTCTGAATAATTCAAAGAATAAGTTAACATGCACAAAAAAAAAATCTTTTTGAGGTTGTATAGGAATTTTGGATGAGAGTTTAAAAATGTTAAAAGTTTGAAAAAGGTTATAAAAAATGTTTTTCTTTTCTTGATTATCTCATTTTAAAAAAAATTTTCGAACAAAAAGTTGTCAACAAAAAATTATTCTTGAATTTGTTTGGAAAAGAATTCAAAAAAAAAAATAGTTTGATTTGGAATAAAAATGAAATAAAGTTAATTTTTGAAAAAAAGAATCGATAAGGGATGTGAAATTTAGGAAAAATAGAAAATAAAAAAAAAATTTAGTGATAAAAGAAAAAGTTTGATTTGGAATAAAAGTGAAATAAAATCAATTTTTGAAAAAGGAATAGAATAGGGAATGTGAATTTTATTTAAAAAAAATAGAAAAAAAAAATTTTGGTGATCAGAGAAAAATGATTTTTAAAAAAATGAAGAAATAATAAGATTAGTGTCTAGGTATTGTGAATACAAATATTCGTTTTTCCCACACATGTTAAGGACATATATCATTTTAATTCATTTTATCATCATTGTGTATACATATATTGATAATTATGTCATGTGCATTTTAGAATCATGAAGGTTAGGTGAAATAAAATAGAATTTGATCTTCATTGTAATTGCATTTTGTTTGAACATGTCTTTCAACAATGTCTCGTTATTGTGTCATGGCTTGAACATTTTACATAGCATTTCATGGTTAATAATGTTTCTTCTCACCAAAAATTAAAAACAAAAAAACAAAAAGAAGAGAGAGTTTTTGAAACAATTTTGATAGGGTTTAAGATTACTCTTCAACTTCTCTTACTGGTTTCGGACTTAACCTCTTAAGTTAATAAGTGAATATGATAAGTAAGGGGCAAATTTCAGTTCGAAATTCGGTATGCATTTTGCATTGTTGCATCACATTTCGTAGATAAGTCTTTGAGAAACTAGACTAAGTCTTTTACAATTTTGAATTTGTTTATTCTTTCAATTTTCTTTTTATCAAATTTGTGCACAGATGTTATTGATTGATTATTTTCATTGAAATTATTCCTCCCTAAGATTTGGTTAAAGTGAAGACCTAAACATCTAACATGTAAAATCAGGAAACTTAGAGAAAAGTAAAAAAAAAAAAGTAAAAGTAAAAAAAAAAAGGGGGGGGGGGAAGTAAAAATTGTTCCATACATATGCAAATAACATGATTTTCATAAAATTCCCATCATACACTTGTTATACTTCAGTAAATATGTTAATACTCTTCATTTTTCGAGAAAGAAAAGAAGAAAAAATTGTTTGTTCCAAAAAAATCTTGAAAGAAATAAGATAAGGTTTTTCTAATTAGAAAATTGTGGTAATAAGGTTCAAGGCCTCTCGACCATCAAAGGTTACAAAGTAGTCTGGGGCTCTCACTCGAGTATAGACCATGGAAGAAGGACAAGCTAGTCGAATGGAGAAAATAGAAAAGGCGCAAGAAGAGATGAAGGGGCAATTGGCTGCAATGATGGAGATGATGACCAAGATGAGTAAGGGAAAGGAGCCAGTACAGGAAGCAACTACCCAAGAAAGGCGGGCACAAGATGGTGGATGTCCATATCCACATAGTCCCATTCCACCCCAAGTCTATACTTCACAGCATACGCCATTTTCAGGGTATGACAATCCAAACCCCAGCAGGAACCCATCAGACCCGATCTCTGTCCATGATTCAGGGGATCCTAAAGAACAAGAGAAATTGAAGATGGGTGTACCAATAATGAAGGAGAGCTTAAAGCCTCAGACGAAGTTAGATCTCCTTGAAGAGAGGTTACGAGCTATTGAAGGGATGAATTTATATGGCTCTTTGGATGCACGTGATCTCTGTTTGGTACCGGGTGTAGTTATCCCACCAAAGTTCAAGGTTCCAGAATTTGAAAAGTATGATGGGACTAAATGCCCGATAACTCATATCAAGATATACTGTCAGAAAATGGCTGCCTATGCTCAAAATGATGAATTATTGGTGCATATTTTTCAAGATAGTCTTACTGGATCAGCTGCCAGGTTGTACACCCAACTAGATCGAGCCCATATCCGCTCATGGAAAGAATTGGCTCGAGCATTCATTGCTCAATACAAGCACATTGAAGATTTGGCACCAGACCGCCTGTCCTTACAAGGCATGAAGAAGAAGCATGAGGAGAGCTTTAAAGAATATGCTCGAAGGTGGAGGGATGTAGCTGCCCAAGTTCAACCCCCCCTCACAGAGAAGGAAACCGCCATCCTGTTTGTCAATACGCTCCCTGTACCATTTTATGAAATGATGGTCGGTAATGCCACCAAGAATTTTGCAGATATGGTAATTTCTGGTGAAATAATAGAGAATGCAATCAAGAGTGGCAAGCTTGTAGGAGATGATGCCATGAATGTAAGAAAAGGTGATACATCGGGGAATGAAGAAGATGTTTATGCTATGAATTATGAGGGGCAACATGTGGGAGACTTTGCTCCATATCATCCTTATCCCATGTACCAAACCCACTACCCCATCACAAATAATACCTCTCCAGGCTTAAATACCCATCAGCCAATCCCGCAGTCTAGTTGGCAAATGGGTCTCCAAACACCTATACCTACCCAAAATAACCAAAGAGGATCCCGAAACAAACGAAGAAGGACCGACATTGATCCAGTCCCTTGGTCCTACACTGAAATATTCCAATACCTTGTTGAGAATCAGCTTGTTACCCCAATCCCACTAAAGCCTTTAGAGCCTCCATATCCAGAATGGTACGACCCTAATGCTCGATGTGACTATCATAATGGGAACTTGGGTCACTCAATAGAAAACTGCCCTGCTTTTAAGCGTAAGGTGCAAAGTTTGATCAGAAAAGGCTTATTGAATCTCGAGATAAAGGCATGAGTGTCAACCTATCATCCAACCATGCCAGGGGATAACTACAAAAAGGGTCTTTTTGGTGGGTCATTCATGATGATGTGAAATTGTTTTTTGGTTAAAGTTATGGCCCAACTTTAATGGCTTTTTATGTATAAACTTTCATTTATCTTTTATCATCTTAATGAAGTAGCATATGCATTTTCATCACATTTCTCTTTCTTCCTCGATTCAAATTTGGCTTTGTCTTCTTTATATACCTCACCATGTTTCCTCCATTTTTTAAATCTTTAAACGATAAATATGATATCGATGTTGATAATAATTTGGGATTAGAACTCTACCAAAGCTTTATTCGTGTTGATGATCTTGTCCAAAATCTTAGCATGAATATTGCAGTGAAAATATGATTTGTACATAGAGAAGGTGGGAGCTGACAGGCAATTTTGTAACAGATTGTTCCACAAGTTAGTATTTGCTCAGTAAATGATTCTTTGATAAAAGTTTTCACATTTGAAAGGAAAAATGGCCATCTTTCACCTACATTTCACTGTAAGAAAATCATCCATTGCTAACCCCTTTGAGCCTATTATGTTTGCTTTGTTTTTTAAGAAACCTACCAAGGATCACCCTCCACATCGGGGGGTAAAATAAAAAAAAAGAGAAGGGGAAGAGAGAAGGAAGAAAAAGAAAGAAGTTTGTTCACTTGAAATCTATGAAAGAATTTAAGGGGCAAATAAAAGAAAACCCCTTTGCATTTTAAAGTTATTTGTGAAAAAAGAGAGAAAAATAAGAAGTGGAATTAGAATGAAAAAGAACGGATGAAGAATGGGGCAAAGTACCTAAATGAGTCATGAATTGAAAAATGATCCTCTGGTTTACAACCTTTTAAAACACAAAGTTTGGGCCTACTATATCCTTTCTTTCATAACCCCTTACCTTGGCCTACATTACGTACCTTAAAAGTCCATTTTGATCAAGTGTGAAAATTTGAGTCGAAGAACCATACATTGGGCCAAGAAATTGCGTGAAGATTGTGATTCTTTAATAGTGGACCGTAATGAGGATGTTGAGAATGAATAAAAAATGATAAAAAAAAAGGGGGGTGAAAAAAATGACCAAAAAAAAAAGAGGAGAAAAGAAGAAAATGATGATAAAAAAAAAGAGAAAAAGAAAAATAATGACTCAAATCGAAAACCCGAAAAGGGCGGTTCGAGTCAAATAAGGATGGAGGATCAAGTTGGCAAGTAGAGGAGATCTCTGCCTTAAATTTTCATGGTGGAAACATTTTGTCAAATAGGGGTTAATCTCAATACAATTAACTCAAAAGATTAAGGACATCAAGGAAGTAGATTTGTTAGAGAAAGAATCCCAAATTTTCTATCAAGATTGATTGAATATTTGTTGTTTAAAAATTGTTGCCTTTTCTCTCCTTCAAGTTGCCTTGCTCTTTGACAAAATTATTCCTATTCCCTTTATCATAAATACCCCTCCTTTAATTTTTATCCCATTTCATACCAATAAAAATCAAGAAAATGTGATGACATTGCATTTGTTATGAAACTGAAGTGATGAAAAATAAATGAATAGTACTATTCATGAAAATTCATGCATTACCAATTTTGGGAAGATATGGGGCAAATGAGAATTGAGATGATAATGAAGTATATCAATGCTTGAAGCCTCTAATTGGAATATACTAGAGTTGATTAGGTAGTGAAGAATGAAGGAAAAACAGTGGAGATTGTGGAATCAGTTTTAAGAAGGAAAGGTAAGATGATGGAAGGGATGGTCTTGTGAACCTTGTTACCATCATTTTTGCATGATTTTTTAACAACCTTTGCATTGCATTCATCACATGCACCTAGGAAAGAAATGAAAAGATTTTAACCTTGAGTAGGAAATTTTCAATTTTAAGTTGAGTGGAATTTTGGGAAACATGATTTTCAAGAATTTTAAAGCAAAAATTTGGATTTTAAGATGATGAACTTTGAATTCTATAAGAAATTAAGATGAAATAAAATTTTTTAGAAAAAGAGAAAATGTTGAAATGTGAGAAAAGACAAATTTTCGGATGTGAATTCCCGAAACCAACAATCGGACGAGAAATTCCCGATATAAATTCTCCAGATGAGAATTCCTAGATGTTCGGATGTGAATTCCCGAAACCAACAATCGGACGAGAAATTCCCGATATAAATTCTCCAGATGAGAATTCCTAGATGTTCGGATGTGAATTCCCGAAACCAACAATCGGACGAGAAATTCCCGATATAAATTCTCCAGATGAGAATTCCTAGATGTTCGGATGTGCCCGAAACCAACAATCGGACGAGAAATTCCCGATATAAATTATCCAGATGAGAATTCCTGGATGTTTGGGTGTGAATCCCCAAGTCAAATTTTTCGGATGTGAATTCCCGAAACCAACAATCGGACGAGAAATTCCCGATACAAATTCTCCAGATGAGAATTCCTAGATGTTCGGATGTGAATTCCCGAAACCAACAATCGGACGAGAAATTCCCGATACAAATTATCCAGATGAGAATTCCTGAACGTTTGGGTGTGAATCCCCCAGTCAGACTTTCGGATGCGAATTCCCGAAATGATATTTTAGATTCTCGGATGTGAATTCCCGAAATAGAAATTTTCTAAACGAGAACCCTTAAATTATTGGAAGTGAATTTAAGTCTAAGTTAAAAAAAAAAAAGAGAGAAAGAAAAAGAAAAATGAAAAAAAAAAGAGAAGAAAAAAGAAATAGAAGTCCTGAAAGTTTAAATTTGAATTGAAGCTCTTCAAACAAAGTTCTAGATAGGATTAAACACATCAATGATAGAACGAGATAAATGGGATGTTCGGACGAGAAATTCCCGATATAAACTATCTAGATGAGAATTCCTAGATGTTCGGATGTGAATTCCCGAACAAATTTTTCAGATGTGAATACCTGAATTTTCGGATGTGAATTCCCGAAACAAACACTCGGATGTGAATTCCTGAGAGAAAATTTCTAGATGTGAATTCCTAGATCTTTGAATGTGAAATCTTTCATTTTTAAAGTTTCATTACCTCTGCTGCAAGAGGAGCACTTTTCAGAAAAAGGAATTTAAGACCTCCGGGCACCATTTCTAAGTCCTCCGGGCAAATTTTTAAAGTTTCATTGCCTCTGCTGTAAGAGGAGCACATTTTCAGAAAGGAATTTAAAGTTTCATTGCCTCTGCTGCAAGAGGAGCTTTCCCGAAACAAAAAAAAAAGAAGAAAGAGAAAAAAGAAAAGAAATCTAAAGTTTCACTGCCTCTGCTGCAAGAGGAGCTTCTTGAAAAAAAAAATTTAAAGTTTCTTCGCCTCTGCTGCAAGAGGAGCACATTTTTAGAGAAAGAATTTAAAGTTTCCTTGCCTCTGCTGCAAGAGGAGCTTTCTCGAAAAAAAAATAAATAAAAAGAATTTAAAGTTTCATTGCCTCTGCTGCAAGAGGAGCACATTTCTAGGAAAAGAATTTAAAGTTTCATTGCCTCTGCTGCAAGAGGAGCTTTCTCGAAAAGAAAAAAAAAACGAAAAAACAAAAAAACAAAATAAAAAGAATTTTAAAGTCTGATTGCCTCTGCTGTAAGAGGAGCACATTTCAAAAGAAAAAAATTTTAAAGTTTCATCGCCTCTGCTGCAAGAGGAGCCCATTTCTAGGAAAAAACTTTAAAGTTTCATTGCCTCTGCTGCAAGAGGAGCTTTCTCGAAAAAAAAACAACAAAACAAAAGGAAATTTAAAGTTTCATTGCCTCTGCTGCAAGAAGAGCACATTGCTAGGAAAAGAATTTAAAGTTTCATTGCCTCTGCTGCAAGAGGAGCTTTCTCGAAAAAAAAAAAAGAAGAAGAAAAAAGAAAAAAAATAAAAACAAAAAAAAAAGAAAATTAGAGTTTCATCGCCTCTGCTGCAAGAGAGGGCATACGAAAAAAAAAAGAGAAAAAAAAAGAGAAAAGAAAGAACAAAGAAGAAAGAAAGAAAAAAAGAGAGGGAAAAGCATAGAAATGAGTCATAAGCCGGACAAAATTACTGTCAATTGTCTTTGCTCTATTCCTGATCCTCAGCAATGAGCAAAGAGGGGCAGCTGTTGACACCTATTTTTGTCCATTTTTGTTATTATTACTATTATTATTATTATTTATTTATATTTATTTTTATTATTATCATTATTATTTTCTTTTATTATTATTATTATTATTATTATTATTATTTTCCTTTTATTTTTATTACTTTTATTATTACTTTTATTATTATTATTTATATTATTATTATTTTTTATTTTATTTTATTTTTATTTTTTTGGTCTAATCAGTCCATCAACCCTGTCACCCATCCCATCCCCGCCGGTTAGCTCCTATCTACCCATCCCATCTATGCCCAGCTGACTTCCTCTAAAAGCCAGACTCATCTTCACCACCCAGAGGATCCCCGAACAGAAAACCCTCTAGCCCTAGCCACCGTGACCCTCACCACCTCTGCCTCTGTCCAATACCCCAAAATCAGAAACATCATCCTCACACCCGAGACCTCCAAAAACCAAAACCGACAACTCAACCCACAGCCCTCAACCGAGCGATCACTCGAGACCACCATCGCCATCACAAAAACCTCAAACACAGAAACCACAAAACCCCCCAAACACACACTCAGCCACCATCCATCACAACCCAAAACCCTAGATATCGAAACCGAACCCCCCAAAAACCCTAGATCTCAAACCTGCAAGAAAACACAAAAAAAAAACAACAAACAACAACCACAGATTTCCCAAACCATCAAACAACAAAAAAAAACAGAAAATCCAAAAAAAAAGGAGAGGAAATCTTTTCGGTGAAGCTCAGATCCGTGGGGTTAGAGGGCTTTTTAGGTGAAATAGAGGCTAGATTCGGGCTTAGGAGGTTGGGATCTTTCGAAAAGTCGAAAGCTTTTCGCATTTGGCCGCCGACGAACGGCGGCCGGCGGTGGCTAGCGGCGGTCGGAGGCGACCCCAGCGGCGGCCGGGAATCGCCCCCGGCAGAGAGCCTCAGAGGCTCTGGAATTTTTTTTGGGTGAAAGAGAAAAAATGAGCTAAAAAAAAAAGGAGTTGGTTTATATAGCAAAAAATTTGGCTGACCCGCGCGCGCCCGACCTGGCTCCACCTTCTTCCCGCGACCCGCGTGTCACGCCCTACCCGACTTCACGACCCGCGCGTCCGACCCGGAAGCATCCCAGCTACCCGCGTGCCCAGCGCTCCGACCCGACCCGTGCCGCGTCCGACCCGGTCCAACCTGCTTGGCCCAGCAGAATCCGGCCCAATCCAGCTTGTATTTGGGCTTCATTTTGGGCTGCCTTTTGGGTTGTTTGAAGGGCTCTTTTTGGGGTTTTGAAACCTAAATCCTCTTGGTATATTTGCTCTAACTTTAGCCTTTTTTAATGTTTAATTATTATTATTATTATTATTATTATTATTATTATTATTATTATTATTATTATTATTATTATTATTATTTGTGTTTCATTATTGTGATTATTATTATTATTATTATTATTATTATTATTATTATTATTATTATTATTATTATTTGTGTTTTATTATGGTGATTATTATTATTATTATTATTATTATTATTATTATTATTATTATTATTATTATTATTAGTGCATGGCGTAAAACAAAAGTTTTGGAAAAAAATTTTTTTATTCATATTTTCCTTAATTATTATTATTGATTAGGAAATGTTTTTAAAAAAAAAATAAAATAAATAATAATGAAATTTAAATTTGAATAAATGATAAAATTTAAATAAACAATCTCCCGATGATGGGATGTCATGAAACTCACAAGTAGTGATTTCTTGACTGATCCCTAGGTGAGAAGAGTCGTGCTAAACGTTACCAGAGTATTGGGATGTTTAGTATGATTTTTCAATAATTTAAATTTTTATTAAAAAACAAAAATAAATAAATAAGTTTTTAAAAGAAAATAAAAAGATTAATTAAAAATTTAATTTGTTTTATTAAAAACAAAAATAGATAAGTTTTTAAAAGAAAATAAAAAAAAGAAATCAATAATAAAATTTAAATTTAAATGAAATTCTTCCGATGATGGGATGTCATGAAACTCACAAGTAGTGATTTCTTGACTCATCCCTAGGTGAGAGAAGTTCACTAAGTGTTACCAGAGTATTGGGATACTTAGTGTAATTTTTCAATAATAAGAACTTTTATTTAAAATAAATAAAGAAATATTTATATAGAAAATCAAAAAATTCATTTGCATCATTTATTATCTGTTTGCATCATATGCATTCATAATAATTTTTGAAACGAGTGTGAATCTTCTGATGATGAGATTCTATAGAACTCACAAGTAGTGATTCTTAAGAAATCTCTAGGTGAGGAAATTATCCGAAATGCTATCAGAGTATTGGGGTACTTCGGAATAATTTTCAATACAAAAGATTTTCATTTATTTCAAATAAAAAAAATAAAATTTAAATGTTTCAAAATTTACAAATAAAAATGATTTTGAATAAAATTGATTGCAATAAAAATAGGAATTGTTTTTAAATATTAAATTAAGATCATTTTATTAAAACTAAAGGATAACACATGATTATTATGGTACCGTTTTTTAACGGGCGTCGTGGGGGTGCTAATCCTTCCCCACGCGTAATCGTACCCCCGAACCCGATTTTTGTTTTCGCAGACCAAAAATTTGTCTTTTTAATAAAACTTAATTAATTTTAAGATTTTGTTGAGAAGATAAAGGTTTTCAGGTGGCCAATCACACCTAGTCAAAAAAGATTGGTGGCGACTCCATTTTTGTTTTTAAACGCCTTTTTCGAAAATCGTCGAGCGCGAAGCCGTTACGACAGCCAATATAAACAATAGTAGCAGTTACTCTGTTGTGGAACTTTTCATCATTGTAAAATGGTTGTAAGAACACGTAAATCAACATGAAGGATTGACCAACCGTACTGTACCTTTATAGTCTTTTGAGGCAAAACGATATTCAAACAACAGAGACCAATGTGCAGGCTGTGCAGTGTGCTCAGTTTTTCACTTCTTTTTCTATGCTCAACTGCAAACCAACACCTCCCAAGGGCTCTTCCTATTTTATATATATATATATATAAATATATATATATATAAATATATATATATATATATACATATACACACACATTATGATCCATAAGTAGTTTTGACAATATATATAATGTGTCAGAGAATTAAAAACTTAAAGAAAAGAACGATAGAAAAATTGGAAGATTTGGTATTGGCATTATGGGATCTTTGTCTTAAGCAGATCCTGTACATATGAGGTTATCAGTTTTGTGATGTCTAAATCTTCAAGATGATCGACGGTCGAGATTTGATGCGCGCGAACCCCATAGAACAGCACGATTCTCTTACGACATCAGTAATTTTGAGTTTAACAAATTACATGTCAGAAAATAACCTCTTTTCGTTATTTCTCGGTCTTGTTCTTTTATTTATCTTACGAGTTACCCTAAATGAAGACAGATTTATCACTGACCACGAACGGTCAATGAGTGGTAAAATATATATATATTACAATAATAATTGGCGAGAGGAGGCCACGCCCATGCGTCAGCAAAAGCAGCGATCACATCTACCCGCAGCAGGCTCGTTAGGCGAAAGGGTGGCTAGCCTGCGTGACAGCCAAAGCGGGCGAGTAATGATTCCCGCACGAGACATCTCCCTGGGCGAAAAGAGTCTCCCGCACGCAAAATTGCGAGAGAGGGGCTCCTGCACATGAACGGCAAGAGGGTCTCTCGCCCAATGATAGCGAGAGAAGGGCTTCCACTCTCGGCATCCCCCTTTGTCAAAAGAGTGGCACGCGCGACAGGTGCACCGGTAGAACAATGCATGCATGCAAACAAAGCCTAACTAGAAATGCTTGTTTGGCGATGGTGAACAAAGGACTGTTACTTTAGTTCACGCCGGGAGTGGAATGCAGGCGAGTAGGACCATGCCACAGGACCCTTTGGTGAGAGATAGCAACTTGCGCACGTAAGGAAGGTAGGGTGCCTCACGAAAAGCACACGCAGGCATGAATGTGGCGAGCATGTTAAACACGGCCTAAGTTTTGGCAAAAGAGTAAGCCACAATGGCGAGCACCGCACATGCACGACAGTCTTGGGCAGCAAAGAGACGATTGCAAGCACGGCCTGTAGAGTAAAAGATAAAAAAAAAACAGCTAACATATAGCAGACACCGCCTCAACAAAAGGGCTCTTGCCACAACAGGTCAATCCACCGTACGCAAGGCGGTACTGCAAATACACGAGCACTGATCCCAAGCTGCATGCTAGCCCAATAGGTCAAAGGTAATGGTGAGCACACTCGACAGGCTTTTGGCGAGAGAGGAACTCCCGCACGCGACAAGCCTTGGGCGACAGGGGAGCTGCCATGCGCGACAAGCCTTTGATGAGATAGGGGCTCTCGCACACGACAAGCTCCCCACTTTGATAAAATGACAGCGAAGAAAACTAGGTGAACACAGCACCCATAGGCAAGATTCCCCCGTTAGCACAATGCAAGCGAGCAAAGAACACCTGAGTCATGCCTTTCGGCAATGGCTATCAATGCTGGTGAGTACGGAATCCAAACTACTGGTTCGCCCATTTAAAAAAAAAATTTGGCGAGCACATTTAAATTTGATGATACAAGCGCACGCTTGAGTGCAGGATATGAGCAGAATGATCTAGAATCTTCTAGACTTGGTGCGCGAAGTAATCCGACAGAATGTCAAAAAGCTTCCTTCAACCCATATATCAATCGTTTGACACAGAAGCTTTCAAGAACTGCTCTAGCAACCATCTAGAATTGGCTTAAGAGCCACACACTTGGCCTATTGATAACCACACATGTGAAAGAGGGTTTGTCTATACAAAAGATGTGCCAGCTTATGGTGCCGAGATCAAGGCTGTGTCCCCCTTGCAGGTGTCCGAGGCAGGCACTAGCCACTGTCATGTAAGGCAACAAGCCAGGGAGAGCTTGGTTCGATCGAAAACAACTTGTGGTAAGCTCGTGAAGGTAGATTGCTGGTACCGAGGCACGACTTAGTGCACAATCCATGGTTGACAGCAGAACATCCCAGCATTCGTACTTTACAGAGACAAAGACTTGGAATTGTACTGGTGGTAAACTTTTGCTATTATTGTTTTAACATTTGCTACAATTATATTGTTACTTACTCCGTTTAATTGGAAATACTACATTATGAAACGAAAGGTCATTTATTTTTATCTATACTATGATAATCCTCAATGTTTGATAGACATGTTGCAGGAATAGAAGAATAAAAAATGGAAACTGGCCAAAGAGACGCGAGACGGGCACAAATAAGTCCCTAAGCGAAAAATGCGCGAGACGGGCAAAAATAAGACCCTAAGCGAGAAGAAGACGTGAGACGGTCACAAATAAGACCCTAAGCGAAAAATGCGCGAGACGGGCACAAATAAGACCTTAAGCGTGAAGAAGACGCGAGATGGGCACAAATAAGTCCCTAAGCGAAAAATCCACGAGACGGGCAAAAATAAGACCCTAAGCGAGAAGAAGACGCGAGACGGGCACAAATAAGACCCTAAGCGAAAAATGCGCGAGACGGGCACAAATAAGACCTTAAGCGTGAAGAAGATGCGAGATGGGCACAAATAAGTCCCTAAGCGAAAAATCCGTGAGACGGGCAAAAATAAGACCCTAAGCGAGAAGAAGACGCGAGACGGGCACAAATAAGACCCTAAGCGAAAAATGCGCGAGACAGGCACAAATAAGACCCTAAGCGAGAAGAAGGCGCGAGACGGGCACAAATAAGTCCCTAAGCGAAAAATGCGCGAGACGGGCAAAAATAAGACCCTAAGCGAGAAGAAGACGCGAGACGGGCACAAATAAGACCCTAAGCGAAAAATGCGCGAGACAGGCACAAATAAGAGCCTAAGCGAGAAGAAGGCGCGAGACGGGCACAAATAAGTCCCTAAGCGAAAAATGCGCGAGACGGGCAAAAATAAGACCCTAAGCGAGAAGAAGACGCGAGACGGGCACAAATAAGTCCCTAAGCGAAAAATGCGCAAGACGGGCAAAAATAAGACCCTAAGCGAGAAGAAGATGCGAGACGGGCACAGATAAGACCCTAAGCGAGAAGAAGACGCGAGACGGGCACAAATAAGACCCTAAGCGAGAAGAAGACGCGAGATGGGCACAAATAAGTCCCTAAGCGAAAAATGCGCGAGACGGGCAAACAAAAAGTCCCTAAGCGAAAAACGCAAGAGACGGGCAAATCAAAAGTCCCTAAGCATAAAAGGGTGCGAGACGGGAAAAAATAAGTCTTTAAATGAGGTACGTTACAATTTTATCAGATT
Organism: Heritiera littoralis; assembly: GCA_031772115.1. Classification (NCBI taxonomy): domain Eukaryota; kingdom Viridiplantae; phylum Streptophyta; class Magnoliopsida; order Malvales; family Malvaceae; genus Heritiera; species Heritiera littoralis. Next base: position 5,600,821 of record JAPDPK010000015.1, read on the forward strand.
ACATTTAACGTATTATGTTGGCATTTCGGATATAAACGATATTATATAAACGATATAAGCGGATAGTACGCAAGACAAGACCAATACTCCAGTAAAAGTTCTTTTTTGGACACAAAAAGTCGCAAAGAAAAACTTGGGGAGCACACAGTATGCAGGTTGCTGTGAGGTATGTTACAAATTTATCGGATGTTATGTTCTTATGATGTTATATTCTTATCAAGTCTATAAAGTCCCTAAGCACAAAAGGGTGCGAGACGGGCAAACCAAAAGCCTGAAGCGAAAAATGCGCGATGTAGGCTACGCATTTACTTGAAGCGAAAAGTGCGCGATGTAAGTCATGCATAAAGTGTAAGGGCTTGAAGCAGTAATTGGGCGACATAAGCCACATATATAAAAGAACTTGAAGCATAAAGTGCACGAGAAAAGTCTGATTACTACGTAAGATTAATACAAGGTAAATGTGTAGTTGCCTCTGTAGATGAGTTTAAAAATGTGTTGATCAGTTTGTAAAAGATTAAGCTCTTTCACAAAAAATTGGGGAGCACTCTAGATTAACTCCTGCCTCAGAAGGAGCATCGATACTAACAGGCACCCAAGCATGTACGTCCTGAGGTGCTATAATTATCTAAATCATCTTCGTCCAAGCCTGTGAGAACCCCGACCATCTCAGGTCAACAAAAAGGCTCTTAAGGGCTGGTAAGATCAGATAGATCTTTATAAATGCCTATTCTCAAAAAAGGTTCCAAATCCTCAGCAACTGGATCAAGCTTCAACCAATCAGGAGCATGCCAAGCACAAATCGCATCTTATGAAACCAATTAAGAACATATGCACCCTCTTGTGGCATTTCTTGACGATGCGCCACCATGGCCTTAGCCCAGACTTGGTTTTCTTCCTCTTGGCTAATAGAAGGCTTTGGTGGCTCTTCAATCTTGTAATTTCTCCTTACAGCTCTTGGTTTCGGTCAGCTAAGACCTTGTATTTGAAAAGAAGGGTGGTATATTCCACTGGAGAAGCATTTAGCTCAGAGGAGAAAAACGTATCCCGGTAGTGTTCTGAAAAGACACTTGACAAAAGAAATGATGACATGACGTCATTTCTGTTACAAATAATAATGAAGTTCACTAGTTGAGCCCTCAAGTGAAGATGAAAAGACTCTTGTGATAATCCCAGAAAGAGGACAACAAAAGAATTTGAAAAGCCCATTCTTTATATACTCTTTCACAGGGTAAACCCTGCAAAAGAGTGGGGAGCAATTGATGTGGGTTAGGTTAAAGATTATTGGGCTTTTCTATAAATCAAGTTGAAACCATTGAGCCAAATAATAATCTACGCCCAAGAGGAAAGAGGACTCAGAATGCCCATAAATGATCCACTGGGTTATTATTTAAGCTGTGGGGCTTAAAGGTAATTACGCGTAAAATAACTCCTATAAATAGGTCACAGGTATCATTCTTAAACGCTAAGCTTTATTTGCTGGCCAAAACCCTGTCTGACTTAAGCATCGGAGTGCGCACGCAGGGGAAAACCCCTGCGCCCCCGATGGTTTCTTGTTTTGTAGAATTCTTGGAGACAAACTAACACGAAGATCGAGGATCGACGTCAACAATTAATCATTGTTGTTTTATGCAATAACACTAATGAAAATAATTATAAAACTGTATCTCTATTTTATAGAAAACTACAAAAAGTATACTAAATAATTAATTTTTAATAGCATATCAAATATTTTCTTATATTATAAGTTCAATAATAACCTTTTTAATTAAAAATTTAGTCCTTACAAAAAAAATTAAAAATTTAGTACTTAATTTTTAACATTAAATTTGTTCAATTTATCAAACAATATTTACTATTATTTAGTATTTGGAAAAGCTTTTTTGCTTAACACTTGAGTTTTGAGGTTATTGACACTAGAGGTGGCAAAAGTTGACCCGACCCAAAAAATCTATCCGATTAAATCGAATCCAAACTCGACCGATCCGATTTGACTAAAAAAGTCAACAACCCAAGTCCAACCCGATCCGAATCCGAATTGATCCGAAACCAAATTTATCCGAATTTACATTGATCCAAACCCGACCAGATCCAAACCGGAATTGATCCGAACCCAAATTCATCCGAATTTAGATTAACCCGAACCCGAATTGATCAAAACCTGAATTGATCCGAATCCAAATTGATTCGAATCCAAATTGATCCAAATCCAAATTTACCCAAACCTGAAAAGATTCAAACTTAAATTTAATGCTATCAATAAATATTTAAATGTTAAAATTAAATATCAAAGTATTTTAATATAATAAAAATATAATTTTTTTCAATAATATGAGTGTTATATATATTTTTAATATAGTTAAATTTAAATATTCACTTTTATATTGCATTCATTTGAACATAATGAATAATTATTTAATGGTTAATCTATAATAGAGTACAGAAGCTATATCATCTACACTAATGTCTCCAATTATTTTATAAAAAATAAAACTAAATTAAAGAGATATATAATATTGTTTTATGATATTTAGTATGGATTATTAAATCACTTTGATTCAAAAGTTATTAATTATTGTAGATAATAAAAATAAAATGAAAAAATGTAATTAATTTATGAATATTGGTAAATATATTATAAAGAAAACTATGATACAGATTATTAAATATTTTGATTATTTCAATCTGAATTGTACTATAGGTCATGTAAGAAGAAAATTTTATTTTCATGAGTTTTGTAGTTCTTAGAAATATGGTTTTAGTTGATTTATACTAGATAAATTACATCAAGATGACCAAAACTTAATCCAATAAATTTGTCAAATCGACCCGAATCTAAATCCGACCAACCCGAATTGACTAAAAATGTCAACGACCCAAACCTGACCTTATCCGAACCCGAAATGATCCAGACCCGAAATAGACCGATTTTTCCTTGACCCAAACCTAACCTTATCAGAACCCGAAATGATCGAAACCCGAAATAGACCGATTTTTCCTTGACCCAAACCCGACCTTATCCGAACCTGAAATAATCCGAATCCGAAATAAACCGAATCCGAAATGATCCGATTTTTTCTTAACCCAAAATGATCCGATCCAAAATGATCCGATCCAAACCCGATCCGACTCGCCCATTTGCCACCTCTAATTGACACTCATATCATTATTTATACTTTATTCTAATAATTTGGAGTACCATCCTTTATTTAATGACTTAAAAGGTTCATTCAATACGAAAAAGCACAATAAAATAAAAGATTAGCTACACCAAATAGGAATTAACTTTATGGAAGGTAAAAGGGAAAGCTAAAGCTAACTAAAATGGAAGAAGTGGTAAGAAGGAGGTCCTGAGACTTTGAAGTTTTAGGTTCGAGTCTCATCAAATGTGAGTTTGAGTTAATCTAGTTATTTACTAGTTTGTTATAGTTATTTACTAGGTTATCTAATTTGAGTAATGTGATTTTCATAGTTACCTGTTCATGGAATGTAATATCATGTAATTAAGTCCAAATCTGTTAAATGACATTAATTATCGTTTGGACATCATACGTGAAAGTTGACGTGAATGACTTAGTTGGTTGTCAAGTGTGCAATACTAACAGAAGTTAGTGTCATTTAATAAATTTGGATTTAATTGCATTATTTTGAAAAATTGAAAGTTTATTTACAGCAAAATAAAAATTTATGTACTAATTTATTGATGACTTATATTCATTTTCTATAAAAAAAAATTGAGAGTATATTTGCTATTGAACCAGCCATCTACAGTATTTTTCCAAAGAAAAGATTTGTGCAAAATACTGCAAATTTCGGTGAAGTATAATTCTTCCAAACTATGGCTAAATTGTGAAATGCCTGTATAAATGCCACAAATTAACTAGGCTTTCTATTGAATACGCCTTCACGAGTTGGATAGTATTGAAACATGACCGACAGCCGTAGCATGTGAATTTTGAAAATTCAGCATGCCACTGCGGAAAAGACGAATTGGTAATCATTGAAAAAGTCAAATTCAGAAAACAGTAACCATTCTAAAGTTTCAAATAATTTAGAACAAAGGAAGTGCATTTGTCGGTGTTTAGATTAATTTCTTGCACCTCCATAAACTGGGTTACATGTTTTTCGATTATTCTTTAAACATGTTGCGACTCAAATTAATGACAAGGTCAAATGCTAATCGAGTCAAAATTCAACAATTTTCAGTTGAGATTTACTTTTGCATATGAGTTTAGGTACAGAAAAATAAAAGAAGAGTCCAAGAGGCTTGCAATTAGGCTTTTAAACCAACTATTGACTGTCCAGTCATGTGTGTCTGTTATCATTGAAATTTTCAAACAATTGAAACTTTTAAATTTTCAATACGGTTAATAACACACTTATTTTATATATTAACTCAAATTTCTTAAAAAATATTATTTTATTAACAATCATTTTGTATTCGCTACTTTTTACTATTTATTTTTAATTTTACTAATGAAAAATAATTATAAAACTGTATCTCTATTTTATAGAAACTACCAAAAGTATACTAAATAATTAATTTTTAATATCATATCAAATATTTTCTTATATTATAAGTTCAATACTAACCTTTTTAATTAAAAATTTAGTCCTTACGAAAAAAATTAAAAATTTAGTACTTAATTTTTAAAATTAAATTTGTTCAATTTATCAAACAATATTTACTATTATTTAGTATTTGGAAAAGCTTTTTTGCTTAACACTTGAGTTTTGAGGTTATTGACACTCGTATCATTATTTATACTTTATTCTAATAATTTGGAGTCCCATCCTTTATTTAATGACTTAAAGGTTCATTCAATACGAAAAAGCACAATAAAATGCAAGATTAGCTACACCAAATAGGAATTAACTTTATGGAAGGTAAAAGGGAAAGCCAAAGTTAACAAAAATGGAAGAAGTGGTAAGGAGGAGGTCCTAAGATTTTAAAGTTTTAGGTTCGAGTCTCATCAAGTGTGAGTTTAAGTTAATCTAGTTATTTACTAGTTTGTTATAGCTATTTACTAGGTTACTTAATTTGAGTAATGTGATTTTCATAGTTACCTGTTCATGGAATGTAACTTCTAATAAAAATGTACTACTAAAAAAAATGGAAGAAGTTAGAATCATTCCAAACAAAGATGAATTTTTATACTGCTAAGAAGATAAAATATTCGCGATTATACTTGAGTAGTTGTGATGTCAAAATCGAGGACGACGAATATTCACCCCAAGAAAATTTTAGGGGTCATTTGGTATCGTTTCCTGTTTTCTGTTTTATGTTTTATGTTTTTGAAAATTTTGTTTTTGTTTTATTTTGTTTTATTTTCAATTTCTGAAAACAGAAAACATGTTTGTTTAATATTGTTACGTTTCAAAAACAAATATTTAAATTGATTCAGATATAATAATTCAATTCACAAAACAAAATTTTAAAAATTAAATAAAAAATAATATATTTATTAAATAATAATAAGTAGATAATATTAAATAATATTATTTTATATTATTTAATACTAATATTAAATATTTTTATTTAATCATATAAAAATTTAATATAATTTAAATAATGTTTTAATTAAATAAAATATTAAATAAAATAATATTATTGAATTCAATTGTAATGATCATAAATTATATTTAATAATAATTTTTATTTAATTGTAATAATAATAATATTGCATTATTAAATAAAATATTTAACTAATTAATTTGCAATAAATTATAGTTATTAAAATATATTATATTTAATATAAATAATATTATTTAATGTTAAGTATTTACTTATTTAATAATATTAACTTATTTAATAGTAGTAGTGATATATTTTAAATTTAAGATAGAATATAATATTAAATAATAATATTGTTTAGTAAAATAAAAATTAATTATATTAGATAATAATATTAATTATTAACATATCAAAATTATAATAAATGATATTATTTAAAATATTTAATATATTCAATAAATTATTATAAAAATTTAAATTAAATAATACTATAATATTATAGTTCAATGTAATATTTATTTAATTTCTTTTTATGTTTTCAACTTTTCTTTATTAAAATAAATATATTAATTTTAAAATATTAAATAATATTTTATATTAAAATTTAATATTATTTTATTTAAAAAATTAATTAATTTTATTTATATTTTTATTATAAAATATTAATATTATATTATATATAAACTCTGTTCACTTACTTATGAATAGTAATAGAAATGAAAACATGTTTCCGAAAACAATGAAAATAAGAAATTCTTGTTTCCAACAATTTTGAAAATTCTTGTTTTCGTTTTTGTTTTTTGAAAACGGAAACATGTTGCCAAATGTGTTTTCTGTTTCTGTTTCCAAAAAACTGAAAACAAAAACGGAAAACAGGAAACAAAAACAAAAACAAATGACCCCTTAGTTATCAATTTGCTATCCACGTTAGAGGAGTTTACTAGTCGGATTGAATTTAGATAATGTATTAAAATATTTAAATTAGGTTCAAATACGATTTGATCAGATTTTTTTGTTTTTGCTCAAACCCGCTTTTATATATAAATCAAAATTCGCTTAAATACTTTTAATTTTTTTCAAAAAATATTACAATAAAATATAACAAATTAAAACAAATAATAGTTAATAAATATAACACAATAAGTTCAAATAATTTTTTACAGAAAAAAACTACAAAAAATGAAAAATTTAAATTAAGGTCTAAAAAATAAGACAAGCTCAAATAAAATTGCACAAAATAAAAAATAATTAAAAAATACATTAGTGTAACAAAATATTAAAAGAATTATAATTTCTGATTGGACCAAGTTTGGATTTAAATGCTGAACCCAAGTTTAATCCAATTTTTTTTCGAGCCTTGGTTTCAAGCCTAAACCGTTAATGGGCTTAATAATTTTATTCAAACTCTTTCAAAAATTAAATGAATATTTGAATTTGGACAAATAACTCCATATTTGAACAAATCTAGTTGACATGAATGTCAATTCAAGTTAAAGAGGGAGTAACAAACTACACGAATCGAGCACAATAGGAGCTGCCCATACGGTTGGCCAGGGGCATAGGGCATCTCCAAGAAAAATCGGATTCTAAAAATTTTGGAGAACAATTTAAAATTGAAGTCAAGTTTACAGCTTCACTTTCACTTCGCACATTAAATTAATCTTAGGTTGAGTGGCTTTTATAGATTTGAATACATATTTCGTATATGAATTTTGATCAAATGTATAAATTTTTACTTAAGAAATCCAAATTCTAATACAGTTAATTTAATTTTTTTGTTACAATTAATTTAATTTGATTATATGTAAATCTAATCAGTATAATTATGTCTTATGCATGTCATTTGTTGAATATAATTGTAAAATATTTTGTAACAATTCGGCATCCAACACTTTGTCCAATCTTGGACACATTTTTTATTATTCAAGTAAAATGCCTTTTTTTTTTAAAATTTATGTTAAAAGAATATGTTGATAGTTGATAATATTAATAGTACATAACTTGATAATTTTTTTTTTTGAGAAAACATAACTTGATAATATTAGTCGAACGTCACATATACAAGCTGATTGGATTAACGATATGTTAGTATTTTAATTAAACATGATACATAATTTCAAGGTTTAAGGTGCAAATTGCACGATTATTCTTCAGACATAATTTTTTACATTTTTCAAAAATTTAGATACCATATGAATTAACTCTTTTTTATACCATAAATTGTGGTTCCTTACGATGGGTTTACACATTTCATCTAAAGTTACTATTTTATAAGCACCGTTCAGCAAAAAATTCGACAAAAGGATAATTAAAAATAAGATTTATATATGATGCACTGAATGCATTAGAGGTTGACACCTCATCAATAGACCCTTATATGCAAATATAAATAAATTTTTTAAATTTGCCCATAAAAGCCTATTGATGAGGTGTCAACTTCTGGTGCATTGACAGTGTATAGAAACTATACACTGTTAGTGCATCATATACAAACTCTTAAAAATAAGTCTACTTTAATGCATATTTTGATTTCTTTAACGCAAAACGTTAAATTGTGAATACAGATATGAGATCACATGTCAGTAAATTAAACTGTTGGGAATTAATATAGAGTTTATACATGTGCACTGATAGTGTATAAAGAGCTACGCTGTCAATGCATTAGAATTTGATATCTTATTAATGAGTAAACTGAAAATATGTCAAACCCTTAAAATTAAATACAAATGAATTTTTTTTCATTTTGCTCATAAAGGCTTGACATTTTTGTAGTTTGCTCATTCATGAGGTGTCAAACTTTGATGCATTAACAATATATAAAAATTATACACTGTCAATGCATCATATATAAACCCATTAATATATACAACACATCACAACCCATATCAATAATTCCATTTAAAATAATCATAATGAAATTATTTGAATATAAACCCTTACAATTATGGATGAGATCGTTTGCTTAATTCATAGGTCAACTAAAAAATCACAAAGTGAAAATTGCATAATCGTTTCCACAACCTAAATTATTTCAAGTTAATCATAGAGCGCCTTTGAGAGTTTTTCTTTCTCTGTTCTTTTTTGCCTTTTTCTCTTTGCTATCTCACTTCACAAAATGGTTGAATACCATTTTTATATCAAAAAATGAGAGAGTTCCAAATGACAAGGATGTAACATTCCCTCAACCTATCTTTAAAAGTATCAAATGAAAGCACACAAACGGTAAGGATGTGACATTCCCTCTCAATCTATCTTGAGTAAGTTAGACTAGTATGTTAAAGTCTAAGTATTGAAAAGCCACGGATGTGAATCCTCTTCGCTGAAAATCTTCTAAGTTCTCAGAGAGTAGAAGTAACTATACTAGAGCTCGAGGCACATGAATTTATCTAAGTCCTCTTAAAAGTAAAAGCAATTATGCTAGAGCTCGAGGCATGTGATGTTGGATTATGCCCTTAGAACCATTCATTAGATGATTGACTTTGGCATTTTTTTATGTATCATGACATTTTATTTATCATAGTTCATTATTATATTTGTCTTATAACTGCGTAATATAATCTTATATAATAATGTCCTTAGAATAGTAATAACACACTATTCTTAAAATATCCCTAGTCAAGTATTATTGTGAACAAGGATAACAATGATACGATAAGACTAGTATGTGGTTGACTGATGACCATTGTCATGGATATAGGATATCAAGTCATCACATAGGTACATGTTAGAGAACTATGTACTGGATCGACCCTCCATGAGAACGCTACATGGATTGTTATATGAATGTCATAAGCGATTCTCATAGTGATGATGGTGTATGTGATCCTTTGACTTGAGATCATCAGAGATCCCAACATAGAGAATTGCATACTTTAATGCTGCTAGATGTCATTCGTAACAGGATGGACTATAAAGGTAGTAATTGGGTATGCCTTGATCTATGTAGAGGGATGTTGAGTGATCAAGATAGGATTTATCCCTCTTATATAACAAGAGTGATGTCTTGGGCCCTTTGATAGAGTGAGACTAAGAAATGCATGGCCGTGCTCGAATAAGTCAATATGAGATATTGATTTTATTTGTTTAATTAGTCTACTCAGGAATCAAGAAACGCTGATTAGACTATACAAGTGTGACACATTCCATGACTTGTGTCTAATCAAGACATCATAGGATAAAGGGATTAAACTACACGGTAACATCTATCACGAGTAAGGTTATGTCGAGTCATTGACATTCTCGTTACATGGGTAGCAATGATGTGTTGCTAGATACCGCTCATTGCCTGTGACAATTTTGTCATTGCCATTGTTTTGAGAACCTATTGGGTCGCACACTTAGAACGGATTAATGAGGAGCTTAATTAATCCTATTCTGAATTGGATTAAGGATATAACTAATCCTATTCTGAATTGGATTAGGGATATAACTAATCCTATTCTAAGTAGGATTAGAGTTCTGTTTGGCAGTAAATTTTAGGGTAAAATTTACTGCCTATAAAAGGGATGTTTTTCTAAAACATAGCCGCACTTTTTAAAACAGAAAACAAAACATTCCTTTTAGTCGAAGCTAGCAATTCGGTTATAAGGAATTTAAAAGCTCTTTAAGGCTTCTGATCGTGAGACGTTCAAGAGTCGTGAGATCCGTTCGTGTGGATACCGTAGAGGCAGGAACGAAAAGTTGCTGCTTGTGACTCGACCAACGACAGAAAATTCAGAGAAAACGTCAGGTAAAATCTCGAAACCCTAATCAGGCAACTCTCCGAATCGATCTTGGTGGAGGCCGAATGATTTAAATTCCGTTGCGTGTTGTTTCGGTTTCCTTCATGTGAATCTATCTAAATCCTCAAAAGAGTGGAATGTATTAAGCTAGGGCTCGAAGCACACATAGAATATAAGTCCTCAAAAGAGCGAAAACTATTAAGCTATTGAGCCATGCAAGAAATTTAAGTCCTCATAAGATTAGAAGCTAACAAGCTAAGGCTTGAGGCATGCAAGGAATCAAAGTCCTCAAAAGAGCGAAAGCTATTAAGTTGAGACTCGAGGCATGCTAGAAATCTAGGTCCTCATAAGAGCGAAAACTAACAAGCTAGGGCTCGAGGTGTGCAAGGATTCGAAGTCCTCATAAAAGTGGAAGCCATCAAGTTAGGGCTCGAGGTGTGCGAGGAATCAACACCATATGAGAAAACAAGCTAAAGACCGAAGCTTAAGACACAACAGAAGCTAAGTCATAATAGCCGTCAAAATTGAAAAGATGGACAAATCAAAGCTAGCAATGTTAGAACTCACAATAAGTAAAGTCAAAGCTCGCGGCAACAAGATGAACAACCCAAGATAAGAAAGGAAAGGCATTCATGCAAAAGCAACGTTAGACTTTGCTCAAAGATGTCATAACTTCAATGATAAAAAAGCTAATTCAACAAAGAACGACAACAAAATCCTTATTGTTAGGGCAGCAAGCCAAAGATATGATGATCATGCAAACACGACAAAGTTCCATTCAAGCTTTTTGGACAACATAGGACCACATTCGATTCTCAATTTTGGTTTATGGGGGGACTTAGTGCTAGCAGTGGACTCAATCTAGAGACTATACGCCTAATAGGCGCAGTCCAAATCTTGCTGAGTCTCTCCAGTCTCATTACTAGAAGATTAATAGTGTTAGGGATAGACCTAAACAGTCAGATTCCACTAGATAGTGACACTATGATGGCCGAATTTTCCGAAAACATTAACTAATTTAAATTATTTAATTCTCAATAATATACTCATAATCCAATAATAACAATTTGGATATAAATGTAGAGATGCAATAAGCAAACGTGCAACTGAGTGAACTTGTCTGCACAAATCCCAAGGTAATAATACCGAGCCAAACCCTAAAGTGTAATCAAACCTTAAGAAACCCATGAGAAGATATAAACCCTATTTCATATAAATGGGACCGATTACTTGATATTTAGTGAGAAATTGACTTTCGCTACACAAAATAATTTAGCTTGGCTAAATAAAATTTTCAAGGCTAATTCTAATGCTATATGAATTAATAAAGAAGGTATAGTACTTCATTTAACCATAAGATGAAGATTAGCTATGTGAGACAATTTACATTAAGCCCATGAATCTCCTAGTTATAAAAAAAATAATTTCATTTATTTAAATTAGCCAAATAAATTTATATGGTTAATTTTAAATATTTGATAAATATATACACAGATAAGTGGTAATTCACTTAGGTATAATTTAGTCATGCAATTTAATAATTTCACTACCTGGGATTTAACTATATATATATATATATATATATATATATATAATATATATATATATATACACACACACACACATAAGAGTGGAAAGTTCATAACATCACAACATTAAATTTAAAGCCATAGGCATATAATAATTTATCATCAAACATTTAAATCAATTTAAATAGGATATACATATATTTAGTAAAATACCACCTTAAAATACTATAAACTAATAGGATATAATATAGTATATAAAAAGATATAGTGCACCGATTGGCTTCTACAAGTTTACCTACCCCACTAACGTGGGGATTGTTTTGCCTGCTAGAACAGAGGGTAAACTGAAGCACTAAAGGTAGAGGGCAAAGACGAGGGGCAGTCCCTGTTGCAGCGTTGATCAGTGACGTGAGGCAGTGAGGGAAAAAGGGTTCTATTCTTGGGTCTTTCCTTTGAGCATCAAGAAAGGTTAAGGGCTGAGCTGAAGAAGAGAGGAAGGAGTTGGTACTTCGGCTATCAAGGAAGAAAAGGAAATGGAGAAGGGCTGAAAGCCTGAAACACAAGGGCTACATTCTCACGGCATGAACAGATAAAGGACAAGGAGACTTGAGGCGAGACAGCAGTAGAATGAGCCAAGAAATAAGCTAAAGTAAGTCTAAAGCAAGGGCTTTCCTTTCGGTTTGAATCAGTGCAGCAGCAGTGGCTTCTGACTTCATTCTTTCGGTCAGAAAACAGACCAGCAGCAGGGGCTGCAGGCCTTCTCTCATTCTCGGTACAAACAGGAAGGCAGTAGAGAAGTGGAGATGCGAGAGATTTAAGCATTCTTTTGGCTGAAACAGGAAAAAAAATAAGGGAAAAACAAAGCTAGAAAGCCGAGAGTAAATGGAAAAGAAAAAAAATATATAAAAAAAAAAGAATGGAAGAGAGGGTTGAGCCTGCACCTACACTACCCCATCATCTACCATATTAAGCTAGAAAAATCTAGATGTGGTAACTGGATTTGAGCTTCATTTCAGCTGGAGCAGGGGACGTAGCAAGGGATAAATGGACGGAAAATGACCCTGAGAATCAGCAGCAGACCGAGGGGTACAAGGAGAGGTAGAAAGGAAGAGTTCAACCCTACTTAACCTACCTTAATTCTAGTCGTTTTAAGCCTCTAAAACCCTTTGAAGCTGCTGCATTGGAGGCAAAATAGTGGCTGTTCAGTGAATATATATATATATATAGGAGAATTGTCTGAAAAACTTTGAGGTAAGGGATTAATATCTTGAGTTAAGCTTAATATATTGGTATGTTAGGATGATATTGAGATGATTATTGGTGTAGGAATGGTTTAAAACGTTGAGAATTCAAGAGGATTGTGGATAAAGGAAATGCGTGTATATATATATATGTGTGTGGGTAAAGAAATTGATGAAGGTAGATTTATGTATATATATATTTATATATATAGACATATAAATATATATTAGTAGTGAGCAAAATTTTAATGACAAAAATTTGGTGTATGCTATAGTGAAGTGTAGATGTACATAGGTGGGTATACGTGTGAATACTATAAAGATGGGACGTAATGAGTAGCGAAATTAATGTTGAACTTGTGATAATAGGTGTTGTCGAGGAGGGGCACAACCACTGTCCTTAAGCACAAGGACTTAACAAGAACATATTGGAAGCGAATTGAAGCGATGTAGAAGCTGATCTTTGATTCGAAGGTGCCAAGAAGATATTGGTTAATAGTAGAAATAAGTGGATTAAGTAAAGTTCGCTAGTATTATCTCGTATGAGATATTTAATTTTTATAAATAAATTACCTAGCTTTCGAATTTAAGTGCCACAATGCTATTGATCAAGTTATTAAGGTAAGATATAAGGTATGACTGAATTGTAAATTTTGGATGATGCTTGGGCCGGGTTTGGAAAATTGTTTTTTATGATTTGTGTGTTGTGGCCAAGCAAGCCTGCTTGTTGTGTGAAATAAATATTCAAGTTTAAGTTATTGCATGAATCTTATCTATTAAGTTTGTTTAGGCTAAGTGTACTGTGCATGGTCTGCATTAAAATCCTACTAGGTAGCTATGCAAAGTACGTAGAGGTACTCCATTGATGCAAAAGAGAATTTACACACAGCATGTTTTGACTTTACACACGGAATTTACACACAGTATCTTGTATGCATAAGCTTTATAATACTCGTCATTACGCTTTGGTTTGAAAAGCATAATTTTGAACTAACTCCGTAACAAAGAGCTTTTATGCATATTTGGAAACCTCAAAACAATTTTGATCCATGTATTGAAAAATCATGCCCCCAATAGGCATAAAGTTGTACCTTTGGATTTTGACAATACATTTTGCCTTGTTAAGTTAACTTTTGATTAGTAATCTGTTTTGTGAACTTGAGGATTTCGATCTGTATTCCATAATCCATTTTCTAAATTAAAGGATTTCAATCAGTATTCAGTAATCCATTTTCTGAATTAAAGGATTTCAATCATTACTCAGTTTTCCGCTCTATATTTGATTTTGGGTAGATCCATTAACTTTCAGGTCACTCAAAGCTTATCGAGCTTCGATCTAGGTTCCATTACTCGTTTATCGAGCTTTGTACTCTAGGCTTTCAGTATCAGTATATGCGCCTTACGAGCCTCGTGCTCTAAACATTATCAGGCTTGTTTGGAAAACCAGGAAACAAGTTCCAACTCTCGACTACACAGTGGGACTGGAGTAACTCTATGATCATAGGTATTGTGTTGCTTGCGACACTCATCCATCACTAGCTAGGATAGACATCAGTATTAGTATTAGTTATTAGGGATCTTTGCCTACACTTTATCAGTATCAATTTTCAGAGATTTAAGGCTTTATGCCCAAACTTGATCTGTATTTGTTTTGATTTTGGTTTTGTTCAGTATGTGACGCTTTATGCCAAACTTATCAGTATATGTTTTGATTTTAGTTTTAGTTCAGCATTTGAGGCTTTATGCCAAACTTGATCAGTGTATATTTTGATTACAATTTCAGTTCAGTGATTTAAGGCTTTATGCTTAAACTTTATTAGTATCTGTTTTAATTTTAATATCAGTTTTTAGTATTTTGAGGCATTTTGCCTAACTCCATAGAGTATCATTGTTATAAGATTATTTGTTTTGAACTCAATGCGTAGTGATCGTGTTTTGAACTTATATTCATAGTTATCGTGTTTTGAACTTATGTGCATAGTGACCGTGTTCTGAACTCATGTGTATAGTCACGGAACTCATGTGCATTGTTACCGTGTTTTGAACTCATGTGCACAGTGACCATGTTTTGAACTCATGTGCATAGTGACCATGTTTTGAACTCATGTGCGTAGTGACCATGTTTTGAACTCATGTGCATAGTGACCATGTTTTGAACTCATGTGCATAGTGATTGTGTTTTGAACTCAATGCACAGTGGTTCTGCTTTAAACTACGTGTATTAGAAATCTTTTTTATTATTATATCAGTTTTCAGCTTTTTGAGACTTTATTCACAAACTTATTGATTTTTCAGTTTTAGTACAATTATCGATTTTGAACTAAATGCATCAAAAAATATGTTTTGTTATTAGTATTTGGTTTTAGTATTTACAGGCATTAGGTTTCTGAATTTTTATTACAATTTCAGATCAGTGATTTAAGGCTTTATGCTTAAACTTTATTAGTATCTGTTTTGATTTCAGTATTAGTTTTCAGTATTTTGAGGCATTTTGCCTAACTACATAGAGTATCATTATTATAAGATTATTTGTTTTGAACTCAATGCATAGTGATCATGTTTTGAACTTATATGCATAGTCACCGTGTTTTGAACTTTGTGCACAGTGACCGTGTTCTGAACTCATGTATATAATCATGGAACTCATGTGCATAGTGATGTGTTTTGAACCCATGTGCATAGTGACCATGTTTTGAACTTGTGCATAGTGATCATGTTTTAAACTTATGTGCATAGTGATTGTGTTTTGAACTCAGTGCACAGTGGTTCTACTTTAAACTACGTGTATTAGAAATCTTTTTTGTTATTTATATCAGTTTTAAGCTTTTTGAGACTTTATTCATAAACTTATTGATTTTTCAGTTTTAGTACAACTATTGATTTTGAACTAAATGCATCAGAAAATCTGTTTTGTTATTAGTATTTGGTTTTAGTATTTAGAGGCATTAGGCCTTTGAATTTTGATTTCAGTGATTTGAGGCTTTATGCTTAAACTTTATTAGTATTTGTTTTGATTTCAGTATCAGTTTTTAGTATTTTGAGGCATTTTGCCTAACTCCATAGAGTATCATTGTTATAAGATTATTTGTTTTGAACTCAATGTATAGTGATCGTGTTTTGAACTTATATGCATAGTCATTGTGTTTTGAACTTATGTGCACAGTGACCGTGTTCTAAACTCATGTGAATAGTCACGGAACTCATGTGCATAGTTATCGTGTTTTGAACTCATGTGCATAGTGACCATGTTTGGAACTTGTGCATAGTGATCATGTTTTGAACTTATGTGCATAGTGATCATGTTTGGAACTCAATGCACAGTGGTTCTGCTTTAAACTACGTGTATTAGAAATCTTTTTGTTATTTATATCAGTTTTCACCTTTTTGAGCCTTTATTCATAAACTTATTGATTTTTCAATTTTAGTATGGTTATCGATTTTGAACTAAATGCATCAGAAAATCTGTTTTGTTATTAGTATTTGGTTTTAGTATTCAGAGGCATTAGGCCTAACTTTATCAGTTATCAATTTAGTACATTTATCTGTTTTGAACCATGTGTTTAAAAAATCTATTTTGTTATCAGTATTTTGAGGCTCACACCTAAAGTGATCAGAAATTTGTTTGTACTAATGCATAGTAATTGTTTTGAACAAGTACACTCTGAATCTGTTTTGAATTATGTGCATAATCTATACCCATGCACCCTAATTGGAGGAGAATCCTCTCCTTTCAAATCTTGTAGTTCTCTCCATCCAGTTCGAGAACTTTCAGGTTAATACTAGCTTGAGGAAACACTGCATATAGAAAAACAACATGCTTATGTATCTAGAATTTTTGAGGCAAAACTTTATCATGTCTACCAATGTAAACATGTTTTCTTAATCAATTATGAATCTCAAACATAAAACTTGCATGTGGGCTAAAGTTCTAATTCTAATAGATTCATATCATTATGATAAAACTATCAAATTATATTATTTCCTAATCCCTGTGGGTAAATTAAGAAACTATTTTTATATTTTATCCTAATTAGTTATAAAATTATAATAAAAATTCTTGTGGGATAAAATTTATTATAACCTTTAACTAATTACAATTTATGTCTAATATCATTATGTGATTTTTACAAATATAATTTTATTTAATCAAAGTTGTTGTAGCTATGCCCTAATTAAATAAATTATGAATCACTTAGACATATTGGCAAAATTCTAAGTTTTATTCATATTTTAAAATTGCAATTAACATAAGGCAATTTTAATTCTTAATAATATGAAAAAACTTAGTTACATGAGCTTAAAATCAATCATAGTATAAAATAACAAAAATTATACACAATCATAATAAGCACACATAGTATCCAAATTTAAATTCTCATACATAGTATCCAAATTTAAATTCTCATACATAGTATCCAAATTTAAATTCTCATAATTTTGGCAATTCAACTATAAATTTTCATGAATTCTTTATTAGGTTCTAAAAACTCATAAATGAAAATTCACACAATTCATGAAAATGTAAATATTATAAGATTAAGAATTATGCCAAAATGCCAAATTTGTCCAAATTACTAAAACAAAATGGCCAATAATAAAATCACAAAACACTGCCCAAATGAAGAAAGAGGCCCAAAAGAACACAAAACCGACCCTTCCCCCTTTTTTTTGGTCAAAATAGCTCAAATTTATTTAATTAAAATTGGCCCAGAATCATATTCAAAAACAGCCCAAAGTTAACTAAAACAACAACCCAAAACAGTAGCCCAAAAATCGAATTTTCCTTTTTCTTTTTCTTTTTTTAAATTTCCAGGCGCTCGCTATTGCCCTTTATAGCGAATGGCATCGTTTCGAGGAAGCCAACCTAAATGCCAAAACGACATCGTTTTGCCTCTTTCTTCTTCACTCAAAACAGTCTTCTTCTTCGCCCGAATGTTCTGTTTTCAACCTGATTTGCCACCCGATTGAATATTGGCCTTCCATGCTTCGATTCGAGTGTTTCTTGATCCCAAATCGATTAAAATCAAATGAAAACAAGCTTCATGAAATTGGTTTTGTCTGAATACTGCTTAAAAAGCAATTCCAAATTTTCAAAAAAAACTTGTTTTTGGTCGACTCTAGGAAGCATTCAAGAGTTATTTGTCCGGTTTTTTGATTGCTAAATGTCTAGGAAACTAATTTCAAACCATTCCCTAACCTCATTATAACTAGAAATGTACAGAAATACAAGTAGACAATTTTTGCAGAATTAACAAATTATAGAGTAAATTTAATTCATGCAAGACAGAGGTTAATTCAGCTCTGATTCCAAATGTAAATTTTCATGCAAGCTTAAACATGTTTCTACACGATATGAAACACTTAAACAATCAATGCAGAAGCAACAGAATCTAACCTCCAACCATTACGCCTCCTTTGCAGTTGGACTGTTTCGTGCTTCAACAATTTACTTTGATCAATCACAAGCTTTCCAAGCACTAAAATGCTTACTAGATAGTGTATAACTAAATAGGTGGTGCTTGGGGCCGGATTTTCTCCCTGGTTTTATTTTCTGATGAAACTCAATACACGTGTAAGCATGGTTTCAAATAGCGGCCGCTAATCGGAATAGCGGCCACTATATCGCGCCGCTACCGCTATCGACCGATTCGCGGTTGTGCTTAATAATCACGTTTGTAACGGCCGCTATTGGTCGATACAAAACGGCGTAACGGTAGATAGCGGCGGTAACGGGCCGTTATCGCCGCTATCTCCGTTCTGTTTAAACTTTAAAGGTCTAAAAAAATAAAAAAAATGAAAACTTTTCAGACTGAGTCGAATCTTACTGAGAAAGTGAGAATGAGGAAGGAATAAAATCAGACCAAATATCAGACTCAGACCCGTGACTGCTTGCTTTATCGGTAGCATATCAAGAATTCAAGATTCCAATTCCAAGCTCAAACAAAAACTCAAGATCAATTCGTTCATCAGATCACACACCACACACAACACAAGTTCACATTCACAGAACAGAGACAGAGTCACAGAGAGCAGCATCAAGCGATTCAAGCAGCCATCAACAACAAACAAAGCAACAGGAAGCCAACAATCAATATCATTCAACAGGTAAGCAAGATGATGAAACATGAAAAATGAAAATATACTTAAAAAATAAAAACTTTGAAAATTTCCACAAGATTTTGGATCGAGCGGCGTCGGGAAAGGGACTGATCTGTGAGTGTGAGGGGCTGCATGGGTCGGCTGAGCGACGGGTAGCCTGAGATGCCGCCGGTTCGCAGGCAGATGGCTTCTGGCGGCTGTGGCTTCTTGATGTATTTCAGATTTCAGGCAGTGTCGTCCGCGAGCGATGGGATCGACGGCGACGGGTGTGAGTCTGTCACTCACTCCTGTGAGAGGGATCTTGGTCAGATCGGAACTCGGCAATCATGCCTGAGTGGGTGAGTGAGACCGTGAGAGATTCGGAGAAGGGGAGGGGACTGCCGGACTGGAGAGATTCGCGAGAGAGAGACAGAGCATTTCGATTGTGTGAGGCACTGAGGCTCTATGAGCCTTTACGGTTTAGAATCTTTAGATGAAAAATTGAAACTCAATTTCAATGGGCATAGATCTGTCTTGGGTGGGTTTGCCGGTTTGGGAATTGGGTTGGGATACTATCATCAATTAAATTATTTTTACTTATTAAAAGTAAGTAAATTAAATGAATTATTTTTTCTTATTAAAGTAATGAATTGAGTAATTAAATGTGCAATAAGACAAATATTCTGAGCTATGCATTGTAGTATATTTGTATATCATATTTGTTGTCTGTGAGTTTTCTTTTATCAATAATAACAGAAGTAGTTTTCTTTGGCAAAAAAAAAGTAATGAATTAAGTAAATGCAATGAATTAAATTATTTACTTATTAAAAGTAAATTATTTTTACTTATTAAGTTAATTAATATTGTAAATGTAATAAATTAAATAAATGTTACTTATTAGAGGGATGAATATGTGATTGATTAATTGTTCAAATTCAATTTTTATTTATATATGAAAAATGTGATAACTCTATCGCATTTTTCGTATTATTATTTGTTTAACAGAAAATGTCACAACATGAGGAGTTTCCAAGTAAAGGACTAGAAGGTGCGCCAAGTGCTGATATTGGTTGGCATTTCGGAATCCCTGTACCAAATACAAGAGGAAATGTGTCTTGTAAACTTTGCGGGAAAGTTATAAAAGGAGGAATAACACGCTTCAAGGAGCATATTGCTCATAAGACTGGCAATGTTGCACCATGCCCCAATGTTACCGGTATGTTATAAATATTATGTTAATTTTTTCAATAAAGATTATAAAATTATGTTAACATGTACAACTAATTTTTTTTTAATTTTTCTTAACTGTATTGTTAAAAGGTATTGTCAGAGAAAGTATGATGAAACTCCTCCAAGAAGGTAAAAAAAAAAAAAGATAACAAAAAGAGAAAAGATGAATTCATTTCTCAATTAAGAGGAGAGGAAGATTATGATTACGAAGGATCCATAGATGAAGATACTGCTATAAGACGAGCCATGCAAGAAAGTGTTCAATCACAACGTGAGTGGCATATGAGGCAAGAATTTAGGCAAAGAACTGGTAGTTTCAATAATATTTATGAAGAGGGGCGAAGCTCTCATGGCTCAGCTGCTGACTATTTTGATCAAAGAACAAGGAAATCTACTCCAAGTGACTCTGAATTTTCATTAAGGAGAGCTATTCCTGAATTGGTTAGAAGCAAGAGTTTAAAGCAACCGAAGTTAAGTGATTCTTTTCTGAAGACATTAAGAAAGAAGCTGGGTGAATCAGTATCCAAATTTTTGATATACAATCGACTTCCTTTTCAGTTATCAAACTCTCCATGGTTGCACAATTTAGTTTCTGTAGCAACAGAAATTTGGCAAAATGTAAAGCTTCCAACACCTTATGAGGTTTCTGAAGTATATTTGGAATCAGAGTATCAACAAGTCAAAGAATGGGTTGATGGATTAAAGGTTCATTGGAAAGAATTAGGTGCTACCTTAATGTGTGATGGGTGGACCAACAGCCTGAATCAAATGCATATAATAAATTTTCTAGTTTATTGTATTAAAGGGACCATTTTTTGGAAATCTGTGGATGTCTCTAGTGTTTATTCTAGAGATACTAATTTTTACTACAAATTATTAGATCAAGCTGTGGAAGAAATCGGAGAGCAATATATTGTTCAGATAGTTACCGATAATGAGGCAGCACTTAAGGCTGTAGGAAAAAAATTAATGTTGAAAAGAAAACATTTGTTTTGGACTGCCTGTGCCGCTCATTGCTTGGATTTATGCCTTGAAGATATTGGGAAGAAGCAAAGCGTGGAAAAAGTGTTGGAGGAGGCGAAGAAAGTCACATGTTTCATATACAATCATATTTGGACAGTTAACTTGATGAAGAAATATACTCAAGGAAAGCAAATACTTCGTCCTGCTCTCACCCGATTTGCCACCCATTTCATCCAATTACAAGAAATAACAAAGCATAAACAAGGTTTGAGAGAAATGTTCAATTCAAAGGTTAGTACTTAATAATTAGTACAATTATTTAAATCTAGTTTTGTTTTTTATATCTTGTTTAAATTTTAATTTAAAATATACAGGAATTTAAGGAATCTAAATGGGGGCAACAAAAGTCGGGACCTACTTATGAAGCAAAAAAAATTATTTTGGGAAAAGATTTTTGGAGAAAAGCAAGTGAAATAATAAAAGTTTATGAGCCTTTGGTAAAAGTATTGCGTCTTGTGGATGGTGATGAAAAACCAACAATGGGCTTTATTTATGAGGCAGTGGATAGAGCTAAACGGACAATTGCACAAGAATGTCGATACTTCACTGAATATGAAAGGATTATCGACAATAGATGGACATTTATGCACTCTCACTTGCATTCAGCTGGTAAGTAGACTAAAAATGTGGATTGTAATTAAAATAACAATTTTATGTTATATGCTTAAATTGCTTATATATTTATTTTTTATTGCTTTTTTTTTGTGTTATGAACTATGTTTAGGTTATTATCTTGATCCCCAATTTCAATATGGTGTGAAATCTTCGTCGGATGTGTTAATAGAAACAAGAGAAGGTATAAAAGCAGTGATAGAAAGACTAGAACCTTCTATGGATAATCAAATCCAGATGACTAATCAGGTTAGTGTTTAACACTATTTTATACTTGAAAATTTTACTTTATGTATCAGAAATATAATTACCTTTTTGCATTTATTTAATAATTGTAATGTTTTATCAATGTAGTTGTTTGTATTTCAAGATAAAAGAGAAACATTCGGTACGCCACAAGCACAGAGAGCGTGGAAGCAAATGAATCCAAGTAAATAATCAATTAAATAGTTTTAATTTCTTTAATATTATTTAATTATATTGGTATTAAATTTATTTTAAATTATTTTATGCAGTTGAATGGTGGATAATATATGGCACATGTGTTCCTGAATTGCAAAGAATAGCAATTAAAGTGCTTAGTCAGACAACTTCTGCATCTAATTGTGAAAGAAATTGGAGCACATTTAGCTATATACACACCAAGACAAGAAACAGGTTGAAATATGAAAGACTTCATAAGATGGTATACACTTATTACAATATGAGGCTAAGGATGAGACATCAAAAAAGGAGGAGTATTGATGAGATAAATGATAATTTCAATCCTATTAGCCTAGACCATATCTTTGAAGAAGATGATCCACTTTCAGAATGGCTACAAGAGAAAGAAAATCCTTTGTTAGATGGGCAAAACTCTGATTGGTTGCCTCCTGATAATTCTGATGATGAAATGAATGTTGAATAATCATATCAATCAGGAGAACAAAATCTGCCTCATTCAAGTACAAGCCGATCACCAACTCAGAGTGATGATGATGAGGGTTCAAGTCCAACTGGTGGTGATGGTAGTGGTGCTGATTATAGTGGTGGTGCAAATGAAAATAGGCCTTTTAGTCCACTTGGAGGAGAATTTGGGCTTGCTGCTACCGGTGGATTATTCCTTGATTTGTCAGAATATGGTGTACATCCATCTATTGAATCTAGTGGGGATAGAAGTAGAGATAGAGCTCGATCAAAGGGAAAAGCCAAGAAGCACCAACATGATACTTCTAGAGGCTCTTCATCTCGAAGATCAGCTTCTAGTAATGAATCATTTAGTAATCAAGGCTATTATCCATCAGGACCACCTTTACATTTTCAACCTCCTTATGGTTACTATCCACCTCCACAAGGTTATTATCCACCCTAGCCATATCTTAATTAACTTATGCCCTATTATCCCCAAATGTATCCACCACTACCCCAAATGTATCCACCCCAAATGTATCCACCACCACCACAAATGTATCAAGAACAAGGATATGGTTCGAATTCTAGACAAAGGTCACGAAGATCAAGTCGTCATGGTTCTGAAAGTGAAGAGGGAGAATTTGATGCTCCTCGTCATTCCACTATATGGTAATCGGTAAGATTTAAAGTGTATTTTTTTTTAGTTTCCTTGAATTGAATTTAACAAGTTCTATTTGTTAATTATTAATATTCGTAGAAATTCATGTGGAAGAGAAAAAAAAAAGAAAAATATTGACATAATTAATTTAGATGAAAAAAGATTTGACAAAATTTAGATGAAAAAATTCCTTAATAATTTAGATAAAAAATAATTAATGCTAATTAATTAGTACATAATTATTTATCTCTATTTTGAATATTTGTTATTTTTTAATTATCATAAGTATTTTTTTAAATATGAATGTTATTATAATTGAAAAAATTATAAATAACCTTTTTTTCACATAAATAATAGACTTGAGGCATTATAAATTATTTTAAAAACTATAAAATAAGACTTTACATGATTATAATTAAAGTTACTACACTTTATATAGAATTGTGCGAAATTAAAAAAAATTCACGACCGCGATGACCGCAATTACCGCCGCTATGTTCGCAACCGCGATAAACGCAACGCGACCGAAAACGAGACCGCGATCGCGATTTAAAACCCTGCGTGTAAGACCTGATTCTACACTACTGTAGAGTCTAATTTCATAAATTAATAATGGAAATTAAATAAATAATGAATATTGATTTCCACTTGGATGAAAAGTTCCTTAACTTGAGATGCGAAAGAAGCAATTTCGGTGAAATACTCGATGGGCGAGTACTACAGTGGACAGCTCGCCAATGGGCGAGCAAGATGATAATCGCCAATGCATGACGGCGAGTTGATGATGGCGAGTACTAATGGAAGCGCTCGCCAATGGGCGAACAAGAGTGATCGCCAATGGAGGATGACTAGTTGTAACTAACGGCCATACTGACGAATAGATGAGTTCGCCACGTGTGGTGTAAATCAGAGCAAGATTGGTGAGTTGAGCAATTCCTGGTGATCGCCCAATGGGGCGAGGACTGGTGATCGCCCATATGATAGCAAATTGGCGAGTAGAGCTATAAACTGTGATCGCCAAACCTGTATGTGATCGCCAGGAAGGGGGAAATTCTCGTAATTGCCAAATTTTAAGTTGGCAAGCTTGAAGGGGCGAACTGGAATGACACTTGTGGACAAAGTGAAAATAGATTTAAACCAATTGGCAGCCAAAACTGACTTGTAAGTCATACGGTTGAAGACAATTAATGGAGAAGATGTTGAAGTCAGTAAGGAACTTATCCTTATTGGTTGAGGAACAAAAACAAAGTTGATAGCAGAAGAAAAGGCTGGTGGAAGGGAGACTTTCACGCCATTGTAAGTGCAGTTTTTCTTCATGCATTAAATGCATGAAAGATGTGAAATAAATGAAGGAAATGGGATAAGGCCAAGTGATGAATTCTGATTGGATGGCATGGCTATGAAAGAAGAAACAATTGAGGATAACAGAGTTAGCCAACTCCAGCTTCTTCACGAAAGCCATTCTACTGCAAGTTATGCTCTGTTTCTTCAATTTCTCTGCCATGTTTGATCTACTAAACTCCAACCTTAAGTTGGCTAAATACATAAACCTGTTTGCAAAACCATTTCTCCATCGTTGATGAGCTAAAGGAATAAGTAAAGTGAGGCTAACAGGAGACAGGAAGTATTTTATTTTGGAAGTGCAGTTGAGTAAGGTGAGATTTAATGGTTCTTGAGATTTAATGATATATTTCTATGATTTCAAGTATGAGAAGCATGAGTATAGTCTTGCTTTTGATTTATTCTTGATAGATCATAGAAATAGAATAAATTCATATTTTGAAGTAGATAAAGTATAAAATGAAACTGGGTTGATATTGTAGTAGAATGATGGGAAAATACTGGAAAAGTGATGAGTATGGCGACTATGGTGATCGCCCGTGTTGAGTGGTAGTAATCGCCAATGTGACGAGAAACAAATAAAGAACTCTCTAAAGTTACTGTTCAAGTGGGCGAGATCGCCAAACACTAGTTAAGTTTAAAGGCAAACTCAATTCTGAATGAAAAGCCATGTAGGGCGAACTCCCATGCATGGGCATTATTCGAGTTGAATTGTGGCGAACTCCCACATTTAAGCCAACAATGGTGGGCGGATTGATTGTTGAGCGAACTCCCAATAATTAACTAATATATGAATGGCGAAATATTGGACGAGCTCTCACGTGTAAGCCATTTGGTGAATGGCGAGCTACTAAATGCTCTGTTGGGCGAGCTAGTAGGATATCAGTTGGGCGAGCTGGTTTATTTATCTTAAGTCTCGCCCAAGTGAATGAAAATTATTTAAAGAAAATATTAATAGAATTTAATAAATTATTTTGCAGCCGGGAATTGGAAATGGCTATTGGCGAGCAGGAAGCAAGGCAAAACAAGGTTTCGTTGAACCAAGTAAGGGAGATGTGTGTGAAGTGAATGCATGTCCTGTGGAGTAAATTTATTAGAAATTATTGAGAAATTGTTTTGTTTTATGACATGCATTATTTTGATAATTGTTTTGATTTGGGCGAGCTAAAGGTCGACCCTTATATTTTGATTGGGTGAACTGGTATTGGCGGGCGAGCCAAATCCCGTTTATATTTTTAAAGGCGAGCGACCCCTTTCGTTAAGGAAACTATGGGCGAGCCGAAAGTGGCGAGCCAGTATTTTGTTTTAAATATCGAGGGTGGAGGGCGAACACTTGTTCACCCCACTTTCGAGTGACCATGGGCGAGCCATGCTGGGCGAGCTGACCATGGCGAACAGATTTAATGGTATTTTCTTAAGGAAAAATGAGCCATTTTAATATTCTTGAAAATAGAAAATATAAACCCTTTTGGGCGAATTGACTAATGGGCGAGCCAGTTTTGCTTTCTGAGTTTAAAAGCAAAGTTAGGCGGGCGAACACAAGTTCTCCGCACTGGGCGAGCTGCCATGGGCGAGCCATGTTGGGAGAGCGGACCATGGGCGAGCAAATTTTAAATATTGAGATTTTGGAATGTTTTCAAGGTGTTTTGTAAACAGAAGCCTAAACCTTTTTGGAAAATCAAATCATTTTGAGAAAATGATAATATGGGTGAGATAATTCCATAAAAGTTTTCATGAGATATGAAAGTTATTTTTGAGACTTTAGGCCCTGAGTTCATGTGTTACTATTGCGTGACCCGCCTGGGGCGGTGGCTCAGTCGATGGACCAAAGAGTGCACCTCAGGGCGTCACAGGGCTGGTGGACCTGCCAAGTCATCAGCGGTCTCGAGGTCACTTGGCAAGTGGACCCGAGGACCACCTAGAGATTGTGGCCACAGATCTATTGTATCCCTTTTTGGGATGATTATTCCGTTCTCGCAAGGGGGAGGGGGAACGATGATAGCATGACTTATTTATAGGGTGATGCCTAGTCTCAAATTGTTGATTTCTGTTTACTAAGAGGATTTGTTAAATCCTATTTACTATTTACTACATTTTAAAGTAAACTGATTAGCCAGTGATTTGAATGATGTTTTGAGAGTACAGTTTACTATATCCACTGTTTTCCTATTTGAAATGATGTTAGGAAAAACAAATACTTTGTGGTATATAGTTTTGATTTTATAAAACAGCATATGTTTCCTTTACTAAGCGTATGAATCGCTCACCCCTTTGTTTTAACTCCACAGATAAAAGACACGGAGTTTGAGAGAATTAGCTCCCATATGTATAGCTACATATAAAGCGCGAGGGCAACTTATGTCAAATATGACAGGTACAGTCACTTCTCTTTTACATTTCAGATATATGTGTAAAGTACTACTTTAGTGAAATAAAGACAATAGGGGATGTCAGATGTAAGGAATAATGAAAAGAAATTTCATATTCCGTATTTGATAAATAAATATTATTATCACTATCATTGTAGAATGTTATTGGTATCGCAGACAGCCCAATCGGTAAAGTTGTATGGAAATACGTGAAAAATGTGGTAACTGGCTGTTACAACACGTTACAACCATCATAAACAGTGTCTAATATATAAGGCCAGAGAATCAGTTGAATTAATGTGAAATCATGGACCATATATTTGGTATTAAACATCATCTATTATACATGGTAATGACTAGATTTTGTCAATCAACAAAATCTAGTCTTGTCCTATGATCAAGGAATATGCCAACACTTTGTACATTAAAAATTACATTACTCATTATAAGGATCTCCAAAAATTATGAATCCAAAACCATGTGATTCTTAATTCAATTCCCTACTTAGAACGGTAAGTTTTACAATTTTATCAATTATGAGTCATTTTTAATAATTTTGCAAAATTACTCTGTTTTCAGGTGCATTCTGGCATATCTGTCTACTGACCTCTATGTACAAATTAGTTCATATCTCAATGCAGGGTTATCCAAATTGTGCAAACTCAAAACCATATTATTCCTAACTCATTTATCTTTCTAGAAATGTATGGCTTGCATCCAAATTCAATCTGATCTATTTTCTATAATTTTTCAAGTTCAGCAATTTGAATCACGTTTTTTGGGCAGAGTGCCTTGCATTCATTTGCACATATCTTAAGCTACAGAATTCCAAATTAAGTGATTTGAAGACTGAATTTCTCTTAACTCATAGGAATATCTGCCATAATTTTTACAAAATTTATCTCATTTTAAAACAAGATTGTCATTTCAGCACATCTATACACTCTACACTTTGTTTCTCTTCTTTCCTCAACTCTAACCTTATGAACATTTTTTATTTACTTAGTATATTCATCAAACACCTTCCATATATTAAGAATTCATCATTATCATCTACCTCCACAACATGGCTGAATACTTCCCATCATCATACCAACTTCCATGTTTTGCAAAACTATCACCATAACCAAGTTTAACTCATCATTTCCAATCAATTCCTACCCAACGTGCATTATAATTTCCATAATTTCCTCACTTCCGACTCATGGCTGAATCCTACCTTTACCACTACACTTCATTTTGTTTCAATCTTAAGCATTAAACATGTTACTCATGCTTGGGATACAAAACTATAGTTAAAATTAATAAGAACATCAACACCCATAATTCCTCACCTTGAACCAAATCTGCCAGCAGAAATTTCAGCCTTCAAATGCTGGTATTAAGCCACCAATTTCCAGGTTTAGCAAGCTCTTATGATGGGGAATAAGATTGATGAAGGAAGCTTGGTGAATTAGAAGCTTAAAAGGAGGGTTTTACATGGTGATTACGGGGTTGACGTGAGGAAGAAGGGAAGAAGAAGAAGCTGCTGCAGATTGACAGGCTAGACGGGAGAATAAACCAGAAAATTCTCGTTCCAGCAGATTTTTAAGGAGATTTTTATGTCCCATAAGCAAAATGACAATTTTTCCCTTAAAAATTCCAAAATTTACACTTATGCCATTTCAAATATTTTATTATTTTCAAATTTCAGATTTTAATTTTATTTAATTAAATTTAATTTATTTAAGTCAATTTTGGTCAAACATTGACCATAGGACCAATCCTATGTTAAATGACCATAATGCTCTTATATAATTTCATTGTTTTCATTTATGTCCTATCATTAATTTAATATTTTTTAAATTCAGATTTAATATTTTATTTTTATTATTTTTCATATGTTTAGGTCAAACATGGTCAATTATTGACTCTCAAGGTGGTTTGACCCAGTATGGGTAGTGAAATTATCAAATTACCCATATACGAAGGCTTTCGGTTTTGT
The DNA here is from genome assembly GCA_031772115.1 of Heritiera littoralis. NCBI lineage: Eukaryota > Viridiplantae > Streptophyta > Magnoliopsida > Malvales > Malvaceae > Heritiera > Heritiera littoralis. Next base: position 5,630,010 of record JAPDPK010000015.1, read on the forward strand.
TCGCGTTATTTTTAGCACTTTTGCGTAATTCAGTTCACGGGCTGTATCCACGTGAAGCTTCTTTACTCGAGGATCATCCTATGATAGTCTGTGGGTTCAAAGTCAATTTGATTTGATTGCTATTTAGAAAAATTCTTCCGAGGAATGGAAACGATCGTCATTTTCGAATTTTTTGCACTTGAACTAAAGTATACTCATTTTAAAGAATTCCGGAAATTGATCTTCTTGATCTTTAGGTATTTTGGGCCCAATTTTCTTATTTTGTCACTTCGGAGAGCATCCAGATTATGAATTGTCCTGTGGGGCCCACTTGACAATTTTCCTGATAATTCTATAACGTAGGAGAATTAGTTTTCAATAATTTCATTTATTATTCCAATTAATCACCTTTAATAGATATAGGGAGAAAGAGAAATTCGGGCTTTCACATTATTTTTCGCCGCAAAGCCTCTATTCTATCCTCAAATGAGCGCATTGTATTTGCAACAATGAGAGTTTCATCCAGATCAAATACAATTCCAAGACATCTTAGGTTCAGCATGACAAGACAAGAATCATAGAGTCCCCTTCCTAAATTCATTTCCCCTGGAGCTGGGTTCTTTCCCTCCGAAATCGATGATTCTTGGCTACTTGACCAGACTCCATTGCTCCTAAGGCTTCTAGAGAGTCTTACTAATGGCATACTTCTTCAGTCGAATGCTCCTGGGCAAAAGGAAGATGACATAGACTATGCCGTTTATTCAAAAGAGCCATCACAGCTTATGAAAGAGCAGCTTGGAAATGGCTAATTAGTTTAAGGTACTAACCAACTGAGCCGCAGAGAGCCCTTTTTCAGTGTTGGCGGAATAGGACCTGTTGGTGGTTTAAAGGGCATTACATTAGGATATGGAATAAATACGACTTTGGTTCCAGAGATAGCGATTCGGCTTAGTGAAAATAGAACTAAAAAAAGAAGAATAAAAGAAAGAAAAACAGAAGAAACCCGACAGAACTAAATTGTATTGCTTAAAATACAATCAAGAGCATCATTTTCATTGACCGAAGATGAGCCAGTGACAGCCAAGGAGGCCCCAAGCAACTCAACGTGAGAACCAAGAGCCCATCAAATATGGAGATGTTTCAGCCGACATATAATCACTGAATCAGTTGCTGGATAGGTTGTTGACAATATGTTCAAGCTATGCCAGTTCAGACAGCTCAAGTGGGGGTTATTCAGCAAACTGCAGTAACTATTGGGGAAGCACTTGAAGCAACCGCTCAAACAGCGGGTGATAAACCTGTTGATCAAAGCGATGCGGCAGCAATTCAAGCAGCAGAGGTGAGAGCAACAGGTTCAAACGTTATAATCCCTTGTGGAATAGGAGCTACAGCTCAGTCGGCCGCGGGTCACAATGCATCCATGAATCGCAGTGAGGGAAAGATCAAGCTCAAGGAAGTTTTAATGGGTACAACTGCAAAGTCGCCAGCGGGTAAGGCAGTGATGAGGCAGGATGCTGAAGGAGTGGAAAGTACAGAGCTGAGAAACAATCCGAATTTAGCCACGCATCTCCGTGGAGTGGTCGCTTCTATTGCTGCAGCTGCTAGGCTTAACGAGAATGTCAATGTTTGATAATGGTTAAATGTCGGCCGTTGAAAAGTTTCATTTGGACTTAGATATAAATTGTTGTTCTTCTATAAAATATGAGACTGAGTTTAAAGAAAGAAAACAGAACAAAAAAAATGAAAAAGTGAAGGCATTGACGGAGGAAAAGGAGAGAAGGAGATAATGATGTGTTTAGAAAATTTATATTAGGATATGTTTATCTTTTTATGTAAGGGTGTTTTTGTCTCAAACAAAAGTTGAAGTCTAAAGAGTAAAAAGTGAAGTAGAATTAGAAATTCTCTCTTCATCTCAAATTAAATTTCCCCTAATTTGACAAACAAACCCTAGCCTTTCCTCTAGTCATCCTCATCGTCAGCCATATTCTCTTCTTCTCTCCATGGATCATCTCAGTTCTCACTTTTCTTTTTTTTTTTTGTTTCTTGTTCTTTTCTCGTCTCGTATCTTCTTTTAATCTATGTCGGTTTTTTTTATCTCCACTTCATCGCTTCCAAATATCAAGTGATATTTTTTATGATAAAATTTTTTTAAGTATTCTTCAATTTTCTTTTTGTTTTGTAAATGTTTGATGCTTGCTTGAGTTATTGATTTTTTGTGCATTGCTTTCGTTATTGAATTTGATGCTTCCTCTTTTAAGATCCACTTCAATTCAGATTGTAAGGATTTGAAATCGAAAAGACTGGGGAAAGGATAGCGAGCTGAGCTTTGTGATCAATGCGTGTGGGTTTCACTTTTTTTTTTTTGAATTTTCTATTGATTTGTTTTTAGTTGTTTCTTTTTTGTTTTTTTTTCAGTTTTTTTTTTGTTTTAATTTAGCCTAAGGCTTAGTTTCTCCTCGTTTATAGTTCCTTAGCTAATCAAAGCTTTGCTTGTGAACTTGATATTTAAAGGTTCTTTGACTGATCCACAACTTTTTTTATTTTGGCAGCGTGTTTGGTCTTTTTAATTTACCAGCATAATGGTAAATGCAGTGATTTACTTCTGTAAAGTTTGGTATCTCCAGTTTTCCTTCTAAGTTTGCATTTCTCAAGCAAATGGGTGATTTGTTGTATAAATTCAATCTACATTGTCCTTGCACTTTTATTTAAGTTCTTGACGTCGTATCTTGTAAAAATCTTGTTTCTTAGGTGTCTCTGCTAGCTGAAAACTTAGAAAAATGGGAAAAAGATTATCAAGCGGCACTTATTCTAATCAAGGTCATTTTTGGTAGCTCCTAGTTTTAGATTTCTCAGTCAATACGTCTCTTGATTGCTATGATTCATTAAAACTTGGCATTTTTCTTTCTATGCAAGGAGCCGGGCATGCTTTTTTTGCTGGTGGGGATTTAAAAATGTTCTATGAGGGAAGGAGATCAAGTAAATGCTCTATCCTGATTTTAAACTTTTGTTTGTATACTATTCTGTTTTAAATTCTATTACTTCCACCACAATACTTATATTTATGACTCTGTTCAAACGCATCTAAAGCAATATGAATTTTCACTTGTAATGAATTAATCTTCTGACAGAGGATTCTTGTCTTGGAGTGGTCTATCGAATGTATTGGCTTTGCTATCACATTCATACCTATAGGAATACCCAAGTTAATTTCTACACTGTATTCTCATACCATTGCAGAAGTAAATTCATTGAATGTGGGATCTGCATCATGGTGGAATGAACCTATTAACTCTTTATGTGTTTGACAGGCTGCTCTTATTCAAGGAATTAAGATATACCTAAGCTCTCAAGAAGGGCCACAATTCTTGCCCGCCCGACCTTCAATGCATATAGTAAATATACTACATGCAGATTAAGTCTCTATTTCAGACTTTGCAACTTAAAAAAAAAAAGAAGAAGGTTTTCCTCTTTTTCAATCCTGATCACAGACGAGGATTTCATTATTGCTTCTGCAGAGAGTTTTAAGACTGCTGATGTTACATGGCATACGCAATGCTCTGCTTTTAACTTGTAATCTTGTGGTGTCTTTGTACTTGTAGGTGCTTGCATCAAGGGGTGTTTCTCCACAGAATGCAATGCCATGGAGTGTAATTACATCCTTACCGCAGGTATCTAATCAGGTTATGCTGTTTGTCAGGCTTTGAGCATATCTGTCTGTATCTGTCTGTTTGTTGGGCTTTGAGCATTTCTGTCAGGCTTTGAGCATATCCTTACCACAAGTTTTACTCAAACGTTTTTTTTGCTCTGCCTATAATACTAGTGCCCTTTCTAATTTTTCAAAATTTCGTAAAATTTTAAACAATTTATAATTGTATCTAAATTAAAAGTTAAAATGATTTCGATGTTGTTGATTAAATATAAAAGTTTTGAAAAAAATTTGAAGAGGGACTGTCATCATGGAAAGGAGCATATTTTATGAGTAGGCTAATTAACTATAGTTCTTAAACTGAGAGATGGTATACTATTATGACGTCATCAAAGAACCAATGGATTTTGGCACGATTACAAAGAAACTGAATGAAGGAAATTATCAGACACTGGAAGAATTCGAGGTTTGCTCTTAAAATGGTTGTTTATCTATTTCTTTGATCCCTTATTTTTGGAGTGGGGATAACTTTCATGCTGTTCCAGAACTTAGGAATCAAATTGCATTCTCATGTTTCCTCTGATCGGTGATAATTTACTACTACTGTCACAAAGGTCATAGTGAGCAATGAGGGATTTTTGTGATTTCTTATTTTATTTTTCTATTTTGAAGTCATATGTAGGCAGATCTGTAGTATATAAAGTCAAGTAGGCAGATCTGTAAATATATAGACTTCTACGTTTTTTTATAACACTCATGAACAAACCATTTCATCCTGCTTTTAATTTGATTCCCGATATACAAATGGACATCTTTATCCTACGTTACATATACGATCTCCTATCTTCCTTTCTTAATTCTAGCATCAAAGTAATCAAATTATTGCGCTTCTGTTTTGCAGCATATGTACCGACCATACAACTACTTTTGCAGGCATATGTGATGTTTATGTTACAACTGTCCAAGCAAAATCTATACCCAACATCAATCACAACATTGCTCCAGTAAACCACTACTAAAATTTGATCCAAGGACAGTCATTTTTCAGAGAGCTCGAAGCCTAGAAAAATAGTAATTTATTGCAAGAAGTGCCCGAGCTGATTGCCTAGTTTTCAAGATGATGCATTTGTTGCAGTGTTTGCTATCGCAGATTATCAGCCTGATGAAGGAACCCCTAAAGGGTTCCTAGCTTTCCTATGGCCATGGCCATTTGACCCATATAGTTTGCCACATTCCCAGATGACCTAAGGGAGCAGATGAACCATTGGCCAACGTTTCAGCCAAAGATTGCTGCAGTGCTTACAGTGCTTCCATCGCTTGTGACAAAGCATCTTCAGCCTGTTGGGATGACTGTTGCAAGTTTTGGATACCCATAAATTGTTGATCAGTTATAGACTTCTGCTTTAGCTCAGGTTCGACATAGGTGTTTGAGCACACCCATCTCCTGGTTTTTCTATGCATGCACATGTCCCTTCACTTTATCTCTATGCAATTGTGGTTTATTTTTCAGAGAACCATATTCTCCATGTCTAATTTCTTATTTCAACTACTCATTCTTGCATGCTTTTTTTATTTGATTCTTGTTTAATTGGGATTGGGACATGATTGTAATGCACTTTATTTGATGATTCTTTCAACAGGGAGCTTGTGTGCAGAACGTCTTGGATTCTGTCATTTCAGCTTTATTAGATTATAAAAATAGAAAATCTCTCTATGTTAAGATGGAAAATTTTTTTTCCTTTTTTGAAGTCTTTCCTCTTTGAAGAGTTTTCTGTTCTAAGTTTCCACTTCTTTTCCCATGTTAATGTGATTGGTTTATGATTTTGATTACATCGTTTTATTTTCCTTTTCAGGTTTTCTTTCAAAGGTAGTTGAGACAGCAGAGTAATGCTAAAGTGAAGGGGCTAGTCAACTCCGGTCAACTAGAGTTCATGTAGTATGCTTTCTTTTTGTTCTCCTGATATTATGCACTTTTTGTTATGTGCGTTGAGGTGCCAATACTTTGGCTAAAATGAATTGTCAGGTGAATAGGTTCTTGTCGTGGGAGGAGGAGGTACAAAATGATTTATGTAATCCTGACATCTAAATGGAAGTATGGTTTATCTCAAAAACAAAAAAACTCTATGCTCTTCTAGGAAACAAGAATTTGAGGTGTATTTATATATATTACTTGTGTTAATTTACTCATAATTTTCAAATTTACTGTTGGAATATAATGAATATAAGTTACCTTACAATTTGAGATCTTTGTTCTTTAATTATTAATTCAATAATTAAGTTATATTGGCAAAAGTTTTTAAATTTAAAATAACTTGATAAATATAAAAATTTAAAATTTAAAATAAGATTTTTAAAGCTTTTAAATTTAAAATAAAATTTAATAAATATAAAAATTTCAAATTTTAAATAAGATTTTTAAAGCTTTTAAATTTAAAATAAAGCTAAATAAATGTAAAATTTTAAAATTGAAAAGTGTAGGTAAAAGCGTTTTACATTTAAAGGCATTTAAAAATGTAGAGAAAATCATGTCGGAATTTACCAAACTTTAACTGGCTTTGGAGTACTTGATCGCCGGTAAACTTTCATCGACATTCACATATTTAGTGGTCAGCCGGCAATCAACGAACGGCTGGCGGTTCGTTAGTCTTTTACCGACACTTATAAGTATCAATAAAAGCCAGTTTTTTTTTTGTAGTGTGGATAGAATTCGGATAATAAAAATCAAAATATTTGAATAGTTAAACTGAGATCAGGTATTGTAAACTATAATCGGATTAGGATAGTTCAAAATTTGCGGTACTTGTCCGGTTGCCATTCCTACCTAGACTGACACTCTGAAACATTTATCATAATTTATTTTATAGGAATTTTTAATGTAATTTAAGATATTTTTTAAATATAAATGTAAATAGGTGATCAACCACATTTAAAAAAAATTGGTGATAACTCATTTTTTACATCTAGTTGTTATGTTTCTCTGGATTTACACTTAGCACAGGTCCAAATTTGTTCTATATGTATATAAGCCACAGCCACTCCATTTTCAATCTAATTTTATGTCTCAAGTAATCCAAAATAAGGTTGAGGTTTAGAGGGAGTAGACAGGCTGCTCGAACACTTGTACACTTGTAATTAACTAGTTAATGTTTCTCTTCTATTGGAGATTCAGTCAATTGGTACAGTTTCACCCGAACAATTTCAAACTTACTGGGCTCAAGTTTATGTTTTCATATCTGCAATTTTTTTCAGTTGGTCCATCCAGACTATATTTTTTTTCAAATAAATAGAACAATTTGGTGTGTATATACAGCATGGAAATTTATCACTAGCATAAAAATTTGTAAATTGGAGAGGCTAAAACAACATTATTCCACCTTTTCCATTCTCTCAAGCTTTATCTTTTCATTTGTTCACATTATGGTAGAAAAAAAATAAATCTTTGCTAATGTCTACAATGCAATTAACAATGTAGAATATGAAGTGAGGTAGTTGTTGCTATTGGTTTATGAAAATGTTCATTTGTTCACATTATGGTAGAATATATATATATATATAATATATATATATATATATATATATATTTGCTAATGTCTACGACAAGCAATTAACAATGTAGAATATGAGCTGAGGTAGTTGTTGCAATTGGTTAATGAAAACTGTTCATTTGTTCACATTATGGTAGAATATATATATATATATATATATATATATATATATATATATATATATATATATATATATATATATATATATATTTGCTAATGTCTACAACAAGCAATTAACAATGTAGAATATGAACTGAGGTAGTTGTTGCAATTGGTTTGTGAAAACTGTGGATGTAACATTCCACCTGATTCCATTAGGCATTATTTATCAATTGGATGGAAAATGAACTGAGGTAGTAGTTGCAATAAATTTATGAAAACTGTGGATGTAACATTCCACCTGATTCCATTTGGCATTATTTATCAATTGGATGGAATAGTCTGCCAAAGGTTTATATTATTGAGTTTTATACATTTCCGTTGACAAATCAACCCAAATGAGTTATACTTATTCCAACTCATAAAGATTCCACGACTTTAAAAGACCTGTTTGAGCTGTGTCAGTGATTGACATTTGAGAGAAAGGACGGTTGAAAAAACATATGGAAGCCAAAATGAAGAAACAATGTCTTTCTCTTGCAATTCTAGTGCTGGTGTTCTGCAATTCCATGAATTCCTCTGGAGCTATGTCAATGGAAGCCAACAGCAGCAGCTCCATTATCGCCGACGACGACGAGCTGGAGTTCCTGATGGATTCTCATAGCAGTAGAATCCTCCAAACTAGTGGAACTGTGACTGGGAACACAGGCAACGCGGGTCAACCGGCAGCAAATTGTGGGAGATATCAGCCCTATGACAGCTGCCTTCCGAACCCAAACCGTCCCACTGTGCAACAAAATTGCGGGACTTACACCCGTTCATGCAACAGGTAACAGGTGGAAGGCCATTGAAAGTCTCTTCGTAATAATTTCTTTCTGGTCTTTTCTTCGTGATTAATTTCGATCTGAAGTCTGTGGTTCCTTTTGTATGATTTCATCATCTCTTTTCAATCTGTTGGATCATTGCGTGTTGGTCTGCAAGTGATTATACGTGCATCAATAATGACCATGTTTATTGAATTTGTAATTGTTGTACGTGATTCAATGCTCGACCAGTCTGTTTCTGTTTTTTCTTTCAGATTTGTAACTTATTAATCATCATTGTCTCAAAATTAAAATGTTGTCAATCCAGCAATCTAAGTTTAATAATCAAATATATTTTTGTTTTTTTAGTATAAAATAAATATAAACTTTTAATATTTTATTGCATTAAAATCATTTCATAAACTTTTATTTTGCTGTAAATAAACCTTAAATCTTTCAAAATCATGTAATTAAGTCCAAATCTGTTAAATTATATTGACTATCGTTTGGACATTATACGTTAAAGTTAACGTGAATAACTTAGTTGGTTGTCAAGTGTGTAATATTAATAGAAGTTAGTGTCATTTAATAAATTTAGATTTAATTGCATTATTTTGAAAGATTGAGAGTTTATTTACAGTAAAATAAAAATTTATGTACTAATTTATTGATGACTTATATCCATTACCTGTATAAATGCCACAAATTAACTAGGCTTTCTATTGAATACGCCTTCACTTACCAACCAATGCGTGGATCAGTGGCAAGGGCTGTTTCAGCTTAACCAAGGTTCTCGGTTCGAGGCTTGGGAATGCAGCAGCATTTGTTAGAAGAGCTTTGTCGCCCAATGAGATCCGATCCCGGAGTGCTTGCACACTTTGCCACCATTTTACAAAAGAAAAAAAAAAAAAAGAATACGCCTTCACGAGTTGGATAGTATTCAAACATGACCGACAGCCGTAGCATGTGAATTTTGAAAATTCAGCATGCCACTGCAGAAAAGACAAATTGGTAATCATTAAAAAGTCAAATTCAGAAAACAGTAACCATTCTAAAGTTTCAAATAATTTAGAACAAAGGAAGTGCATTTGTCGGTGTTTAGATTAATTTCTTGCACCTCCATAAACTGGGTTACATGTATTTCGATTATTCTTTAAACATGTTGCGACTCAAATTAATGGCAAGGTCAAATGCTAATCGAGTCAAAATTCCACAAAATTTCAGTTGAGATTTACTTTTGCATATGAGTTTAGGTACAGAAAAAAAAAAAAAGAAGAGCCCAAGAGGCTTGCAATTAGGCTTTTAAACCAACTATTGACTGTCCAGTCATGTGTGTCTGTTATCATTGAAATTTTCAAACAATTGAAACTTTGAAATTTTCAATACGGTTAATTACACACTTATTTTATATATTAACTCAAATTTCTTAAAAAATATTATTTTATTAACAATCATTTTGTATTCGCTATTTTTTACTATATATTTTTAATTTTACTAATGAAAATAATTATAAAACTGTATCTCTATTTTATAGAAAACTACAAAAAGTATACTAAATAATTAATTTTTAATAGCATATCAAATATTTTCTTATATTATAAGTTCAATAATAACCTTTTTAATTAAAAATTTAGTCCTTACAAAAAAATTAAAAATTTAGTACTTAATTTTTAACATTAAATTTGTTCAATTTATCAAACAATATTTACTATTATTTAGTATTTGGAAAAGCTTTTTTGCTTAACACTTGAGTTTTGAGGTTATTGACACTCATATCATTATTTATACTTTATTCTAATAATTTGGAGTACCATCCTTTATTTAATGACTTAAAAGGTTCATTCAATACGAAAAAGCACAATAAAATACAAGATTAGCTACACCAAATAGGAATTAACTTTATGGAAGGTAAAAGGGAAAGCTAAAGCTAACTAAAATGGAAGAAGTGGTAAGAAGGAGGCCCTGAGACTTTGAAGTTTTAGGTTCGAGTCTCATCAAATGTGAGTTTGAGTTAATCTAGTTATTTACTAGTTTGTTATAGTTATTTACTAAGTTATCTAATTTGAGTAATGTGATTTTCATAGTTACCTGTTCATGTAATGTAATATCATGTAATTAAGTCTAAATCTGTTAAATGACATTAATTATCGTTTGGACATTATACGTGAAAGTTGACGTGAATGAATTAGTTGGTTGTCAAGTGTGCAATACTAACAGAAGTTAGTGTCATTTAATAAATTTGGATTTAATTGCATTATTTTGAAAAATTAAAAATTTATTTACAGCAAAACAAAAATTTATGTACTAATTTATTGATGACTTATATTCATTTTCTATAAAAAAAAATTGAGAGTGTATTGGCTATTGAACCAGCCATCTACAGTATTTTTCCAAAGAAAAGATTTGTGCAAAATACTGCAAATTTCGGCGAAGTATAATTCTTCCAAACTATGGCTAAATTGTGAAATGCCTGTATAAATGCCACAAATTAACTAGGCTTTCTATTGAATACGCCTTCACGAGTTGGATAGTATTCAAACATGACCGACAGCCGTAGCATGTGAATTTTGAAAATTCAGCATGCCACTACAGAAAAGACGAATTGGTAATCATTGAAAAAGTCAAATTCAGAAAACAGTAACCATTCTAAAGTTTCAAATAATTTAGAACAAAGGAAGTGCATTTGTCGGTGTTTAGATTAATTTCTTGCACCTCCATAAACTGGGTTACATGTTTTTCGATTATTCTTTAAACATGTTGCGACTCAAATTAATGACAAGGTCAAATGCTAATCGAGTCAAAATTCCACAAATTTCAGTTGAGATTTACTTTTGCATATGAGTTTAGGTACAGAAAAATAAAAGAAGAGCCCAAGAGGCTTGCAATTAGGCTTTTAAACCAACTATTGACTGTCCAGTCATGTGTGTCTGTTATCATTGAAATTTTCAAACAATTGAAACTTTGAAATTTTCAAACAATTGAAACTTTGAAATTTTCAGTACGGTTAATTACACACTTATTTTATATATTAACTCAAATTTCTTAAAAAATATTATTTTATTAACAATCATTTTGTATTCGCTACTTTTTACTATTTATTTTTAATTTTACTAATGAAAAATAATTATAAAACTGTATCTCTATTTTATAGAAAACTACAAAAAGTATACTAAATAATTAATTTTTAATATCATATCAAATATTTTCTTATATTATAAGTTCAATACTAACCTTTTTAATTAAAAATTTAGTCCTTACAAAAAAAATTAAAAATTTAGTACTTAATTTTTAACATTAAATTTGTTCAATTTATCAAACAATATTTACTATTATTTAGTATTTGGAAAAGCTTTTTTGCTTAACACTTGAGTTTTGAGGTTATTGACACTCATATCGTTATTTATACTTTATTGTAATAATTTGGAGTACCATCCTTTGTTTAATGACTTAAAAGGTTCATTCAATACGAAAAAGCACAATAAAATACAAGATTAGCTACACCAAATAGGAATTAAATTTATGGAAGGTAAAAGGGAAAGCTAAAGCTAACTAAAATGGAAGAAGTGACAAGGAGGAGGTTTTGAGACTTTGAAATTTTAAGTTCGAGTCTCATCAAGTATGAGTTTGAGTTAATTTAGTTATTTACTAGTTTGTTATAGTTATTTACTAGGTTACTTAATTTGAGTAATGTGATTTTCATAGTTACCTGTTCATGGAATGTAATATACTTATTGTGATTGTAACTTCTAATAAAAATGTACTACTCAAAAAAAATGGAAGAAGTTAGAATCATTCCAAACAAAGATGAATTTTTATACTGCTAAGAAGATAAAATATTTGCGATTATACTTGAGTAGTTGTGATGTCAAAATTGAGGACGACGAATATTCACCCCAAGAAAATTTTAGGGGTCATTTGGTATCGTTTCCTGTTTTCTGTTTTATGTTTTCTATTTTTGAAAATTTTGTTTTTGTTTTATTTTGTTTTGTTTTCAATTTCTGAAAACAGAAAACATGTTTGTTTAATATTGTTACGTTTTGAAAACAAATATTTAAATTGATTCAGATATAATAATTCAATTCACAAAACAAAATTTTAAAAATTAAATAAAAAATAATATATTTATTAAATAATAACAAGTAGATAATATTAAATAATATTATTTTATATTATTTAATACTAATATTAAATATTTTTATTTAATCATATAAAAATTTAATATAATTTAAATAATGTTATAATTAAATAAAATATTAAATAAAATAATATTATTGAATTCAATTGTAATGATCATAAATTATATTTAATAATAATTTTTATTTAATTGTAATAATAATAATATTACATTATTAAATAAAATATTTAACTAATTAATTTACAATAAATTATATAGTTATTAAAATATATTATATTTAATATAAATAATATTATTTAATGTTAAGTATTTACTTATTTAATAATATTAACTTATTTAATAGTAGTAGTGATATATTTAAATTTAAGATAGAATATAATATTAAATAATAATATTGTTTAGTAAAATAAAAATTAATTATATTAGATAATAATATTAATTATTAACATATCAAAATTATAATAAATGATATTATTTAAAATATTTAATATATTCAATAAATTATTATAAAAATTTAAATTAAATAATACTATAATATTATAGTTCAATGTAATATTTATTTAATTTCTTTTTATGTTTTCAACTTTTCTATATTAAAATAAATATATTAATTTTAAAATATTAAATAATATTTTATATTAAAATTTAATATTATTTTATTTTAAAAATTAATTAATTTTATTTATATTTTTATTATAAAATATTAATATTAATATTATATTAATATATAAACTCTGTTCACTTACTTATGAATAGTAACAGAAATGAAAATATGTTTTCGAAAACAATGAAAATAAGAAATTCTTGTTTTCAACAATTTTGAAAATTCTTGTTTTCGTTTTTGTTTTTTGAAAACGGAAACATGTTGCCAAATGTGTTTTCTGTTTCTGTTTTCAAAAAAACTGAAAACAAAAACGGAAAACAGGAAACAAAAACAAAAACAAACGACCCCTTAGTTATCAATTTGCTATCCACGTTAGAGGAGTTTACTAGTCGGATTGAATTTAGATAATGTATTAAAAGATTTAAATTAGGTTCAAATACGATTTGATCAAATTTTTTTGTTTTTGCTCAAACCCGCTTTTATATATAAATCAAAATTCGCTTAAATACTTTTAATTTTTTTCAAAAAATATTACAATAAAATATAACAAATTAAAACAAATAATAGTTAATAAATATAACACAATAAGTTCAAATAATTTTTTACAGAAAAAAACTACAAAAAATGAAAAATTTAAATTAAGGTCTAAAAAATAAGACAAGCTCAAATAAAATTGCACAAAATAAAAAATACTTAAAAAATACATTAGTGTAACAAAATATTAAAAGAATTATAATTTCTGATTCGACCAAGTTTGGATTTAAATGCTGAACCCAAGTTTAACCCAATTTTTTTTCGAGCCTTGGTTTCAAGCCTAAACCGTTAATGGGCTTAATAATTTTATTCAAACTCTTTCAAAAATTAAATGAATATTTGAATTTGGACAAATAACTCCATATTTGAACAAATCTAGTTGACATGAATGTCAATTCAAGTTAAAGAGGGAGTAACAAACTACACGAATCGAGCACAATAGGAGCTGCCCATACGGTTGGCCAGGGCCATAGGGCATCTCCAAGAAAAATCGGATTCTAAAAATTTTGGAGAACAATTTAAAATTGAAGTCAAGTTTACAGCTTCACTTTCACTTCGCACATTAAATTAATCTTAGGTTGAGTGGCTTTTATAGATTTGAATACATATTTCGTATATGAATTTTGATCAAATGTATAAATTTTTACTTAAGAAATCCAAATTCTAATACAGTTAATTTAATTTTTTTGTTACAATTAATTTAATTTGATTATATGTAAATCTAATCAGTATAATTATGTCTTATGCATGTCATTTGTTGAATATAATTGTAAAATATTTTGTAACAATTCGGCATCCAACACTTTGTCCAATCTTGGACACATTTTTTATTATTCAAGTAAAATGCCTTTTTTTTTTAATTTATGTTAAAAGAATATGTTGATAGTTGATAATATTAATAGTACATAACTTGATAATATTTTTTTTTTGAGAAAACATAACTTGATAATATTAGTCGAACGTCACATATACAAGCTGATTGGATTAACGATATGTTAGTATTTTAATTAAACATGATACATAATTTCAAGGTTTAAGGTGCAAATTGCACGATTATTCTTCAGACATAATTTTTTACATTTTTCAAAAATTCAGATACCATATGAATTAACTCTTTTTTATACCATAAATTGTGGTTCCTTACGATGGGTTTACACATTTCATCTAAAGTTACTATTTTATAAGCACCGTTCAGCAAAAAATTCGACAAAAGGATAAATAAAAATAAGATTTATATATGATGCACTGAATGCATCAGAGGTTGACACCTCATCAATAGACCCTTATATGCAAATATAAATAAATTTTTTAAATTTGCCCATAAAGGCCTATTGATGAGGTGTCAACTTCTGGTGCATTGACAATGTATAGAAACTATACACTGTTAGTGCATCGTATACAAACTCTTAAAAATAAGTCTACTTTAATGCATATTTTGATTTCTTTAACGCAAAACGTTAAATTGTGAATACAGATATGAGATCACATGTCAGTAAATTAAACTGTTGGGAATTAATATAGAGTTTATACATGTGCACTGATAGTGTATAAAGAGCTACACTGTCAATGCATTAGAATTTGATATCTTATTAATGAGTAAACTGAAAATATGTCAAACCCTTAAAATTAAATACAAATGAATTTTTTTTCATTTTGCTCATAAAGGCTTGACATTTTTGTAGTTTGCTCATTCATGAGGTGTCAAACTTTGATGCATTAACAATATATAGAAATTATACACTGTCAATGCATCATATATAAACCCATTAATATATACAACACATCACAACCCATATCAATAATTCCATTTAAAATAATCATAATGAAATTATTTGAATATAAACCCTTACAATTATGGATGAGATCGTTTGCTTAATTCATAGGTCAACTAAAAAATCACAAAGTGAAAATTGCATAATCATTTCCACAACCTAAATTATTTCAAGTTAATCATAGAGCGCCTTTGAGAGTTTTTCTTTCTCTGTTCTTTTTTGCCTTTTTCTCTTTGCTATCTCACTTCACAAAATGGTTGAATACCATTTTTATATCAAAAAATGAGAGAGTTCCAAATGACAAGGATTAACATTCCCTCAACCTATCTTTAAAAGTATCAAATGAAAGCACACAAACGGTAAGGATGTGACATTCCCTCTCAATCTATCTTGAGTAAGTTAGACTAGTATGTTAAAGTCTAAGTATTGAAAAGCCACGGATGTGAATCCTCTTCGCTGAAAATCTTCTAAGTTCTCAGAGAGTAGAAGTAACTATACTAGAGCTCGAGGCACATGAATTTATCTAAGTCCTCTTAAAAGTAAAAGCAGTTATGCTAGAGCTCGAGGCATGTGAATCTATCTAAATCCTCAAAAGAGTGGAATGTATTAAGCTAGGGCTCGAAGCACACATAGAATATAAGTCCTCAAAAGAGCGAAAACTATTAAGCTATTGAGCCATGCAAGAAATTTAAGTCCTCATAAGATTAGAAGCTAACAAGCTAAGGCTTGAGGCATGCAAGGAATCAAAGTCCTCAAAAGAGCGAAAGCTATTAAGTTGAGACTCGAGGCATGCTAGAAATCTAGGTCCTCATAAGAGCGAAAACTAACAAGCTAGGGCTCGAGGTGTGCAAGGATTCGAAGTCCTCATAAAAGTGGAAGCCATCAAGTTAGGGCTCGAGGTGTGCGAGGAATCAACACCATATGAGAAAACAAGCTAAAGACCGAAGCTTAAGACACAACAGAAGCTAAGTCATAATAGCCATCAAAATTGAAAAGATGGACAAATCAAAGCTAGCAATGTTAGAACTCATAATAAGTAAAGTCAAAGCTCGCGGCAACAAGATGAACAACCCAAGATAAGAAAGGAAAGGCATTCATGCAAAAGCAACGTTAGACTTTGCTCAAAGATGTCATAACTTCAATGATAAAAAAGCTAATTCAACAAAGAACGACAACAAAATCCTTATTGTTAGGGCAGCAAGCCAAAGATATGATGATCATGCAAACACGACAAAGTTCCATTCAAGCTTTTTGGACAACATAGGACCACATTCGATCCTCAATTTTGGTTTATGGGGGGACTTAGTGCTAGCAGTGGACTCAATCTAGAGACTATACGCCTAATAGGCGCAGTCCAAATCTTGCTGAGTCTCTCCAGTCTCATTACTAGAAGATTAATAGTGTTAGGGATAGACCTAAACAGTCAGATTCCACTAGATAGTGACACTATGATGGCCGAATTTTCCGAAAACATTAACTAATTTAAATTATTTAATTCTCAATAATATACTCATAATCCAATAATAACAATTTGGATATAAATGTAGAGATGCAATAAGCAAACGTGCAACTGAGTGAACTTGTCTGCACAAATCCCAAGGTAATAATACCGAGCCAAACCCTAAAGTGTAATCAAACCTTAAGAAACCCATGAGAAGATATAAACCCTATTTCATATAAATGGGACCGATTACTTGATATTTAGTGAGAAATTGACTTTCGCTACACAAAATAATTTAGCTTGGCTAAATAAAATTTTCAAAGCTAATTCTAATGCTATATGAATTAATAAAGAAGGTATAGTACTTCATTTAACCATAAGATGAAGATTAGCTATGTGAGACAATTTACATTAAGCCCATGAATCTCCTAGTTATAAAAAAAATAATTTCATTTATTTAAATTAGCCAAATAAATTTATATGGTTAATTTTAAATATTTGATAAATATATACACAGATAAGTGGTAATTCACTTAGGTATAATTTAGTCATGCAATTTAATAATTTCACTACCAGGGATTTAACTATATATATATATATACACACACACACACACACACACACACACACATAAGAGTGGAAAGTTCATAACATCACAACATTAAATTTAAAGCCATAGGCATATAATAATTTATCATCAAACATTTAAATCAATTTAAATAGGATATACATATATTTAGTAAAATACCACATTAAAATACTATAAACTAATAGGATATAATATAGTATATAAAAAGATATAGTGCACCGATTACAACTCGACTTAGAGGATTTCAATACTCGTTTTCCTCTTCCTCCCGGTTACAGTTATAGACTTCCAGCCAGTGGGGAATTTTCTCCTGACCTAGTTAGAAACAGAGTAGTGGTGCATAGAGCGTCTTTACTTTTCGGTTTCCATTTTCCGTTGCCCGAGTTTGGTATAGCGTTCCTTAGATACAAAGACATAGTTCCTTGTCAACTTCATCTCATGCATGGGCTCAGATAGTAGGATTTTCGGTGGTTTGTCACAGCTTAGGTATCGTTCCTACCGTCTCCCTCCTGAGTGCTTTTTTCAGAGTCCGCGGTCTGCAAAGACTAATAACCTTTTCCCTCCAGCGGTTAACGGTTGATGAATTTCCCAATAACAAGATCTTTTCGGACCTTCCTAATAAATTGCGAAACTTTGAAAGTGAGTGGGTCGTCGTCGAGATTCCAAATGATCTGCGAATTTGCACTGTATGGAACCGTGATACTAGCGACCACTTGAGGCGCTTAGAAAGGTTTAAAGTGGAGATCTTAAAAGACCAGTTTAGTGAACCTATACGATGAATTTGTTCTACTGGGGAACGTAATTTATTTTCCCTTTTGACCCTAGAGAACATTACAGCGGCTGGTTGGGGAGTAAGCCGAGCTGTTTTCGGGACTTCGACTATCCCCTCTAACCTTCTTGTTAGCTCGCGTGTGCCCGATGCCGGTCCTAGTCAACTGACCAGTGTTCCTACAGTCGAGACCTCTAACCCTTTAGGTCACCTTGTGGATGAGTCTTCTCCGGATTCGAGAGACGAAACACCTGTGGTTGAGTGTACCAGTGGTCCATTCGAGGAGGATCTTGAATGGGCTCAGGGCAATGTCTTTGGGAGCCCTTTTGTTGACTTCCCGGCAGATCCTAATTTGGATAACTTAGAGGATCTTAGTGATCTTATAGGTTTCCCTTTTTCTTTACTTTATACATCTATGTGTGTGGTATTTTGGGTTTTAGGTTCGTTAATTGCTTCTCCTTGTATTATGCAGATATGAACTTTCGTGATGCTATGCGCAGAAGGGAAGCCAATGCTTCTGCTGGAGCGGCTCCTCCTCCTCGGCAACAGCTACAGATCGGGGCCTCTGCTTCTGGATATCCTCGTGCTTCCACTCCTCCTCTTCCTACCGGTGGATCTAGCCATACCGCGCAAGAGGCTGGAAGGAACAAGCGAAAGAGGCCCCTTATCCGTGATCGTAGCTCATACGATCAAGAGAGCTCTGGGTCGCAGAGGAGCGAGTCGGCCCGACGAGAAGGTGCTTCTCGTGCTACCGAGGATCGGCCGGCCCCTCGTCAGCCTAGGCGCAAATTTAGGAAGAAATTGATCATTGAGGCCTCGATGCCCACAAGACCGATATTGCCTAAGGTAGCTAATCCCACTTTGAAGCGCTACTTAGTCGATAGTGGAGTTGTCGTAGATGGCGAGGACTTCCAGACCTATCCCGGAGTAAATGATAATGACAGCATTGAGGAGCCTGGGATAGCGTCTCACCTGGCATGGAGCACTATTCTTCCTCGTGACGAGGCGGGGCTGTTTCCTAATCTGACGGAAGCCGAGAACAACTCTGACTATCTTGCGATGAAGGTGATAGCGTTGTGCTTATATGGTAGTTATATTTTTCTTTTTCTTTTGTCGGGTTTTTTAAGTTATTTTTGTTTTCTTGTTTTTCCAGTCGGCTCAGCAAACTGCGGCTGTTAATGCTCGTCATAGGGCCTTCAGGGAGAAAGCTGACAAAGACATTGGTGAGCTTCGAGAGGCGAAGATGGTGCTTCAGAATGAAGTTGTTCAACTGCGTCCCTATGTGGGTAAGGTTGAGGAACTGGAGAAGAAGAATGCGGAACTTGAGCTCAAGTTGAGGGAGGAACAGGCGAAGGTAGCCTCCCTTCAGGGATTTCAAGAAGCCTATAACAAGGCGGTGGAGGATCGGGACGCCATGAGGAGGGAGCGAGATGAGACCGCTGATGAGCTGCAGAATTTGTTGGATCGACAAAAAGAGGTCCGTGCCGAGGCTGTTCGCGAATACCGCCTGTCTCAACACTGCTATGAAAAGAAAGAAATGCTTGCGACGGGATTCATCAAGTATGGCTTCTACTTAGCCTGTTCTTGGTTAGAAAAGAACCGACCTAATGAGTCTTTTCCCGAACTTCTTTTCACTGAAGAGGCCCAGTATTATGAAGCTCCTTCCTGGACCAAATACAAACCTGACTCATTAAGTCCGGACGATTCTATAGAGGTGGGAGCCACAGTCAATCTGGACAATCTTGAGGGTCCATGGCCTCCTCGACGGCCACGTAACAGTCCCAAACCTACTGGGTTACGTGACCGATCCGGTCCTTTAGTGACACATGATGAGCCTGAACCGATCGAGGCGGGCGACCAGCCTGAGTCCATCGAGGCATTGATAGGGTTAGACGGCGACGATTTCCAAATTTCTGACTCTGCAGCCGTTGATCCCGTGTCAGATAGTGCGGCTGTGATTGATCCTTTAAGTAGTGCTCCCTCTCTCGGGATGGCCTTTTCAGTTCCTCAAGAGCCTGATTCTTCGACTCTTCACGCTTTTGATCCTTCAGTTGTTGAAGATTCTGGTGCTAACGCTCCTGATCCTCCGGTTGTTGGAGACTCTGGTGCTAACGCGGCACCTTCTTAGCTGGACGACTTTGTCCTCAACCTAGATTAGGGTATTTTGTATTTCCTTTTGTTTGTTTTACTCAATGTAAAGATTCATTCTTCAATGAAAAGTACAGTTGCTTTCGGTGGTTTTTCTTCTTTTCTTTGAATGAATATTTTGCACTTGTAACTGTTATATCACTGTTCTTTAAACTGCTATATCACAAACTTTACAGAACAACATTAAGGTGTTAGTAGTAAGCGTTCTTTTACACCATGCTGCTCCCCAAGTTCTGCTTTGAGATGGTTTTATAGTTCGAGGATGAACTTTTTCTTAAGCATTTTGTGCCCCTCGTAACAACATATTTTTGTGTCCATTGTGTCTTATCGCTCAAGGACTTATTTCTGCCGGTTTCGCATTTTTTCGCTTACGGTCTTATTTATACCCGTTTTGCGTATGCTTCTTGCTCAGGGACTTATTTCTGCCGATTTTACGGTCTTATTTATGCCCATTTTGCGTATGCTTCTCGCTCAGGGACTTATTTTTGTCGATTTTACGGTCTTATTTATACCCATTTTGCGTATGCTTCTTGCTCAGGGACTTATTTCTGCCGGTTTTAAGGTCTTATTTATGCCCATTTTGCGTATGCTTCTCGCTCAGGGACTTATTTCTGCCGGTTTTACGATCTTATTTATGCTCATTTTGCGTATGCTTTTCGCTTAGGGACTTATTTCTGCCGGTTTTACGGTCTTATTTATGCCCATTTTTGCGTATGCTTCTCGCTCAGGGACTTATTTCTGCCGATTTTACGGTCTTATTTATGCCCATTTTGCGTATGCTTCTCGCTCAGATTCCTGTTAATACATAGACTGTCTAACAAATTGAATTAGAGAATATAGGAAGCAAATAATTGGCTTTATTCAGGAGTCAGATGATCTTAAAACAAGACTACTTTGCGAAGTAATAAAGTAATAAATGGGAAATAAATACAAAAATTATGGAAAGTGTACAACTTTTTACTGCCAGTATGGCTTAAGATGGTTGGCATTCCAAGTTTTTGAGATCTTCTTTCCCTGTAAGGTCTCCAAGATGCATGTGCTAGGTCCGATCATCTTTCTGATTCTGTAAGGTCCTTCCCAATTAGCTCGGAGTTTTCCGTCCTCCCTATGGGTGTTTGTAATCGCCGACTTTCTCAATACCAGGTCTCCTTCCTGCAGTTCTCTGTTCTTAACTCATGCGTTGTAATAGGCAGCTATTCTTTGCTGGTATGCAGCCAATCTCATTTTTGCCATGTCTCGCAACTCATTGATCAGGTCTAGATTCTCCTTTAGTCCTTGAGAGTTAACTTCTTCGATTTAAGGGACCAATCTAGGTGACTCGGCTCCAATTTCAACTGGAATGAGGGCTTCGGTCCCATACACCAAGTTGAATGGCGTTTCCCCTGTTGATACTTTGCTTGTCATTCTGTAGGCCCATAGGACACTAGGGAGTTCATCTACCCATGCTCCCTTCGCCTTATCTAGTCTGGTCTTCAAACCATGTAGTATAGTTCGGTTGCTCACCTCGGCTTGCCCATTAGCTTGAGGATAAGATACAGAGGAGATTCTTAACTGGATGCCTAGTCCTTCACAGAATGCTCGAAATGCGTCACAATCGAACTGTTTCCCATGGTCCGCGTTAAGCACTCGGGGGATCCCAAAACGGCAAATGATCTCCCTCCAAACCATTGCTTCCACTTTTTTTTTTCAGAAATTGTAGCCAAAGGTTCTGCCTCTATCCACTTGGTGAAGTAGTCTGTGGCTACGAGCAAATATTTCCTCTGTCCTGTGCCCAAGGGAAAAGGTCCCAGGATGTCTAACCCCCATTGTGTGAATGGCGTCGGTTGAAGAGTACTTTGGACGGTCGAGACAGGTGCAGTGACTATAGGGGCGAATTTTTGGCATTTTTCGCACTTACGTACTTTGTCAGCGGCATCCTTTTTCAGGGTAGGCCAATAAAACCCCGCACGCAATATTTTCGTGGCCAAGGCTCGGGCCTCTAGGTGTTCACCGCATATCCCCTCATGAACTTCAGCCAGGGTATACTCAGCCTGTTGAGGTCCTATACACTTTAGCAAAGGCATAGTAAATCCATGTTTGTAGAGTTCTCCATTTACCACAGTAAATCTTGCACTTTGCAATTTCAGCCTTTGGCTTTCATCTTTGTCAGTCGGGAGTGTGCCCCCCAATATGTAGTCTTTGATAGGGCCTCTCCAATCACCTCCGACCTCGACGTCGCAGACATCCTCTTTTTCGATACTTGGCCTAGCGAGTGATTCCGCTTTGACCATACCGCCTTTTAGTCCTCTTGAGGAAGCCAACTTTAAGAGGGCATCCGCATGACTGTTCTCGGATCGGTTTATCTGGGTCAGTTGAAAGTTCTGAAATGATTGTGCCAATAATCGCACTTTTTGCAAATAGGGGACCAAAGTTGGTTCTCGTGCCTCATACTCTTCCGAGAACTGGTTGACCACTAATTGTGAATCGCTATGGGCCATCAGATTGCTAGCTTTTAGTTTCTCCGCCAATTTCATCCCAGCTATTAAGGCTTCATATTCAGCTATATTGTTCGAGCTTGGGAAATTGAAACGTAGGGAATATTAATAGGTTTCCCCTTCGGGTGAAGTTAGCACAATTCCAGCTCCACTACCGTCCATGTTGCGAGCTCCGTCAACGAATAACTTCCACCAAACTAATTCTGTATCTGCTTGAGTTTCCCGACCAGTGCATTCTACAATAAAGTCGGCTAGCGCCTGCCCTTTTATTGCTTGACGAGGTTGGAAGTGTATATCATATTCACTTAGTTCAATGGCCCATTTTGTCAAGCGTCCAGAATGTTCTGGTTTCTGTAGTATTTGCCTTAAGGGCTGATCTGTCAGGACATTCACTGAGTGAGCTTGGAAGTAAGGTCGTAACTTCCAAGTCGCCATCACCAGGGATAGAACTACTCTTTCGACTAAGGGGTATCTTGCTTCGGCATCTAGCAGGACTTTGCTCACATAATAGATTGGATAGTCCTTGTCTCCTTCTTCTCTCAGTAAGACTGCACTTACGTTCTTCTCTCCTATGCCGAGATACATGAGGAGATGATCTCCGTGTTGTGGCTGAGACAATAGCGACAACTCTTTCAAGTAATCCTTCAACTGCTCAAAAGCATTATTGCACTCTTCTATCCATTTGAAGTCTTTTTCGGCCCTTATCGCTTTGAAGAATGGCAAGCTTCTTTCAGCTGATTTAGACAAGAAGCGGTTCAAAGCAGCTATCCTCCCTGTCAACCTTTGAACCTCTTTAACAGTACTGGGTGGTCTCATATCCAGGATGGCTTGGACCTTCTCGGGATTAGCTTCTATCCCCCAATTAGTGATCATGAATCCAAGGAATTTTTCAGATCTCACCCCAAATGAGCATTTATTGGGGTTTAATTTCATTTCGTACTGCCGCAACACATTAAACACCTTCGTCATTTTCTCGGCGTGAGACTCTTCCCTTCGGCTTTTTATGATCATGTCATCAACATAAGCCTCCATGGTGTTGCCCAAAAGGTCTTTGAATACCTTGTTCACCATGCGCTGGTAGGTTGCCCCTGCGTTTTTCAGACCGAACGACATTACCCGATAGCAATATGTTCCATTATCGATAATGAATGAGGTTTTCTCCTCATCTTCTGGATGCATCATGATCTGGTGGTATCCCGAAAAGGCATCTAAGAAGCTAAGCATTTCATAACCACAAGTTTCATCTACCATCTTGTCGATTCGAGGTAGTGGATACGAATCCTTGGGACAGGCCTTGTTCAAATCTGTGAAGTCTACGCACATCCTCCATTTTCCATTGGCTTTCCTCACCATCACAACATTAGCTAACCATTCTATATAATTCACTTCTTTGATAAATCCTACCTGCAATAACTTTGAGATTTTTTTGTTTATAATCCGCTGCCTTTTCGGAGCAAAATTTCTCTTCTTTTGCTTGATCGGTTTTGTTCCTGAGACTATGTTTAACCGGTGACAAGCAATATTGGGATCAATCCCGGGCATATCTGTGGGGGTCCATGCGAAAACATCAGCGTTTTCCTTCAGGCATCGAATTATTTCTTCTTTTGCTTTTTCAGACAGATGGCTCCCCACATACACCACCTTCGTTTTATCTTCTCTATCTACTTGAACTGGTTCCATCTCTTCATCAGGTTTTGGCTTAGGCGGTTCTTCAATTGTAGGGGTTTCCTTCCTTTGAATCCCCTTACATGTGGTGGACGCGATATTACACGTCCTAGCCTTCCTTTGATCTCCTCTCACTTTTTCAACACCACGGGGGGTTTGGAATTTCATTAACAGATAACAGGGGTGTACTACTGCTCTCATATCATTCAACAATGGCCGCCCGAAGATCATGTTATACGGAACCAACGTTGCCTTCACCACCGTAAATAACACTTGTCGAGTGACACACTTCGGACTTTCCCCCAATGTCACGGGTAGCTGAACTGCACCTTCGACCTTCACTTTTTCTCTTGAGAAGCCATACAATGGTGTGGGTACTGGCTTCAGCCTATCATTCGAGATGTTCATTTTCTCAAAGCAACTCCAGTATATCAAATTCACCGAACTTCCATTATCAACCAGGATGCGACTCACTGGATGCTTTGCTATCACTGCCGAAATCACCATTGGATCATCGTGGGGGATCATTACATCTCCTCTATCGGCTGGCGTAAAAGAGATGGGCTCTTCATCGTGCTTTTCTTCCATTACCGAGTTAACTTGATAAGCTTGTCGGGCGTAAGACTTTCGAGATGAGGAAGATGAACCGGCCAACGATTCACCCCCGGATATCACATTAATAGCAGGACCTGTTGGTTCATTATCTTCTTCTCTATCCCTTCTATCTGTTCTCCTGTCATTTTCTCTCCTGTTACCATCATTTTGCCTTGCAGTTCCCCTATTTTCACCTCTTCTGTCTCTAGAGTTGTCTCTAAAGTAATTTCCTCTGCCTCGTGCAGGATAAGTGTCCCTGTTGCTTTTCCACACAAACCGATTTATCTTTCCATCACGTGCTAGCTTCTCTATTTGATTCATTAAATCCCTACATTTTTCTATCGGATGGCCATGTGTTGAATGGTAGTTACAGTAAGAGTCTGTGTCATGACCCATAACCCCGGATGTTTTCTTTGGGAACCGTATAAGACCTGATCCCTCAATAGCAGCTAACACGGAAGCTCGAGACTCAGTAAGCGGGGTATAAGCTGTATATTTCATTGTAGAGGTTTTGTCAACCCTCCTCGACTGACTAGAGGATGCTTCGGGGACTTCTCTTCCTCGTTTCCTTCCTTCCTTAGATTCTCCATTACCCACCATTTTCATTACTTTTTCTTGGGCGACGTATTTGTTGGCCCGGGAAAGTAGGTCCGAAATCGTAATGGGCTGGTCTAGCGACAAGGATTCTTGCAGTTTTTCAGACCTTGTCCCTTGTAACATGGCTGCCATAGCTATACCAACTTGTAAGTCCCGCACTTCTAGAGTAGCGTCTCTGAATCGATCGACGTAACTCTTCAATGACTCCTTAACTTCTTGCTTAAGAGTAAGTAAATAAGTTGGTTCTTTCCTTCTTTGACTATTCACTGCGAACGCCTTAAGAAACTCATTTCGGAGTTGGTCAAAAGAGACAATAGACCCCTCAGTCAGGTTATTAAACCACTTCATTGCATGTCCGGTCAGAGTCAGAGAAAAGGCCCTACACATTATTTCGTCTTCCCATCCATGTAGTAACATCAATGCTTCATAATTCTGCATATGATCATAGGAGTCTGTCTTTCCTGTGTATGTAGTCATTTGTGGCATCTTGAATTTTGGCGGTAAGGGTTTCTGCAAGATGGTTGTGCAAAATGGTACTCTTCTCCTCTAGCTCTCTTCCGCATACACCAATTTTTTCTCTTCGAGCACCTGTTCTATCATTTTCTTCATATCAAGTGAGGGAGTGATTTGACTCCTGGCGTGAGATGAGTCGGGTAGGTCTTCGGCAACTATTTCCTTTCCTTTTCCTTGAGGTGCATTAGTTCGCGCCATTTGTGTACACCAAGTGGGATCGAACTCTGATCCGGCTCCCTAAATGCTTAGGTCATCGCCACCGTTCCTTCCAGCACCTCCAATACCAGCAGTATTTGTCAAATCATGGTGGTGGGCGGAAGACCCTGCCGCTCGGTCGAAACCCTGTCGCCATGATGCCTGCCACCCTACACCAGACACCTGTCGCCTGACATCCGACACCTGCCGCATGAAATCTGGCGCCTATCGCCTGACCTCTTCCGCAGGTTCCAAATTTACGGCCTCATCAGCTTCCCGCTGGGCCCCTGCGACAAGCACTCCGCTCCCCAGTCCTGTCGCCTCCTGGTGCATGTTATTCTCTTCTACGAGAAGGTCCTCCTGTCGCAGAGAGGGATTCGCAGCTGCCGCATCCTCCTGTCGTCCGTCAGCATGGGGCGGGGCCTCTCGACTTGTTTCTCCCACCAAATTCTATACGGCCGGCGGCAGACCCAATGCCGGGAGGACCCCTTTGAATAGGTCTACCATGGCTTTCAACGCATGAGTTGTTTCTTCACTCTGCCGCCTTAGGGCCTCGAATTCGACTACAGGTACAGTCATTCTCTCATCTTCTCTGTTCACCTGATTTCTATGGCGTATTGGTTGTTCAGGGGAACTCACGAAATTCTCATCACTGCCTGTTCTCACGTTAGTAGATCTAGTTCTCACCATCTTAAAAAGTTTGATTGGCTTTTATACGTTTCCCACAGACGGCGCCAATTGTTGTTACACAAAACAACAATAAAGATATGCTGACGTCAATGGTCGTAATCTGTCTCCACGTGTCTCCCAGAAGCTTCTGTAAAATAGTAAAAAGTCAGAGAGACGCAGGGGTGGTTCCCTGTATAGACACTCCGATGCTTAAATCAGCCTCAAGTTCTTAGGTATAGGGAAACGTAAAAGCCAGTAGTCAAAAATTAGGGAATAGAATTATACCTGGTACCTATTTATAGGCGAATATTTGAGATTAATTATCTGGGTTGTTTGCGTCCTTTTACTAAGAGTTTGTTTCCCAATAGGACACATCTTCCGTAGATCTCGGAGATAGCACGAGCCTGTCGCCGGCGAGAGACCCTGAGGTGCGACACCTTCCGGGCGGCAGGGGTCTGTCGCTATAACGAGTCGTGAGAGAGCCACGTGTCGTCTACGTGACGGTAGGAGATAGTATGTGGAGTCTGTCGCCTGCGACAGGCATAGCTTCTCTCACCATAGGCCACGTGTCCCAATGACCGTTTGCCGCGTGGGACCTCCGATGATCTTTGGGCTTGGCCCAATGTAGATAGACTTTTGCCATATCAGATATAAATATTCTACTATGAGCTTAAACAAATACATCATGAGTAGGTGGGAATGGGTGCCAACTGGTAGTGTCCACTCTCAGTATCCAGAGGACAAACAGTTTATAAAGAAAAATAATAAGCGCAGGACTAAGTTCGTGACTTTGAATATGATGAAGCGCTATCAGATCCGGGAGATGTTTCAGAGACCACTAGAAATACATGCTTGGGCTAGTGTAAAGTACGAATTGGCGAAACAGAGAGCGATCTACGGTACAGATCTCACGAGTTCAGTGGTGACAAATTTTTGTATGTAGAGGTGTGGGGGATTCTGTACATAACGGAGATGATGTCTTGAGTGGTCAAAGCAATGAAGAATATAAATGCAAGAGCACAGGACGGCAAGTGCAATATAGTTTCTATTGGAGTCTTCTTAAGAGGAGAACATTGCCTGGAAAAAGAAACAGGTTTAGGAGCACAATACCTAACAAGGTCAGCCGCCACATTAGTACATTCCCGTGTGGAAAGCCAAGCACCATTAAGAATAGTAGAGGTTGTAAAAGCTGCAGTAACTAGGAGTAAAAAGATAAGCCACAATGGACCTGACTACGTGAGTAGAAGCAACCTGATGATGAAGAAACCAAAACAATAACAAGAGGCACTGCTCGCATGAAGCCAATATGCACCCTATCGAATGGACCCTCTCTTTCATCTCCATCTTCAGACAGTTTCTGAATTTCAAATTTCAATGGCCAATACAAACAATAGTAGCAGTTACTCTGTTGTGGAACTTTTCATCATTGTAAAATGGTTGTAAGAACGCGTAAATCAACATGAAGGATTGACTGACCGTATTGTACCTTTATAGTCTTTTGAGGCAAAACGATATTCAAACAACAGAGACCAATGTGCAGGCTGCGCAGTGTGCTCAGTTTTTCACTTCTTTTTCTATGCTCAACTGCAAACCAACACATCCCAAGGGCTCTTCCTATTATATATATAAATATATACACACACACACACACACACACACACACACACACACACATTATGATCCATAAGTAGTTTTGACAATATACATAATGTGTCAGAGAATTAAAAACTTAAAGAAAAGAACAATAGAAAAATTGGAAGATTTGGTCTTGGCATTATGGGATCTTTGTCTTAAGCAGATCCTGTACATATGAGGTTATCAGTTTCGTGATGTCTAAATCTTCAAGATGATCGACGGTCGAGATTTGATGCGCGCGAACCCTATAGAATAGCACGATTCTCTTACGACATCAGTAATTTTGAGTTTAACAAATTACATGTCGGAAAATAACCTCTTTTCGTTGTTTCTCGGTCTTGTTCTTTTATTTATCTTACGAGTTACCCTAAAAGAAGACAGATTTATCACTGACCACGAATGGTCAACAAGTGGTAAAATATATATATTACAATAATAATTGGTGAGAGGAGGCCACGCCCATGAGTCAGCAAAAGCGGCGATCACATCTACTTGCAGCAGGCTCGTTAGGCGAAAGGGTAGCTAGCCTGCGTGACAGCCAAAGCGGGCGAGTAATGATTCCCGAACGAGACATCTCCCTGGGCAAAAAGAGTCTCCCGCACGCAAAATTGCGAAAGAGGGGCTCCTGCACATGAACGCCAAGAGGGTCTCTCGCCCAATGATAGCGAGAGAAGGGCTTTCACTCTCGGCATCCCCCTTTGTCGAAAGAGTGGCACGCGCGGCAGGTGCCCCGGTAGAACAATGCATGCGTGCAAACAAAGCCTAACTAGAAATGCTTGTTTGGCGATGGTGAACAAAGGACTGTTACTTTAGTTCACGCCAGGAGTGGAGTGCAGGCGAGTAGGACCATGCCACAGGACCCTTGTTGGATTATGCCCTTAGAACCATTCATTAGATGATTGACTTTGGCATTTTTATGTATCATGACATTTTTATTTATAGTTCATTATTATATTTGTCTTATAACTGCGTAATATAATCTTATATGATAATGTCCTTAGAATAGTAATAACACACTATTCTTAAAATATCCCTAGTCAAGTATTATTGTGAACAAGGATAACAATGATACGATAAGACTAGTATGTGGTTGACTGGCATTATCATGGATATAGGATATCAAGTCATCACATAGGTACATGTTAGAGAACTATATACTGGATCGACCCTCCATGAGAACGCTACATGGATTGTTATATGAGTGTCATAAGCGATTCTCATAGTGATGATGGTGTATGTGATCCTTTGACTTGAGATCATCAGAGATCCCAACATAGAGAATTGCATACTTTAATGCTGCTAGATGTCATTCGTAACAGGATGGACTATAAAGGTAGTAATTGGGTATGCCTCGATCTATGTAGAGGGATGTTGAGTGATCAAGATAGGATTTATCCCTCTTATATAACAAGAGTGATGTCTTGGGCCCTTTGATAGAGTGAGACTAAAATGCATGGCCGTGCTCAAATAAGTCAATATGAGATATTGATTTTATTTGTTTAATTAGTCTACTCAGGAATCAAGAAACGCTGATTAGACTATACAAGTGTGACACATTCCATGACTTGTGTCTAATCAAGACATCAAAGGATAAAGGGATTAGACTACACAGTAACATCTATCACGAGTAAGGTTATGTCGAGTCATTGACATTCTCGTTACATGGGTAGCAATGATGTGTTGCTAGATACCGCTCATTGCCTGTGACAATTTTGTCATTACCATTGTTTTGAGAACCTATTGGGTCGCACACTTAGAACGGATCAATGAGGAGCTTAATTAATCCTATTCTGAATTGGATTAAGGATATAACTAATCCTATTCTAAATTGGATTAGGGATATAACTAATCCTATTCTAAGTAGGATTAGAGTTCTGTTTGGCAGTAAATTTTAGGGTAAAATTTACTGCCTATAAAAGGATGTTTTCTGAAACATAGCCGCACAACAATTAGAAAAACAGAAAAGTAGTCTTTTAATCGAAGCTAGCAGTTCGGTTATAAAGAATCAAAAACGCTCCTTAAGGCTTCTGATCGTGAGACATTCAAGAGTCGTGAGATCCGTTCGTGTGGATACCATAGATGCAGGAACGAAAGGTTGTTGCTTGTGACTCGACCAACGACAGAAATCAAAGAAAACTTTAGGTAAAATCTCAAAACCCTAATCAGGCAACTCTCCGAATCGATCTTGGTGGAGGCCGAATGATTTAAATTCCGCTGCATGTATGTTTCGGTTTCCTTCAACCCTTTGGTGAGAGATAGCAACTCGCGCACGTAAGGAAGGTAGGGTGCCTCACGAAAAGCACACGCAGGCGTGAATGTGGCGAGTATGTTAAACACGGCCCAAGTTTTGGCAAAAGAGTAAGCCACAATGGCGAGCACCGCACATGCACGACAGTCTTGGGCAGCAAAGAGACGATGGCAAGCACGGCCTGTAGAGTAAAAGATAAAAAAAACAGCTAACGTATAGCAGACACCGCCACAACAAAAGGGCTCTTGCCACAACAGGTTAATCCACCGTACGCAAGGCGGTACTGCAAATACACGAGCACTGATCCCAAGCTGCATGCTAGCCCAATAGGTCAAAGGTAATGGTGAGCACACTCGACAGGCTTTTGGCGAGAGAGGAGCTCCCGCACGCCACAGGCCTTGGGCGACAGGGGAGCTCCGACACGCGACAAGCCTTGGATGAGATAGGGGCTCTCGCACACGACAAGCTCCCCACTTTGATAAAATGACAGCGAAGAAAACTAGGTGAACACAGCACCCATAGGCAAGATTCCCCCGTTAGCACAATGCAAGCGAACAAAGAACACCCGAGTCATGCCTTTCGGCAATGGCTATCAATGCTGGCGAGTACGAAATCCAAACTACTGGTTCGCCCATTTAAAAAAAAAAATTTGGCGAGCACATTTAAATTTGACGATACAAGTGCACGCCTGAGTGCAGGATCTGAGCAGAATGATCTAGAATCTTCTAGACTTGGTGCCCGCACTAATCCGACAGAATGTCAAAAAGCTTCCTTCGACCCATATGTCAATCGTTTGACACAGAAGCTTTCAAGAACTGCTCTAGCAACCATCTAGAATTGGCTTAAGAGCCACACACTTGGCCTATTGACAACCACACATGTGAAAGAGGGTTTGTCTATACAAAAGATGTGCCAGCTTATGGTGCCGAGATCAAGGCTGTGTCCCCCTTGCAGGTGTCCGAGGCAGGCACTAGCCACTGTCATGTAAGGCAACAAGCCAGGGAGAGCTTGGTTCGATCGAAAACAACTTGTGGTAAGGTCGTGAAGGTAGACTGCTGGTACCGAGGCACGACTTAGTGCACAATCCATGGTTGACAGCAGAACATCCCAGCATTCGTACTTTACAGAGACAAAGACTTGGAATTGTACTTGTGGTAAACTTTTGCTATTATTGTTTTAACATTTGCTACAATTATATTGTTACTTACTCCATTTAATTGGAAATACTACATTATGAAACGAACGGCCATTTATTTTTATCTGTACTATGATAATCCTCCATGTTTGATAGACATGTTGCAGGAATAGAAGAAGAAAAAATGGAAGCTGGCCAAAGAGATGCGAGACGGGCACAAATAAGTCCCTAAGCGAAAAATGCGCGCGACGGGCACAAATAAGACCTTAAGCGTGAAGAAGACGCGAGACGGGCACAAATAAGTCCCTAAGCGAAAAATGCGTGAGACGGGCACAAATAAGACCTTAAGCGTGAAGAATACGCGAGACGGGCATAAATAAGTCCCTAAGCGAAAAATGCGCGAGACGGGCAAAAATAAGACCCTAAGCGAGAAGAAGACGCGAGACGGGCACAAATAAGTCCCTAAGCGAAAAATGCGCGAGACGGGCAAAAATAAGACCCTAAGCGAGAAGAAGACGCGAGACGGGCACAAATAAGACCCTAAGCGAAAAATGCGCGAGACGGGCACAAATAAGACCTTAAGCATGAAGAAGACGCGAGATGGGCACAAATAAGTCCCTAAGTGAAAAATGCGCGAGACGGGCAAAAATAAGACCCTAAGCGAGAAGAAGACGCGAGACGGGCACAAATAAGTCCATAAGCGAAAAATGCGCGAGACGGGCAAAAATAAGACCCTAAGCGAGAAGAAGACGCGAGACGGGCACAAATAAGACCCTAAGCGAAAAATGCGCGAGACGGGCACAAATAAGACCTTAAGCATGAAGAAGACTCGAGACGGGCACAAATAAGTCCCTAAGCGAAAAATGCGCGAGATGGGCAAAAATAAGACCCTAAGCGAGAAGAAGACGCGAGACGGGCACAAATAAGTCCCTAAGCGAAAAATGCGCGAGACGGGCAAAAATAAGACCCTAAGTGAGAAGAAGACGCGAGACGAGCACAAATAAGTCCTTAAGCGAAAAATGCGCAAGACGGGCAAAAATAAGACCCTAAGCGAGAAGAAGACGAGAGACGGGCACAAATAAGACCCTAAGCGAGAAGAAGACGCGAGACGGGCACAAATAAGACCCTAAGCGAAAAATGTGCGAGACGGGCAAAAATAAGACCCTAAGTGAGGCAATTCAAAAGTCCCTAAGCGAAAAATGCGCGAGACGGGCAAATAAAAAGTCCCTAAGTGAAAAACGCACGAGACAGACAAATCAAAAATCCCTAAGCACAAAAGGGTGCGAGACGGGCAAAAATAAGTCTCTAAATGAGGTACGTTACAATTTTATCAGATTACATTTAACGTATTATGTTGGCATTTCGGATATAAACGATATTATATTCTAACAAGTCCTTAAGCGGATAGTACGCAAGCAAGACCAATACTCCAGTAAAAGTTCTTTTTTGGACACAAAAAGTTGCAAAGAAAAACTTGGGGAGCACACAGTATGCAGGCTGCTGTGAGTAGACCTGTTCATTGGGCGGGTCGGGCTGGGCCGAAGGCCTATAACAACATATTTTGGTTATGCCCAAGCCCGGCCCGACCCGTTAATTCGAGCCTGGATTTTAGTCCAAGCCCGTTTTTAATTTTATTACATAAGCCCGAGGCCCGGTCCTACCCGCCCGTATTTTATTTTTTTATTTATTTTTGTATTTTATTTTTTATT
Source organism: Heritiera littoralis (assembly GCA_031772115.1). Classification (NCBI taxonomy): domain Eukaryota; kingdom Viridiplantae; phylum Streptophyta; class Magnoliopsida; order Malvales; family Malvaceae; genus Heritiera; species Heritiera littoralis. The sequence goes on from JAPDPK010000015.1 coordinate 5,663,508, forward strand.
TATTTGTTTTTTATTCTTTTATTCCCTTTAAAATTTAATTTGATTTGTCAAAATTTTCATGTTAATTTTCATATTAAATATATATAATCATGTTTATTAATCAATAATATTTTATATACATATAATTATATTATACTTAATAGATATATTTAAAAAAAACTTAATTAATAATATGTTCAGGCCGGGCCGGGCCGGGCTCGGGCTTTAGACAATCAAGCCCGGGCCCGGGCCCATTTTTGATCGGGCCTAAAAATTTTGTCCAAGCCCGATAAATACGTCTAATACTTTTGTCCAAGCCCGACCAAATTTTGAACGAGCCTTCGGGCTTGGGCGGGTAGCCTGGCCCTTGAGCAGGTCTAGCTGTGAGGTATGTTACAAATTTATCGGATGTTATGTTCTTATGATGTTATATTCTTATCAAGTCTATAAAGTCCCTAAGCATAAAAGGGTGCGAGACGGGCAAACCAAAAGCCTGAAGCGAAAAATGCGCGATGTAGGCTACGCATGTATTGGAAGCGAAAAGTGCGCGATGTAAGTCATGCATAAAGTGTAAGGGCTTGAAGCAGTAATTGGGCGACATAAGCTACATATGTAAAAGAACTTGAAGCAAAAAGTGCACGAGGAAAGTCTGACTACTACGTAAGATTAATACAAGGTAAATGTGTAGTTGCCTCTGTAGATGAGTTTAACAATGTGTTGATCAGTTTGTAAAAGACTAAGCTCTTTCACAAAAAACTGGGGAGCACTGTAGATTAACTCCTACCTCAGAAGGAGCATCGATACTAACAGGCACCCAAGCATGTACATCCTAAGGTGCTATAATTATCCAAATCATCTTCGTCCAAGCCTGTGAGAACCCCGACCATCTCGGGTCAACAAAAGGCTCTTAAGGGCTGGTAAGATCAGATAGATCTTTATAAATGCCTATTCTCAGAAAAGGTTCCAAATCCTTAGCAACTGGATCAAACTTCAACCAATCAGGAGCATGCCAAGCACAAATCGCATCTGATGAAACCAATTAAGAACATATGCACCCTCTTGTGGCATTTCTTGACGATGCGCCCCCATGGCCTTAGCCCAGACTTGGTTTTCTTCCTCTTGGCTAATAGAAGGCTTTGGTGGCTTTGCAATCTTGTAATTTCTCCTTACAACTCTTGGTTTCAGTCAGCTAAGACCTTGAATTTGAAAAGAAGGGTGGTATATTCCACTGGAGAAGCATTTAGCTCAGAGGAGAAAAACGTATCCCGGTAGTGTTCTGAAAAGACACTTGACAAAAGAAATGATGACATGTCGTCATTTCTGTTACAAATAATAATGAAGTTCACTAGTTGAGCCCTCAAGTGAAGATGAAAAGACTCTTGTGATAATCCCAGAAAGAGGACAATAAAAGAATTTGAAAAGCCCATTCATTATATACTCTTTCACAGGGTAAACCCTGCAAAAGAGTGGGGAGCAATTGATGTGGGTCAGGTTAAAGATTATTGAGCTTTTCTATAAATCAAGTTGAAGACCATTGAGCCAAATAATAATCTACGCCCAAGAGGAAAGAGGACTCAGAATGCCCATAAATGATCCACTGGGTTATTATTTAAGCTGTGGGGCTTAAACGTAATTACGCGTAAAATAACTCCTATAAATAGGTCATAGGTATCATTCTTAAACGCTAAGCTTTATTTGCAGGCCAAAACAATGTCTGACTTAAGCATTGGAGTGCGCGCGCAGGGGAAAACCCCTGTGCCCCCTGATGGTTTCCTGTTTTGCAGAATTCTTGGAGACAGACTAACACGAAGATCGAGGATCGACGTCAACAATTAATCATTGTTGTTTTGTGCAACAACACTAATGAAAATAATTATAAAACTGTATCTCTATTTTATAGAAAACTACAAAAAGTATACTAAATAATTAATTTTTAATAGCATATCCAATATTTTCTTATATTATAAGTTCAATAATAACCTTTTTAATTAAAAATTTAGTCCTTACAAAAAAAATTAAAAATTTAGTACTTAATTTTTAACATTAAATTTGTTCAATTTATCAAACAATATTTACTATTATTTAGTATTTGGAAAAGCTTTTTTGCTTAACACTTGAGTTTTGAGGTTATTGACACTAGAGGTGGCAAAAGTTGACCCGACCTGAAAAATACATCCGATTAAACCGAATCCAAACCCGACCGATCCGATTTGACTAAAAAAGTCAATAACCCAAATCCAACCCGATCCGAATCCGAATTGATTCGAAATCAAATTTATCCGAATTTACATTGATCCAAACCCGACCAGATCCAAACCGGAATTGATCCGAACCCAAATTCATCCGAATTTAGATTAACCCGAACCCGAATTGATCCAAACCTGAATTGATCCGAATCCAAATTGATTCGAATCCAAATTGATCCAAATCCAAATTTACCCAAACCTGAAAAGATTCAAACTTAAATTTAATGCTATTAATAAATATTTAAATGTTAAAATTAAATATCAAAGTATTTTAATATAATAAAAATATAATTTTTTTCAATAATATGAGTGTTATATATTTTTTTAATATAGTTAAATTTAAATATTCACTTTTATATTGCATTCATTTGAACATAATGAATAATTATTTAATGGTTAATCTATAATAGAGTACAGAAGCTATATCATCTACACTAATGTCTCCAATTATTTTATAAAAAATAAAACTAAATTAAAGAGATATATAATATTGTTTTATGATATTTAGTATGGATTATTAAATCACTTTGATTCAAAAGTTATTAATTATTGTAGATAATAAAAATAAAATGAAAAAATGTAATTAATTTATGAATATTGGTAAATATATTATAAAGAAAACTATCATACAGATTATTAAATATTTTGATTATTTCAATCCGAATTGTACTATAGGTCATGTAAGAAGAAAATTTTATTTTCATGAGTTTTGTAGTTCTTAGAAATATGGTTTTAGTTGATTTATACTAGATAAATTACATCAAGATGACCAAAACTTAATCCAATAAATCTGTCAAATCGACCCGAATCTAAATCCGACCAACCCGAATTGACTAAAAATGTCAACGACCCAAACCCGACCTTATCCGAACCCGAAATGATCCAGACCCGAAATAGACCGATTTTTCCTTGACCCAAACCTGACCTTATCTGAACCCGAAATGATCTAAACCCGAAATAGACCGATTTTTCCTTGACCCAAACCCGACCTTATCCGAACCCAAAATAATCCGAATCCGAAATAATCCGAATCCGAAATGATCCGATTTTTTCTTAACTCAAAATGATCCGATCCAAAATGATCTAACCCAAACCCGATCCGACCCGCCCATTTGCCACCTCTAATGGACACTCATATCATTATTTATACTTTATTCTAATAATTTGGAGTACTATCCTTTATTTAATGACTTAAAAGGTTCATTCAATACGAAAAAGCACAATAAAATACAAGATTAGCTACACCAAATAGGAATTAACTTTATGGAAGGTAAAAGGGAAAGCTAAAGCTAACTAAAATGGAAGAAGTGGTAAGAAGGAGGCCCTGAGACTTTGAAGTTTTAGGTTCGAGTCTCATCAAATGAGAGTTTGAGTTAATCTAGTTATTTACTAGTTTGTTATAGTTATTTACTAGGTTATCTAATTTGAGTAATGTGATTTTCATAGTTACCTGTTCATGGAATGTAATATCATGTAATTAAGTCCAAATCTGTTAAATGACATTAATTATCGTTTGGACATCATACGTGAAAGTTGACATAATGACTTAGTTGGTTGTCAAGTGTGCAATACTAACAGAAGTTAGTGTCATTTAATAAATTTGGATTTAATTGCATTATTTTGAAAAATTGAAAGTTTATTTACAGCAAAATAAAAATTTATGTACTAATTTATTGATGACTTATATTCATTTTCTATAAAAAAAATTGAGAGTATATTTGCTATTGAACCAGCCATCTACAGTATTTTTCCAAAGAAAAGATTTGTGCAAAATACTGCAAATTTCGGTGAAGTATAATTCTTCCAAACTATGGCTAAATTGTGAAATGCCTGTATAAATGCCACAAATTAACTAGGCTTTCTATTGAATACGCCTTCACGAGTTGGATAGTGTTGAAACATGACCGACAGCCGTAGCATGTGAATTTGAAAATTCAGCATGCCACTACAGAAAAGACGAATTGGTAATCATTGAAAAAGTCAAATTCAGAAAACAGTAACCATTCTAAAGTTTCAAATAATTTAGAACAAAGGAAGTGCATTTGTCGGTGTTTAGATTAATTTCTTGCACCTCCATAAACTGGGTTACATGTTTTTCGATTATTCTTTAAACATGTTGCGACTGAAATTAATGACAAGGTCAAATGCTAATCGAGTCAAAATTCCACAAATTTCAGTTGAGATTTACTTTTGCATATGAGTTTTAGGTACAGAAAAATAAAAGAAGAGCCCAAGAGGCTTGCAATTAGGCTTTTAAACCAACTATTGACTGTCCAGTCATGTGTGTCTGTTATCTTTGAAATTTTCAAACAATTGAAACTTTGAAATTTTCAAACAATTGAAACTTTGAAATTTTCAATACGGTTAATTACACACTTATTTTATATATTAACTCAAATTTCTTAAAAAATATTATTTTATTAACAATCATTTTGTGTTCGCTACTTTTTACTATTTATTTTTAATTTTACTAATGAAAAATAATTATAAAACTGTATCTCTATTTTATAGAAAACTACAAAAGTATACTAAATAATTAATTTTTAATATCTATCAAATATTTTCTTATATTATAAGTTCAATACTAACCTTTTTAATTGAAAATTTAGTCCTTACGAAAAAAATTAAAAATTCAGTACTTAATTTTTAACATTAAATTTGTTCAATTTTATCAAACAATATTTACTATTATTTAGTATTTGGAAAAGCTTTTTTGCTTAACGCTTGAGTTTTGAGGTTATTGACACTCATATCATTATTTATACTTTATTCTAATAATTTGGAGTACCATTCTTTATTTAATGACTTAAAAGGTTCATTCAATACGAAAAAGCACAATAAAATACAAGATTAGCTACACCAAATAGGAATTAAATTTATGGAAGGTAAAAGGGTAAGCTAAAGCTAACTAAAATGGAAGAAGTGGCAAGGAGAAGGTCCTGAGACTTTGAAGTTTTAGGTTCAAGTCTCATCAAGTGTGAGTTTGAGTTAATCTAGTTATTTACTAGTTTGTTATAGTTATTTACTAGGTTACTTAATTTGAGTAATGTGATTTTCATAGTTACCTGTTCATTGAATGTAATATACTTATTGTGATTGTAACTTCTAATGAAAATGTACTACTCAAAAAAAATGGAAGAAGTTAGAATCGTTCCAAACAAAGATGAATTTTTATACTGCTAAGAAGATAAAATATTCGCAATTATACTTGAGTAGTTGTGATGTCAAAATCGAGGACGGCGAATATTTACCCCAAGAAAATTTTAAGGACCGTTTGGTATCGTTTCCTGTTTTCTGTTTTATGTTTTCTGTTTTTGAAAATTTTGTTTTTGTTTTATTTTGTTTTGTTTTCAATTTCTGAAAACAGAAAACATGTTTGTTTAATACTGTTACGTTTTGAAAACAAATATTTAAACTGATTCAAATATAATAATTCAATTCACAAAACAAAATTTTAAAAATTAAATAAAAAATAATATATATTATTAAATAATAATAAGTAGATAATATTAAATAATATTATTTTATATTATTTAATACTAATATTAAATATTTTTATTTAATCATATAAAAATTTAATATAATTTAAATAATTTTATAATTAAATAAAATATTAAATAAAATAATATTATTGAATTCAATTGTAATAATCATAACTTATATTTAATAATAATTTTTATTTAATTGTAATAATAATAATATTACATTATTAAATAAAATATTTAACTAATTAATTTATAATAAATTATATAGTTATTAAAATATATTATATTTAATATAAATAATATTATTTAATGTTAAGTATTTACTTATTTAATAATATTAACTTATTTAATAGTAGTAGTGATATATTTTACATTTAAGATAGAATATAATATTAAATAATAATATTGTTTAGTAAAATAAAAATTAATTATATTAGATAATAATATTAATTATTAACATATCAAAATTATAATAGATGATATTATTTAAAATATTTAATATATTCAATAAAATATTATAAAAATTTAAATTAAATAATATTATAATATTATAGTTCAATGTAATATTTATTTAATTTCTTTTTATGTTTTTAACTTTTCTATATTAAAATAAATATATTAATTTTAAAATATTAAATAATATTTTATATTAAAATTTAATATTATTTTATTTAAAAAATTAATTAATTTTATTTATATTTTATTATAAAATATTAATATTATATTAATATTATATTAATATATAAACTCTGTTCACTTACTTATGAACAATAACAGAAATGAAAACGTGTTTCCGAAAACAATGAAAACAAGAAATTCTTGTTTCCAACAATTTTGAAAATTCTTGTTTTCGTTTTTATTTTTTGAAAACGGAAACATGTTGCCAAACGTGTTTTCTGTTTCTGTTTTCAAAAAAACTGAAAACAAAAACAGAAAACAGGAAACAAAAACAAAACAAACGACCCCTTAGTTATCAATTTGCTATCCACGTTAGAGGAGTTTACTAGTCGGATTGAATTTAGATAATGTATTAAAAGATTTAAATTAGGTTCAAATACGGTTTGATTAGATTTTTTTGTTTTTGCTCAAACCCGCTTTTATATATAAATCAAAATTCGCTTAAATACTTTTAATTTTTTTCAAAAAATATTACAATAAAATATAACAAATTAAAACAAATAATAGTTAATAAAAATAACACAATAAGTTCAAATAATTTTTTACAGAAAAAAACTACAAAAAAAATGAAAAATTTAAATTAAGGTCTAAAAAATAAGACAAGCTCAAATAAAATTGCACAAAATAAAAAATAATTAAAAAATACATTAGTGTAACAAAATATTAAAAGAATTATAATTTCCGATTGGACCAAGTTTGGATTTAAATGCTGAACCCAAGTTTAACCCAATTTTTTTTCGAGCCTTGGTTTCAAGCCTAAACCGTTAATGGGCTTAATAATTTTATTCAAACTCTTTCAAAAATTAAATGAATATTTGAATTTGAACAAATAACTCCATATTTGAACAAATCTAGTTGACATGAATGTCAATTCAAGTTAAAGAGGGAGTAACAAACTACACGAATCGAGCACAATAGGAGCTGCCCATACGGTTGGCCAGGGGCATAGGGCATCTCCAAGAAAAATCGGATTCTAAAAATTTTGGAGAACAATTTAAAATTGAAGTCAAGTTTACAGTTTAACTTTCACTTCGCACATTAAATTAATCTTAGGTTGAGTGGCTTTTATAGATTTGAATACATATTTCGTATATGAATTTTGATCAAATGTATAAATTTTTACTTAAGAAATCCAAATTCTAATACAGTTAATTTAATCTTTTTGTTACAATTAATTTAATTTGATTATATGTAAATCTAATCAGTATAATTGTGTCGTATGCATGTCATTTGTTGAATATAATAGTTGATAATATTAATAGTACATAACTTGATAATATTTTTTTTTGAGAAAACATAACTTGATAATATTAGTCGAACGTCACATATACAAGCTGATTGGATTAACGATATGTTAGTATTTTAATTAAACATGATACATAATTTCAAGGTTTAAGGTGCAAATTGCACGATTATTCTTCAGACATAATTTTTACATTTTTCAAAAATTCAGATACCATATGAATTAACTCTTTTTTATACCATAAATTGTGGTTCCTTACGATGGGTTTACACATTTCATCTAAAGTTACTATTTTATAAGTACCGTTCAGCAAAAAATTCGACAAAAGGATAATTAAAAATAAGATTTATATATGATGCACTGAATGCACCAGAGGTTGACACCTTATCAATAGACCCTTTTATGTAAATATAAATAAATTTTTTAAATTTGCTCATAAGGACCTATTGATGAGGTGTCAACCTCTATGCATTGACAGTGTATAAAAACTATACACTGTCAGTGCATCATATACAAACTCTTAAAAATAAGTCTACTTTAATGCATATTTTGATTTCTTTAACGCAAAATGTTAAATTGTGAATACACATATGAGATCACATGTCAGTAAATTAAACTGTTGGGAATTAATATAGAGTTTATACATGTGCACTGATAGTGTATAAAGAGCTACACTGTCAATGCATTAGAATTTGGCATCTTATTAATAAGTAATGTTGATACCTAATTTTGTCCCATTTTTGTTGTTATTATTATTATTATTATTATTATTATTATTATTATTATTATTATTATTATTATTATTATTTTTATATATATTTGTATTTGTTTTTATTTTTATTATTTGTTTTATTATTATTATTATTAGCATTATCATTTTTTTATTATTATTATTATTATTATTATTATTATTATATTATTATTATTATTTTTATTTTATTTTATTTTATTTTATTTCTTTTTGTTGTTTTTTTTTTGTTTTTTTGTCCAATCTGTCAATCAGCTACTGCCAACTCCTCTCCCAAGGCTGTCCATCAGCCAGCTACTCTGCCAAGCCATCCCATCTCCACTGGCCAACTCCTCTGCATATTCTCTTTAAAAAAAAACTGAGCATTCATCACTGCCAGGAGAACCCTCAACCAAACCAAAAACCATTGAAACACCACCCAACACCCTCAAACCTTTCGGCTTCACCAAGCCACACAGACCCAAAATCAGTCCCCCTAGCCACCACACAACCAGGTTCCACAACCGAAACCAGAGACCCATTCCTGATCCACCATCACCGAAACACCCACAAACCAAACTCACACAAAGTCTCTGTCGAAAACACCAAATCACCACGACACCACTACCCACATCAAAAATCCCGTGGAACCCGAACCCCCAAAACAACAAAAACAACACACAAACACACGCGCGCGCACACACACACACACACCAACAACCATCATCATCACGAGAATAGCCGAACCATCAACCACAAAAAAAAGGGGGGAGGAGGTTTCGGTTTTGGTCAGATCTGAGGTGCTAGGAACTTCTTTTAGTAAAACGGTGGTTAGAATCGGAAAGAGCGAGTGAAGAGGAATCAGAAAAGGGAAAACTTTTCGATTTTTGCCGCCGGTGAGTGGCGGCCGGCGACGGCGGACGTGGCAGGGGGTGGCCGAAAATCGCTCGGGGGAGAGCTTTTGAAAGCTCTCAATTTTTTTTCTAGTAAGAGAGAAAATGAGTTTAAAAAAAAAGAAATAGTTTATATAGAAAAAAAAAAGGGACCCGCGTGCGACCCGAATCCGACCAGGGACCCGGGTGCCCGACCCGCATCAGAGAAGCAGATCCGCGTGCTGCAGCAGATCCGACCCCGACCCGACCTGCACACCCGTTTCCGACCCGATCTGCAACCCGCTCCGCTTCAGCCCATTCTACCCAAGCCCAATCCGTGGAATTCCTTTGGGCTGTTGTTTGGGCCTCTTTGCTCTTGGGTTTTAAACCCAAATTGGTATATTTTCTTTAATCTTAACAGTTTTTTTTAATATTTAACTATTATGTTTTATTGTTATTATTATTATTTTGTTTAGTTGTTATTATTATTATTATTATTATTATTATTATTATTATTATTATTATTATTATTATTATTATTATTATTATTATTATTTGTGCATGTTGCAAAATAAGAAATTAAAAATTTTTTTCTTTTACTTGTATTTTCATTAATTATTATTAATTAGAAAATATATAAAAAAAAAACAAAGAAAAATAAATAATGAAATTTAATAAATTTTAAATCTAAATTAAATGAAGTCCGATGATGGGATGTCATGAAACTCACAAGTAGTGATTTCTTGACTGATCTCTAGGTGAGAAGAGTCGAACTAAATGTTACCAGAGTATTGGGATATTTAGTATGATTTTTCAATAATTTAAATTTTTATTAAAAATGAGAATAAATAATTTATTTTTTATATATAAAAAAAACAAAGAAAAATAAATAATGAAATTTAAATTTAATTAAATATTCGTCCGATGATGGGATGTCATGAAACTCACAAGTAGTGATTTCTTGATTGATCCCTAGGTGAGAGAAGTTCACTAAGTGTTACCAGAGTATTAGGATACTTAGAGCAATTTTTCAATAATAAAATTTTTCATTTAAAATAAATAAAGAAATAAAAAATAATAATTTAAAAAATTCATTTGCATTATTCATTATCTATTTGCATCATTTGCATTCATAATAATTTTTGAAGCGAGTGTGAATCTTCCGACGATTAGATTCTATAGAACTCACAAGTAGTGATTCTTAAGAAATCTCTAGGTGAGGAAAATTATTTCAAATGTTACCAGAGTATTGAGATATTTGATTTAAATTTTTCAATACAAAAAGGTTCGCATTCACTTTAGAAAAATAAAATTTAACCTTTTAAAATAAAACAAAATGATTTTTTTTACAAATAAAAAATGACTTTGAATAAAAAGAATAAAATTGATTGTAATAAAAATAAAAATTATTTTTAAATGTTAAATTAAGACCATTTTATTAAAACCAAAGGATAACACATGATTACAATGATATCGTTTTTTAACGGGCGTCATGGGGGTACTAATCCTTCCCCACGCATAACCGTACTCCCGGACCCGATTTTGTTTTCGCAGACCAAAAATTATCTTTTTAATAAAACTTAATTAATTTTGAGATTTTGTTAAAAAGATAAATATTTTTAGGTGACCAATCACACCTAACAAAAAAGATTGGTGGCGACTCCTTTTGTTTTTAAATATTTTCAAAATCGTCGAGCTCGAAACCGTTACGACAAGTAAATTGAAAATATGTCAAACCCTTAAAATTAAATACAAATGAATTTTTTTCATTTTGCTCATAAAAGGCTTGACATTTTTGTAGTTTGCTCATTCATGAGGTGTCAAACTTTGATGCATTAACAATATATAGAAATTATACACTGTCAGTGCATCATATATAAACCCATTAATATATACAACACATCACAACCCATATCAATAATTCCATTTAAAATAATCATAATGAAATTATTTGAATATAAACCCTTACAATTATGGATGAGATCGTTTGATTAATTCATACGTCAACTACAAAATCACAAAGTGAAAATTGCATAATCTTTTCCACAACCTAAATTATTTCAAGTTAATCATAGAGCGCCGTTGAGAGTTTTTCTTTCTCTGTTCTTTTTTGCCTTTTTCTCTTTGCTATCTCACTTCACAAAATGGTTGAATACCATTTTTATATCAAAAAATGAGAGAGTTCCAAATGACGAGGATTAATTGCAAAAAGCTGTTTCTTATATCTATTTCTTACTGGGCTTTCCAAAAAGCTCACCCTTCTCTCCACCTTCCAGATTAATTACAGTAGATGCTTTGTACGTGGGGTTTAAGCAAGTCCTTCGAAGCTTTTGTACTACGCTTGAAGGTATGTGATGTACAGTTTTTCCTTTTATATTCAGACTTATAATTTCACACTTTTATAGTATGGGAATGTAATTAAAGGAAGTATAGGATACCGTTATGATTTATAACAATGCATGCAACTTGAGTAGAGATATATTTAGTCAAGTGAATGATTCAAAATTATAAATGCATGCTTAGTGAGAGAATTTGACTGGGACCTAAGGTAACTAAAAGACATTGACTTAGCTAATATAATATTAGCTTAAGAATTGATTAGTGACACTACGTACAGCCTAACCAAGTAAGTAAAAAAGGAAAAATTCTGGTTCGTATTTTCGGTATAAAGGGTCGTTACAGCATCTTTCTGATGGAATTTGCCTTTGTTCATGGCATCCACGCTGATAGCATAATTATTGAATATGTTATAAATACCAAGAGCTTATTTTAGTAGCTAGATAACAAAATTGAATTGAACAAGAATTTGTAAAAAAAACAAAAAAATATCAATTCAATTCAATTATTTAACTCCAAAATCAGGTTCTTGGTGTTTATAACTTGATAACAATCATGCCATCATCATTTAGCTTCAAATTCGATCCAATCATTCAATTCTTCTCTCATGTTGTAATTCTCAATACAGAAACATGAAAGTCTGCTGTTTCAATTATAACTAATATAGTCCAGGTACATTCATCTGAGTCATTGTGTGAATGGAGTTTAAATTTTCAAATTCTCTAAATTAAAAGAAAAAAAAAGGCCTTCATTTTCTATATCTGGCTTGAAAAATTAGCAAGAATCTAGAATCTGTTGCGAAGCATATTGTGAATAAAAATTTAGAAACCTGTTTGCCTCATTGGATTTATCAGATTTTCTTGCCTGCAGACATGTTGATTGTATCATTTTTACTAGCTTTTACCACTTTCCCATAGTACTTTTGACAATACTTTGCAAATACTTAAATTTTTGGTTTTGATATGTACTTAAGTAGATATGAAGTAGAAAATCGTGCCTAATTGTTGAGATGCCACAGGGTGATGTGGAAGGTGAGATGAGAAGACCCAAACAAGGCCTTAATCAGCCAATGCGTATGTATGGTGCAACCCGCAAAGAAGCACTCTCAACAAAAGCAGAGGGTTTTATAATATAGGATAATTTTCCATTATATTAAAGTCAAAATTCTTTTATGAGCATAATCTACAAACCTTTCATTGTGGTTCATACGTTATTATATTAAAAATCTCATCTTAGAGTGCAAGTTCCATTGAATGTTGAATTTCTATTCGGTTAAAAAATTACATTGCAGCTCTATCACATAGGGCTTGCAGTTGTTTTTGGTTGGAGAAAATCATGATTCTATTGCAAGCACGGTTATTATTTATGATAATCTCAATTTGATCTTTTATCTTGGGATGAAATTGTTATTTAGGTCTACGTTGCACTAAGCTTTGACTTTTTTTCTATACTCTATTTTCTTCTAAACAAATTGTTTTATGAATTTCACCAATACTTTTTATTGTTTTTCAGACATTTAAGATGCCTTTTTTCTATTTCAAATAAATTACATTTTAAGAAATAATTAAAATAAGAAATATTTATTAATTTATCCATGCAATAAAATTTTACCAAAAAAAATTGATTCACACGTAGGGACGGATCTAAGTTTTATAATCACTGGGGGTAGATTATTAAGTAATATTTATTGAGATTATTTTATTTAAAATTAATAAAATTAATTTTATTAACATGTCGTTTTAAATATTGTTAGAAATATAAAATAATAAAATATTTATATAGAAATTGAAAACAAAAGTATAAAAGGTCATTTTTATATAAAAAACTCTTTATAAGAACTTATCTGTAATTGTTTTAAAAATAACTTTTTATCCCAAGTTCAAAGGGTTATTAAATTTACTTCTGAGATGTGATAATTATAAATAAATTCATTTTTCAAAGTAATAAATTTGTCACATAACTTCAAAGAATTAAAAAAATCGATAATCATAAAATATTGAATCTTTTTATCATTCTATCAAAATTAATCTAAATAAAGTATTTAAATAAAAAAAATTCAAATTATAGAATAAGATTTACTTGATCAAATTAAGATGGGAAAATATTAAAAAATGTATAATTAGTTTTTCTTATAGAAAAATTATTTTAATATTTACACTAAATTAATTAGCCTTTCTATAAGTTTTTTTTTTTAAGTTGCTTATTCCTAACAAGTAATTTTTTTGGCTATTGTAATTTTCTTTCTTTTCAGAGTCTCCTTAACTTTTTAAAGTTATTTTTGAAGCTAATTTCAACTAATGTCAAAAGAATTATTATATCAACTACTAACAATATTACATATTTACATTGTGAATAATTACTTTCCTCAATTACCTTTTTTGTTTTGTTAACACGTTTATATATTTTTAAATATTACTAAAGACCGATACTTAAATATTCCCTTTATAATTTAGTAAGAGAAAAAAAAATTTGTTTATAATAGTATTACTTAATTTTTTGAGATTTTAGTGGGAATACAAATATTAATAAATTTTGTGTATACTATATTACTAATATATAAATTTAAATTTAAAGAATTTGAGTAGAGGCAGCGCCCCCACTGCCTCCCCTCCAAATTCGTCCCTGGTCACATGATACATGACTTTTTCTTACTCTTATTTTTTTTATTTTTTAATTATTTTTATTTTTTTCAAAATATTTATTTATACGAAGACTTTTTTCTTTACAGAATTTTTTTCCAAAAATATAAATTTATTATTATTTTATTAAAAATATTAATTTATTATTATCTTGGGGGCAAAGCCCGGAACTTTTAATTTCGGGTATACTTAATTTAAATCATCATGATTAGACATTTGCATAACCCAAGTAAATTTAAAGTTTGTTAACGCAGGGGAAAATTTTGTTACAAGTTTGAAGTTTACAAACACATTAGGTAAATGGATGGTTGGTACACGGCAGAAACCAAATTCAAACTTTGAACCGTTGTTATTTTAGGATTACTTTGAATGAACGATGAAATTAATTTTATTAAAATTAAAAATAATAAAAATATTTTAAAGATTTATTTTTTTAATAAAATAATAAAAAATATAAAAAAAATAAAAACAAGGGATAATTTACCCTCTTGAAATTTTGTCATTTAGTATTAGGAAGTCATCGCGTTGGATGCAGAGACTTTCAAACTAAGCCTTATTTAAGGAGGATAACATCCATTAGGTGAACTTTAGTTGTTAATTGTTAATATAATAATAAAGTAACTTATAATTTTGTAAAAACAAAAAGTTATTGTACACGTAATGTATATTTTCATTTTACCCTTGAATTAATATAATGATAATGATAAATTAAACGATAATGATAAACCAGAGAGAAAATAAATAAATAAATATAATAAGAGGCTAAGTTAATTATTATAAACTATAAAAAAAACTACGGCTAGAATTGCCTAACCCATCCAAAGGCAAGGAATGTGGGCTATGAAACGCCTGTAATCGCCATTCTCCAAGCACCACTGTCGTAAAAGAGGACAGTCCTCAATCCTGAGTGATCCGAGAGTGGGAGGCAGGCCTTCCTTTGGCAATGTTTGAAGCTGATGGCAACCAGAAATGTCCAACACTTGGAGACTTGACAGGTTTTCTAGGAGCCCTCCGGGCAAAGCTTTCAGATCAGCTACATTTCTGATGTAAAGCTCAATCAAAGAAGCAGGAAGCACATTCTCAGGAGGACATATCCGATGGATCCATAAGTGGCGAAGCGAGATTAGCCTCTCCAAGCCCCATTCCGACATTGCTTGCTTCAAGTTCTCACAATCAATAAAAAGATGCGACAGATTCGGAGGCAAACCTCCTTCCGGAACGGACGTGATACTTGGACAACCCTTTACTTTTAGCTCCTTCAGAGACTTGAACTTGTGCATCGTATTCGGAAGGGACTTGAGATTCTTACATTTGTTTATCCTTAGAAATTTGAGATTTGGAGTGAACAACGGGGCCTCCGGAAAGGATTCTATACCATCGCAGCCGCTTATTACCAACCTACTCAAATGAGTTAGGCTGTTGAAGCAATCCAGCGGTAAGGTTTTCAGATTGGTGCAGTGGGAAATTTCAATGGTTTCAAGTGCCTTGCAATGTTGCAACATCCTGTCCGGAAATGACTCCAACCTCCTACAATTAAATATGATAAGACTCTTGAGAGTTTTCGGTAATCGGCCATTTGGAAAGAAAGACAAGGATGAAAGCCCCTGCGTTCTCAAATCCTCCAGATGCAACGCGTTGTAATCGTCACGCATTATTCCCTCTGGTAGAGATTGAACGCACTCACAATCTTCAATAACCAATGTCTTAAGCGAGGTAGGTAATTTGCCCCTCGGGAAGGATTTGAGAGAAGGGCAATTTCTAATGGTTACCTCTTGGAGATGCTGGGTTTCATCATCACCATCAGACATTATTCCTTCCGGTAGAGACTGAAGAAGCTCGCAATCTTCAATAACTAACTTCCTGAGCGTAGCTGGCAATTTGCCTCTTGGAAAAGATTTGAGAGAAGGGCAATTTCTTATCTCCAGCTTTTCAAGACTCATGTTGCTGCTACTGCTTCCACCAGCATCCACTAATTTCATTATCCCATGCAATGACTTCAGTGCTTTGCACCCTTTGATTCTCAAGATTCTTAGACATGACATGTTAAATGACTCATTAGGTAGCCTTTTAAGACTCTCACAATCAAGTAACTCCAAAGTTTCAAGATTGTGTGATAGGACAACTTGACCCTCTCCTCCCAAGGTCCCAAACATGGGACACTTCTTGATTGCAATACGATTAAGGCAAACAAGGTTCTGTGTATTGCTTCCATCTTCACACAAGGATTTAAGTTCGCTACATTCTTCTATCTTTACATCTTGGAGTGCTATCAAGTCTTGTTTAAACCCATTTGGCAAACAAGTTAGATGAGAAATGTTGGTGATTTTCAATGTCCTAAGACGTGTGAGATGAACCATGCTTCGAAAAATCACCTCATTACAAGCTTCCAAATTCAATATTTTAAGAGATGGAAGACTCACCAATGAATATGTCAACTGGGGGCATTTGCAAATCTCAAGTTTTACAAGTGAAGAAAGATAGGTTGGCAATTTGACTACCAACTTGGGACAATTATAAATTTGAAGCTCGCGAAGGCGGGGAAATTGCCGAGTTTCAAAGCCAAGAGAAGAAGACCATTCTTCCCAAACTAACATATCTTCAAATTTTAGCATTTCCAATGATGGAAAAGCATCAATGGAAGAATCATACCCATAAAACTCCAAACCCACTGTTTTTACTGCAACCATACCGTTTATGATCAATATTTTCAATAACGGTAGTTGCCCAAGTGAGGGTAGGGAAGTGATTCTTGGACAATGACAAAGCTCAAAGTGTGTTAAATTAGAAAACAATGGATCACCCATCCATGAAGGGAATTCCATACCACCGTAGAATCTAGTTGTTAATTTTTTCAAGTTGTGATGAGGCTTTAACCAGCTAAGAACTTGCATCTCATCGGTTTCATTTCTAGAGTTCTGAAAATCACAACTCCATTCTAGCTTTATTTCATTCAAACCTTCCTTTTCATTTAGATTGGCATTCCTTGCATCTTGAACATCCAACACATTATGCAGCTGGAGAATAGTTAACTTACCTCGAAGATGTGGCAGGCCATTCAATTCTCTTACTCTCAATCCATCATCTTTCCGCACAACAAATTTCGGCAATGTCAAAAGACTTGTTAGATTGCCTATCCCTGATGGCATCTCTTTTAAAGCCGCTGTGTGTGAGATATCCAGATGGCGGAGATGGATTAGATTCCCAATTGTTTCAGGCAACATGGTAAGCCTATTGCACCTGCGTAATATCAATGTTTGCAGGTAGAAAAGAGAAGCCACAGATTCAGGTAGACTCTGTATCGGACAATGAGATAGATTGAGATATCGCAAATGCTTCAACTTCCCTATCGATTGTGGCAGCTTCTTTATGTTGTAATCACAAAGGGACAATGCCCTCAGGTATCTAAATTTTGGCAGAAAACCATGTAACACACCATTTGATAGAAAGCTGCGTAAGGGTTGCGAAAATAGAGAAAACGACAGGAAAGTTCTCAAACTTGTCATCTTGGAGGACATTTCAAATCTTTGGAAGGTCTCATAAGTGTGCTTCGTGAAAGACAAGTAGCGCACCTTTTCAAAACTTGCATGCCATCTATCAAGCTTGAATTTATCTGTAAAATTGTAGCATGCTTCTCCTGCAACAAACTGAGCTAGATCGTTTATCAGGTCATGCATCACAAACCGTGATTCCTTGTTACTTGCTAGTTGAAAAAATGCTCTCGATAACAAATCAAGGAAATAGTCATGGCCCAAGTCTTCCATTTGCTTCAATATTCCCTTCGGCTGCTGTTGTACAAGCCCCTCCGCCATCCACAGGAAAACTAGCTCATCCTTGTCGAATTCATAGCCTTTAGGAAATATAGCACAGTAAGCAAAGCATTGTTTCAAATGAGATGGAAGATGATGATAGCTTAATCGTAGAGCTGGAAGAATACCATCCCCTTTGTCTGGTAAATCCCATAGCTTGCTATTTAATATGTCATCCCATTCGCAACAATTGCGCTTACCTCGTAGAAGTCCTCCAAGCGTTTTTGCAGCCAACGGCAATCCTTGGCATCTCTTGACTATTTTCTCTCCAATTTCTTTGACATTTGGGTGTGCGTCGAAATTTCTTTTTCCTAACGCGTGTTGAGCAAACAATGACATGCACTTATCATACGGTAGCGGTTGTAGATGATAAGCTGGAACATTTCCCACCATCGATGTCACACTGCAGTGACGCGTAGTGACGATTATTTTGCTTCCATGCCCTCCTGCTGTGAATGGTTTCCGGAGAAGATCCCATTGATGGTAACTCTCACTCCAGACATCGTCCAGAACCCAGAACAAGTAGAAACTTCTTTCCGGATAATTCCTCTTTCAGCCTTACCTGAAGTGAATCTAAATCATTAGTTTCGTAAGAAATCGACGTGACTTTCTCCAGAATTTTTCTTGTCACAATGGGAAGATCAAAGTGTTCAGAGACACAAACCCAAGCTTTGTGGGGAAATCGATCTTTGACTCTTTCATCATTGTATATAAGTTGAGCCAAAGTCGTCTTACCTATTCCTCCCATTCCCACTATGGGAATTACAGATATCCCATCAGAACCAATTTCATTCCTTAGTAAGCATTGGAGAATTTCCTCCTTTTCATTCTCCCTGCCATGGATAAGATCAGGTTCAACCAAAGAAGTACTTGGCGTTCTTTCTACTGATTTGTCGGACCTGTCTCCGGCTATCTTAGTCAAATTCAAGCCTAGAGCATTAATCTCTGTTGAAATACCTCGTAATCTGTTAGTGATATCCTTTATCCTACTACTTATCCCTGCAGGATCCGGCTTCAAACTACTTCGTCTTACACCGATAAAACACGCAAGGATAATATTAGATGCGTTATCTGTTCGAGCTTCAGGATCTACAATGGAGTTCCCACAGGGTACTTCCAATGGAAATTCATCCAAGATATCCTCCATATCAAAAGCCAAGTCTCTGACCTCGGCAAGCCAAATTTTCACCAAAGGGTCAGTCACTTGCTTCGTTTCGGCATCTTCGAGTACCGCATGGATTTTCAGCAGAAGACTCCTCCAGTACTTTAGCTCTACACAAATCTGCCCTTGTTTTGCAAAATTTAACAATTGGCTAGGATCCAACTTCGAGAACAACCATTGAAAAGTTGTTGATAGAAGGGCACCTCCGACGACAGATAGGGCTTCCATTGGATTTAGTATAAGTTTTCTGAAAACAATTGTAAGGATTATCAGATCTGACGCAAGAAAAGAAATATCTATCTTGGTATATTAGGAAAAAACATATATATATATATATATATATATATTTATATATAAAAGAATAATTCACTTAGGTTAGTTTCAAATTTACTTAGTTACTTTCATCTTTTCATACTATTAATATTTTTTAATTTAACCATTAAATTTTATGTTTTATTTGTATAGATCATGCAAGGGTCGGAGTGTCTCAAGCCTGGATAAAAGAGGAAGGTTAGTGGTAGGTTTGGACAACTACTAAAAACTCGTCCAATTTTTATAATATGAACCATTATATGAAATCTGTTGGGGCGTCTCCTCCCCAGCGATGCACTGCATCGGAGCGCGAGTGTAGTGAAAAATGTGCAAGGGTTTTTAGGTGGTCACCCAAACGTAACATGCCACATCGACACCTAAGTGTGGTGCCTAATAGGTAAGGGTTCTCACACCATAATGGATGGGGGTGGGTAAAGAAGTTAGTCCATAATCATAAGCTTAGATTAAGATCTTGGAACATAGGTACGCTTATGGTTAGTTGGTGGAAATTGTGAGGCTATGTCTATGAGGAGGGTTAACATCTTGTGTCTTCAGGAGACCAAATGGATTGGGGAGAAACCTATGGAGATAGTACATTGGCAGTATAAGCTTTGGTATACAGGGAATGTAATGCCCAGGCTCGCAGTCCCGTGGGACCCTCACTGGCACATTACTCAACCGAACTGTCCTCTCTGTGAGGCGATGGGCTACCCACTGGGACCACACAGGTCCACCTCACGCAAGGCTTTATCGGGAATAAATTCCCAATTCGCGTTCGCCATGACTCGAACATAGGACTTACTTTGCCTATGTCAAATCATGGCTAACCATTAGGCCTCCTAATGGTTAGCCATGATTTGACATAGGCAAAGTAAGTCCTATGTTCGAGTCATGGCGAACGCGAATTGGGAATTTATTCCCGATAAAGCCTTGCGTGAGGTGGACCTGTGTGGTCCCAGTGGGTAGCCCATCGCCTCACAGAGAGGACAGTTCGGTTGAGTAATGTGCCAGTGAGGGTCCCACGGGACTGCGAGCCTGGGCATTACAATAAAACGCGCGTTTTATTGTAACGGCCCAGCCCAACCGGCCATGGCCACCCTTTTTGGGCCCACGACAACGATCGCTGTGACAACGCTACTCATCCGTACTGTCCTCTCTGTGAGGCGATGGGCTACCCACTGGGACCACACAAGTCCACCTCACGCAAGGCTTTATCGGGAATAAATTCCCAATTCGCGTCCGCCATGACTTGAACATAGGACTTACTTTACCTATGTCAAATCATGACTAACCATTAGGCCTAGGTCCAATGGCTAGTCGTTACTCGACACTTACAAGTGGTAAGGGGTTCAAGTAGCGGCGGACACTAAAGAAATCCGTGAGGGGCTAAGTGCCACGTCTGTGTGACGGGGGCCACCTCTAGAACCTAAAGTGGACAGTACGGATGAGTGATGGCACTTGGGAACAGAGGAAAAGTGCACTCCCAGGGTCGTCACAACAAAACGCGCGTTTTATTGTAACGGCCCAGCCCAACCGGCCAGGGCCACCCTTTTTGGGCCCACGACAACGATCGCTGTGACAACGCTACTCATCTGTATTGTCCTCTCTGTGAGGCGATGGGTTACCCATTGGGACCACACAGGTCCACCTCACGCAAGGCTTTATCGGGAATAAATTCCCAATTCGCGTCCGCCATGATTCGAACATAGGACTTACTTTGACTATGTCAAATCATGACTAACCCACTAGGCCTAATGGGTTAGTCATGATTTGACATAGTCAAAGTAAGTCCTATGTTCGAGTCATGGCGGACGTGGGTTAGTCATGATTTGACATAGTCAAAGTAAGTCCTATGTTCGAATCATGGCGGACGCGAATTGAGAATTTATTCCCGATAAAGCCTTGCGTGAGGTGGACTTGTGTGGTCCTAGTGGGTAGCCCATCGCCTCACAGAGAGGACAGTACGGATGAGTAGCGTTGTTACAGCGATCGTTGTCGTGAGCCCAAAAAGGGTGGCCATGGCCGGTTGGGCTGGGCCGTTACAGGGAAGGATAGAGACTAAAATGGTATAGGTATCATCATAAACAAAGAGTATCAAAAAGATGTGTTACAAGTTAGGAGATAAATAGATCGAATTATTTTGGTTCAGCTAGTTCTAGGAGGCAAGTTAGGAGATAAATATATCGAATTATTTTGCTTAAGCTAGTTCTAGGAGGGGACATTTTGAATGTTATTTTTGCATTCGGACCACATATAGGACTTGATAATGCTAGTAAATAGTAGTTTTTGAAGGCTTTAGATAAATAGTACAAGAATTGCCTATATAGTTGGATCTAGAAAGATGACTGGACAATAGAGGAGAGCTCAAATATAATGTGGAATAAGATGGCAAAACACATTCAGGAGGTGGGTAAAGAAATACTAGGAGTCTCAAACAGAAAAGCATCGACTGGAAAGGGTGTAACATGGTGGATCGAATCAGTTAAGGAAGTTATAAAAACTAAGTGAGATTGCTATAGGACTTTGAAGATGAGCAACACTAAGGAGGGCTTTACAAAATACAACTTAGCTAGAAAGGAAGCAAAGAGGACGGTGGTAGAAGCCAAGCGGAAGGTGGTGAAAGAGATTTATAACAAGTTGGACATAAAATAAGGAGAGAAAGAAATATATAGATTGGCGCGAGTAAGAGAGTGGAAGAGTTGAGACCTAAGAGTCTCAAAATGTATCAAGGATGAGCAGCAACTGACTCTAATTAAGGACAATGATATTAAAGATAGGTGACGTGATTATTTTAGCAAACTATTTAACGACAGACAAAGCTAAATTTTGGACAATATCTCAGTGCCTCCCAAGGATTTAAACTGATGTTTTATGCACAGAATCAAAGAGATAGACGTAAAGAAGGAAATAAAGAGGATGAAAACAGGGAAAGCTGTTGGGCCTAATGACATTCCTATTGAAGTTTGGAAATGCCTTAGAGTAGGAGTTAGGTGGTTGATAAATCTTTTCAATAAGATTTGGTGCACTAACAAAATGTCCGAAGTATGGAAAAAGAGTAAGTTGGTACCTCTTTAAAAAAACAATTGGGATATTTAGAGTTGCTCCAACGATTAAGGCATAAAACTAATGAGTCACACGTTGAAAATATGAGAAAGTTATAGAACAAAGATTAAGGAAGATTGTAGAGATATCGGAGAATCAATTTGGTTTTATATCGGCCAATCAACTATGAAAGCAATCACTTGCTAAGACAACTTGTGGAATGTTCTCGATTACAAAGTAAAAATGTTCATAAGGTCTTTATAGACTTGGAGAAAGCATATAATAAAGTGCCTAGAGATTTGTTATGGTGGTTTTTAAAAAGAGCTTGTGAAATATATTGAAATAATTAAGGACATGTATGAAGATAAAAAAATACATGTGAGGACATGTGGAGGCAAACAAGTGAATTTCTTATCACAATAGGACTACATCAAGGGTCAGCATTAAGCCTATTTTTGTTTGCTACAATAATGGATGAGCTGACAAAAACCATCCATATAATGTACCTTGGTGTATGATATTTGCAGATAATATTGTCTTGACCGCAGAGACTAGAGCGGTGGTTAATGTGAAGTTAGAATTGTAAATATAAATATTGGAATCAAGAGGATTCAAACTAAGTAGAGTAAAGATTGAATATAAGAAATGTTAATTCAGTTTAAACAAAGAAGATGATAGAAACATAATGATGTTGGATGGGGTGGCGATCCCTTAGTGGCATCATTTTAGATATTTGAGATTGATTGTACAGAGGGATAGAGAGATTGATGGTGATGTGACCCATAGGACACAAGTTGGTTAGAGCAAATGAAGAAGTGCTGCAAGGGTATTGTGTGACAAAAGAATTTCTGTATGGTTGAATGACAAGTTTTACATGACAGTTGTTAGACAACATTGCTCTATGGCAGTAAATGTTGGACAACTAAAAGACCGCATACACAAAAGATAAGTATAGTAGAAATGCGAATGCTGTAATAGGTGTGCAGATATATGAGAAAAGATAGAATGAGAAGTGAGGACATTTACAAAAAGGTTGGAGTGGCACCTATCGAAGACAAGATAAGTGAAAGTCATTTATGTTGATTTGGACACATACGACTAGACCTATGGATGCTCCTATTAGAAGAGTGGAGGGTATGAATGATGTACAAAGGGTCAAGGTTAGGAAAAGATCGAAGAAGACTTGGAATGAAGTAATTTAGAAAGCTATGACAGAATGAGATTTGGAAGAACACATTGCTTTATATAGGAATGAGTGGAGGAGGAGAATTCATGCTGATGACTTAGTGTGAGGTCATATATTGGTTCATATAACCTAATTCAGTATTGGGATAAAAGCTCTGATGATGATGATGATGATTCACATAGATCATGCAAGTTAAATTTCAAGTTAACTAAATTTGTTTAACTATTTATTTTATAATAATAAAATTTTAATCATTAATGTATATATTAAAAAATATTTTTCTCGATTAAAATGATAAGATTTGACCCAAAAATTTACTTGAATAATAAATCAAATAAATTGTTAAATCTAACAGT
Source organism: Heritiera littoralis (assembly GCA_031772115.1). Classification (NCBI taxonomy): domain Eukaryota; kingdom Viridiplantae; phylum Streptophyta; class Magnoliopsida; order Malvales; family Malvaceae; genus Heritiera; species Heritiera littoralis. Next base: position 5,687,578 of record JAPDPK010000015.1, read on the forward strand.
TGGATTACAAAAAATATTAATCTTACATAAATTTATAAATAGTGTGTAACACAATTAGCTTTATATTGGTGCAAGATTGTAAGTAGATCCTTCCTCACTAATGTAAAACTAATATAGTTTTACTCACTTTCATATCTTTCTATACTATTTAGGTCAAATTATACAGATAGTCACTGAATTAAATTTTTAAATTTATCCCTACAGTATTATTTAAAGAAATTTAGTATTCTTACTAATTTAATTTGATAATTTCAGTTTTGTTGTTTGTTGATTTCGTTAACCTTTGTTAAATCTGTACATGTGGCCATTAACCTTGTCCATGTGGTGTTAACTACTGAAATGGCATTGACCATGCTGATGTAGCAATTTAGTCTAGCTAAGAAAATGTCAAACTACATGAATAGTGCCTTACTATATTAAATTTTAAAATTTAGTCCCTGTACTATGTTAAAATTTGAAATTTAGTACACATTGAAAAATCTTGCTATTTGCTCCGTTTGAAATAAAATTTTAACAGAAATTGCACACCTTCTTGTTGTCTATCGCCGTCTATCTAAGCATGTGGTGCTAGATGACACTTGACGTCTCAAACACCAGAAATCTTGACGGAATGACCAAAACAGATCGGATTTAAAAGTCTGAGGAGCAATAATTTTGAAAGCATGAGGACCAATATAAAATATCACAAAAGTTTAATACCAATCTTGCTATTTATTTTTTTCATGTTTCACAATTATATTTTTTTCGTTATGCAACGCCAAATACTCTTCTCTTTTTAATCTCATTTTTTTCACTTTTTGACATTAAAAAGATCATGAAATATTAAATTTTTAATACAATTTAAATTTTTTAATATGAAATACACTATAGCTTATCTTCATGAAAATTAACGAGGCAACAACAAAATTTAGATGGAAAGAATATAAATATGTAACTGAGAGGAATATTAAAAACAACAAGAAAAGTGTATGTGTGTGAAAAGCGAAAATAAATTAAAATGGGGAAATATTGGAAACGAAAAATTAAAGATACTCACTTATAACTCATTCTCATTCAAAACATTCAAGCAGTAGTCTTTAAAACAGAAAAAAAAAAAAAGAGAGAGCATACCTTATAGCTTGCTTCCGATGAACTGTTAGGTCAATTTTTTGTTTAACTTCCTAATAAGAACTCAAGAGATAAGAAATGATACCTTAAAGGTTTGGGAAAGCTAGAAAATGAGAGAAAGAGAAAGTATTTTGGAAAGGAGAATGACAAAGCAAGACTTTATAGATAAATATTTGTATCTTTACAATTACAATTACAAACTAACCCAAATCGGAATGAACATAACAAAATGGAACACTAACCCAAATCAGAAGTCAGTCCAAAATGTGCTCATTTCTCTTTTGGAAAACGGAAACAAACACAGAAAAAAGCTGTCAGTGGGCCAAATAGGCATATTAAAAACGAAATTAAAAATGTTATAAATGGTGAAAATATAAATTTAAATTTAAAATGTTACTTGTATTTTCAAACAAAAAATGCGTGTCAATGTAAGGATTTTGAATCGACTTATTAAAAAATATCACTAAACAAAAAAAATATGACCTAACAATTCATCGGAACAAAATTTTCAGCTAATATGAATTTTTATCAAATATCATTTTTCAATATTCTATCAAATATGATTTTTATCATGGAATTTAAAGAATTTCTGTAAACACCAATTACTGTGATATTTATAAAAGGAATTTTGTAATTTATTTTTTTTTTTGACAAAGGAATTTTGTAATTTATTGTATGTTCTTAAATTTCATAAGCGGCAAGGGTCTTCTCTACTTTTCATGTACATTAAAATTAATTTATGATTGAAATTTTAATGATAATAGATTGATAAATTGAGTGAAAAGATAGGCGAAAATTAATTAAAAAAAGAAAACTAATTAATCTGAAAAAAAAACATTGATCTTACATTTGTTTGAAAATACAAGTGTCGATTTAAGGTAAAAATGGAGGATATTTTCACTACTTTTTTTTTAGTAACGAAAAGAATGCTATTTTTTTAAGTGTAATACATTAAATGAAAAAATAAAATAAAATGACTACTAGGCCCATAAAGGTCTAGGTCAAATAGCCAGGCTTTTTTTTTTGGTTAAACAAATAGCCAGCTGTTGTCGAGTTAAGTTTCCCCCACCGACGCGGCATTGAGTTGCTGAGCGAAATTCACGGGTCGATAGGTCGAATTTGACTATACGTTGGGTTTTTATTTTTTATTTATTTTAATTTTTAAATTTTTTTATATTTTTATAGTCATAAGTGTTTCTTATATTATATGAAATATGAGATTAATTTTTATTCATATTTTATGATTAAAATTGATTAAAAAAATTAATCTGATAAAAATTTGTGTACGAAACCTCCCATCATAAATAATTTTTATACAAAAATTCAATCGAGAGATTATACCACTGAACTGAACTAATCCTTTGAATTCTTTAGATCCACGTTGTTGCTCCTGAGTCCTAAGCACCAACAAAAGCAATATCACATCAACTAAAACTTAGTTTAGCGCACCGATAACTGCCGGTGCAGCACAGGCAGTTATGAATAGTCTCACCCAAACTAGTCCTAGTATACATCGACGGCTTAACTTTAACTAATTGTGTAAGGAGGTAGGACAAATTAAAATAACCTCCACCAAATGTAATAGTAGTTTCTAATTCGGCAATGTAATTGTAAGTCCAATTATGGGTACGATAAAGTACACCCAACAAGCCCATTTTTGTTGGGTGTGCAATTGGAGGCGGAAAATGGTCTTTTTTAGACTTCAATTCAAGTGATTTTGAATTATTTTTGGATTCAAAATTTTTTTAAATTCAGATTAATTTAATTCAAACAATTTCAAATTGGAATTATTTTAGATTTGACCTAGCTCAAGTTAGATTTAGACTGATTGAGTCATTTTGAAAGTCATTTAAGTTATAGATATTTTTGTAATCCTTTCTTTCAATTGATGTCAATTCAACATTATTTTTTTTTATTATTTCAGAAAAAAATTGAAAATATGTCAAGTAAGAGTGTTATTGAAAAATATATTAATGCATTTTAATTACTCTAGACTTTTTCTTATGTAATTTGATTTGTGTTTGTGTTGTTTATTTAAACTTTGATTTGAATTTTCATGTTTTTATACGATCTTTTTGTAAAAATTTATTTGAATTTATTATATTATACTTACTAATTATTTTTTGTATTATGGTTTTAGATTTTATTTTATTTCTTAAAAAATTTTAATAGCATTCGAACGGGTTTGGTTGATCATGAATTTATTTATTTTCTGTAAAAACAAATTTAGACAAAAACTTTCAAAAATCAGGTTAAATGAATCTCACCTTCAATCTCTATAATAATTTTTTTTTTGGTCCATAGAAGGTATAAGGGAGAGTAGGGAATCGAAACTTTGATCTAAAGCCTCCTAACAAAGGATAACAACTATTAGGCTAAACCTTAGTTGTTAATCTCTATAATATTTTACTTAAATCTATTAAGCCAAACCTTAGTTCTTAATCTCTATAATATTTTACTTAAATCTGACACAAACTCAATCCAATCCATGAATACTTCCACTCTTAAATCAACCTAATTTCTTTCTTATTTTTTGTGTGTGTTTTTTTAATTTCTACACTCAATCTTGTCTCTCATCCTCCGAATCCAAGACCAATTCCACTTTAAATCTTAGGCATTAGGCTTGTGACTATGGATTGTAATTAACGATTACAATTGAAAGTAATCACAATCACAATTGTAATCTTGACTTGCTTTTGCTATTGTCAAAATTTTCAGAACGATCAAATTTTTATGAGAAATTCTAGTCACACCCACTATATTGTTGGACACACTCAAAATACTAGAAAACCCTAACCATTTCCTCTCTCTTCATTTCTACTTGACACAACCTAAATTTTATCTTCTTATTCCTAAATTTCCCTCAGTCTCTTCATACCCTAATCACAACTTATCTCCCATTCTCATTTCTCTCAACTTTCAATCTTTTAAAACTCTTCAAATCTTAAAGTTTGGCAAGATTATAAGGTAAATATAGATTACCTCTTCATTGAAATATGTTTACTATTTTTTTTCGCATCTAAATCTTCTAATATGTTGATTTTTGTGAAGAATTTATAGAGAATTTTGTGAAGAATCGGTTGGGTGGGTCTACTAAATGAGTCTCGCGACAAGGAATTGTTGCAAAACTTAAATGGCTTATGGCAACTACATGCCTTGAGCTCGTAGGTGGTTGTGGCACACCTCGCAGCATGGTTGTACATTGAGTCAGTAGACCTAAGCCATAAGCGTTTGCTGGCACATGGCATAACCTGCTGGCTTGTGGTACATTCATGTCATGAGCCAATTACGGCCATGGCACCTTGATGCCATGAGGCTTATTTGGCTCGCAACAACTAGGTGCCGCGAGCCTTTAAAATATGTCTTGTTTTGTGTTTTTACTAGTATTTGTTTTCTAAATAAGGTTAACTTACATTTTATCTTAATATTAATTTGTGCAACGTTTTATTTGAGTGTGACTATATCTTTATTGCTATTTTAGTGATAGTTTGGATACTTTTAAGCAACTTAAGATTGTCCTCTTTATATGTGATTTGGTTATTTGATGTGAGTTGGTTTAGGTGATGTGGATTTGTCTGGTACATGTAAATTAGTTTATTACATGTGAATTGGTTAAGGGCATTTGAATTAGTTCATTTGAATTGAATTCGTTAAGGGTATGAGAATTGGTTTCTTACATGTGAAATGATTTTGTCGTATGTTGATACAAATGCTACCTCGTAGACATAGACGTGACCATAATCGTCCACCAGCTGATACATCGAGGTGGTGACCCACTGCATCTAAGAGGAGGAGATGCATTACAACAAAGGCATTATCTGAGGAGGATATAGCAAAGGAGAGCCTGCATGCGATTGCAATTGGTGTCGCATCACTTCCTAAGGAGATGCAAAATGCTGAGCCAATAGTTGTGGAGGAGAGGTTGTACGCTAGTGCATCTGCTAAGGCACCAGTTGTGACGGATAGGCAGCGGGCTAATACATCTACTATGGCACCAGTTGCGGTGGATAGGCAGTGAGCCAGTGCATCTACTGAGGCAGTAGTTGCGATAGATAGGCAGCGGGCTAGTACATCTATTGAGGTAACGCAACTACTGGACCTTATCCTGGTGATCTAATTGATCCATCCCTTTTGATTAGCTATTGAATGCACGTTGCTGCAATTATTTGGCAACAAAATGTATATTTGAGTGTTATTAATTATTTATTATAATGTATATTAGACTTAATAATATTCTCATTATTTGCTTGGTTTTCATATAGGAGTGAGGAGAGTTGAAAGTTCTTAATCACGATCCTAAAGTTGGTACATAGCCATTAGATACAAGTCAATCATGCATCTTGGCTTTGATCGAGCAGTCAAGGTTGGCTTCATTCATGCTGTGTAGTTATCTCACGAGCAATAAGACTATATTTATCGCATTTATGGAGAGGTGGTAGCCAAAGACAAATACGTTTTATATGTCTTTCGAAGAGATGGCCATTACTCCATATGATGTGTCTACGCTACTTGGCACCCAATGGTTGGGAGGATGATATCATACAACATTGTCTCAATTGACAAGGCAAATGAGATGCTAGTGTAGCTACTTAGGGTCGACGCAAAAAAGGCAAGGGAAGAGAGGACCACAGGTTAAGACGTAATGGTTAAGAGATACGTTCTTCAAGGTGACCGACTCTGATAGTACTTAGAGGATAGAGTACGTGGCTTTCACATTCTTATTATTTCTTCTTGTTGTACTCTTTTTGCTTATAAGAGTGCACTGTGAGTACCGATTGCGTTTTTATCATTTCTAGAAGATCTTATGACCGTTGGTGAGATTGCATGGGGTGCAGCTTGCCTTGCTTACACATACAAACAGCTAAGCCTTGCTAGTAGAGTTTAGTGTCATTTGATAACTAGTTATATGACAGTGACTCAGGTATTTAATATTTTTTAATAAAAATCATATTGATTTCTTTAATGTTTATTAGCTTATGTTTAATTATAAATGTTCCTTTTGTTTTATACAGGCATGGATCTACGAGCATTTTCCCTTATTAGATCTAGTGCAGGACGTGTCATACAAAGAGAGGCAACCTTATGCTCGTCGATGGAAGCTACTCGGTTGCAATATACTGCTACAAATACTAAGGGAGCAACTTGATGACCTTCAGTGTCACGACCCGAAGGCCGCGACTTTCCTTTAATACTTATACTTTTCTTAGTCTACAAATTTATGGACTAAATTTTTCTTTTTCATATTAAGGTTTGTATTCGGTGTCAGTGTAGTCATTATACTATTTAGGTGACCTATAGTCATTTCATTTAAATATTTAACAACCACGGAAACGGTTCTTAGTTACATCCCGACTTGTTAAACAGAATATGTACTGTGCATCAATTTAAGTCTTACATGTAAACAAGTATTTTATAAGGAACATATACCTCAGAAGACTAGTATCAAGTCCATACACCGTCTCCGATGCCCACTGAGCAGCTCACATGGCAGATGTTAATTTCAATAATCTGAAAGAGATGAAATTCAGTGGGGTGAGCAAAACCACGTCTCAGTAAGATACTAATATAAATACAAGAGTAGGATTATACTGTCTTAAACTGCAATGCTTAAAACTTGCAAGGATGCAATTACAGTTAATCCTTTCTCATCTATACATCTCATTATCACTTCTCATTTTCACTTTTCATTTCATAATCATACTTTGGTGTGCTATCATCTCATATCAACTCTCATATTTACTTTTCATTTCATAATCATATTTCTGTATTCTATCATCTCTTATCAATTCTCATATCATCTCTTATCAATTCTCATATTGTGGATCATGATCATGGTAGTACGAAGTCATAATTCTCTTCGTGTATTTCTATATTCATGTTTCATATCATATCATGACATCATATAGATGAAATATCGTTACCACCGAGTCATGATGCTCCTCATATATTCTTCATGTTTAATTAAGATATCCTATCGAGTCACTTTACATTTAACAATCATATTCCCGTCTTAAATCAATTCATATCACTTATCGTATGGGAATTTATGATCACGATAGAGTAAGATCAGAACTCTCTTCATATCAATCTTATGTTCATATATCATATCTTATCCTATCATGTCATCATATAGATGAAACATCATTAACGTCGAGTCATGACATCCCTCATGGAATTCTCATATACTAAGCATATTATCATATCAGGGTTTAATATGCAATTCATGTAATTTTTCTATATAAACCGCTATTATTTCAAATCATATCATATATACTTTAGGACATGCTCAACATATGAATTTTCAATTCATTTCAAATTTGCCTTTAAGGCGTGATAGAAACATATTCAATTTCAGTTCATGTATTCGTTTCAGAGCATGTCTAAAACATGTGCGGTTTTAAAGCATTTTTCATATACTATAAGTCATATCAGGTCTAAAGTTCATTTCAAATCAATCTATACCCTAGATCGCATATCATTTTAAATTCGACACAAAATCGTATATAAATCATATCAGTGTCGAAATCATTTATCATGTATTTTTGAAACATATACTGTAAATCATATCAGGTCTAGAGTTCATATCAAATCAAACTATACTCTAGATCGCATATCATGCCATGTTCGACACAAAATCACATATAAATCATATAAGTGTCGAAATCATATCTCATGGACTTTTAAAACATGTTTAAAACATGTACTGTTTCAAAACATATTTCATTTCAAATTTGTTTCATATACAGTATAAATCATGTCAAGTTTAGAGTTCATATCAATAAAATCATACTCTAGACTTCATATCATATCGGTTAGAGACTAGGCTAGATCCCTATCATCTCTATCAATAAAGACTTAAATCACTGTAGCTAGCAGTGAAAATCATGTCATCGTCCCCTGGAAACCAACTAGGGCGCTATCTATGGCCATAGACCTCATCTCTCTCAGCCCCACTGATCAGGCGTGACTGAGACCTGTCCACGACTATTGTCGGACAAGCTGTGAAATCCCCAAAATCCTGTAAATTTCCATGCTTGTATAGTTTTTTTTCAACTTGAATTAATGGAATAAATATGAATTTCTGATATATATATATGATGCATGGGACATAAAGGGAATTAAGGCAATTGATGGTCAAACAATCAAAGGTCAAAGAGTCAAAGGAGGTGGTCAATGGCTGAGATGATGAACATGCATTAATGGGCATTTAATGGAATTGCATGACTCATCATCATCTCTACCAGCCAAGGTCGGCAGCCCCATTTCCCCATCACTCTCGTTGCTTCCATTTTTCCTCTAAGTGTCCAAGCTTCTCACCTTGACAAACCACCATTTCAGGTCATCGATTCGTTAAGTTTCTCTAACGAAAAACGATCCTTGTCGATAGCTTAACCTATGCCTTTAATATGAGAGAGTGAATCCAAGTGGTTAAGTAGATCTCAAAATCCAAAGAATTGGTAAATTGCAAAGGTAAGCAAGTGAGAAGGTTTTAGTTGATTTTATTGAAGGTTTGGTATTGTATGGAGTTGGTAGAGTAGATTTATTGAGCTTTTAATTGTCATGATGTTTACAGCTTGAAGAGTAAAGAAAAAGGACAAGTGTTGGTGCAACCAACTTGTGGATTTATCTCAATTGAGGTAAGGAATTTATGTAACGGACGTAGGGTGACTATGTCCGCATATTTTATCATGTTTGGATGTGATTTGGAGAGAAGTACCAGCTGTTTCTTTGTAGGAAAATGACATTTTCGGACTTGTCTCCTAGTACCAATTAGGCTAGGGGCAGCCGACTGCCATAAAGGGAAGTCGACTGCCTAGAGACATCAAAAACGCCGTTTTTCGAAAATCGATGCAAACCAGTCGACTGCCATTGGAGCCAGTCGACTGCCATTTTCCAGAAACCATTCTGTTTCAAGCCAGTCGACTGCCAGGGGGAGCCAGTCGACTGCTAATTGTCCAGAAGCATTCTGTTTCAAAACCAGCCGACTGCCCAGGGGGCCAGTCGACTGCCTTTTCTCGGGAAGCATTCTGTTTCAAAACCAGTCGACTGCCATTGGGGCCAGTCGACTGCCCTATTTATATTTTGAAAAATATAATAATTGAATTTCAAAAAGGGAAAGAAATTCAATAAGGCATAACATGGGGTAGCAGTCGACTGCCATATATGACCAGTCGACTGCCTATTTGAAAGAAAGGTTTTAAGAACCTGTTTTAAGAAAGAATATTATACTTGTTTAAAACCTATATGAACAAGGTTTTTGGAGACTATGAATCTCTCAAAAGAGCATGCACATTATTTGTTACTTGTATTTGACTGAGGAGCTCTAGTCCAGCCCTCAGACCCACGGTACGGCACCTGACTAGTGAAACTGTGGGCTATAGACAATGGCCATGAGTCTCTTATTTGATTCGGCTTTGGGGAGGATCCCTGGCCCATACGTGGGTACGCCATTTATTTGATATCTCTCAGGATTATCCCTTACGGGATATATTTGCGGTATCCTCTTGAGATTTTTATATTGGATTATCCCTTACGGGATATATTTGTTGTATCCATTATCTCTATGGATTATCCCTTACGGGATATATTTGCTGTATCCATGATGAGAATTACTTGGTGCATGAATCTGTTGGATATAAATTGTCTCCCATCTATTTGAAAATATTTGTATTTGCCTACTTGATTTCACGTGATTTGAGATCCGTGGAAATATTGGAAAGCATGATTTACTTGTATTTGACATTTGCGAAAGAAATATAAGCACTATGCTTTATAATGATTTTACATGACATTATAGAGCCAAGCAGGAAAACTGCATATAGTGATATAGTACGCTCTTTTACATAAGTTTCTTACTGAGCGTAAACTCACTCCTTTACAATTATTTTCATACAGATTACTTGAAGTAAGTCCGCTCCGGATAGAGGAGCATCTTTTGGGATTTTTGAGATACCTTCGAGGCACGCTTCCTATTTATCCTTGGAAGGTATATGTAGTCGGCCGTTACTTAGGCTAATGTACAGTACAATGCTACAGTTTTGTATATGTTGGGGATTAGGGTGTATGAATATTTGAGATCCTGTTGTATATGGCACATGTTTATAAATGAAAAATTTTATGCATGTGAAATTAGATATTATACTCTGATAAAGATGCCTAAGCATAACAGTAAAGTAGGTTGACATCGGACAAACTAGTCGATTTATTTGTTATTTGAGTTGAAAGTTAGTTGTTATTTGGTTAGTGACGAGGACGTCACACAAGCATCTCTCTGCCTAATGAGCAAAGCTCCAATTAGGCGGTTTCCACAATGCTTTATTGAATTTCATTCTTTTAGGGTGCCTACAGTCTCATAAAACATTTAAATCTATAGCTTTCTTTTCAATATCATGTAAAGCATATGGTAAAATTCTGTATGAAACTTCATATATCAAAATATATATATTTACCATATACTTTCATTTCAAAACAAATCAATACTTTTTAGTATTCATATAAACATTATTAAAATGTTTCAAGTTGCAAGAAGGCATGCTTAATTGCGATGCTATAAAACATTTCAGTATGCAACTTCAGTAATATTTTCCTCTAATATAGTGTAGAAATTCATTTACATTCATCACCATCAATCATTCGATTTCGAGACTCTCTTTCTGTAAAATCAGTAATTAACTTTTCAAATCATTCAATATCCAAATTATTCAGTACTCTAATTGTTCAATAATCAGATCACTTGGTATTCAAACCATTCAGTATTCAATATCCTTTTTCGATAATTATCGACTATAACAATCATTTGTACATTTCATTATCGATACTAGAACCACATCATCAGTGTGAATCCTCTTAGTATCTATGAGCATTTAAATATCATGTTTCCATATAGCCATCATGATACTGAAATTATGAAATACTAATATCCTCCTTCGATGTCTATTCCAGAGTCGACATCGATGATCATAGAACCACAAGATCAATAATTGCCTATCAAATCCATTTATGGTTTGACCTATTGGTACATATTCAGAATTTTCGACTTGCGGTTCAATTTCATTCACTATCATAAAATCATATCACAATCCTCAATTCACTTTTCATATGGCCTGTAGAATGTAATATCATGCTAAAATTATCTATAAAACGTCCTCAATTCAATTTTTGATTGGCAATTTACCACTTAAAAGAATTTGCCAATTCCTACTATCAACAGTGTTTCAATCATTTAAGTCGCCTTGTGACTATCCATATTATTGCAAAAATCTCGGTTCACATCTATTTAACATCGATATCACAATCATACCACTAAGACGGTCCATTTATTTGAATCTATCAATTCTATAATCGTCACTCGATTGATAAATCCGCAATTCTATCATTCGACCATCTAAATCACAACTTCAATTTTTTTCTTTTAAATTGTATCATATAATCATCGTCACTTTTATCCGTGATCTGTCTAATAAATAATTTCACCTTAATCTCAACTTGATACCATTTGTGATATTAAAATTATTTGATTTATCGATTCTCTAAGTTTTAAACCATATAATTCATCACATTATCGTTTTCAACGATCTATCTTCTCATCGATTTCAATATCAAACTCTTCCGGTAATACCATAAAATCCTTTCAATATTTATTTTCAATAATTATCTCCAAGATTCCATTTATGTGAGAACTTAATCTTTTTCCTCAAATATTTTCCTAAAATTTCGGCAGCATAACGGCTTAATTCTTACTAAGCCTCCTGTAAGGAAACCACAATTTATAACTATAGCTGTTGATTCTCACAATTCCTACATCTCTACTAAGACCCCCACCATCAGTTGTGGGTCCTCTTAGCATTTTTAAAATCAATTAAATAAATGCATCATATATAAAAATCATATTTCCCACATACAATATAAAACTACTAATGCTTTATAAAAGTATCTTACCTATTCGCCAAGCTTAGCGCACTTTTCGATTTTCGAGCCTTGCCGAACTCCACCATTCGTCTCATTTCCGTCTTGCTACAATTTCAAAAATTGACATATATTTTCATTTAGGAAATAATCCAAGAATTTCTAATAAATTCCATAAACATATAGCGAAAAAAAGGCTTTTAATTTTCCTTACCCATTTCTTCTTCTTCTTTTTCTTCTTTCTTTACCTTTTCTTTTCTTTTTTTTTCCCTTTCTTTTCTGTTCTGTTTTTTTTCTGGCCTGAACCGGTTCGGACCGGTTCGGGCCGGTTCAGCTTTTGCTGGCCGGTTCGATCACCGACGGCCACCCATTCCGGCGGTTCAGCCACTCCATAGCTTGCCGAGGTTGCCACGAGGGCGGATCTGGTCTCCATTTCCCTAGCGGCGGCGCCGGCGGTGGCGGATCTGGAGGTGGGTTTTCGGTCTCTTCTCCTCCACGTTTTCTCCTTCCTCCGCCGTCGTTCTTCCTCACCGGTGGTCTTCCTTCGCTTCCCCTCATCTCCGTTGAGATCGGGGTTGGGGTGGCGGTGCCTAGACCGGTCGGCACCGCCACTTCTCTTTTCTCTCTTTTCTTCTTTTTTCCTTCGATTTTCCCTTCTATTTTCGCACCGATCCCTTCTCTTTCTGCCTCAAGCTACCGTCATCTGCTTCTTCCCTTGCCGGCGACGTCGCTCCTCCCGCTTCTTCCTTTCTCCGGTGGCCGGCGTCGTCCGGTGCTTTTCACTTTAGTTTCCTCTTCTGTTTTGGCTAACAGAAAAGGAAATGTGGGAATCGGGTTCCCCGATTCCCACTTCTCTTCTTTTTTTTTCTTTAATATATATAAATTAGATTTATATATATATCATATACTATTAAATTTTAATATATATACATATATACATACTTTATCTTAAAATATATGTATATATATACACTTTGATCTAAATAGTATATATATATATATATATTTCATATATATATATATACTTATTTAAAAACGTGTAAAAATATATTATATAATCTATTTATATAATTATATTTTTATTCACATTTTTATTTCTTTAACATTTAAAATATATTTATATAATATAATTTTATAATTATATAAATATATACCTTTTTATTTCTTTAAATTTTTGAATTTCCTAATATCCAAATTAAACTTTCCGGATATTTAATATTTATTTTTTTTGAAAATTCTCGGTCTTCACATCCTCTCCACCTTAAGAAATTCGATCCTCCGAATTCAACTTAAATTATTTGGTGGTGTGTATGCTTATAGTTCCTGTCCTCTCAATCATCTTTTAAGTAATATTACTAGCATACTTTCTACATCTGAATCGCCTTTTTAAACCATTACATATCATTTTTCACCATATATCCATACTCCCTAAAATCTTCTTATCATTTTGGGAGTTATCTCTTTCATCTCTTTTTGCATTATAGCTGATTAATATTGTTCATCATCCATTTTTTCTCATTTGGTGCCAAGTCGATATAACTTGGTAACTATCGTTTACCGATTTAATCAGTAGTATGTAATTGTCCCAGTGGCTTTTAAACCTTGTGCATCCGCTCTCTCAACATATCTTCGAGCGTTTCCACGTTATGCTCGAATTTTCATATCAATATGGAGCGATGCTATCAATAAATTTGGAATCCCAAAGCCTTTTACTATTTTCCATAAACATTTGGCAATTCAAGATTCCATCACATATAATGCTCACTGGAACTTCACATACATTCTCTCCATTTCATATTCATATTTCGACTAAGGCATTAGAGAAATCTCGAAGTCTGAAAATGGAAAAGTGATTCAATTTGATCAACCAGTCTATAATCACTTCCATAATATCATATTTCTTTTGGGTTTCGTATTATCCCACAACACTCATTGTCACATTGATAAATCAAGGCTGCACCTCATTGCAGACTTTACTGTTAATCATCTCTTGCCATAAATGCAACATTTATCAATCATTTTCTCTCTATATCTCTTTTCATGTAGTATTCTTATTACATCTTGATGTGACAACCAAAGTGAAATCACTTTCAGTCTTAAATTCGAAAACTGCTTCATATTCGTGTTCCCTTATAATTCGAAATCATAGTTTTCAATTTTCAATAGTCCTCGTAATTAAGGTGGAATTGTACTTTCGACCAAGCCATATGTTTGGGTTCAATCGTTTTTGTTGGCTATTTCTTTACTTCTTTCAATCCTTTTCAATCCACATATCGATCATATTCTATACAATCATTCCATTATCTGCCATATATCTGCCACAATCAATCATTCTCGATCATTCATATTCGAATCCTTTAAGGTGATACACAATCCTTCTATACCATATCGACACCATTCATTACCGGTTTTCAGTCCGTTTCAATAGGTCATCGATTGGCATCTTTATGTCAAGGCCCATCCTGTTTTCAATAGGCCGTCGACTGGTATCACCCATACCAATAGCTGACCAATCTTGGTATAGATCGAAATCTAACAAGTTTACATGTAGACACTACACAGTACATGGGATGTAACGCTATCGCTGTCTCAACTACACCGACACGTACTAGACAAACCGTGCTCTGATACCATTAAATCTGTCACGACCCGAAGGCCACGACTTTCCTTTAATACTTATACTTTTCTTAGTCTACAAATTTATGGACTAAATTTTTCTTTTTCATATTAAGGTTTGTATTCAGTGTCAGTGTAGTCACTATACTATTTAGGTGACCTATAGTCATTTCATTTAAATATTTAACAACCACGGAAACGGTTCTTAGTTACATCCCGACTTGTTAAACAGAATATGTACTGTGCATCAATTTAAGTCTTACATGTAAACAAGTATTTTATAAGGAACATATACCTCAGAAGACTAGTATCAAGTCCATACACCGTCTTCGATGCCCACTGAGCAGCTTACATGGCAGATGTTAATTTCAATAATCTGAAAGAGATCAAATTTAGTGGGGTGAGCAAAACCACGGCTCAGTAAGATACTAATATAAATACAAGAGTAGGATTATACTGTCTTAAACTGCAATGCTTAAAACTTGCAAGGATGCAATTACAGTTAATCCTTTCTCATCTATACATCTCATTATCACTTCTCATTTTCACTTTTCATTTCATAATCATACTTTGGTGTGCTATCATCTCATATCAACTCTCATATTTACTTTTCATTTCATAATCATATTTCTGTATTCTATCATCTCTTATCAATTCTCATATCATCTCTTATCAATTCTCATATTGTGGATCATGATCACAGTAGTACGAAGTCATAATTCTCTTCGTGTATTTCAATATTCATGTTTCATATCATATCATGACATCATATAGATGAAATATCGTTACCACCGAGTCATGATGCTCCTCATATATTCTTCATGTTTAATTGAGATATCCTATCGAGTCACTTTACATTTAACAATCATATTCCCGTCTTAAATCAATTCATATCACTTATCGTATGGGAATTTATGATCACGATAGAGTAAGATCAGAATTCTCTTCATATCAATCTTATGTTCATATATCATATCTTATCCTATCATGTCATCATATAGATGAAACATCATTAACATCGAGTCATGACATCCCTCATGGAATTCTCATATACTAAGCATATTATCATATCAGGGTTTAATATGCAATTCATGTAATTTTTCTGTATAAACCGCTATCATTTCAAATCATATCATATATACTTTAGGACATGCTCAACATATGAATTTTCAATTCATTTCAAATTTGCCTTTAAGGCATGATAGAAACATATTCAATTTCAGTTCATGTATTCGTTTCAGAGCATGTCTAAAACATGTGCAGTTTTAAAGCATTTTTCATATACTATAAGTCATATCAGGTCTAAAGTTCATTTCAAATCAATCTATACTCTAGACCGCATATCATTTTAAATTCGACACAAAATCATATATAAATCATATCAGTGTCGAAATCATTTATCATGTACTTTTAAAACATATACTGTAAATCATATCAGGTCTAGAGTTCATATCAAATCAAACTATACTCTAGACTGCATATCATGCCATGTTCGACACAAAATCACATATAAATCATATAAGTGTCGAAATCATATCTCATGGACTTTTAAAACATGTTTAAAACATGTACTGTTTCAAAACATATTTCATTTCAAATTTGTTTCATATACAGTATAAATCATGTCAAGTCTAGAGTTCATATCAATAAAATCATACTCTAGACTTCATATCATATCGGTTAGAGACTAGGCTAGATCCCTATCATCTCTGTCAATAAAGACTTAAATCACTGTAGCTAGCAGTGAAAATCATGTCATCGTCCCCTGAAAACCAACTAGGGCGCTATCTATGGCCATAGACCTCATCTCTCTCAGCCCCACTGATCAGGCGTGACTGAGACCTGTCCACGACTATTGTCGGACAAGCATCTCTCTGCCTAATGAGCAGAGCTCCAATTAGGCGGTTTCCACTATGCTTTATTGAATTTCATTCTTTTAGGGTGCCTACAGTGTCATAAAACATTTAAATCTATAGCTTTCTTTTCAATATCATGTAAAGCATATGGTAAAATTCTGTATGAAACTTCATATATCAAAATATATATATCTACCATATACTTTCATTTCAAAACAAATCAATACTTTTTAGTATTCATATAAACATTATTAAAATGTTTCAAGTTGCAAGAAGGCATGCTTAATTGCGATGCTATAAAACATTTCAGTATGCAACTTCAGTAATATTTTCCTCTAATATAGTGTAGAAATTCATTTACATTCATCACCATCAATCATTCGATTTCGAGACTCTCTTTCTGTAAAATCAGTAATTAACTTTTCAAATCATTCAATATCCAAATTATTCAGTACTCTAATTGTTCAATAATCAGATCACTTGGTATTCAAACCATTCAGTATTCAATATCCTTTTTCGATAATTATCGACTATAACAATCATTTGTACATTTCATTATCGATACTAGAACCACATCATCAGTGTGAATCCTCTTAGTATCTATGAGCATTTACATATCATGTTTCCATATAGCCATCATGATACTGAAATTATGAAATACTAATATCCTCCTTCGATGTCTATTCCAGAGTCGACATCGATGATCATAGAACCACAAGATCAATAATTGCCTATCAAATCCATTTATGGTTTGACCTATTGGTACATATTCAGAATTTTCGACTTGCGGTTCAATTTCATTCACTATCATAAAATCATATCACAATCCTCAATTCACTTTTCATATGGCCTGTAGAATGTAATATCATGCTAAAATTATCTATAAAACGTCCTCAATTCAATTTTTGATTGGCAATTTACCACTTAAAAGAATTTGCCAATTCCTACTATCAACAGTGTTTCAATCATTTAAGTCGCCTTGTGACTATCCATATTATTGCAAAAATCTCGGTTCACATCTATTTAACATCGATATCACAATCATACCACTAAGACGGTCCATTTATTTGAATCTATCAATTCTATAATCGTCACTCGATTGATAAATCCGCAATTCTATCATTCGACCATCTAAATCACAACTTCAATTTTTTTCTTTTAAGTTGTATCATATAATCATCGTCACTTTTATCCGTGATCTGTCTAATAAATAATTTCACCTTAATCTCAACTTGATACCATTTGTGATATTAAAATTATTTGATTTATCGATTCTCTAAGTTTTAAACCATATAATTCATCACATTATCGTTTTCAACGATCTATCTTCTCATCGATTTCAATATCAAACTCTTCCGGTAATACCATAAAATCCTTTCAATATTTATTTTCAATAATTATCTCCAAGATTTCATTTATGTGAGAACTTAATCTTTTTCCTCAAATATTTTCCTAAAATTTCGGCAGCATAACGGCTTAATTCTTACTAAGCCTCCTGCAAGGAAACCACAATTTATAACTATAGCTGTTGATTCTCACAATTCCTACATCTCTACTAAGACCCCCACCATCAGTTGTGGGTCCTCTTAGCATTTTTAAAATCAATTAAATAAATGCATCATATATAAAAATCATATTTCCCACATACAATATAAAGCTACTAATGCTTTATAAAAGTATCTTACCTATTCGCCAAGCTTAGCGCACTTTTCGATTTTCGAGCCTTGCCAAGCGGCGGCGCCGGCGGTGGCGGATCTGGAGGTGGGTTTTCGGTCTCTTCGCCTCCACGTTTTCTCCTTCCTCCGTCGTCGTTCTTCCTCACCGGTGGTTTTCCTTCGCTTTCACTCAGCTCCGTTGAGATCGAGGTTGGGGTGGCGGTGCCTAGACCGGTCGGCACCGCCACTTCTCTCTTCTCTTTTTTCTTCTTTTTTCCTTCGATTTTCCCTTCTATTTTCTCACCGATCCCTTCTCTTTCTGCCTCGGGCTACCGTCATCGGCTTCTTCCCTTGCCGGCGACGTCGCTCCTCCCGCTTCTTCCTTTCTCCGGTGGCCGGCGTCGTCCGGCGCTTTTCACTTTAGTTTCCTCTTCTGTTTTGGCTAACAGAAAAGGAAATGTGGGAATCGGGTTCCCCGATTCCCACTTCTCTTCTTTTTTTTTTCTTTAATATATATAAATTAGATTTATATATATATCATATACTATTAAATTTTAATATATATACATATATACATACTTTATCTTAAAATATATGTATATATATACACTTTGATCTAAATAGTATATGTATTTCATATATATATATATACTTATTTAAAAACGTGTAAAAATATATTATATAATCTATTTATATAATTATATTTTTATTCACATTTTTATTTCTTTAACATTTAAAATATATTTATATAATATAATTTTATAATTTTATAAATATATACCTTTTTATTTCTTTAAAATTTTGAATTTCCTAATATCCAAATTAAACTTTCCGGATATTTAATATTTATTTTTTTTGAAAATTCTTGGTCTTCACATCTCTAGTCCAATGGTTAGTCGTTACTCGACACTTACAAGTGGTAAGGGTTCGAGTAGCGGCGGACGCGAAAGAAATCCATGAGGACCTAAGTGCCACGTCAGCTGAACTGACGGGGGCCACCTCTAGAATCCAAAGCGGACAATACGGATGAGTGAGGTATGGGCCACTAGGATACGGGCCTCACATTCAGTATCATCAAATCAGCTGGGATCCGTACGCAGATAGTAGACATATCATCCTTTGTCAGAGATTGCTTTCTTTTGCGAATGCATTAAGTTTGATCAAATCATGGAGCCTTACCATTCAGATAGAGTTCTACGATTGTGGGGTTATGTGCAGAGCATTCCATGGCCACCTCTCACCCCATATCATGTGGAACAAGGAGCCAAGCCAGTTGAGATTTGGAATCTGTTGAATTGGCATATAAACTACATTTGCTTGTTGGAGTTTTAACGCAGGTTAATTTTGGTTATGATTATGACGCTGGGTAGTGTTCTGCCTATGCCGTCATAATGCCAGATTTTTGTTAGAAATTGATGTACATAGAGTCTTTAAGATTGTTTTAAACTTATATAATGAACTTCTAACCTCAAGCACTTTTAGAAAATGCTACTTGTCATCGAGACTAGCATGCTTGAGGCAAGGTAGTATATGGTTTTATAAAGGTGTCAAGTGGTTAAATAAATAGAGTCATTGTTGTCATGATAGCTTTGCTAAAATAAAGTCATTCATTGAGATAAAGGTTTTAACAAACATGATTTCATACATTGATGTTTACAACTACAAGTGCTTAATTGAATCATGTTTTCAATACCCAAATCATGTTTTAAAAGCTATCTTTGTAGGGTTTTTACATGTGAGATATGAGGTGCTATGAAATTCATGTGTGGCACTTATCTTACCTGTGTGGCACTTTATGCCTGTGTGGCATTGGGGCACCTACCTATACATACACATTTCAGATTCCTCTTATGTGTTGATGGATATCTGTGTATATATATGAATTGTGAAATATCCTGGATGCTTTGTGATCTTCCAGGCATCTGACAATTAGTCGTGACAAGTACCTCAGTTGCTAGATGATCACTGGTGCTTGGATGCTTAATGATCATGAATAAAGCCCTGGTATGGGACTGTGACCACTGCTAGCTATAGTGGATGCTCTCATTGGTTATGTTTTTAAAGATCCTAGTTACGTTACTAAATCTCGTGAATTGATGCCTATCTCATGTATTACTTTTGAATATGTATCTTGGTTTTGTTGCGAAAAAGAATGAGTTTATCATTTTTATTTCTACTGTATTTTGATTTTGTAAATACATGGGTATTAATATGTTTGGAACTGATCGATATAAATGTTTTATATCTTATAAACAAAAGTACATCGACACTGCACTATTCTTGATAAATTGCATTGAGACATGAGTTTTTATGCATTTGTTCACGTATAAACATACATTGAGTATAGTAGGAGCCTAACATCACTTAGCATATATTTTCTTACTGGGCTTTAGCTCACCTCTCCTCTTCCACCTCACAGATTATTTCAAATAGTCTCAAATACAAGTATGGTGCATTGAGAGTTTGATGTGTGGGCCGCTAGGCGTTATTACTTTTGTGTTGAGGTATAAATCTCCTTAATATCTCTGTTTATATTCCAGACTTAAAGATTCTTATTGTATACACAATGCATAGGATTCGAGATGTAAGTATTAGGAGTGTATCGAGATTGTATATGAACTGTGCCTTGTAATGGATTATATTCTCAACATTACAAATTAGTGAATATGAGATGTCAAAGATGGTATATTGAGAATGTACTGTGCCACAGGTTGAGCTGATGTTGTATTGTGCATGAGGATGGTTTATATTCCAAAATAGGGCAAAATTTTTCAATTTCATTTTTGGCACGTAGTATGAGGCAACTTAAATGGGACCTTACGCAACTAGTCTTAAATAATTAAATGAGTAGAAATCTATTTTGTTAGGTGTTAGTTACACTGAGCGAGTGACAAATACAGTAAGAAAAAAGTTAGCCCGAAAATCTCAACTTCTGAGGGCGTTACAATTTTAATAAACTATTTAATAATAGACAAAGCCAAATTTTGGACAATATCTCACTACCTCTTAAGGATTTAAACCGATGTTTTATGCACAGAATCAAAGAGATAGAGGTGAAGAAGGCAATAAAGAGGATGAAGACAAGGAAAGTTGTTGGGCCTAATGACATTATTATTGAAGTTTGGAAATGCCTTAGAGAGGGAGGAGTTAGGTGGTTGATGCACTAACAAGATGTCTGAGGAATGGAGAAAGAGTGAATTGGTACCTCTTTATAAGAACAATGAGGATATTTAGAGTTGCTTTAACTATTGAGTTAAAAAACTAATGAGTCACACGTTGAAAATATGGGAAAGAGTTATAGAACAAAGATTAAGAAAGACTATAGAGATATCGGAGAATTAATTTGGTTTTATGCCTAGCCAATCAACTATGGAAACAATCACTTGCTAAGACAACTTGTGGAATGTTCTTGATTATATAGTAAAAATGTTCATAAAGTCTTTATAGACTTGGAGAAAGCATATAATAAAGTGCATAGGGAGTTGTTATGGTGGTCTTTAATGAAGAAAAGAGTTCTTGTAAAATATATTGAAATAAGTAAGGACATGTCTGGAGATGGAAAAATACATGTGAGGACGTGTGGAGGGCTAACAAGTTAATTTCTTATACAGTAGGACTACATCAAAGATCAGCGTTAAGCCCATTTTTGTTCGCTACAATAATGGACGAGCTAACAAAATCCATCCATATAATGTACCTTGGTGTATGATGTTTGTAGATAATATTGTCTTGAGTGTAAAGACTGGAGCAGTGGTTAATACGAAATTAGAACTGTAGAGATAGATATTAGAATCAAGAGGATTCAAACTAAGTAGAGTAAAGATTAAATACATGGAATGTAAATTCAGTTTAAACAAAGAAGATGATAGAAACATAGTGATGCTAGATGAGGTGGCGATCCCTAAGTGGGATCATTTTAGATATTGGAGATCGATTGTCAGAAGGATGGAGAGATCGATGGTGATGCAACCTATAAGATACAAGCTAGTTGGAGCAAATGGAAAAGTGCTACAATGGTATTGTGTGACAAAAGAATTCCTGTATGGTTGAATGACAAGTTTTACATGACAATGTTAGACAACATTGCTCTATGGCAGTAAATGTTGGGCAACTAAAAGACCGCATACACAGAAAATGAGTGTAGTAGAAATGTGAATGCTACAATAGATATGCGGATATATAAGAAAAGATAGAATGAGAAATGAGGACATTTGCAAAAAGGTTGGAGTGGTACCTATCGAAGACAAGATGAGTGAAAGTCATTTACGTTGGTTTGGACACGTACGACTAGGCCTATGGATGCTCCTGTTAGAAGAGTGAAGGTTATGAAGACCGAAGAAGACTTGGAATGAAGTAATTTAGAAAGATAAGATGGAATGGGATTTGGAGGAGTACATTGCTTTATATAAGAATGAGTGGAGGAGGAGAATTCATGCTGATGACTTAGTGTGAGGTCATATATTAGTTCATATAACCTACCTCAGTATTGGGCTCTGATGATGATGATGATGATGATTCACATAGATCATGCAAGTTAAATTTCAAGTTAATTAAAGATGTTTAACTATTTATTTTATAGTAATAAAATTTTAATCATTAATGTATATATTAAAAAATATTATTCTCGATTAAAATGATAAGATTTGGCCCAAAAATTTACTTGAATAATAAATCAAATAGGTTGTTAAATCTAACAGTTGGATTACAAAAAAATATTAATCTTACATAAATTTATAAATAATGTGTAACACAATTAGTTTTATATTGGCACAAGATTGTAAGTAGTTCCTTCCTCATCAATGTAGAACTAATTTAGTTTTACTCACTTTTATATCTTTCTATACTATTTAGGTCAAATTATATAAATAGTCATTGTACTCTATTAAAATTTGAAATTTAGTCCCTACAGTATTATTTAAAGAAATTTAGTACTCTTACTAATTTAATTTGATAATTTCAGTTCTGTCATTTGTTGATTTCGTTAATCTTTGTTAAATGTGTACATGTGGCCATTAACCTTGTCCATGTGGTGTTGACTGCTGACGTGGCATTGACCATGCTGATGTAGCATTTTAGTCTAGCTACAAAAATGTCAAACTATATGGATAGTGCCTTACTATATTAAATTTTAAAATTTAGTCCCTGTACTATGTTAAAATTTGAAATTTAGTCCATATTGACTAATCTTGCTATTTGCTCCATTTAAAATAAAATTTTAATAGAAATTAGACATCTTCTTGTTATCTATCACACAGTCTATCTAAGCATGTGGTGCTAGATGACGCTTAACGTCTCAAATACCAGAAATCTTGACGGAATGACCAAAACAGATCAGATTTAAAAGTCTGAGGAGCAATAATTGAATTTTGAAAGCATGAGGACCAACATAAAATATCACAAAAGTTAATGCCAATATTGCTATCTATTTTTTTAATGTTTCACAATTATTTTTTTTCGTTATGCAACGCCAAATACTCTTCTCTTTTTAATCTCATTTTTTTTTTCACTTTTTGACATTAAAAAGATCATGAAATATTAAATTTATAATACAATTTAAATTTTTTTAATATGAAATACACTGTAGCTTATCTTCATGAAAATTAACGACGCGACAACAAAATTTAGATGGAAAGAATATAAATAATGTAACTGAGAGGAATATTAAAAAAAACAAGAAAAGTGTATGTGTAAGAAAAGCGAAAATAAATTAAAATGAGTAAATATTAGAAACGAAAAATTAAAGATACTCAAATAAATTAAAATGAGGAAAAATTAGCAAGACTTTATAGATAAATATTTGTATCCTTACAATTACAATTACAAACTAACCCAAATCGGAATGAACATAAAAAAAAGAAACACTAACCCAAATCAGAAGTCAGTCCAAAATGTGCTCATTTCTCTTTTAGAAAAAGGATACAAACACAGAAAAAAGCAGTCAGTGGGCCAAATAAGCATATTAAAAACGAAATTAAAAATGTTATAAATGGTGAAAATATAAATTTAAATTTAAAATGTTACTTGTATTTTCAGTAACGATAAGAATGATATTTTTTTTAGTAACGATAAGAATGATATTTTTTTAAGTGTACTACATTAAATGAAAAAAAAATTTAAAATAAACAAGCATTAAATTAAAATGACTACTAGGCCCATTAAGGTCTAGGTCAAATAGCCAGCTTTTATTTTAGTTACAGAAATAGCCAGCTTTTATTTTGGTTACAGAAATAACCAGCTGTTGTCGAGTAAAGTTTCCCCCACCAACGCGGTATTGACTTGCTTAGGGCAATTCACGTGTCGGAAGGGACGAATTTGACTATATGTTGGGTTTTTATTTTTTATTTATTTTAATTTTAATTTTTTTAAAAAAATTTTATAGTCATTAATATCTCTTATATTATATTGAATATGAAATTAATTTTTCTCATATTTTATGACTAGCATTGACTAAAAAAATTAATCTGATAAATATTCATGTATAAAACTTTTCATTATAAATTATTTTCATTCAGAAATTCAAACGAGAGATTATATCACTGAATTAAACTGATCCTTTGAATTCTTTGAATCCACGTTGCTGCTCCTGAGTCCTAAACACCGACAAAAGCAATATCACATCAACTAAAACTTAGTTTAGCGCACCGATAACGGCCGGTGCAGCACAGGCAGTTATGAATAGTCTCACCCAAACTAGCCCTAATATACATCAACGGCTTAACTTTAACTAATTGTGTAAGGAGGTAGGATAAATTAAAATAACCTCCACCAAATCTAATAGTAGTTTCTAATATGGCAATGTAATTGTAAGTCCAATTATGGGTACAATAAAGTACACCCAACAAGCCCATTTTTGTTGGGTGTGCAATTGGAAGTGGAAAATGGTCGTTTTTAGACTTCAATTCAAGTGATTTTGAATTATTTTTGGATTCAAAATTTTTTTAAATTCAGATTAATTTAATTCAAACAATCTCAAATTCAAATTATTTTAGATTTGACCTAGCTCAAGTTAGATTTAGACTGGTTGAGTCATTTTGAAAATCATTTAAGTTATAGATGTTTTTGTAATCCTTTCTTTCAATCGATGTCAATTCAACATTATTTTTTTTATTATTTCAGAAAAAAATTGAAAATATGTCAAGTAAGAGTGTTATTGAAAAATATATTAATGCATTTTAATTACTCTATACTTTTTTTTTGTGCAATTTGATTTGTGCTTGTGTTGTTTATTTAAACTTTGATTTGAATTTTCATGTTTTTATACGATTTTTTTGTAAAAAATTATTTTAACTTATTATGTTATACTTACTAATTATTTTTTGTATTATGGTTTTAGATTTTGTTTTATTTCTTAAAAAATTTTAATAGCATTCGAACGGGTTTGGTTGATCATGAATTTATTTATTTTATGTAAAAACAGACTTAGACAAAAACTTTCAAAAATCAGGTTAAATTAAACTCACCTTCAATCTCTATAATAATTTTTTTTGGTCCATAGAAGGTATAAGGGAGAGTAGGGAATCGAAACTTTGATTTAAAGTCTCTTAAGAAAGGATAGCAACTGTTAAGCTAAACCTTAGTTGTTAATCTCTATAATATTTTACTTAAATCTATTAGGCCAAGCCTTAGTTCTTATTTTCTATAATATTTTACTTAAATTTGACCCAAACTCAATCCAATCCATGAATACTTCCACACTTAAATAAACCTAATTTCTTTCTTATTTTGTGTGTGTGTTTTTTTAATTTCTACACTCGATCTCGTCTCTCATCCTCCAAATCCAAGACCCATTCCACTTTAAATCTTAGGCATTAGGCTTGTGATTATGGATTGTAATTAACAATTACAATTGAAAGTAATCACAATCACAATTGTAATATTGACTTGCTTTTGTTATTGTCAAAATTTTTAGAACGATCAAAATTTTATGAGAAATTCTAGTCACACCCACTATATTGTTGGACACACCTTAAATACTAGAAAACCCTAACCATTTCCTCTCTCTTCATTTCTACTTGACACACCCTAAATTTTATCTTCTTATTCCTAAATTACCCTCAATCTCTTCATACCCTAATCACAACTTATCTCACATTCTCATTTCTTTCAACTTTCAATCTTTCAAAACTCTTCAAATCTTAAAGTTTGGCAAGATTATATGGTAAATATAGCTTACCTCTTCATTGAAATATGTTTACTATTGTTTTTTTTTTTTTGCATCTAAATCTTCTAATATGCTAATTTTTGTGAAGAATTTGTAGAGAATTTTGTGAAGAATCGGCTGGGTGGGTCTGCTGAACGAGTCTCGCGACAAGGAATAGTTGCGAAACTTAAATGGCTCATGACAACTACATGCCGTGAGCTTGTATGTGGTTGCGCACACTTCGCAGCATGTTCGTGCCGTGAGCCAGTAGACCTAAGCCATGAGCATTTGCTGACTCACGACATAACCTGCTGGCTTGTGGCACATTCGTTTCGTGAGCCAATTACGTCTCATAGCACTTGATGCCGTGAGGCTTATTTGGCTCGCAGCAACTAGGTGCCGCGAGCCTTTAAAATATGTCTTGTTTTGTGTTTTTACTAGTATTTGTTTTCTAAATAAGGTTAACTTACATTTTATATTAATATTAATTTGTGCAATGTTTTATTTGAGTGTGACTATATCTTTATTGCTATTTTAGTGATAGTTTGGATACTTTTAAGCAACTTAAGATTGTCCACTTTATATGTGATTTGGTTATTTGATGTGAATTGGTTTAGGTGATGTGGATTTGTTTGGTACATGTAAATTGGTTTGTTGCGTGTGAATTGATGAAGGGCATTTGAATTAGTTCATTTGAATTGAATTCGTTAAGGGCATGAAAATTGGTTTCTTACATGTGAAGTGATTTTATCGTATGTTGATACAAATGCTATCACGTAGACATAGACGTGATCATAGTCGTCCACCAGCTGATACATTGAGGTGGCGACCCACTGCATCTAAGAGGAAGAGACGCATTACGACAGAGGCATTATCTAAGGAGGACATAGCAAAGGAGAGCATGCATGCGATTGCAGCTAGTGTCGCACCACTTCTTGAGGAGATATAGAATGTTGAGGCAGTAGCTGTGGAGGAGAGGTTGTAGGCTAGTGCATCTGCTAAGGCACCAGCTGCGACGGATAGGCAGCGGGCTAGCGCATCTACGAGGCAGTAGCCGTGGCAAATAGGCAGCGGGCCAGTGCATCTATTGAGGTAACACTACTACTGAATCATATCCCGGTGGTCCAATTGATCCATCCTTTTTGATTAGCTATCGAATGCACATTGCTGTAGTTATTTGGCAACGAAATGTATATTTGAGTGTTATTAATTATTATAATGTATATTAGATTTAATAATATTCTCATTATTTGTTTGGTTTTCATATAGGAGCGAGGAGAGTTGAAAGTTCTTAATCACGATCCTAAAGTTGGTACATAACCGTTAGATACAAGTCGGTCATGCATCCTGGCTTTGATCGAGCGGTCAGGGTTGGCTCCATTCATGCCGTGTAGTTATCTCACAAGTAATAAGACTATAGTTATCGCATTTACGGAGAGGTGGTAGCCAAAGACAAACACGTTTCATACGTTTTTCGAAGAGATGACCATTACTCTAGATAATGTGTCTACGCTACTTGGCACCCAATGGTTGGGAGGATGATATCATACGACATTGTCTCAATTGACGAGGCAAATGAGATGCTAGCGCGGCTACTTGAGGTCGACGCAGAAAAGGCAAGGAAGAGACGACCGCCATTAGAGGACCACAAGTTAAGATGTAGTGGTTAAGAGATACGTTCTTTAGGGTGACCGATTTTGATAGTGCTGGGAGGATAGAGTACGTGGCTTGCACAATCTTATTATTTCTTCTTGTTGTACTCTTTTTGTTGATAAGAGTGCAATGTGAGTACTGATCACATTTTTATCATTTCTAGAAGATCTTACGACCGTTGGTGAGATTGCGTGGGGTGCAACTTGCCTTGCTTACACATGCAGACAGCTAGGCCTTGCTAGCAGAGTTGAGTGTCATTCGATAACTAGTTATATGACAGTGATTCAGGTATTTAATATTTATTTAATAAAAATCATATTGATTTCTTCAATATTTATTAGCTTATGTTTAATTATAAATGTTCCTTTTGTCTTATGCAGGCATGGATCTACGAGCATTTTCCTCATTAGATCTAGTACAGGACGTGTTATACAGAGAGAGGTAGCTTCTTGCTCGTCGGTGAAAGCTACTCGGCTGCAATATACAGCTACAAATACTAAGGGAGTGACTTGATGACTTTCAGTATCATCAAATCAGTTGGGATCCATATGCAGATAGTAAACATATCATCCTTTGCCAGAGATTGCTTTCTTTTGTGAATGCATTAAGTTTGATTAAATCGTGGACCCTTACCATTCGGATAGAGTTTTACGATAATGGGGTTACGTGCAGGGCATTCCATGGCCACCTCACACCCCATATCACGTGGAATAAGGATCCAAGCCAATTGAGATTTGGAATGTGTTGGATTGGCATATAAACTGTATTTGCTTGTTGGAGTTTTAACGCAGGTTGATTTTGGTTGTGATTATGACGCTGGACGGTGTTCTACCTATGCCGTCATAATGCCAGATTTTCATTGAAAATTGATGTACACAGAGTCTTTAAGATTGTTTTAAACTTATATAACGAACTTCTAACCTCAAGCATTTTTAGAAAATGCTACTTGTCATCGAGACTAGCATGCTTGAGGCAAGGTAGTATATGGTTTTATAAAGGTGTTAAGTGGTTAAATAAATAGAGTTATTGTTGTCATGATAGCTTTGCTAAAATAAAGTCATTCATTGAGATAAAGGTTTTAACAAACATGATTTCATACATTGATGTTTACAATTACAAATGTTTAATTGAATCATGTTTTCAGTACCCAAATCATGTTCTAAAAGCTATCTTTGTACGGCTTTTTACATGTGAGACATGAGGTGCTGTGAAATGCATGTGTGGCACTTGTCTTGCCTGTATGGCACTTTATGCCTGTGTGGCACTTTATGCCTGTGTGGCATTTATCATGCCTGTGTGGCACTTAACTTACCTGTGTGGCACTTAACTTACATGTGTGTCATTTATCATGCTTGTGTGTCATTTGGTATGCCTGTGTGGCACTTAACTTGCCCGTGTGTCATTTATCATGCATGTGTGTCATTTATCATGCATGTGTGTCATTTATCATGCATGTGTGTCATTTATCACGCCTGTGTGGCATTTGGTATGCTTGTGTGGCATTGGGGCGCCTACCTATACATACACATTTCAGATTCCTCCTATGTGTTGATGGATATTTGTGTATATATATGAATTGTGAAATATCCTATATGCTTTGTGATCTTCCAGGCGTCCGACAACTAGTCGTGACAAGTACCTCAGCTACTAGATGATCACTGGTGCTAGGATGATTCATGATCATGAATAAAGCCTTGTATGGGATTGTGACCACTACT
This sequence comes from Heritiera littoralis, assembly GCA_031772115.1. Classification (NCBI taxonomy): domain Eukaryota; kingdom Viridiplantae; phylum Streptophyta; class Magnoliopsida; order Malvales; family Malvaceae; genus Heritiera; species Heritiera littoralis. The sequence goes on from JAPDPK010000015.1 coordinate 5,717,228, forward strand.
AGCCACAGTGGATGCTTTCGTAGAAAGCTCATTGGTTATATTTCCAAAGATCCTAGGTTACGTTACTAAATCTTGTGAATTGATGCCTGTCTCATGTATTACTTTTAAATATGTATCTTGGTTTTGTTGCGAAAAAGAATGAGTTTATCTTATAAAAAAAGTACATTGACACTGCACTATTCTTGATAAGTTGCAATGAGACATGAGTTTTTATGCATTTGTTCACGCATAAACATACATTGAGCATAGTAGGAGCCTAGCATCATTTAGCATATATTTTCTTATTGGGCTTTAGCTCACCCTCCCCTCATCCACCTCACAGAATATTTCAAATAGGCTTAAATACAAGTATGGTGCACTAAGAGTTTGATGCGTGGGCCGCTAGGTGTTATTACTTTTGTGTTGAGGTATAAATCTCCTTCATATCTTTGTTTATATTCCAGACTTAAATATTCTTTTTGTATACACAATGCATAGGATTCGGGATGTAAGTATTAGGAGTGTATCGAGATGTATATGAATTGTGCCTTGTAATGGATTACATTCTCAATATTACAAATTGGTGAATATGAGATGTCTAAGATGTTATATTGAGAATGTACTGTGCCACAGGTTGAGCTGATCTTGTATTGTGCATGAGGATGGGTTATATTCCAAAGTAGGGGTGAAATTTTTCAATTTCGTTTTTGGCACGTATTACGAGGTTACTTAAATGGGACCTTAGACAACTAGTCTTAAACAATTAAACAAGTAGAAATCTATTTTGTTAGGTGTTAGCTACACTGAGCGAGTGATAAACATAGTAAGGAAAAAGTTAGCCCGAAAATCCCAGCTTACGAAGGTGTTCCAATTTTAACAAACTATTTAACGACAGCCAAAACCAAATTTTGGACAATATCTTGTGCCTCCTAAGGATTTAAACTGATGTTTTATGCACAGAATCAAAAAGATAGAGGTAAAGAAGGCAATAAAGAGGATGAAGACAAGGAAAGCTATTGGGCCTAATAACATTACTATTGAAGTTTGGAAATGCCTTAGAGAGGGAGGAGTTAGGTGGTTGATGCACTAACAAGATGTTTAACGAATGGAGAAAGAGTGAGTTAGTACCTCTTTATAAGAACAATGAGGATATTTAGAGTTGCTCTAACTATTGAGGCATAAAACTAATGAGTCACACATTGAAAATATGGGAAAGAGTTATAGAACAAAGATTAAGGAAGACTGTAGAGATATCGGAGAATCAATTTGGTTTTATGCCTGGCCGATCAACTATGGAAATAATCACTTACTAAGACAACTTGTGGAACGTTCTTGATTATAAAGTAAAAATGTTCATAAGGTCTTTATAGACTTGGAGAAAACATATAATAAAGTGCCTAGGGAGTTGTTATGGTGGTCTTTAATGAAGAAAAGAGTTCCTGTGAAATATATTGAAATAAGTAAGGACATGTATGGAGATGGAAAAATACATGTGAGGATGTGTGGAGGGCAAACAAGTTATTTTCTTATACAGTAGGACTACATCAAGGATCAGCGTTAAGCCCATTTTTGTTTGTTACAACAAATTCATTTTAAACAAAGAAGATGATAGAAACATAGTGATGTTTGATGGGGTAGCGATCCCTAAGTGGGATCATTTTAGATATTTGAGATCGATTGTCAGAGGGATGGAGAGATCGACGGTGATGCAATCCATAAGATACAAGCTGGTTGGAGCAAATGGAGAAGTGCTACAAGGGTATTGTGTGACAAAAGAATTCCTGTATGGTTGAATGGCAAGTTTTACATAACAATTGTTAGACAACATTGCTCTATGGTAGTAAATTGTCAAGACCTGAAGGCTGCAACGTTCACTTGATACTCATACTTTTCTTAGTCTACAAATTTATGGACTAAATTTTTCCTTTTCATTTTACGGTTTGTATTTAGTGTCAGTGTAGTTACTATACTATCTATGTGAACTATAGTCATTTCATTTAAATATTATACTAGCGAGGAAATGGTTCTAAGTTACATCCCGACTTATTTAACAAAATATGTACTATGTATCAATTAAAGTCTTACATATAAACAAGCGTTTTATAAAGAGTGTATACCTCAAAGGCTAGTACCAAGCCTAGATATCGTATCTGGAGGCCCACTCAAAAGCCGTCATGGCAGAATTTAACTCAATAATCTGAAAAGAGATGAAATTAAGTAGGATAAGCAAAACCACGGCTCAGTAAGATACTAATATAAATGGAAGAGTAGAATTATACTGTCTTAACTGTAATGCATAAAACCTGCAAATTTGCAATTACAATTCATCATTTCGATCGATAACATCTCATTATCTCAATTCCTGTCATCTGTCTATCACTCAAACTTCTAAATAAATCAATAATCACTTTCAATCTTCTTGTCCTTATATCACGATACATCGCACAACAATACATCGTGTATCATTTGAATATCATATACTATTAATCCACAGTCACATCAATCTCATCTTGTATCATGTTTAATTGAGATATCCTATCAAGTCACTTTACATTTAACAATTATACTCCTGTATTACATCAATTCATATCACTTTTCATGTGGGAACTTATGATCACGATAGTGTAAGATCATAATTCTCTTCATATCAATCTTATGTTCATGTACCGTATAATATCATTACATCATATAGTTAGAATATTGTTATGTCCTTTGCTGCCACCTTCTTCTTCACTTTTCTCCTTATTTTCTTCTTATTTTGATGAAATATGGGTGTCAATGGAAAGAGGAAGAAGAAAGGAGCTATTCTTGTGTTTTAATCTAGTAGAAATAAGCTAGTTTTCTTTGTGTTTTTCTTGGTTTTATTTTCTTTTTCTTTTTGCTTGGCTATGGATTGAGGGCTGTTGGGAAGATGATGAATAGTGGCCAGTTATCCCATTTTCTGAGTTATAATGAAGGTTCTAGAGAGGGGCAAAATGTTTGCCCCTAGTTATGAAAAATCTTGACAATTTCGCCATTAACTTCCGTAATCGTAAAAACTATGTAATTGGACTCGAAAATTTTGGATTTCAGTAGCATTCAATCAAATTTAATATATTTTGATGATTGTAAGTGATTTTGTTGGCGCGCTATGCATCGATAATGAGAAATTACGATTTTACCCCCAATGGACCGCCAGCGAAATTTTTTGATTAAATCATTGATTCAATAAATCTCTTCGCACTATGTTATTCTCTTTTTCATGTAGATTATCATGGTGTTTTTACTTCGTCCCAACTCATTTTAGTTTAGGTGTAATTTATGAAAATGCCCTTGGGATGTATCCAACATTTTTCAATTTATTTTTCCAAAATTCATAAAATAATTCCTAAAAATATAAAAATTATTTTTGTGTCTCAAAATCATTATTTTATATTTATTTCACCCACTGTACACTTTATTATCAGTCTTGAATCCATCAAAATCATAAAATTTAAAGTGGGGCCCACATAACAAATTCACTTAAAATTATAAATTAAATTATATTTCACTAATGAAATAAGTACATAATATCCTGTACAGTACTATAGAAATAGGTCTCGCACAAGCTTCCTCGTGAAGCTTGTCAAAATATTTTTTATTATTTTTTAATTTTTTTTTACAAAAGTCTGTCAAAGTAGACTTTGGTTTAGGTGGGTCTTGACTCACCCCACTATCACACAAATTCATGTGACAAGCTTTCCAGGAAGCTTATCACTTTAGTTTTTTATTTTTTTATTTAATGGCATTGGTGAGTGGGTGAAATTGCACTCACCTAACAAGCTTTAAAAGCTTGTCTTTTATTTATTTATATATTATTTTTATTAATATTTTCAAAAAAATTATTTTTTATTAATATAATATATAATGTTATATATGATTTCTTTTTATATTATATTATATTTTATTATTATTTTATTTTTATATTATCTTTTAGAATATAATATATATTATATTATATTAGATTGTATTGTAATCTAATTAATTGTATTATATATAATAATATATAATATATAATATATTTTTCTTCAATACATACATATTTTATTTATTTATCGATTTTATTATTATTATTATTATTATTATTATTATTATTATTATTATTATTATTATTTAAGAATCCTTTGATATTTAATGCAAGTAGATTCTTGGAGTTTTAATCCACCATTTAAATAAATTACTCCCATGCAATTTATTAAAATGCTTTAATCCACCATTTAAATGCTTAATTTAATTTTTAATTTAATTTAATTTTTTTGTCACCTTTACTCTATAATTCTTCTAATTTTATCTTTCTTTCAACTTAATAAAATCTTCACGCTCAATTAAGAGTCCAAATGCTTCAAATTCATATATTAATTTACTTACCAAGTGTCGGAAGTCACGGTTATCACATAATAAGAAGCCTAGGAAGGATAAGTCTTCTGGTAAGAGACAGATGGGAGATAAGACTATTAGGGACAGATCAGTCAAATTTATTGCTATTAAAAAGAGTGCTGAGATACAGAAGGGCACTACAGGAGTTGTATGTAGTACTTATGGGAAGATTCATACTGGTAAGCCCTGTTATTGGGCTAGAGCGCTTGTTTTAAGTGCGAACATAATAGGTATATGATAAAAGACTGTCTGTTGGGTCAGACTACTCAAAAGGAACTCGAGTGTCCTACCCAATCCCAAAGATGAGCCACCGTCGTAGAAAAAGGCAACAAGGCAGTAATTCAGGGTAAAGTATATGCATTGGATCAGGAGACCGTATATACATCTTTAGATGCTATTAAGGGTAAGATTCTTATATTTGACACTATGGCACATGCATTATTTAATCTTGGATTTACATATTCATTTGCATCTCCTTCTTTTGCTATGAAAATGCCTGTACAGCCTGAACCCTTAGGACATCTCTTGCAGATTAGTACTCCATTAAGGGATTCCCACATGATAGATATAGTGTATAGAAATTGTAAGCTAAAGGTAGAAAAGAAGGAAACAATAGAAGATCTAGTGTTATTAAATATGTATGATTTTGATGTGATTTTGGGTATGGATTGGCTATCTTCCAATCGAGTTAATTTAGATTGCTACTCTAAAACTATAACCTTTTCACTCCCTGAATGATATGTTGCAAATTTTGTTTCCAAGTAATGAAAATGTACTATTCTATCAAATGGATGTTTAAATAAAAACTTATAGTGTATGTTTAATTTTGAAGGATTTCTTACCTGTTTCGAAGACATAAAAAAAAGCCTTTTGGAGTTACATGAGATCTTTGTGGTGAGGGACTTTCTTTATGTGTTTTCGGATGAATTGCCAAGACTTCCTCCTAATAAGGAGCTGGAGTTTTCCATTGATTTAGCTCCTAGTACAGAACCTATTTCCAAGCCACCGTATATGTAACGATCCGTGTATGCAGTATTACACCATATTTACTCGTATTTTATATATTTTTACTGGTTAGGTTGTCCGCGATGCTTTAAAAATAAACCAATCAGTCACAGTAGTAACAGTATATTCTTTACAGTAAAATTTAGAAATGTGATTATTACACAATTTCTTCACATAACTACATCCCCTGTATTCTACTTAAATTTAAAGTAGTACTATAAATATTTTTTTGAATATATAAAAGAAAGTAATATACCTCCGATATCGTAAATCTGCAAATTCAGGTAACCGATCTAGCAGCCTATAACCCAGGATGGTAAATCTCTTAATCCAAATCAATAACATGTGGAGTGGAAATAAAAGGGTGAGCGAACCACGTGCTCAATAAAGGAGTCATATGCTGCTTGATATAATGAAAACTATATGCTGTAAAACGATTTGTTTTCCTAACAGTCTACTGTGCACAGTAAGGAAGGATATTATAGTTGGCCGAAAAATCCAGATGGAGCATGGAAGGTATTTTGAAATACCTATCTTGTCCCAAAAACCTAAAGCGACTATAGAGAGTAATTTACAAATTGTTCTGATAAAACAATTTAATACTCATTTTTCCATAAATATAAATGGAATAAACCATTTATTTCTCTTCTTTTTAGTATCAGTTCAAAACACGTGACAATACCGTGGTAAAACAATAGATATAGTAAACAGTCCTTCCAGTATAGTAGCTTATAAATGTCCAAATTACTGGATAACTAGTTCAGTAATTATTTCTATTTTAGAAATAATTTTTATAATATTCTTTTTCAATAAACAGTAATTTCCTTTCAATTCAGTAAACAGTAATTCAAAGTACAGTATAGTAAACAGTATTCAGTAAACCCATTTAGTAAACAGTAATAAATAGGTTGAGACTAGGCATCGCCCTAAATCATGTCATGCTATCATTATTCTTGAAGGAATATAGTAACAGTAAACAGTCTAGATCTATGGCCATAGTCTATGGGGTGTTCTCGGTGTGCACTTGCCAGGTGATTCCGAGAGTGATGATGACTTGGCGAGTCTGTTAGCCACGTGAACAGTAACAGTACAACAGTAAAGCATGAATCTCTGGGCCTAAAGTCTCAAAATCAATTTATTTCTCATAAAATACCTTTAAGGAAATTATTGTAACTTAAATCATTTATTTAAATAATTATTTCCAAAAAGGTATTTATCCTCCATTTCCACATTTCGTAAATTAGTTGGTAAATATTCATGTATCAAGTGAGAAAACAAATAAATATTCATTTTGAATATTTAATATCATATAAAATATAATTAAATTGTCACTTTAATAAAATATAAACATGAATATTTAATTTTATAATTTTCTCATAATTTCCAATTTATGGAAAATTGGTGGAAATTATATTCAAAATTTTCCATTTAAATCATTTCATGCATCTAAAATATTTTAGAATATTTTTGGTAATTTTCTGACAGCATAACGGCTGCGGATTCCTAACCTCTTGCACGAAATTCACATTGTATAAACCAACTTTTCAACCACACTTTTGCATGTTTTCCCCAAACCAAATCATGCTTCCAATATTTTCAAAAAATTTAGCTCAAGAAAACATACAATTCATTATATCTCTACAACTCACACACTTTCCCTTTACCGGTCTTACGAAGTCGAGCTTCCCGGTTGCGTTTACCAAAATTCTTAATTCTTGGCTGCAAAATAATTTATCAAAAATTATTAATATTTTTCCTCTTAGTTTTAAACCACTAACTTTCATAAAATGTAGCCACTAATGACACAGCACATGCACAACCAATATTATTTACATTGGTGCTAAAACTGAACTTTCTCGTTTTAGCTCTGTTTCGGTCCAAATTTCACCGATCTTTCTCTTCAAATTTCTATATTCATTTCCTACTATTAAACCATAAAAACTCAATATGGCCGAATGGCCAAAACAACATGGTCGAAACCCCCACATGCACACTTTCATGATTTTATTTCTTCTCATGTTTCCATCCTTCATATACCATCTTTAGCTATTATTTCTCATCATTTTTGTGCAAGAAAGTGCATGTATTCCTAAGGTTCCATAATTGACCGAAACCCATATTAGTGGCACATTTTTATTGAATCAAAATAACTCAAAACCAATGCCATAGTTAGGTTCAACATCTTGCAAATACTAGAAATCAAGTTTTAAATCAAAGGAAAACATCAATTCCAACATGTTCTTACCCTTGGCTGAATGGTTGTGGCTTCCTTTTCTCCTTATTTCTTTCACGTCAGCCCTCCCTCTTTCTTGTTTCTTAAATGCTCTTAAGATGAAGGGAAGGTTTATGGAGGAGATTTAAATGATTAGTTATCAAAATAGAAAATCCTGGAGCAGCAAAGGAAGTCGGCAAAGAAGAAGAAAATTTTGCTGAAGTTTGATCCAATTTGTCTTCTATTTATCCATGTTAGCCAATAAGATATTGCCACCTATTTTCCTAACCCATTTCCTCATCATTTCCTTGTCTTATTGAGCATTAAAACCTGAAGAAAAACTACAGCAAAAAGGAATGGTTGAGAGGACTTTTTGCTGCATGTTTGTTAACTTGTTTCCTCTTCTTTTTGTATACTTCAGCCAATAAAATTTAATCACATGTTAAACTTTAAATCCCTCTTCCTTTAAGTATCATTTATTTGTATATTTTATACCATAAAATTGCATCTCAATTTTTCTTTAGATGGATGGACCGTGCGGCACAACAGCAGCAAAAGAAATGGCGTGCAGTCCAAATTACCATATATCCAAAGTGAAATCCACGCCTACTTGGGCGAGCATTTTCAATTCGGTGATCACCTTTATTGCCCTACTCGCCTACTTGGTAGTTATTTGCTCATCTATATGGGCGACCATATTACTCATCCTTTGGGCGATCATCGCCTCAATCCATTTGGGCGATCTTAACACATCTATATGGGCGATCATATTACTCGCCCTTTGGGCGATCATATTACTCGCCCTTTGGGCGATCATCGCCTCATTCCATTTTGGTGATCTTAACGCATCTATATGGGCGATCATATTACTCTCCCTTTGGGCAATCATCACCACAGTCCATTTGGATGATCTTAAGCCGTCGCCCCATTCGGGCGATCATCTTAATTCACCTCAATTTGGCGAACATATCCATTGTCGATTCGAGTGTTTCATCAAGCTCGCCATCATCCTTTGGGTGAGCATCTTAATTGCCTCGAGTAGTTTGGATCATAACACTCGCCTATCGGGTCTTTCACATAAATGGGTCTAAGAACCCGACTCAGTCAAAAATGGCCATTGTTGGCCTCGTTTCTATTCCTAAATTAAGGGGCTTTTCACCAAAGTGGAAATTCACATTCATTATTTATTTAATTTCACTAAATAATTTATTTCCACTATCAAAGATTTACAAAAATATGGTGTACGGTATTGTAAAATTGAGTCTCACAGTATAGAATGGCTTTAGTTGAGCTGGAAGAATTGAACAAGCAACTCCAAGAACTTTTGGACAAGGGTTTTATACGACCGAGTGTCTCTCTTTGGGGTACACCGGTGTTATTTGTTCAGAAGAAGGATGATAGCTTTCAGTTGTGCATTGATTATAGGTGGTTGAATAAGGCTACTATCAAGAATAAGTATCCATTTCCCAAGATCGATGACTTATTTGATCAACATAGGGGTGCTCAGGTCTTTTCCAAGATTGACCTTAGATTGGAGTATCATGTGAGACCTGTTTCTACTGTACAGTACATTAATTTGGTAATTACTTGTATAGTAAAATATGACTTACTTTATGATTTTAAGTAAATTTAAAATGTAGGCCCCACATTAATTTTATGATTTTGATGGACTCATGATTGATGATAAAATATATTGTGAGTGAAATACATATAAAATAATGATTTGGAGGCATAGAAATAATTTTTATTTTATTTGGAATTATTTTGTGAACTTTGGAAAACAAATTGAAAAATGACGGATACATCCCGAGGGCATTTTCGTAAATTACACCCAAACTAAAATGAGTTGGGATGAAATAAAAATACAATGAGATTCTACATGAAAAGTAGAATAACGTAGTGCCCAAAGTTTAATTAAAATAGTGATTTAATCAAAAAATTTCGCTGGCGGTCTATTAGGGATAAAACTGCAATTTCTCATTATCGGTGCACTGTGTCAACGAAACCACTTCCAATCATCAAAATATATTAAATGTGATTGATTGGTATTGGAATCAAAACTTTTAGAGTCCAATTACATGGTTTTACGACTACGAGAGCTTAAAGGCGAAAATTGTCCGAAATTTATGAACCAATGGCAAAACGGTAAATTACCGTTCTTTTAGAAGCAATCCCTAAGAGTCAAACAAGAGGTGGCTGGCGACAAGAACCCAAAATGCTTAAAGTCCAAGTGTGACATGAAGGTTCAAAGTCAAATATGGCAACTTAGGTTTCAAGTCAAAAATAACAACTAAACCTAACTTTGATTTTAAAAGGTCATTTATACATATATACTCTTCCATTTTCCATAGCCATCCAAATTTTTTGCTTCTCTAGTAGGTTCCCGGCACCAAGAAAGAAAGAAGGGAGAAGAGAAAAAAAAAAGAAAAAGAGAAAGAAAGAAAAGAAAAGAAAAACAAGAAAAACCTAAGGAAAATTTCTACTTTTCTCTACAAACCTTTATAGAAAGTTATTCCCCATCAATTTCTCTCTTCATTGGTGCCCATATCTCATCACAAGAGGAAGAAAACAAGAAGAAGGAGGGCCAAGAGGGGTTTGGCCAAGTTTATGGATCCACAAAAATTGATGTTTCAATTTTATTCAAATTTGTATTCTAGCTAATTCAAAGGCATAGAATAAGATGATAGCTTTGGATTTGATTTATCTTGGCTTAATAAGATTTACCATTTTTGTGGGTTTTAGTTGGCATGGAAACTTAGTGAAATCATGTATTTTTCTTGCATAAAAATGGTAAGAAATGATGGAATGAGCTTGAATAAGAGGGCTAGAAAGCTTAGATTTAAGAAATAGTTGAAAATCAACAAAATGGGTTCATGAAGGCATTCGGCCATAGAGTTTTGGGGCTATCATCATGCTGAAATTTATGGTTTGAACATGGAAAATACTTGTAGAAATTAAAAGAGGAAGACTGGTGAAATTGGATTTGAAAAAGGAGCTAAAACGAGAAAGTTAAGGTTCATTACCGATATAATTTACACTGGTTAGTCATAGGCTGTTTAATTAGTAGCTACATATCATGAAAGTTTATAGCCTAAAATTAAGAAGGAAATTAATGATAATTTTTAGTAAAATTATTTTGTAGCCGGGATTTACAGTTTACGGTTGGTGCTACAGAACGAGTCAGTATCGCTAGACAAGTAAGGGAGAAGTGTGTGAGTTGTAAGGATATAATGAATTGCATGATTTATCAAGTATGATTTTATGAAATTATGGGAAGCTTGAGTTGCTTTGAAAATCATGCAAATTGTGGTTGAAAGCTGGTTTTATATACTGTGATTCGTGTACAGGAGGTTAAGGATTCACAGATGTTATGCTGCAAAAAAGTTATCAAAATTATTCTAAAATATCATGAAATATTTTAGATGCATGATTTGAATAAATTGTGAATTTTGGGAATTATTTCCATAAATTTCCATAATTTGGAAATTGTTGAAAACTGTTAAATTAAATATTCATGTCATGGATTTTATTTAAAGTGAGAATAAAAAATATATTCTTTATAATATTATATATTCAAAAAGAATATTTATGAGATTTCTCACTAGAGACATGAATATTTATGGACTGTTTTCATTGTATTTGGATAAATGAAATTAATACCTTTTTGGAATGTTTATTTAAATAAATGATTAATTTTATTTAAATTCCTTAAAGGTATTTTTTATAAAAAATAAATGATTTTGAGACTTATAGACCCCAAATTTCATGCTCACTGTTTACTGTACTGTCACGTAGCTGATTGACCTGCCATGTCATCAGCAGTCCCAAAGTCACCTGGCAACTGTACACCGAGGACGCCCTATAGACTATGGCCATAGATCTAATTGTATACTGTTACTGTGTAGCATGATTTGATTTAAGGTAATGCCTAGTCTCAACCTACTAATTACTGTTTACTAAACTGGATTTCACTGAGTACTATTTTACTGTATGTACTGTACTGAAAATCACTGTTTATTTTTAAAATTAGAAATAATTACTGAATTGTTTATCCACCGATTTTCTAGATAATCATTACATATTGTACTAAAGTGACTATCTACTGTTACTATGGTTTTATACCTACAGCTCATTGTACAGTTTTACTACTGCACTGTCACGTGTTTTAAACTATTATTGAAGTGAAGAAATAAAATGGTTTATTCCATTTATATTGAACATAATCATTAAATTGTTTATTATAACAATTTATAAATTACTCTCTACATAGTCGCTCTGGGTTTCTGAGATAAAACAGGTATTTCAAAATGCCTTCTATGTTCCATCTTGATTTTTCGACCAACTACAGTATCCGTTCCTTTTACTGAGGTTAGCAAACCGTTAGGAAATATAAATATTTTTTCAGCATATAGATTTCATTGTATCAAGCTGGCATACTACTACTTTACTGAGCACGTTGTCACTCACCCCTCTATTTCCACTCCACAGGTTATTGCATTTGAATAAGGGACATACCATCCATAGTTATCGGCTGCGATTTCGGTTACCGAGTCAGTAATTTTACGATCTTGGAGGTATTTTATTTTCTTTTATATATTCAAAAATTTTGTACAGTACTACTTTAATTTTTAGTAGAATACAGGGGATGTAAATATGATAAGGAATAATGTAATATTCATATTCCGATCTAGTAAGTTAAATAAAATTTTACTGTTTATCACTGTAACTGTTTAAATGATTAAGGCATCACAGATGGCCCAACCATCAGATATGTGTAAAATTAAGAGATTTACTATATATTAAGACTGTTACAATTTTAATGGTATCAGAGAGGGGTTGGCCTGATGTCTGATTGTGCCTTAAGATAAAAGTGAATAGTGAATAGTAAACATCGCCTATAGTACTGTATAATTTAAATATATAATAGAATAAGTAATGGAAGGTGAAATTAATTATAATTGTGCTGCAAATATGAGTGGAAGGAAGGTAACGCGCTTAGTTAGGGGTAAAGGTAGAGGTAGGGCCAAGTAGCACAGGAGCTTGTCTCAGGACCTACTTACCCACAGCAGCCAAAAAGCCCTACTAGTCGGATGGCGAGGATGGAAGGGATGTTAGCCGACTTTATGGCTATGTATCCGGCAGATAGAGCTGCGAATAAGATGGAGAGACATAGAACAGTAGCTCCAACAACTTCGGCAGTGGCACCATGTGACGTCCCCGCCACTACATCTTATGACCTAACTTTTTCCTTATTATCTTATACGACTTCATTTGATTTAGTTCATTAGTGCCATTCATTCCTTACCTTAAGCTAATTATCTAATAGCTCATACAAATTTATTTACTTTTCATAAACATAAAATGATATATATAAATATCATTCCATTTCCACAGGATCTTATACATCATCTTATCTTACATCTCCGACATCTTATATACATAAATGCTACTTGTACTGTACCGTAGCTGAATTACAATTTACTGTATATCAACATATAAGTATACCTTTTGTGCTAACTGGGAAGCGTATCGAGAAGGTACACTTCACTCTTTTCAAAACAAGCTCCTCTAGTCGGAGCGAGGCTCACTTTAGGTAATCTGTAGGAAAAATGGTCGTAAAAGGGTGAGTTTACGCTCAGTAAGAAAAATATGTAAAAGAGCGTACTATGCCTCTATATGCATTTTTCCTACTTAGCTCTATAATGTCATGTAAAGCATTATAAAGCGTGCATTATAAACATCTTTCAAACATTATTTGCAAACATGCATACTTTTGTAATTGGCATGACAAACATACTTTGTATGCTTCTTTAAAATATAGCATACGTCATATATTTCTTCAAAACATAATTTATAGGCATACTTCGTAAACTTGCTTTGAAACATACATCGTATTCTTAAAACTTACATCATGCTTCTTTACTTCAAAACATACATCATATATCCTTTGAAATAGGATGGAGACTATGTACAATTATTTAAGCGATTTCATCATCATATAAACCGTTCATACCCATTTATATGATTCTAATCATGCATTAGTACAATGATGCACCATGTAGAGGTCAGGGATTCTCTCATGCCTTTAGTAATACCACAGTGAACACTAGTCAGGTGTCACTTGTGGTATTGAGGATCGGACTAGGGTTCCTCGCTTAACATAATAATACTGAGGACTTGATCAGAGTCTCTCAGCCATTAAAAATGCATAATCATCATGCAGTCCATAGTCTCAAAACATTTATAATATACCTTTTTCAGAAAACACTTTTGTGTTTAAATCAAATAAGCTTTGAAAGCTTTTTTCATACATGGCAGTCGACTGGCCTCATAAGTTAGTCGGCTGCTGCTTCATAACTTCCTTTATCGAAATTATTGTCATTTAAAATTCCGATATTTTCATCTTTGAAAACATATAAGGGCAGTCAACTGGTCCATATAGCGGTCGACTGGTTTTCAAACAGAATGCTTCTTAAGAAATAGCAGTCGACTGTTTTCGAAACAGAATGCTTCTAGAAAATTAGCAGTCGACTGGTCTCATAGAGCAGTTGGCTGGTTTTCAAACAGAATGCAATTTAGCAAATAGTAGTCGACTGTTCCTTATAGTAGTCGACTGGTAGTCGATTGGTTTGAAACAGAATGCTTCTGGGTAAATAGCAGTCGACTGGCATGTATAGTAGTTGGCTGGTTTTTCTCGATTTTCGAAAAATGGCATTTTGGTTGTCTCTAGGCAGTCGACTTCCCTTTAAGGCAGTCGGCTGCTCCTAGCCTAATTGGCATTAGGAGTCAAGTCCGAAAATGTAACTTTTCCTGCACAAAACAACCGGTGTTTCTCTCCAAATCACATAAAAACATTATAAACCATGCAGACATAGCCGTCTTACGTTCGTTACATAAATTTCTTACCTCGATTCCTTCGAGAACACGAAATCACTTGGTGCGTTAACCTTAGCTTTTCACTTCTTCAAACCTGAAATCATCATATCAATTTGAACCTTTAATTTATCACTATACACATATCATACTAACTTAATACAACTCCATATCATGAACCAAATTGACTAAATCATCTTCTTCTCTTACCTTTGCTAGAGACCAAAATCTCAAACTTTGAGATCTCCTCCAATACTTGAAATCAATCCACCAAACTTTGGATATCACTTAGTCTAGTGACAAGGATCATTTTTCGTTCAATAAACTAAATGAATCGATGGATGGATGAGGGGGTTTGTCAAGGTAACTATGGAAGGAAAACTTGGAAACTTGGAGAACACAATGGAGAGGGCTGGAAGAGTTGCTATTGTGGGGTGATAGGAGGGATGATGACTATTCATGTTTGCATTTAATGCATGCTTTATCATCCATCATCTCAGCCATGCTTTATCCCTTTGACCCCTTGACCCATTGACCATCTAATTCCTCTTCTCCTTTCTTCAACAGCCACATGTCCAATTAAATTTCTAATTTTATTCCTTTTCTCATACCTTAATTAATTTCCTGATATCACATAAATTCTTTGATAAATTTATTTTCAATCCTCTTTATTTCTTACATGCTCCATACATCATTCATACATCATTTACACATACAACTTCATATTTATTCGATCATTTCAAATTGAAATACTTTACAAATATGGAGGAATTACATGGAAATTGGAGATTTCACATCCTCCCTACCTCAGAGAATTTGGTCCTCCAAATTTGGCTTAGCTTATCAAGTGAATAACTTTGGATACCTTTCTTTCATTAAGCTCTCTAGCTCCCATGTAGCTTCTTCCGTCGTATGGTATTGTCAAAGAACTTTCACTAAAGGGATCGTCTTAGACCTTAATACTTTCTCTTTTCTATCCAAGATCTAGATCGGCTTCTCTACATAGCTCATGTCTTCCCTCATCTCCAAGGGCTCATACTCAATGACATGAGACGGATTCGGATTATACTTCCAAAGCATCGATACATGAAACACATTATGCACTCCCGATAGCTCCAGAGGCAATGCCAATCGATAGGCAACATCATCTACTCGATCTAAGACCTCAAATGGACCGATGTAGTGAGGACTCAACTTACCTCGTCGGCCAAATCTCATGATCCCTTTGGATGGAGAAACTTTCAAGAACACAAAATCTCCAACCAAGAACTCAAGTGGTCTCCGTTAAGCATCTGCATTGCTCTTTTGTCTACTCTGAGCCGTCTTAAGCCTTTGACAAATCAACTTAACATCTTCAGAGGCTTGCTCGACTAAATCTGGAGCCAACAACTTACGTTCGCCCACTTCTTTCCACCCAATCGGAGATCGACACCTTCTACCATACAGAGCTTCATATGGTGCCATCCCGATACTTGCATGATAGCTATTATTATATGCAAACTCAGCTAATGGGAGATGGTCATCCCAGGAGCCTTTAAAGTCCATAGCACATGCTTTCAACATATCTTCGAGCATCTGAATAGTGCGCTCGGACTGTCCATCAGTCTGTGGATGAAAAGCTGTGCTTAAATTCAGCTTAGATCCCATGGCTTCTTGAAAATGCTCCCTGAAATGAGAGGTAAACCTGGAATCTCTATCAGAAGTGATGCTCACTGGAACACCGTGAAATCTTACAACGTCTCTTACATACATATCTGCCAAAGCATTAAGTGTATCTGTAGACTTCATAGGTAGGAAGTGAGCTGACTTCGTCAATCTATCGACGATCACCCAAATACCGTCATGATTCCTTTTGGTTCTAGGCAATCCCATAATGAAATCCATCGTAATGTGTTCCCATTGCCACATAGGTATAGGTAGAGGGTGTAGCAATCCTGCTGGCTTTTGGTGTTCTACCTTAACCTGTTGACATGTGAGACACTTTGCCACAAAATCAGCTATGTCTCTCTTCATGCCAGTCCACCAATACACTTTGCGAAGATTGTGATACATCTTCGTATTTCCTGGATGCAACGTGTACTTAGTGGCATGTGCTTCAGTTAAAATCAACTTCTTCAATTCATCATTATTAGGAGCACATATACGACTCCTAAACCTCAAAATTCCATCACTACTAACATTAAATTCTGAAGTCATACCTGACTGCATTTGATTTATAGCCTCAATGCATTGATCATCTTCCTTTTGAGCAATTCGGATTCTTTCTATCAAGTTTGGCTCAATCATCAAACTAGCCATTATTCCCAATTGCTCATTAGGCATAACATTAAGGTTGAGGCTCGCAAACTATTCAATCAGTTCGTATTCTTTTATCATCATGTAAGACACCATACCTACATGCTTCCGGCTCAGAGCATCCGCCACCACATTTGCTTTCCCTGGGTGGTATAGGATCTCACAATCATAGTCCTTCAGAAGCTCGAGCCATCTTCTTTGTCTCATGTTCAATTCTCTTTGAGAAAACAAGTATTTCAGACTTTTATGATCAGTAGAAATCTGAAATCTCTCACCATATAAGTAATGCCTCCATATCTTCAGAGCAAATACTACTGCAGCTAACTCCAAATCATGAGTTGGGTAGCTCTTCTCATGGTCCTTTAATTGACGAGAACCATAGGCTACTACTTTACATGCTGCATTAGTACACATCCCAAACCTTGCCCTGAGGCATCACTATATACTGCAAATCCACCAAAACCACTAGGGATGGTAAGAATCGGTACAGTCGTTAGCCTGCGCTTCAACTCTTGGAAGCTTTGCTCACAGGCCTCATTCCACTCATACTTCACCTCTTTGCGCGTCAAGCACATCAGTGGAGCAGCTAACTTTGAGAAACCCTTTACAAACCTTCGATAATAGCCAGCACTGTCTTCGGTCTTTCCCTTCGCTTCAATCTTCGATGGATCAATCGAGACTCCATCTTTACTGATAATGTGACCTAAGAAGGAGATTTGGTTCAACCAGAAATCACACTTACTTAGCTTGGCATACAGTCCTTTATCTTTGAGGGTCTTCAAAACTATTCTTAAGTGCTGTTCATGTTCTTGCCGTGACCTCGAGTACACCGAGATGTCATCGATGAAGACAATGACAAATTGGTCCAAGTACTACTTAAACACATCATTCATCAGGTTCATGAAGGCTGCAGGTGCATTGGTCAGACCAAACAGCATCACTAAAAATTCATAGTGACCATACCGTGTCCTGAATGCAGTCTTAGGGATATCTTCACTTCGGATCTTCAATTGATGATATCTCGACTTCAAGTCTATCTTGGAGAAGACTTGTGCACCCTTGAGTTGATCAAACAGGTCGTCTATCTTGGGAAGAGGGTACTTGTTCTTAATGGTCACCTTATTCAACCATCGGTAGTCGATGCATAGCCTCATACTACCGTCTTTCTTCCGGACAAATAGCACAGGAGCACCCTAAGGGGATACGCTGGGCCGTATAAATCCCTTGTCTAGCAACTCATGAAGCTGTTTTTTCAACTCTTCCAATTCCACCAAAGCCATCCAATAGGGAGATCTCGAAATGGGCTTAGTCCCTGGCACCAAATCGATCGTAAACTCCACTTCCCTATCCTGAGGAAGTCCTGGAAGATCATACGAAAACACTTCTGGAAAATCCTTGACTACAGGAATTTCACGGAGTTCGGGACTTTTCTGATCTACGTCCTCCACATAAGCAATAAATCCTTCACATCATCATACATATTATCCATTACTTTCATTTGCAATTAAATCAAGCAATAAACATGCTTTAATATTACTCACTTGCAAAATTTACAACATAGTTAACGGGTGAAGAGAATGTTACACTCTTAGCATAACAGTCTAATATAACATGATTCTTAGCTAACCAATCCATACCCAAAATAACATCAAATCCATACATATTTAGTAGGATTAGGTCAGCTATTGATTCTCTTTCTCCTACCTGTAGCTTACAGTTTCTATTCACTAACTCTGTCATTTGTGATTCCTTAAAAGGTGTGCTTATTTGCAATAAGTGTCCTAAAGGCTCAGGCTCAATAGGTACTTTCATAGCAATCTTAGGTGACATGAATGAATGCGTAGAGCATGGGTCAAATAATGCCATGACACTTACATCAAAAAGGTAAATCTCACCTTTAATCACTTTGGATGAGGCATCGGCAGACTCTTCATCGATAGTAAACACTCGTCCTTGAGTCACAGCTTTCTTTCCCTTCTCGGCAGCAGTGGCCTTAGGTTGTGGTTGAGGGGTCTTATTAGATTCCTGGGGTGTCCTCGGATCTCTCTTAGGGCAATCCCTAATCATGTGTCCCTTCTCACCACATCTGAAACAAGTGCCACTCGCCAAATGACATGGCTGTGATCCGTGAAATTTCCCACATTGCTCATATCTTTGCATCGTGCTCTTTGGTGAGCTAGCAGTACTTCCAGTTGGATATCTGGATCTCTCATCACTTATCTTGATCCCGGTAGCTCTAGGAGTTCCTGAACCATCATCATCATAACTCCAAATTTAATGCATTTCCATAAAAACATTTTATTAAATTAAAAATCATCTTCTTATACTTTACTTACCTATAGAAACTCCTTCAGATCGTCTACTTCTCCGATGTGGATACCTATCACTCAGAGCTTTCTCATCCGACTTCCGCTTCATCAGCTCCTTACCTTTACCCTTAGCTCGGAAGTCAGCGTGATGGACATCATAATCCTGCTCGCATAACTGAGCCTTACGGACAGCTTCTCCATATGTGGTGATATCCGTCGGATACAACTTCGATCGGATCGAGGACTTCAATCCCTCGATGAACCGGTAGATCTTATGCCCTTCATCTCTCCGGACCTCTGGATCAAATCTACTTAAGGTAATAAATTTTGATTCATACTGATTCACCGTCATCATACCTTGAGTCAAGCTCAGAAACTTAATCTTTAGCCTATTCTGATCTGTGCGTGGGATGTACTGCTCATTAAAGGCCTCCAACACGGTCCAAGTGGCTTGCCACCAATACTCAGCATCATCAATCAACAGATAGGCAGCCAAGCCTACTTTCTCCCTTTCGGAGCAAGACATATACTCAAAAGATTTTAGGACCGCTTTTATCCAGTTCTCAGCGGTCAACAGATCTCTTTCCCCCTTAAACTTGGACGGATCCAACTTCTTAAATTCTTTTATCAAGGCAACACTACAATAAGCCTTTAGATCCTGCCTTCCAGTAGCTGGGACTGGTGGGGGGTACCTCTGTAGGAGGAACAACAGGTGCCGCTGTTGCATACTTGTGGCCATATTTGGAAAGCTTGACATAAACTGGGTGAACATTGTGGCCATGTTCTCCATATGCTTCTCCATTTTAGCTAGCCTCATATTCGGGCTATGCGGTGGAGATGGATGAGGAGATGGAACTGGGGGTTGTTCTTCACGACCCCGTCCTCTTCCTCTTCTTGTACCTCTTCTACGTGAGCTCATTCTGTCAATATAACCATCATTGAGCTCTTTAGTATAACCATAAATAGTTGTACTATGCATTTGTATTCAGACAAGTACAGTATAATTGGGGATATACTCTATTTCTAGCTTCTTGACACTGACAAACTACCAATCAAATCGCTCTGATACCAATCTGTGACGTCCCCGCCACTACATCTTATGACCTAATTTTTTCCTTATTATCTTATATGACTTCATTTGATTTAGTTCATCAGTGCCATTCATTCCTTAACCTTAAGCTAATTATCTAATAGCTTATACAAATTTATTACTTTCCATAAATATAAAATGATATATATATAAATATCATTCCATTTCCACAGGATCTTATACATCATCTTATCTTACATCCCCGACATCTTATATACATAAATGCTACTTGTACTGTACCGTAGTTGAATTACAATTTACTGTATATCAATATATAAGTATACCTTCTGTGCTAACTGGGAAGCGTATCGAGAAGGTACACTTCACTCTTTTCAAAACAAGCTCCTCTAGTCGGAGTGAGGCTCACTTCAGGTAATTTGTAGGAAAAATGGTCGTAAAAGGGTGAGTTTACGCTCAGTAAGAAAAATATGTAAAAGAGCGTACTATGCCTCTATATGCATTTTTCCTACTTGGCTCTATAATGTCATGTAAAGCATTATAAAGCGTACATTATAAACATCTTTCAAACATTATTTGCAAACATGCATACTTTTGCAATTGGCATGACAAACATACTTTGTATGCTTCTTTAAAATATAGCATACGTCATATATTTCTTCAAAACATAATTTACAGGCATACTTCGTAAACTTGCTTTGAAACATACATCGTATTCTTAAAACATACATCATGCTTCTTTACTTCAAAACATACATCATATATCCTTTGAAATAGGATGGAGACTATGTACAATTATTTAAGCGATTTCATCATCATATAAACCGTTCATACCCATTTATATGATTCTAATCATGCATTAGTACAATGGTGCACCATGTAAAGGTCAGGGATTCTCTCCTGCCTTTAGTAATACCACAGTGAACACTAGTCAGGTGTCACTTGTGGTATTGAGGATCGGACTAGGGTTCCTCGCTTAACATAATAATACTGAGGACTTGATCAGAGTCTCTCAGCCATCAAAAATGCATAATCATCACGCAGTCCATAGTCTCAAAACATTTATAATATACCTTTTTCAGAAAACACTTTTGTGTTTAAATCAAATAAGCTTTGAAAGCTCTTTTCATACATGGCAGTCAACTGGCCTCATAGGGCAATCGGCTGCTGCTTCATAACTTCCTTTATCGAAATTATTTTCATTTAAAATTTCGATATTTTCATCTTTGAAAACATATAAGGGCAGTCGATTGGTTTTCAAACAGAATGCTTCTTAAGAAATAGCAGTCGATTGTTTTCGAAACAGAATGCTTTTGGAAAATTAGCAGTCGACTGGTCTCATAGGGCAGTTGGCTAGTTTTCAAACAGAATGCTTCTTAAGAAATAGCAGTCGACTGTTTTCGAAATAGAATGCTTCTGAAAAATTAGCAGTCGACTGGTCTCATAGAGCAGTCGGCTGGTTTTCAAACAGAATGCAATTCAGCAAATAGAAGTCGACTGTTCCTTATAGCAGTCGACTGGTTTGAAACAGAATGCTTCTGGGTAAATAGCAGTCGATTGGCATGTATAGCAGTCGGCTGGTTTTTTTCGGCTTTCGAAAAACGGCGTTTTGGTTGTCTCTAGGCAGTCGACTTCCCTTTAAGGCAGTCGGCTGCTCCTAGCCTAATTGGCATTAGGAGTCAAGTCCGAAAATGTAACTTTTCCTGCACAAAACAGCTGGTGTTTCTCTCTAAATCACATAAAAACATCATAAACCATGCGAACAAAGCCGCCTTACGTCCGTTACATAAATTTCTTACCTCGATTCTTTCGAGAACACGAAATCACTTGGTGCGTTAACCTTAGCTTTTCACTTCTTCAAACCTGAAATCATCATATCAATTTAAACCTTTAATTTATCACTATACACATATCATACTAACTTAATACAACTCCATATCATGAACCAAATTGACTAAATCATCTTCTTCTCTTACCTTTGCTAGAGACCAAAATCTCAAACTTTGAGATCTCCTCCAATACTTGAAATCATTCCACCAAACTTTGGATATCACTTAGTCTAGTGACAAGGATCATTTTTCGTTCAATAAACTAAATGAATCGATGGATGGATGAGGGGGTTTGTCAAGGTAACTATGGAAGGAAAACTTGGAGAACACGATGTAGAGGGCTGGAAGAGTTGCTGCTGTGGGGTGATAGGAGGGATGATGACTATGCATGTTTGCATTTAATGCATGCTTTATCATCCATCATCTCAGCCATGCTTCATCCCTTTGACCCCTTGACCCATTGACCATCTAATTCCTCTTCTCCTTTCTTCAACTGCCACATGTCCAATTAAATTTCTGATTTTATTCCTTTTCTCATACCTTAATTAATTTCCTGATATCACATAAATTCTTTGATAAATTTATTTTCAATCCTCTTTATTTCTTACATGCTCCATACATCATTAATACATCATTTACACATACAATTTCATATTTATTTGATCATTTCAAATTGAAATACTTTACAAATATGGAGAAATTACATGAAAATTGGGGATTTCACACACCACCCCCACCTCAGTCGGCACTAGTAGTGCCTGAGCCACATCCTATTCAACCACCGGCACCTCAACCACAAGCAGTTCCACCGCAGCCACCAGTTCAACTGCCCAGAGATGTGGAGTCATACTGTGATGTTACTATGGTGCGATCATTTAGGAAGTTAGATCCACCGAAGTTTAAGGATACCAGGGATCCATTAGTGGCAGAAGAGTGGATTAACGCGGTTGAGAAGTTATTTAGGTATATGAGGTGTACGGAGACCGAGATGGTAGGTCTGGCAGTGTTTCAGTTGACGAATGACGTGAAACATTGGTGGAAGGTTATACAAACAGTACTATTTGGTCAACATCAAGTGGTGACCTGGAGTATATTTGTGGAAGCATTTAGATGACAGTACATCCCCGACACTACTCAGAATAAGTTACAACAGGAGTTCCTAAATTTGGTTTAGGGGAGTCTATCGGTTGATGAATATGAGGCTAGATTCACCACATTGAGCAGATTTGATGTAAGACTTGTTTCTATTGTACTGTACAGAATATTTGTAGTTATTTAATTACTTAAATAAAATTTATTTGATGAAATTAAGTGAATTAGTTATATGGGCCCCACCTTGAATTTTATTATTTTAGTGGACTAATGATTGAGATTACAATGTATTGAGGGTGAAATAAATATTAAATAATGTCTTGGAGGCATAGAAATAATTTTTATGACATGTGGAATTATTTTGAGAATTTTTGGAAAACAAATTGGAAAATGACGGTATGTCTCGAGGGCATTTTCGTAAATTACGCCCACATAAAAATGAGTTGGGACAAAGTAAAAATATCATGATAGTCTACATGGAGAGGAGAATTTTATAGTGTAAAAGAATTGATTGAAAAAGGTGGTTTGATCGGAAAATTTTGCAAGTAGTTCAAAAAGGATAAAACCATAATTTCTCATTATTAGTGCACTGCGCGGAAACGAAACCACTTCCATTCATCAAGTTACATTAAATGTGATCTATTGGTGCTGGAATTATAATTTTTGGAGGTCATTTACATGGTTTTTACAAAAAAGAAGCTTAATGGCACAAACTGTAAATATATCGATTCATTAAAGGCAAAATAGTAATTTTGCCTATGTCTAAAATATTCTCCAGCATAAATCAAAATTGCTGCTGGAACTATTCAACCTTCTTGCCCATTTAACCCCACACCACCATGGAAAGAAAATAAAAGAAAGAGAAGGAAAATGAAAGAAAGTTTAGAAAAACCTATGAAAACAACATTTTCTCAACAAACCTATTTCTACAAAAATTGTTCCTTTAATTGTGCTCTACAAACCCATACCATTTGTTTCATGAAAGAACAACAAAATGAAGAGAAAAGTGGGCTGGAAGGTGGCGGCAAGAGGTACCATATCTTATGCTTATGCATTCCTTTGATTTTAATGGTTGATTTTGACGTTTCTAAGTGTGCCATGCTTGAATCTAGTATTCTTTTTTATTAAATCAAATTAAAACATGATGAACGGGCATGATGGGGTTTTGGTTTGGACAAGAACAAAGGGAAACCATGCTGAAATTTGCATGAAAATGGTAGGAAATGGTAGCTTGAAATGAGATAACAAGGATTGAAAGCTTAGATTTCAAAAAGGAAGCAAAATCAAGAAATTTCCATGAAAGGAGGTTTCGGCCATGGTGCTTTTGGGCATGAATTCATGCTGTATTTTATCATTTGATGATAGAAAATTAATGTGGAAATCAAAAGAGGAAGGTTGGTGAAATTGGAAACAAAAAAGGAGCAAAAACGGGAAAGTTTAGTTTTAGCACCAGTGTAATTTATACTGGTTGTATATGTCACAGCCCGTGACCCTATTTTTCATCTTTTTCTATACATCTTATTTGGTTGGGCTGCCTGCGATACTTTACTTTTCTTTTCTTTTACATATAAACAATTTCATATTAAATTATAATATAAATTACATCCCCTATTTTACTTCATAAGAGAGTAGTACTGTAGATAAGTCTAAATACAGAAAATAAATGATCATACCTTATTAAATAAATCAAACTGTCACATCGTCCCCAAATTGCACAGCCGAAGTCCTTTAGATGTCAGACTCTTAGTCCTCGAAAACCTGAAATGTTAATATTAAGGGGTGAGCAAACCATAGCTCAGTAAGAGAATTATATGCCTCACTTGATACTCAGCTATCTATATGCTGAAAAACTTTTTCATTTTTCCTATGGGGCTCTAGGCATGCATGTAGGAAGGATACTACAGTCGGCTAGGAATCCGGATGGAGTAAGACAGGTATTTTGAAATACCTGTCTTGTCCCGGAACCTAGAAGCAACTGTAGAGAGTAATTTTCTTTTCGTTTGGAATTTAAATCCTTTTTCCTTTTTATTTCATATCGTTTTCATATTCTTTTCAAAATAATGCTTTTATGAAATAAAGCATTTAAGTAAATTAACTAATATTCATATATTCTTTGAAAAGAATATTAGTTAAATCATCATCATTTTCATTCAAAACTCATTTCATATTTTACTGTACAATCATAATTAGTACAGTACTTTAAATAGCAAATCAGCTATTAAATCCTTTTCATATAACATATATATCATTTAAATCTAATATTCAATTTAAAAATTAAAATAAGAATATTAGATTTATTTTCCTCCTCTTTCCTTTTTTGGAAAACATATTACATATTCATGTCACATATAGTCTAATATTCAATTTAAAATCATAGTAAGAATATTAGACTTATAAACTCTTTTTCCTTTTGAAAACATATTACATGTTCATATCACATGTCATATAAAAATCATCTCGTAGTACTAAAATCAGTACTGAAATAAGCATTATGTAAAATGCTGTAAATCACTTTTATTTAACTTATCACATATCATGTAAAATGTTTACATTTAACATATAACATATCATATAAAACATTTTTCATATATGGAGACTTAGGCACGCACGCCCAGCCCGTCCACTGGGTCGTTACTCATATCATGTTATAGACCCCGAAGGGTATAAATAAACATGTCAGATCTATGGCCATAATCTATAATTGTCCTCGGCGGATCACTGATCAGGTGTCGGCCGGGATTACATATCACATATTACATATCACATGTCACATATCACATATCACATGTCACATATCAGCATGATAAGGTTGCCATCTAGTCTCAAAACAGTATTTTTCATCATCAATAAACCTTTATGGAATTTATAAAAATATATAATTTCATACTTTAAAACCACAAAGATTATAAAACCATTTAGTGAATATTTAAGAAATATATATAAAAATATTCACTTTATTTCTTTTCATTTTTCCATCTTGTATTACGTGTAATTTACGTATTAGGAGAATTTTCGGTGATTTCATTATCAACATTCTCAAAAACATAAATATTTTAAACTCACTTTCATTTTATTCATGTGTTTATGAAAAATATTCATTTTCTCGATTTTCGTGGTTGAAAATCATTTCTCGTGAAATAAAATCATTTATTATGATTTTATGAAATTTGCTAGAAATTTTCGCCAATATAACAACTGCCGATTGGCTAGCCTCCTGTACAGAAAATACAGTTTAAATATCCAGCCAGTCCACCATCACACTTTTCCAACCATCATTCATCGCAATATTTTCATAAAATATTTCATAATTAAAATCATGCAGACTGAATATCCTTACAGTGCTGCACATGCATCCCTTACCTGTCTCGGATTGGCGACTTCCTCGTTATCGGTTGTGCCCGTACTCCATCTCTTCCGATTCCATCATCTCGTTCGCCGAGAATAATTTTTGGAATTAAAATTCTAAACTTTAGAATTTTTCCATAATTTATTAAAATTCATTCGAAATTAATTTTCGAAATTTCTTACCGAATTTTTCGTAATTTTCGTAATTTCTGAATTCCCAAAAATTCCTTTTCTCTCTCTTTTTCTCCCCTTATTTTCCTCTTTTCTTTCTTTCTTTTCCTTTTTCTTTTTCTTTTCTTTCTTCTTTTTCCTTTTCTTTTTCTTTTTTTTTTCCTTCTTTTTTCTTCCTTTTTCCTTTCTTTTCCCGGTCAGATCGATCTGCCTCCTTCCTCGTCAGTTGCTCGCCGGCGGCCGGTTCTCGACGGTTCGATGGCTCCACCGCTGGCCGACGGCACAACGAGTCTGCTGGTGGTTTTCGTTCGGCCTGGATCGGCAGCACGGCAGCGGATCGAGTCGATTTACCTTCGGTTTCTTCTGCCTCTTTGTCGGCCCTCCTCCACCATTCACCGCGCCTCCGATGGCCTCCTTCATCTTCCTCTTCCTCCGGCGGTGCTTCGGTGGCAGTGGCGGTGCCTGGATCGGGCGGCACCGCCACTTTCCATTTCTCTTTTTCTTCCCGGCTTCAGTCGATTCCGCTTCCTGTTTTTCATTTTCTCGTCGTCAGTCGCCGGTCGCCTCTTCCTCGCATCGCCGACGGCTTCACTCCTCTCCTTGTTCCTTTGGTCAGCCGACCGACGGTGGCTGGCCTCTCCTTCATGTTTCCCTTCTGTTTTTTTTTCCTTTAATAGAAGAGAATAACAGGGGTCGAGTCCCGACCCCTGTTTCTATTTTTTTAAATATTTATAATTATATATATAATTATATTAATAATATATATATTTTATTTTAACAATATATATATATTCACACTTTAATTTAAATTTAATATATATTCTATATATATATTTATTTATATACATAATTGTATATAAAAATATACATATGTTTTTATTTAATATAAAATAGTGTATATATATATATATATTATTTTATAATATATACTATATTTCATATATACATATATATTTATATAAAAACATATCAAAATATATTTATATAATCTAATTATATAAATATATAATATACACATTTTATTTTATTTTATTTGGATTTTCTTAATATCCAATTATTTTCCCCTTTTTCTTATTTAATTTGAATTTCCATTTATCCAAATTAAATTTCCTCCTTCATTTCTTATTTCCAATTTAATTTTCCTTTTCATATCTTATTTAATTTGAATTTCCATTTATCCAAATTAAATTTCTCAATTTTGGGAATTTTAACGATATTCCCTTTTTCATTATTTCTTAATTTCACATCTTATTTTTATTCCCATTTTAATCTTCCTTCATTTGAATTTCCACCATCAGTCACTTCCTCACTTCTCGAAATTTTCACCAATATTCCGTTCTCATATTATATTTATTTATTTCAACTTATCTATTTTCTTAAATATTAATTTTCAAAAATGAAAAATTTGCGGTTATCACAGTATATATATTGTATAATTAGTGGCTGCATTTTATGGAAGTTAGTGGCTTAAAATTAAGAGGAAAAATATTGATAATTTTTGATAAAATTGTTTTGCAGCCCGAGTTTACGGATTTCAGTTAGCGTAACTGGGAAGCTCAGTTTCGTAAGACAGGTAAGGGAGAAGTGTGTGAGTTGTAGAGATATAATGAATGCATGTTTTATTGAGATAAATTTTATGAAAATGTTGGAAGCATAATTTGTTTTGAAACATGCATGAATTGTGGTTGAAAAGCTGGTTTATATACTGTAATTTCGATGCAGGAGGCTAGGAATCTGCAGCCGTTATGCTGCCAGAAATATATAAAAAATATTCTAAAATATTCTAAAATATTTTAGATGCATAAAAGGATTTAAATGATGGATTTTGGATATTGTTTCCACCAATTTTCCATAAGTTGGAAATTATGAGAAAATATAATATTTAATATTCATATTCTAAAATTTTACTTTAAGTGAGAAATTAATTATGATTTAAATGATTTTAAATTTTCAAAATGAATATTTATATATTTTCTCACTTTATACATGAATATTTACCGACTGGTTTACTGTGTTTCGAAAGAGAAATAAATACCTTTTTGGAAATAATTATGGAAATAAATGATTTGATTTATAAAATTCCTTAAAGGTATTTTATAAGAAACAAAAAATTGATTTTAAGACTTTAGGCCCCGAGATTCATGCTTACTACTATTACTGTTATACTGTTACTGTTCACGTGTACTGATAGACCCACCAAGTCATTAGCAGTCCCGGTGCCATCTAGCAAGTGTATCCGAGGACACCCATAAACTATGGCCATAGATCTAGACTGTTATGAAGGAAACCGAAACATACATGCAGCGGAATTTAAATCATTCGGCCTCCACCAGGATCGATTCGGAGAGTTGCCTGATTAGGGTTTCGAGATTTTACCTAAAGTTTTCTTTGATTTCTGTCGTTGGTCGAGTCACAAGCAACAACCTTTCGTTCCTGCCTCTATGGTATCCACACGAACGGATCTCACGACTCTTGAACGTCTCACGATCAGAAGCCTTAAGGAGCGTTTTTGATTCTTTTAACCGAACTGCTAGCTTCGATTAAAAGAATACTTTTCTGTTTTCAAAAAAAATTGTCCGGCTATGTTTCAGAAAACATCCTTTTATAGGCAGTAAATTTTACCCTAAAATTTACTGCCAAACAGAACTCTAATCCTACTTAGAATAGGATTAGTTATATCCCTAATCCAATTCAGAATAGGATTAGTTATATCCTTAATCCAATTCAGAATAGGATTAATTAAGCTCCTCATTGATCCGTTCTAAGTGTGCGACCCAATAGGTTCTCAAAACAATGGCAATGACAAAATTGTCACAGGCAATGAGCGGTATCTAGCAACACATCATTGCTACCCATGTAACGAGAATGTCAATGACTCGACATAACCTTACTCGTGATAGATGTTACCGTGTAGTCTAATCCCTTTATCCTTTGATGTCTTGATTAGACACAAGTCATGGAATGTGTCACACTTGTATAGTCTAATCAGCGTTTCTTGATTCCTGAGTAGACTAATTAAACAAATAAAATCAATATCTCATATTGACTTATTCGAGCACGGTCATGCATTTCTTAGTCTCACTCTATCAAAGGGCCCAAGACATCACTCTTTTTATATAAGAGGGATAAATCCTATCTTGATCACTCAACATCCCTCTACATAGATCAAGGCATACCCAATTACTACCTTTATAGTCCATCCTGTTACGAATGACATCTAGCAGCATTAAAGTATGCAATTCTCTATGTTGGGATCTCTGATGATCTTAAGTCAAAGGATCACATACACCATCATCGCTATGAGAATCGCTTATGACACTCATATAACAATCCATGTAGCGTTCTCATGGAGGGTCGATCCAGTACATAGTTCTCTAACATGTACCTATGTGATGACTTGATATCCTATATCCATGACAATGGTCATCAGTCAACCACATAACAGTAATCATTGTTATCCTTGTTTACAACTCCTTTACTGAGCACATGGTTCACTCACTCCTTTATTTTCCAACATTTCAGATTTATTTCAAGGATGATTTGAAAGCTTCCTCAGATAATAGAGCTATGAATTCGCACACAAGGGCAAAGTGCATCATATTTTAAAGGTACAGTCAAATTTCTTTTATATTCAAACATATTATACAGTACTACTTTATTGTAAAATAGAAACAGGGATGTAAAGTGTATGGAATATTGTAACAATTTTATATTCCGAATTAATTAAATAAATAAATGTTTATCATTTATTATTGTATTGTGCAAGTATTAAAAGCATCACAGATAGCCCATCCATAAAATTGTGTGTAAAATATGTAATTTACTGTATTATGGACTGTTACATTTTACCCTCAGACCTAGATGGACGAAAGACATAAGATCGAGAGGTTTAAGACAGGTCTGAGGCCCTCTATCAGATCTAAGCTGGCCCCGTTAGATATTCGCACGTATGATGAGATTGTACAGCGAGCGCAGTACCACACAAATGTCAGTGGTAAAAGTAAGTGGACAGGAAAGGGCAAGGCTATAAGAGTTTATGAGAATAGATCGGGTAGGAAGCAGCCTAAGAGGGCTAAGTCTTCAGGCATTTAGATCACCGAGGGTGATTTATGAGATCAACAGCTTCAGCCCCTATCACTGGCCCCACCTCTACTCAAAGGAGTATTGCAACCAAATGTAGACATTGTGGTAGGTCGTATGGTTCACATCCATGCTATTTACCGACTAATGCATGCTTCAGATGTGGACAGATGGGGCATATGGTTAGAGATTGCCCGATGTTTAGAGAGTCCACTGCTTCTACTGTTCCTTCTACTGCGCTACTTGTTCCAGCACCGGTAGCTTCGAGTGAGTCGGAGAAAGCTACACCCTCACAGCCGAGGTGATTTACAGCAACAGAAAAAGGGAAAAAGGCTGTGACACAGGGACGGGTGTACGCCTCGGATCAGGAGACTGCCGATGCTTCTGCTGAAGTGATTAAAGATAAAGTATATATCTTTGATATTCTGGTACTTTTTTAATTTGATCCGGGTTCTACCCATTCATTTTTATCATCCACATGTTCTAACAAGATCCCAGTAGAACCAGAGTCACTAGGGTATATTTTACAAGTTAATAGCCCATTGAAAGAATCCTAGATGACGGATATTATATATAAGAATTGTAAAGTGACTGTAGGAGAGAAGGAAACGACAGCTGACCTAATTTTGTCAAATATGTATGATTTCGATGTAATCTTGGGGATGGATTGCTTAGCTGCAAATCACTTTAGTTTGGACTGTTATACTAAGTTTATTACCTTCTCTAAACCTGAAAAGTATATTGTAAAGTTATTTATAAATTAATAAAAGTGATGTGGATATGTGTTTACTGAATGATATGTGTACTAAATAGTGTGATTTGATGGAATGTATGTGAAGGTTTTATCGCTTGCGTGAAGGACGTAGAAAGGGAACGTCCCGAACTACATGAGATTCCCCTGGTCAGGGAATTTCCGGACATATTTCCAGAGGAGTTACCAGGGTTACCACTGGATCGAGAGATGGATTTTACGATTGATTCAGTACCCGGTACGGAGCTGATTTCTAGACCTCCATATCGAATGGCCCTAACGGAGTTAGAGGAGCTTAAGAAGTAGCTCCAAGAGCTATTGGATAGGGGATTCATACGTCCTAGTGTGTCACCGTCGGGTGCTCCAGTGCTATTTGTCTGGAAGAAGGATGGTAGTCTACAGCTATGTATCGACTATAGGATGTTGAATTGTGGGACCCAATTTTATAATACTGTACACCATATTTTTGTAAGTCTTTGATAATGAAAATAAATTTTTTAGTGAAATTAAATAAATATTGAATGTGGATTTCCACTTTGGATTTTGGATTTGTTGGATTTATGATTTATAATATGGTGTATAAGAGGTGAAATAAATATTAAATGATGAATTGGAGGTAAAGAAATAAATCGAAAAATTTGGAATTGAAAGGCAATTTTAATGGTATAAAATGTAAATAAATGGTATTTAAAGGAAGGAAAATTTTATATTAGGACACATGGTAATTTGCTATCGGTTGGAACACAGAAAAAGGGGGAAAATGGGTCAAACCGTGCAACATGATTGGCTTTCACGCCAGTCATCTTGCTGCTGTGTTGTTTCTCGACCGGAAACCTTTAAAGAAAAGAAATGATAAAGGAAGGGTGTTAGTTAGCTATGTGGCAATTTTATATTGGATAGGTATTTATAAAAGAAAACAAAATGGGCTAAAAATACTTGTTTAAACCAGAAATTTCTGGTCTGTCTACACGAGCAAAACTGAATTGCACTGCTACAGCTCACTTCCTCTCCCCGTTTTCTCATGTTCTTGTCGCCTCCACCACGCCACAACCTTCTCTTCAAGCTTTATTTTACTAAGCCTTCTTCCGTAATCTTGCCTTTCATCATGAAAGCTGGATGTATTGTGGGAAGAAATTAACGTGGAAGGCTGAACGTGAAGAACAGAATTAGTTTGGGAAGCTTGTTTCGATTCGACAATGGTGAAGGTAAGAGGATTTTTTGTGTGTGTTACTTGATTTTTGTGATGGCCTTAAATTGCTGATGGCTGGGATGAGGTGTTTAGGATTTATATGGAATTAAAACGAAAAGGAAAAAGAAACAAAGAGTTTCGATTGAAGAGAAAAATAAAAGGAATTTTGTGATTTTAATGTATAACTAGGTAGGAAAGTAATAGAAGATCAATATTAGATGATGAATTTGAATTGATTTTTGCGATGGTTGCCAAAACATCAAGGATGGCGTGAATCTGAACAATTTTTGGCAGAAATAGAGTTGAAAGGTGGTGATGATGTTTTATTGATTTGAAGTTGTT
This sequence comes from Heritiera littoralis, assembly GCA_031772115.1. Lineage (NCBI taxonomy): Eukaryota > Viridiplantae > Streptophyta > Magnoliopsida > Malvales > Malvaceae > Heritiera > Heritiera littoralis. The sequence continues at coordinate 5,750,143 of JAPDPK010000015.1, forward strand.
TGATGAAAATTTCATGAGAGTAGGAAAAGATCATAGAGTTAGATTTAAATGGAGTATGAATAACCACAAGGAAGAGTAACAAGAAGCTCACGGGTATGGAGAAGAAAACGTGAAGAAGAAAAACATGAAGTTGCAGCAGGCGTGAAACAAAAAAAAAAGGAAAGAAAAGAAAAATAATAAATATGATAAATCATTTAATTTAAGGCATCTAGTTATAAAGACAAGGAAGAGGTATTGATACATAATAATATATATGTTGGAAATATATATATGCAATTTTCATAGTATAAGATATGAAAAAATTGGATAAGGTATTGTTCATGAGAGATTCTCATATCAATTTTATGATTGATGATTAAAGAAAAAATAGTTAAGGATCAGTAGAAAATATTTCCTAAATTAATTACGAAAGGAAATAAAGGAAATAATAGACATGCATAGATGGGATTAAGGATGAATAGATGAATCACCATGAGAAGGGGTTCATAAAGACATTCGGCCATGAGCATTTTTGGACTATTATTGTGCTACATTTTATGGTTTGAACATCGGAACTAATTGTGGAAATTAAGAGAATAATTAATGACAATTTTTGATAAAATTATTTTGCAGCATGAATAATCGGATTTCGTGTGGTGATATCGGAAAATTCGACACCACAAAACAAGTAAGGGGGAAATGTGTGAGTTGTAGAGATATAATGAATTGCATGTTTTATCAAGCCTAATTTTATGGAAATATTGGAAGCATGATTTGGTTTGAAAACATGCAAAATTGTGGTTGAAAGCTGGTTTATATACTGTTAAATTTCGTGTAGGAGGTTAGAAATCCGTAGCCGTACGTTATGCTGTTGGGCAATTTATTGAAAATATTCTAAAATATCATGAATATTTTAGATGCATAAATTTGAGTTAAATGGTGAATTTGGAAATCATTTCCATAAACTTTCCACAAATGGGAAATTATGAGAAAAATATTAAATTAAATATTCATGTTTTAAAATTTATTTAAAGTGAGAATCCAATATATTCTTTATACTATTAAATATTCAAAAAGAATATTATGAGAATTCTCACTAGATACATGAATATTTATTGACGGTTTTCACTGTATTTGGAGATATGAAATAAATACCTTTTTTGAATATTATTTGAATAAATGACTAAATTTGTTAAGTTCCTTAAAGGTATTTTCTATGGAAACATGGAGATGTGTGAAAACATGTTTTACAGTGAAATAGCATATTTATAAAGAAATTATTATCATTGTGTGAATATTTTATAAGCTATTTTTACTGTATCTATTATTATATGATTTTATACCATTATGGAATTAATTAATGATTTTACTTATTTTATAAATTCCATAAAGGTGATGAGATGGCGAATAAAATGTTTTGAGATGATTTTGGGGAAAAATCTGAAAATGATGGAAATTCATGAAAAGAGGAAATATATGAAATTGTAAGCCTTATGGATAAACATGAAACATTTCAAATTATTTTGAATATGATCCATAAAGGCTATGATACCATTTTCATATTGTTTTGAGACTTAGGCCCCAATTTCATGCTTACTGATTTCTATTACTGTCACGTGGCTGATTGACTCGCCAAGTCATCAGCGGTCCCGAAGTCACCTGGCAAGTGTACATCGAGGACCCCCTATATACTATGGCCATAGATCTAACTATATACTGTTACTGTGTCCTTTTGGGGATGATTACTGTGTCCTTTAGGGGATGATGATAGTATAATATGATTTAGGGTGATGCCTAGTCTCAACACACTGATACTGTTTACTGAAATGGATTTTACTGAATACTGTACTGAGAAATACTGTTTACTAAACTGTATCGTACTGATTACAGTTTACTGAACTGTACTGTAACAGTCTGAGTACCTAATATTTACTCAATTTTACAAAATTTTCCTCAGTTGGGCTGTCTGTGATGCTTTTAACACTTGAACAATACAGTAATAATTGATAAACATTTATTTATTTAATGAATTCGAAATATAAAATTTTTGCAATATTCCTTACACTTTACATCCCTTGTTTCTATTTTACAATAAAGTAGTACTGTATACATATGTTTAAATTTCAAAGAAATATGACTGTACCTTTAAAATTGACGCACTTTGCCCCAATGCACAAATTCACAGCTCTATTATCTGAGGAAGCTCTCAAATCATCCTTGAAATCAATCTGAAATGTTGGAAAATAAAGGAGTGAGCGAACCACGTGCTCAGTAAAGGAGTTGTATGCTGCTTGATGTAATGAAATCTATATGCAGCAAAACACTTATTTTCCTAACGGTGCACTAGGCACTGTAAGGAAGGATACTATAGTTGGCCGGGAAATCCAGATGGAGCATGGAAGGTATTTTGAAATACCTGTCTTGTCCCGGAAACCCAAAGCAACTATAAGGAGTAATTAAATAATTTGTTTTCTTTTAAAACAAATTAACTTTCATTCTTATAAGTAATAAATGGTATAAACCATTTAACATTTCTTTTCAGTAATCCCTTTCAAAACACGTGATAGTACATTGAAACAACAGTACAGTGAACAATCACTTTAAAACTATAGAAATAGTAAATATCTTTTCAATTCAGTAACTTATGAGAATCCAAATCGTTAGATAAACAGTTCAGTAATTATTTCTATTTTAGAAATAATTTTCATAATATTCTTTCCCAGTAAAACACTAATTCTCATCTCAGTTCAATAAACAGTATTCAGTATGGTTCAGTTTAGTAAACAGTTTTTCACAATGCTATTCAGTGTAGAAGGATAGTTTTCAGTAAAATTCATTTCAGTAAACGATGAAAGGTTTTTAGTAAACCTTTTTACTTTAAGAATAATAAAATGTTCATTTTGGAACATTTTAAATTTATAAAACACTTAAATCTCACAGTACAGTAACAGTAGATGTAAAACCGTAGAAACCGTAGTAATCATAGTCAGTACGGTAGTTTCCAAATATCCAAATAATGGATTTAACAGTATAATAATTATTTCTATTTTAGAAATAATTTCCATAATTCTTTTCTCCAGTAAACAGTGGTAGTAAATAATACTTTCAGTTCAGTAATTCAGTAAATTCACAGTACAGTACAGTAAACAGTATTCAGTAATTTCATTTCAGTAAATAGTATTAAGTAATTTCATTTCAGTAAACAGTAAGTTCTCATGATTCCTTTCAGTAAACAGTAATTGGAACTTTTCCAGTTCAATAAAGCACTAAACAGTGAATCATAGTTCGGTAGTAATAAACAGTAGTTCATAGTTTCAGTAAAATATAAATCAATAATTCACAGTGCAGTATCAGTAAATAGTAAGTTGAGACTAGGTAGCACCCTATATGGTATCATGCTATAATCGTCCACTAGGGACACAGTGTCGTCCACTAAGGGACACAGTATAGTAAATAGTCAGATCTATGGCCATAGTCTAACGGTAGTCCTCGGGTACACTTGCCAGGTGACATCGGGACTGCTGATGACTTGGCAGGTCTATCAACCATGTGAACAGTAATAGTATAACAGTGAACATGAATCTCGGGGCCTAAAGTCTCAAAATCAATTTATTTTCTCATAAAATACCTTTAAGGAAATTTCATAAATTAAATCATTTATTTAAATAATTATTTCCAAAAAGGTATTTATTTTCCCCTTTCCAAATACAGTAATTCAGTTGGTAAATATTCATGTATAAAGTGAGAAAAAATATAAATATTCTTTTTGAATATTTAAAATCATTTAAATCATAATTAATTTCTCACTTATGTAAAATTTTAAAACATGAATATTTAATTTTCATATTTCTCTCATAATTTTCATTTTATGGAAAATTTATATAAATGATTTCCAAATATGTCATTTGACTCAAATTCAAGCATCTAAAATATTTATAATATTTTAGAATATTTTCAGTAAATTTTCCGGCAGCATAACGGCTGCGTATTCCTAACCTCCAGCACTGAAATTACAGTATATAAACTAGCTTTTCAACCACAATTCATGCATGTTTCAAACCAAATCATGCTTCCAACATTTTCATAAAATTCATCTCAATAAAACATGCATTCATTATATCTCTACAACTCACACACTTCTCCTTACCTGTCTTACGAAACCGAGCTTCTTGGTTATGCCAGACAAAATCCTTAATTCCCGACTGCAAAAATAATTTTATAAAAAATTATTAATAATTTTCCTCTAAATTTTAAGCCACTAACTTCCATAAAATGCAGCCACTAATTATACAGTATATATATAACCAGTATAATTTACACTAGTGCTAAAACTAAACTTTCCAGTTTTAGTGCCTTTTTCGGTTCCGATTTCACTAACCTTCCTCTTTTGATTTCCACATTAATTTTCTACCATTAAACCATAAAATTCAGCATAATTTCATGCCCAATTAGCCATGGCTGAAATTCCCCTTTCATGGCAATTTCTTGATTTTCAATCTTTTTCTAAATCTAATGTTTCTATCTTTATTTATCCATCTTAAGCTTTCATTTCCTACCATTTTTATGCATCAAAATGCATGGATTCATCATCTACCATGGTCGACCAAAACCCATTTTTATGGCAAAATTTTATTGAGTTGAAATAAATCAAAACCAATGCCATATATGTAATCTACACCTTTAGTATACTAGAAATGTAACCTTGAAATGAATCAAAACTTCAAGATTTGCCATAAATCTCACCTTGGCTGAAACCTTCATAAGCTCCTATCTCCTTGTTTTCTTCCTCTTTTGATCAGATTTTGGTGTCTATGGAAAGAGGATATGACAAGGAACAATTTTGTTAGAAATAGGTTTCTTGCGTTTCCTTGTATTTTTGGTGTTTTTTGAGCTTAAAATTTTCTTTTTTTTTTCTTTTCTGTCGTGAATGGCTGGTAAGGATGAATGAATAGTGCCGTAACTTCAGCAAATTTCTGCTGAATTTGGTCTTCTTTCAACCAATGGGGAGCTGCCACATGTCAATCCCATAAAATTCCATTTCCATTTTCACCATTTATTCATTTATCACACTATTATTATTATAATTATTATTTTCCAGCCAATAAATTTTATTTAAATTAAATTTAATTTATTTAAGTCAATTTATGGTCATTATTGACTAATTTGACCAGTCCCCCTTCATGTTAAATGACCATTTTGCCCATGGTTACTTAAATATTAACGGTTTTGCCATTAAGCTTCCGATTTCGTAAAACCGTGCAAACGAACTCCAAAAACTATAATTCCAGCTCCAATAAATCAAATTTAATGTATTTTAATGAATAGAGGTGGTTTCGTTGCAGCGCGGTGCACCGATAATGTGAAATTACGGTTTTACCCCTTTTTAACTGCCAGCAAAATTTTCCGTTCAAACCAACTTTTTTATCAAATCTTTCGACACCATGATATTCCCCCTTTTATGTAGTTTATCATGATGTTTTTTTTTTACTTTGTCTCAACTCATTTTATTATGGGCTAAATTTACGAAAATGCCCTTGGGACATAACTGTCATTTTTCAATTTGTTTTCCAAAATTCTTAAAATAATATCAAATAATCTAAAAAATTATTTTTATACCTCCAAATATTTATTTAATATTTATTTCACCTTCTGAACATCGTATTTCATTTATATCCTCAATAAAACAGTAAAATTCAAGGTGGGGCCCACATGCCCAATTCACTTAATTTCACCAAATAAACTTTATTTTAAAAATCAAATAATTACAAATATCTTGTACAGTGTAGTAGAATCAGGTTTTACATGTACTGAGAATCACTGTTTATCGGAAAAAGTATATTATAAGAAAATTATTTCTAATATAGAAAAAATTACTGAACTGTTTATCCAACGATTTTGGATATTTATAAACTGCTGTACTGATAGTGACTGATTACTGTTTCTACAGTTTATATCTACTGTTCACTGTACTGTCATGTGTTTTAGAAAACTATTACTGTAGAGATAAAATAAAATGGTTTATACCATTTTTATACTTACGAGAAATGAGAATTAAATTGATTTAAGGGGAAAGATTTATTTATTTCTCCAAATAGTCGCTCTGGGTTTTCAAGACAAGACATGTATTTCAAACTACCTTCCATGCTCTATCTAGATTTCCTGGCCGTACTTAGTACACTGTTAGGAGAATAAACGTTTTATGGCATATAGATTTCATTATATTAAGCAGCATACGACTCCTTTACTGCGCACGTGGTTCGCTCACCCCTTTAATTTTCAACTCCCCAGATAAAATGCAAGGATTATTTGAGGTCTTCCTTGGATAAATATAGCTGCAAGTATCACACTGGGGCAAAGTGCATTGAATTTTAAAGGTACAACCATTTCTCTTATATATTTAGACACATGTATACAGTACTACTTTATTGTAAAATGAAAACAGGGGATGTAAAGTGTAAGTAATATTGAAAAAAAATTATATTTTGAATTTATTAAATAAATAATGTTTATCATTTATTACTGTTAGTGATTAAGTGTTAAAGACATCACAGACAGCCCAACAGCAAATTATGTATAAATATGTTATTTACTGTACTGTGAACTGTTACAAATTATAATGGTATCAGAGCAAGGGTGGCCTAATGTCTGTTGATGCCTTTAGAATAAAAAGTGTTGAAAATGGTTAACATCCCATGTAGTACTGTATAGTCTGAATGGATAGAGAAATCAAGTGACTGTAAATTGGGTTAAGTGTTTAACACGGTATGGAAGTTTACGAATCGATTGTGATCAAGAATTTTACATGAAATATGTGATCTTATAATCTTAATGAAGGTCTGTTCAATAAGGTACAGAGAGGAACTCGATGAGGGCCCTACTAGGACTTTTCTGTTTGAATCAAACTAAGACCTTGAAATGATGATATTGGAGTGGAATAAGATATCATCAGTCAATAGCTCTTAAGATCACCTGTTTAAAAGGTATCTTGAAGAGATAGAAATAAACTGAGAAATGATGAATCTGCCCCTATATTGAAATAATTCTCTCGAATCATAGATGACTAAATTGATTTGGAACTGATTGATGGTAATAAAGTAATTGATGGTGTAAAGAATGTATTACAAGTATAATGGTCCCTACTATTAGCACCACCTATACTCTGATGAGTAATACGACCCATAGTGTATATTGTGGGAGGTCGCGAGATAGTCGGCCCTGTTATGGATTCTTAGGCCTAAATTAAATGTGAAAAGACGGGTTATTTGGTTAGGGATTATAGGGTATTATGAAAAGTGATACACTTACTAAGTGTGACTAAAAAGGTGAACTGTGAATTAAATTCTGAATGTTCAATAGTGTTATTACTGAAAACAAACATTCATTTGTTCAGGATTAATGTTTTATTTGATCCAGTCAGTGATATATATATATATATATATATATGGAGTTTTAAGAGTGTTGGCTCTATAGGCTAAACCGAGAAGGGGGTTTATCGGTTCTTAGCTAACCTTATGTTCATTTTTTGATTCTTCTAAATTCTCTAGCCTATATTGATGTTTTTTAAGTTTTCTAGGCTACTCAAGTATGCAATATAAATTCAATACAATAAACACAAATATAATTGCAAATAAGTAAAGAGAGTAGGGATAAAAAATGTACGCAAGCAATTTATAAAGGTTCAGTAACCTTGCCTACGTACTCTACCTTAAGACGCTCCCAAGGATTTTCTCTAAATTCACTATCCTTGAATTTGTGTTAACAATCCCTTTTTTTATTAGGCTCAAGAGTAACCTCTTCTCCCTCTTTTTCTAGGCTAAAGAGAAACCTCCCTCTTTTTCTAAGGCTTAAGCGAAACCTCTCCTTTACAAGGTGTTTACAAGGAATGTAATCAAAGAAAGGCCTCTAGATAGGCAAGTGATTACAATGTTTAAGCACAAGGAAAATCCTATACAATGATTTGTGCTGTGCTATGCTATCCTATACAAGGAATATGAGATTGATAGAAAATGAAGAATGTATAGTACTTGAGAAGTTGTTGAGGCTTTGAAATGAGGAAAATAAAGATTGAATGTGCTGAGCTCTTCCTCTTGGTTCTTTCAGCTTCTAACCCTCTATTTATAGTCCCTTGGATGGTTTGTGGACGTTGGTTGGAGCCAAAATTGAATATTACCGTTGTATCTCACAAAACTAGCTGTTACAGCCCATTTTCGTGTAAAGGGATTGATCCCTTTCCATAGGGGATCGATCCCAAGCTTCCAGATTGCTTGGTCTGGGCTTGAGACACCTTTTTGCTTCCGAAAAGCCTTACTGCCACTAGAGGATCGATCCCTTTCCTTACGAGATCGATCCCATGCTTCCAGAGGGTGATTTTTCCTGCATTTTGGGTTAGAAATGATATAGCCTTTGATTTTATTTCAACCCAAAACATTTTAAAGTTTTGTGTGAGTTTTTCTTGACTTTCTAAATTGAAAAACATGGTCCAAAAAAACTCATTAAGTAATTTTCTAAATATGTTCTTGAAGACATTACTGAATGAAAATATTCAAAACCATTTTATAAAGCATTAAGACCAATAAGAATATATCATTAAATCATGGTCTTAATGTTTGATATGAGCACTTAAAATGTATTGAGAAAATCATGTGTGGCAAAGCAAATTTACAATATGAATCAAAACATGAAAGCTTACTTAAGTTTTTGTTATTTCAAAATATATATATGTCAATTTAAAGCTAACAATCTCCCTCTTTTTGATATGACAAAACTTAAGGTAAATTTGCTTTTAAAATTCTTGTAAAGAAATACTCCCCCTTAAATAAAGCATGAATTTGTAAAGCTCCCCCTCAATATAAGCATGGTTTTCAAAAGAAGTTTTCAAATCATTAATTCTCCCCCTTAATATCTCTCCCCCTTTTTGTCATAGCAAAGAGAAAGAAAGATAAAAAAATATGCTCCCCCTAAAATTATAGCTATGTGATAAGAGATAAAATATGCTCCATCCAACAAGAAACATGTTAGTACGTAGGACTCATAGCACAAATAAATAAGTCAATGTCCATAAAGAGTATGAAATGCAAAGAACATGACTTATGATCCTATACCAATTGTTTATAAATAGTTTTGCAAGAAGTTCCCAATTGGTAAGAGATTAAGCAAGTTGTTTATAAATTTTCTACTATGTTCTATAACTTGCTTATTTCAATTCTATCAAGTACCTAAGTATATCAATTGTTCTCTAAGGTCCAACTAAGGTGCATGACAAAGCATCATGATTATGAGCTGAAATTAGATGACATATCATATGCATGAGCTCATAAATCACTTTCAAGAAAGAGTGTGCATACAAATATCAATTAACCACAAATTCTAGCACAAAAATTATCTCATGCAAAAATGTCTTAATTCTTCCTTATTTGTCATTTGAATCTAAAGAACACAATAAGAATTGTCAATTTAAAGCTCATACCAATTGTCAATTCAGTTTTGGCTTCTACCAATTGTTCAAATATTATTACCAATGATTGACTTAGACATTTTGCGTTATGCTAATTGTTATGTGTGGTGTGCTTAGCGAATAATCAATTCAAACATGTAAGAACACAATCACACATCATCAAACATGCAAGTTTAACATAAAAACAATCAAGATTCAATGCATGGATATCAATCAAAGTGCATTTGTTCAAGTTTGCATTTATTCTTGAATGTTGATGTTGTCATTAAAACTCAAGTTCTTTAACAATTTTGGCCATAAGAGAAATCTAAGTTCATGGATGACAAATTTTCATGCATTTGAATCATTTTAGATCCATTTACCATCACAAATTATAGGCCAATGACAATTATGATTTTATATTTGAAATGTCTAATACTTTACCTAGAGTCATAATTGGATTCAAATATTAAGGTCAAGTTTTGATTATTTTATCATTCAAGCATATAAATGATCTTTAATTATTTATATTCCACCAAAAAATATATTATGATCCCCAATGGAAATATGTGAGTCAAGCTATAAGATAAAATCCTCGAAGCATGCTTGACTAAGATGAACAAAAGGTATGAACAATATTCATTATGCACAAGTTCGTCAAATTCTCAAATATAGCCATAAATTCTTGAAATGATTCTTAAAATAATGTTTAAGCATTCATTGAGATTATAATTCAAGATTATTTCAAGATTTATGCATTTCATAAATATCTTCAACAAGAAATATGAATTTACACTTTTAAGTTCTGTCTCAAATTCCATCTTCAAATTTTAAGTGGTTAAAAGTCTTTCCGTCAGAAAATTTTTTTTCCGTTGCAAATTTGAAATAGATATTTGCGACCAAAATCCGTTTCTAAATCCTTTTTTTCCATCAGAAAAATATAATAAAACAAAAAAAATTGTTTTTTCCCACACTTTTTGCATCGAATTTTGCAACCGATTTTTCCGTTGCAAATTTTTGTGATGGAAATTCCAATACAATTTCCGTCACAAATTGTGACGGAAATTCCGTCTTTAAAACTATTTTCTGTTACAAAATTAATTTGTTCAACTAAAGAAAAAAAATTGAATTTTAATGTTTGTGACGAAATTTCGGTAAAAAATTCCGTCTCCAATATGTTGCAACGAAATTTGTAACTAAAAATTCTGTCAATAAATCCATTTTTTCGTCACAACGAATATATTATTAAAACAATATAAAAAAATTAAAATTATATTTTGTGACGGAAAATCCGTTGCAAATTGCTACTTTCTGTTAAAAATTTTGTCACAATTTGCAACAAAAATTATGTAACAAATTCCATCACAAAACTGTGACAAAAAAAATCAACATTTAAGTTGTTATTTCATAGCTATTTAAATTGTTGAATTTCATTAAAAAAACAATTAATTTTGTAAGCTAAAATGTAATTTCCGAGTACACCTAAAATTGAATCCAATTAATTTACAATATATATAGTTTAACAAAAATCTATACATTTAATATATACATAATCAAACAAAAACCTTAAATATACATCTAATATCTACAAAATATGTACCAACATCCATAAACATTATATTCAATTCAAAAATATATATTATGTTGAAATACGAAAGCATGAAAATAAAGTCGTACAACATCGTCGTGCTTCATGAAGACGTCTTTGCTTCAAAAAGTGAACACCTAAAACAAAATAAATTGTTTTGTTAAATACGATATAACAAAAATTCATACAATTAATATATATTCTACTGACACACGTACATAAGCAAATAAAATATGCAAAATATTTAGAAAATATCCATTCAACATCCCAAACATCATGTCCAATTCATAAATGCAAGTATATATAACATTCAAATAAAATAGAAAGAAAAATAATGTCTACAAAGGAATGTTGACTCATTAGCATCCAACTCCAAGAAATGAACGCCTGAAACATACTCGAATCTACTTATACTCCAGTTTAATAAAAATCAATACATTTAATATATATATATTTAAATAATCAAATAAAAATGGTAAATATCTATAAAAATATCCATTTAACATCCACAAAAATCATGTTCTATCCACTAATAATGTTTTTAAATCAATAATAATCATATTATTAAAATAAATTATTTTTATTTTAATTATTCCATATTATTAAAAGAATTTTTAAAAGAAATTGCACCACCAACTGCTGGACAGCAACTGCTAGTGCACCAGACAGTAGCTGGTGGATCACCAGCAGCTGCTGATGCAACAGCTGCTGAGCAGCAGCTAACCCTTTGGGCTTCATCTTAAATTTTTCTTCTTTTTCTAAACAATATTTTGTGCCCTTAGATAAGCTAAAATCATTCCTAAGACAAGAAATCAAAAACCCAAATTCATATTTCAACTCATTAACACTTCGGGGATAAAACACTTAAAAAATAGCAATTAAACTCCTTAAAACAAAATAAATTTTTTTGTTAAATACGATTTAACAAAAATTCATTCAATTAATATATATTCAACTCACATCCATACATAATCAAACAAAATATGCAAAATATTTAGAAAATATCCATTCATCTTTTATAGTGATGATTTTTCTACTTTTTCACTACATTTATCTAATCCCTTGTTTTATTAGTTATCTTATTTACAATATTGAACTTCAAATATACAATCATTCATAGAAAGCTTCAATGGGGACAACTCTTACATAGAAGATTACAACTTACAAGAAATCTGCCTAGGTCAGTCACCCCAAACAAAACGAAAAATATTCTTACTAGCAACTAAGCTCACCACGTTGTTACTCTGACTCCTAAGCATCTCCTCTTATGTGCATACATCACCCTCCTTTCCAAACACAAATAATGGACTAAGGTCAGTGAAACTTAAAGATAAACATAAAAATAAATTAAGATGCTCCAGACGAAACAACTTTAGAGGCTAGAACAAAGTGCTTGACGATGACAACATAGGCCATGGCATTCTGGACTTCCACACAAAACCTTTGTTCATAACAAAATTTTTAGAGAAATTGGTCAGTTATTTCAATGCAAACTCAGAGCTGGACAATTCAATTTCTAGTGACAGTGAGTCTCGATTATCATCTTGCAACAATTCAATTTCAATATATATATTTGTCATGAGCATAAAAAACTCAGCAACTAGACCACCTTTACCTCTTTGAATTTTATCCTTTTTACAACAGTAAATGATTGATTAACATTTATGATCCATCAGCACCAAACCCTTCTCTAAATTCTCCGTTCTAAATCACTAATCTTATGCAGATGGTTGACTACGTTGTTAACTTGTGATGCCACTTCTTAAACTCAGAATCACAGAATCCTAGCCAGATTAACCATTAATTTTCTCATATAAAGTTCCTAGTTTCAACATGAAAAAAATGAACTTACAAGGACAGAGTAAGCATGGGCAAGAGATACTAGTGTTGGGTACAAATCCACAACAGATATAGCAACCTCCTCAGTCACCTGCGGTACCTGCAATTAAATGATTTAAAATGTTACCAACAAGGTCAATAACTTAAAACAAACCTTCAATCTTCTATACTTAAAAGGGTGTTCAACTAATATATCAACGTAATTATTTATGCTTGTATATGAACCAGGTTAATGGTTAGCAGATAAATCCTCACATCCACCAGTGACTGAAAAAACTAAGCCTTTAATGTTGACCCCATAACAGAGACAAAATAGAGACAACATCCAGAAGTAGGTAGTCAAAACCTAGTAGAAAGCAAAATGATCGCTAAATCTATAAATAGAAAAATTCTTACGCTATTTTGATGCTTTCAGCAGCTTCTAAAGAATTTGGGCCACCTTCCACAAGATATATCAGCTTCTTAAGTCCAGATCTCTTGCAAAATGGAAAGAAAAAATGATGGCAAAATGATGGCAAACTTAAGTTGAAAAGCATAGACAAAAAGTTGCACCAACTCCAATTAAATTTATATTTAAAAATAGAAACACAAAGCATAGGGATAATCTACACAGAACAGGTGAAACTGGTGATCATGTAAATTTACTTGCAGTTATGTATGGTTGATGCACATATCATTAGCAGAAACACCCATAGTATTTAAAACTCTATATGTTGAACACCAACAGTGAAAAGAAAATTTAAGGAATCAGCAACCAAGCTCACTTCCCTAGTTTTATCCACATCTCTTATTTCTTCAATTTAGCCCATAAAAGTTAGTGTAACAGCTACCCATTAAACAATTTAAATGTTTCAATTTGGATGAGAAAACCATGCTGAAGACATGCATCAAGTTGCTAGAACAATAATATGACAAGAAATTTGCTTAGCTTAAAGAAACTGTTGGCTCTACCGAGAGGGGGGGTGAATCGGTTTTTCTAGTTATTTCTAATTTTCCTAACTCTTAATGCACAATCAAAGTCAAATAAGCAATAATGAAATAAATGCAGTAAATAAGAGTAAGGGAAAGAGAAGCAAACACAAGATTTATAGAGGTTCGGCCAATCTCTTGCCTACGTCCTCTCTCCTTGAACTCCTTGTCAAGGTTTTGATTCACCTCTTCCTTGAGAATGCTTACAAGCCACTTGAAGGTGTGGCAAGACCTCTTACAATTTCTCTTGAGACTTTAGAAATCTCCTTCTAAGCCTCTACCCTTGTATTGCTACCCAACACTCTACAATATCAGACCTTACAAGGATAGCTCACCCCTTGAATAACAAGAATTTCAGTGAATGGGTGAAGAACACAAATGATTCTCACAAAATGAAGTAACACAATGAACAATTTCAGATTTTAGTTTCTCTCTTGAAGCTTGAATACTTTTTAATTCTTCTACTTCCAAACTTCATAAATGTCACTATTTATAGCCCACCAAACGGATAGAACAGTTGGTGAAGCATTTAATGCATTTCTTCCCGTTGAAACCCTCAAAAACTAGCCGTTACTGTGTGGTTTCGAGCAAAGGGATCGATCCTGCTACAGTGGGGATCGATCCTTTTTACTGCGAGAGCCTTTCAACTTCTTCCAGGTTGCTTGTCCAACTCACTGCCAAGAGGGGATCGATCCTGCTACAGTGGGGATCGATCCTTTTTACTGCGAGAGCCTTTCAACTTCTTCCAGGTTGCTTGTCCAACTCACTGCCAAGAGGGGATCGATCCTGCTACAGTGGGGATCGATCCTTTTTACTGCGAGAGCCTTTCAACTTCTGCAAAGTTTCTAGCTTTTGTGATTTTAAGTCAGTTTAAAATCTTCTAACACTGACTTTTTCAATTGACATCTTAATCCAAGACTTTGTTAAAATAGTTTCAATCATTGATTTCATTCAAAGCAAATTTACTTGTGTAAAAATCATTTCTAAGCTTGCTTGAGTTTTGTCATTTTCAAAATACTTGTCAATTTAAAGCTAACAATCTCCCCCTTTTTGATATGACAAAACTTAAGGTAAATTTGCTTATGTGTTTGAAAATTGAGGTTACTTGATTATTTGAAAACATTACTCCCCCTCAATATTTGCTCCCCCTCAATTTAATATAAGTTTACCACATTAAGTTTACCACATTATACCACATTAATTCTCCCCCTTTTTGTCATAGCAAAGGAAGAAAGAGCATGGAGAAATGGTTAGTGGTAGAAGTCAATTTAAAGCAATAAGGGTAAACCAATAACAAGCAAAATAAGCAATAGTATTGGCAAGGAGATATAGAGAAACAAAAAGCAACCCAATGTCATTAAAACACACTGAATATCAGAACATGACATAGTCATTGACATAAAACAACTTGAAAGCATAACTAGCAAAGTCATTAACATAGTCATAGACATGAACATAAAACAACTAGAAGGCATTACTAGCAAGGCCATGAACATAGGCATTAACATAAAACAACTAGAAAGCAGGACACATGTCACAACAAAGAGGATCAACGCCTTGGAAAGGTCTTGTGATATTGCTCGACGAAGTCCTCGTGTTGCATGCGAACATCCTGAATTTCATCGAACAAGGCAGCTTGGGTGGCCTCGATGTGATCAAGTCGCTCACCCACGTCGTGCTGAAAGTTTTGAAGCATATGCATGATCTGGTCAAGAGAGGCTGACGAGGAGCCGGAAGGTGCAGAAGATGTGGCTGCTGCAGGTGCGTCGGCTGCATCCGCTCCTTCTTCTTCGTCTGGTGCCGGAGCATGTTCGGGAGAGGCAGGCGGAGCATGACCCTTTATCCATTCGAAGTTGTCACCCACTGGATGAAGATACCATCCCAAGTTATGGAGGGTGGTGAGATTGATTGTGTTGTTGGACTCTGGAAGTGTGCCGACCTCACATGAGCAGTCAACGCCTTCATGAAGTAAGTAGAAAGCGAGAGGCTGAGGGAAGACAATGGTGTGGACCTTGTCACGAACAATCTTCACCCAGTCATGAAGGATAAAGTGTAGGAGGTTTGGGTGTGTGCCGTCGGGTTCATGAATATTATGGAGCCAAAAACGATCAAGTTTGCGAAGGTGAGAATACCGGGTGCCAAGAGGGCGGAGATTCCATGAGATGATAATATGGAGGAGGCGTGCGAAGACAGGAAGGTCACTTGCACGATTATCATGAACAGGAAACACTAAAGGGACATCAATATGTTCATAGATAGTACCGCCCTCAGGAAGTCGAAATGCAAAGGAGAGGGATTCTGTGGTCAGTTCAATATTTTTGCCCATGACATAAGAGCGAATCCCGATAACCCTACAGTCATCATTTGGATCATAGATGATGTCGGCATTGGAAAAGAAGGCACGAATGATGTTTGCCGGGACCGGAGTATTGATTTTGAGGAATTGGGTCCAACCCCATGCATTGAACTTGGCGAGGTAAGGAAACTGAATTGACTCGAGAAAGTCAAAATCAATAGGACGCCAATGCTTAATGGGCATATTGGCAAATTTGGCTAGAAATTTGGTTTTCTCATTAGCATGGCGAAAACAACGGTTAAAGGTGGTTGGTATGGAGGATGAGGAAGAGGAAGCATGGGTTTTGCGTTTTTGGGCAGTGCGCTTAATCTTAGGAGCCATATGGAGAAGGAAAAAGAGAAGAAATTTCGATGGGGACTTTTATCAAACAGGTGGTGTGCACAAGTTTGAGGAACTATGGATGAGTGTGTGGGAGAGATGTGATCTAACCAACAGCTGAGAGCCACAACCCAATATGCATTTAACAAATTCAACAAGGAAATTCGGATGAATAGCCACAAATACTCTAAGTATAAAACCTAGAAAAATACAAGTGCCATAGGAAATGAAAACCTAGATGGAGAAGAGATTGATGCAAGAAATGCAAATGGGTAGGCAAGACAAGAGAAAAGAAACTCGAAATGCAAGAAAAATGTAATGAAAAATGTTAGAAACACTTACAATTGAAATGTTGGGTGAATAGTGACCATGGTGTGGAAGAAAAACGAAGAGAAGAAAAGAGGGGATTTTGGTAGAAAATGAGGAAGGGAAATGAAAAAGGAGAAGAAAATAAGAAAGATTGGTGAAAGAATGGAGGGATTTGGTATAGAAATGAGGGAGATCTAGTAGTTTGAGATGAGAGGAAATGAAAGGAAATGAGGAACTGCGTGGAGAGGAAAGTGAATAGTTGGAACTTGTGGAAGAGCCCGACGGTTTAAACAAGGCGCGAAAGCCATTTGGTCACGAGGGGATCGATCCTTACTGTAGAGGGATCGATCCCTTTTTGGACAGAATGTGCCCATCACCCAGAATTTTGGCCAACAGACTGGGAAATCAATCCTATTGTTGAAGGATTGTCTCCGCAGCCACTTGCCGCATTTGTGATGCATAAAAATGATTTGAAAACAATGAAACTTATGCAGTTTGAGCAGCTGAAAATCAAAAGTTGATTTTTGCACTTGAGATACATGAAAGGATGTTGAAAAAGTGCAGAAAAAATTGCAGAAAACTGCAGAAAAGTGCAGAAAAATGTTGAGAAAATGCAGAACAGCTTAGAAAGCCAAGTGAACATGATTGTGAACCTGTCTTAAACATCAGAAACAGGTTTTGGCTAGTGAAGAGAATTGAACATAAGCAAAGCACACATAATTCAACAATTCAACCTCAAGATCTAAGTTCATGAACAGTAACATGGCAAGTTGAGGTTATGAATTGCAAGTGAAAATGATATTTTCCAAATTTCTTTCTTGCAATCATATCAAACCAACTTAAGACATTCATGCAACATCAAATCACTTCAAGGAGCATTCATTATGCCTAATTCACCTCTAAGAGTGCAAAATCTCTCCTTGTCCAAGGGTTTTGTGAAGATATCAGCTAATTGATGCAAGGTGTCCACATATTCTAGAATTATGTCTCCTTTTTGCACATGATCTCGTATAAAATGATGTCTAATCTCAATGTGCTTGGTTCTAGAGTGTTGGATGGGATTTTTTGTAAGATTGATAGCACTAGTATTGTCACATTTAATGGGAACTTGGTTGATTTCTATTCCATAGTCTCTCATTTGTTGCTTAATCCACAAAACTTGAGCACAGCAACTACCGGAAGCTATATATTCAGCCTCGGTTGTGGATTGAGCTACGCTATTTTGTTTCTTGGAGAACCATGAAATAAGCCTACTTCCTAAGAATTGGCATGTTCCCGATGTGCTTTTCCTATCCACTTTGCATCCACCAAAATCCGCATCGGAATAGGCATGGAGGTCAAGTGTAGAATCTCTAGGATACCAAAGTCCTAAAGAAGAAGTGTCTTTGAGGTATCGAAGGATTCTTTTTACTGCTTGTAGGTGTGATTCTCTAGGGGATGACTGAAATCTAGCACACAAGCATACACTAAACATTATATCGGGTCTACTAGCAGTTAAATATAGCAATGAACCAATCATAGACCTATATAGTTTAGTGTCTACACATTTTCCTCCTTCATCCTTATCAAGCTTAATATTTGTGCTCATAGGTGTGGAGAAAGGTTTAGATTCATCCATTCCAAATCTTTTGAGCAAATCTTTAGTGTACTTAGCTTGATTTATGAAAATACCTTCTTTACATTGTTTAACTTGAAGTCCTAGAAAGAAGGTCAATTCTCCCATCATACTCATTTCAAATTCACCTTGCATTAGCTTTGAAAAATTTTTGCACAATGACTCATTTGTAGAACCAAAAATGATATCATCTACATAAATTTGAACTACCAATAAGTCATGACCCTTAGATTGAATAAATAATGTTGTGTCTACCTTTCCTCTTGTAAAACCTTTTTCGATTAAAAACTTTGAAAGTCTTTCATACCAAGCTCTAGGAGCTTGTTTTAATCCATATAAGGCTTTTGAAAGTTTGAAAACATGGTTAGGAAATTTTGGATTTTCAAAACCGGGAGGTTGCTCAACATAAACCTCTTCATTTATATAACCATTTAGAAAAGCACTTTTTACATCCATTTGATATAACTTAAAATCCTTATAACATGCAAATGCAAGTAACATCCTAATGGCTTCTAATCTAGCTACCGGAGCATAGGTTTCATCATAGTCAATCCCTTCTTCTTGTCTATAGCCTTGAGCCACTAATCTAGCCTTATTTCTAACAATAATGCTATTTTCATCCATCTTATTCTTGAATATCCATTTGGTTCCAATGATGGGATAATCTTTAGGTCTTTCTACTAATGTCCACACTTTGCTTCTTTCAAATTGATTTAATTCTTCTTGCATGGCCATAATCCATTTTTCATCATTCAAAGCCTCATCCACTATCTTTGGCTCAAATTGTGACACAAAGGCTACATGTTGACATATGTTTCTATAGGTTGACCTAGTCCTAACTCCAATGGTAGGATCTCCAACAATATCATTATCTTTCACATATCCAAGTTCTCTAGGACACCTAGATTCCTTCTCAATTATGTCTTGTTCCATGGATTCCTCATCTTTGTTAATAGTAAGATCTTCTAATTGTTCCCTAACATCCTTATCTTGAGAAGGGTCAACTATAGGTTCATCAAAAATCTCTACTTCATCATCAAGATTGGTTCTACTAGAAATATTTGATTCATCAAAGATTACATGTATTGACTCTTCTACAACAAGTGTTCTTTTATTGAAAACTCTATAAGCCTTAGAATTTAAAGAATAACCAAGAAAAATACCTTCATCACTTTTAGCATCAAATTTTCCTAGGTTATCTTTACCATTGTTTAAAACAAAACATTTACATCCAAATGGGTGAAAATAACTTATGTTAGGCCTTTTTCCTTTGTAAAGCTCATATGGAGTTTTCTTTAAAATAGGCCTTACCATAGCTCTATTTATGACATAGCAAGAAGTATTTATTGCTTCAGCCCAAAAATATTTAGGTAAGTTATTTTCACAAAGCATGGTTCTAGCCATTTCTTCTAAGGTTCTATTTCTCCTTTCAACTACCCCATTTTGTTGAGGAGTTCTAGGAGCTGAAAAATTGTGGCTAATACCATTTTCATTGCAAAATATATCAAAACCAATATTTTCAAATTCTTTTCCATGGTCACTCCTAATACTTGAAATAGAGTAACCCTTTTCATTTTGAACAAGTTTTGAGAAAATAACGAATTTATCTAAGGCCTCATTTTTAACACTTAAAAAGAACACCCAAGTAAACCTAGTGTAATCATCAACTATCACAAATCCATAGTGTTTACCTCCTAAACTAGTTGTCCTAGTTGGTCCAAAGAGATCTAAATGAAGAAGTTGAAGTGATCTAGAGGTAGTGACACACTTCTTAGATTTAAATGAATTTCTTTTGTGTTTTCCTCTTACACATGCTTCACAAACTTTATCATTTTCAAATTGAAGCTTAGGTAATCCTACAACTAGGTCTCTTTTGACTAACTTAGACAAAACATGCATGCTAGCATGGCCTAGTCTTCTATGCCATAACCAAGGTTCATCTTCTCTAGTAGCCATAAAGCATACATTTTTGCTATTAAGTTCATTTAGATCCACAATATAAATATTTCCTTGTCTATGTCCAATAAACACAATTTGATTAGATTTGGCATTAACAACATTACAACACAAATCATCAAACATAACTTTAAATCCCTTATCACACAATTGACTAATACTAAGCAAGTTATGTTTCAAGCCTCTAACATACAAAACATTTTCAATGGTTGAGGAAGAGTTACCAATGGAGCCAATTCCTTCAATTTGTCCTTTGGAGTTGTCTCCAAACGTGACCTCTCCACCACTTTTATGCTTTAAGTACTTGAATTGGCTCTTGTCTCCCGTCATGTGTCTAGAGCATCCACTATCAAGATACCAATGCTCCTTAGACTTAGCTTTGTAGCAATACTCTTCCTCCTACAAACACATCAAACTTTCATCTTAGGTACCCAAATTTTCTTGGGTCCTTGAGAGTTAGTATCAATAATTTTTGATCCTTTAGGGATCCATTTCAACTTTAAAGACTCATCATTTGAAGTCAAAACATGTTTAGGCACCCAAATCTTAATAGCCATTTTTCCTCTAATTATGGTCTTCCTAGAGGTGCATGCTTGTGAAGAGTGTCCTAGTTTATTACATAATGTGCACAAAACAAATTTTCTATCTTTAACTAG
This sequence comes from Heritiera littoralis, assembly GCA_031772115.1. Taxonomy (NCBI): domain Eukaryota; kingdom Viridiplantae; phylum Streptophyta; class Magnoliopsida; order Malvales; family Malvaceae; genus Heritiera; species Heritiera littoralis. The sequence continues at coordinate 5,771,161 of JAPDPK010000015.1, forward strand.
GAAATTTTTAAGATGAGTCTCTTTGTTAGATGCATTGTAGCCTAACCCTTCTCTATCAAAGAATGCTCTTTGAGTCTCTAGCATTTGATCAAGTTTTTGTTGACCCATGTAAAATCTAGAAAAGGAGTTTTGCAAATTAATGTTCTTTCTATTTAATTCTTCTATTTCTAGATTTGCATTCTCTAATTTCTTTTCACATTCTAATTTAACATTCACAAGCATTTCATTCTCCTTTTTCAACTTAGAGATCATTTTCTTATATTTCAAATTCATGCATTCAAATTCATTGGCTAACTCATCAAATGCATCTTGCAATTCATCAAAGGTGTATTCATGAGTATCTAGTAAGTTAGAAGTTACCTTCTCATCCTCAAAAGCCATGAAGCAAAGGTTAGCTACTTCATCTTCCACATTCTCATCATCGGAGGAGTCACTATCACTCCAAGTAGCCACCATTGCTTTCTTCTTTTGTTTCTTTTCATTTTGCTTCCTATACAAAGGACAATCAAATTTAATATGGCCAGGTTTTTTGCATTCATAACATATGATTTGGTCCTTATCTTTCCTACTAGTTTCACCTCTATTTAACTCTCTCCTAGGGGGTCTCCTAGAGTTTCCACTAGCTCTCATCCTTATGAATTTATTGAATCTCTTGGCGAACATGGCCATTTCTAAATCTTCTTCATCACCACTTACATCATGATCATCTTTTGATTCCTCACTTGTGGTGGATTTTAGTGCTACTCCAACTTTCTTTGGGGGATCTTGATTTCTCTTAATTTTCATCTCATAAGTGAGCAGGGATCCCATAAGTTCATCTAATGATAGTGTATGAGGGTCCTTGGATTCCTCAATAGCAGTGACTTTAGCTTCCCATGATTTGGGTAAGCTATTGAGAATCTTTTTCACCATCTCTACATTAGAGTACGTCTTCCCTAAAGCTTTAAGACCATTCATTATGTCCGTAAACCTAGTAAACATGTCACTAATTGACTCATCATTCTTCATTCTAAATAATTCATAGTCTTGTGTGAGCATGCCTACTTTGGTTTCTTTGACTTGTGTGGTTCCCTCATGTGTGATAGCTAGTTTATCCCAAACTTGTTTAGCATTCTCACATTGTGACACTCGATTATACTCATTTGGTCCTAATGCACAAAAGAGTGTGTGCATTGCTTTAGCATTAAGTTGTGCCATCCTAATATCATTAGTATCCCATTCATCTTCTTTCTTAGGCACATCCGTCCCATCTACTTTCTTAATAGGGATAAGGGGACCTTTAACAATAACTCTCCATACTTCATAATCATTAGCTTGAATAAATAGCATCATTCTAGTCTTCCAATAAGCATAGTTTTCACCATTAAAGAGTGGAGGTCTAACCGTAGAGTGTCCCTCTCCTACCAAGGGTGTAGACAAGCTAGTTTGAGCCATTAGTGATCGTTTATACTCGATAGATGTTAATCTAAGTCACTCTCGAGCCCAAGCTCTGATACCAATTGTTGGCTCTACCGAGAGGGGGGGTGAATCGGTTTTTCTAGTTATTTCTAATTTTCCTAACTCTTAATGCACAATCAAAGTCAAATAAGCAATAATGAAATAAATGCAGTAAATAAGAGTAAGGGAAAGAGAAGCAAACACAAGATTTATAGAGGTTCGGCCAATCTCTTGCCTACGTCCTCTCTCCTTGAACTCCTTGTCAAGGTTTTGATTCACCTCTTCCTTGAGAATGCTTACAAGCCACTTGAAGGTGTGGCAAGACCTCTTACAATTTCTCTTGAGACTTTAGAAATCTCCTTCTAAGCCTCTACCCTTGTATTGCTACCCAACACTCTACAATATCAGACCTTACAAGGATAGCTCACCCCTTGAATAACAAGAATTTCAGTGAATGGGTGAAGAACACAAATGATTCTCACAAAATGAAGTAACACAATGAACAATTTCAGATTTTAGTTTCTCTCTTGAAGCTTGAATACTTTTTAATTCTTCTACTTCCAAACTTCATAAATGTCACTATTTATAGCCCACCAAACGGATAGAACAGTTGGTGAAGCATTTAATGCATTTCTTCCCGTTGAAACCCTCAAAAACTAGCCGTTACTGTGTGGTTTCGAGCAAAGGGATCGATCCTGCTACAGTGGGGATCGATCCTTTTTACTGCGAGAGCCTTTCAACTTCTTCCAGGTTGCTTGTCCAACTCACTGCCAAGAGGGGATCGATCCTGCTACAGTGGGGATCGATCCTTTTTACTGCGAGAGCCTTTCAACTTCTTCCAGGTTGCTTGTCCAACTCACTGCCAAGAGGGGATCGATCCTGCTACAGTGGGGATCGATCCTTTTTACTGCGAGAGCCTTTCAACTTCTGCAAAGTTTCTAGCTTTTGTGATTTTAAGTCAGTTTAAAATCTTCTAACACTGACTTTTTCAATTGACATCTTAATCCAAGACTTTGTTAAAATAGTTTCAATCATTGATTTCATTCAAAGCAAATTTACTTGTGTAAAAATCATTTCTAAGCTTGCTTGAGTTTTGTCATTTTCAAAATACTTGTCAATTTAAAGCTAACAGAAACATACTACAAAAGAGCTACCATAAGGAAGAGACAGAAGATAAATATCAACCAAAACAAATATATATATATATATGAATGGCTAGTGTTAAACAATTCATCAGAAACCTTATCACTACTCAGGAAAAGAATAAGGAAAAAAGAAAACAAGGATCTCTAAAGGCTAATGATTCTGGTAAATTTAGGTTTATGAACCTTATTTGATATTGGTAATGCATCTTAAGGCCGTAAACAACAAACTTATAATAAAGGAAGGTCAAATAAAACATGTAGACCCCTTCAGCATTATCACAACTTCAAATGGTCAGGTTATAAGCATTTTAATGATAGAATACAACTGTAACATTTGTAATTGGTATAATTCAAGCAACAAACATCACCAATAGTTATGAAACCGAAATCATGAATTATTGAATATAAGAATCAATACTAGAAGCCTTAGTTTCTGATCCCTATAGCAATTAGCCCGTATTGAAGGGCGTAAATCATCAATTTTCTTCTTCTCAACAATAAAGTCTAAAACATATTCATTGGAAAGATGTTTATTGCGAGCTATCTAGATTCCATCTCCAATAGGCAACCGTCTAACCTGGAGAACAGTCACTGTGTAAATAATTGTATTTAATATATCATGCAGTAATACCAGTAAAGAAACAAGAATTCATCTGTCATTAATTGTCATTGACATATCATGTTAATAATTAGATTTAATATTAACATTGCCAAACTCATTAATAGTATAAAACATGATATGATAAAAATTTGCACCGAACGACTAATTTTATGAAAAAGTTCGCTCTTAATAGAAACCATAGAATTTAAGCCAATCAAAATGTTAAAAATTACATCAACACAATGAGAATAGCATGCAACTAACTGTCAGCTGTCAACATATAAAGAAAATTAAGCCCACCTCTCAATTTATTACGAAATTAAGATGAAAGTATGAGGCATTAAAAGGAACTAAAAATCTCACATTTTTTTTTGATTTTGAATTCAGAGCAAATCTTCTCTAACATTTTCTTGGATCGTGCACTGTAAACCATAGGACATATAAACATTAGTCACTTACCCAGAAGTTGAAATTTGTAAGTGCACATCAAAAAAAGCAATGATATGAAGTTACTAACCCTTGACTGGTAAATTGCTCTCTATCATCTAGTATCAAGATTACTTCATATACATCCTGAAATCTCTCCCCAAAGCTTAGAGGTGGAATACTTAAAACATTCATATTTGCTTCTAAACCATCTGAACTTGGCCTGTACACGTATAATTTTAAAACATCAACCAAGATGATGGGTAGCTTTTAAATCAAGTTATAAAGAAAACCCACTAAGAAAGGGCACAAGCTAACTTGAACTATAAATGAACAAACCACATTCAATATTAAGAAATTTTGAGAGAAAGCAATCATTTGCTATTAGTAGCAAATCATTTTTCTCTTTCTTTTCCTTTAATATTACTTGCTAAGCGTACAAAACTCAAAAAACAGATGCATGTTAACAAAGTCTAAACCGTTTGAATTTGAGGGATCTTTTCTTCTATCCTTTTACAGGAAACTATCATCCTTAGGTTCTGCACATCATAAGGCAGAACTACTTATTACATGCCATATATCTAATCAAAATACTTTTCTTTTTCCTCTGCCATTTCTTCTTTTCTTTTCTTTTTAAAGGTAAAATTTTTCCCAATGATTGAGGTCCCTTAAAAACATATTTGAATATCTCTATGTTATTTGTTAAGTCATATTCAAACAATCAATAGCTAATCATAAACTTGATCTTCTCGAAGACGACACAAGACCGCTAGCCAAAGTGAAGATATCTTGTTATTCTTGGAAGTTTCAAAGACTTCAGCAAAAGCACAAAGAACTTGTTCCATAGAGTATCCCATGCGAGTACACTACAGAAAGGAAATCAATAGATTAGGAAAAAAAAAGCCTCCAAGAGAACAAGAGAACAGAAGAAAAGAAGTCAACACTAGAGAGTTCAAGAGCACAAGGATTGAACATAAATTTTTATATGCTGTAAATTCCACAGATAAGTAATAATGCCTAGTGGTCTAAGACACTGACACTTGAATCTGAAACTATAATTATCTTTGTAAATCAACTGGAATTTCATTTAGAAGTGACTCAATTGGCGGATACCCTTTCAAGAGAATCAAGTGGAACATCAATGGATTTTTTCTGCCTAATTGGGTAGGTTTCCATTTTCCTTTCTCTGGCCTAAGAATGCACAATTCCATTTTTTAAACCACCAATCAAACTCCAAAATACTAAAAGTATTGAGAAGCAAATTCCCTGTTAAATGTATAGGATCAACATACACAATTGCTGCTCAAGAAAGTACACTTGCTTCAGCTACATCAATAAGATCCTGTTTATGCATAAATTCATTCCCATTTGCAGTCTCCCTAATGACAATGCACATCCATCTGATACTTCAAATCTATATAGAAAAAAATATATATATGACAGAACAATTTCACATAAAAAGATATAAATACCTGTATAGAGTAATCAACAATGCATATGCCATAGAATTCTTTTGGGGCAAATAACATCTGTTTCTTTTGGTTTTCTTACCTAAAAAAGCATTAAAGAAGAGTTGAAAAGGAAGAAACTGGAAAAATTCAAGTGGATCAATGCACACACACACACAAAAAAGGGAGAATTGCATGTACCCTTTCTAGTTATGTCTTCTGGTTCAGAACTTCCTGAACCACTTTCGAAATAGCCACGCATAAGCACCAGAATCCATTTCCCAATACCTCTATACACAAATATAAACCAAATTATTCTAAGAAAAGAAAACGACAAATGAGAAAGAAAATAGGTCTTGGAATCATACAAATAACTACACCAAATACTTTCATTCCTGATTTTAAATATACCCAATACCCAAACCAGGAAAAAGAAATAACCGAAAGAGATCGACTTTACTTTCTTTAAAAATGCAAATGCATTACAAATTATCAGAAGAAGAATAAAAGAGCATACTTGATGTCATTGAGATCTTTAAGTGTCTTGATGGAATGCTGAGCCTTGCAAATGTTGTTGTACGCCTTCGAAAGAGTCATGTCAGTGTTTTCCTTTATCCCTTTGGGTTTATCTGCTAGCTCTTGCCTCTTTTGCAGCAAGTAACTTGCTAATTCCTCATTCTCTAGACACATTACTCACCTATTTATCTCCATCTCTTTTCTGGGTTTTTATACAATTGCCAAGACTAGGGTTTTGGGGAATATCAATTTTCTGGGAAATGCGAGATTTTTGCTAGGGATTTTTGAAAAAGGGATTGTGTCGAGAAAGAGAGGAGTGATGAACAAAACCACGCCAACTTTTTCTAGGCTTCAATTCAATAACTTTCAAATTCTGTGACTCCAGCGGTTGCAGTTGAGAGGCGAATCAGACCTTGGCTAACATAAAGTGGCCCAATGTAATATGTTTGTTTGTCGATGAGTAGGCTGTTTCTGGACCATTCCACTTAGAGTGGGCTGGGGTTCAATCACAAAAAAAAGGTGACTGGGTTGACATCGGCACCGGAGGTGGGTGGGTGTGGCCGGAGGGAAGAGTCGGGGTGAGGGACAAGGGAGAGTTAGGTGAGGAAGGGTCGATTTCCTTGTTTTTCTTTTTTAGGGCAGTAAAGTATAATTCTATGCGGGGAAGTTCTAAATCTACCCCATTTTTTACTCTATCTACCCCACCCAAACAAATTAATAAATCAAATGACAATTTTCACCTTATTCCTCCAAGCCTACATTGCCTTCCCTCCCGCCAGCTTTACTCAACGGCTGGTTAAAGCGACTGTAAGCCAGCGAGACGGTTTATGGCTTGGGAACAGGGTCTATGCTTGGGTTGCTATCATCTCTGGCTTCTCTCCTTTTTCTTCTGTTCTCCACCATCCCTACTTGGGAACAGAGTCTACTGAGTTCAACCGGCGCAAGTCGCCTCGCACAAGTAGACCTGCGCTTGGCGACCTGTCTAGCGCAAGTAGACTTGCGCGCGGCGAGTTGCCTCGCGGAAATGAATTTGCGTGCGACGACCTGCCTCACGCAAATGAACTTGCGTGAGGCTCTGCACCTACACCAGATTTGATCATCTTCATCACGCTCTGTTTCTACTATCATCGTCTTTGTTAAGTTGTCGTCCCCCCAACACAGTGCCATCATCACTTCCATCACCCTCTGTTTCTACTATCATTGTCTTCGTTAAGCTGTTGTTCCCCCCCCCCCCAAACACAGTGCCATCATCACTTCCATCTCTTCTGTCGCCGTTGCTTGCTGCACCTGTTGTTATCGGACAGCTCCACCCAATTGTTCCATCGCCGATCGTCACCTGCATAGCCATGTGATCAACTTGGAAGATGTCGATTCAGCTAATGAGGATGACAAAAGAATGTTTGGGGTTAAAATAGTGCATTCAGGGATAAGTTTAATTGATTTTCTTGGGATGGGGTAGGTTTAGTAAAAAACGGAGTACATTTAGAATTTCCCTTCTATGCGCGGGAATTGAAGAAAAATTTTGATATGGATTTGTGGTAGCAAAATCTGTCTCAAAATTTTAATATATTTTTATATAAATTCAATAATATTATTTCATTTACGAGATAAAAATTTTACTTAATTTTTTTATATTTAAATGATATTATTTATAATTCATATACTCTAAAAATCATTATACAACATTAAACTAAAAAATATTATGATATTATATTTTATATTACTATATTAGTTTATATTCTGTCTTTAAATTTTGAGACAAATTTTGTAACAAAAATTTTGTCTTAAAACTTTTGGATATTTATTTTTTTATTTATTGGAAGATTTTGAGACGAAATTTCTATTGCAAATTTTGTCTTAAAATCTCTTAAAAAAAAAGAAATCTAAATGTTTTGAGACGGAACTTCCGTTGCAAATTCCGTCTCAAAATCTAAAAAAATAAAAAAGAAATCTAAGGCTTTTTTGAGACAAAATTTGTAACGGAAAATTCCGTCTCAAAATTTCTTCTTTTTTTTTCATTTTAGATTTTGAGATGAAATTTTCCGTTGCAAATTCCGTCAATTCCGTCTCAAAAGGCCTTAGATTTCTGTTTTTTTATTTTTTAGATTTTGAGATGGAATTTCTGTCGTAAATTCCATCTCAAACCCTTTCAAGAAGTAATAAAAGGAGGTTTTGAGATGGAATTTTCCGTCTCAAACCCTTTCAAGAGATAACAAAAGGAATATAAAGGCTTTGAGACGGAATTTTTCGTCTCAAAATCTGTCTCAAATATTAGAGACGGATTTGGAGACGAAAAATTCCATCTCAAACCCTTTCAAGATAACAAAAGGAATATAAAGGGTTTGAGACGAAAAATTTCGTCTCAAACCCTTTCAAGAGATAACAAAAGGAATATAAAGGGTTTGAGACAGAATTTTCCGTCTCAAAATCCATCTCAAATATTAGAGACGGATTTTGAGACGGAAAATTCCATCTCAAACCCTTTCAAGAAGAGTATAAAGGTTTTGATACGGAAAATTTCGTCTTAAACCCTTTTAAGATAACAAAAGGAATATAAAGGCTTTGAGACGAAATTTTCCGTCTTAAATATTAGAGACAGATTTTGAGACGGAAAATTCCGTCTCAAACCCTTTCAAGATAACAAAAGAAGTATAAAGGTTTTGGTTTTGAGATGGAATTTTTCATCTCAAAATCCGTCTCAAATATTATAGATAGATTTTGAGACGAAAAATTCCGTCTCAAACCCTTTCAAGATAACAAAAGAAGTATAAAGGTTTTGAGATGGAATTTTTCGTCTCAAAATCCGTCTCAAATTGAGATGGAATTTTTCGTCTCAAAATCCGTCTCAAATATTAGAGACGGATTTTGAGACGGAAAATTCCATCTCAAACCCTTTCAAGATAACAAAAGGAGTATAAAGGTTTTGAGAGGGAATTTTTTGTCTCAAAATCCGTCCCAAATATTAGAGACGGAATTTGAGATGGAATATTTTGTCTCAAACCCTTTCCAGAAATAAGAAAAGGAATATAAAGGCTTCGAGACGGAATTTTCTATCTCCAAATCCATCTCAGACTCTTTCAAGAAATAACAAAAGGAATATAAAGGCTTTGAGACGGAATTTTCCGTCTGCAAATCCGTCTCAAATATTAGAGACAAAATTTGAGACGAAAAATTCCATCTCAAACCCTTTAAGAAATAACAAAAGGAATATAAAGGTCTTGAGATGGAATTTTCCGTCTCAAATTCCGTCTCTAAATACCCCAACAAAATAGAAAAGCAATATAGTGGTTTTGAGACGGAATTTTCCGTTGCAATATTCTGTCTTAGACTTTAGAGACGGAATTTGCAACAAAAATTCTGTCTCAAAATCCGTTGAAAATTTGGCGGGGATAAACACTATTTGCACGCGCCTTTTTAGCTTCGGAATTTGTGACAGAATTTATTCCGTTGCAAATTTGCAATGATTTTCTATAGAAAATCCGTAGCTAAATGTAGAAAATCCGTAGCTAAATTTGTCGCTAAAACTTTCTTTGTTCGGTCACTAATCCATTGCAAATCCGCATGAACTTGTGATGGAAATTTTCGTCTCAAAAATTCCGTCACTGAAAGTATAACTTCTTGTAGTGAGATACTGTGATTTCTACCTTTATAGATTTTCTGAAAGATGTTATTGATTTCACTTAAGGATTATTATCCTATCCACTGCCAGTGGAGTTTTTTAACTCCACAAGCGGGGTTAGGATGATGACATGTGTCCCATTTTATTTCATTAATAATTTTAAAAGACACATGTCATCATCCTAACCTCGCTTGTGGAGTTAAAAAACTCCACTGGTAGTGGACAGGATAATAATCCTTGTACTTAATTCCATAAAGGTAACGAGATTTCACATATACTATTTTGAGACTGATAGGCCCTGTATCATGCTGATATGTGACATGTAATATGTGATATGTGAAGCTGTTGACACTGATCTTGTCCTCAGCATCCCGGTTGACACCTGATCAGTGTACGACCGAGGACATCTATAGACTATGGCCATAGATCTCATGTGTTTATTATACCGTCGCTACAGGGATCTCGTGTGTACCCTATTATTCCTTGCGGGACTTATAGCAAGATATCATTTGGGTGTTGCCTTAGTCTCCACTACTTTTATGACATGTAAAGTGATAATTTTACATGAATGATGACATGAAAAGATGAATGGTTATTATATATTTTAAATGAAATGAATGGTGATTTTTCTAAACAGTTTACGATACTAAATTCAGTCCAATACTGTTTATGAGATTTCAATGATATATGTGACACGTGACATGTTTTGAAAAAGGAAATGGATTTTGTAAATCTAATATTATTTTGTGAATTATTATGAATATTAGATTATTTGGATTAAATGGTTTACTATATGAAAGCATAGCTTTGAAAATTATTTTCAAAATGATATGGAAAAGTGTTTTATATAGAAAAATAAACACTTATTCCCTATAGTCACTCTGGGTTTTTCGGACAAGACCGGCATTCCAAAATACCTTTCATACTCTTATCTAGATTTCTCAACCGACTATAATATCCTTTCCTTTTAGTGTGCTCAATATACCGATAGCAAACTAAAAGGTTTTACTGCATATAGTCTTCGAGATATCAAAATTTGTATACAATTCTCTTACTGAGCCGCGGTTTGCTCACTCCTTTACTTTCATCATCACAGATTTGATGTAAAGAATAGTTGAGTACCAAACCATGGCTTAACTACGCTTGAGAAGCTCAAAGCGTCATATATTGGATTCTCGAGGTATCGTGTTTACATTTGTATATTCAGACATATTCATATAGTACTACTTGTTGTAAAATTTAAATTCAGGGGATGTAAACTAACTTTTATGGCTATGAATATTAATTTCCAATAAATATATATTGTCTAATATGTTTACTGTGGTAAACGAACAGTGTATAAAGATATCACAGACAGCCCAACCAAATCACGTGTGTAAAAATGTGTGAAAAAGTATAAAATACTATGTACTTAGACTATGATAGTATTTAATGGTATCAAAGCAAGGTTGGCCTGATGTCTATAGATGTCTTTAGCATCAAAAGTGTTGAAAATAGTTAATATCCCCTGTAGTATTATATAGTCTAAATGTATAAATGAAACAAGTGACTGAAAATCGGGATTAAGTGTCAGAATTGTGTAAAAAGTTGGTGGATTAAAAGTATAAAAAGGGGTAGTGACCTGAGAATTCCAAGTAAATGGGTGATCTTATAATGCTCATGAAGGGTTTTGTTCGACAAGGTACAGGGAAGAACTCGATGAGGGCCTTACCTGGACTTCCTTTGTTCGAAGTCGAAATACGACCCTAAATTGGTGATATTGAGGTGAAATGGGGATATCATCAGTGTATAGACCTTAAGATCACCTTCTTAGATGAAATTGAAGGAAGAGAGAAATAAATTTGGAAATGACAAATGTGTCCTTGCATTGAAACAACCCCTGAATAACAGTAAACAGATTGGATATTGAACTAAATGAAAGTGATAGAGAAGTGGATTATATAAAGAGTGTTTCTCGTGATATTGTAATGGAGAAATTTTGTATAACAATCCCTATTATCAACCCACCTTAAGTTAGTTAACAGGTGTGACCTGATGGGTACATAATGGAAGGTCGCAAGATAGTTGACCTTGCTATGTAGTCTTTAAAGCCTGATTTAAAATGTGAATGAATTGGGTATTTGGTTAGGGATTGTTTGATAATCTGAAAGGTAATATATCTACTGAATGTGATTGAGATTGTGATATGTGCATGTGTTGTGAGAAATATTAGTTATGTGAAGGACATAGAAAAAAAATGTTCAAAGTGCTGTGAGACATGTGATTGGAAATTTCCAGATATATTTCTAGATGAACACCATCATTGATTTAGAATATCAAGTTCATCCTCGACCTGATAACCGGTATGAAGACTACCTCTAAGCTATAGCTATTATCAGATGCTATAAGCAAGATTGAAATGCGTAAGAAGTTACTACAAAATTTTCTAAATAAAGAATTTATTTCTCCTAACGTATTTCTATGGGAGAAAATAGTGTTAATTGAATGGGAAAATAATGATGATATATATGAACATACAATGATTGAGGATTAACTGATAGTGTTATCAAGTAAAAATATGCACCTATTACAGGACTAATAATTACAGTGATCCATTTAGGGGTGCATAGATGTTTTATAAGATCAACTATTAATCGGAGTACTGTTGGGTAAAAAAATTTAAGAGACCAATACCCAGAGAAATAAATAAATGTATTGTCGATTATATAAGGAATATGCACATGAATTATGAAATTGGTACTGATAGTCAAAGACAGGAGTGGTAATTTTTGAAAATTATCAGTTACAAAAAAATCTGATTTCTAAGAGAAATATATCTCTAGATATGTTCTACTCCTAAATAGTATTAAAAGTATTATGAGAGGAAGCAGTATATTGATAAATCAAGATGAAGAGAGATATAATGGAGATTGATACCGAATGCTTTATAATTGGTAAACGAAAGGGAAATATTTAAGTCTGCAAGTTTATTGCGGCCTCTACTAAACCATTGTAAAAAGGGAGTTAATCGGGAGAAATTTTGTTTTGAGGTTACTGAAAACCCGAAAGAACTATAATGTTACAGAAGTGAGAAAAATAACAAAACTTCTCAGTAACTAAATTTATTCCTTTTATTAGTGCCTTAGCAGATATATGGATTCTCTGAAATAGTGAGATGGTGTGTAAAGTTCCTGGGAGCATTACTTGTGATAAGGATTCCCATGTCGCACTCTATTTTGAGAGAAATTTTAATGGACTATGGGAATTCTAATATAGTTCTAGCACTACTTCTTACATGTAATTGATGGAAAAATTGAGTGTACTACTTAGACACTCGAGAATACTTGGAAAGCAAGTGCTATGAATTCAAAAGCTCTGGGAATTACTATAAAATTTTTTTCAAACTAATATCAGCATGGTACTACAAGAGACATAAAATGGTATACGATGTAAACTTCTAATGTTATGGAAGGAAATGGAGGATTTGAAACGGTTAACTCCCGAAATAGTAAAGTAAGCTCCCTATCACATATAGATTTGATATAATAAAAACAAAATTTGAATATATATGAGGCAGTAGTAAAGTTATACTAATATCTAATGCCAACCTTGAGAATTCCTTATTAGGAATGTTGCATTTCAAATGCATGGTGGAAGAAATACTTAAGAAAGAAATGATATGAGGAATCAAGTATTTAAAGTACATAAATTGAGAATTTTAGTGTTCGGTTTAAGCAAAATTTGGAGGACCAAATTTCTTAAGGTGGGGAGAAAATGTGAGATTCGATTCTACTGTATTGTACATGTACGTACATGTAAATTTTAATTAATAAATAAATTATTTTTGCACATTTTTACAAATATTAAATAAAAAGCTATGTGGGCCCCACTTAGGTTTCAATGCTCAGACGATGATATGAGTGAGAAAATATATTTTTGGAGATTGAATTAAGGATTGGAAATTGTGAGGATAAAAATATCATGAGGCTTGAATGACCAATCAATAGTGTTTCGATTCTAATTTTTGATTGGAGTATCCAAATGATAATCTGTAAAATTTTTTGGAAAGCTAACTTAATTATCTTTCCAAGCATATAGGCCTTTTATTCTAGTTCCTTATGGATCAATAGTAGAAATTTTGTAAAGTTACCCTATGAGCAGTAGATTCTACCAACCGACCTATCTGTAAAGATTCCCCTATAGCGGTTGGTAGGAAACTCTGATTAAGTTGATTTAAAATCCATTAGGAAGCTAACTTAAATATCTTTTTATCTGTATAAGGCTCATATTTTAATTCATTATAGATTAACAACAAAAAATTCCTACATTCACGTCACATGTAGGGAATTTACAATTGAGCAATTAGTAAAGAGTCAGACATAAATTTTGATAGGGAACGCCAATTGAGGTGATTCAAATTGTGTTGGAAAGTTAACTCGATGACATTTCCGGCCATGTATAGCTCATATTTTTATACGTTTTGGATTGATCTTGGTGAATTTTTAAAGTTAGTTATAAGTGCAGTAAAACAATCAGAAAAAGGAGATTAATGTTTTAAAGAATTATATATATAAAGTATAGTATATGTCAAGAATATGTTTATACATATAAAATTGTAAATACATAATTATAAATATATGTTTTACAAAAAATAAAAAATCGCGAAATTTGCAAACCCAATGGTAACGGGAAAGTAAAAGAAAAGCGAGAGAAAAAAGAAGGAAATTAAATGAGGGGAGCACATGGCATAATGCTATTGGATGCATATAAATAAAAGAAGACAAATTGAAGTTATAACTGAGCAAATGTCTTCTCCTCTTTGCCGACTTTTCTTTGCTGCACCGCCATAGTTTCCTGCTCTGTTTTCACGTTTCAATTCAGCCCTTTCTCTTCAAAATCTTTCACGTGCCCCCTTGCAAAACTTCACCTTTCCTTCATTTATCTATTCCACCTTCTTCTTTAAATTCATTCCTCACGATCAGGCCACCTTCAGCTCAACGTTTGAAGGATGGAAAGAAGCAAACCGAAACTGAGTTTGAAGGATTGGACTGTTCGGTGATGATGAAGGTAAGGGATTTATGACGTTTTACTTAGGTTTAGTTATAAAAGTTAATTTATCCATGTATAAGTATTGTGTTTGGAACTTGGGATTGAAACAGAAATATGTCTATGCTGCCATGAGGTAAACGATCAAGGGAAGAAACTTAAGAAATTGTTATGATTATAAATTGTGTTAGCTGGAAATTAGTAGCAGATTAGGAAAGAAACTAAATTGAAACATATTTGAGTGATGATGTGTAAAGTGCAGCAAAGTGGCATGAATGGGGGGAAACTTACGGCAGAACAGGGCATTCACGATGATGAAGAATTTTGTGACTTTAACATGTTTGATGGAAGTTTTAAGAGAATAAATAATGTATGTAAAGATTTAAATGAACAAAGGAGGGAAAATTCATAAAGATGTGTTAAGTTGTGGCGTATGGGAATGAAGCAAAATGTGGTGGCGTGTTTCAAGCTGCCCGTAGTGGAAAGAAAAGAAAATAGAAAAGAAAAGAAGACAGAAAGGAAAGTAAGGAAAATAGAAAAGAAAAGAGAAGAAAATAAAACAAAAAATATGATAAAAAAAAAAAGCAAGGAAGCTGCCGATCATGAAGAAAGAATGATGTAAAGCTCTCGGTCATGACAAAATTGGAATAGAGATTTGTAAAATTCTAATGATAAAATTGGTATATAATAAATATATGAAATAAGTAAAGAATATTTCTCAAGTTAAATGGAGAAAAAGAATGAGATTGAGCCAATTAAAGAAATTGGCTAAGACTAAAGATGTAAATTACAATGTAAAATTTTATAGTGGATAGTTAAGAATTTAGTTATAAAGGTAAATTTCCTTTTTCAAAATGAAATCGAGCATGTTTCATGAGATTAAATGTGGGGCATTTAGAAATTATGGACAAGAAATAATACAATAGTGCTAATATAAAGTTGGATGGAGTGAAAAGGTTTAAATTCAAGTGTATATATGCAGTGGCAATTGGTAAGGAATTAAATGAATTAACATTGTTGACAAAATATTTTGTAGCTGGGAGGAATAAATCTAAAGTGGTGCTATCGAGAAGTTCGATAACACGAGACAGGTAAGGATGCGTGTGTGAATTTGTAAGGATATCCGAATGCATACATTTCATGCTATGAATTTTATAAGATTTATTGGATATTGAATTTCCTTGAAATGCTACAAAATTGGGGTTTTTTGGCTGTTAAGACCGTGTTTGAAAGGGCAGGGAGGCTAGGACTCTGGCTGCCGTTATGCTGCCGAAAATTACTAAAGATATTTCTAAAAATATTATTAAATATTTCAGTACATCATTGGTGTTTATCCTAGCCTCAAAAGTGATAAATTATTTATTTTTCATAAATGGTGGAATTACTGAAAAGTAGTGATTAAATATTCATGATACTGATTTCGGTAAAGGTTTCACTACTAAAAATTCATCCCACTTGTATTATAGTGAAAGGTGTGATTGGTGAAGTGAAATGGTGAATAATGAATATTTTATAATTATTTTCAGTATGATATTAACTATTTTATTTATGATTTTCCTTTATGGACAAACTAAATTCTATCACGTGTAATGATTTTCATAAAGGCTTTATCATTGTGTAAATATTATTTTGAGACTAAAATGTCTCTACAAGTGTTCTATAATGAGAAATGTGTTTGGTGGAATTATTATTAATTTTGGAAAAATAAATATTTTTTTCCATAAAATATGAAACTACCGAAAATGTTTTCCAGTATCTTGAATCTAAAGTTTTGAAAGGAAAGCATGGAAATATGAGTATATGAGTTTACGGTGAAATGAAGTGTTTATGAGATTTCCTACTACAATGTAATTATTTTATAACATTGTTTTCACCGTATAAGATACTATGATTTATACCTTTATAGATTTTCTGAAAGATGTTATTGATTTTATTTAATTCCATAAAGGTAACGAGATTTCACATATACTGTTTTGAGACTGATAGGCCATGTATCATGTTGATATGTGACATGTAATATGTGATATGTGAAGTTGTTGATACTGATCCTATCCTCAGCATCTCAGTTGACACCTGGTCAGTGTACGACCGAAGACACCTATAGACTATGGCCATAGATCTCATGTGTTTATTATACCATCCCTACAGGGATCTCACGTGTACCCTATTATTCCTTACGGGACTTATAGCATGATATCATTTGGGTGTTGCCTTAGTCTCCACTATTTTTATGACATGAAAAGTGATAATTTTACATGAATGATGACATGAAAAGATGAATGGTTATTATATGTTTTAAATGAAATGAATGGTGATTTTTCTAAACAGTTTATGGTACTAAATTCAGTCCAATACTATTTATGAGATTTCAATGATATATGTGACACGTGACATGTTTTTGAAAAGGAAATAGATTTTGTAAATCTAATATTCTTTTGTGAATTATTATGAACATTAGATTATTTGGATTAAATGCTTTACTATATGAAAGCATGGCTTTGAAAATTATTTTCAAAATGATATGGAAAAGTGTTTTATATAGAAAAATAAACACTTACTCCTTATAGTAGCTCTGGGTTTTCGAGACAAGAGCGGTATTCCAAAATACCTTTCATACTCTATATAGATTTCCCGGCCGACTGTAGTATCCTTTTCTTTTAGTGTGTCCAGCATACTGATAGCAAACTAAATGGTTTTACTACATATAGTCTTCGAGATATCAAAATTTGCATACAATTCTCTTACTGAGCTGTGGTTTGCTCACTCCTTTACTTTCATCATCATAAATTTGATATAAAAAATAGCTGTAGTGCCAAACAATGGCTTAACTACGCTTGAGAAGCTCGAAGTGTCATATATTGGATTCCCAAGATATCGTGTTTACATTTGTATATTCAGACATATTCATACAGTATTACTTGTTATAAAATTTAAATTCAAGGGATGTAAACTAACTTTTATAGCTGTGAATATTAATTTCTAGTAAATATATATTATCAATGTCTTTACTGTGGTAAACGAGCAGTGTATAAAGACATCACAGACAACCCAACCAAATCACGTGTGTAAAAATGTGTGAAAAAGTATAAAATACTGTGTACTTGGACTGTGATAGGTGGAAATAGAATGAAGACTTCTTCACACGAGGACTCACCTATGATTGTCAGTTGGTCATAAATCAAATTAGATTGACCATTTTTTACGAAAGTTTTCCCGGCCTATGGACATAACTGTCATTTTCAAAATTGTTACACACTTTTTAAAACATGCCTAAACAAGAGAATTTTGAGATGCAGATTCTTGCCATCTCAATGTTTCACTTTAAATATCACACTAGGGTCTCATTTTGATTTGGATAGTAAAAGTCATTGCAGGGCCCACATTGGGTACTTCTCCGATCCTTACCAAATAGACCCTCCATTTAGAAATCTTATCGATCAACTCTTGTTTTTCGATTTCTACACTCTTTAACTTACATTGGGTATTGTGGAAATGGGATTCTCACAAGTGTTTTAAGCCCTACTTTTGCTTTTTTTGAGGTATGCAAAAGTGTATCATTTTTTTACAAGAACACTCTATATAGATTACACAGTATAATTTGTTTGTGTCATAGATGTAACTTAAGATTGTATAAGATCATTAGATATGTCAATATGACTATCGACTATGATCTTGGATACGATATGTAGTTGGTGATTAGTTCTGGATATTAGGATTGTTAATATAATATCATTAGATGATTAGTGATACGATGCGAATGTCATTGATATGATTAGTGATTTGATTAGTACATTGTGAATTGTGGGAATGATTAATATGATTGAGTGATTATAAATGAAAATGACTTGTAGGTAACTCATTTGGGAAAATCTCTAAATATAGGGGATTCTTTCAATCTGTTTTCTAGGCAAGATTATGTCATGGATTTAAAATGATCATTACATGCCTTAGGGAATTATTTAACTTGCCTTTAGATCAAAGAGTAAATTAGTAAAGTTGAATTGAAATGAAAGGAATAAGTGAAAATCATTTAATGACTACACTTGCACTGAATACAAATCATGATTTGATAAGAAAAATTTATTTCGTAAAATTGTTAAATGAAATAAATGTTGTGTTAAGCGTACATCACAGCCTTTGAGTCGTAATTCACACACACACACGTGTGTATATATATATGTATTTATTTATTTATTTATATATACACACACAAGTTTCCCAATTCGAATTCAACAAGTTAAAAACCACGAAATTAGGCTCCTTAGAATTTTAGGAAAAGTGATTGACTTGTATTTCTTCTTTGTCGTTTCAACCCTAATGGAAATGCTTTTGAAACACCATGCATGGTACCATAGAAGCCAATAGCTTCACAAGTGATTGCATTACTCACTACAAGACAAATCACTTTTACCGACACTTTAAGTATCGGTAAAAGGCAAACCAACCGCCTGTAAAAACGTTACCGACGGTCAACTAACCGCCGATTGACCGCCAGCTAGATGGATACCGGTGAAGGTCTACTGGTTGTGATGTGCTCCAGTGCCAGTAAAGGCTTAACAAATTACGCATGACTTTTCATGGTGCTTTTAAATGCTTTTAAAAATAAAAGGCTTTAACCGACACTTTAAAGTGCTGGAAAAAATCCTATTTGAGATTTAAATTTTTTATATTTATTGACCTTTATTTTAAATTTATAAGTTTTTACCAACACTTTTAAGTGCCGGTAAAAGTCTTATTTGAAATTTAAAATTCTTATATTTATTAAATTTTATTTTAAATTTAAAAGTTTGATTAATTTTTTATGTTAATGTCATTATTCACTGATAGTGTAATAAAATGATTTTAATTCTTAATTCAAATTTTTTTAATAAGTTAATAAATTGTTATTTGCATTGTAACTGTGACGTCCCCGTCACTTCATCTTATCACTTATCTTTTTCCTTCTTTATTTAGATTTAGTTCATGCAGTGTCATTCTCTTCTTATCCTTAAGCTAATTATTTAATAGCTTATAAAATTTTTTACTCAATTACCATAAACATAAAAATGATATATATACATATCATTCCATTTTCCACAGGATCTCATACATCATCTTATCTTACATCCCCGATATCCTATATACACAATTTCCTACTTGTACTGTACTGTAGCTGAATTACAATTTACTATATACATGAACATATGAGTATACCTTCTATGCTAATCGGGAAGCGTATCAAGAAGGTACACCTTGATTCTTCAAAAACAAGCTCCTCTAGTCGGAGCGGATTTCACTTCAAGTAATCTGTAGGAAAAATGGTCGTAAAAGGGTGAGTTTACGCTCAGTAAGAAAAGTATGTAAAAGAGCGTACTATGCCTCTATATGCATTTTTCCTACTTGGCTCTATAATGTCATGTAAAGCATTATAAAGCATGTAAAAACATCATAAAACATGCGGACATAGCCGCCTTACGTCCGTTACATAAATTCCTTACCTCGATTCCTTCGAAAACGCGAAATCACTTAGCGCGTAACCCTAGCTTTTCACTTCTTCAACCTGAAATCATCATACCATTTCAAACCTCAAATTAAACAATATACACATGTCCTACTAACTCAGTATAACTCCTTATCATGAACCAAATTATAAAAATCATCTTCTTCTCTTACCTTCACTAGAGACCAAAATCTCAATCGTTGAGATCTCCTTCAATACTTGGATTTACTCTATCAAACTTTGGATATCTCCTAGTCTAATGACAAGGATTATTTTTCGTTAAATGAACTTAGTGAATTGGTGAGGGAGTAAGGTGGTTTAGCAAGGAGCTTGGAATGGAAACTTGTATGGAACGAGAGGGAGAGCTAAGAAGAGGGGCTGACGTTGGTGATGACTGGTGAGGATGATGAGTCATGCAAAGGCATTAAATGCTTCCTTATCCATCATCAATCTCAGCCATGCACTTTTCCCTTTGACCCTTTGACCATTTAATTCCTCTCTTCCTTCTCTTCTATGACTCATCCATTTAATCATCAATTAAATCTGATTTTATTTATTTTTTTTTATCCTCTATTCAATTCTATAATAACCAAAATAAGCTCTTTGCCTTATTGGCTATCAACTTTCTTATTTCTTCTATATTCCATACATCATTCCTACATTATTCATACATCAATTACACATCAACTTCATATTCATTTAATCATATTTACTTAGGATACTTTACATACATGGAGGAATACATGGAAATTGAGGATCTCACAGTAACATTCAAATACATTAACAATTTCCTAAGAATTGTGAATTTCATTTGTTAAAAGTTCAATTCAAAGTGCTTATAACAAAAAAGTTATCAAAATACCAATTATCATCTTTAAAGCAATAATTAACTTTACAATGTAACAAATAATGTCCTTAATAACCAATCACAACAGCCACAAAGTTTTCTAAACTTCCTAGAAGCCTAATACAAGCATAAAATTTCTAGCTGAATTGTATACCAATTATCCTTAAAGCTTCTATCTTCACTTAAGTATTTGCACGTAGTGACCCAAACGAACTAGATGCGTCTGAAACCTACAATAAGAGAAAATGAAACCTATTTACTGTTATCACCATCCTATATTCAAAAAAGTAGCAGCAATAATAGATTTGAAATTAGAAACAAGTGAAATGGACAAGGAGAATGTAAATTGTAGCATAGTGTAGCCAAACTCCAACATAAAAGCAACGATTTGTACTCATCTTTGACAATGAACATGATCCAAATAGAAAGGCAAACAAACTGGTATTATGCTGATATAAAACAAACATATATAAACAAATGTGGTTTTTACCTGTCTGCTGCCAAGTGCAAGGGAAGCTGAGCTGATGTCCATGCTTGGCACATGTGGAAATCTCCTATAAACAAATTACTGAAATATCTAATCAAAACAAGAAAACTTCCTATAAACAAATTAATAATTCGAATAATAAAAGAAAAAACCTTGATATGGTTCAAGGAGTCCATGTTGAACATTTGAGGCACATCCCTCCAAGTCTTGTAGCCCAAAGGGCATAAATAGCCATTTCTTGCTAAGATCCCAAGACAAGAAGCTAACATGTAGGCTTCACATCTAATTGGCTGACCTTTCTTGTTAAAACATACTTTAATTTGTTTTCCGGGTGGAAGATTCCACACATCGACCATTTTATTACGACCATGAGTACGACACTTCTTGCTTTGTTGAGAGAATGAAGTTTGTTGAGGA
This sequence comes from Heritiera littoralis, assembly GCA_031772115.1. NCBI lineage: Eukaryota > Viridiplantae > Streptophyta > Magnoliopsida > Malvales > Malvaceae > Heritiera > Heritiera littoralis. The sequence goes on from JAPDPK010000015.1 coordinate 5,792,608, forward strand.
GCATCTTGTTGAGTATCTTCAGTATCTTGTGTTACAATTTCACAATTTCGAATAGTTCTACTCTTTCCCATGATGTATGGTGAAGCAAACCTGCATAGAAGAGGAATAAATCAGTAGAAAAAAATAAAAATAAAGTAGAAAAGTTGCAATCATACTTATAAAAGAGTCAGGTTCATCTTCCTCTCCACCAAATCTGTTATGTATATTCAATAAACTCTGTGCAACCGGATATCAGGTTTGGGATCTTAGTTATCTGCAAGAAGTAGAGTAACCTTAGCTAACCTCATTGGTCATCAACATAAAAAAATACAGTAAGTACCAGATATCATAAAGCAAATAGTAAGTACCAGAACCTAAAAAAAATGAAAACTGAATTGAAAAGAAAGGTAATTACCAGAGATTCAAGATACTTATCGATTGAAGACAATTAGTAAGAGAATTTGTAGACTTGTTCAGTTTAAATTTTTTGTTTGGGAATCGGGAAAACAAGAAAGGAAGGAAAAAGATTACTACTTATGTTGTGTTAACTTATATTCTCTTGCAGTCTGAAAAAGAATGTTTATCCTTACCAATATTCGGTTGAGAAGTTTCATTCACAAAAAGTATATTTGGTTATTGTTCAAAACATAAGAAAGAGTGTAATAATTTCCCTTTTTCATTTTCAGTTTCTAAGAAAGATGGTGATAAGTTCAAAGAAATTCATTTAAAATGGTCTGAACATGCATAGAAATAAGCAACTCAATGTAGTAATTTAGTCCAAGAACAAAAAAAAGGATGGTGCCTTGAAGCAGCACTGTACAAGATTATTCATACAAACAAAGCAAGGAAATTAGATCAAGGCTAAGCTAATTTTGGTTGCATATTCGTCTATGATAAGCAGCTAAAGGCCTAAGAAAGCTCTTAGACATGCAACAGATCCATTGAAACAAACAAAAATTTCCAAATCTCTTAGACACACAACATAACAAAAATGTATATCTGAATATTGAGGTTCTTAACATGCCATTTCACTCCAATGTAAATTAGTAATGTAAAATGTATTTAAAAGAATGTAATTTGCTTGATGCACTTAAAAAAATGGTAAAAAAATTTATCACAAAAGATTTTGGAGATTAAGGAAAAAGAACAACAGTTATAATTTTGAAATATACTCCTTTTTGGTGTTTTCATGCTTTTAATCTTGTTGAAGTATTATTTACTCCATATGATTAATAGAAGAAAGTTGAGAGAATGAAGTTCTAGATTAGTGAATCTGAAAATGATGACAGTTCTCAGCAAAAACATTTAAATTGTGGAAAAGTCAATGTGGAGGAAAAGCTAAGAAGGAAACAGCTAACCTTAGTTTAGGTAAGGAAGCAGCTCCGTACCTCTACTGTATAACAATTTTGGATTTGAGAAAATAAGTGCAACAGAGCTTTTTCGTTTTGGAGCACTGCAGAGGATCAGCAAAATGCTTCTTGTAAATTGCACAAGAGCACAATAAATTAAATAAAAGAAGAAATAAATACTAGCTTAAAATCCCAAGGGAAAACATACTAGTAAAATAAAACGAATAGACACAAGGAAATTCATACAATGAACATGCTGAAATGGAATGCTATAGAAGAAGGGTCGCATGTGTAATAACTGAAGACTCATCATGGCACAAATGTAGATGAACCCGACTCTTAGTTATTATCAGTTAGTCATTTTCACCACTTTAATTATTTTCCTAATTAAATTTATTTATATCACATCTCTATTATTTTGTACTAATCAATTTCTTTGTTTTTAGGCCATGCTATTCTATGCAGGTTTGTGCCCTTAATTGACCTCAATATTATTCATCATAATCCATCATTCATGGTATGAGATTAACTTGAGGGTTAAGGGCAGCATCCTAAATTAACCTCATATGATGGGGTGATTTAAAGAGATTTGGCATAAGTGTGTAGCCACACTTAGGAAAGCTAAAATACTAGAATTAAATATTAAAAGTGATTACAGAGATTATTATGTCTGTGCTATTCTAACTCAAAATTATTCTTCGGCATACAATGGGAGTATGAAGATGAGGTGGGAAACATGAGTTTTTAACTAAAGGCAGGGCAAATTGATTAGGCTGGAATTAAAACACAAGCACAAGAAAGTAAACTGTAATTAAATAAATATAAGAATGTACTGAGTACCTCTGACATGTAGAAGAGCTGTAAAATCATATGCAAAATAAGGCAAAAATAAGTTAATGCCTTCATTATTGAATTTGTTTCACAAAAGAAAATTACAAAAAATACAAAAATAAGGATAGTATGAAAAAAAATCAGATATGATAACAGGAAATATTTACCACAATGACCACAATAAATACCTAACTAACATCATTCTAAAAAAGAGTTCTGGGGAAAATAAGGAATTCAGGGATGATTGTGCAGAGAATAGCACTGTGTAGCTCAAAGAATGTTATAGACGAAATAGTTGGACATAGGGAACAGTAATTCAAATGAGAACCAAGACACCTAATAGCATATTGATTGAACATACAGGTGACTAACCATAACTTGAGCTCCTATCCTCTCAATCAATGTGGAAGAACTACCTAAATAACCAAAATTTAAAATTTAAGTTTGGAAAATAAGCTTCAATCTTAGTTCTTACACGATCAAGCCATTCAAGAAGTGATGTTTTAAACTGTCGAAAACCCCTTCCTGTTGAATTCCGATCCAAGTTTATGTGCTATTTCAAAAGCTTGAAAGCAACCTGCCAAAGAAAGCCACATATTAGCATTGGATGCAGTATGGATATTTTCAATCCAAACTTGGATTCGTGAAATTAGAGAAGCATTCTAATTCGTGAAAAAAATAAAAAAAAAACTATTTCATAATAGTTATCAACATTAGCATTTCTGTCAACCAAACTGCAAAATGTTTTACAAAGCAAAGGTTTAATTCGAATGGGACCAAAGAAGAGGATTTCTTTTTCTTTCTTTTTCTAGTTTTTATCTTAAAAAAATAGCTCTATCTTAGATTTGTAATCATAGTCGGCTTTCATTTCTTATTTCTGACAGTCAAGATGTGAGATCCCCAATTTCCATGTAATTCCTCCATGTTTGTAAAGTATTTCAATCAAAATGATTAAATGAATATGAAGCTGATGTGTAATTGATGTATGAATGATGTATGATTGATGTATGGAATATAGGAGAAATAATGAAGTTGAATGTCAATAAGTCAAATGAAGTATGTTGATATCAGAAAATGAATATGACAGGAGAAAAGAATTAAAATAAGAATTTTGATTGGAGATTAAGTGGATGAGTCATGTGGAAGAGGAATTAATTGATGGTCAATAATCTTGAGTCAAAGGGATGCTAATGGCTGAGATAGAGGATGAGATGAGCATGCATTTAATGAAATGGCATGACTCATCACCCTCACTATCATCACCAACGTCAGCCCCTACCCCCAGCCCTCTCCCTCTCGTTCCATCCAAGCTTCCAAGTTACCATCCATGGCTACCTTGACAAACCACCTTACTCTCCCATCGATCCAACAAGTTTATTAGACGAAAAACGATCCTTGTCACTAGGCTAAGTGATATCCAAAGTTTGGTGGATTGATTTCAAGTATTGGAGGAGATCTTAACATCTGAAATTCTGGTCTCTAGTGAAGGTAAGAGAAGAAAATGATTTAGTCAATTTCGTTCATGGATTTGAGTTGTACGGAGTTGATATGATATGTGTATGTGATTTAATTTAAGGTTTGATGTGGTATAATGATTTCAGGTTGAAGAAGTGAAAAGCTAGGGTTAAAGCACCAAGTGATTTCGCGTTCTCAAAGGAATCGAGGTAAGGAAATTATGTAACGGACGTAAGGCGGCTATGTCCGCATGTTTTATGATGCTTGCATGTGATTTGGAAAGAAGTACCAACTGTTTCTTTGCAGGAAAATAACCATTTCGGACTTGTCTCCTAGTACCAATTAGGTTAGGAGCAGCCGACTGCCTTAAGTAGCAGCCGACTGCCTAGAGACAACCAAAACGCCGTTTTTCGAAAACTGATGCAAACCAATCGACTGCTATGTAAGCCAGTCGACTGCTATTTTTCCAGAAGCATTCTGTTTCAAACCAGTCGACTGCTATATGGGACAGTCGACTGCTAATTGCCAAAATGCATTCTGTTTCAAAAACAGTCGACTGCTATATGGACCAGTCGACTGCTATTTCTTAAGAAGCATTCTGTTTGAAAACCAGTCGACTGCTATATGGACCAGTCGACTGCCCCCATGTATTTTCAAATATGAAAATATCGAAAAATTTAAATGAAATTATTTCGATAAAAGAAGTTATGAAGGAGCAGCCGACTGCCCTATAAGACCAGTCGACTGCCATGTATGAAAAGAGCTTTCAAGTTTATGTGATTTAAACACAAAAGTGTTTTCTGAAAAAAGTATATTATAAATGTTTTGAGACTATGGACTGCGTAATGATTATGCATTTCTGATGGCTGAGAGACTCTGATCAAGTCCTCAGTAATATGTATGTTGAGCGAGGAACCCTAGTCCTGTCCTCAATCGCACATGTGACACCTGACTAGTGTTCACTGTGGAAATATAAAGGCAGGAGAGAATCCCTGACCTATACGGAGTGCACTACTGTACCAATGCATGATTAGAGTCATATGAATGGGAATGAACGGTTCATATGACGATTCAATCGCTTAAAATATTGTACATAGTCTCCATCCTATTTCAAAGGATATACGATGTATGTTTTGAAGTAAAGAAGCACGATGTATGTTTTAAGTATATGAAGTATGTTTTAAAGTATGCTATGAAGTATGAAGTTTCCAAGAAAGAAGTATGATGCATGTTTTATATGTATGCTATATTTTAAATGAAGCATACAAAGTAAGTTTGCCATGTCATTTGAAATAAATATGCATGATTGCAAACAATGCACGAAAAATGTTATGATGCATGCTTTATAATGCTTTACATGACATTTTAGAGCCAAGTAGGAAAAAGGCATATAGAGGCATAGCACGCTCTTTTATGTAGTTTTCTTACTGAGCGTAAACTCACCCTTTTACGACTATTTTTCCTACAGATTACCTGAAGTAGATCTCGCTCCGACTAGAGGAGCTTGTTTTTGAAGAAGCAAAGTGTACCTTCTCGATACGCTTCCCAGTTAGCATAGAAGGTATACTTGTACATCTAGGAATAGCAAATTGTAATTCAGTTACAGTACAGTACAAGTAGCTAATGTGTATATAAGATGTCTGGGGATGTAAGTTAAGATGATGTATGAGATCCTGTGGAAATGAAATGGTATTTATATATATCATTTGATGTTCATTTAAAAGAAATAAACTCATGTGAGCTATTTGATAATTAGCTTAAGATTAAGGAAGGGTTGGCACTGATGAACTAAATCAAAATAAGATCGGATAAGATAATGAGAAATAAGTTAGATGATAAGATGAAGTGACGGGACGTCACACAAGAGTCATAAATTACCGACAGCTTTCATCTCTTAAAAATATCCCTCATTGGTTCTCTCATTTAAAGAAATAAAATTTGAATGCATTAAGTTGCATTTGAAAAATGAAAAGAAAAAGAGCGGATCGATGAACATCTAAGAAAACTGAAGGCTGAAAACCTGGTAAGAATTACAAACATCCAAAAAGGAGAGTCCACCGTCCTATGAAGCAAAGCCTGGTAAGAATTACAAACATCAATCAAACCTTAATCGGTTAATCCCATCTACCTGAGCTATGCTAAAAAAATTAGATCATTCCAACTATAATTAGACACTAAAAAATTATCATGATGCATTCTAACTTTCTCCACACAAAAAAAAAGATAGAAACTGGATTTCCTTGCAAGACGAAAAAGAGGCAGTAAGAAGCAAAGAACAACATATGTTTTTCAGTCAACCTTTTGTTGGAGATTCCAAAATGGCAGGTATCTTCCAAATAAATGAGGCAAAGAATGCATTCATATATGCATCTGGGAAATGCGATTGGAGAAATCAGACTTACCTCAAGTAGAGGACCGAAGAAGAGAGACGATCGGAGCAGATGACCGATGGCTTGCGAGAAGGGGTGTCAGCGAAGGCCCAAAATATGTGGAGATCGGTGAACTACAGAGACGATGGAGACCAATGAAGATACAGCTGAGTCAGAATGTGGAGAACGATGAAGTTAGGCGACGCAATGGAAAGATGATTGTGAATGTGGAATGAGTAATTGATAGCCTGTAATGGAGATGAAGAGAGGAGACAGAGCTCAGCAATGGAGAGCGCAGAAATGGAGATTGTGAATGTGGAGAGAAAAATTGAGAAGATTTAAGTTTTTTTGGGTAAAAGGAAATTAGGAAAGTTAGAAAATAAAATTGGAAAAAGTTTTATGAGTTTTTAACTTTAAAAAGTGCCGTTAAACATTTTAAAACAACCGGCTCATGAATTGGCGCCGTTAAATTCATACACATAGCGGCACATTTTACAACCGCCACTATCAAAGTGTGGCAAAACCATAAATTTTTGTAGTGACTTGAAATTTTTTTTTTTGATAAAAGAATCAGTTTGTATTAGTGAGGCATAGGAATTGAAATAATGAGAATCCATAAAGAATAGTTACAGCCTCCAAAATTGCCAGAAACTTTGCTTTTGGTTGAACACATCAGGAATTCCAACAGCTTCTGAAAGCAGTCCCATGACAGCATACACCCATAAGTCCCGACTCTACACTAACCCCTTGCAGAACCGTCAACATTGAACTTTAATACAACAAAAGGAGGGGACTCATTGCAAGGTTTCTTTATCAATGAATAGCAAAAACATCAGAAGAGATAGAGGGCCGTTTTCCCTTCTGCCAACCAAGCTAAGCGAGCCCCGATTCAACCATGAATTTTGATTTGCTCCAATTAAATGCCATATTAATCATGCTTCGACTAACCTCTGCATCCTATACAAAGTTTTTTGGGATTTGTAGAAAAGATAAACAAAAGCCCCGGCAAGAATAAAAAAACTTCTCAAGGATTGCAACTGAACAAGAGAGTCGCACTTGTTATCGGGCTCGTAATCATACATGAGGTCAATTGCAGATTCTAGTACACATAAATCCGAAAGCACCGTAAGGCTTATATGATCACCAGCTTCTAGCTCATCGCCACTAAATTTCCAACTAGTTGACCAATATAAGGTGTTCTTAGTTTCAGGAATTCCAATAATATGTTTAGAATGGGTCCACCTTTTACCTTTGGTCTCGTTAACGATCTCAATTCGGGGTAAAAATTCAAATGTTTCATCATTGTTGCTAGAAAGAATAATAATGCAGTGTAGCCAGCTAATCTTTTGACTAGAGTTTGGGGGCACTGTAATTGAAATCTGAGGCCTTTCAGCTCGATAACATGGAATATCATTACTTACATCAAACGATGTAACTAAACCACAATCATATACTACCTGTATCATTGAATTATAGAATTCGTTATTAAAAAAAATAAAAAGAGACAACACACAAAATAGTGGTAATATATAAGGGGAAAAGGGAACCTGTGGAGAAGCAACCCTTTTCGATTCCTCTGAAGAATTGCAAATTTGCACTCTAACATTTTCACAGGAGTCCAAACTGCTCAACTTTCCAGTAATTAGTTCCATAATTTCTGTGATACTGACATCATTATTTCCTAAAACATGTGATAAATAATGTGTATTTATGTCAACGTTAATGATTATCAAGTATTATATATGTTTTCATGCATGCGTGAGAAAAATTTAAAAGCACATCAAAAGATATATATATATATATATGTTAGAAAAAAATAAACAGAGTATATGGCTTTGAGGCGTGTAGAATTACACTTTCTTGAGTGTAATATTGCCTCACACAGAAGCAAGTTACCCCAGGATACAACAAAGCCTTCAGAAAATTGTGAAAAGTCAGAAAATGTAAAGTAAGTATTTTTTCTGGAAATCAACACTTAAATAGATATTGAAGAGGCATAAATGAATGGTTGTGATTGTCTGTTAAACAACAACCATTCATTTTTTCAGACATAACTGTTCCAGACATATAACTGAAAATATGTCTGTTGGAACAGTTTAAAACAATTTTAAATTCAAAAAGAATTTAAAATATTTCTGTAAAAAATAAAAAATTCGGATTAAATCAAAGAGCCAAGAGCCCAAGTGCCCCAAGTGCCCAAGTGCCCATCTTTGACTTTTAAAATAGGCCAAGCTCTAGTCAAAGCCCAAGCCAAGCAAGACCAAGCCCAAGCCAAGCAAGCTCAAGCCCAAGCCAAATGGTCAAAGCCCATTTCCTCTTTGACTCCAAATTACTCTTAAGAGTTGATTTCCCTTTATAAATAAATCACTTTACACTTTTTCAAGCAATGTGGGAACTTGTTCCCTTGTATTTATTACAAGCTATCCAACAATCCCCCACTAGCTTGTAATACAACAAATATGATGCATACAAGAAGGTATCTTATTGATTTAAACCTTCAATTAGTGTAAGTACTTTAGGATGCTAATAAAAGTACATAGTGTCCTAAGATTAAACCATGACTTCTTACCATTAGGATCGAAAGTACGACACACATCAATCTGTCACTTTTCACAAAACTCTTACTTGCTCCTAGCACAATTTCAATGGCCATGTGCTAGCAATCCAATTTCTGTGAATATTTCAAGAGTAAAACCCCTTAAACTCTTGTTGAAGCGGCACCACTTCATATTCACATAGGTGGAGATCCTTTTATTGTCCCTATTACTTTGGACAATTTTCAGAATGATCTCCATTAAGAGCTTATACTCAACCTCTCAATGTAATAGTGGCATTCTTTTGAAATTCAAGTATGAGACTCCTCTTATAAGTGCCACAACAGACACTGATCAATAACTTGTTATTACCCATTAAACTTTAGTAATTACCGATTTGGTAATTCAAAGTTGGGTTACCATTATTGGTGTCTCAAGGGTTATGTATTAGTCCCATACTACATGCAGTCCTCCACACTTTATCCCTTGGCAAAGCTTTAGTAAGAGGATCTGCCAAATTTTCTGCAGACTTTACATATATGATCGTAATGGTACCATTTGAGATTAACTCTCTAACATAGTCATGCCTTAGGCTTATATGTCTAGACTTACCATTATAAATGTTATTAAAAGCACTAGACATAGTAGCCTCACTATCACAATGTAAGGAAAGAGGTGGCATTGGTTGTGGCCACAACTCAATTTCAAACAACATATTTCTTAGCCACTCAGCTTCCTTACCAGCAGCTGCTAAAGCTATAAACTCAGCTTCCATAGTTGAGTGTGCATGACATGTTTGTTTCTTAGATGCCCAACTTACAGCACCACCAGCTAGTGTAAATATCCAACCTGTAGTTGATATATTATCACCAGCTTTTGTTATCCAGCTTGCATCTGAATAACCCTCTAAAACAGCAGGAAATCCTGTATAGCACAACCTTAATTTGGCAGTTCTTTTAAGGTAACCAAGTACCCTTTCAACTGCCCTCCAATGAGCTATACTAGGATTACTTGTAAATCTTGACAACTTACATACCGTGTAAGCAATATCAGGTCTAGTACAATGCATAGCATACATCAAGCTTCCTATAACACTAGCATACTTTAATTGTTCTATTGGTCTAGCATCATTCTTCACAAGTTTCACACTTGAATCATATGGAGTACTATATTCTTTTATTTTAAGATATTGATACTTATCTAATAGCTTTTCTATGTAATGAGTTTGATTTAATGAAAATCCATTATCATTCTTTGTAATTTTAATTCCTAAAATTGTATCTACTTCATTAAGATCTTTCATCTTAAATTTAGAGGTAAGAAAATTCTTAGTCTCATTTATACCAAACATGTTAGTACCAAATATAAGCATATCATCCACATATAAACAAACAATCACTCCATAATCACTGGTAAATTTAGAATAAATACATTTATCAGCAGAATTATGCCTAAAACCAAAGGATAAAATAGCAGAATCAAATTTCTCATGCCATTGCTTAGGAGCTTGTTTAAGACCATATAAAGATTTAATAAGCTTGCAAACTTTATGTTCATTTCCAGGTAAAACAAACCCTTCGGGTTGTTCCATATAAACTTCTTCTTTTAAATCACCATTTAAAAATGCAGTTTTAACATCCATTTGGTGAATATGCAACTTATATATAGAAGCTAGAGCAAAAAGAATTCTAATAGACGTTATTCTAGCTACTGGAGCATAAGTATCAAAATAATCTAAGCCTTTCTTTTGAGTAAACCCTTTAGCAACTAATCTTGCTTTAAAAGTTTGTATAGTACCATCTGAATTGTACTTTCTCCTAAAAACCCACTTGTTTTTAATAGGCTTTGATCCTGGAGGTAAATCTACCAAGATCCAAGTATTATTAGACATGATAGAGTCCATTTCATCATTTACAGCTTCTTGCCAGAAAGCTGAATCTCTTGAAGTCAAAGCTTCACTCAAAGTTTTGGGCTCATCTTCAATGTTTAATAATATCTTCACTTTTCTCATAATTCTATCTCTACTACCTTCAACTAGAAAGGTAATATGATCAAGAGAAATAAAATCAGAATCAAGATGTTTTTCTTTTCTTGGCCTCTGACTTCTTCTTGGTTCAGATGGTTCACTTATTTCCTTACGTTTGACTAAGGAATCATAGGCAGTAGACGTATTTTGATCATTTTCTGGTTCATGCCTAATTTGATTTTTCACAAAACTATTTTCAAAAAATTCAACATGTATAGACTCTACAATAACATTAGATTCTATATCTAGTAATCTATATGCTTTTGAATTTTGTGCATAACCTACAAAAACAGACTTAATTCCTCTTGAACCTAATTTAGTCCTTTGAGAATCAGGAAGTCTATAATAAGCAATACACCCCCACACTTTAAAATAACTTAAATTTGGTTTCCTTCCATTCCAGACTTCATATGGTGAGATATGTGTCTTCTTTGAAGGAACCCTATTATGTATGTAACAGGCAGTAAGTAAAGCTTCACCCCACAAGTTGAAAGGTAATCCAGCATTTAAAATCATTGCATTAACCATATCAACTAGGGTCCTGTTTTTCCTTTCTGCCAAACCATTATGTTGGGGTGTAAATGGAGCTGACCTTTGGTGAATTATTCCATGATCTTCACAGAATTTATCAAAATCAGTTGAGAAATATTCACCACCTCTATCACTCCTTATAATTTTAATTTTTCTTTCCTTTTGATTCTCTACTTTAGATTTAAATTCCTTAAATTTATCAAAAGCTTCATCCTTGTTTCTTAGTAAATAAATACTAGTAAAACGTGAACAATTATCTATAAAAGTTATAAAATATCTATTTCCTCCTCTAGTCAATTTTCCATTTAATTCACAAATATCCGAATGAATTAGTTCCAACAATTTTGTTTCATGTTCTACTTTAGGAAAAGGCTTTCTTGTAATCTTAGCTTCTACACAGATTTGACACTTATCATGGTGATCATGCTTACAAGAAATATAATCATGGTTTGTCATGTATTTAATCATAGCATAATTTAAATGTCCTAATCTAGCATGCCACAGAATAGAAGATTCAACGATATAAGCAGAAGCAATATTTATTTTATTAATACTGAGTTTGAACATGCCATCAAGGGAATATCCCTTTCCTACAAACACACCATTCTTAGATATTACAAACTTATCAGATTCTAAAACAATCTTAAAGCCTCTCTTGCACAACAGATTTGCAGAAACTAAGTTCCTCTTGACATCAGGAACATGGTGCACATTGAGAAGAGTTAGTTTCTGTCCAGAAGTGAAGTTAAGCATCACACTCCCTTTTCCCAGCACTTTGACAGGAGCATGGTTTCCCATAAAAACTTCACTGTTTTCTTCAGTGTAAGTGCTGAAGAATTCCTTGTTGTTGCAGACATGAATTGTGGCTCCAGAATCAAGAAACCACTCCATGGTTCCTTCACTTGTTGCCATGTTCAATTCAGTAACCATGGCAACAAAGTTCATGTCATCTTCAACAACCATATTGGCTTGAGCAGATTGTTTAGAACCATTGTCTTTATTCTTCTTGTCTTCTGCAATTTTGACTCTACATTCTTTAATGTAGTGTCCCTTCTTTCCACAATGAAAGCAGGCCTTGTTCTTCTTGTTGTTGTTAAACTTCTTAAATCCACCAGTTTTCTGGACTTTGAATTTGTTCTGATTCGTTCCAGACTTGTTTGCAGACTTTCCAGAATTGCTCCCTATGGCATTTACTTGTGAATTCCCATTTGAATTCACAGCCTTCTCTTTCTGGAGTTTTTCATCTCTGAGTCGAGTTTCACACTCAATTTGCAGATGAGTCTGGAATTTTTCCAGTGTGAAACTTTCTGGTGTCTGCAGAACCTTTTTTCTGTAATTGTTCCATGACGGAGGCAACTTGGACAGAATTGCTCCGATTTGTAAAGTGTCAGGAATGATCACTTCCAAATCTCTAAGTCTGGAAACCAGTATTTGTAGTTCATGGACTTGATCCATGACTGGCATGTTATCAGTCATCTTGAAATCAAAATAATTTAATGCCAGGAATTTATCTGTACCTTTTTTCTCGTTCTGGTATTTTGTTTCCAAGGCAGTCCAGATCTCTCTTGGTGATGTATAATTGGAGTATAAATCATAAAGTCTGTCTGTAAGAGAGTTGAGGATGTGACCACGACACACCAGTTCATCTTCTGCACGTTTCTTTCTTTCTTCCTTCACTGTATCTGTGTCATCTGGTGTAGGGTCTGCCAGTGGCTGCAGATTTGGATCCAGAACATAGGACACCTTCAAAGTTGTCAACAGAAACTTCATCTTGTCCTTCCATCTGGTGAAGTTTGTCCCATCAAACTGGTTCAACTTGACAGGATCTTGTTGATTGATAAACACAGGATTGGTAACCATTGCCATATCAAAAAACAATATTACACTCAAATTGTTAGAAAAAAATAAACAGAGTATATGGCTTTGAGGCGTGTAGAATTACACTTTCTTGAGTGTAATATTGCCTCACACAGAAGCAAGTTACCCCAGGATACAACAAAGCCTTCAGAAAATTGTGAAAAGTCAGAAAATGTAAAGTAAGTATTTTTTCTGGAAATCAACACTTAAATAGATATTGAAGAGGCATAAATGAATGGTTGTGATTGTCTGTTAAACAACAACCATTCATTTTTTCAGACATAACTGTTCCAGACATATAACTGAAAATATGTCTGTTGGAACAGTTTAAAACAATTTTAAATTCAAAAAGAATTTAAAATATTTCTGTAAAAAATAAAAAATTCGGATTAAATCAAAGAGCCAAGAGCCCAAGTGCCCCAAGTGCCCAAGTGCCCATCTTTGACTTTTAAAATAGGCCAAGCTCTAGTCAAAGCCCAAGCCAAGCAAGACCAAGCCCAAGCCAAGCAAGCTCAAGCCCAAGCCAAATGGTCAAAGCCCATTTCCTCTTTGACTCCAAATTACTCTTAAGAGTTGATTTCCCTTTATAAATAAATCACTTTACACTTTTTCAAGCAATGTGGGAACTTGTTCCCTTGTATTTATTACAAGCTATCCAACAATATATACACACACACATATATACATACATACATACATATATATATATATATATATATATATATAAAAACTAACTTTTACTCATGCGATGAATAAATTAGTTTTAATTATTTAAATTTATAAATATTTAGAATAATATTATTTTATTTATATGTTTAAAAAATATATAAAATGATTATTATCACTGTTAGTGGAGTTAAAATTTGACACATACTCTTCTTTATTTATTTATTTATTTATAAAGTGTATCATCATCTTAGTCCACTCATAGAGTCTAAAAGCTCTATTGACAGTATATTGGATAATAATCTTATACAAGATACATAAAATAATAAAACTATCCAATCATAAAAGAATTACATATTTAATTAAAAGGTTATAAAATTCAACACATAAAATAAACAAATATCATGAAGAATAGAAAATGAAAACGTATTATAAATAATATCATAAGGATTATTATCCTATCTACTGCCAGTAAAGTTTTTTAACTCCACAAGCGAGGTTAGGATGATGACACGTGTCTTTTAAAACTATTAAGAAAATAAAAAATAAATAAAATAGCACACATGTTATTATCTTAACTCTGCTTATGGTAGAAAACTCCACTAACAGTGGATAGTATAATAATCATATTATAAACCATGTCAACAAAATGTTAAAATAGAAATTAAGAGTATATGTTAATAATTTTCAAGCATTAGAGCAACGTTCTAAAGTAAATTTTAATTATTAACCTAAATAATCATCATTGAAAATATGTATTTTATATTTTTTTATTTACATACGTATGTAAACATATATATATATATATATATATATATATATATATATATTTGTAAATTTATATGTTTTATACATAAATTTTATTTATTTAGAAAAATAATAATTTTAAATATTTAAATAATATACATGATAATAAATGCTTACTTTTATACTTTTCAGTTTAATTAATAAAATATTTTTAAATAAATTAATATGAAAATGATTTGTTTTATAATATAAATAAATATCAATTATTATTTTATTTATTTTTTCAAAAAGATAATTTTAAAATTATTTTTTATAAATATTTTTAGATTAGATAGTATTTAAAATTATTTAGGATAATTTTATTAAAAAGATTGAGAAATTTTAGGAATTAAAGAAATTGTATGAAAGTGGAAAGGAGGAGAAATGTAGTGTTTATTGTTTGTTTTGACTTATAAATAAATTAATAGATAGTTACAAGTAATTTAAAAAGAATGTCCTAATAAGTATCAATGTAAGCATTTTTACCATATATATATATAAATATATATATATATATATATATATTTTGTAGTTTGATATCCTGACAAAGAATTGATGAAGCAGATCCTCCAATCAGTCAACTCAGATGATAAAGAGAACAGTGAACAGAGTAGCAATCATGAAAGCAGCACAGGATCTTTACTCTCGCTGGATTTAGCTCAAGACAATGAAGATGATTGCTTCGGAGTCTTACCTTCAATCAAAACTGACAAAACAAAAAGAAAAAGCAAACAGTAAAGATTCCACTGACAAGCACAGTGAGATTCCCATCAGTCAAAACTACAGTAAAGATGCCACTGACAAGCACAGTGAGATTCCCATCAGTCAAAGCTCCATCAATAGACAAAGGCGTGGCCCACTGACAAGCACAGTGAGATTCCCATCAGTCAAAGCTCCATCGACAGTCTCAATCCAAAAATACTTAATAAAAATATCAATTTTAATCAATAATGAATTTTTAGTAGAAACAATTGCTCTATTTGACACAGGAGCTGATCAAAATTGTATTAAAGAAGGAATAATTCCAACAAAATATTGTGAGAAAACTTTTGAAAGTTTAAAAGCAGCAAACAATGAAAAACTCCAAATCCAATACAAATTAACAAAAGCAGAAATCTGTAAAGACCAAATTACATTCAAGACACCATTTTTAATAATAAAAAATATTAGTCAAAATGTTATATTAGGATTACCATTTATATCCCTAATCAAACCATATAAAGTAACAAATAATGGAATATCTACAAAAATCCTTGGAACAAAATTAATATGGAACTTTACAGAAAAACCAAAGATAAGAAATATAAATTTATTAAAATAAAAAACAATTACAAATCAACAAATTAATATAATAATCAAAGACAAACAAAAACCATTTTTAATAATAAAAAATATTAGTCAAAATGTTATATTAGGATTACCATTTATATCCCTAATCAAACCATATAAAGTAACAAATAATGGAATATCTACAAAAATCCTTGGAACAAAATTAATATGGAACTTTATAGAAAAACCAAAGATAAGAAATATAAATTTATTAAAATAAAAAACAATTACAAATCAACAAATTAATATAATAATCAAAGACAAACAAAAACAAATATTCTATTTAAAAGAAGACATTAATTTCAAAAGAATCCAACAGCAATTACAAAATCCTCAAATACAGAATAAGATAAAGTTATTGCAAACAGAAATTGAGAAAACAATTTGTTCTGATTTACCAACAGCTTTTTGGCAAAGAAAAAAACATGTGGTAGAATTACCATATGAAAAAGATTATGATGAAAAACAAATTCCAACAAAAGCAAGACCAATACAAATGAATCAAGAAATGGAGCAATACTGTAAAAAAGAAATACAAGAACTGCTAAACAAAAAACTTATCAGAAAAAGTAAATCTCCTTGGAGCTGTTTAGCTTTTTATGTCAATAAAAATGCAGAACTAGAGAGAGGAACACCAAGACTTGTCATTAATTACAAACCTCTGAATGAAGCATTAAAATGGATTAGATATCCTATTCCAAATAAAAAAGATTTACTTCAAAAACTTTGCAATGCTCAAATCTTTTCAAAATTTGATATGAAATCAGGATTTTGGCAAATTCAAATTTCAGAAAAAGATACGTATAAAACAGCATTTACAGTCCCGTTTGGACAATATGAGTGGAATGTAATGCCATTTGGATTTGAGAATCCTTTTTATAGAAAGGATTCTTTTATTCAAAAAAAAAAAGGATTCCAGAAATCATTGATGTTTTGCTCAATCTTTAGTCTGTCTTTTTTTTTCTTTTTTTTTTGGATAGGAGAATTGACGAATCATTTCCAGTTGTGATTGTTCAAATTTTATAAATCAAATCCATCACTGCTACAGCAGATCCTCCGGAGACACTGGTATCAGAGCCACTGTAGCAAGGAGCAATTAGAGGTAAATATAAAGTTTATTTAAGAAATAACATCTTAATTGTTTTAAGATTTGTGCTGTTGAGTTTCAAGCTAGTGATTGCTGAGTCCTTTGATTGTCCTGATAAGCCATGGGTTAGGCGCAATTAGGATTTTTCTCCCTTGTAGGCATTCAACCTAGCTTTCCTTTGTAGACAGCAATAAAAATTAAAATAGTTAAGTTTTTGTTTTAAGAATGAATTCTTTATTTAGATCTAGTTCTTCTGCTTCCAATAGCTTAAGAGCCCATGAACCAAACGATAATGAAGAAGAAATCAATATGACAAACATAATTCAAGATATAGATAATTGGGAAATTCCTAAAATACATCTAAACGAAATATACAAACAAAATAAATCTTTAATAAGTCATCTGTTAAAAACGGACTATACAATCCAATTAAAAGAAAAAGATCTCCCAATTACAAATTCTTATGAATCAATCCAATTATTAGAAAGAGAATCAATTAACAAACATATTCAAAGAAAATATAAATATATTCATATAGGATTAATTCAAGTCGCAGTTAAACCACTCTCAAAAGAAGGTCTAAACACTTCAATCTTTATGACATTAAGAGACACCAGATTTGAAGATTTCAATGATTCCCTCTTAGGAACTATTGAATCAAGTCTCTGTAATGGTCCAATTTATTTTAATTGTTTTCCAAACTATACTGTTTCTTTACAAGATAAAAACATCTTAGATGTTTTAACTCTTCAAATAAAAACCCATAATTATAAAATGAAACCAGGATCTGTACCTTTGGCTTTAGCTTATAGAATATATTATAAAGCCATGATTTCAGCTTTAGGTTCAAGAGCCTTAATCCATAGCCCAAAAGGAGAGACACTTCTTTTCCAAACAGACATGACTAGATCCAGGATACATATTCCCAAACCAATTAAGTGGAATGAAGTTTCTTTTCCAGATGAATGGGTTTTAGAAAAAGCAGTCCAACCTATAACACAAGAAACAACTGAATTAAGAGTTGTCTCGCAAACTGATAATGGAGACATCAAGATTTCTTTTAATAGAACAAATTCTATAAACTTTGGACATCCCTCCCATATTCCGATACATCTGCCATATCAAAGTTTGAGATCAACCTCAAGTTTTCAAACTCCTAGATATTCAACATCATCTATTCCTTCAACTTTACAAGATTTTCAATCTGTAGCCACTAACCTCCAATCTGTAAATACATCTACAAGTGTTCTTAAACCAATCTACCAAAGGCAAAGACAGCCCATGTCTCCCCAAACCAAATCACAAAGTGATGAAGATTTACCAATTTCCCCAACTTACTCTTCAATGACAAATAATCCAGAATTAAACGTTTTACAAAGAGAATTCTCTATTGATAAAGAAAAAATAAGAAAAGAATTTTACTCTGAAAAGAATAAAATCAAACGTGAACTATTTTTTAAAAATCATCAAGAGAGTAAACAAGAAATCCAAGAGGAATATTATGATTTCATGAATACACATAAAATTCAAATAAAATTTTTCAAATGGTATGAACAGTATTATGATAAGTGTATTAACACAAATAATACAGTTAAAGTATGGCAAACAAATAAATCTCAAGTTGAATCTCAACATCCACCATTGATAGAAATTCAATATGAACATAAAGGATCTGGATTGAAAGCATCCCCACTCAAGGTTACAAATCCTGAAAGAGAAAATGAAAGATATATACCAGATACACCTGATAGAACACAACAAAGGTCAATTAATACAATAAAAGATTCAGAAACTAATAGTGAACAATTTCAATCATCTGATGAACAGATAATTCAAAAACTTCATTGGAAAGAACCACAAAAATTGTACTACCCAAAAACATCTGCACCAGATTTAGTATTAGAAGAAAAACCCTTAATCCAAAACAAATATAATGCAAATACAGTTTATGAATGGAACATAGATGGAATGTCTGAATATAACATTCTCAATCTTTTGCAACAAATGACAATGGTATCAAATGTTTATAAAACTCAAAAAACAATATCTGATTGGGCAATAGCTGATTTATTAGTATCTGGATTTTCCGGACAACTCAAAGGATGGTGGGATAATTATCTCAATTCCAAAGAACAAAAAAAAATACTTAATGCAATCAAAACTGATAATGATAATAATCCAATCTTAGATGAAGAAAATCAACATATACAAAATGCTGTTGCAACATTAATCTTTGCAATTGCTAAACATTTCATTGGAGATCCATCACATTTAAGGGATAAAAATGCAGAACTTTTGTCCAATCTCAAATGTAAGAAATTAGGCGAATTTATATGGTATAAAGATAATTTTATCACCAGAGTCATGCAAAGGACAGATAATAACCAACCCTTTTGGAAAGAAAAATTTCTAGCTGGATTACCAAATCTGCTAGGAGCAAAAGTTAGAAACAAAATAAGAGAAGACTTCAAAGGAATAATTCCTTACGAAAAATTGACATATGGTGAACTAATTAGTTACACCCAAAAAGAAGGATTAAAAATTTGTCAGGATATCAAACTACAAAAACAATTGAAAAAAGAACAAAGACAATCTAAGAAAGAATTAGGAACATTTTGCAAACAATTTGATATAAACTATAATCCAGAATGTTCTTCAACAAAATGTTGTAGAACAAAGAAATTTGAATACAAACGAAACTTTTCCAAAGACAAATATTACCAAAAACCCAAAAGAAATAAAATTCAAACTAAAAAGGAATTTAAAAGCCAAGAAAACAAACCTAAAAAGGAATGGAAAAATCCAAACATAAAATGCTATAGAGGTGGGAAAACAGGACATATTTCAAAATATTGTAAAATAAAGAGAAGAATAAACCAAATAGAACTTGACCATGAAACAAACCAGAAAATTTGTGAACTTCTGACATATACAACTTCAGAGACACAAACTTCAGATACTGAATCGCAATCTTCATCAGATATACAAGTTAATTAAATGGATGATATAGAGACATCTTCAGATCAAGACACACTCAATGTCTTAACAAAAGACCAAGAATTGATGATGGAGATAATTGATAAAATACAAGATCCTCAAATTAAGAAAGATTATTTAGAACAATTAAAAAAATCTCTCTCTACACCAACCTTTATCTCATCAACTTCAAAATCTTATAATTTAAAAGATATAATCTTTGATAAAATACAAACTTCCAACAAAGAGATCACTATCCAAGACCTCCAACATGAAATCCACAATATTAAAACAGAAATAAAATTGCTTAAACAACAACAACAGCAGCACAGTCAACAACTAAAAACTTTAGCAAACTCAAATGGAAACACTTCCAGTGAATCTTCTGACGAAGACAAACAACCATCATAGGAATTTTTAAATATCCTAACTGAAGTCTTAATCCAAAAATACTTAATAAAAATATCAATTTTAATCAATAATGAATTTTTAGTAGAAACAATTGCTCTATTTAACACAGGAGCTGATCAAAATTGTATTAAAGAAGGAATAATTCCAACAAAATATTGTGAGAAAACTTTTGAAAGTTTAAAAGCAGCAAACAATGAAAAACTCCAAATCCAATACAAATTAACAAAGCAGAAATCTGTAAAGACCAAATTACATTCAAGACACCATTTTTAATAATAAAAAATATTAGTCAAAATGTTATATTAGGATTACCATTTATATCCCTAATCAAACCATATAAAGTAACAAATAATGGAATATCTACAAAAATCCTTGGAACAAAATTAATATGGAACTTTACAGAAAAACCAAAGATAAGAAATATAAATTTATTAAAATCAAAAACAATTACAAATCAACAAATTAATATAATAATCAAAGACAAACAAAAACAAATATTCTATTTAAAAGAAGACATTAATTTCAAAAGAATCCAACAGCAATTACAAAATCCTCAAATACAGAATAAGATAAAGTTATTGCAAACAGAAATTGAGAAAACAATTTGTTCTGATTTACCAACAGCTTTTTGGCAAAAAAAAAACATGTGGTAGAATTACCATATGAAAAAGATTATGATGAAAAACAAATTCCAACAAAAGCAAGACCAATACAAATGAATCAAGAAATGGAGCAATACTGTAAAAAAGAAATACAAGAACTGCTAAACAAAAAACTTATCAGAAAAAGTAAATCTCCTTGGAGCTGTTCAGCTTTTTATGTCAATAAAAATGCAGAACTAGAGAGAGGAACACCAAGACTTGTCATTAATTACAAACCTCTGAATGAAGCATTAAAATGGATTAGATATCCTATTCCAAATAAAAAAGATTTACTTCAAAAACTTTGCAATGCTCAAATCTTTTCAAAATTTGATATGAAATCAGGATTTTGGCAAATTCAAATTTCAGAAAAAGATAGGTATAAAACAGCATTTACAGTCCCGTTTGGACAATATGAGTGGAATGTAATGCTATTTGGACTTAAAAATGCTCCATCAGAATTCCAAAGAATAATGAATGAAATATTTCACCAATATTCACAATTTATGATAGTATACATTGATGATGTATTAATATTTTCAACAACTATTGATCAACATTTCAAACATTTGTCAATTTTCATTAAAGCCGTCAAACAAAATGGTTTAGTTGTTTCCAAATCCAAAATTAGTTTATTTCAAACACGAGTAAGGTTTTTAGGACAGTATGTCTATCAAGGAACCATTACTCCAATAGAAAGGTCAATCCAATTTGCTGATAAGTTTCCTGATCAAATCTTAGATAAGACCCAACTTCAAAGGTTTTTAGGGAGTCTAAATTATATTTTAGATTTCTATCCAAATCTCAATAAAATTCTTAAACCTCTTCATGAAAGACTTAAAAAAAAAAATCCTCCACCATGGACTCAAGCCCATACAGAAGTAGTTCAATCTGTTAAAGCCCAAATCAAAGAATTACCATTTCTACATTTAGCAGACCCAAATACCTTCAAAATCGTAGAAACCGATGCTTCTGACATAGGATACGGAGGAATCCTCAAACAGTTAAAAGATAACAAAGAAAGTATAGTTCAGTATACTTCCAAGCACTGGAACAGCACCCAGAAGAATTATTCCACAATAAAGAAAGAGATTCTTTCCATCGTTTTATGCATCACAAAGTTTCAAAGTGACTTGTTAAATCAAAAATTTCTTCTCAGAATTGATTGCAAATCTGCAAAAGAGATTCTTCAAAAAGATGTGAAAAATATGGCATCCAAACAAATTTTTGCGAGATGGCAAGCAATTTTATCAATCTTTGATTTTGAAATTGAGTTTATAAAAGGGGA
This sequence comes from Heritiera littoralis, assembly GCA_031772115.1. Classification (NCBI taxonomy): domain Eukaryota; kingdom Viridiplantae; phylum Streptophyta; class Magnoliopsida; order Malvales; family Malvaceae; genus Heritiera; species Heritiera littoralis. Next base: position 5,814,723 of record JAPDPK010000015.1, read on the forward strand.
CTCTAACTCTCTCCCAGATTTCCTCACAAGAGTTTCTTCAGAATCCTTCACAATGTCTTCCAGAGAACGTAGAGAAAAAGAGAAAGAAAGAGAGAAAAAAGACAAGGGTAAGCAAAAGCAAACTCATTCCCCATCAAAATCACTTATCTCCCAATCCCCTATACCAACATGGCAACAGATTTTTGCCCAAGAACACCAAAGACAGGAGTCATCATCCAATTTTGAAGAATCACAACTGGAAATGATTCGTCAATTCTCCGAGTCATTACCACAAACCTCTTCAGAGGTACAATCTATTTCAAAAAATAGAGAGGTCATGATTTCAAAAACCCAACCTCTCCAAACTATTTTCCCAAAACAAGGAGTGGTGATTACATATCCACGTCCTAAAGCTGATCAAAAATATTTTTCAAAACAGCAATTTCAACATATGGTTCTTGTTGAGCCTGAATATTTTCATGAAAATCCAAACACTGTTATCAAAAATATTTTCAAAGGTTTTCATTACAAATCATGGGATCAACAAAAACCTCAAAGTTTTTATGAAAATATTTTGATTGAAACAGGTTCCTTGGCAATCAAACATTATGCCAACAAAGACCAACCAGACTTTATCACCCATTCAACTGCTCAAATTCTCAAAGTCCTCAGACCGATTGACTGGGGTAATGATCCAAACAGTCTCAAAAAGTTTCAGCCAGCTATAACACCAGACTTCACCATTGCCCCACATTTAATTACTGGGATTATCAACAAGCTTGGTTCAATACTTTCACCTTTGAAAACCAACACAATCGCCATTCATGGCTCATTTACTTCAAAAAAGACACCAAATACCAATTCCCAGTCTGGTTTACTCACTGGTGGCAGTGGTACGGACCAAATCATGAAATCCTTCCCCCTCAAGTATGGGAAGCTTATGAATTTTTCAGTGAATATTTCCAAGAAGAACAAACTCAATAAGGATTCCAGAAATCATTGATGTTTTGCTCAATCTTTAGTCTGTCTTGGATTTCTTCATGGCACTATGAATTTATGAATGATCCAGTATCAAGTCACAAACAAATCATTAGAAGATTCAAAACAAAGTGGTGGGAGAAATTTGACTACTCAAAATGCTTAAGAGATAGTGTAAAAGACTGGTTCCAGAAACACCCAGAGTTTTGCAAATCAGCTCAAACATCAGGCATCACACAGTTTCTCCAAGCCAAGTCACATGCAAGTGCACTGTTAGCACAAGCCAAAACAAAGAAAGAATACAAAGAATTGATGAAGCAGATCCTCCAATCAGTCAACTCAGATGATGAAGAGAACAGTGAACAGAGTAGCAATCATGAAAGCAGCACAGGATCTTTACTCTCGCTGGATTTAGCTCAAGACAATGAAGATGATTGCTTTGGAGTCTTACCTTCAATCAAAACTGACAAAACAAAAAGAAAAAACAAACAGTAAAGATTCCACTGACAAGCACAGTGAGATTCCCATCAGTCAAAACTACAGTAAAGATGCCACTGACAAGCACAGTGAGATTCCCATCAGTCAAAGCTCCATCAATAGACAAAGGCGTGGCCCACTGACAAGCACAGTGAGATTCCCATCAGTCAAAGCTCCATCGACAGACAAAGGCATGGGCCACTGACAAGCACAGTGAGATTCCCATCAATCAAAGCTCCATCAACAGACAATTGTTCAAACTTTGTAATCATGAAATATCTGATGTAAAAGAATCCTTTCTATAAAAAGGATTCTCAAACCATTGAGAGGCAGAGTTTTTAGGACGGATAGTTTCATGTTCTAAGGATTCTGAAAGCTCTCACTCTTTCTTATTTTGTAAATCAAGTTTTATTATCAATCAAAAATATTTATCCAAATTTCATTAATCGTATTCAAAATTTCAAATTTTCTTTTATCAAAATTTCAAATTTTCTTTTACCTTTTCAAATTTTATAAATCAAATCCATCACTGCTACAGCAGATTGTGTAGATTGTGTTGGTTTTCAAAGGTGAAAGTATTGAACCAAGCTTGTTGACAATCCCAGTAATTAAATGTGGGGCAATGGTGAAGTCTGGTGTTATAGCTGGCTGGAAACTTTTTGAGACTGTTTGGATCATTACCCCAGTCAATCGGTCTGAGGACTTTGAGAATTTGAGCAGTTGAATGGGTGATAAAGTCTGGTTGGTCTTTGTTGGCATAATGTTTGATTGCCAAAGAACCTGTTTCAATCAAAATATTTTCATAAAAACTTTGAGGTTTTTGTTGATCCCATGATTTGTAATGAAAACCTTTGAAAATATTTTTTGAGAACAGTGTTTGGATTTTCATGAAAATATTCAGGCTCAACAAGAACCATATGTTGAAATTGCTGTTTTGAAAAATATTTTTGATCAGCTTTAGGACGTGGATATGTAATCACCACTCCTTGTTTTGGGAAAATAGTTTGGAGAGGTTGGGTTTTTGAAATCATGACCTCTCTATTTTTTGAAATAGATTGTACCTCTGAAGAGGTTTGTGGTATGATTCGGAGAATTGACGAATCATTTCCAGTTGTGATTCTTCAAAATTGGATGATGACTCCTGTCTTTGGTGTTCTTGGGCAAAAATCTGTTGCCATGTTGGTATAGGGGATTGGGAGATAAGTGATTTTGATGGGGAATGAGTTTGCTTTTGCTTACCCTTGTCTTTTTTCTCTCTTTCTTTCTCTTTTTCTCTTCGTTCTCTGGAAGACATTGTGAAGGATTCTGAAGAAACTCTCTTGTGAGGAAATCTGGGAGAGAGTTAGAGTCCCCTTTTATAAACTCAATTTCAAAATCAAAGATTGATAAAATTGCTTGCCATCTCGCAAAAATTTGTTTGGATGCCATAATTTTTCACATCTTTTTGAAGAATCTCTTTGCAGATTTGCAATCAATTCTGAGAAGAAATTTTTGATTTAACAAGTCACTTTGAAACTTTGTGATGCATAAAACGATGGAAAGAATCTCTTTCTTTATTGTGGAATAATTCTTCTGGGTGCTGTTCCAGTGCTTGGAAGTATACTGAACTATACTTTCTTTGTTATCTTTTAACTGTTTGAGGATTCCTCCGTATCCTATGTCAGAAGCATCGGTTTCTACGATTTTGAAGGTATTTGGGTCTGCTAAATGTAGACATGGTAATTCTTTGATTTGGGCTTTAACAGATTGAACTACTTCTGTATGGGCTTGAGTCCATGGTGGAGGATTTTTCTTAAGTCTTTCATGAAGAGGTTTAAGAATTTTATTGAGATTTGGTGAGATTGTGTTGGTTTTCAAAGGTGAAAGTATTGAACCAAGCTTGTTGATAATCCCAGTAATTAAATGTGAGGCAATGGTGAAGTCTGGTGTTATAGCTGGCTGGAAACTTTTTGAGACTGTTTGGATCATTACCCCAGTCAATCGGTCTGAGGACTTTGAGAATTTGAGCAGTTGAATGGGTGATAAAGTCTGGTTGGTCTTTGTTGGCATAATGTTTGATTGCCAAGGAACCTGTTTCAATCAAAATATTTTCATAAAAACTTTGAGGTTTTTGTTGATCCCATGATTTGTAATGAAAACCTTTGAAAATATTTTTGATAACAGTTTTGGATTTTCATGAAAATATTCAGGCTCAACAAGAACCATATGTTGAAATTGCTGTTTTGAAAAATATTTTTGATCAGCTTTAGGACGTGGATATGTAATCACCACTCCTTGTTTTGGGAAAATAGTTTGGAGAGGTTGGGTTTTTGAAATCATGACCTATCTATTTTTTGAAATAGATTGTACCTCTGAAGAGGTTTGTGGTAATGACTCGGAATTGACGAATCATTTCCAGTTGTGATTCTTCAAAATTGGATGATGACTCCTGTCTTTAGTGTTCTTGGGCAAAAATCTGTTGCCATGTTGGTATAGGGGATTGGGAGATAAGTGATTTTGATGGGAATGAGTTTGCTTTTGCTTACCCTTGTCTTTTTTCTCTCTTTCTTTCTCTTTTTCTCTTCGTTCTCTGGAAGACATTGTGAAGGATTCTGAAGAAACTCTCTTGTGAGGAAATCTGGGAGAGAGTTAGAGTCCCCTTTTATAAACTCAATTTCAAAATCAAAGATTGATAAAATTGCTTGCCATCTCGCAAAAATTTGTTTGGATGCCATATTTTTCACATCTTTTTGAAGAATCTCTTTTGCAGATTTGCAATCAATTCTGAGAAGAAATTTTTGATTTAACAAGTCACTTTGAAACTTTGTGATGCATAAAACGATGGAAAGAATTGTTGGATTATGCCCTTAGAACCATTCATTAGATGATTGACTTTGGCAATTTTATGTATCATGACATTTTTATTTATAGTTCATTATTATATTTGTCTTATAACTGCGTAATATAATCTTATATGATAATGTCCTTAGAATAGTAATAACACACTATTCTTAAAATATCCCTAGTCAAGTATTATTGTGAACAAGGATAACAATGATACGATAAGACTAGTATGTGGTTGACTGATGACCATTGTCATGGATATAGGATATCAAGTCATCACATAGGTACATGTTAGAGAACTATGTACTGGATCGACCCTCCATGAGAACGCTACATGGGTTGTTATATGAGTGTCATAAGCGATTCTCATAGTGATGATGGTGTATGTGATCCTTTGACTTGAGATCACCAAAGATCCCAACATAGAGAATTGCATATTTTAATGCTGCTAGATGTCATTCGTAACAGGATGGACTATAAAGGTAGTAATTGGGTATGCCTTGATCTATGTAGAGGGATGTTGAGTGATCAAGATAGAATTTATCCCTCTTATATAACAAGAGTGATGTCTTGGGCCCTTTGATAGAGTGAGACTAAGAAATGCATGGCCGTGCTCGAATAATTCAATATGAGATATTGATTTTATTTGTTTAATTAGTTTACTCAGGAATCAAGAAACGCTGATTAGACTATACAAGTGTGACACATTCCATGACTTGTGTCTAATCAAGACATCAAAGGATAAAGGGATTAGACTACACGGTAACATCTATCACGAGTAAGGTTATGTCGAGTCATTGACATTCTCGTTACATGGGTAGCAATGATGTGTTGCTAGATACCGCTCATTGCCTGTGACAATTTTTGTCATTGCCATTGTTTTGAGAACCTATTGGGTCGCACACTTAGAACGGATCAATGAGGAGCTTAATTAATCCTATTCTGAATTGGATTAAGGATATAACTAATCCTATTCTGAATTGGATTAGGGATATAACTAATCCTATTCTAAGTAGGATTAGAGTTCTGTTTGGCAGTAAATTTTAGGGTAAAATTTACTGCCTATAAAAGGGATGTTTTTCTAAAACATAGCCGCACCTTTTAAAAACAAAAAACAAAACATTCCTTTTAATCGAAGCTAGCAATTCGGTTATAAGGAATTTAAAAGCTCTTTAAGGCTTCTGATCGTGAGACGTTCAAGAGTTGTGAGATCCGTTCGTGTGGATACCGTAGAGGCAGGAACGAAAAGTTGCTGCTTGTGACTCGACCAACGACAGAAAATTCAGAGAAAACGTCAGGTAAAATCTCGAAACCCTAATCAGGCAACTCTCCGAATCGATCTTGGTGGAGGCCGAATGATTTAAATTCCGCTGCGTGTTGTTTCGGTTTCCTTCAAGAATCTCTTTCTTTATTGTGGAATAATTCTTCTGGGTGCTGTTCCAGTGCTTGGAAGTATACTGAACTATACTTTCTTTGTTATCTTTTAACTGTTTGAGGATTCCTCCGTATCCTATGTCAGAAGCATCGGTTTCTACGATTTTGAAGGTATTTGGGTCTGCTAAATGTAGACATGGTAATTCTTTGATTTGGGCTTTAACAGATTGAACTACTTCTGTATGGGCTTGAGTCCATGGTGGAGGATTTTTCTTAAGTCTTTCATAAAGAGGTTTAAGAATTTTATTGAGATTTGGTGAGATTGTGTTGGTTTTCAAAGGTGAAAGTATTGAACCAAGCTTGTTGATAATCCCAGTAATTAAATGTGAGGCAATGGTGAAGTCTGGTGTTATAGCTGGCTGGAAACTTTTTGAGACTGTTTGGATCATTACCCCAGTCAATCGGTCTGAGGACTTTGAGAATTTGAGCAGTTGAATGGGTGATAAAGTCTGGTTGGTCTTTGTTGGCATAATGTTTGATTGCCAAGGAACCTGTTTCAATCAAAATATTTTCATAAAAACTTTGAGGTTTTTGTTGATCCCATGATTTGTAATGAAAACCTTTGAAAATATTTTTAATAACAGTGTTTGGATTTTCATGAAAATATTCAGGCTCAACAAGAACCATATGTTGAAATTGCTGTTTTGAAAAATATTTTTGATCAGCTTTAGGACGTGGATATGTAATCACCACTCCTTGTTTTGGGAAAATAGTTTGGAGAGGTTGGGTTTTTGAAATCATGACCTCTCTATATTTTGAAATAGATTGTACCTCTGAAGAGGTTTGTGGTAATGACTCGGAGAATTGACGAATCATTTCCAGTTGTGATTCTTCAAAATTGGATGATGACTCCTGTCTTTGGTGTTCTTGGGCAAAAATCTGTTGCCATGTTGGTATAGGGGATTGGGAGATAAGTGATTTTGATGGGGAATGAGTTTGCTTTTGCTTACCCTTGTCTTTTTTCTCTCTTTCTTTCTCTTTTTCTCTTCGTTCTCTGGAAGACATTGTGAAGGATTCTGAAGAAACTCTCTTGTGAGGAAATCTGGGAGAGAGTTAGAGTCCCCTTTTATAAACTCAATTTCAAAATCAAAGATTGATAAAATTGCTTGCCATCTAGCAAAAATTTGTTTGGATGCCATATTTTTCACATCTTTTTGAAGAATCTCTTTTGCAGATTTGCAATCAATTCTGAGAAGAAATTTTTGATTTAACAAGTCACTTTGAAACTTTGTGATGCATAAAACGATGGAAAGAATCTCTTTCTTTATTGTGGAATAATTCTTCTGGGTGCTGTTCCAGTGCTTGGAAGTATACTGAACTATACTTTCTTTGTTATCTTTTAACTGTTTGAGGATTCCTCCGTATCCTATGTCAGAAGCATCGGTTTCTACGATTTTGAAGGTATTTAGGTCTGCTAAATGTAGACATGGTAATTCTTTGATTTGGGCTTTAATAGATTGAACTAGTTCTGTATGGGCTTGAGTCCATGGTGGAGGATTTTTCTTAAGTCTTTCATGAAGAGGTTTAAGAATTTTATTGAGATTTGGTGAGATTGTGTTGGTTTTCAAAGGTGAAAGTATTGAACCAAGCTTGTTGATAATCCCAGTAATTAAATGTGGGGCAATGGTGAAGTCTGGTGTTATAGCTGGCTGGAAACTTTTTGAGACTGTTTGGATCATTACCCCAGTCAATCGGTCTGAGGACTTTGAGAATTTGAGCAGTTGAATGGGTGATAAAGTCTGGTTGGTCTTTGTTGGCATAATGTTTGATTGCCAAAGAACCTGTTTCAATCAAAATATTTTCATAAAAACTTTGAGGTTTTTGTTGATCCCATGATTTGTAATGAAAACCTTTGAAAATATTTTTGAGAACAGTGTTTGGATTTTCATGAAAATATTCAGGCTCAACAAGAACCATATGTTGAAATTGCTGTTTTGAAAAATATTTTTGATCAGCTTTAGGACGTGGATATGTAATCACCACTCCTTGTTTTGGGAAAATAGTTTGGAGAGGTTGGGTTTTTGAAATCATGACCTCTCTATTTTTTGAAATAGATTGTACCTCTGAAGAGGTTTGTGGTAATGATTCGGAGAATTGACGAATCATTTCCAGTTGTGATTCTTCAAAATTGGATGATGACTCCTGTCTTTGGTGTTCTTGGGCAAAAATCTGTTGCCATGTTGGTATAGGGGATTGGGAGATAAGTGATTTTGATGGGGAATGAGTTTGCTTTTTTTCTTAGATTGTCTTTGTTCTTTTTTCAATTGTTTTTGTAGTTTGATATCCTGACAAATTTTTAATCCTTCTTTTTGGGTGTAACTAATTAGTTCACCATATGTCAATTTTTCGTAAGGAATTATTCCTTTGAAGTCTTCTCTTATTTTGTTTCTAACTTTTGCTCCTAGCAGATTTGGTAATCCGGCTAGAAATTTTTCTTTCCAAAAGGGTTGGTTATTATCTGTCCTTTGCATGACTCTGGTGATAAAATTATCTTTATACCATTTAAATTCACCTAAGTTCTTACATTTGAGATTGGACAAAAGTTCTGCATTTTTATCCCTTAAATGTGATGGATCTCCAATGAAATGTTTAGCAATTGCAAAGATTAATGTTGCAACAGTATTTTGTATATGTTGATTTTCTTCATCTAAGATTGGATTATTATCATTATCAGTTTTGATTGCATTAAGTATTTCTTTTTGTTCTTTGGAATTGAGATAATTATCCCACCATCCTTTGAGTTGTCCGGAAAATTCAGATACTAATAAATCAGCTATTGCCCAATCAGATATTGTTTTTTGAGTTTTATAAACATTTGATACCATTTTCATTTGTTGCAAAAGATTAAGAATGTTATATTCAGACATTCCATCTATGTTCCATTCATAAACTGTATTTGCATTATATTTGTTTTGGATTAAGGGTTTTTCTTCTAATACTAAATCTGGTGCAGATGTTTTTGGGTAGTACAATTTTTGTGGTTCTTTCCAATGAAGTTTTTGAATTATCTGTTCATCAGATGATTGAAATTGTTCACTATTAGTTTCTGAATCTTTTATTGTATTAATTGACCTTTGTTGTGTTCTATCAGGTGTATCTGGTATATATCTTTCATTTTCTCCAGTTATTTCTGAGTTTAATGCATTAAGTCTTTGTTGAATTTCTTGCAAGAAATTTAATTGAGTGTTTGATGATATTTCATGTGGCTTAAATAAAGGTTTTAAATTTTTTGTTTTTTGTTTTTCTTTACTTAGTTTGTCTTTTTTAGAAGTTTGGATGTTTGAATTGTCTATTTTTGTTTCAATTTTCTCTAAATGCTGGCTTATTGTATGGAGATTTAGATTTGAAAAATTATTTTGCTCGATTAAGAGTTTAATATCTTTATAAGTGACTTGGGAATTTTCTCTTTCAGGATTTGTAACCTTGAGTGGGGATGCTTTCAATCCAGATCCTTTATGTTCATATTGAATTTTTGTCAATGGTGGATGTTGAGATTCAACTTGAGATTTATTTGTTTGCCATACTTTAACTGTATTATTTGTGTTAATACACTTATCATAATACTGTTCATACCATTTGAAAAATTTTATTTGAATTTTATGTGTATTCATGAAATCATAATATTCCTCTTGGATTTCTTGTTTACTCTCTTGATGATTTTTAAAAAATAGTTCACGTTTGATTTTATTCTTTTCAGAGTAAAATTCTTTTCTTATTTTTTCTTTATCAATAGAGAATTCTCTTTGTAAAACGTTTAATTCTGGATTATTTGTCATTGAAGAGTAATTGCTCAATCTTTAGTCTGTCTGGCATGTGACTTGGCTTGGAGAAACTGTGTGATGCCTGATGTTTGAGCTGGAACATTTTGCAAACAATTTGATATAAACTATAATCCAGAATGTTCTTCAACAAAATGTTGTAGAACAAAGAAATTTGAATACAAACGAAACTTTTCCAAAGACAAATATTACCAAAAACCCAAAAGAAATAAAATTCAAACTAAAAAGGAATTTAAAAGCCAAGAAAACAAACCTAAAAAGGAATGGAAAAATCCAAACATAAAATGCTATAGATGTGGGAAAACAGGACATATTTCAAAATATTGTAAAATAAAGAGAAGAATAAACCAAATAGAACTTGACCATGAAACAAACCAGAAAATTTGTGAACTTCTGACATATACAACTTCAGAGACACAAACTTCATATATTGAATCACAATCTTCATCAGATATACAAGTTAATCATATGGATGATATAGAGACATCTTCAGATCAAGACACACTCAATGTCTTAACAAAAGACCAAGAATTGATGATGGAGATAATTGATAAAATAAAAGATCCTCAAATTAAGAAAGATTATTTAGAACAATTAAAAAAATCTCTCTCTACACCAACCTTTATCTCATCAACTTCAAAATCTTATAATTTAAAAGATATAATCTTTGATAAAATACAAACTTCCAACAAAGAGATCACTATCCAAGACCTCCAACATGAAATCCACAATATTAAAACAGAAATAAAATTGCTTAAACAACAACAACAGCAGCACAGTAAACAACTAAAAACTTTAGCAAACTCAAATGGAAACACTTCCAGTGAATCTTCTGACGAAGACAAACAACCATCACAGGTCTTTTTGAAGAATCTCTTTTGCAGATTTGCAATCAATTCTGAGAAGAAATTTTTTATTTAACAAGTCACTTTGAAACTTTGTGATGCATAAAACGATGGAAAGAATCTCTTTCTTTATTGTGGAATAATTCTTCTGGGTGCTGTTCCAGTGCTTGGAAGTATACTGAACTATACTTTCTTTGTTATCTTTTAACTGTTTGAGGATTCCTCTGTATCCTATGTCAGAAGCATCGGTTTCTACGATTTTGAAGGTATTTGGGTCTGCTAAATGTAGACATGGTAATTCTTTGATTTGGGCTTTAATAGATTGAACTACTTCTGTATGGGCTTGAGTCCATGGTGGAGGATTTTTCTTAAGTCTTTCATGAAGAGGTTTAAGAATTTTATTGAGATTTGGATAGAAATCTAAAATATAATTCAGACTCCCTAAAAACCTTTGAAGTTGGGTCTTATCTAAGATTTGATCAGGAAACTTATCAGCAAATTGGATTGACCTTTCTATTGGAGTAATGGTTCCTTGATAGACATAATGTCCTAAAAACCTTACTCGTGTTTGAAATAAACTAATTTTGGATTTGGAAACAACTAAACCATTTTGTTTGATGGCTTTAATGAAAATTGACAAATGTTTGAAATGTTGATCAATAGTTGTTGAAAATATTAATAAATCATCAATGTATACTATCATAAATTGTGAATATTGGTGAAATATTTCTTTCATTATTCTTTGGAATTCTGATGGAGCATTTTTAAGTCCAAATGGCATTACATTCCACTCATATTGTCCAAACGGGACTGTAAATGCTGTTTTATACCTATCTTTTCTGAAATTTGAATTTGCCAAAATCCTGATTTCATATCAAATTTTGAAAAGATTTGAGCATTGCAAAGTTTTTGAAGTAAATCTTTTTTATTTGGAATAGGATATCTAATCCATTTTAATGCTTCATTCAGAGGTTTGTAATTAATGACAAGTCTTGGTGTTCCTCTCTCTAGTTCTGCATTTTTATTGACATAAAAAGCTGAACAGCTCCAAGGAGATTTACCTTTTCTGATAAGTTTTTTGTTTAGCAGTTCTTGTATTTCTTTTTTACAGTATTGCTCCATTTCTTGATTCATTTGTATTGATCTTGCTTTTGCTGGAATTTGTTTTTCATCATAATCTTTTTCATATGGTAATTCTACCACATGTTTTTTTCTTTGCCAAAAAGCTGTTGGTAAATCAGAACAAATTGTTTTCTCAATTTCTGTTTGCAATAACTTTATCTTATTCTGTATTTGAGGATTTTGTAAGGAATTTTATATATATATATATATATATATATATATATATATAGGAGAGATCCAGTTACACATGTGTAAAACAAATTTAGTTTTACAGACTTTCATATCTTTTTATATGATTTATAATTTTTTAATCCGACCGTTGAATTTTATGTTCTATTCACTTAGATCATGCATGTCAAATTTCAAATAAATTGAATACGTCTAACTATATATATCGTAAAATAAAATTTCAACCGTTGATATATATTGAAAAAAATACTATTCTCAATTAAAATGATAGAAATAGCAAATTGATTCAAAAATTTACATACATAATAAATATGAGTAGGTTGTTAAATCCGACGGTTGGTTTGCAAAAATATTAATCCTATAAGAAGATATAAAACTGTGTAAAACAAATTTGTTTTACACGTGTAAGTGGATCCCTCCTCATATATATATATATATACATATATATATGTATATATATATATATATATATGTATATATATATATATGAGGAGGGATCCACTTACACATGTGTAAAACAAATTTAGTTTTACACACTTTCATATCTTTTTATATGATTTATAATTTTTTAATCCGACCGTTGAATTTTATGTTCTATTCACATAGATCATGTATACTAAATTTTAAATTAATCGAATACGTCTAACGATATATTTTGTAAAATAAAATTTCAACCATTGATATATAGTGAAAAAAAATACCATTCTCGATTAAAATGATAGAAATAGCAGATTAATTCAAAAATTTACATACATAATAAATATGAGTAGGTTGTTAAATCCAACGGTTGGTTTGCAAAAATATTAATCTTATATGAAGATATGAAAGTGTGTAAAACAAATTTGTTTTACACATGTGTAAATGGATCCCTCCTCTATATATATATATATAAGCCAAAGGAGTTAACTCAAAGTCAAACATACTATGCGAATTGTCTATATATTTGACACATGTAATTTATTATAATTAAATAATAATTATCTTTTTTCAAGTTTTAAAAAAAGATAGAAATCTCTCTCTATATATTAAAAATACAAAATAAATTAATTATCTTTTTAAATTCATTATCTATTTCAATTTCTAAAAAAAAAGACATATATATAGTTTAAAAATTTTAAAAAATGCCATATCATTTTTCTCTACCTATATTAATATTACAAAATATAAAATCTATATTTATAGTTTTTATCAATTATTTTTTTATTTTTTAAAAGAAAACATCTATATATATTAAAATCAATGTGGGCAATGTAATATAATATGCAGTATTAATATAATAACATGTTACATATTATTAGAATACAAATTAAATTTTTTTAATATTCTAAAAGCTAACATCATTTTTTTAATTTTTAAAATCTTTTAAGTAATAAGTAACATGTAATCGTTTCTTTTATTTTTCACTTGAATATTACAAAATATAACATCTATATATATAGCTCTTACCAATTAAATTTTTTTAATTGTCTAAATGATAACTTCTATATATATAAATATTAAAATTTTTAAAATTTTCATTTTTATTATATAAATTATATGTAATCATTTTTTTCCATATAATGCTTAGTACTAATGGATTTTAAGAAGTCAAAATTGAAATTTGTCTTGAAGCAATTTTGTAGCCCATTCCTTAAAGTCAGAAAAAACTACTATGGTTCATTATCCTCTCTAAAAGATATTTCCAAATTATAAGTGAAGACAAGTATATCCATTCAAGATTTCCCTCCATTTTTGCAGACAAAATGCACCTACACTTACAAATAAAGAATTGGAGACCTTGTGACATTCTCCCGCAATAACAACAACAAAAAAATTTAACTTTGAATAAATTGTTGAGGATTCTTTAGAATGTGTTGAAAATTATTTTACCAACAACAATTAGCAGTTTCAATATTAGTTTTTTGAAAATTGTTATTATCATAAAATAAAAGTTTTATTGTATTTTTAGTAGTGCATTTGTTTTTTTTTTTCAATTACCTTACCCATGTATATTAATTTTATTAAATAATATCACTTATTTTTTTTCAATCTTTTAATTTAAATTTATGTAATATCAAAAAAAGTTTGAAAGTTGTTTGTTCACACTGACTTTCATCGTGTTAATAATAGCCATCCAACAACAACCATTTAATTAAATTTATCTTTTTTAAAAAATTTATTTTTAAAACGTATTAATATTTAAATTAAATAAATATATATTAATAAAATATATTAAGAGATAAACATCTATATATATTAAAATTAAAACAACAAATTAATTATCTTTTATCAATTCATTTATACATTTATATTAAAGTTCAAAAAACAAATCAATAATCTTTTGTTGACTTTCATGGTGTTAATTCCTTTTGTTTTTGCTAAAATAGGAACAGTCATTTAAAAATAGTCATGTAATTAAATTTATCTTTTTTCAATTTATTTTTTGAATGTATTAACATTTAACTCAAATAAATATACTATTAATAAAATATCTTAAGAGATAAACATCTATATATATATATTAAAATTAAAACAATAAATTAATTGTCTTTTATGAACTTTTTCATTGATCACATATTTTATATATGTGTAAAAGTACATTCTTTTTAATGTTGATTATTTAATATTTAATAAATTATTTGTATTTTAATGTTAACTAAACAAGGATTATGTATGTATTAATTATGAACACAAGATTAAATAGAGTCAGTTTTAACTCAAAAGCAACATTCTAAACATATTGCGTCATGCAGATTAAGTCAAAATATATTTTTAACATATACGATGTATGTGCCAAGTCATTCGAATTGTTAGTCAATAACCAATCAAGAAACACAAAACACTCGGAATATATTCATCAATTAACGATATGTTAAATTTGTACATGTGGTTGATTTTAAAATGAAAAAATTTTCAATTTTTTCAAATCAAAGACATGTTAAATTTTTTTTATATACTATTTTCATTCAATAAATTATAATATGAGTTTGATTTAACTTTTAAAAATTTTATATAATTATATCCAATATATAATTTTTATATTACTGTATTGTAATATATATAGATTACAAATAAAAAATATTAAATATACAATTGTTGTCTTTTTCATGAACATAATAATTTACATTATAAAGTTTTAAAAAATATATATTATAAACAAATTTATTATTTGAATAATGTATTTTCGTGCATAGCACAGATTTAAACCTTAGATGTCTTTTTTCAATACGAAAGTATGAACTTCAAAGATGTTCAAAAATACTTGTATAAATATATGACTCCGCAAGTTTGTCGAAAAAAATCAATCGACAAACAAACAAATATAGCATGTCACGACCCGTGACCACATTTTTACCCTTCTTATACACAACTTAACCGGTTGGGCTGTCTGCGATACTTCACTTGTACTGACTGTTAATAAATTTTACAATGTATTGTTTATATCATACACATCCCCTATCGTAACAAATCAGATAAGTAGTACTGTTGATATGTCTAAATACAGAGAATAAATGATCATACCTCAAATAAACAGTCGGTTTGACACATTGTTCTTCGTGTACAGCCAGGATCCACAATCCACTGATCTCACATTCATCAAAACCTGAGATGTTGAAAATTAAGGGGTGAGCAAAACCACGGCTCAATAAGAGAATTATATGCCTCACTTGATACTCAGCTTCCTATATGCTGAAAATCTTTTTCATTTTTCCTATGGGCTCTAGGCTCGCATGTAGGAAAGATACTACAGTCGGCTAGGGATCCGAATGGAGTAAGGTAGGTATTTTAGAATACCATACTTGTTACGGAACCTAGAAGCAACTGTAGAGAAAAATTTTTTTCTTTTTGTTTTGAATTAATAAATCCTTTTCCTTTTTAATCTTTCATAACCTTTTTCATATTCCTTTCAAAATAATGCTTCTATGAAATAAAGCCTTTAAATAGAATAATTAATATCCGTATATTCCTTGAAAAGAATATTAGTTAAATCATCATCTTATTTCTTTAAAACTTATTTCATGTTTAATGTACTCTCTTAATTAGTTCTGTCCGTTAAAAAGCAGAATAAGCTATTAAAATCTATTTCATTCTTTGACATTTGTCGAATTCACGAATCACACTCACTTACTTATCGTCACAATATCCTACGATTTCTCATACTAACATCGGAACACGTGTAGCACTTAGTTCCCGAAGGACTCTAGAGGTGGCTCCCACGGTTCAATCATCGAGTCTCTGCTCGGTATGGCCTGTACTGAAACATCAGAACACGTGTAGCACTTAGTTCCCGAAGGACTCTAGAGGTGGCTCCCACTGTTCAATCATCGAGTCTCTGCTCGGTATGGCCTGTACTGAAATATCGGAACACGTGTAGCACTTAGTTCCCGAAGGACTCTAGAGGTGGCTCCCACGGTTCAATCATCGAGTCTCTGCTCGGTATGGCCTGTACTGAAATATCGGAACACGTGTAGCACTTAGTTCCCGAAGGACTCTAGAGGTGGCTCCCACTGTTCAATCATCGAGTCTCTGCTCGGTATGGCCTGTACTGAAATATCGGAACACGTGTAGCACTTAGTTCCCGAAGGACTCTAGAGGTGGCTCCCACGGTTAAATCATCGAGTCTCTGCTCGGTATGGCCTGTACTGAAATATCAGAACACGTGTAGCACTTAGTTCCCGAAGGACTCTAGAGGTGGCTCCCACGGTTCAATCATCGAGTCTCTGCTCGGTATGGCCTGTACTGAAATATCAGAACACGTGTAGCACTTAGTTCCCGAAGGACTCTAGAGGTGGCTCCCACTGTTCAATCATCGAGCCTCTGCTCGGTATGGCCTGTACTGAAATATCGGAACACGTGTAGCACTTAGTTCCCGAAGGACTCTAGAGGTGGCTCCCACGGTTCAATCATCGAGTCTCTGCTCGGTATGGCCTTTTTCGTTTGACATATTCCATGTCATGTAAAATATTTCCCTTTTTAACATGTCACCTATCATTTATGGATTTTAATATAGACGTTAATCTTGTCGTACTATAAACCCTGGAGGGTAAAGGACTAACCCGGTCAAATCTATGACCATAATCTATATTGTCCTCGGTGGATCACGGATCAGGTGTCGACCGGGACTAAACATGTCACATATCATGTATCAGCATGATAAGAATACCAACCAGTCTCAAAACCGTATTTTTTCATCGGAAAATACACCTTATGGAATTTATACAATTATATAATTCCATGATTTAAAACCATAAGGGTTATAATCCTTTAGTGAATATTGATAAAAATATCCATAAAATATTTACTATATTTCACTTCATCTTTCGTCTCGTAATTCGTGTAATTTATCTATTTCGAGAATTTTCGGTGATTTCATTATCACCATTCTCGAATACATGAATATTCTAAAGTTCCATCTCATTATATTCATATTTTATGAAATTTAGAAATTTCCTCATGTCTCGTGATTTACTATCGAAATTCGGAAATAAATCATTTAATATGATTTTATAAAGTTTTTTCTAAAATTTTCGGCAGCATAACGGCTGCCGATTCACTAACCTCCTGCACGGAAAATACAGTTTAAAATCTTTCAGCCAGTACTTCTTCCCAAATTATTTTCAGCAATTCATGCATCATAATAATTTTCATAAAATAATTGCATAAAATATTTCAAATTAAATTATGCAGACTGAGTATCCTTACAGTGCTGCACATGCATCCCTTACCTTTTTCCGGGTCGGCGACTGCCGCTTATCGATCGTGCCCGCGCTCCATTTCTCCCGATTCCTTATCTCGATTGCTGAAAATAATTTCTGGAATTAAAATTCTAATTTTTAGAATTTTTCATAATTTATTTAATTTTTTCTGAAATTAAATTCTCGGGAAATTTCTTACCGAATTTGTAAAATCCCGGGTTGTCGAATTTCCGGGAATTTTTCGAATTCCCGAAATTTTCCTTTTTCCTCTTTTTCTTCCTTTTTCCTCTTTTTCTTTTCTTTCTTTCTTTTCTTTTTCTTTTTCTCTTTTTTTTTTCTTTTTCTTTTTCCTTTTTCTTTTCTTTTTCTTTTCTTTTTTCTTCTTCCTTTCCCGGTCAAACCGGTTCAGACCGATCCAGCTTCTTTCCTCGCCGGTTCTTCGCCGGCGGCCGGTTCTCCGGCGGCTCGTTGGTCCCTCAGCTGGCCGGCGTCGAGGCGAAGCTGCCGGTGGTCTCAGCTTGGCCTGGATCGGCGGCACGGCGGCGGATCCACTCGGTTTACCTTCGGTCACTTCTCCTCCTCCGTCGGCCTTCCTCCGCCGTCGTTGGCCTCACCGGTGGCCTCCATCCCATTCCTCTCCTTCCACCGATGCTTCGGCTGTAATGGCGGCGGCCAATTCCGCCGGCAACCGCCAGATCTAGTTTCGTTTTCTTCCTCGGTTTTCCGCCGTTTCGCGTCGATCCCTTCTCCGTTTCGCTTCGCCGGCGTTGCCATCAGCTTCCTCTTCCTTTGCCGGCGGCGTCCCGCCTTCCTTTTCCCCTCGCCGGCGGTGGCAGCTCCGCCACCGGCGGTCTGGCAGGAGGGGTCGGGGTTCCTCCCCGATTTTCTCCTTTCCTTTTTTTTTTTTTTCTGTTTTATTTCCCTTTCTATTTTTGTTCTCTTTCTATTTTTAGTATATACATACTATATACTATATATTATGTCATATAATTTATACATATAATATATACTATGTATTATACATATATTATTATTTCATATATATTGTAATACAATATATATTATATATAGATTATATATATTGTACATTACAAAATATATATATCTAGTATATATATATATATATTTATATTTATATACTTTAGAATAAATAACATTTATATATAGAATTATATAAATGTTATAATAGAATATATATATATATACCTATAAACTTTAATATAAAATAACATTTACATTTTCTATATATGTATGTATATATATATTTATATATACATAAAATATTATGTTTATATATATATATATATGTATTAATTAAATTCATGAAATAGTTTATATATATATACACCAACGTATATTAAAATATACCATATAGTATTTTAAATACATACGTATTTGTATAAAATACACTTATATAAAATTTGAAATTATATAAACATATTTTATTTTCATTTCTCGTTTCCCTTATTTAATTTGGATTTTAATTTATCCAATTTAATTCTTTTCCTCTCTCTATTATTTTTATTTTCACTTCCACTTTAATTTCCTTTACAACACTTTTTCGATTCTTTCACTTCCTTAATTCTCGGGATTTTCACCAATATCCCGTTCTCGCAAATTTTATTTCCTCTTATTTATTTTCTCCAATATTTATAATTTCCAATAAATAGAAAATTTGCAGTTATCACATCCTCCCCACCTTAAGAAATTCGGTCCTCCGAATTTAACTTAAGTCCAAAGGTGGTACATGCCGTATACTTATGGCTTCTGACTTTTAGTTCATCCTCCAAATAATACTGCCAGTACACTTTCAACATCAAGAGTGCTTTAGACCACTACATGCTGTCTTTCATCGCATATGTCTATACTCCCGTAAGTTCATTTCTAAAATCGGGAGTTATTCCCTTTTATTCTTTTCATATAAGAGTCCATACATAATATTTTAATATTACAGCTGATTTATGCTGTTCATCATCCATGCTTCTCACTTAGTGTCGAGTCGACATAATTTGGTACTATCATGTACTCGTGTCAATCAATTATATGTAAGTGTCCCAGTAGCTTTCACATCTCGTGCACACGCTCTCTCAATATCATGGAGCGGTTACATCTCACGCTCATATATATAAATATATATCAGTATGGAGCGGTGCTATCAATACACTTGGGATCTCAAAGCCTTTTGCTATCTCTCATTAGCATATGGCAACACAGAGACTCCCATCACATGTAAGGCTCACTGGAACTGTACATACACATTCACACCGTTTAACACTTATACTTCGACTAAGGCACTAGAGAATCTAGATGTCTGATAATGGAAAGTGATTCTATTTAGATCATCAGTCTTTAATCACTTCCATATCATTATTTCTCTTTTGGACTCTTTATTGTCCACAATATTCATTTTCACACTTATTCCATCAAGGCTACATATCATTGCAAATTTTTCTGTTAATCATCTCTTACAGAAATAAATCATGAGACAATCATTTTCTCTCCATGTCTCTTTTCATGTAGTATGGTCATTACATCTCTTACTCTTATGGTATATTCAATATCATTTAAATTTTAGAATATACCTGAGAATATACTCTTTTCATAACTTAGATTCTGTGATTGAATCCTCGAATTATCCATTTAAGCACCACATTATCTATACAATTCCACCATCTCTATCATTTCGAGGTGGTTATGTGTACAAACATTTTACTGGCAGTAAACATATCAATTATCTTACTCCTTGGAGTATCATTACTTTCACTTATCAGTTCTGGCTTTGGTTTTACATCTTGCCACAGTTATGTGATAACCAACACCCTTCGCTTTCAGTCTTAACTGCGGGAACTGTTTCATATTGATGTTCCCTTCTCATCATGTAATTTATTTCCTTATTCCACTTTCATTTTCGTTTTCATATTTCTACTATTTATCTCTTCATATATATATATATACATATATATATTTTTAATTGGCATGGTACTATACTGCTAAGATCTTTTAAAATCTTGCGTACCATCTTTTTCTTTACACTAGCCATCTGCCGACTTTAATTTCTTTAATTAGATCTCGTCTATAAAGCAGCCAGTCTCATCACTCTTTTATAGGCTGACAATAGTATTTAGCTAGACTCATTACTTTCGTATCTCAATCATTATCTTTATATCATAAACAGGTTCACTGTCATCCTGTCGTCTCAAAATCATATATTTCAAGAGGAGATACTGTCTAGCCAAATTTCTTAGTTGTTAATCTTAGCACAATCCCATAGCCTTTAAGAGTTTAAGGATCATATCACAATGTTGCTCATGTTCCATTTATACTTTAGACTCTATCAGTATTTCATCAATTTTACTCATGTAAGGATGCCTCATTCTTTAGGCTTATCTACTTTACAAGGCAACTCATTACCCTTATAACTTCAATCGGAACTCGTAAAATTCACTTCGAGTTCAAATCATCATCTTATGGACACCAACCTTCAATCTTTTATCTAAGGACACTTTATACAGCAGCTAGTCTTATTTACTCCTCACGTATCTCTGATCAGATCAATAAAGCGTCTATTTTCACGTAGATTAATACTTGTTCTTCACCAGAACTTCATCAATGATAGAAATTTAATATATCTTTTTTTTTTGTCTACAACTCAACATCATTTGCATTTCTCTCATTTATACTTATACAGACAATTTCATTATTCTCAAATTTTCATTATCTGTATTTTCGTCATTCAGACCTCTACACGTGAATTTCATTATTCACACATTTTTCAGAATTATTTTCTTTAACTTTTCGGATTCTTTCTACATCCTCCGATATAAGCTTAGAATTTAACTTCATATTTAAAATCAAATCAGTGTTATCTCGATTCCTCTAATTTATATAACTTTGGAAGTTTTATCGGAAATCAAATCTGATACTTTCTTTAATCCTACCTTTCTTATCATCTTGTGACCATCGTTCTTTAACTTTTCATCTGATTATGCCTTTTACAAAGACTGCTCCTATACGCTCCTTATACATCTCCGATTAAATCATATTTAAGGCATCACTTCCATATAATATTTATTTGTTCTTCATAAGAATTTTAGTGTATAACCAAAAATTTTAATACATCATTTAATTCATTCTCAAATCATATCATTTGTATTTCCTTACTTTACATCGATACTAGTGAATTTCATCATCTATAATATGTTCCAAAATTATTTTCTTAAGCTTGTCGGATTTCTTCTATATTCTTTGATACAAGCTTAAGAATAAATTTCATATCCGCAATCGAGTTAACATTCACCTAATTTCTCAATCTATGTTACTCTAGAATTTATCGGGATTCTGATCCGATAGTTTCTTTAACCACACTTCTTTTATCATTTTGGACCTTCATCATGGTGTCCCATCATTTCACAGTATATTCTCAAGGCAGAGACATTCCATATTCAAATCATTTTGATACATACTCTACCTTGATTTCATTACCTAGTCATACTTTACAGCGTTACGAATCTCATTCTGGTAAGCTGTATCAATTACAATGATTCTCAACACACTTCACAGCTACCCGTTTCAATTCCGTTATTCACTTTAAAACCATTTCCATTTACTGAATTCAGGCTTAGTTTCCTTGAGTATATTCTCCACAAGGTTTGAACCTTGGCACCCCTTACGTACCTAGTTCCTTACACTCGTGTTACCATTGAGATGCTTATAAGGGCCTCGCCCGTTCATATCGACCATCGACAAGCATCCCCTAGGCGATCCTTTCGCCTCAGGTTTATCCTTACTAGTGAGTCGGCGATGAGATAGTTCGCCTATATCTCACGACACATGATCCACTACGGGTCGCCCATCATTGGGTCGCCCATCACAGTTCTGTCTCAAGGGTCCTGAAGAACTTAGGTTAGCGGCCTTCTTCTTTTTATCACTTGACTGTTCTTATAATTATCCTCTAATTCACAGTACTCCAAACAGTACCTCATTTTGTAGCACATATTCCAAGATACGTCGGTTCTATGTACGATTATCTGTTTGATACCTCAAAGAAATGAAAACGTACAGAACCATAAGTAATCATACCAGTATGTATTTCATTATCTGTACTTTTCACCTCATCAGTCAATTCTTGTAATCATTTCACTTTTCACAGTATTTAACGATCCCGTTCAATACACTCTTAATTTTCGACCCTTTCAGTCAATAACCGGGCCAAACATTTGATGACATTCCACTACACTCTTTGGATCGCATCATATAAGGCCCCGGCTCGTTCGCCGTCCGCCTATACACGTTTTATTGTGATGCCTCGGATTTGCCGGTCTCAAGCCGGAGGGGCCCGAGCCGCACCACTCATCCGTGCTGTCCGCTCTGAGCTCTAGAGGTGGCCCCCGTCACACAGACGTGGCACTTAGTCCCTCACGGATTGTTTTATTGTGAAGCCCAGGATTTACCACTATGGCCCAAAGTCCACTCGTGGGGGAGCCCTGGCCGCCTCACTCAACCATACTGTTATCCCCTATGGCCCACAGTCCACTCGGGGTTTTTCTTTCGCGTCCGTAATCTAAGTGTTAGTGGAATCAGTAATAGGGATCGTTAGATTCATATGACATCTTCTATGCCATTAATAATTCCATTACTATCAATGGATTCCAATTCAGCTCGGTTTTATCACTATTCCGACATCGCCCAATATAGGGGCATTTTCGTCATTTCGACATTTATTTCTATCTCCTCAATATACATTCAAATCAATGAACTGATCATCTATGTGTTGATAGTATCCTTTCTGATACTTATAACAGCAAGTTAGATCTCATTCGATTTTCGACAGAGAAGTTCACTAAAATCCACAATGGGATTAATTTACTTGTAATTCAGCTTTATATCATTAATTTCTCTGTCAAATCGATCAATTCCAACTTCTGGTGATCTATTTTGACTCCCAGTAAAATTTTGGGGGTAGGGGTATTTTGGTCATTTTTAGCTAAAAATTTTCTCTCTCTTCAAATTACCCTCAATCGGTGATCTTAAAGTCTATTTAATGATGATATTTTATTCCCCTATTTTATACCATCACTTTCAGGTCTCAGTTCAGTTCGGACGGAAAAGTACTGGTGGGGCCCTCACCGAGTCCATTTCTGTTCCTTACCGAACAGGCCTTCTTATAGATTAGAAGAATCACCAATTTTTCGGTAATTTCTGAGCCTATTTTCTTCTTTAACATTCTCAGTTTATACTTTCTCACTCCCTTTAAATCATTTTACCCCATTTACAATCATTTATTTTCTTTATGTATTCAGACGACACAGTACTACAGGGGATGTTTAACTCTTTTCTTTCCAAAGTATTCACAGACATCAGGCCAACCAATGCTCTGATACCACTAAATCTGTCACGACCCGTGACCACATTTTTACCCTTCTTATACACAACTTAACCGGTTGGGCTGTCTGCGATACTTCACTTGTACTGACTGTTAATAAATTTTACAATGTATTGTTTATATCATACACATCCCCTATCGTAACAAATCAGATAAGTAGTACTGTTGATATGTCTAAATACAGAGAATAAATGATCATACCTCAAATAAACAGTCGGTTTGACACATTGTTCTTCGTGTACAGCCAGGATCCACAATCCACTGATCTCACATTCATCAAAACCTGAGATGTTGAAAATTAAGGGGTGAGCAAAACCACGGCTCAGTAAGAGAATTATATGCCTCACTTGATACTCAGCTTCCTATATGCTGAAAATCTTTTTCATTTTTCCTATGGGCTCTAGGCTCGCATGTAGGAAAGATACTACAGTCGGCTAGGGATCCGAATGGAGTAAGGTAGGTATTTTAGAATACCATACTTGTTACGGAACCTAGAAGCAACTGTAGAGAAAAATTTTTTTCTTTTTGTTTTGAATTAATAAATCCTTTTCCTTTTTAATCTTTCATAACCTTTTTCATATTCCTTTCAAAATAATGCTTCTATGAAATAAAGCCTTTAAATAGAATAATTAATATCCGTATATTCCTTGAAAAGAATATTAGTTAAATCATCATCTTATTTCTTTAAAACTTATTTCATGTTTAATGTACTCTCTTAATTAGTTCTGTCCGTTAAAAAGCAGAATAAGCTATTAAAATCTATTTCATTCTTTGACATTTGTCGAATTCACGAATCACACTCACTTACTTATCGTCACAATATCCTACGATTTCTCATACTAACATCGGAACACGTGTAGCACTTAGTTCCCGAAGGACTCTAGAGGTGGCTCCCACGGTTCAATCATCGAGTCTCTGCTCGGTATGGCCTGTACTGAAACATCAGAACACGTGTAGCACTTAGTTCCCGAAGGACTCTAGAGGTGGCTCCCACTGTTCAATCATCGAGTCTCTGCTCGGTATGGCCTGTACTGAAATATCGGAACACGTGTAGCACTTAGTTCCCGAAGGACTCTAGAGGTGGCTCCCACGGTTCAATCATCGAGTCTCTGCTCGGTATGGCCTATACTGAAATATCAGAACACGTGTAGCACTTAGTTCCCGAAGGACTCTAGAGGTGGCTCCCACTGTTCAATCATCGAGTCTCTGCTCGGTATGGCCTGTACTGAAATATCGGAACACGTGTAGCACTTAGTTCCCGAAGGACTCTAGAGGTGGCTCCCACGGTTAAATCATCGAGTCTCTGCTCGGTATGGCCTGTACTGAAATATCAGAACACGTGTAGCACTTAGTTCCCGAAGGACTCTAGAGGTGGCTCCCACGGTTCAATCATCGAGTCTCTGCTCAGTATGGCCTGTACTGAAATATCAGAACACGTGTAGCACTTAGTTCCCGAAGGACTCTAGAGGTGGCTCCCACTGTTCAATCATCGAGCCTCTGCTCGGTATGGCCTGTACTGAAATATCGGAACACGTGTAGCACTTAGTTCCCGAAGGACTCTAGAGGTGGCTCCCACGGTTCAATCATCGAGTCTCTGCTCGGTATGGCCTTTTTCGTTTGACATATTCCATGTCATGTAAAATATTTCCCTTTTTAACATGTCACCTATCATTTATGGATTTTAATATAGACGTTAATCTTGTCGTACTATAAACCCTGGAGGGTAAAGGACTAACCCGGTCAAATCTATGACCATAATCTATATTGTCCTCGGTGGATCACGGATCAGGTGTCGACCGGGACTAAACATGTCACATATCATGTATCAGCATGATAAGAATACCAACCAGTCTCAAAACCGTATTTTTTCATCGGAAAATACACCTTATGGAATTTATACAATTATATAATTCCATGATTTAAAACCATAAGGGTTATAATCCTTTAGTGAATATTGATAAAAATATCCATAAAATATTTACTATATTTCACTTCATCTTTCGTCTCGTAATTCGTGTAATTTATCTATTTCGAGAATTTTCGGTGATTTCATTATCACCATTCTCG
Source organism: Heritiera littoralis (assembly GCA_031772115.1). NCBI lineage: Eukaryota > Viridiplantae > Streptophyta > Magnoliopsida > Malvales > Malvaceae > Heritiera > Heritiera littoralis. Next base: position 5,840,473 of record JAPDPK010000015.1, read on the forward strand.
AATACATGAATATTCTAAAGTTCCATCTCATTATATTCATATTTTATGAAATTTAGAAATTTCCTCATGTCTCGTGATTTACTATCGAAATTCGGAAATAAATCATTTAATATGATTTTATAAAGTTTTTCTAAAATTTTCGGCAGCATAACGGCTGCCGATTCACTAACCTCCTGCACGGAAAATACAGTTTAAAATCTTTCAGCCAGTACTTCTTCCCAAATTATTTTCAGCAATTCATGCATCATAATAATTTTCATAAAATAATTGCATAAAATATTTCAAATTAAATTATGCAGACTGAGTATCCTTACAGTGTTGCACATGCATCCCTTACCTTTTTCCGGGTCGGCGACTGCCGCTTATCGATCGCGCCCGCGCTCCATTTCTCCCGATTCCTTATCTCGATTGCTGAAAATAATTTCTGGAATTAAAATTCTAATTTTTAGAATTTTTCATAATTTATTTAATTTTTTCTGAAATTAAATTCTCGGGAAATTTCTTACCGAATTTGTAAAATCCCGGGTTGTCGAATTTCCGGGAATTTTTCGAATTCCCGAAATTTTCCTTTTTCCTCTTTTTCTTCCTTTTTCCTCTTTTTCTTTTCTTTCTTTCTTTTCTTTTTCTTTTTCTCTTTTTTTTTCTTTTTCTTTTTCCTTTTTCTTTTCTTTTTCTTTTCTTTTTTCTTCTTCCTTTCCCGGTCAAACCGGTTCAGACCGGTCCAGCTTCTTTCCTCGCCGGTTCTTCGCCGGCGGCCGGTTCTCCGGCGGCTCGTTGGTCCCTCAGCTGGCCGGCGTCGAGGCGAAGCTGCCGGTGGTCTCAGCTTGGCCTGGATCGGCAGCACGGCGGCGGATCCACTCGGTTTACCTTCGGTCACTTCTCCTCCTCCGTCGGCCTTCCTCCGCCGTCGTTGGCCTCACCGGTGGCCTCCATCCCATTCCTCTCCTTCCACCGATGCTTCGGCTGTAATGGCGGCGGCCAATTCCGCCGGCAACCGCCAGATCTAGTTTCGTTTTCTTCCTCGGTTTTCCGCCGTTTCGCGTCGATCCCTTCTCCGTTTCGCTTCGCCGGCGTTGCCATCAGCTTCCTCTTCCTTTGCCGGCGGCGTCCCGCCTTCCTTTTCCCCTCGCCGGCGGTGGCAGCTCCGCCACCGGCGGTCTGGCAGGAGGGGTCGGGGTTCCTCCCCGATTTTCTCCTTTCCTTTTTTTTTTTTTTCTGTTTTATTTCCCTTTCTATTTTTGTTCTCTTTCTATTTTTAGTATATACATACTATATACTATATATTATGTCATATAATTTATACATATAATATATACTATGTATTATACATATATTATTATTTCATATATATTGTAATACAATATATATTATATATAGATTATATATATTGTACATTACAAAATATATATATATCTAGTATATATATATATATTTATATTTATATACTTTAGAATAAATAACATTTATATATAGAATTATATAAATGTTATAATAGAATATATATATATACCTATAAACTTTAATATAAAATAACATTTACATTTTCTATATATGTATGTATATATATATTTATATATACATAAAATATTATGTTTATATATATATATATATATGTATTAATTAAATTCATGAAATAGTTTATATATATATACACCAACGTATATTAAAATATACCATATAGTATTTTAAATACATACGTATTTGTATAAAATACACTTATATAAAATTTGAAATTATATAAACATATTTTATTTTCATTTCTCGTTTCCCTTATTTAATTTGGATTTTAATTTATCCAATTTAATTCTTTTCCTCTCTCTATTATTTTTATTTTCACTTCCACTTTAATTTCCTTTACAACACTTTTTCGATTCTTTCACTTCCTTAATTCTCGGGATTTTCACCAATATCCCGTTCTCGCAAATTTTATTTCCTCTTATTTATTTTCTCCAATATTTATAATTTCCAATAAATAGAAAATTTGCAGTTATCACATCCTCCCCACCTTAAGAAATTCGGTCCTCCGAATTTAACTTAAGTCCAAAGGTGGTACATGCCGTATACTTATGGCTTCTGACTTTTAGTTCATCCTCCAAATAATACTGCCAGTACACTTTCAACATCAAGAGTGCTTTAGACCACTACATGCTGTCTTTCATCGCATATGTCTATACTCCCGTAAGTTCATTTCTAAAATCGGGAGTTATTCCCTTTTATTTTTTCATATAAGAGTCCATACATAATATTTTAATATTACAGCTGATTTATGCTGTTCATCATCCATGCTTCTCACTTAGTGCCGAGTCGACATAATTTGGTACTATCATGTACTCGTGTCAATCAATTATATGTAAGTGTCCCAGTAGCTTTCACATCTCGTGCACACGCTCTCTCAATATCATGGAGCGGTTACATCTCACGCTCATATATATAAATATATATCAGTATGGAGCGGTGCTATCAATACACTTGGGATCTCAAAGCCTTTTGCTATCTCTCATTAGCATATGGCAACACAGAGACTCCCATCACATGTAAGGCTCACTGGAACTGTACATACACATTCACACCGTTTAACACTTATACTTCGACTAAGGCACTAGAGAATCTAGATGTCTGATAATGGAAAGTGATTCTATTTAGATCATCAGTCTTTAATCACTTCCATATCATTATTTCTCTTTTGGACTCTTTATTGTCCACAATATTCATTTTCACACTTATTCCATCAAGGCTACATATCATTGCAAATTTTTCTGTTAATCATCTCTTACAGAAATAAATCATGAGACAATCATTTTCTCTCCATGTCTCTTTTCATGTAGTATGGTCATTACATCTCTTACTCTTATGGTATATTCAATATCATTTAAATTTTAGAATATACCTGAGAATATACTCTTTTCATAACTTAGATTCTGTGATTGAATCCTCGAATTATCCATTTAAGCACCACATTATCTATACAATTCCACCATCTCTATCATTTCGAGGTGGTTATGTGTACAAACATTTTACTGGCAGTAAACATATCAATTATCTTACTCCTTGGAGTATCATTACTTTCACTTATCAGTTCTGGCTTTGGTTTTACATCTTGCCACAGTTATGTGATAACCAACACCCTTCGCTTTCAGTCTTAACTGCGGGAACTGTTTCATATTGATGTTCCCTTCTCATCATGTAATTTATTTCCTTATTCCACTTTCATTTTCGTTTTCATATTTCTACTATTTATCTCTTCATATATATATATATACATATATATATTTTTAATTGGCATGGTACTATACTGCTAAGATCTTTTAAAATCTTGCGTACCATCTTTTTCTTTACACTAGCCATCTGCCGACTTTAATTTCTTTAATTAGATCTCGTCTATAAAGCAGCCAGTCTCATCACTCTTTTATAGGCTGACAATAGTATTTAGCTAGACTCATTACTTTCGTATCTCAATCATTATCTTTATATCATAAACAGGTTCACTGTCATCCTGTCGTCTCAAAATCATATATTTCAAGAGGAGATACTGTCTAGCCAAATTTCTTAGTTGTTAATCTTAGCACAATCCCATAGCCTTTAAGAGTTTAAGGATCATATCACAATGTTGCTCATGTTCCATTTATACTTTAGACTCTATCAGTATTTCATCAATTTTACTCATGTAAGGATGCCTCATTCTTTAGGCTTATCTACTTTACAAGGCAACTCATTACCCTTATAACTTCAATCGGAACTCGTAAAATTCACTTCGAGTTCAAATCATCATCTTATGGACACCAACCTTCAATCTTTTATCTAAGGACACTTTATACAGCAGCTAGTCTTATTTACTCCTCACGTATCTCTGATCAGATCAATAAAGCGTCTATTTTCACGTAGATTAATACTTGTTCTTCACCAGAACTTCATCAATGATAGAAATTTAATATATCTTTTTTTTTTGTCTACAACTCAACATCATTTGCATTTCTCTCATTTATACTTATACAGACAATTTCATTATTCTCAAATTTTCATTATCTGTATTTTCGTCATTCAGACCTCTACACGTGAATTTCATTATTCACACATTTTTCAGAATTATTTTCTTTAACTTTTCGGATTCTTTCTACATCCTCCGATATAAGCTTAGAATTTAACTTCATATTTAAAATCAAATCAGTGTTATCTCGATTCCTCTAATTTATATAACTTTGGAAGTTTTATCGGAAATCAAATCTGATACTTTCTTTAATCCTACCTTTCTTATCATCTTGTGACCATCGTTCTTTAACTTTTCATCTGATTATGCCTTTTACAAAGACTGCTCCTATACGCTCCTTATACATCTCCGATTAAATCATATTTAAGGCATCACTTCCATATAATATTTATTTGTTCTTCATAAGAATTTTAGTGTATAACCAAAATTTTAATACATCATTTAATTCATTCTCAAATCATATCATTTGTATTTCCTTACTTTACATCGATACTAGTGAATTTCATCATCTATAATATGTTCCAAAATTATTTTCTTAAGCTTGTCGGATTTCTTCTATATTCTTTGATACAAGCTTAAGAATAAATTTCATATCCGCAATCGAGTTAACATTCACCTAATTTCTCAATCTATGTTACTCTAGAATTTATCGGGATTCTGATCCGATAGTTTCTTTAACCACACTTCTTTTATCATTTTGGACCTTCATCATGGTGTCCCATCATTTCACAGTATATTCTCAAGGCAGAGACATTCCATATTCAAATCATTTTGATACATACTCTACCTTGATTTCATTACCTAGTCATACTTTACAGCGTTACGAATCTCATTCTGGTAAGCTGTATCAATTACAATGATTCTCAACACACTTCACAGCTACCCGTTTCAATTCCGTTATTCACTTTAAAACCATTTCCATTTACTGAATTCAGGCTTAGTTTCCTTGAGTATATTCTCCACAAGGTTTGAACCTTGGCACCCCTTACGTACCTAGTTCCTTACACTCGTGTTACCATTGAGATGCTTATAAGGGCCTCGCCCGTTCATATCGACCATCGACAAGCATCCCCTAGGCGATCCTTTCGCCTCAGGTTTATCCTTACTAGTGAGTCGGCGATGAGATAGTTCGCCTATATCTCACGACACATGATCCACTACGGGTCGCCCATCATTGGGTCGCCCATCACAGTTCTGTCTCAAGGGTCCTGAAGAACTTAGGTTAGCGGCCTTCTTCTTTTTATCACTTGACTGTTCTTATAATTATCCTCTAATTCACAGTACTCCAAACAGTACCTCATTTTGTAGCACATATTCCAAGATACGTCGGTTCTATGTACGATTATCTGTTTGATACCTCAAAGAAATGAAAACGTACAGAACCATAAGTAATCATACCAGTATGTATTTCATTATCTGTACTTTTCACCTCATCAGTCAATTCTTGTAATCATTTCACTTTTCACAGTATTTAACGATCCCGTTCAATACACTCTTAATTTTCGACCCTTTCAGTCAATAACCGGGCCAAACATTTGATGACATTCCACTACACTCTTTGGATCGCATCATATAAGGCCCCGGCTCGTTCGCCGTCCGCCTATACACGTTTTATTGTGATGCCTCGGATTTGCCGGTCTCAAGCCGGAGGGGCCCGAGCCGCACCACTCATCCGTGCTGTCCGCTCTGAGCTCTAGAGGTGGCCCCCGTCACACAGACGTGGCACTTAGTCCCTCACGGATTGTTTTATTGTGAAGCCCAGGATTTACCACTATGGCCCAAAGTCCACTCGTGGGGGAGCCCTGGCCGCCTCACTCAACCATACTGTTATCCCCTATGGCCCACAGTCCACTCGGGGTTTTTCTTTCGCGTCCGTAATCTAAGTGTTAGTGGAATCAGTAATAGGGATCGTTAGATTCATATGACATCTTCTATGCCATTAATAATTCCATTACTATCAATGGATTCCAATTCAGCTCGGTTTTATCACTATTCCGACATCGCCCAATATAGGGGCATTTTCGTCATTTCGACATTTATTTCTATCTCCTCAATATACATTCAAATCAATGAACTGATCATCTATGTGTTGATAGTATCCTTTCTGATACTTATAACAGCAAGTTAGATCTCATTCGATTTTCGACAGAGAAGTTCACTAAAATCCACAATGGGATTAATTTACTTGTAATTCAGCTTTATATCATTAATTTCTCTGTCAAATCGATCAATTCCAACTTCTGGTGATCTATTTTGACTCCCAGTAAAATTTGGGGGTAGGGGTATTTTGGTCATTTTTAGCTAAAAATTTTCTCTCTCTTCAAATTACCCTCAATCGGTGATCTTAAAGTCTATTTAATGATGATATTTTATTCCCCTATTTTATACCATCACTTTCAGGTCTCAGTTCAGTTCGGACGGAAAAGTACTGGTGGGGCCCTCACCGAGTCCATTTCTGTTCCTTACCGAACAGGCCTTCTTATAGATTAGAAGAATCACCAATTTTTCGGTAATTTCTGAGCCTATTTTCTTCTTTAACATTCTCAGTTTATACTTTCTCACTCCCTTTAAATCATTTTACCCCATTTACAATCATTTATTTTCTTTATGTATTCAGACGACACAGTACTACAGGGGATGTTTAACTCTTTTCTTTCCAAAGTATTCACAGACATCAGGCCAACCAATGCTCTGATACCACTAAATCTGTCACGACCCGTGACCACATTTTTACCCTTCTTATACACAACTTAACCGGTTGGGCTGTCTGCGATACTTCACTTGTACTGACTGTTAATAAATTTTACAATGTATTGTTTATATCATACACATCCCCTATCGTAACAAATCAGATAAGTAGTACTGTTGATATGTCTAAATACAGAGAATAAATGATCATACCTCAAATAAACAGTCGGTTTGACACATTGTTCTTCGTGTACAGCCAGGATCCACAATCCACTGATCTCACATTCATCAAAACCTGAGATGTTGAAAATTAAGGGGTGAGCAAAACCACGGCTCAGTAAGAGAATTATATGCCTCACTTGATACTCAGCTTCCTATATGCTGAAAATCTTTTTCATTTTTCCTATGGGCTCTAGGCTCGCATGTAGGAAAGATACTACAGTCGGCTAGGGATCCGAATGGAGTAAGGTAGGTATTTTAGAATACCATACTTGTTACGGAACCTAGAAGCAACTGTAGAGAAAAATTTTTTTCTTTTTGTTTTGAATTAATAAATCCTTTTCCTTTTTAATCTTTCATAACCTTTTTCATATTCCTTTCAAAATAATGCTTCTTGAAATAAAGCCTTTAAATAGAATAATTAATATCCGTATATTCCTTGAAAAGAATATTAGTTAAATCATCATCTTATTTCTTTAAAACTTATTTCATGTTTAATGTACTCTCTTAATTAGTTCTGTCCGTTAAAAAGCAGATAAGCTATTAAAATCTATTTCATTCTTTGACATTTGTCGAATTCACGAATCACACTCACTTACTTATCGTCACAATATCCTACGATTTCTCATACTAACATCGGAACACGTGTAGCACTTAGTTCCCGAAGGACTCTAGAGGTGGCTCCCACGGTTCAATCATCGAGTCTCTGCTCGGTATGGCCTGTACTGAAACATCAGAACACGTGTAGCACTTAGTTCCCGAAGGACTCTAGAGGTGGCTCCCACTGTTCAATCATCGAGTCTCTGCTCGGTATGGCCTGTACTGAAATATCGGAACACGTGTAGCACTTAGTTCCCGAAGGACTCTAGAGGTGGCTCCCACGGTTCAATCATCGAGTCTCTGCTCGGTATGGCCTATACTGAAATATCAGAACACGTGTAGCACTTAGTTCCCGAAGGACTCTAGAGGTGGCTCCCACTGTTCAATCATCGAGTCTCTGCTCGGTATGGCCTGTACTGAAATATCGGAACACGTGTAGCACTTAGTTCCCGAAGGACTCTAGAGGTGGCTCCCACGGTTAAATCATCGAGTCTCTGCTCGGTATGGCCTGTACTGAAATATCAGAACACGTGTAGCACTTAGTTCCGAAGGACTCTAGAGGTGGCTCCCACGGTTCAATCATCGAGTCTCTGCTCAGTATGGCCTGTACTGAAATATCAGAACACGTGTAGCACTTAGTTCCCGAAGGACTCTAGAGGTGGCTCCCACTGTTCAATCATCGAGCCTCTGCTCGGTATGGCCTGTACTGAAATATCGGAACACGTGTAGCACTTAGTTCCCGAAGGACTCTAGAGGTGGCTCCCACGGTTCAATCATCGAGTCTCTGCTCGGTATGGCCTTTTTCGTTTGACATATTCCATGTCATGTAAAATATTTCCCTTTTTAACATGTCACCTATCATTTATGGATTTTAATATAGACGTTAATCTTGTCGTACTATAAACCCTGGAGGGTAAAGGACTAACCCGGTCAAATCTATGACCATAATCTATATTGTCCTCGGTGGATCACGGATCAGGTGTCGACCGGGACTAAACATGTCACATATCATGTATCAGCATGATAAGAATACCAACCAGTCTCAAAACCGTATTTTTTCATCGGAAAATACACCTTATGGAATTTATACAATTATATAATTCCATGATTTAAAACCATAAGGGTTATAATCCTTTAGTGAATATTGATAAAAATATCCATAAAATATTTACTATATTTCACTTCATCTTTCGTCTCGTAATTCGTGTAATTTATCTATTTCGAGAATTTTCGGTGATTTCATTATCACCATTCTCGAATACATGAATATTCTAAAGTTCCATCTCATTATATTCATATTTTATGAAATTTAGAAATTTCCTCATGTCTCGTGATTTACTATCGAAATTCGGAAATAAATCATTTAATATGATTTTATAAAGTTTTTTCTAAAATTTTCGGCAGCATAACGGCTGCCGATTCACTAACCTCCTGCACGGAAAATACAGTTTAAAATCTTTCAGCCAGTACTTCTTCCCAAATTATTTTCAGCAATTCATGCATCATAATAATTTTCATAAAATAATTGCATAAAATATTTCAAATTAAATTATGCAGACTGAGTATCCTTACAGTGCTGCACATGCATCCCTTACCTTTTTCCGGGTCGGCGACTGCCGCTTATCGATCGCGCCCGCGCTCCATTTCTCCCGATTCCTTATCTCGATTGCTGAAAATAATTTCTGGAATTAAAATTCTAATTTTTAGAATTTTTCATAATTTATTTAATTTTTTCTGAATTAAATTCTCGGGAAATTTCTTACCGAATTTGTAAAATCCCGGGTTGTCGAATTTCCGGGAATTTTTCGAATTCCCGAAATTTTCCTTTTTCCTCTTTTTCTTCCTTTTCCTCTTTTTCTTTTCTTTCTTTCTTTCTTTTTCTTTTTCTCTTTTTTTTTTCTTTTCTTTTTCCTTTTTCTTTTCTTTTTCTTTTCTTTTTTCTTCTTCCTTTCCCGGTCAAACCGGTTCAGACCGGTCCAGCTTCTTTCCTCGCCGGTTCTTCGCCGGCGGCCGGTTCTCCGGCGGCTCGTTGGTCCCTCAGCTGGCCGGCGTCGAGGCGAAGCTGCCGGTGGTCTCAGCTTGGCCTGGATCGGCGGCACGGCGGCGGATCCACTCGGTTTACCTTCGGTCACTTCTCCTCCTCCGTCGGCCTTCCTCCGCCGTCGTTGGCCTCACCGGTGGCCTCCATCCCATTCCTCTCCTTCCACCGATGCTTCGGCTGTAATGGCGGCGGCCAATTCCGCCGGCAACCGCCAGATCTAGTTTCGTTTTCTTCCTCGGTTTTCCGCCGTTTCGCGTCGATCCCTTCTCCGTTTCGCTTCGCCGGCGTTGCCATCAGCTTCCTCTTCCTTTGCCGGCGGCGTCCCGCCTCCTTTTCCCCTCGCCGGCGGTGGCAGCTCCGCCACCGGCGGTCTGGCAGGAGGGGTCGGGGTTCCTCCCCGATTTTCTCCTTTCCTTTTTTTTTTTTTTCTGTTTTATTTCCCTTTCTATTTTTGTTCTCTTTCTATTTTTAGTATATACATACTATATACTATATATTATGTCATATAATTTATACATATAATATATACTATGTATTATACATATATTATTATTTCATATATATTGTAATACAATATATATTATATATAGATTATATATATTGTACATTACAAAATATATATATCTAGTATATATATATATATTTATATTTATATACTTTAGAATAAATAACATTTATATATAGAATTATATAAATGTTATAATAGAATATATATATATACCTATAAACTTTAATATAAAATAACATTTACATTTTCTATATATGTATGTATATATATATTTATATAAACATAAAATATTATGTTTATATATATATATATATATATATATGTATTAATTAAATTCATGAAATAGTTTATATATATATACACCAACGTATATTAAAATATACCATATAGTATTTTAAATACATACGTATTTGTATAAAATACACTTATATAAAATTTGAAATTATATAAACATATTTTATTTTCATTTCTCGTTTCCCTTATTTAATTTGGATTTTAATTTATCCAATTTAATTCTTTTCCTCTCTCTATTATTTTTATTTTCACTTCCACTTTAATTTCCTTTACAACACTTTTTCGATTCTTTCACTTCCTTAATTCTCGGGATTTTCACCAATATCCCGTTCTCGCAAATTTTATTTCCTCTTATTTATTTTCTCCAATATTTATAATTTCCAATAAATGAAAAATTTGCAGTTATCACATAGCAAAAGTTTAACTTAAGGTTGAAAGAACTTACAAGGTTGATAATCGAACCTGAAATTATAAAATCTTATTTCTTATTATATTGTTCACACACAATTGACAGTACTCATATCTTATAGTTGGACATTTTTACTTTTTTTTTCTTTTTATTAAAAAATTAATAGTTCGTTGTAGTTAATTAGAATAAGCTAAAAAAAATAAAATTGTTGTTATAAGTTAATCAAATACTAAAACTTTATCCTAAAAAAATTAAAAACAGATTAAATACTATAATTGCAGCAGTCATGCTCATACCTGGACGATAGAGTGGAAAATCGTATTCATATCTGATGTTGTTTTCTACTTCACATGAAAGGCCAAGTTCTTTTACGTTGAGACGAAAATTACTTGCTACCGTGCAGCTCACGATATCCCCAACTTCCAACTGGAAGTCTGTCGTTGGCCAATGAATTAACCACAACATTGTATTATTATTGGTTTCGGGAATTCCAATGAAACTTGAGAAATAAATCCGTCTGGTATCCTTGCTCTCATTAGAAATAAGCACACATTGATAAAATTCATAAATTTGATCACTTACGATCGAAAAAACGATACATAAGTTGAAGGAACTAATCTTTTCACCAGGATGAGATGATGCTGGCAAAGAAAAAGCAATTTTAGGCTCTTTAGTACGATGCTCAAACCAATTTGGAACCTCACTTCCTCGAATAAATGTGCTTGTTATATTGCATTCATATAATACCTGATCCATCAAAATCTTAGTTAGTTAACAATGTATTAATTAAGTGACAAAAGAAAGATAAAAAGATATCAGAACTTAAAAGAGATATTAAAGAAAAGACCTGTGGCGTAACAATTATTTTTGTGTCTGTTAGGTAGTTATAAAGTTGCACTTCATTCTTGTCAATAGAGTGCATGTTGAATAAGCTTTTAATCTCTTCTGCTTTAAAGTTTTCAATTGGTTCCATCTTGAATACATCTTGAACCTCAGTCAGTCTTTCACAACCAAAAATATAAAACCGTTTGGAAGAAAATAAGCATCGTAGAGTTGACTGCGAGACCATAATTGTAGACATTGACATGTAAACTTTAAGAAAATTCGACAAAATTGGAAGCTTTGGGATCATTTGGAGCTTCGCGCAAGAAATCAATAGAAGTTCATCAAGCTTTGTAAGGCTCTTAATGCTGTCAGGCAGGCTACGAAGTGGATTTCTACTTAAATTTAAACATTTTAGTAAAGGTAAGCTGGTCAGATCACTTGGCATAACATCATCAGATAGTTTGCAACTTTCTAGACTAAACTTTACCAAAGAGCAAGGTAAAGATGCCCAAAAGAAACCTAATTCTTTGCTTCTTTTTAGTGGTAGCCAAGACACCCACGATTTTAATTGATTTAGAGCTGTTTCATCCAAATTAAGCACACTTAATGACTTCACATTATGCAATTCCCTAGGAACATCTTCAAGTCTTGAGCATCCAGATAAAATAAGTACTTCAATAGATACTAGCAATCCAATTGTCCTTGGAAGTTTCGTAAGATTTTTGCAATCTTTAAGGCTTAAAAAAGTAAGTGCCTTTAGATCACCAATGGATTGGTCAACCTCAATCAACTTTATGCAATCTTTGAGCATCAACTTCTTGAGACTTGGGAGTCTTGAAAAGTTTGGGGTTTTCAGAAGGCAATGTGAATGACTGAGATTAAGAATCTTCAAATTTGGAAGACACTGTAGAAAAGAAAACAAAAATCCCTTTTTATAAATTTGTCATCGCTTAAAAAAATAGAAAGAGAAATTAACAATTATCATACCTCTGGATTCTTCCACATATGTTTTAGGCTACTGTAGCGCATGTCAAGAACAACTAGCCTTTTAATATCAAAATCCATTGGAAGCGATTGTAGAGAAAATTTATGCCAGCGCAACCATACTATACCTTTGGGGAGGTCTTTGAAGTCTCCTTTAAGTTTTACAGAATCTACTTGAAGTAGTTTAAGTCTTTTCATCTTTGCAAATGCTTCAGTTTCCAAACCAACTTCATTTGACATGACAAATTGATTTTTTGAGTGCTTTGCAAAATCTAGACTTGTAGCTACCCTTCTAGACTCATCTTCTAGCAATCCTTGAAGATCAAGAGTGAGGCACTTAATTGTTTTAGAACCCTAGAGAAAGATTTTTTTAAGAATAAGAGATTATTAAAAAATAGCAATATAATAAAATTATAAACAAAAACAAAGAGATTAAAATGAAGTTTCTTACAATTTTTTCTCTTATTACGTCAAATGCATCTCGATGCCACAACCTACTCCGTTTCCCAAGGTCAAAGATTTTTGACGGATGATTTCCCTTCCCATATCTCTAACCATTTGATGCATAATTAGTTTGTTTTTTTCATTGACAATTAGGAGAGACCTGCTGATGAGATTTTCAATTCCAATTATTGTATAAAAACCACAACCATCTAGAATTGTAGTTGTATAATCTTTATCCTTTCTAATGAATAAACAAGCTATGTCAAGGAATAAATTTTTATCATGATCATCTTGAAGGGAATCATAGCTTACTCTTAGAATCTTTTGAATTTTGTTGTCAGGGATTGATTCCAATTTCTCCATTGCACTTTTCCATACACTCTTACTTTTTCCAGATAAAGAAGAACCCAAAAGAGCTAATGGAAGCCCACCACAGTGTTTCACTATACTGCTTGCATACTCCATAAAACATTTAGTTATTGAGTTGTGGCAGAAGGCATACCAGTTAAAAAGTTGGAGTGACTCATTGAAAGCTAATTCTTTTACTTCAAATACTTTGCAAAAGTCTCCATAACTAAATGATGCTTCCAAATCAAACATCTGTCTAATAAAAGGAGCACTAAATATATATCGATACCTGCTAGTTATGATGATTTTACTTCCCGGATGAAAAGTAACTTTGGTTCCAATAATTTTAGTTATTTTTTCCACATCATCAACATCATCAAGAACAAGAAGAACTCTTTTACAGCATATAGCTTTTTTGATCTTATTAATTCCATCATCTACACAATGTATTTTTTGTGCTTTCCCTTTAATAATATCTGAAATAAGTTGTCTCTGCAAACGAACCAATCCATTACATTCTTCACTTGTTTCTCTAACATTAGTTAGGAAACTATAACCTTCAAATCTTTGGATGTTTTGATTGTAAACAACTTTGGCAATAGTTGTCTTCCCAATCCCTCCAATTCCACAAATTAATGCAATGCAAACATTACTTGATCCATCTTCTTCTAGCCACCAATTAATGTGTGTCACCAAAGAATCAATTCCAACTAAATAAGGAGAGACATATAAAGCGGTACAATGGAGTTTATTTTGAACCAACTTAACAATATCTTGAATAACTTGCGATTCATATCTGCAAATTTTAAATGTTAAATTATATATTTGAAATACACAATACGTAAAATCGTAGGTATGCCATTTTCTTGGAATTTTTTTAGATTTTTTTTATGAGATTATGTATTCAATTAAAAATTATAATCTAAGGCAACATTTTTTGACATATATGATAGATCTATTACATTACAAAAAATTAAGAAATACACTAAATAAACCAATAAGCCAATGTAAATTTTAACCAAACTTAAAATGTAAACTTCAAAACTACAAGTTTTAAAATCTTCTCCATGTGAAATTTTAAGAAAAGTTTTGTGGCTTCAATAAAATAAAATCTTTTATACCTAGTTATTATAACTTTTTTCCTCTTGTGAAATTTATCATATACTAATGTGAATGTCAACTAAAAAATTTTTAAAGGGAAGAATAAATATGTTATTGTTGCAAATAAGGTAAGTTCCCTAAGAAGGAAATCTTAATACAAACCTAAAATGTTAACCTATTGAGCATAAAGCCAAGAAACCAACCCAAAAGATAATGCAATGTCCTAACAAAACCTAGAAAATTAAAGATATGAGAATATAAAAAAAAAATCATAGCAACAAAACCCAAGTGAAAACACCCCACATATAAAAAACTGCAATAATGTGCTAAGCTAAAAGGCCAAAATATAGAGAAAAAACGTCGAACAATATTTTCATGTGACTTGAAAAACCATTCAGGTATAAATAACATTAGAAACACAACCAACTATTGTCAAGAGCTTTTGCTGCTCTTATTCGAGTTCCATAAATTTATTGATAAATAATTATTTTATTTCATCTACAAAGGATAAACTAAAAGATTTACCAACTTCAAAAGTTTTGACAGCTTTACCTCTATAGAAGAATTCCTCAACTGTATACTAGCATCAGAAATGTAGATATCTTCAATAATTATGGGAGGCATACAAACACAAATAATAACCTTAGCATGAGTCTTCTTTCTACTCTAGTTAAAGTTTTTGTGTTTATTCTTCTTTTTAAAATTTTTCAACTTATTCTTGTTGATAAATTTTTCCCATTCATCATCTCATTATAACATCACAGTCGTTATCTTTATCACCAACAAAATCATTATCAGCATATAAATTTAAAGAATTGGATGGATAATAGTGATCTAAATGCTTTTTATCCATAGAAATCACCTATAAACTTCTATTCTCATCCAACGGAAGCATATTATCACTACAAAACTCACTCGATAGTCCTTTTTTTTTCTTTTGCTAGGCCAAGAGTTTATATATAAAGGAAGCAAAGAGTTACAAACCTAACAAATAGCTAGTAAAGAAAGAAACTTAAATCCACAAAAATACCATAATACACCAAAAATCCCTAAAATCCTTATCGAAGAATGATTCCACACCTCAAACAGAATTTTGCAAACATGTTTATTTGTCCATAGACCAATAGAAAACATTAATCTTTTACCAAGAGAACAAACGATTCCACAGGCAAATCCTCACATCAGAACCCTCCAAAAAGAAACACTCATACAACTCGAATTTTATAATCTAACCAAACAAGAATTAGTTGTTCCAGCTATCTTCATAACCATTAAATTAATAGCCATGTGATATCCTAAACTTCAAGAAAGATATATCACAAGATTCTTTTGCAAACCACAAATAATCAATTACTACCATCTTGAGACCATAAACGCCACTAAATGAAAGGATAATTAACTGCTAACATTATTATTGTGATCTTCTTATTCCATTTCCATCAAAAATTTTTTATCACATCACTTACTCAATAGCTCTTTATAATTAGGTTCCACACCATTAAACATATTGATTTCAACGATGTGTAAACTGTAACAAGGGTTTCCTACTTCACTACATGAATCAAGATTAATCTACATGTTTTGCTATTTCTTTGTGCAAAAATTAAAGTTTGAGGAGTTGTTCAGCAGGAATAAATGTGAGTCCAAGTGAATTGAGAAAAAATTAAGGTTGTAAAGGAGAGAAAATGATAGAGGAAAAAATAGAAGGAAAATGAATTTTGAGAAAATTTGATTAAGAAGAAAATAGGAAGAAAAGAAAATGAGAGGGATGACTGCTTTCTTCCCTGCTCACAAAATTTAATCTTTACAAATTGGAGACAAAAAGAGAAAGAAAATGTGTTTCATGTGAGTAAATCAAGTGAAAATACTAAAGTACCCCTAATCACTTTGTTTTTATTTTCTTTTCTCTCAGGTTTCAATTCTATCAAGCAATAGAAGGAAAGAAATATGTTTCCAATTCATTTTTCATCTTTTTTACCAAGCATGCCTATGGAAAGAAATAACATATTTCCTATCTTTTCACTTTTCTCCTATCTAATTTTCCATCTCTTTGTTTTTCTTTCCACCCTACCAAAAAAAAAGCCTAAAGGAATGATTGGAAACTTTAGAACGATACTGTGTGACCTCAAATTGGGACCAATGTTAGTAAAATTACTTATGCCCTCACACAACACATTGGATTGAGCAACTAGCAGCTCAATTGGAGGATTCCTGTAGGACGAAACCTTATCTTTGTCTAGAAAAGTGTTTTTATGGATAGGAATGTTTGAATTTCTATAAACAATAATTAATGGATTTATTGACTTTTAGACGTGAAAGTAAAAATCTTGAAAATTGAAAAAAAAATCTTTCTTAAATAATAAATAATTATTTTATCAAGAAATAATATATATATATATATATATATATATATATATATATATATATATATGTACACACACATAGAGTGACTCACACAAGTGCACATATTCAATATTTGACTTAATTTCTAAGGAAACAAGTTTTGATTTTTGAAAAATTCTATCAGTGGATGAATTATTTGTAATTAAGTTTATTTAATTGATATATATATATATATATATATATATATATATAAAAACTTAATTGGTCTGCATTCTTATTAGTAAATAAGAATTTTTGGTAATCATGTAACGGACTTATAAATATAAGGTAGGTTTTCCTTTTTAGAAAATTGAGAGATGTAATCATTATGTGATCTCTAAGTGAGAGATTAAAAATTTATAGAGCTGTAAAAATGTGAAAAGAATTGAGGAAAATGTAAGGGTATTCTAAAGGTTTAAATACTAGCGAGCATGGAGATTAAGTTTGTTTTGGGACTCAATTTCAATAATTATTTATTGATTTTTTGTATGCTCTGTTATTTACATTCAATTTTTCTTTCATTTGTGAACGTAAACAATGAATTTAAAATGAACCGCTTTCAATTATTGAATCTTGCTTATTTAATTTTTTTTTGTTACAGCTTATTTAATTTATTTTATGTCGCTCTTATTGTAACAAAATCATTTATATTTGAAAATTGCAACAATATCTCTATTTAATATTAATTATAAAATATATTTAGTTATTAAAGTATTAATATAAAATCATAGTTAATTAAATAGGCAAGACTTTGATTTTGACTTCTAAAAAGAGAGGCTCGGTAAGCATGGCACATGAGCAAAACACCTTTACCTAATCAAAAATTAAATTCCATATACTTTTTTTCTAATGCTACGTTACTTTGAACTTCAACCTCAATTGGATGAATAATATACTCTGAATTGTCATGTTAGTACAAGTCAAAATTATTTTTTGCTTTCCTTACTCCTTTATCAGCCAAACCAATGTGTTAGTGAGAGAAAATAGAAGACAAACATATATTAAAATAGACTTGTTTATGGGCCGGACTATCAATCCAAGCTCAAAGACCATAAACTTTTATTTTACTATAAATAAACCTTTAACTTTTCAAAATTATGCAATTGAGTTTAGATCCGTTAAATGACATTAACTACCATTTAAATATCCTACATGAAAGCTTATATGGATAACTTAGTTTGTTGCCATATGGCATGTCACGTGTGTAATACTAATAGAAGTTAGTGTTATTTAATAAATTTGGATTTAATTATATGATTTTGAAAGGTTGAGGGTTTATTTACAGTAAAATACAAGTTTATGGACTGATTTTCATACAATAAAATATTGAAGGCTAATGTCCATTCTGTGCAAAAGATGGAGGATATATTTGGCTATTAAGTGAATTGAAAAATCTATACAACTATATAATGTAAATAGTTGAATCAGTATTAAAGATTTAAAAGCATCAACCTAATTAATTAGTAAAATCATGAAAAAATTAAATAAAATAATAAAATTACCACATATGAAGGAGGATGTTTTAGTAATATTCTACCTTTTCGCTAAAGGTTAGGATTTTAATGTATTCAAGTAACATACGTAGATGACAAAACTATAATAGCATGAAATAATGGGCAATTAAGCATGTAAAGTATGGAACTTTTAAGAAGGGAGCATATAGCATAGTATATATGGATATGTGGAACTTGATTAATTTTATATATATATATATATATATATATGTACCTATCTTGTAGAACTATGCCGCCCAAATCCGCAACCTCTTTTAAAGCAGCTCTCCATCTTTGTACCATTTCTATTTTGGATTTGAATCTCTTTTCATGCCTGGCAAACGCTTCTGCGTAATTCCCTGTTTGCTTCTTGACTTGGGTTGGATCGACATCATAGAAAACTGGCAAAACAATATGTTCCGAGGATTTCTTACGTTCGAGTATCTTCACAAGTTCGTTAAGGCACCATGTTGACGAAGCATACTCCTTTGAGAAGATAATGATAGAAATTTTTGACTCGCACAGTATTGCTTTTTCAATTTCATTCTTTATATTCTTTCATTTTTCAATACTTTCATCATCTCTAAATGTGTGAATCCCTGCTTGCACTAATGCCGTATAGAGGTGATCCGTGAAATTTTTACGTGTATCTATGCCTCTAAAACTCAAGAATACGTGATAAGTGCACGGAGAAATATTTGATGCGGAGGTTTCGTGGACCACTGAAACAGCCATTGAAGAAGAGCTAATTCTACAAGAGAATGTAGATTAATTGGTCGATTGTGAAGACGAACTGGTAGTGGAAAAACTAAGGGAGTTGAGGAACGAACCCTTTGTGTAGAAAAGATGAAGAACAGACCCTAATTCCATCGTTGCTCTTACTTGGTGTAAATAAAGAGATCAGACCCTGGAAACTTGGAGCATCTTCATGGAGATTGATCATCTTTCTGATAAATGCAGAATATTTATAGGGAAGCTAACGGGCTGGCAGATTCATTGGCCAAAGCTGGTCATGCGGTGATACTTTGGGTTCTTCATCTTTTAGAATTGATTTGTGTTTTGGTTTCTTGTCTTCCATGAAGAGTTTGAAGTGGATCAGTTTTCTTGGAGTGCCTCTGGTTTTTGATGTTAATGTCTTGAGCTTTCATTGTGGTATCTTTTTTGTCCACTTTTGTGTTTTGTGTATTGTGTCTACGTGTTTTGGGATCTGCTTCATTTTGAGTGTACATTTGGATGCGGTGATCCCTGCTGTTGTGGGATCTGCTTTACAGGATTCAAACGCTGTTGAAGTTTGGGCAATCTGCTTGATTTTGAGGTATTTTCTAAAAACTGGTTGGAAAAGGAACAGGGGTTTGATCATAGAGTCGGATTCAACAGATGTTGTTGGTTGGTGTTCGAATCCAATTACTTGACCATGGAGGCTCTGGGATGTCTTTTGAAGATCGATACTTTTTGGGAGGATTTACAACATATACAATTGGTTAATATTCATAGAGAATCAATTGGGATGGCAGATATCTTTGCTAAGTCAGGGTTTAATAGAAAAGACATGTTCATGGCATGGTGGTAGATTCATCCGTGTGGAGTGACTGTTTTTGACATGCTATTAACTTTTGGTTTGGATTGTTTTTTAAGAATTTTCTTCAGTTTCAATTCACAGAGGCGACAAAAGGGCGCTGCACTTGGAGATTTCATGACAGTTTTTTCTGGCTCTATACGACTATACCATGTTTCCAGTGGATTTTTTTAGGCCTTTGTTACGCAGGGGTGTCTTTTGTTCTGATTTCTCTCGTGACTTGGTGTTCTTTAGGAGGTGATTAATCGGTTTTGATGTGTTGTAAGTGTTTTTAATTTGGCAGCAAGAATACAATTCTTCGTTGCACATCTGTAACTATCGTCATTCTAATAAATTTGTGACTTACCAAAAAAAAAAAAGATACAACAGCTTAACTATGTTATCACAAGAAAGAATCTAATTATAACAATGAAGCCTTATTATATTTATTTATAACCAAGTCCGAGTGTGTGAATGTGTGTGTGTGAACTTAGACCTCGACTTTTGTTTTTTTCAATGTTCCAAACTAATATCAATGTTTGCAGGTAGAAAAGAGAAGCCACAGATTCAGGTAGACTATGTATCGGACAATGAGATAGATTGAGATATCGCAAGTGCTTCAACTTCTCTATTGATTGTGGCACCTTCTTGATGTTATAATCACAAAGGGACAATGCCCTTAGGTATCTAAATTTTGGTAGAAAGCCACGTAACACACCATTAGATAGAAAGCTGCGAAAGGGTTGCGAAAATGGAGAAAACGACAGGTAAGTTCTCAAACTTGTCATCTTGGAGGACATTTCAAATCTTTGGAAGGTGTCATAAGTGTGCTTCGTGAAAGACAAGTAGCGCACCTTTTCAAAACTTGCATGCGATCTATGAAGCATGAATTTATCTGTAAAATTGTAGCATGTTTCTCCTGCAACAAACTGAGCTAGATCGTTTATTAGGTCATGCATCACAAACCGTGATTCCTTGTTACTTGCCGGTTGAAAAAATGCTCTCGATAACAAATCAAGGAAATAGTCATGGCCCAAGTCTTCCATTTGCTTCAATATTCCCTTTGGCTGTCGTTGTACAAGTCCCTCCGCCATCCACAGGAAAACTAACTCATCTTTGTCGAATTCATAGCCTTTAGGAAATATGGCACAGTGAGCAAAGCATTGTTTCAAATGAGATGGAAGATGATGATAGCTCAATCTTAGAGCTGGAAGAATACCACTCCCTTCGTCTGGTAAATCCCATAGCTTGCTATTTAATATGTCATCCCATTCGCAACAATTTCGCTTACCGCGTCGAAGTCCTCCGAGCGTTTTTGCAGCCAACGGCAATCCTTGGCATCTCCTGATGATTTTCTCTCCAATTTCTTTGACATTTGGGTGTGCGTCAAAATTTCCTTTTCCTAACGCGTGGGAGCAAACTGTTAGAGACTTGACGTCTTACATAAGCCTCACAACCCCAAATCTTCATAAAAGACATACTGGGACGTTTACCAGTCCATATCTCATATGGTGTCTTTGGAACCGATTTAGATGGAACACGGTTCAATGTAAAAGCAGCTGTTTCTAATGCATGTCCCCAAAAGGATTCTGGAAGATCGGTATGACTCATCATTGGTCGAACCATATCTAATAAAGTTCGATTTCTCCTTTCAGATACACCATTCCATTGTGGTGTACCTAGAGGAGTGAGTTGTGAGACAATCCCACACTCTTTAAGATAGTCAAGCAATTCTTGGCTTAAGTATTCACCACCTCGATCTGATCGAAGTGCCTTAATGCTCTTGCCAAGTTGGTTTTGTACTTCATTCTTGAATTCTTTGAACTTTTCAAAAGATTCTGACTTGTGTCTCATAAGATACACATAGCCATATCTACTGAAATCATCAGTAAATGTAATAAAGTACATAAACCCACCTCTGGCCTGTGTGTTTAAAGGTCCACATACATCTGTATGTACTAAGCCCAATAAATCACTTGCCCTTTCACTATGTCCTTTGAAAGGGGCTTTAGTCATCTTACCCATCAAACAAGATTCACATGTCTCATACGATTCAAAATCAAATGAGTCCAAAAGTCCATCTTTATGGAGTTTGGAAATGCGATTCTCATTTATGTGTCCCAAGCGACAATGCCAGAGATATGTTGGATCTTGATCATTAGATTTAATCCTTTTAGCATTTATGTTATAAATAGGCATATCAAGATTTAGAATGTAAAGACCATTAATTAGTTGTGCACTACCATAAAAGATATCATTTAAATAAATGGAGCAACAGTTGTCCTTTATTATAAATGAAAAACCCTTCTTGTCCAAACAAGAAATAGAAATAATGTTTTTAGTGATGGAAGGCACATAATAACAATCATCTAATTCTAAAACAAGCCCTGTGGGCAATGTCAAAATATAAGTTCCTACAGCTAATGCAGCAACCCTTGCTCCATTTCCCACTCGTAGGTCGACCTCGCCCTTAGTCAAAGATCTACTCCTTTTGAGTTCCTGCACATTTACACAAATGTGAGAACCACATCCAGTATCTAATACCCATGATGAAGAAGTAGATAGATTAACTTCTATAACATAAATACCTGAAGTGGTAGTCTCACTTCCTTTCTTCTTCTTTAGCTCTTCCAGGTATTTGTTGCAGTTCCTCTTCCAATGTCCGGTCTCACCGCAATGGAAGCATTTCCCTTCTTTGGCAACCCCACCTTTAGGCTTCAGTGCAGTATCATTGGGCTTGAACTTGCCATTGGCTTTATTACCTTTTTTCTTGCCCTTTGCATTAGCCCTGCCCTTAGCTTTCTTAACTATTAAGACATCTTTGGGCTTGGCCTTTTTCATGTTGGATTCAGCTGTTTTCAACATGCTAAGTAACTGTGGCAGAGTCTTGTCAATTTCATTCATGTTGTAATTAACAACAAACTGACTGTAGCTGTCTGGCAGCGATTGCAGAATCACATCATTGGCCAACTCTTGGCCCAAAGGAAATCCCAATTTTTCAAGGTTTTCAGTGTACCCAATCATCTTGAGCACATGAGTACCAACGGGAGTCCCCTCTGCCATCCTACACTGAAACAATGCCTTAGAGACATTGTACCTTTCTTGCCTAGCTTCCTCTTGATAGAGTTGCTTGAGATGCTCGATCATATCGAACGCATCCATTTCCTCATGTTGCTTTTGAAGCTCGGGATTCATGGAGGCAAGCATAAGGCAACTAACATCCAATGCATCATCTTGATGCTTCTTATAAGCATCTCTTTCTGCCCTTGGAGCATTAGAGGGTGGTTCCTCAGGTAAGGGAATCTCAAGGACATACAACTTCTTTTCTTGCTTGAGGACTATCCTCAGGTTCCTGTACCAATCCAGGAAGTTTATCCCATTTAACTTGTCCTTCTCAAGGACAGATCGCAATGAAAGTGTGTTATTTGTGTTTGATGCCATGGTAATCTACAAAAATATGCAAAATATAAGTATCATGAATGCATTCATTTAATTAAATATTTATTTATTAAATGATGCTCCCACTATTTTTATCGAATCAACAACCTTCACTATTAATTCGGAAAAATTATCACATAATTTCTCTAGTGGGCCAAGATCCATATTTCACCTTATCTAGAGTTAGCTTTGGCTAATCGCCCAAGATTTGGCTATTTAGGTAGGCAACACTTACCAATTACATCTCATGTAACTCTTGGATAGTTGGGTGAACAACACTTGTTCTAATTCATCTCATGAATGGAAGCCCAACTTTATGCCTCTAAATTCCCAATCCTATTGAGGAAATCTAGTTAAGTCAACCCAATTTATAGCCTTTGGATATCACTATTATCCCATCGCGTCTTACTAAGATAGATATGATATTTTGCTTTGGCAAACATAACAAAATCGATTCTAGCCTTGACGAGTGCTATTCATTGGTAGGCATCTATTATTGACTTAATTTAATTTGAGGGATTTTCTTAGTTTATTGAATAAGATCTCACCAATTTTACTTTTCTAAAATTATCATATGATTTTCATATCATAAACGTACAAAATAAACCATGCATCTCATGCAATTAAGCAATAAAATAAACGTGACATAGTTATAGCCCAAACTAAATGGATTTCCCAAGCCAATGAGAAACCCTAAGGGTTAACCTAAGGGTAATAGCATCTTCTCCAAGTGCCTCTTTGGTCATCCTTTGCATGGTTGTCAGCTCCAATTACATAGTTTAAGAGAAACCTCGAGTTACATTCGAGGGGAGTAAGATGAGAAAAGAATGTACAACAAGAATTTCAAGAACAAGGCACGACACGCAGGTCATATTTATTAAAATTTACAACCACCAAAATACAATCATATTGGGCTAGGGCTATAACTATGCACCATGCTCAAACAACAACCACCGTGTTATATAAACAAGTGTGATGCAATTTCAAAATTTTAGTTTTATTAACGAGGCACATTTGAAAAGAATTATAACCCTGACTGCGGGGTTCCCAGGGCCCCCGAAAAAAAAAGGTCAACAGTATTGACATTGCCAACGCCCCTTATCCGGAAGTGTCCCAATCTTATCAGGATGTTCCCTTATCCGGAAGTGTCCCAATCTTATCAGGATGTTCCAGCCAGTATCTCATACTGACAATAATTTTAGTCGCATTAGAACTCTTATCTAAAAGTGTTTCAATCTTTATACACTTTCGACATTATTCTGTTTCTTCCATAACATTTATGCATAACAGAAACCGCCATTAATAATTCGCATCACAGATTATCCATAACGTTTATGCAGAACAGAAACGCCATTAATAATTCGCATCACAGATTATATCTCACATATAAGTTGAATCGAAATTGATATATATCATAATATATATATAATTTCAACAATTCGATTTGTAGTCTCTGAATATATCATATACATTCTAATCCGTATTAATCTCATTAAAACGATTGCATGTAATCATAAACAGAAAGTAACCAGAGATCATGCTTTTATCAAAACAAATCAGGGACTCCGAATCTGGCTCGGATACCAGTGAAGGAAACCGAAACAAACATGCAGCGGAATTTAAATCATTCGGCCTCCACCAGGATCGATTCGGAGGGTTGCCTGATTAGGGTTTCGAGATTTTACCTAAAGTTTTCTTTGATTTCTGTCGTTGATCGAGTCACAAGCAACAACCTTTCGTTCCTGCCTCTATGGTATCCACACGAACGGATCTCACGACTCTTGAACGTCTCACGATCAGAAGCCTTAAGGAGTGTTTTTGATTCTTTATAACCGAACTGCTAGCTTCGATTAAAAGAATACTTTTCTGTTTTTCTTATTGTTGTGCAGCTCTGTTTTTTTTTTTTTAGAAAAACATCTTTTTTATAGGCAGTAAATTTTACCCTAAAATTTACTGCCAAACAGAACTCTAATCCTACTTAGAATAGGATTAGTTATATCCCTAATCCAATTCAGAATAGGATTAGTTATATCCTTAATCCAATTCAGAATAGGATTAATTAAGCTCCTCATTGATCCGTTCTAAGTGTGCGACCCAATAGGCTCTCAAAACAATGGCAATGACAAAATTGTCACAGGCAATGAGCGGTATCTAGCAACACATCATTGCTACCCATGTAACGAGAATGTCAATGACTCGACATAACCTTACTCGTGATAGATGTTACTGTGTAATCTAATCCCTTTATCCTTTGATGTCTTGATTAGACACAAGTCATGGAATGTGTCACACTTGTATAGTCTAATCAGCGTTTCTTGATTCCTGAGTAGACTAATTAAACAAATAAAATCAATATCTCATATTGACTTATTCGAGCACGGCCATGCATTTCTTAGTCTCACTCTATCAAAGGGCCCAAGACATCACTCTTGTTATATAAGAAGGATAAATTCTATCTTGATCACTCAACATCCCTCTACATAGATCAAGGCATACCCAATTACTACCTTTATAGTCCATCCTGTTACGAATGACATCTAGCAGCATTAAAGTATGCAATTCTCTATGTTGGGATCTCTGATGATCTCAAGTCAAAGGATCACATACACCATCATCACTATGAGAATCACTTATGACACTCATATAACAATCCATTTAGCGTTCTCATGGAGGGTCGATCCAGTACATAGTTCTCTAACATGTACCTATGTGATGACTTGATATCCTATATCCATGACAATGGTCATCAGTCAACCACATACTAGTCTTATCGTATCATTGTTATCCTTGTTCACAATAATACTTGACTAGGGATATTTTAAGAATAGTGTGTTATTACTATTCTAAGGACATTATCATATAAGATTATATTACGCAGTTATAAGACAAATATAATAATGAACTATAAATAAAAATGTCATGATACATAAAAATGCCAAAGTCAATCATCTAATGAATGGTTCTAAGGGCATAATCCAACACAAACAATGACAAGCACTCATCATACGACAGCGCTTGTAGATGATAAGCTGGAACATTTCCCATCATCGATGCCACACTGCAATGACGCGTAGTGACTATTATTTTGCTTCCATGCGCTCCTGCTGTGAATGGTTTCTGGAGAAGATCCCATTGATGGTAACTCTCGCTCCAGACATCGTCCAAAACAAGTAGAAACTTCTTTCCTAATAATTCCTCTTTCAGCCTTACTTGAAGTGAATCTAAATCATTAGTTTCATAAGAATTCAACGTGACTTTCTCTAGAATTATTCTGGTCACAATGGGAAGATCAAATTGTTCAGAGACACAAACCCAAGCTTTGTGGGGAAATCGATCTTTGACTCGTTCATCATTGTATATAAGTTGAGCCAAAGTCGTCTTACCTATTCCTCCCATTCCCACAATGGGAATTACAGATATCCCATCAGAACCATTTTCATCCCTTAGTAAGCTTTGAAGAATTTCCTCCCTTTCATTCTCCCTGCCATAGATAAGATCAGGTTCAACCAAAGAAGTACTTGGCGTTCTTCCTACTGATTTGTCGGACCTGTCTCCAGCTATCTTAGTCAAATTCAAGCCTAGAGCATTAATCTCTACTGAAATACCTCCTAATCTGTCAGTGATATCCTTTATCTATCCTACTCAAGGTTTTAAATCGCGGTCGCGGTCGCGTTTTCGGTCGCGTTGCGTTTATCGCGGTTGCGGACATAGCGGCAGTAATTGCGGTCATCACAGTCGTGAATTTTTTTTAATTTCGCACAATTCTATATAAAGTGTAGTAACTTTAATTATAATCATGTAAAGTCTTATTTTATAGTTTTTAAAATAATTTATAATACCTCTAGTCTATTATTTATGTGAAAAAAAGGTTATTTATAATTTTTTCAATTATAATAACATTCATATTTAAAAAAATACTTATGATAATTAAAAAATAACAAATATTCAAAATAGAGATAAATAATTATGTACTAATTAATTAGCATTAATTATTTTTTATCTAAATTATTAAGGAATTTTTTCATCTAAATTTTGTCAAATCTTTTTTCATCTAAATTAATTATGTCAATATTTTTCTTTTTTTTTTCTCTTCCACATGAATTTCTACGAATATTAATAATTAACAAATAGAACTTGTTAAATTCAATTCAAGGAAACTAAAAAAAATACACTTTAAATCTTACCGATTACCATATAGTGGAATGACGAGGAGCATCAAATTCTCCCTCTTCACTTTTAGAACCATGACGACTTGATCTTCGTGACCTTTGTCCAGAATTCGAACCATATCCTTGTTCTTGATACATTTGTGGTGGTGGTGGATACATTTGGGGTGGATACATTTGGGGTACTGGTGGATACATTTGAGGTGGTGGATACATTTGGGGATAATAGGGCATAGGATAATTAGGATATGGCTGGGGTGGATAATAACCTTGTGGAGGTGGATAGTAACCATAAGGAGGTTGAAAATGTAAAGGTGGTCCTGATGGATAATAGCCTTGATTACTAAATGATTCATTACTAGAAGCTGATCTTCGAGATGAAGAGCCTCCAGAAGTATCATGTTGGTGCTTCTTGGCTTTTCCCTTTGATCGAGCTCTATCTCTACTTCTATCCCCACTAGATTCAATAGATGGATGTACACCATATTCTGACAAATCAAGGAATAATCCACCGTAGCAGCAAGCCCAAATTCTCCTCCAAGTGGACTAAAAGGCCTATTTTCATTTGCACCACCACTATAATCAGCACCACTACCATCACCACCAGTTGGACTTGAACCCTCATCATCATCACTCTGAGTTGGTGATCGGCTTGTACTTGAATGAGGCAGATTTTGTTCTCCTGATTGATATGGTTGTTCAACATTCATTTCATCATCAGAATTATCAGGAGGCAACCAATCAGAGTTTTGCCCATCTAACAAAGGATTTTCTTTCTCCTGTAGCCATTCTGAAAGTGGATCATCTTCTTCAAAGATATGGTCTAGGCTAATAGGATTGAAACTATCATTTATCTCATCAATACTCCTCCTTTTTGATGTCTCATCCTTAGCCTCATATTGTAATAAGTGTATACCATCTTATGAAGTCTTTCATATTTCAACCTGTTTCTTGTCTTGGTGTGTATATAGCTAAATGTGCTCCAATTTCTTTCACAATTAGATGCAGAAGTTGTCTGACTAAGCACTTTAATTGCTATTCTTTACAATTCAGGAACACATGTGCCATATATTATCCACCATTCAGCTGCATAAAATAATTTAAAATAAATTTAATACCAATATAATTAAATAATATTAAAGAAATTAAAACTATTTAATTGATTATTTACCTGGATTCATTTGCTTCCACGCTCTCTGTGCTTGTGGCGTACCGAATGTTTCTCTTTTATCTTGAAATACAAACAACTACATTGATAAAACATTACAATTATTAAATAAATGCAAAAAGGTAATTATATTTCTGATACATAAAGTAAAATTTTCAAGTATAAAATAGTGGTAAACACTAACCTGATTAGTCATCTGGATTTGATTATCCATAGAAGGTTCTAGTCTTTCTATCACTGCTTTTATGCCTTCTCTTGTTTCTATTAACACATCCGACGAAGATTTCACACCATATTGAAATTGGGGATTAAGATAATAACCTAAACATAGTTCATAACACAAAAAAAAGCAATAAAAAATAAATATATAAGCAATTTAAGCATACATAAAATTGTTATTTTAATTACAATCGACATTTTTAGTCTACTTACCAGCTGAATGCAAGTGAGAGTGCATAAATGTCCATCTATTGTCGATAATCCTTTCATATTCAGTGAAGTATCGACATTCTTGTGCAATTGCCCGTTTAGCTCTATCCACTGCCTCATAAATAAAACCCATTGTTGGTTTTTCATCACCATCCACAAGACGTAATACTTTTACCAAAGGCTCATAAACTTTTATTATTTCACTTGCTTTTCTCCAAAAATCTTTTCCCAAAATAATTTTTTTTGCTTCATAAGCAGGTCCCGACTTTTGTTGCCCCCATTTAGATTCCTTAAATTCCTGTATATTTTAAATTAAAATTTAAACAAGATATAAAAAACAAAACTAGATTTAAATAATTGTACTAATTATTAAGAACTAACCTTTGAATTGAACATTTCTCTCAAACCTTGTTTATGCTTTGTTATTTCTTGTAATAGGATGAAATGGGTGGCAAATCGGGTGAGAGCAGGACGAGTATTTGCTTTTTGAGTATTTTCATCAAGTTAACTGTCCAAATATTTGCTTGTATATGAAACATGTGACTTTCTTCGCCTCCTCCAACTTTTTCCTCGCTTTGCTTCTTCCCAATATCTTCAAGGCATAAATCCAAGCAATGAGCGGCACAGGCAGTCCAAAACAAATGTTTTCTTTTCAACATTTATTTTTTTCCTGCAACCTTAAGTGCTGCCTCATTATTGGTAACTATCTGAACAATATATTGCTCTCCGATTTCTTCCACAGCTTGATCTAATAATTTGTAGTAAAAATTAGTATCTCTAGAATAAACACTAGAGACATCCACAGATTTCCAAAAAATGGTCCCTTTACTACAATAAACTAGAAAATTTATTATATGCATTTGATTCAGGCTGTTTGTCCACCCATCACACATTAAGGTAGCACCTAATTCTTTCCAATGAACCTTTAATCCATCAACCCATTCTTTGACTTGTTGATACTCTGATTCTAAATATACTTCAGAAACCTCATAAGGTGTTGGAAGCTTTACATTTTGCCCAATTTCTGCTGCTACAGAAACTAAATTGTGCAACCATGGAGAGTTTGATAACTGAAAAGGAAGTCGATTGTATATCAAAAATTTGGATACTGATTCACCCAGCTTCTTTCTTAATGTTTTCAGAAAAGAATCACTTAACTTCGGTTGCTTTAAACTCTTGCTTCTAACCAATTCAGGTATAGCTCTCCTTAATGAAAATTCAGAGTCACTTGGAGTAGATTTCCTTGTTCTTTGATCAAAATAGTCAGCAGCTGAGCCATGAGAGCTTCGCCCCTCTTCATAAATATTATTGAAACCACCAGTTCTTTGCCTAAATTCTTGCCTCATATGCCACTCACGTTGTGATTGAACACTTTCTTGCATGGCTCGTCTTATAGCGGTATCTTCATCTATGAATCCTTCGTAATCATAATCTTCCTCTCCTCTTAATTGAGAAATGAATTCATCTTTTCTCTTTTTGTTATCAATTTTTTTTTTTACCTTCTTGGAGGAGTTTCATCATACTTTCTCTAACAATACCTTTTAACAATACAGTTAAGAAAAATTAAAAAAAAAAATTAGTTGTACATGTTAACATAATTTTATAATCTTTATTGAAAAATTAACATAATATTTATAACATACCGGTAACATTGGGGCATGGTGCAACATTGCCAGTCTTATGAGCAATATGCTCCTTGAAGCGTGTTATTCCTCCTTTTATAACTTTCCCGCAAAGTTTACAAGACACATTTCCTCTTGTATTTGGTACAGGGATTCCGAAATGCCAACCAATATCAGCACTTGGCGCACCTTCTAGTCCTTTACTTGGAAACTCCTCATGTTGTGACATTTTCTGTTAAACAAATAATAATACGAAAAATGCGATAGAGTCATCACATTTTTCATATATAAATAAAAATTGAATTTGAACAATTAATCAATCACATATTCATCCCTCTAATAAGTAACATTTATTTAATTTATTACATTTACAATATTAATTAACTTAATAAGTAAAAATAATTTACTTTTAATAAGTAAATAATTTAATTCATTACATTTACTTAATTCATTACTTTTTTTTTCCAAAAAAAAACTACTTCTGTTATTATTGATAAAAGAAAACTCACAGACAACAAATATGATATACAAATATACTACAATGCATAGCTCAGAATATTTGTCTTATTGCACATTTAATTACTCAATTCATTACTTTAATAAGTAAAAATAATTCATTTAATTTACTTACTTTTAATAAGTAAAAATAATTTAATTGATGATATTTACATTATCAATTAACTTATTAAAAAATTAATCATGTTTGAATACTAATTTGCTACTATCAATTAACTTAGTTAAACCTATTCAAATATCAATATTATTTTTTCTTAAGTTACAATAATATTTAATACCATATATTTAATTACATTACAAATTTTACTAAAAAAATTACATTAATAATTTAAATTTATCATTGCCTAATATTATTGAAAAAATGGTCAAATATTAATTCCTAAAAATTAAAATATTAAAATTCTTTAGCAAAAAAAAAGTAAATAGAATATTTAAAAAACCCACCCAACCGGCCTACCCACCCACCCACCCACCCAAAATCCACCATATCCCAACCCAATTCCCAAACCGGCAAACCCACCCAAGACAGATCTATGCCCATTGAAATTGAGTTTCAATTTTTCCATCTAAACCGTAAAGGCTCATAGAGCCTCAGTGCCTCACACAATCGAAATGCTCTGTCTCTCTCTCGCGAATCTCTCCAGTCCGGCAGTCCCCTTCTCCGAATCTCTCACGGTCTCACTCACCCACTCAGGCATGATTGCCGATTTCCGATCTGACCAAGATCCCTCTCACAGGAGTGAGTGACAGACAGACTCACAGGTCACAGCACCCGTCGCCGTCGATCCCATCGCTCGCGGACGACACTACCGGAAATCTGAAATACATCAAGAAGCCATAGTTGCCAGAAGCCATCTGCCTGCGAATCGACGGCATCTCAGGCTACCCGTCGCTCAGCCGACCCATGCAGCCCCTCACACTCACAGATCAGTCCCTTTCCTGACGCTGCCCGATCCAAAATCTTGTGGAAATTTTTAAAGTTTTTATTTTTTAAGTATATTTTCATTTTTCAGGTTTCATCATCTTGCTTACCTGTTGAATGATATCGATTGATGGCTGCTTGAATCGCTTGATGCTGCTCTCTGTGACTCTGTCTCTGTTCTGTGAATGTGAACTTGTGTTGTGTGTGGTGTGTGATCTGATCTGATGAACGAATTGATCTTGAGTTTTTGTTTGAGCTTGGAATTGGAAATTGGAATCTTGAATTCTTGATATGCTGTTGATAAAGCAAGCAGTCACGGGTCTGAGTATGATATTTGGTCTGATTTTATTCGTCCTTCCTCATTCTCACTTTCTCAGTAAGATTCGTCTAAAAAGTTTTCATTTTTTATTTTTTTAGACCTTTAAAGTTTAAACAGAACGGAGATAGCGGCGATAACGGCCTGTTATCGCCGCTATCCACCGTTACGCCGTTTGGTAACGGCCAATAGCGGCCGTTACAAACGTGATTATTAAGCACAACCACGAATCGGTCGATAGCGGTAGCGGCCACCGCCGCTACCGCGATATAGCGGCCGCTATTTGAAACCATGGTTCCAATATCAGAAGTCAGAAAATGACTATTGCAAATGAAAGACACATCTGCGGTCTCTTAGTCCGCACCAATTAATACAAAAAAGAAAATCAAGCAAATACATTTCTAGAAATCATGCAAATACATTTCTAGAAATCAAGCAAATACATTTCTAGTCTATGGCGTGTTAATCGCTCCACCAGTCCATGCCAATGACCAGACAACTGGGAGATAAAAATTAAAACAAATTTATTTTCTAGATGTCGACCTTTGTTGGAAAAGATATAACTATAGTTGATATTCATTTGTCGATCAGATTTTTTTTGCCAACCATAAGACCTTCTTTCAATTGCAAAAAGCACTTCTTAAACTCTCATTATAAAATATCAATTAACCTTGGCAACTTAATATTACAACTAAACAAATCTTGACTCCTAATAAATAAATAAATACTGTCCAAAACACTTCAATTGGGAAAATTTGATTTCTTTTTCACATGCAAAAATCGAATTACAATCAATAATCTCATAATTAAATCTAAACCCAAGATAAATGGAAAAAAAAAACATAAACACTCAAAGAAATTACATTATGTGAAATCCCCAATTTCATGTAATTCTTCCATAATTGTAAAGTATTGTAAGCTGAAATAATCAAATAAATATGAGAAATTGATGTATAAAGGAGATATGGGACATGAATGGAATTAAAACAAATGAATGGTCAAATAGTCACATGGTCAAAGGGTCAATGGGATGGTTAATGGCTGAGATGAGTAGGGAATAAATGTGCATTTAATGCACACAAGCTAGTCATCATCTTCATCAGCCAAGGTCAGCAGCCCCAATTCCTCTCCCTCTCGTTCACTCCAAAATCCCTTAAGTTTCCTTCCTACTCACCTTGACAAACCACTATCTCCTTTCATCGATTCGTTAAGTTTGTTAAACGAAAAATGATCCTTGTCACTAGCTCTACTTATGCCTTTAATATAAAAGGCTGAATCAAAGTGATTAAGGAGATCAAAATTGCTGTTATTTTGGTCAATTGTAAAGGTAAGGGATGGAAATAACTTTAGTTGATTTTATTGATGGTTCGGAGTTGTATAGAGTTGGTAAAGTATATTTATAAAGGTTTGATTTGTCATGATGTTTACAGCTTGAAGAAGTAAAGCAAAAGGAAAAGTGTTGGTGCAACCAAGCTATTGGATTTTTGCTAATTAAGGTAAAGAATTTATGTAACGGACGTAGGGTGGCTATGTCCGCATGTTTTAAATATATTTGAAATGTCTTTGGAAAGAAACAAAAGCTGGTTTGAGTGCAGGAAAAGTTACATTTCGGGTCTTATTCCTAGTACCAATTAGGCTAGTAGCAGCCGACTGCCTAGAGACAGCCAAAGCGTAGATTTTCGAAAACTGAGACAAACCAGCTATTTTTCCAGAAGCATTCTGTTTCAAACCAGTCGACTGCTATATGGAACAGTCAACTGCTACTTACTTTAAAAGCTTTTTGTTTCAAAAATAGCCGACTGCCCAGGGGGCCAGTCGACTGCCTTTTCTCAGGAAACATTCTGTTTCAAAACCAGTCGACTGCTATATGGGACCAATCGACTTCCCTATGTGTTTTTCGAAAAATAAAATATTTGAATTTCAAAAAGAAAAAGAAATTCAATAAAGCAAAATATGATGTAGTAGCCGACTGCCCTAAAGACTAGTCGACTGCCCATTTGAAAAAGAGGTTTTAAAAACCTATTTCAAGAAAGGATATTTGTATTTGCCAAAGGTTATATGAATAATGTTTTGGAGACTATGAACACCTTTAATGATCATGCACATTATTTGTACTTGTTCGTGGCTGAGGAGCCCTAGTTCGGTCCTCAGACCCACAGTAAGGCACTTGACTAGTGAGCACTGTGGGCTATAGACAATGGCCATGTGTCTCTTACTTGTTTCGGCTTTGGGAAGGATCCCTGGCCCATACGTGGGTACGCCATTTGTTTGATATCTCTCAGAATTATCCCTTACGGGATATATTTGTGGTATTCTTATGAGATCTCTCGTGGATTATCTCTTACGGGATATATTTGCTGTATCCTTATGAGAGTTACTTGGTGCATGAATCTAATTGGAAATTAATTGTCTCCCATCTATTTGAAAGTATGTGAAAGTATTTGAAGTTATTTGTACTTGCATATATGATTTCACGTGATCTGAGATTCGTGGAAGTATTTGAAAGATATGGTTTTATTTGTATTTGATATTTGTGGGAAATGTATATGGTATATGCTTTATAATGGTTTTACATGACATTATGGAGCCAAGCAAGAAAACTGCATATAGTGACATAGTACGCTCTTTTACATATGTTTCTTACTGAGCGTAAACTCACTCCTTTACAAACATTTTTCATACAGATTATTTGAAGTGATTCCCGCTCCAGATAGAGGAGCATATTTTGGGATCTTGTGATATACCTTCGAGACACGCTTCCCACTTATTCTTTGAAGGTATAATCAATTGGCCGTGTACTTCGGCTATTGTACAGTACGATATTACCTTTGTGTATATTTTGGGGAAATAGGTTATGTAAGTATTTGAAATCCTGGTGTATGAGACACATGTTTATATACGAAAATTTATATTCATGTGAAATGCGCTACCGTGTTATAGTAATAATGAGTCAATTATAAGAAAACGAAAGGATGACATTGATAAATTAGTCTAATCAAACTTATTTGAAGAAGAAGTTAGTTGTTATTTGGATAGTGACAAGGATGTTACAGATTGGTATCAGAGCTGTTAGATTGATGTTTGCCAGTGTCATTAGGTTGGAAGTAGTAGATATCCCCAATGTATTGTACTTGTCTGAATACGTATATGTAGTATAACTGTTTAAAGTTATACTAAATCATGTTATTTGATCATAATCTTAACAGAATGAGTACTCGAAGGAGGGGTATTAGACGAGGACGAGGACGGGGTCATGAGGAACCGCCCCCACCACAGTCTTCTCCTCCATCTCCACTGCATAGCCCGAATACTAAGCTAGTGAAAATGGAGAAACACATGGAAAACATGGCTACTATGTTCACACAATTTATGTCGAACTTTCCGAACGTGGCCACGAGTGTACTAACAACTCCACCTACTGTACCTCTTACTCCTACGGTACAACCCTCACCAGTCCCAGCTACTGAGAGGCGGAATCCTTCAGCTTATTGTAGTGTTGCCTTGATTAAGGAGTTTAAAAAGCTTGATCCACCTAAGTTTAAGGGGGACAATGATCCGTTGGCCGCAGAGAATTGGATGAAGGCGGTCACTAAGTCATTCGGGTACCTGACTTGTACAGAGAGAGAAAAGGTAGGATT
The DNA here is from genome assembly GCA_031772115.1 of Heritiera littoralis. Classification (NCBI taxonomy): domain Eukaryota; kingdom Viridiplantae; phylum Streptophyta; class Magnoliopsida; order Malvales; family Malvaceae; genus Heritiera; species Heritiera littoralis. The sequence continues at coordinate 5,876,564 of JAPDPK010000015.1, forward strand.
GGCTGCCTATTTATTAGTGGATGAGGCAGAACCCTGGTGGCAGGCCACTCAAACGGTGTTAGAGGCTCGACATTCAGAGGTAACGTGGGATAGATTTTCAATGAACAATACGTCCCACGCACTTCTCAGAGGAGATGATAGGTTGAATTCTTGAATTTGACTTAGGGGTATATGACGGACAGTCAATATGAGTCAAAGTTCACTACGTTGAGCAGATTTGATCTAGAAGTGTTGAGAAGATAGGAGCATAAGACCTACAGATTTATGGAGGGATTGAGACCTTCCATCAGGTCTAAGTTATATCTTATGGATATCACTACATATAGAGAGGCAGTCCGTAAGGCTCAACTGTGTGAGCAGGACTATGAGTTTCATCAGGCCGACTTCCGAGCTAAGAGTAGAGGTAAAGAACCGATGAAATGGAAGTCAAACGAGAGAGCCTTGAGTGAAAGATATCCATCTAGGAGAAGTAGGCCTTATGACAGAGCCTCGATAGGTAAGCAAATAAAGTATAAGAAAATAATTTTGTTTCAATTAAATGGTCATATGGAATTATATTGAAATTTTGGGAGTTATGATGATTATGGTACAGGGACTCCTAGACCCACAGGGATCAAGATAAGTGATGAGAGATCCCGACATCTAGCTGGTAGTACCGCTAGCTCACCGAGGAGTACAATGCCAAGGTGTGAGCATTGCGGGAAATCCATGGGTCATAGCCTTGTTGGTTTGCGAGTGGGGCTTGTTATTGGTGTGGTGAACAGGGACATAGGATAAAGGCTTCTCTTAAGATAAATCAGAGGGTGTCCGAAGAATCAAAGAAGACCCCTCAACCACAGCCTAAGGTCACTCAGCCCCAGCATAAGGCCACAGCGGCAAAGAAGGGAAAGGCAACCGTGACTTAGGGTCGGGTGTTTGCCATTGATAAAGAGTCCGCTGATGCTTCTTCTAAGATGATTCAGGGTAAGATTTACCTTAATGATACATATGTACTTGCTTTATTTGATCCAGGCTCTACGCACTCTTTTATTTCTCCTATAGTTGCTATGAAGTTAGCTATTGAGCCTGAACCTTTAGGACAATTACTACAAATAAGTACTCCCTTTAGGGAATCACAAATGACGGACATAGTGTATCGTAGTTGTAAGCTACGGGTAGGAGAAAGAGAATCAATAGCTGACCTAATCCTATGGAATATGTATGGATTTGATGTTATTTTGGGAATGGATTGGTTAGCTAAGAACCATGTGATGCTAGATTGTCATGCTAAGAGTGTGATCTTCTCTTCTCCCGTTAGCTATATTGTAAATTTTGCAAATGTTTAATGCAAAAGCATAATTACTTTTTTGGTTTAAGTGAGATTACATTGATAGAATATATTTGGTATGTGAAGGATTATTAGCATATGTGGTGGACGTAGATCAGAAACGTCTCGAACTTCAAGAAATTCCAGTGGTCGGGGATTATCCTGAGGTATTTCCGAATGATCTTCTAGGACTTCCTCCGGATAGGGAGATAGAGTTTATTATCGATTTGGTGTCGGGGACCGAGCCCATTTCGAGATCGCCCTATCAGATGGCCTTAGTGGAATTAGAGGAATTGAAGAAGCAGCTTCAGGAGTTATTAGACAAGGGATTCATACGACCCAGCGTATCCCTTTGGGGTGCTCCTGTTTTATTTGTCTATAAGAAGGATGGCAGTATGAGGCTGTGCATCGACTACTGATGGTTGAATAAGGTGACTATCAAGAACAAGTATCCTCTTCCCAGGATTGATGATCTGTTTGATCAGCTTAAGGGTGCACAAGTCTTTTCCAAGATAGACTTCAGGTCAGGATATCATCAATTGAAGATTCGAAGTGAAGATATCCCTAAGACATCATTCAGGACATGGTATGGTCACTATGAGTTTATAGTGATGCCGTTTGGTCTAACTAATGCACCCACGGCTTTTATGAACTTGATGAATGATGTGTTCAAGTCATACTTGGACCAGTTTGTCATTGTATTTATCGATGACATATTGGTGTATTCGAGGTCTCGGGAAGAGCATGAGCAGCATTTAAGGATAGTTTTGGAACCCTTAGAGATCGAGGATTGTATGCCAAGCTAAGTAAGTGTGATTTCTGGCTAGATCATATCTCCTTTTTAGGACATGACTTAGCTTACAAAACTTATGCAAGCTTTACTATATAAGATGACTATCATTTGAAATCATATTACATATACTTTTAAAGCATGTTAGAACATGTAGATTCTCAATTCATTTCATATTTACCTTTAAGACAAGGTTGAAAGCATGCACAATTCTCTTTTTATATCTGTCAAATCAAAACATGTCTTTTCATATCGTTTCAAATCAAAACATGTACATTTCTCTTTTCATATCATGTCAATTCAAAACATGTCCTTTCACTTTTCGTATCATATCAATTCAAAACATGTCTTTTCATATCGTTTCAAATCAAAGTATGCACATTTCTGTTTTCATATCGTGTCAATTCAAAACATATCTTTTCATATCATTTCAAATCAAAACGTGTACATTTCTCTTTCCATATCATGTCAATTCAAAACATGTCTTTTTCACTTTTCATATCATGTTAATTCAAAACATGACTTTTCATATCATTTCAAATCAAAACGTGCACATTTCTCTTTTCATATCATGTCAATTCAAAGCATGTCTTTTCATATCATTTCAAATCAAAACGTGCACATTTCTCTTTTCATATCATGTGTAATCAAGTACAATATCGAAACACATTTCATATATTGTGAAATAAAATCAGCTTAGAGTTCATATCAATTTAAAAGCATACTCTAAACTGCATATCATATCGGTTTGAGACTAGGCTAGATCCCTAATGCTCTATCAATAAAGACTTAGATCACTGTAGCTAGCAGTGAAATCATATCATAGGGTGCTATCTATGGCCATAGACCTCATCTCTCTCAGCCTAACGGATCAGGTGTGACTGAGCCCTGTCCACGACTATTGTCGGACAAGCATCTCTGCCTAATGAGCAATCTCCAATTAGGCGGTTTCCACTATGCTTTATTAAATTTAATTCTTTTAGGGTGCCTACAGTATCATAAAACATTTAAATCTTTAGCTTTTCTTGTCAAAGATCATGTAAAGCATATGGTATCATTATTTAAGAGGTTTTATATATAAAATATATATATCTACCATATACTTTCCTTTCAAAACTAATCAATACTTTATAGTATTCATATAAACATTATTATAATGTTTCAAGTTGTAACAAGGCATGCTTAAACGCGATGCAAATTCAATCATGAGTTCAAAACAATGAACTATCATTTTCGTAAAATATATCATTTAATTATAGTGTTAACTATAATCCAAATTTCTCATTTCCATCCTTTTGATTTCAATCTAATCATACCTAATAGGTAATTTCGATATTCACTGTGGTTCCTCGATATTCAATATCATTTCGCAATAATTATCGACTATAAAAATCAATTGTACATTTCATCATTCAATACTAGGACCACCACTGTTAGTATGAGTCCTCTTAGTATCTCTAAATATTTAAATGTCACATTTCTATATAGCCATTAAGATACAAGAAATATGCAATTACCGATATCATCGCTCAGGACCTATCCCAGAGTCAACATCGAGGATATAAAATCATAAGATAAATAATCGTCTATCAATCCATCTATGGTTTAACATATTGGCACTCATTCATTATTCCGACTTGATGCTCAATTTCATCCACTATCACCAAATCAAATCACAGTTTTCAGATTAATTTTCATATGACTTGTATAATATAATACCATGCTAGAATTATATATAAAGGTATTATCAAATCAATCTTAGGTTAGCAGTTTACCCACTTAAGAGATTTGGCCAATTTCCACTATCAAACAGTGTTTCAAAAACATTTTATATCATAATATCGAACTTATACAATTGTCGATCTTATTATTCAAGACCTATTCCAAAGTTATAGCCAAAATCATATAATCACATGTTTGACACTCATTTATTTGAATCTATCAATGATTGGATCATATCGTAATTTGACATCAATTTCAATAAGATTCTGTATGCACAAGTCATATATTTGTTATAACATCGATATCACAACTATCTATAGTATACCACAATGTTGATACTAAGACCCCTACCACAAGTGTAGGTCTGCTTATTATCTCACGTATATTCGAAAATACCATGTAATATAATAAAATTATCTCAATATTGACCTCTTGCAATGTCCGTGTTATCATGTTTGAAACTACTCTAACATCAAGAAATTGAAATCAATTAATTCTAAAATCATCGCTACATCAATAATTCCACAATTCAATCGTTCAACCATCTAAATTACAACTTCGATATTCTCTTCCAAGCTATATCATATAATCATCGTTACTTTTATCAATATTCCTACTAATCGATATTCCACCTCAATCTCGACTTGATAACCAATTCGTGATATTAAGATAAATCCATTTATCGATTCTATAAGGCTTAGATCATGTAACTCATCATGTTATCATACTCAATCATTTACCTTCTCAACTATTCCAAAAATCAAGTTTTCTGGCAATATGATAAAGTCCTTTCAAAACTTTTCTTTCGATAATTCTTTCCAAAATTCCATTTACACGAAAAAACTTAACCTTTTTCTTCTAACATTTTCATATAAATTTTGACAGCATAACGGCTTAATTTTATCAGAACCTCCTACAAGGAAATACAGTTTATAACCACACAGCCGTTAATTCTCACCATCTATTTATCTCTTACTAAGACCCCTACCACCAATTGTAGGTCCTCTTAGCATTTAAAAATCATTTCAATAATCATTCATCATCAGGATCACAATTTCAAAACATATAATATCACACTACCACTACTTTATAAAATTATCTTACCTAGTGTCGGAGTTGACAATGCAATCTCTTCCAATTCGTTCATGCTCCAATCATTCTTGTATAATTTCTACAAGTCCAATTTCCACATTTAGACTTATGTAGAATTATTCAATAAAATAATAACAATAATAATAATAATAATTTTTACAAATTTCCTACCCATTTTCTCTTTCTTCCTTCTTCTTCTTTTTCCTTTTTCTTTTTCTTTTCTTTCTTTCTTTTTTTTTCTTTTTCTTTTTCTTTTCTTTTCTTTTTTCTTCTTTTCTGGTCTAAACCGGTTCGAACCGATTCAGACCGGTTCGGTCGGGTCAAACTGGTTCAATCGGTTCAGTCTTTGCTGGCTGATTCAGCCACCGACGGCCACCTATTCCGACGGTTCAGTCGTTCGACAGCATCCTGGGGTTACCATGAAGCCAGATCTGGCCTCCTTTTCTAGATCGACGGCGGCGGCAGTGGCGGATCTAAACGACGGCTCTCGGCTCCTTTCTTCCCTTTCAGCCTTCACTTCTCCCGATTTCTTCTCTCCTTTCCTTTTCCTTTCTCGTCGATGGCAGCTTCCTTCTCTTCCTTTCCTCGTCGGCGACAGCTTCCCCTCTCTCTCTCAGCCGACAGCGTCGACATTCTTCCTTGGAGGCTCTCCTCTGTTTGTAATAGATGAGGAAAATGGGAGGGAATCGAGATACCCGATTCCCGCCCCCTTTTCTTTCTTTTTTTTAATTATATTTATAAATAAATATTTATAAATATAATTATTAATTAATAATAATATATATACACATTTTTATTTCTTAAATTTTGGATTTCTTAATATCCAAAAATTATTTAAAATAATTTCCTCAACTTCATCACTTTATCAGTTTTTGGGAATTCCAACAATTTTCCTATCTCACAAATAAACTTATTTATTTACTTTCGCTTATTTATTTGCATAAAACTTAAATTCTTGAGTAATTTAATACCAAAAATAGAAAAATTTTCGGTTATCACATCCTTCCCACCTTAAGAAATTCGGTCCTCCGAATTGAACTTAAGTAAAAAGGTGATACCGTTCTATATGCTTATTGTTTTCAGGCTTCCAAATAGTCTTTTAGATATGAAGGAAACCGAAACAAAACATGCAGCGGAATTTAAATCATTCGGCCTCCACCAGGATCGATTCGGAGAGTTGCCTGATTAGGGTTTCGAGATTTTACCTAACGTTTTCTTTGATTTCTGTCGTTGGTCGAGTCACAAGCAACAACCTTTCGTTCCTGCCTCTATGGTATCCACACGAACGGATCTCACGACTCTTGAACGTCTCACGATCAAAAGCCTTAAGGAGCGTTTTTGATTCTTTTAACCGAACTGCTAGCTTCGATTAAAAGAATTCTGTTTTTTTTTTAATTGTTGTGCGGCTATGTTTCAGAAAACATCCTTTTATAGGCAGTAAATTTTATCCTAAAATTTACTGCCAAACAGAACTCTAATCGTACTTAGAATAGGATTAGTTATATCCCTAATCCAATTCAGAATAGGATTAGTTATATCCTTAATCCAATTCAGAATAGGATTAATTAAGCTCCTCATTGATCCGTTCTAAGTGTGCAACCCAATAGGTTCTCAAAACAATGGCAATGACAAAATTGTCACAGGCAATGAGCGGTATCTAGCAACACATCATTACTACCCATGTAACGAGAATGTCAATGACTCGACATAACCTTACTCGTGATAGTTGTTACCGTGTAGTCTAATCCCTTTATCCTTTGATGTCTTGATTAGACACAAGTCATGGAATGTGTCACACTTGTATAGTCTAATCAGCGTTTCTTGATTCCTGAGTAGACTAATTAAACAAATAAAATCAATATCTCATATTGACTTATTCGAGCACGGCCATGCATTTCTTAGTCTCACTCTATCAAAGGGCCCAAGACATCACTCTTGTTATATAAGAGGGATAAATTCTATCTTGATCACTCAACATCCCTCTACATAGATTAAGGCATACCCAATTACTACCTTTATAGTCCATCCTGTTACGAATGACATCTAGCAGCATTAAAGTATGCAATTCTCTATGTTGGGATCTCTGATGATCTCAAGTCAAAGGATCACATACACCATCATCACTATGAGAATTGCTTATGACACTCATATAACAATCCATGTAGCGTTCTCAGGGAGGGTCGATCCAGTACATAGTTCTCTAACATGTACCTATGTGATGACTTGATATCCTATATCCACGACAATGGTCATCAGTTAACCACATACTAGTCTTATCGTATCATTGTTATCCTTGTTCACAATAATACTTGACTAGGGATATTTTAAGAATAGTGTGTTATTACTATTCTAAGGACATTATCATATAAGATTACATTACGCAGTTATAAAACAAATATAATAATGAACTACAATAAATAAAATGTCATGATACATAAATAATGCCAAAGTCAATCATCTAATGAATGGTTCTAAGGGCATAATCCAACAAGATAATACTGCCAGTATACTCTCAAAATCAGAATTACTTTTAGACCACAACATATCGTCTTTCACAATACATTTATACTCTCAAAGAATTACTTTATCAATTCGAGAGTTCTCACTTTCCATTCCTTTCACACCATATATGATTCATACTATTTATCATTCGTTTTTCTCATTTGGTGCCAAGTCGATATAGTTTGGTAGCTATCATTTAAACAATTTAATCAGTAGTATGTAATTATCCCAGTAGCTTTTAAATTCAGTGCACCCACTCTCAATATATCTTTAAGTGTTCTCATATAACGCTCGAATATTCATATCAGTATGGAGCGGTGCTGTCTGTAAATTTGGAATCCCAAAGCCTTTGCTATTTTCTATAAGCATATGGCAAATCAGAGATTCCATCACATGTAGCACTCACTGGAACTTCCCATACCTTCTCACTGTTTCATAATTATATTTCGACTATGGCACTAGAGAAAATTTAGGAGCCTGATAATAGAAAAGTGATTCAATTTGATCAACCAGTCTATAATCACTTCCATATCATCATTTCTCTTCTAGACTCTTCATTGTTATCCCCAATACTCATTTTCACATTTATTTCATCAAGGCTACACCTTATTGTAGACTTTACTATTAATCATCTCTTGCCATAAATGCAACATTTATCAATCATTTTCTCTCTATATCTCTTTTTATGTAGTATTCTTATTACATCTCCTATTCTTTTGGTATATTCGATATCAATTAGCTTTTAGAATATACTTGAACATGAAATATTTTCTTAATTTAGATTCCATAGGTGACTAATAAAATCATCAATTTTTGTCACCATGTTATCCATACAATTTCACCATTCCAAGGTGTGTGTGTATATATATATATATCATTTTTTTTTAATTTACATAGCTGTTAGTAAATCATATAATTCATCATTTACTCCTTTGAGTATCATTATATTTCATCTGTCAAGTTTGACCCGATCTTACATCTAACCATAATCATGTGATAACCAAAGTGAAATCATTTTCAGTCTTAAATTCGAGAACTGCTTCATATTCGTGTTCCCTTATAATTCGAAATCATAATTTCAATTCCCAATAGTCCTCATAATTAAGGTGGGATTATACTTTCAATTAAGCCATATACTTTGGTTCCATTAGTTTCATTGGCGTAATGCCACAAGTTTGGGTGACCTTATAAGACAAAACCCTTAGATTAAGCTCATTATATAGCTCAAGTTTCAAATCATCACATGACCTATCCTAGGCCAACTATGTTAGGTCATTCTATTGGCGATTCTTTTACCTCTTTCAATCCTTCTCAATTTACATATCGATCATATCCTGTGCGATCATTCTATTATCTTCAAAATATAAAATGCATCAATCAATCATTCTCGATCATTCAATATCTTATTCCTTTAAGGTGTTACATAATTCTTCCATATAATATCGATACCATCCATCAACTATTCCCAGTCCGTTTTAATAGGCCATCGATTGGCATCCTTCATGTCAAGGCCCAACCCGTTTTAATAGGCCGTCGACTGGCGTCCCTTAGGCGCTGCGGCCCCGGGTTTACCTTGACTCAACCTTATTGTCTTTATTTTCTGAATTAAATCAAAATAAAAACCTATACCAATAGCAGACTAATCTTGGTATAGATCGATAACCAGTAAGTTTACATGTAGACATTACACAGTACATGGGATGTAACACTATCACGGTCTCAACTACACCGACACGTACTAGACAAACATTGCTTTGATACCATTAATCTGTCACGACCCAAAGGCTGCGACGTTCACTTGATACTCATACTTTTCTTAGTCTACAAATTTATGGACTAAATTTTTTCTTTTCATTTTACGGTTTGTATTCGGTGTCAGTGTAGTTACTATACTATCTAGGTGAACTATAGTCATTTCATTTAAATATTACACTAGCGAGGAAACGGTTCTAAGTTACATCCTGACTTATTTAACAAAATATGTACTATGCATCAATTAAAGTCTTACATATAAACAACCATTTTATAAAGAGCATATACCTCAAAGGCTAGTACTAAGCCTAGATATCGTATCCGGAGGCACACTCAAAAGCCCTCATGGCAGAATTTAACTCAATAATCTGAAAAGAGATGAAATTAAGTACGGTAAGCAAAACCACGGCTCAGTAAGATACTAATATAAATGCAAGAGTAGAATTATACTGTCTTAACTGTAATGCATAAAACCTGCAAATTTGCAATTACAGTTCATCATTCCGATCAATAACATCTCATTATCTCAATTCCTATCATCTGTCTATCACTCAGACTTCTAAATAAATCAATAATCACTTTCAATCTTCTTGTCCTTATACCACGATGCATTGCACAACAATACATCGTGTATCATTTGAATATCATATACTATTAATCCATAGTCACATCAATCTCATCGTGTATCATGTTTAATTGAGATATCCTATCAAGTCACTTTACATTTAACAATTATACTCCTGTATTACATCAATTCATATCACTTTTCATGTGAGAACTTATGATCACGATAGTGTAAGATCATAATTCTCTTCATATCAATTTTATGTTCACGTACCGTATAATATCATGACATCATATAGTTAGAATATTGTTATGTCATGACTTAGCTTACAAAACTTATGCAAGCTTTACTATATAAGATGACTATCATTTGAAATCATATTACATATACTTTTAAAGCATGTTCGAACATGTAGATTCTCAATTCATTTCATATTTACCTTTAAGACAAGGTTGAAAGCATGCACAATTCTCTTTTTATATCATGTCAAATCAAAACATGTCTTTTCATATCGTTTCAAATCAAAACATATACATTTCTTTTTTTATAATATGTCAATTCAAAACATGTATTTTCACTTTTCATATCATATCAATTCAAAACATGTCTTTTCATATCGTTTCAAATCAAAGCGTGCACATTTCTCTTTTCATATCATGTCAATTCAAAACATGTCTTTTCATATCATTTCAAATCAAAGCGTGTACATTTCTCTTTTCATATCATGTCAATTCAAAGCATGTCTTTTCATATCATTTCAAATCAAAACGTGCACATTTCTCTTTTCATATCATGTGTAATCAAGTACAATATCGAAACACATTTCATATACTGTGAAATCATATCAGTCTAGAGTTCATATCAATTTAAAAGCATACTCTAAACTGCATATCATATCGGTTTGAGACTAGGCTAGATCCCTAATGCTCTATCAATAAAGACTTAGATCACTGTAGCTAGCAGTGAAATCATATCATCGTACCCTGGAAACCAACTAGGGCGCTGTCTATGGCCATAGACCTCATCTCTCTCAGCCCCATGGATCAGGTGTGACTGAGCCTTGTCCACGACTATTGTCGGACAAGCATCTCTGCCTAATGAGTAATCTCCAATTAGGTGGTTTCCACTATACTTTTTTGAATTTAATTCTATTAGGGTGCCTACAGTCTCATAAAACATTTAAATCTTTAGCTTTTCTTGTCAAAGATCATGTAAAGCATATGGTATCATTATTTAAGAGGTTTTATATATAAAATATATATCTACCATATACTTTCCTTTCAAAACTAATCAATATTTATAGTATTCATATAAATATTATTATAATGTTTCAAGTTGTAACAAGGCATGCTTAAATACGATGCAAATTCAATCATGAGTTCAAAACAATGAACTATCATTTTCGTAAAATATATCATTTAATTATAATGTTAACTATAATCCAAATTTCTCATTTCCATCCTTTTGATTTCAATCGAATCATACCTAATAGGTAATTTCGATATTCACTGTGGTTCCTTGATATTCAATATCATTTCGCAATAATTATCGACTATAAAAATCACTTGTACATTTTATCATTCAATACTAGGACCACCATTGTCAATATGAGTCCTCTTAGTATCTCTGAATATTTAAATGTCACATTTCTATATAGCCATTAAGAAACTGGAATTATGCAATTATCGCTATCATCACTCAGGTCCTATTCCAGAGTCAACATCGAGGATATAAAATTACAAGATCAATAGTCGTCTATCAATCCATCTATGGTTTAACATATTGGCACTCGTTCATTATTCTGACTTGATGCCCAATTTCATCCACTATCACCAAATCAAATCACGGTTTTCAGATCAATTTTCATATGACCTGTATAATATAATACCATGCTAGAATTATCTATATAGGTATTATCAAATCAATCTTAGGTTAGCAGTTTACCCACTTAAGAGATTTGGCCAATTTCCACTATCAAATAGTGTTTCAAAAACATTTTATATCAGAATATCGAACTTATACAATTGTCGATCTTATTATTCAAGACCTATTCCAAAGTTATAGCTGAAATCATATAATCACATGTTTGACACTCATTTATTTGAATCTATCAATGATTGGATCATATCATAATTCGACCTCAATTTCAATAAGATTATGTATGCACAAGTCATATATTTGTTATAACATCGATATCACAACTATCCATCGTATACCACAATGTTGATACTAAGACCCCTACCACAAGTGTAGGTTTGCTTATTATCTCACGTATATTCGAAAATACCATGTAATATAATAAAATTATCTCAATATTGACCTCTTGCAATGTCCGTGTTATCACGTTCGAAACTACTCTAACATCAAGAAATCGAAATCAATTAATTCTAAAATCATCGCTACGTCAATAATTCCACAATTCAATCGTTCAACCATCTAAATTACAGCCTTGATATTCTCTTCCAAGCTATATCATAAAATCATCATTACTTTTATCAATGATCCGACTAATCGATATTCCACCTCAATCTCGACTTGATAACCAATTCGTGATATTAAGATAAATCCATTTATCGATTCTATAAGGCTTAGATCATGTAACTCATCATGTTATCATACTTAATCATTTACCTTCTCAACTATTCCAAAAATCAAGTTTTCTGGCAACATGATAAAGTCCTTCCAAAACTTATCTTTCCATAATTCTTTCCAAAATTCCATTTACACAAGAAAACTTAACCTTTTTCATCAAACATTTTCATATAAATTTCGACAGCATAACGGCTTAATTTTATCAGAACCTCCTACAAGGAAATACAGTTTAACCACACAGCCGTTGATTCTCACCATCTATTTATCTCTTACTAAGACCCCTACCACCAATTGTCGGTCCTCTTAGCATTTAAAAATCATTTCAATAATCATTCATCATCAGGATCACAATTCCAAAACATACAATATAACACTACCACTGCTTTATAAAAGTATCTTACCTAGTGTTGGAGTTGACAATGTAATCTCTCCCAATTCGTTCATGCTCCGATCATTCTTGTATAATTTTTACAAGTCCAATTTTTACATTTAAACTCGTGTAGAATTTTTCAATAAAATAATAACGATAATAATAATAATTTTTACAAATCTCCTACCCATTTTCTCTTTCTTCCTTCTTCTTCTTTTTCCTTTTTCCTTTTTCCTTTTTCCTTTTTCTTTTTCTTTTTCTTTTTCTTTTCTTTCTTTCTTTTTTCTCTTTTTCTTTTCTTTTCTTTTCTTTTTTTTTTCTTCTTTTCTGGTTTGAACAAGTTCAGACCGGTTCAGATTGGTTTGGTCGGGCCAAACCGATTCAGCCGGTTCAGTTTTTGCTGGCCGGTTCAGCCACCGGCGGCCACCCATTTCGACGATTTAGCCATTTCACAGCATCCTGGGGTTGCCACGAAGCCAGATCTGGCCTCCTTTTCCATATCGGCGACGGCGGCAGTGGCGGATCTGAACGACGACTCTTGGCTCCTTTCTTCCCTTTCGGCCTTCATTTCTCCCGATTTCTTCTCTCCTTTCCTTTTCCTTTCCTGTCGGTGGCAGCTTCCTTCTCTTCCTTTCCTCGCCAGCGATAGCTTCCCCTCTCTCTCTCGGCCGACGGCGTCGGCATTCTTCCTTGGAGGCTCTCATCTGTTTGTAACAGAGGAGGAAAATGGGAGGGAATCGAGATACCTGATTCCCGCCCCCTTTTCTTTCCTTTTTTTTAATTATATTTATAAATATAATTATTAATTAATAATAATATATATACACATTTTTATTTCTTAAATTTTGGATTTCTTAATATCTAAAAATTATTCAAAATAATTTCCTCAACTTCATCACTTCATCAGATTTCGGAAATTCCAACAATTTTCCCATCTCGCAAATAAACTTATTTATTTACTTTTGCTTATTTATTTGCATAAAAATTAAATTCCCGAGTAATTTAATACCAAAAATAGAAAAATTTTCGGTTATCACATAAATGTTGGGCAACTAAAAGAACGCATACACAGAAGATGAGTGTAGTAGAAATGCGAATGCTGCAATAGATGTGCGGATATACGAGAAAAGATAGAATGAGAAATGAGGACATTTGCAAAAAGGTTAGAGTGACACCTATCGAAGACGAGATGAGTGAAAGTCATTTACGTTGGTTTGGACACGTACGACTAGACCTATGGATGCTCCTGTTAGAAGAGTGGAGGTTATGAATGATGTAAAAAGGTTAAGGTTAGGAAAAGACCGAAGAAGACTTGGACTGAAGTAATTTAGAAAGATCTGATGGAATGGGATTTGGAAGAACACATTGCTTTATATAGGAATGAGTGGAGGAGGAGAATGAGTGCTGACTACTTAGTGTGAGGTCATATATTGGTTCATATAACCTACCTCAGTATTGGGATAAAGGCTCTAATGATGATGATGATTCACATAGATCATGCAAGTTAAATTTCAAGTTAATTAAAGATGTTTAACTATTTATTTTATAATAATAAAATTTTAATCATTAATGTATATATTAAAAAATATTATTCTCGATTAAAATGATAAGATTTGATAATAAATCAAATAAGTTGTTAAATCTAACAGGTGGATTACAAAAAATATTAATATTACATAAATTTATAAATAGTGTGTAACACAATTAGTTTTATATTGGTGCAAGATTGTAAGTAGATCCTTCCTCACCAATTTAGAACTAATTTAGTTTTACTTACTTTCATATTTTTCTATACTATTTAGGTCAAATTATATAAATATTCATTGTACTCTATTAATTTTTGAAATTTAGTCCCTATAGTATTATTTAAAGAAATTTAGTACTCTTGCTAATTTAATTTGATAATTTCAGTTCTGTCGTTTGTTGATTTCGTTAACCTTTGTTAAATGTGTACACGTGGCCATTAACCTTGTCCATGTAGTGTTGACTGCTGATGTGGCATTGACCAGCTGATGTAGCATTTTAGTCTAGCTACGAAAATGTCAAACTATATGGATAGTGCCTTACTATATTAAATTTTAAAATTTAGTCCCTGTAGTATGTTAAAATTTGGAATTTAGTCCATATCGACTAATCTTGCTATTTGCTCCATTTAAAATAAAATTTTAACAGAAATTACACATCTTCTTGTTATCTATCGCCGTCTATCAAAGCATGTGGTGCCAGATGACACTTAATGTCTCAAATACCAAAAATCTTGACGGAACGACCAAAACAGATTGGATTTAAAAGTCTGAGGAGCAATAATTGAATTTTGAAAGCATGAGGACCAATATAAAATATCACAAAAGTTTAATGCCACTCTTGCTATTTATTTTTTTAATGTTTCACAATTATATTTTTTTCGTTATGCAACGCCAAATACTCTCCTCTTTTTAATCTCATTTTTTTTTCACTTTTTGACATTAAAAAGATCATGAAATATTAAATTTATAATACAATTTAAATTTTTTAATATGAAATACACTGTAGCTTATCTTCATGAAAATTAACGAGGCGACAACAAAACTTAGATGGAAAGAATATAAGTAATGTAACTGAGAGGAATATTAAAAACAACAAGAAAAGTGTATGCGTAAGAAAAGCGAAAATAAATTAAAATGGGGAACTATTGGAAACGAAAAATTTAAAGATACTCACTTATAACTCATTCTCATTCAAAACATTCAAGCAGTAGTCTTTAAAACAGAAAAAAAAAAGAGCATAGATTTTTTGTTTAACTCCCTAATAGCAAAACAACAATAAAGATAGGCTGACGTCGATGTTCGTACTAAGTCTCCACGTGTGTCCAAGAAACTTCTGTAAAACAAGAAAAGTCAGAGGGACGCAGGGGTGGTTCCCTGCGTAGACACTCCGATGCTTAAGTCAGCAAAAAGTTCTTCAATATTGGGAAGCGTAAAAGCCAGTAGTCAAAAATTAGGGCGTAAGATTGTACATGGGGACCTATTTATAGGTCAACAATCTAGGTTAATTGTTTAAGGATAAGTTCCTTATCTTGTTGAGAGTTTGTGTCCCAATATAACACAAGTTCCTTGAAGATCGGGAGCTTCCAGAGCCTGTCGCCGGCGAGAGACTCATACCACGTGGAATATTGTGGCGTCAGGGGTCTGTCGCTAGAGGGAGCCGAAAACGTGTGCCACGTGTCGCGTTATGATTACCGACGACAGACTTTTGAGCCTGTCGCGGGGGCGACAGGTGTGATCGCGCACCTCTACCTCTGTCGCAGAAGGCCACGTGGACACAACTGAGTCTGTCGCACAGCGACAGGTGTGATACGTTTACCATCTGTCGCCTAAGGCCACGTGGACACAACTGAGTCTGTCGCCCAGCGACAGGTATGATGTGTTTACCATCTATCGCCGATGGCCACGTGGACCAGTGAGTTCTTGCCGCGTGGTAGCTTCTGACAACATTGGGCCTGGCCTAACACGGGTAGACTTTGTCATATCAATTGCTCCCCACTCTCTTGTTGGATTTCTCCAACCAAGAGAGTATAAATATGTGTTTTTGGGCCTTAACCCGCCGTGACTAGTTCTCTTTGCTCTTTTTTTTTTGCAGGTGAAAAAAGGTCTATTTTGCGAAGGACGTGATCAGGCGCGACGTTTGGCATTCCCTGTCGCGGCTATATAAACCGCTGGGACCAGACGAGAGGCCCCACGAAAACCTCTAAGCAGCCGTCTGTCGCCCATTTGCAGTCCTCTCTCAAAAAAGAGTCTGTCGCCAAAAGAGCCTGTCGCTCTCCCCCAGCAGTCTCTCGCTTACCTCAGAAACAGTAAGTATACATCTACTGCATATTTATTGCCTTTCGCAACTTAGATTTCGGTCTCCCGCCGGTGCCGTGGTCTTCCGCGTAGAGTTTTAGGTCTTCCGCTAGTCTATTATAAATTAGGTCTGTCGCCAAAGGGTCTGTCGCCCAAAAGGGTCTGTCGCCTATTGAATCTGTTGCCCAAAGGGTCCGTCGCCATTACTCTGTCGCCGGGTTGTTTTTTGCCATGTCTTCGCTACGCCCGGGTAAGACACTTAAAACAGGTGGTCTTGTGTGCACTTTGACAAGTGCTGACTTAGAGGACATTAGGACACGTTTCCCTCTTCCCTCGGGTTATGGCTATAGGCTTCCAGTGCAAGGGGAGGTCACGCCTGCCTTGGTTAGAAGTGGCGTAGCTGTCCATAAGGCTTCTTTGTCTTTCGGTTTTCGCTTCCCTCTTCCAGAGTTTGGTGAAGCATTTCTTAGATACAAAGACATTGTCCCGTGTCAGCTTCACCCTCATGCGTGGGCTCAGCTGGTAGCTTTTTCCGTAGTATGTCATCACCTAGGTATCATTCCCACAATTCCTCTCTTAAGAGCCTTCTTCAGAGTTCGTAGGCTGAAAGGGTTGATAACGTTCTCTCTTCAACGTTTAACAGTCGACGAGTTCCCTAATAATAAAATCTTCTCTGATCTCCCCAATAAACTGCGTGGTTTTGAGGGCGAGTGGGTCGTCGTTGAGATTCCAAGCAATCTACGGATTCGCTCTAGATGGAATCGTGATACTTCTGACCCCTCACCGCGTTCGGACAGGTTTAGAACAGACATTTTAAGAGACCAATTTGGCGAGTCTATTCGGCGAATCTGTTCTACTGGGGAGCGTAATTTATTTTCTCTTCTAACCCCAGAGAACATTGCCGCTGCCGGCTGGGGCGTGAGCAGGACTGTTCTCGAAGCTTCTGCTGCCCCATCTAACCTGCCTGCGACTCCTCGTTTATCTGATGCTGGTCCTAGTCAGCAATCCCCGGTACTAGTAGCCGAAGCATCTACCCCTGTAGGCCGCCTTGTAGATGAGTCCTCTTCAGACACGGAGGACGAGACTCCTGAGGCTGCAGGTACTAGTGATCATTCAGAGGAGAACCCTGAGTGGGCTCAGGCTGATGCCTTTGGGAGTCCTTTCACCGACTTTCCTTTGGATTCGAATTTGAATAGTTTAGAGGACTTTGGTGGTTTTTTAGGTTTCTTATCTTTTCACTCCTCGTATGCGTATGTTTGGCATTTTTTACTTAGTCGGCTAATACTTTCTTTTTGCATTGTGCAGACATGAACTTCCGGGACTTGATGCGTAGGAGGAGTGCAAATGTTGCTGCTGGTGCGGTTCCTACTCCTCCGCCACGAGTTGGAGTCCCATCTGGACCAGCTCGTGCTCCTACTCCTCCTTCTGCTGGCGAATCCAGCCGTCCTGCACAAGAGGCCGGGAGAAATAAACGGAAGAGGCCTCTTGTCCACGATCAAGGTTCGGGCGATCGTGAGAGCTCCGAATCTCAAAAGAGTGATCCAGTTCTTCAAGAAGGTGGCTCTCGTGCTGGTGAGGGTAGGTCAGCTCCTCGCCAGCCTAGGCGCAAATACAGGAAGAGGCTGATTATTGAAGCCTCAATGCCTACACGACCAGTCTTACCCAAGGTGGTAGATCCTACTGTGAGACGCTATACAGTTGATAGTGGGGTCGTTGTCAGTGGGGAAGATTTCCAAACCTATCCCGGGGTGAATGACAACGACAGCATCGAGGATGCCGGGATAGCGTCTCGTCTGGCTTGGAGCACCATTCTCCCTCATAACGAGGCGGGGCTTTTCACAAACATCCCAGAGGTGGAGGACAATTCTGATTATCTTGCTATGAAGGTAAGAGTTTTGTGCTTGTTTGGTGATTTGTTCCCCCGTTTTTATTTCGTCAAATTTTTGAGTTACTTCTGTTTTTCGTATTATCAGTCGGCTCAACAAATTGGGGCTGTCAATGCTCGACATAGGGCTCTCAGGGAGCAAGCTGACAAAGATATTCGCGAGCTCCGAGATCAGAAGATGGAGCTTTCAAACGAGGTTAGCCAGCTTCGTCCTTACGTCAGTAGGGTGGAGTAGTTGGGTAAGAAGAATGCTGATCTCGAGCAGAGGCTCCGGGCGTCTGAGGCGAAGGTGGCTTCCCTTCAAGGGTATCAAGAAGCTTACAACAAGGCCGTCGATGATCGGGGAGCTATGGAGAGGCAGCGAGATGAGGCTATTGAGGAGCTGCACAACGTCCTGGACCGTCAAAGAGAAGCTCGAATCGAGGCCGTTCATGAATACCGCTTGTCCCAGCATTGTTTTGACCAGAAAGCGGAGTTCTCGACGGGATTTATTAAGTATGGTTTTTACTTGGCTTGTTCTTGGTTGGAGAAGCATCGACCTAGCGAGGCTTTTCCTGAATTGCTCTTCACCGAAGAGGCCCAGTATTACGATGCTCCTTCTTGGACCAAGTATGAGCCAGATTCGCAAAGTCCGAAGGCCTATTTAGCGGAGGGATCCGTAGATAAGCTGGACAATCTTGAAGGTCCGTGACCTCCTCCGCAGCCACATCATCAGCCTGAGTCTTCTGAGGCACTTGGTCGATCTGAGCCTCCAGCAGTCCGTGACCTTCCTGAGTCTGTTGAGGCGGGTGATCAGCCTGAGTCCATCGAGGCACTACTGGGGTTGGATAGCGACGAATTCCAAATTTCTGATTCTGCTGCTGTTGATACCGTGCCAGACTCCACAGCCGTGGTCGGGCCTTCAAGTGATGTTCCTGCTTCCGGGGTGGCTTCCTCGGCTCCCCAGGATCCTGATGCTTTGAATCCTCAAGCTTCTCAAGATGCTGGTGCTGACGTAGTGCCTTCTCAGCTGGCTGACTTGGTTATTGCCGTAGATTAGTGTTTTTGTTTTGTTTGTTAACTCCAATGTATAGATTCATTTTCAATGGAAAGTGTCGTTTCATTCTGTAGCTCTTTCTTTTGCTTATTTGAAATTAGTAGAGTACCTTGTATTGTTTGACTTTATCATGTTGCTCCCCAAGTTCTTTTTTGAAACTGTGTTGACTATTTCTTCAAAAATGAACTTTTTCTCGAGCGTTGTTCCTATCTCGCGTTATTTTCGCCTAAGGATAATCAAGACTAAAATAGCCAAAGTGTTAACCATAACTTGTCGACTTATTACAACATATGAATTTGGAGATTTTGTAACGTACCTCGTAACTTGTTATATAGTTTGTACTTTTACCTATCACACGCACTTTTCGTGTTCAAGGACTGGTATTTTGCCCGTCTCGTGTCTTCTTCACGCTTAAGGTCTTATTTGTGCCCATCTCGCGCATTTTTCGCTTAGGGACTTATTTGTGCCCGTCTCGCGTCTTTTTCACGCTTAAGGTCTTATTTGTGCCCATCTCGCGCATTTTTCGCTTAGGGACTTATTTGTGCCCGTCTCGCGTCTTCTTCACGCTTAAGGTCTTATTTGTGCCCATCTCGCGCATTTTTCGCTTAGGGACTTATTTGTGCCTGTCTCGCGTCTTCTTCACGCTTAAGGTCTTATTTGTGCCCATCTCGCGCATTTTTCGCTTAGGGACTTATTTGGTAGCCAGCTGTTGTCTCATTCCAATTCCTGTAGCACATAATCTATCTCACATATTGCGTTAGAGAATATAAGAAATGATTGGTTGGCCTTTATTCATGAATCAGAAAAATAATATCATCTATGAAGTAATGTAGCAATAGATGGGAAAATAAAGACAAGAATAACAATCAAAAAGCAAAAATTACAATTGTTACTGCCAATATAGCTTAAGATGGTTGGCGTTCCAAGTCTTTGAGATCTTCTTTCCTTGCAAGGTTTCTAAGGTGCAAGTGCTGGGTCCGACCATCTTTCTGATTCTGTATGGTCCTTCCCAATTAGCCCGGAGCTTTCCATCTTCCCTATGGGCGTTCGTAATTGCCGACTTTCTTAATACGAGGTCCCCTTCTTGCAACTCTTTGTTCTTGACCCGTGCATTGTAATAAGCAGCTACTCTCTGTTGGTAAGCAGCCAGTCTTATTGTTGCTTCAGGTCAAGATTTTCCCTTAGTCCCTGAGAATTACGTTCCTCAATGTAAGGGACTAGTCTGGGTGACTCAGCTCCAACCTCCACCGGGATGAGGGCTTCAGTGCCATATACCAAATTGAACGGTGTTTCGCCTGTTGACACTTTGCTTGTCGTTCTGTAGGCCCATAGGACACTTGGGAGCTCATCCACCCATGCTCCCTTTGCCTTGTCCAGTCTAATCTTCAACCCGTGTAGTATAGTTCGATTGCTTACCTCTGCCTGCCCATTGGCCTGTGGGTAAGACACAGAAGATATTCTTAGGAGAATCTTCAGGCCATTACAAAAATTTCGGAAAGCATCACAGTCGAATTGCTTCCCATGATCTGCATTTATCACACGGGGGATCCCAAATCGGCAAATTATGTCTTTCCACACCATTGCTTCCACCTTCTTCTCAGAGATTGTAGCCAAAGGCTCGGCCTCTATCCACTTTGTGAAGTAGTCTGTGGCCACAAGCAAATACTTCCTTTGTCCTAAGCCTAGGGGAAAAGGCCCCAGGATATCTAGTCCCCATTGTGCAAATGGAGTTGGTTGGAGAGTGTTCTGAAGAGCCGAAACAGGCGCTGTAGCTATAGGAGCGAATTTCTGACACTTTTCGCATCTTCTCACTTTGTCTGTGGCGTCCTTCCTCAGTGTAGGCCAATAAAACCCCGTGTGCAATATTTTCGAGGCCAAGGCTCGAGCCCCCAGATGTTCGCCGCATATTCCCTCATGAACTTCAGCTAAGGTGTACTCGGCCTGCTGAGGCCCTAGACACTTCAACAGAGGCATTGTGAACCCCCGTTTATAGAGTTCCCCATTCACCACGGTAAACCTAGCACTTTTTAACTTCAGCCTTCGAGCTTCGTCTTTGTTAGTGGGGAGTGTGCCCCCCAGTATGTAGTCTTTGATTGGGCTTCTCCAATCGCCTCCGATTTCGACATCACAGACATCTTCTTCTTCTATACTTAGCCTAGCGAGGGATTCCACTTTGACCATACCCCCTTTGACCCCTCTAGAAGAAGCCAATTTTGAAAGAGCGTCTGCATGGTTGTTCTCTGTTCGATTTATCTGGGTCAGCTGGAAGTGCTTGAATGACTGTGCCAATAATTGTACCTTCTGCAGATAAGGGACTAGTGCGGGTTCTCGTGCTTCATACTCACCCAAGAACTGGTTTACCACTAACTGCGAATCGCTGTGTGCCATTAAGTTGCTGACCCCCATTTTCTCAGCAAGTCTCATCCCAGCTATCAAGGCTTCGTACTGTATTGTTTGAACTTGGGAAACCGAATCGTAGGGAATACTCATAGGTTTCCCCTTCAGGCGATATTAGCACAATTCCAGCTCCACTGCCGTCCATGTTACGAGCTCCATCAACAAATAATTTCCACCAGTCCAACTCTGTTTCCTTTTGTACCTCTCGGCCAGTGCATTCTACAATGAAATCTGCCAATGCCTGTCCTTTTATTGCTTGGCGAGGCTGGAAGTGAATGTCATATTCACTCAATTCGATGGCCTACTTAATCAGACGCCCGGAGTGTTCTGGTTTCTGCAATATTTGCCTGAGAGGCTGACCTGTTAAGATGGTCACCGAGTGAGCTTGGAAATAAGGCCGTAACTTTCGAGTTGCCATCACCAGGGATGAAGCTATTCTTTCAACTAAGGGGTATCTTGCCTCAGCATCTAGCAGGACTTTGCTTACATAATAAATCGAGCAATCTCGATCCCCTTCTTTTCTTAGTAGGACTGCACTTACAGCTTTCTCTCCTACGCCGAGGTACATAAGGAGGTGGTCTCCGGGACGTGGCCGGGATAACAGAGGCAACTCTTTCAGGTAGTCTTTCAACCTTTCAAAGGCATCGTTGCACTCTTTTGTCCACTTGAAGTTCTTTCCTGCCTTTATCGCCTTGAAAAATGGTAGACTTGTTTCAGCTGATTTGGATAAGAAACGACTCAAGGCTGCTATTCTTCCTGTCAGCCTTTGAACTTCTTTTACTGTATTAGGCGGCCTCATGTCCAGAATAGCTTGAACTTTCTCAGGATTAGCCTCTATCCCTCGATTAGTGATCATGAATCCCAGAAACTTTCCAGATCTTACTCCGAATGAGTATTTGTTGGGATTCAACTTCATCTTGTACTATCGCAACACATTGAACACCTTTGTCATTTTTCTGGCATGTGATTCTCCCTGTCGGCTTTTGATTATCATATCATCGACATAGGCTTCCATGGTGTTGCCCAACAGGTCTTAGAACACCTTATTTACCATGCGCTGGTAGGTTGCCCCCGCATTCTTTAGACCGAATGGCATTACTCGGTAACAATATGTCCCAATATCGGTAATGAATGAAGTCTTCTCCTCATCGTCCGGATGCATCATGATTTGGTGGTATCCCGAGAAGGCATCTAAGAAGCTAAGTAATTCATACCCACAAGTTTCGTCTACCAACTTGTCGATTCGAGGTAGTGGATACGAATCCTTAGGACAAGCTTTATTCAGATCTGTGAAGTCCACACACATTCTCCATTTCCCGTTGGCTTTCTTCACCATCACGACATTGGCCAACCACTCCGGATAATTAACTTCTCTGATGAATCCTGCTTGCAACAACTTCGAGATTTCTTCGTTAATTACCTGTTGCCTCTCTGGAGCAAAATTCCTCTTCTTCTGTTTTATCGGCTTTGCCCCTGAGATTACGTTCAACCGATGGCAAATAACTTCAGGGTCTATTCCTGGCATGTCGGCTGGAGTCCATGCAAACACGTCACAATTCTCTTTTAAGCATTGGACCATCTCCTTTTTTACTTGTTCAGGCAGCTGGCTCCCCACATATACTATTTTCCCTTCATCTTCGTCATCTAACTGGATCGTTTCCATTTCCTCATCAGGTTTTGGTTTAGGTGGTTCTTCAATTGTAAGGGTTTCCTTCCTCTGCGTCCCTTTACATGTGGTAGATGCTATATTACACGTCCTGGCTTTCTTTTGATCTCCCCTCACTTGTCCAACACCGCGTGGAGTTGGAAACTTCATTAACAAATAGCAGGGATGCACCACAGCCCTCATGTCATTTAACAATGGCCGCCCGAGGATCATATTGTACGCCACTGACGTTGACTTCACAACCATAAACAACACTTGTCGAGTGACACACTTCGGGCTTTCACCCAATGTCACAGGTAGCTGAACTGCACCCTCCACCTTCACTTTTTCTCATGAGAATCCATACAGAGGTGTGGTGACTGGCTCCAGTCGATCCTTCGAGATGCTCATCTTCTCAAAGCAACTCCAGTAAATCAAACTTACCGAACTCCCATTATCAACTAGGATGCGACTCACTGGGTGTTTTGCTATTACCGCCGAAATCACCATTGGGTCATCATGAGGGATCGCTACATCACCTCTGTCAGCTGGCGTGAAAGTAATAGGCTCTTCATCATGCTTTTCTTCCATCACTGAGTTAATTTGATAAGCATGCCGGGCGTAGGTCTTTCGAGAGGAGGAAGAAGCGCCAGCTAATGACTCACCTCTGGATATCACGTTAATAGCTGGCCCTGTGGGTTCATTATCTTCCTCTCGATTCCTTCTTTCTACCCTTCTGTCATTATCTCTTCTTTCATCTTCATTTCGTCTAACAGGTCCTCTGTTTTCACCTCTTCTATCTCTGAAATTGTTTCTTCTGTTCTGCGCGGGATAGTTAGTTCTATCACCTCTCCATACAAAACGGTTTATTTTTCCCTCTCGTGCCAACTTTTCTAGCTGATTCATCAACTCTCTACATTTTTCAGTTGTGTGCCCATGAGTTGAGTGATAATCGCAATACGCCCTTGAGTCACGGCCCAGATTACCTGACGCCTTCTTTGGAGTCTGTATAAGACCTGACCCCTCAATAGCTGCTAATACGGAAGCTCGAGATTCAGTGAGTGGGGTATAAGCTGAGTATTTCAGTGTGGGAGCTTTTTCAAACTTCCTTGGTTGGCTAGAAGATGCTTCAGTGATTTCCCTTCCTCGTTTCCTTCCATCCTTGGATTCTCCTGTCGTCACCATTTTCATTACTTCCTCCTAGGTTACATACTTATTAGCACGGGAAAGTAAGTCTGAGATGGTAGTTGGCTGATCTAGCGACAGGGATTCTTGCAATTTCTCAGACTTGTCCCCTGTAATATAGCTGCCACAGCTATACCGACTTGTAGGTCTCGTACCTCTAAGGTAGCGTCTCTGAACCGATCCACATAACTCTTCAAAGACTCCTTAGCTTCTTGTTTTATAGTGAGCAAATAGGTCGGTTCCTTCCTTCTTTGACTGTTCACCGCAAATGCTTTAAGAAACTCACTTCGCAATTGGTCAAAAGAGGCAATAGACCCTTCAAGCAAGTTATTGAACCATTTCATTGCATGTCCGGACAGAGTTAAGGAGAAAGCCCTGCACATTATCTCGTCTTCCCATCCATGTAGCAACATTAGGGCCTCATAATTTTGCATATGATCATAGGGATCCGTTTTCCCGGTGTATGCGGTCATCTGCGGCATTTTGAACTTTGGGGGCAAAGGTTTTTGCATGATGGTTGTGCAGAACGGTACTCTTCTTCTCTGACTCTCTTCTGCAGACACTAATTTTTTCTCCTCTAACACCTGTTCTATCATTTTCTTCATGTCTACGGGGGGAGCAAGCTGATTTCTAGCATGAGACGAATCAGGTAGGTCTACGACTACTTCCTTACCTTTCGCTTGGGGTGCGTTTGTTCGTGTCATCTGTGTGCACCAAGTCAAACTCCGACCCGGCTCCCCAAGTGCTTCGATCTTCGACACCATTCTTTCCAGCACCTCCAACACCATGTTCTAAGTTAGTACTGGCAAAATTTGATAGGTCATGGTGATGGGCGGTAGATTCTGTCGCCCGGTCGGTACCCTGTCGCCCAGTCACCTGTCGCCCCACGCATGGAGCCTGTCGCCTGACCCCCGTCGCCGGGTCTAGACCTGCCGCTTCATCAGTCTCTCGCTGAGTACCGGCGGTAGGCCTCATGTTCGCAGGATCCGTCGCACCCTATTGAAGGTCATTCTCCGTGGCGGGGGGCGCCTCTCGCCGACGAGAGGGATCTGTCGCTGCCGCGTCCTCCTGTCGCCCGGGCACCTGCGGCGGGGCTCCTTGACTCGTTCCTCCTACCAAGTTCTGCACGGCAGGCGGCAGATTCAACTGCGGGAGGACTCCGTGGAACAGATCCACCATGGCTCGTAGCGCCTGGGTGGTTTCTTCGCTCTGTCGCCTCAGAGCTTCGAATTCTGCCACTGACACAGTGATTCTTTCTTCTTCCCTGTTCACCTGGTTCCTCTGGCGAATATGCTGTTCCGGGGAACTTACAGAATTTTCCTCACTGCCAGTCCTTGCGTTTGTCGATCTTGTTCTCACCATCTTAGTAAATCTTAATTGGCTTTTTATACGTTTCCCACGGACGGCGCCAATTGTTGTTGCACAAAACAACAATAAAGATAGGCTGACGTCGATGTTCGTACTAAGTCTCCACGTGTGTCCAAGAAACTTTTGTAAAACAAGAAAAGTCAGAGGGACGCAGGGGTGGTTCCCTGCGTAGACACTCCGATGCTTAAGTCAGCAAAAAGTTCTTCAATATTGGGAAGCGTAAAAGCCAGTAGTCAAAAATTAGGGCGTAAGATTGTACCTGGGGACCTATTTATAGGTCAACAATCTAGGTTAATTGTTTAAGGATAAGTTCCTTATCTTGTTGAGAGTTTGTGTCCCAATATAACACAAGTTCCTTAAAGATCGGGAGCTTCCGGAGCCTGTCGCCGGCGAGAGACTCATACCACGTGGAATATTGTGGCGTCAGGGGTCTGTCGCTAGAGGGAGCCGAAAACGTGTGCCACGTGTCGCGTTATGATTACCGGCGACAGACTTTTGAGTCTGTCGCGGGGGCGACAGGTGTGATCGCGCACCTCTAACTCTGTCGCAGAAGGCCACGTGGACACAACTGACTCTGTCGCACAGTGACAGGTGTGATACGTTTACCATCTGTCGCCTAAGGCCACGTGGACACAACTGAGTCTGTCGCCCAGCGACAGGTATGATGCGTTTACCATCTGTCGCCGATGGCCACATGGACCAGTGAGTTCTTGCCGCGTGGTAGCTTCTGATAATATTGGGCCTGGCCTAACACGGGTAGACTTTGTCATATCAGAGAATGACAAAGCAAGACTACATAGGTAAAACTAACCCAAATCGGAATGAACATAAAAAAAAGAAACACTAACCCAAATCAGAAGTCAGTCCAAAAAGTGTCTCATTTCTCTTTTGGAAAACGGAAACAAACACAGAAAAAAAGCTGTCAGTGTGCCAAATAGGCATATTAAAAACGAAATTAAAAATGTTATAAATGGTGAAAATATAAATTTAAATTTAAAATGTTTCTTGTATTTTCAAACAAAAAATGTCAATGTAAGGATTTTGAATCGACTTATTAAAAAATATCACTAAACAAAAAAAATATGACCTAACAATTCATCGGAACAAAATTTTCAGCTAATATGAATTTTTATCAAGTATCATTTTTCAATATTCTATCAAATATGATTTTTATCATGGAATTTAAAGAATTCCTGTAAACACCAATTACGGTGATATTTATAAAAGGAATTTTGTAATTTATTTTTTTTTTGACAAAGGAATTTTGTAATTTATTGTACGTTCTTAAATTTCATAAGCGGCAAGGGTCTTCTCTACTTTTCATGTACATTAAAATTAATTTATGATTGAAATTTAATGATAATAGATTGATAAATTGAGTGAAATGATAGGCGAAAATTAATTAGAAAAAAACGAAAACTAATTAATCTGAAAAAAAAAAATGATCTTACATTTGTTTGAAAATACAAGTGTCAATTTAAGGTTAAAATGGTGGATATTTTCACTATTTTTTTTAGTAACGATAAGAATGATATTTTTTTAAGTGTACTACATTAAATGAAAAAAAAAATTAAAATAAACAAGCATTAAATTAAAATGACTACTAGGCCCATTAAGGTCTAGGTCAAATAGCCAGCTTTTTTTTTGTGACACAAATAGCCAGCTTTTATTTTGGTTACAGAAATAACCAGCTGTTGTCGAGTAAAGTTTCCCCCACCAACGCGGTATTGACTTGCTTAGGGCAATTCACGTGTCGGAAGGGACGAATTTGACTATATGTTGGGTTTTTATTTTTTATTTATTTTAATTTTAATTTTTTTAAAAAAATTTTATAGTCATTA
Organism: Heritiera littoralis; assembly: GCA_031772115.1. Lineage (NCBI taxonomy): Eukaryota > Viridiplantae > Streptophyta > Magnoliopsida > Malvales > Malvaceae > Heritiera > Heritiera littoralis. Next base: position 5,904,433 of record JAPDPK010000015.1, read on the forward strand.
ATATCTCTTATATTATATTGAATATGAAATTAATTTTTCTCATATTTTATGACTAGCATTGACTAAAAAAATTAATCTGATAAATATTCATGTATAAAACTTTTCATTATAAATTATTTTCATTCAGAAATTCAAACGAGAGATTATATCACTGAATTAAACTGATCCTTTGAATTCTTTGAATCCACGTTGCTGCTCCTGAGTCCTAAACACCGACAAAAGCAATATCACATCAACTAAAACTTAGTTTAGCGCACCGATAACTGCCGGTGCAGCACAGGCAGTTATGAATAGTCTCACCCAAACTAGCCCTAATATACATCAACGGCTTAACTTTAACTAATTGTGTAAGGAGGTAGGATAAATTAAAATAACCTCCACCAAATCTAATAGTAGTTTCTAATATGGCAATGTAATTGTAAGTCCAATTATGGGTACAATAAAGTACACCCAACAAGCCCATTTTTGTTGGGTGTGCAATTGGAAGTGGAAAATGGTCGTTTTTAGACTTCAATTCAAGTGATTTTGAATTATTTTTGGATTCAAAATTTTTTTTAATTCAGATTAATTTAATTCAAACAATCTCAAATTCAAATTATTTTAGATTTGACCTAGCTCAAGTTAGATTTAGACTGGTTGAGTCATTTTGAAAATCATTTAAGTTATAGATGTTTTTGTAATCCTTTCTTTCAATCGATGTCAATTCAACATTATTTTTTTTATTATTTCAAAAAAAATTGAAAATATGTCAAATAAGAGTGTTATTGAAAACTATATTAATGCATTTTAATTACTCTAGACTTTTTTTTTTGTGCAATTTGATTTGTGTTTGTGTTGTTTATTTAAACTTTGATTTGAATTTTCATGTTTTTATGTGATTTTTTTGTAAAAATTTATTTGAACTTATTATGTTATTCTTACTAATTATTTTTTGTATAATGGTTTTAGATTTTATTTTATTTCTTAAAAAATTTTAATAGCATTCGAACGGGTTTGGTTGATCATGAATTTATTTATTTTATGTAAAAACAGACTTAGACAAAAACTTTCAAAAATCAGGTTAAATTAAACTCACCTTCAATCTCTATAATAATTTTTTTTGGTCCATAAAAGGTATAAGGGAGAGTAGGGAATCGAAACTTTGATTTAAAATCTCTTAAGAAAGGATAGCAACTGTTAAGCTAAACCTTAGTTGTTAATCTCTATAATATTTTACTTAAATCTATTAGGCCAAGCCTTAGTTCTTATTTTCTATAATATTTTACTTAAATTTGACCCAAACTCAATCCAATCCATGAATACTTCCACACTTAAATAAACCTAATTTCTTTCTTATTTTGTGTGTGTGTTTTTTTAATTTCTACACTCGATCTCGTCTCTCATCCTCCAAATCCAAGACCCATTCCACTTTAAATCTTAGGCATTAGGCTTGTGATTATGGATTGTAATTAACAATTACAATTGAAAGTAATCACAATCACAATTGTAATATTGACTTGCTTTTGTTATTGTCAAAATTTTTAGAACGATCAAAATTTTATGAGAAATTCTAGTCACACCCACTATATTGTTGGACACACCTTAAATACTAGAAAACCCTAACCATTTCCTCTCTCTTCATTTCTACTTGACACACCCTAAATTTTATCTTCTTATTCCTAAATTACCCTCAATCTCTTCATACCCTAATCACAACTTATCTCACATTCTCATTTCTTTCAACTTTCAATCTTTCAAAACTCTTCAAATCTTAAAGTTTGGCAAGATTATATGGTAAATATAGCTTACCTCTTCATTGAAATATGTTTACTATTGTTTTTTTTTTTTTGCATCTAAATCTTCTAATATGCTGATTTTTGTGAAGAATTTGTAGAGAATTTCATGAAGAATCGGCTGGGTGGGTCTGCTGAACGAGTCTCGCGACAAGGAATAGTTGCGAAACTTAAATGGCTCACGACAACTACATGCCGTGAGCTTGTATGTGGTTGCGGCACACTTCGCAGCATGGTTGTGCCGTGAGCCAGTAGACCTAAGCCATGAGCATTTGCTGACTCACGACATAACCTGCTGGCTTGTGGCACATTCGTGTCGTGAGCCAATTACGTCTCATAGCAGTTGATGCCGTGAGGCTTATTTGGCTCGCAGCAACTAGGTGCCGCAAGCCTTTAAAATATGTCTTGTTTTGTGTTTTTACTAGTATTTGTTTTCTAAATAAGGTTAACTTACATTTTATATTAATATTAATTTGTGCAATGTTTTATTTGAGTGTGACTATATCTTTATTGCTATTTTAGTGATAGTTTGGATACTTTTAAGCAACTTAAGATTGTCCACTTTATATGTGATTTGGTTATTTGATGTGAATTGGTTTAGGTGATGTGGATTTGTTTGGTACATGTAAATTGGTTTGTTGCGTGTGAATTGATGAAGGGCATTTGAATTAGTTCATTTGAATTGAATTCGTTAAGGGCATGAAAATTGGTTTCTTACATGTGAAGTGATTTTATCGTATGTTGATACAAATGCTACCACGTAGACATAGACGTGATCATAGTCGTCCACCAGCTGATACATCGAGGTGGTGACCCACTGCGTCTAAGAGGAAGAGACGCATTACGACAGAGGCATTATCTAAGGAGGACATAGCAAAGGAGAGCATGCATGCGATTGCAGCTGGTGTCGCACCACTTCTTGAGGAGATATAGAATGTTGAGGCAGTAGCTGTGGAGGAGAGGTTGTAGGCTAGTGCATCTGCTAAGGCACCAGCTGCGACGGATAAGCAGCGGGCTAGTGCATCTACGAGGCAGTAGCTACGGCAAATAGGCAGCGGGCCAGTGCATCTATTGAGGTAACACTACTACTGAATCATATCCTGGTGGTCCAATTGATCCATCCCTTTTGATTAGCTATCGAATGCACATTGCTGTAGTTATTTGGCAACGAAATGTATATTTGAGTGTTATTAATTATTATAATGTATATTAGACTTAATAATATTCTCATTATTTGTTTGGTTTTCATATAGGAGCGAGGAGAGTTGAAAGTTCTTAATCACGATCCTAAAGTTGGTACATAACCGTTAGATACAAGTCGGTCATGCATCTTGGCTTTGATCGAGCGGTCAGGGTTGGCTCCATTCATGCCGTGTAGTTATCTCACAAGTAATAAGACTATAGTTATCGCATTTACGGAAAGGTGGTAGCCAAAGACAAACACGTTTCATACGTCTTTCGAAAAGATGACCATTACTCTAGATAATGTGTCTACGCTACTTGGCACCCAATGGTTGGGAGGATGATATCATACAACATTGTCTCAATTGACGAGGCAAATGAGATGCTAGTGCGGCTACTTGAGGTCGAAGCAGAAAAGGCAAGGAAGAGACGACCGCCATTAGAGGACCACAAGTTAAGATGTAGTGGTTAAGAGATACGTTCTTCAGGGTGACCGATTTTGATAGTGCTGGGAGGATAGAGTACGTGGCTTGCACAATCTTATTATTTCTTCTTGTTGTACTCTTTTTGTTGATAAGAGTGCAATGTGAGTACTGATCACATTTTTATCATTTCTAGAAGATATTACGACCGTTGGTGAGATTGTGTGGGGTGCAACTTGCCTTGCTTACACATGCAGACAGCTAGGCCTTGCTAGCAGAGTTGAGTGTCATTCGATAACTAGTTATATGACAGTGATTCAGGTATTTAATATTTATTTAATAAAAATCATATTGATTTCTTCAATATTTATTAGCTTATGTTTAATTATAAATGTTCCTTTTGTCTTATGCAGGCATGGATCTACGAGCATTTTCCTCGTTAGATCTAGTACAGGACGTGTTATACAGAGAGAGGCAGCTTCATGCTCGTCGGTGAAAGCTACTCGGTTGCAATATACAGCTACAAATACTAAGGGAGTGACTTGATGACTTTCAGTATCATCAAATCAGTTGGGATCCATATGCAGATAGTAAACATATCATCCTTTGCCAGAGATTGCTTTCTTTTGTGAATGCATTAAGTTTGATTAAATCGTGGAGCCTTACCATTCGGATAGAGTTTTACGATAATGGGGTTATATGCAGGGCATTCCATGGCCACCTCTCACCCCATATCACGTGGAATAAGGATCCAAGCCAATTGAGATTTGGAATGTGTTGGATTGGCATATAAACTGTATTTGCTTGTTGGAGTTTTAACGCAGGTTGATTTTGGTTGTGATTATGACGCTGGATGGTGTTCTACCTATGCCGTCATAATGCCAGATTTTCATTGAAAATTAATGTACACAGAGTCTTTAAGATTGTTTTAAACTTATATAACGAACTTCTAACCTCAAGCATTTTTAGAAAATGCTACTTGTCATCGAGACTAGCATGCTTGAGGCAAGGTAGTATATGGTTTTATAAAGGTGTTAAGTGGTTAAATAAATAGAGTTATTGTTGTCATGATAGCTTTGCTAAAATAAAGTCATTCATTGAGATAAAGGTTTTAACAAACATGATTTCATACATTGATGTTTACAATTACAAATGTTTAATTGAATCATGTTTTCAGTACCCAAATCATGTTCTAAAAGCTATCTTTGTACGGCTTTTTACATGTGAGACATGAGGTGCTGGGAAATGCATGTATGGCACTTATCTTGCCTGTATGGCACTTTATACCTGTGTGGCATAAATTGTGTGGCACTTTATGCCTGTGTGGCATTTATCATGCCTGTGTGGCACTTAACTTACCTGTGTGGCACTTAAATTACATGTGTGTCATTTATCATGCTTGTGTGTCATTTGGTATGCCTGTGTGGCACTTAACTTGCCTGTGTGTCATTTATCATGCATGTGTGTCATTTATCATGCTTGTGTGGCATTTGGTATGCCTGTGTGGCATTGGGGCGCCTACCTATACATACACATTTCAGATTCCTCCTATGTGTTGATGGATATTTGTGTATATATATGAATTGTGAAATATCCTAGATGCTTTGTGATCTTCCAGGCGTCCGACAACTAGTCGTGACAAGTACCTCAGCTACTAGATGATCACTGGTGCTAGGATGATTCATGATCATGAATAAAGCCTTGGTATGGGATTGTGACCACTACTAGCTACAGTGGATGCTTTCGTAGAAAGCTCATTGGTTATATTTTCAAAGATCCCAGGTTACGTTACTAAATCTTGTGAATTGATGCCTGTCTCATGTATTACTTTTAAATATGTATCTTGGTTTTGTTGCGAAAAAGAATGAGTTTATCTTATAACAAAAGTACATTGACACTGCACTATTCTTGATAAGTTGCAATGAGACATGAGTTTTTATGCATTTGTTAACGCATAAACATACATTGAGCATAGTAGGAGCCTAGCATCACTTAGCATATATTTTCTTATTGGGCTTTAGCTCACCCTCCCCTCGTCCACCTCACAAAATATTTCAAATAGGCTTAAATACAAGTATGGTGCACTAAGAGTTTGATGCGTGGGCCGCTAGGCGTTATTACTTTTGTGTTGAGGTATAAATCTCCTTAATATCTCTGTTTATATTCCAGACTTAAATATTCTTTTTGTATACACAATGCATAGGATTCGGGATGTAAGTATTAGGAGTGTATCGAGATGTATATGAATTGTGCCTTGTAATGGATTATATTCTCAATATTACAAATTGGTGAATATGAGATGTCTAAGATGTTATATTGAGAATGTACAGTGCCACAGGTTGAGCTGATGTTGTATTGTGCATGAGGATGGGTTATATTCCAAAGTAAGGGTGAAATTTTTCAATTTCGTTTTTGGCACGTATTACGAGGTTACTTAAATGGGACCTTAGATAACTAGTCTTAAACAATTAAACAAGTAGAAATCTATTTTGTTAGGTGTTAGCTACACTGAGCGAGTGATAAACATAGTAAGGAAAAAGTTAGCCCGAAAATCCCAGCTTACGAAGGTGTTCCAATTTTAACAAACTATTTAACGACAGCCAAAACCAAATTTTGGACAATATCTTAGTGCCTCCTGAGGATTTAAACTGATGTTTTATGCACAGAATCAAAAAGATAGAGGTAAAGAAGGCAATAAAGAGGATGAAGACAAGGAAAGCTATTGGGCCTAATAATATTACTATTGAAGTTTGGAAATGCCTTAAAGAGGGAGGAGTTAGGTGGTTGATGCACTAACAAGATGTTTAACGAATGGAGAAAGAGTGAGTTAGTACCTCTTTATAAGAACAATGAGGATATTTAGAGTTGCTCTAACTATTGAGGCATAAAACTAATGAGTCACACATTGAAAATATGGGAAAGAGCTATAGAACAAAGATTAAGGAAGACTGTAGAGATATCGGAGAATCAATTTGGTTTTATGCCTGGCCGATCAACTATGGAAATAATCACTTACTAAGACAACTTGTGGAACGTTCTTGATTATAAAGTAAAAATGTTCATAAGGTCTTTATAGACTTGGAGAAAACATATAATAAAGTGCCTAGGGAGTTGTTATAGTGGTCTTTAATGAAGAAAAGAGTTCCTGTGAAATATATTGAAATAAGTAAGGACATGTATGGAGATGGAAAAATACATGTGAGGATGTGTGGAGGGCAAACAAGTTATTTTCTTATACAGTAGGACTACATCAAGGATCAGCGTTAAGCCCATTTTTGTTTGCTACAACAAATTCAGTTTAAACAAAGAAGATGATAGAAACATAGTGATGTTAGATGGGGTAGCGATCCCTAAGTGGGATCATTTTAGATATTTGAGATCGATTGTCAGAGGGATGGAGAGATCGATGGTGATGCAATCCATAAGATACAAGCTAGTTGGAGCAAATGGAGAAGTGCTACAAGGGTATTGTATGACAAAAGAATTCCTGTATGGTTGAATGGCAAGTTTTACATAACAATTGTTAGACAACATTGCTCTATGGTAGTAAATTGTCACGACCTGAAGGCCGCAACGTTCACTTGATACTCATACTTTTCTTAGTCTACAAATTTATGGACTAAATTTTTCCTTTTCATTTTACGGTTTGTATTCAGTGTCAGTGTAGTTACTATACTATCTAGGTGAACTATAGTCATTTCATTTAAATATTACACTAGCGAGGAAATGGTTCTAAGTTACATCCCGACTTATTTAACAAAATATGTACTGTGCATCAATTAAAGTCTTACATATAAACAAGCGTTTTATAAAGAGTGTATACCTCAAAGGCTAGTACCAAGCCTAGATATCGTATCTGGAGGCCCACTCAAAAGCCGTCATGGCAGAATTTAACTCAATAATCTGAAAAGAGATGAAATTAAGTAGGATAAGCAAAACCACGGCTCAGTAAGATACTAATATAAATGCAAGAGTAGAATTATACTGTCTTAACTGTAATGCATAAAACCTGCAAATTTGCAATTACAATTCATCATTTCGATCGATAACATCTCATTATCTCAATTCTTGTCATCTGTCTATCACTCAGACTTCTAAATAAATCAATAATCACTTTCAATCTTCTTGTCCTTATATCACGATACATCGCACAACAATACATCGTGTATCATTTGAATATCATATACTATTAATCCACAGTCACATCAATCTCATCTTGTATCATGTTTAATTGAGATATCCTATCAAGTCACTTTACATTTAACAATTATACTCTTGTATTACATCAATTCATATCACTTTTCATGAGGGAACTTATGAACACGATAGTGTAAGATCATAATTCTCTTCATATCAATCTTATGTTCATGTACCGTATAATATCATGACATCATATAGTTAGAATATTGTTATGTCCTTTGCTGCCACCTTCTTCTTCACTTTTCTCCTTATTTTCTTCTTATTTTGATGAAATATGGGTGTCAATGGAAAGAGGAAGAAGAAATGAGCTATTCTTGTGTTTTAATCTAGCAGAAATAAGCTAGTTTTCTTTGTGTTTTTCTTGGTTTTATTTTCTTTTTCTTTTTGCTTGGCAATGGACTGAGGGGCTGTTGGGAAGATGATGAATAGTGGCCGGTTATCCCATTTTCTGAGTTATAATGAAGGTTCTAGAGAGGGGCAAAATGTTTGCCCCTAGTTATAAAAAATCTTGACAATTTCGCCATTAACTTCCGTAATCGTAAAAACTATGTAATTGGACTTCAAAATTTTGGATTTCAGTAGTATTCAATCAAATTTAATGTGTTTTGATGATTGGAAGTGATTTTGTTGGCGCGCTATGCATCGATAATGAGAAATTACGATTTTACCCCTAATGGACCGCCAGCGAAATTTTTTGATTAAATCATTGATTCAATAAATCCCTTCACACTATGTTATTCTCTTTTTCATGTAAATTATCATGGTATTTTTACTTCATCCCAACTCATTTTAGTTTAGGTGTAATTTATGAAAATGCCCTTGGGACGTATCCAACATTTTTCAATTTGTTTTTCCAAAATTCATAAAATAATTCCTAAAAATATAAAAATTATTTTTGTGTCTCAAAATCATTATTTTATATTTATTTCACCCACTGTACACTTTATTATCAGTCTTGAATCCATCAAAATCATAAAATTTAAAGTGGGGCCCACATAACAAATTCACTTAAAATTATAAATTAAATTATATTTCACTAATGAAATAAGTACATAATATCCTGTACAGTATTATAGAAATAGGTCTCACACAAGCTTCCTCGTGAAGCTTGTCAAAAATATTTTTTATTATTTTTTAATTTTTTTTTTACAAAAGTCTGTCAAAGTAGACTTTGGTTTAGGTGGGTCCTGACTCACCCCACTATCACACAAATTCATGTGACAAGCTTTCCAGGAAGCTTATCACTTTAGTTTTTTATTTTTTTATTTAATGGCATTGGTGAGTGGGTGAAATTGCACTCACCTAACAAGCTTTAAAAGCTGGTCTTTTATTTATTTATATATTATTTTTATTAATATTTTCAAAAAAATTATTTTTTATTAATATAATATATAATGTTATATATGATTTCTTTTTATATTATATTATATTTTATTATTATTTTATTTTTATATTATCTTTTAGAATATAATATATATTATATTATATTAGATTGTATTGTAATCTAATTAATTGTATTATATATAATAATATATATATATAATATATTTTTCTTCAATACATACATATTTTATTTATTTATCGATTTTATTATTATTATTATTATTATTATTATTATTATTATTATTATTATTATTATTATTATTTAAGAATCCTTTGATATTTAATGCAAGTAGATTCTTGGAGTTTTAATCCACCATTTAAATAAATTACTCCCATGCAATTTATTAAAATGCTTTAATCCACCATTTAAATGCTTAATTTAATTTTTAATTTAATTTAATTTTTTTTGTAACCTTTACTCTATAATTCTTCTAATTTTATCTTTCTTTCAACTTAATAAAATCTTCACGCTCAATTAAGAGTCCAAATGCTTCAAATTCACATATTTAATTTACTTACCAAGTGTCGGAAGTCACGGTTATCACATAATAAGAAGCCTAGGAAGGATACGTCTTCTGGTAAGAGACAGATGGGAGATAAGACTATTAGGGACAGATCAGTCAAATTTATTGCTATTAAAAAGAGTGCTGAGATACAGAAGGGCACTACAGGAGTTGTATGTAGTACTTATGGGAAGATTCATATTGGTAAGCCCTATTATTGGGCTAGAGCGCTTGTTTTAAGTGCGAACATAATAGGTATATGATAAAAGACTGTCTGTTGGGTCAGACTACTCAAAAGGAACTCGAGTGTCCTACCCAATCCCAAAGATGAGCCACCGTCGTAGAAAAAGGCAAGAAGGCAGTAATTCAGGGTAAAGTATATGCATTGGATCAGGAGACCGTAGATACATCTTTAGATGTTATTAAGGGTAAGATTCTTATATTTGACACTATGGCACATGCATTATTTAATCTTGGATTTACATATTCATTTGCATCTCCTTCTTTTGCTATGAAAATGCCTGTACAGCCTGAACCCTTAGGACATCTCTTGCAGATTAGTACTGCATTAAGGGATTCCCACATGATAGATATAGTGTATAGAAATTGTAAGCTAAAGGTAGAAAAGAAGGAAACAATAGAAGATCTAGTGTTATTAAATATGTATGATTTTGATGTGATTTTGGGTATGGATTGGCTATCTACCAATCGAGTTAATTTAGATTGCTACTCTAAAACTATAACCTTTTCACTCCCTGAATGATATGTTGCAAATTTTGTTTCCAAGTAATGAAAATGTACTATTCTATCAAATGGATGTTTAAATAAAAACTTATAGTGTATGTTTAATTTTGAAGGATTTCTTACCTATTTCGAAGACATAAAAAAAAGCCTTTTGGAGTTACATGAGATCTTTGTGGTGAGGGACTTTCTTGATGTGTTTCCGGATGAATTGCCAAGACTTCCTCCTAATAAGGAGCTGGAGTTTGCCATTGATTTAGCTCTTAGTACAGAACCTATTTCCAAGCCACCGTATATGTAACGATCCGTGTATACAGTATTACACCATATTTACTCCTATTTTATATATTTTTACTGGTTAGGTTGTCCGCGATGCTTTAAAAATAAACCAATCAGTCACAGTAGTAACAGTATATTCTTTACAGTAAAATTTAGAAATGTGATTATTACACAATTTCTTCACATAACTACATCCCCTGTATTCTACTTAAATTTAAAGTAGTACTATAAATATTTTTTTGAATATATAAAAGAAAGTAATATACCTCCGATATCGTAAATCTGCAAATTCAGGTAACCGATCTAGCAGCCGATAACCCAGGATGGTAAATCTCTTAATCCAAATCAATAACATGTGGAGTGGAAATAAAAGGGTGAGCGAACCACGTGCTCAATAAAGGAGTCATATGCTGCTTGATATAATGAAAACTATATGCTGTAAAACGATTTGTTTTCCTAACAGTCTACTGTGCACAGTAAGGAAGGATATTATAGTTGGCCGAAAAATCCAGATGGAGCAGGAAAGGTATTTTGAAATACCTATCTTGTCCCAAAAACCTAAAGCGACTATAGAGAGTAATTTACAAATTGTTCTGATAAAACAATTTAATACTCATTTTTCCATAAATATAAATGGAATAAACCATTTATTTCTCTTCTTTTCAGTATCAGTTCAAAACACGTGACAGTACCGTGGTAAAACAATAGATATAGTAAACAGTCCTTTCAGTACAGTAGCTTATAAATGTCCAAATTACTGGATAACTAGTTTAGTAATTATTTCTATTTTAGAAATAATTTTTATAATATTCTTTTTCAATAAACAGTAATTTCCTTTCAATTCAGTAAACAGTAATTCAAAGTACAATATAGTAAACAGTATTCAGTAAACCCATTTAGTAAACAGTAATCAATAGGTTGAGACTAGGCATCACCCTAAATCATGTCATGCTATCATTATTCTTGAAGGAATACAGTAACAGTAAACAGTCTAGATCTATGGCCATAGTCTATGGGGTGTTCTCGGTGTGCACTTGCCAGGTGATTCCGAGAGTGATGATGACTTAGCGAGTCTGTTAGCCACGTGAACAGTAACAGTACAATAGTAAAGCATGAATCTCTGGGCCTAAAGTGTCAAAATCAATTTATTTCTCATAAAATACCTTTAAGGAAATTATTGTAACTTAAATCATTTATTTAAATAATTATTTCCAAAAAGGTATTTATCCTCCATTTCCACATTTCGTAAATTAGTCGGTAAATATTCATGTATCAAGTGAGAAAACAAATAAATATTCATTTTGAATATTTAATATCATATAAAATATAATTAAATTGTCACTTTAATAAAATATAAACATGAATATTTAATTTTATAATTTTCTCATAATTTCCAATTTATGGAAAATTGGTGGAAATTATATTCAAAATTTTCCATTTAAATCATTTCATGCATCTAAAATATTTTAGAATATTTTTGGTAATTTTCTGACAGCATAACGGCTGCGGATTCCTAACCTCTTGCAAGAATTCACATTGTATAAACCAACTTTTCAACCACACTTTTGCATGTTTTCCCTAAACCAAATCATGCTTCCAATATTTTAAAAAAATTTAGCTCAAGAAAACATACAATTAATTATATCTCTACAACTCACACACTTCCCCTTTACCGGTCTTACGAAGTCGAGCTTCCCGGTTGCGTTTACCAAAATTCTTAATTCTTGGCTGCAAAATAATTTATCAAAAATTATTAATATTTTTCCTCTTAGTTTTAAACCACTAACTTTCATAAAATGTAGCCACTAATGACACAGCACATGCACAACCAGTATTATTTACATTGGTGCTAAAACTGAACTTTCTCGTTTTAGCTTTGTTTCGGTCCAAATTTCACCGATCTTTCTCTTCAAATTTCTATATTCATTTCCTACTATTAAACCATAAAAACTCAATATGGCCGAATGGCCAAAACAACATGGCCGAAACCCCCACATGCACACTTTCATGATTTTATTTCTTCTCATGTTTCCATCCTTCATATACCATCTTTAGCTATTATTTCTCATCATTTTTGTGCAAGAAAGTGCATGTATTCCTAAGGTTCCATAATTGACCGAAACCCATATTAGTGGCACATTTTTATTGAATCAAAATAACTCAAAACCAATGCCATAGTTAGGTTCAACATCTTGCAAATACTAGAAATCAAGTTTTAAATCAAAGGAAAACATCAATTCCAACATGTTCTTACCCTTGGCTGAATGGTTGTGGCTTCCTTTTCTCCTTATTTCTTTCACATCAGCCCTCCCTCTTTCTTGTTTCTTAAATGCTCTTAAGATGAAGGGAAGGTTTATGGAGGAGATTTAAATGATTAGTTAGCAAAATAGAAAATCTTGGAGCAGCAAAGGAAGTCGGCAAATGAGAAGAAAATTTTGCTGAAGTTTGATCCAATTTGTCTTCTATTTATCCATGTTAGCCAATAAGACTTTGCCACCTATTTTCCTAACCCATTTCCTCATCATTTCCTTGTCTTATTGAGCATTAAACCTGAAGAAAAACTACAGCAAAAAGGAATGGTTGAGAGGACTTTTTGCTGCATGTTTGTTAACTTGTTTCCTCTTCTTTTTGTATACTTCAGCCAATAAAATTTAATCACATGTTAAACTTTAAATCCCTCTTCCTTTAAGTATCATTTATTTGTATATTTTATACCATAAAATTGCATCTCAATTTTTTTTTAGATGGATGGACCGTGCGGCACAACAGCAGCAAAAGAAATGGCGTGCAGTCCAAATTACCATATATCCAAAGTGAAATCCACGCTACTTGGGCGAGCATTTTCAATTCGGTGATCACCTTTATTGCCCTACTCGCCTACTTGGCAGTTTTTTGCTCATCTATATGGGCGACCATATTACTCATCCTTTGGGCAATCATCGCCTCAATCCATTTGGGCGATTTTAACACATCTATATGGGCGATCATATTACTCGCCCTTTGGGCGATCATCGCCTCAGTCCATTTTGGTGATCTTAATGCATCTATATGGGCGATCATATTACTCTCCCTTTGGGCAATCATCACCTCAGTCCATTTGGACGATCTTAAGCCGTCGCCCCATTCGGGCGATCATCTTAATTCACCTCAATTTGGCGAACATATCCATTGTCGATTCGGGCGTTTCATCAAGCTCGCCATCATCCTTTGGGCGAGCATCTTAATTGCCTTAGGCGAGTAGTTTGGATCATAACACTCGCCTATCGAGTGTTTCACAGAAATGGGTCTAAGAACCTGACTCAATCGAAAATGGCCATTGTTGGCCTCGTTTCTATTCCTAAATTAAGGGGCTTTTCACCAAAGTGGAAATTCACATTCATTATTTATTTAATTTCACTAAATAATTTATTTCTACTATCAAAGATTTACAAAAATATGGTGTACAGTATTGTAAAATTGAGTCTCACAGTATAGAATGGCTTTAGTTGAGCTGGAAGAATTGAACAAGCAACTCCAAGAACTTTTGGACAAGGGTTTTATACGACCGAGTGTCTCTCTTTGGGGTACACCGGTGTTATTTGTTCAGAAGAAGGATGATAGCTTTCAGTTGTGCATTGATTATAGGTGGTTGAATAAGGCTACTATCAAGAATAAGTATCCATTTCCCAAGATCGATGACTTATTTGATCAACATAGGGGTGCTCAAGTCTTTTCCAAGATTGACCTTAGATTGGAGTATCATGTGAGACCTGTTTCTACTGTATAGTACATTAATTTGGTAATTACTTGTATAGTAAAATATGACTTACTTTATGATTTTAAGTAAATTTAAAATGTAGGCCCCACATTAATTTTATGATTTTAATGGACTCATGATTGATGATAAAATATATTGTGAGTGAAATACATATAAAATAATGATTTGGAGGCATAGAAATAATTTTTATTTTATTTGGAATTATTTTGTGAACTTTGGAAAACAAATTGAACAATGACGGATACGTCCCGAGGGCATTTTCATAAATTACACCCAAACTAAAATGAGTTGGGATGAAATAAAAATACCATGAGATTCTACATGAAAAGTAGAATAACGTAGTGCCCAGAGTTTAAATAAAATAGTGATTTAATCAAAAAATTTCGCTGGCGGTCTATTAGGGATAAAACTGTAATTTCTCATTATCGGTGCACTATGTCAACGAAACCACTTCCAATCATCAAAATATATTAAATGTGATTGATTGGTATTGGAATCAAAACTTTTAGAGTCCAATTACATGGTTTTACGACTACGAGAGCTTAAAGGCGAAAATTGTCCGAAATTTATGAACCAATGGCAAAACGGTAAATTATCGTTCTTTTAGAAGCAATCCCTAAGAGTCAAACAAGAGGTGGCTGGCCACAAGAACCCAAAATGCTTAAAGTCCAAGTGTGACATGAAGGTTCAAAGTCAAATATGGCAACTTAGGTTTCAAGTAAAAAATAACAACTAAACCTAACTTTGATTTTAAAAGGTCATTTATACATATATACTCTTCCATTTTCCATAGCCATCCAAATTTTTCGCTTCTCTAGTAGGTTCCCGGCACCAAGAAAGAAAGAAGGGAGAAGAGAAAAAAAAAAAAAAAGAGAAAGAAAGAAAAGAAAAGAAAAACAAGAAAAACCTAAGGAAAATTTCTATTTTTCTCTACAAACCTTTATAGAAAGTTATTCCCCATCAATTTCTCTCTTCATTGGTGCCCATATCTCATCACAAGAGGAAGAAAACAAGAAGAAGGAGGGCCAAGAGGGGTTTGGCCAAGTTTATGGATCCACAAAAATTGATGTTTCAATTTTATTCAAATTTGTATTCTAGCTAATTCAAAGGCATAGAATAAGATGATAGCTTTGGATTTGATTTATCTTGGCTTAATAAGATTTACCATTTTTGTGGGTTTTAGTTGGCATGGAAACTTAGTGAAATCATGTATTTTTCTTGCATAAAAATGGTAAGAAATGATGGAATGAGCTTGAATAAGAGGGCTAGAAAGCTTAGATTTAAGAAATAGTTGAAAATCAAGAAAATGGGTTCATGAAGGCATTCGGCCATAGAGTTTTGGGGCTATCATCATGCTGAAATTTATGGTTTGAACATGGAAAATAACTGTAGAAATTAAAAGAGGAAGACTGGTGAAATCGGATTTGAAAAAGGAGCTAAAACGAGAAAGTTCATTACCGATATAATTTACACTGGTTAGTCATAGGTTGTTTAATTAGTAGCTACATTTCGTGAAAGTTTATAGCCTAAAATTAAGAAGGAAATTAATGATAATTTTTAGTAAAATTATTTTGTAGCCGGGATTTATAGTTTAAGATTGGTGCTACAGAATGAGTCAGTATCGCTAGACAAGTAAGGGAGAAGTGTGTGAGTTGTAAGGATATAATGTGTCACGACCCGAAGACCGCGACTTTCACTTGATTCTTATACTTTTCTTAGTCTACAAATTTATGGACTAAATTTTTCTTTTTCATTTTAAGGTTTGTATTCGGTGTCAGTGTAGTTACTATACTCTCTAGGTGACTTATAGTCCTTCCATTTAAATATTAAACAAACACGGAAACGGTTCTTAGTTACATCCCGACTTGTTAAACAGAATATGTACTGTGCTTCAATTTAAGTCTTACATGTAAACAAGTAATTTATAAGAAACATATACCTCAGAAGACTAGTACCAAGTCCATATACAGTCCCCGATGCCCACTGAGCAGCTCACATGGCAGATGTTAACTTCAATAATCTGAAAGAGATGAAATTTAGGGGGGTGAGCAAAACCACGGCTCAGTAAGATACTAATATAAATACAAGAGTAGGATTACACTGTCTTAATCTGCAATGCTTAAAACTTGCAAATTTGCAATCACAGTTAATCCTTTCTCATCGATAACATATCATTATCTCATTTCTTGTCATATGTCTATCACTTATACTTTTAAAATTATCATCATAATCACTTTTCAGTCTTCTTGTCCTTACACTATAGTGCATCACACAACAATCTGTCGTATCCGAATTGAATGTCATATACTATTAGTCTATATTTTCCTCTATCTCGGAGTACATCATGTCCAATTGAAGCACCATATTAATTCATTTTATATTTCATAATCGTACTCCTGTAATTTATCATCTCATATCACTTTTCCTTATAGAGAAATCATGATCACCACAGTGTAAGTTCACAATTCTCTTCATATCTATCATATGTTCATGTATCATATAATGTCATCGTCTAGATGAAATATCATTTATGTCGAGTCATGACATTTATCATGAAACTCGTATACGAAGCATATTATCATGTCAAGGTTTAATATGCAATTATGTAACTTTACTGTATAAACCGCTATCTTTTCAAATCATATCATATATACTTTAGGACATGCTCAACATATGAATTTTCAATTCATTTCAAATTTGCCTTTAAGACATGATAGAAACATGTTCATTTTCATTTCATGTATTCGTTTTCGGAGCATGTCTAAAACATGTGCGGTTTTAAAACATTTTTCATACACTATAAATCATATCAGGTTTAGAGTTCATATCAAATCAGTCTATACTCTAAACCGCATGTCATTTCAAATTCGACACAAAATCTTATATAAATCATGTAAGTGTCGAAATCATTTATCATATACTCTTAAAACATATTCTGTAAATCATATCAGGTCTAGAGTTCATATCAAATCAAACTATACTCTAGACCGCATATCATGCCATGTTCGACACAAAATTACGTATAAATCATATAAGTGTCGAAATCATATCTCATGGACTTTTAAAACATGTTTAAAACATGTACTGTTTCAAAACATATTTCATTTCAAATCTGTTTCATGTACAGTATAAATCATGTCAAGTCTAGAGTTCATATCAATAAAAATCATACTCTAGACTTCATATCATATCAATTAGAGACTAGGCTAGATCCCTATCATCTCTATCAATAAAGACTTAAATCACTGTAGCTAGCAGTGAATCATATCGTCCCCTGGAAACCAACTAGGGCGCTATCTATGGCCATAGACCTCATCTCTCTCAGCCCCACTGATCAGGCGTGACTGAGACCTGTCCACGACTAATGTCGGACAAGCATATCTGCCTAATGAGCAAAGCTCCAATTAGGCGGTTTCCACTATGCTTTATTGAATTTAATTCTCTTAGGGTGCCTACAGTCTCATAAAACATTTAAATCTATAGCTTTGTTTTCAATATCATGTAAAGCATATGGTAAAATTCTGTATGATATTTCATATATCAAAATATATATATATATAAATATCTACCATATACTTTCATTTCAAAACAAATCAATACTTTTCAGTATTCATATAAACATTATTAAAATGTTTCAAGTTGCAAGAAAGCATGCTTAAATGCGATGCTGTAAAACATTTCAGCATGCAACTTCGGTAATATTTTCATCAAATACAGAGAAGCGATTCATTCAACTTTATCGCCATCAAGTATTCGATTTCAAGACTTTCTTTCTGTCAAATCAGTAAATCACTATTTATTTCGTTCACTATTCCTTTAATTTAATATTCAACTTGCTCAGTACTCAATTCATTCGGAAATCGAATCACTTGGTATTCAGACCATTTGGTATTCAATATCCTTTCTCAATCACATCGACTATTATAATAATCATTTATACATCTCATCATCAATATTAGGATCGCTTCATTTGTATGAATCCTCTAAGTTTCTATAAGCATTTAAACATCAATTTCTAAATAGTCATCAAGTTACCAAAATCATGCAAATAATAATATTATCATTCAATATCTGTTCCAGAGTCGACATCGAGGATCGTAGAACCACAAGATCAATAATCGCATATCAAATCCATTTATGGTTTGACCTATTGGTACATATTCAGAATTTTCGACTTGCGGTTCATTTTTCATTCATTATCATCAAAATCATATCACAATCCTCAATTCACTTTTCATCTGGCCTGTAGAATGTAATATCATGTTAAAATTATCCATAAACGTCCTCAATTCAATTTTTGATTGGCAATTCACCACTTAAAAGAATTTGCCAATTTCCACTATCAACAGTATTTTAATCATTTAAGTCGCCTTGCGACTATCCGTATTATTGCCAAAAATCTCAGTTCATACCACTAAGACGGTCCATTTATTTGAATTTATCAATCCTATAATCGTCACTCGATTAATAATTCCGCGATTCTATCATTCGACCATCTAATTTATAACTTCAATCTTTCTCTTTTAATTTATATTATATAACCATTGTTACTCTTATCAGTTGATCCTCCAAATATCTATTTCATCTCAATCTCAGCTTGATAATCACTTTGAGATATTAAGATAATTTGATTTATCGATTCTAATATCAACCTTTTCCGGTAATACAATAAAGTCCTTCACATGTTTATTTTCAATAATTATTTCTAAAATTCCATTTATGGGAGAAACTAAATCTTTTTCCTCAAACATTTTCCTAAAATTTTCGGCAGCATAACGGCTTAATTTTCCCTAACCTCCTGCAAGGGAAACACAATTTATACCACAGCCGTTGATTCTCACAATTCCTACGTCTCTACTAAGACCCCCACCATCAGTTGTGGGTCCTCTTAGCATTTTTAATATCAATTTAATCAATGGATCATATATAAAAATATCACAATTCCATTAAAAATCATTTCATAAATGCATCATATAAAAATCATAAATCCCACATACAATATGATACTACTAATGCTTTATAAAAGTATCTTACCTATTTGCCAAAGCTTAGCGTACTTTCCGATTTTTCGAGCCTGGCCGAATTCCACCATTCGTCTCATTTCCGTTTTACTACAATTTCAATATCAATGCACTACATCAATATAACCATAAATTATTCAATAAATACCATCATTTTATTTTTTTCTAAATTTCCTTACCATTTTTTCTTCCTTTTTCCCTTTCTTTTTCCTTTCCTTCTTTCTCCTTTTCTTTTCTTTTCTTTTCTTCTTTCTTTTCTTCTTTTTCCTTTCTCTTTTTCTTTTTCTTTTCTTTTCTCTTTTTTTTTTTTTTTCTGAACCGGGTCGTGTCGGGTTCGGGTTGACCGGGTCAGTCGGGTCGGGTCGGGTCGGACCGGGTCAGGCGGTTCGGATCGGGTCGGATCGGGTCGGACTGGTTCCGCCGGTTCAAGCTTCTGCTGGCCGGTTCGGTCACCGGCGGCCACCCATTCCGGCGGTTCAGCCACTCCACAGCTTGCCGAAGTTGCGAGGATGCCGGATCTGGTCTCCGTTTCCCCAACGGCGGCGCCGGCGGTGGCGAATCTGGACCGTGGGTTTCGACCTCTTCTCCTCCACGTTTCTCCTTCCTCCGCCGTCGTTCTTCTTCACCGGCGGTCTTCCTTTGCTTCCCCTCAGCTCCGCCGAGCTCGGGGTTGGGGTGGCGGTGCCTAGACCGGCCGGCACCGCCACTTTCCTCTTTTCTTTTTCTCTTCGTTTTCACCCGCTTCTCCCGTTTCCGCTTCGCTTCTGTTTTCCTTTTTTTTTTTCCCTCGCCGTCGACGTCTACGTCGGATGCCTCTCCTTGGCTCGCCGGCGGCATCGCTGCCACTTCCTCCCTCTCCGGCGTCGCCAGCTTCTCCTTATGTTTCTTTTTATTTTCTCCTCTGTTTTGAAACAGAGGAGAATAAGGCTGGGAATCGGGTTATCCCGATTCCCGCCTGTTTTTTTTTTTTTTTTTTACATATATATAATTATATTTTTTTTTATAATTATATATATATATATAATCAAAATATTAAACATATATATATATATATATGTAATTATATATTTTTCATATAAATCATCTATATATATATACTTTGATTTAAAGTACTATATATATATATATACATTTTTCATATATTTTATATATATATATGTATATACATAAATGTATAATAAAATACATATGTATTTATTTCATGTATAAATATATTTTTATCAAAAGCATATTTATATAATATCATTATATAAATATATCAAAATATTTTTATTTCTTATTAAGTTTTGGATTTCTAAATATCCAAAATTATTTTCTCCATTTTCTTATTTAATTTGGATTTTTCATTTATCCAAATTAAATTTAGGTCCAATGGTTAGTCGTTACTCGACTCTTGAGGAAGTCAAGGGTTCGAGTAGCGGCGGACGCGAATTGGGATTTATCCCGATAAAACCTTGAGTGATGTTGACAAGGACTACGGTCCCTACTCGGTGTGCGCACCGGGGCGTCACATAATGAATTGCATGATTTATCAAGTATGATTTTATGAAATTATGGGAAGCTTGAGTTGCTTTGAAAATCATGCAAATTGTGGTTGAAAGCTGGTTTTATATACTATGATTTGTGTACAGGAGGTTAAGGATTCACAGATGTTATGCTGCAAAAAAGTTATCAAAATTATTCTAAAATATCATGAAATATTTTAGATGCATGATTTGAATAAATTGTGAATTTTGGGAATTATTTCCATAAATTTCCATAATTTGGAAATTGTTGAAAACTGTTAAATTAAATATTCATGTCATGGATTTTATTTAAAGTGAGAATAAAAAATATATTCTTTATAATATTATATATTCAAAAAGAATATTTATGAGATTTCTCACTAGAGACATGAATATTTATGGACTGTTTTCACTGTATTTGGATAAATGAAATTAATACCTTTTTGGAATGTTTATTTAAATAAATGATTAATTTTATTTAAATTCCTTAAAGGTATTTTCTATAGAAAATAAATGATTTTGAGACTTAGACCCCAAATTTCATGCTCACTGTTTACTGTACTGTCACGTAGCTGATTGACCTGCCATGTCATCAGCAGTCCCAAAGTCACCTGGCAAGTGTACACCGAGGACGCCCTATAGACTATGGCCATAGATCTAATTGTATACTGTTACTGTGTCCCTTCGGGGATGTTTATAGCATGATTTGATTTAAGGTGATGCCTTGTAAAATCCGAATTTTATTATACTGTATGCCATATGTGTACATTATTGATAGTGGAAATAAAAATTTTGTGAAATTAAATCGAATGTGAATTTCCACTTTCCAATCAAAGTGATGATTTATAGTGTAGTGTATAAAGAAAGAGAAACAAATATTAAAGAGCAACAAGAAATTTTAACAAGGAATATATGGGATTTAATCTTGATAAAAGATCAAGATAGTATATATATAAGGTATGAAAGCATTAAATGAGATGAGATAAAATTAATCAATGTGGCTAATATTGGCGTGGAGAAGAAAGACAAGAGAATTAAGGGCTAGAAGACAAAACAAAGAAAAGGATGGGGAGTTAGCCAATCAACGTTGGCTGGAGGAGACATGGGGGAAGAGAAGAGCAGAAAAGGAAATAGAAAAGTCCAGGAAAGGGGCGCAGTGGACTTCTCGCCGGTTGCTTTATTTGACAAAGGAGACTAAGCATTTATTAGCAAGAGGAGTAAGCCAATAAGAGTGACTGGCAGAGGCGTGGACTAGGAGAAGAAGAGGAAAAAGAAAGAAAATTTTCAACACATGTAGGGAATTTTCTTCTTACCGTAGTCCACTAGCTGCAGTTTTTTCCACAAAATTTAATGCATGAAATGATGAGGAAAACAGGATAAGGAAACAGGTGTTAGATTTAAGTGAAACGGAACGGCTATATAAGAGGGGTTCATGAGAAAAAAATTGATGGATGCAACTTCATCTTCCTCAAAAGTATTCTCGCCCATTCTGTTTGCTACAAAGATTACCTTGTTCTTCCGTTCCTTTCATAGCCATAGAGTTTTATCCTTCTATCAGTAAACCTTTTCCTCACCATTGAAGAGCTAAGGAACAAGCAAACTAAAGCTAAGAAAGACAAGAAAGCATTCTGTTGTTGGAGGAGTA
This sequence comes from Heritiera littoralis, assembly GCA_031772115.1. Classification (NCBI taxonomy): domain Eukaryota; kingdom Viridiplantae; phylum Streptophyta; class Magnoliopsida; order Malvales; family Malvaceae; genus Heritiera; species Heritiera littoralis. The sequence continues at coordinate 5,926,843 of JAPDPK010000015.1, forward strand.
ACTTGGTAAAGGTGAGTTTCATAGTTTTACAGTTCTCTTGATATTTAATCATAGATATAGCCTGGTTATAATTGAATATGGTTAAATATATAAGAAAATAGATGGAAAAATAACCAAGAATGAGTAAGAAAACACGACGGGCGAGTAGAAAATTGCTAGTCAAAATGGGTGAGTACTCGCCCAAAGGATGAGACGAGGTTAGGAAATGCTTATGTGAGTTCGCCAGTATTGTGGTCCGGGAGGGCGAGGACAAATGATCGCCAAAAGGCGAGAATGGCGATAACAGTGATCGCCCATGTAAAAGTTGATGATCGCCAGTGGGGCGAGTAGGAGAAAAAGAGGTCGCAACCGTAATCCAATACATGGGCGAACTCCCATGAATAATCCACTAATGGACAGCGAACTATGTTGGGCGAATGGCGAACTGAGTCTCGCCAAAGTGCCATATTATTAGGAAAAATATAAATCCTTTTTGGAAAATATTTATAATTTAAATAATGCTTTTGCAGAAGGGAATTACGGAAGGCGGGCGAGAAGCAAGGCTGTATCAGACAAGGTAAGGAAGTAGTATGTGATACAAATGCATGTCCTGTGGAGTAAAAATGTTAAGAAAATATTAGAAATTGTTTTATTTTCTGACATGCATCAGTTGATAAACTGTTTTGGTTTCGGGCGAGCTACAAGCCGCCATAAGTTGTTTTGTTGGGCGAATTGATTAAGGCGGGCGAGTAGTTTGTTCTAGGCAGAAACTCGAGCGAGCCAATGTCGAGCTCTCTGTTATGAGAACTGGGCGAGTGCCCTTGTTTTAAAAAGAAATCCGGGTAAGCCATAGTCGGGCGAACCCTTTTTAATGAGATTGGGCGGGTGACCCTTGTTTTAAGTAGAAGGCGGGCGAACTTTTATTAGTCAGCCATATTTTTGTCTTGAAAAGCTATGAGGCGGGCGACTATAAATTGCCGCCTTGGCGAATTGACTAGTGGGCGAACTGATTTAAGAATAATTTTCTCAAACGGAAATTAAATAAATAAATAAATAAAAATTTGAATTATTTTTATTATTTTTGAAAATAGAAAATATCAAATTCTCGGGCGAGTAGTCCCTTGGGCGAGTAGACTCTCGGGCGAGTAGTTCCTTGGGCGAACTAGCCGTGGGCGAATCAGCTCCAAAAGTGTTTTTCTCTCATAGAAAATGTTGAAATTGAGGGTTGTTTTTACTAGTTATAAATCCTTTTGGAAACTAAATCATTTTATGGAAATGATACATATGATAACTTGATTTTGAGACATTAGGCCATGAGTTCATGCATTATCACTCATATACTTTGCGTGACCCATCTAGGGCGATGGCTCGGGTCAAAGAGACCAACGAGTGCACCCTAGGGCGTTACAGGGCTGATGGACATGCCAAGTCTTCAGCGGTCTCGAGGTCACTTGGCAAGTGGACCCGAGGACCACCTACAGATTATGGCCATACATTTAGATGAGATAGCCGTGAGGGGCGATGGCCTACGGGTGCACCCCAAAAGCGGATGATTTGTGTTCTTTGCATGATTTAAATTGTTGCCTAGTCTCAATTAATGATTTATGAAAGGATCTGGTGAATCCTGTTTCATGTTAACTATATTTATTCTTAATGAGTTTGATCATTAGGACAATTAAATGGTTTTGAGATTATAGTTTTTATTTTATAATGCAGCATACACCTTCTTTACTGAGCACATTATCGCTCACTCCTTATTTTTCCACTCCACAGATAACTGATTTGAACTAAGAGACTTACCTTCCTGAGATTGGATATCAAAGGTATGTTGTGTTCTTTTATATATTCAGTAAAGTGTACAGTACTACTTTCAATTATAAGGGAATGTATATACATTTTGAGAAAATAATTTAATTATTCTTATTAAAGTGATAGGAGTTGATAAGCATCACTGACAGCCCAACCGGTAGTAAGTGTAAGATATAAGTGAGTAATATGTTATATAATGGAAATTGAGATGTTACAGATTTAATGGTATCAGAGCAGGGTTGGTCGGATGTCTAGTAATGCTTTAAGTAAATGATAGTATACATTCCCCTGTAGTACTGTATAAACTGAATATATAATTGATGTATTAATGATAAGTGAGAAATGATTTCTGTGGTACAGATATGAGTGGAAGGAGGAGGATGCGCTCAGTGAGAGGCATAGGCCGAGGTAGGGCGGCACAGACTCCGGAACCACAGACACCGGAACCTGCCTCAAGACCTCCACGTCCTATACAGCTAGAGAGCATTGATAATCGTGTAACTCAGGTGGAGAGGTTAATAGCAGATTTTATGGCTATGTATCAGGCAGATAGAGCCGCTGATAGGGCAGATAGGGAGAGAGCTACAGCTCCTGCAGCCCCAGTAGAGGCACCAGCACCGCCACAGCCGGCACCAGTTGTGCCTAAGCCTGAGCCTATTCCACCACCAGCACCTCAGCCACCGATAGCTCCACCACAGCCACTGATTCAGCAGCCACGAAATGCAGAGTCATATTGTAATGTGGCATTGGTGAAATCATTTAAGAAGTTGGATCCACCTAAGTTTAAGGGTACTAGGGATCCATTGGTGGCAGAGCAGTGGATTATAGAGATTGATAGATTACTCGAGATTATGAGATGTTCAGAGACAGAGAAAGTAGGCCTAGTTGTGTTCCAGCTGGCAGATGATGCGAGACATTGGTGGAAGGCCACCCAGACGGTATTATTTGCTCAGCATTAGGATCTGTCATGGGATATGTTTGTGGAAGCTTTTAGAAGGCAATATATTCCTGACACTGCTCAAGATAAATTACAGCAGGAATTCATGGATTTAGTACAGGGTAGTATGTCGGTGAATGAGTATGAGGCCAAATTTACTACCTTGAGCCGTTTTGATCCACAGACTAGTGCAAATACCCGGTATAAGATTTCGAGATTTAGAGCGAGTTTGAGGCCATCCATTAGAGTAAAGCTAGCCCCATTTGTTATACAGACTTATGATGAGATAGTTCAACCGGCTCAGCTATGTGAGAGGGACTATGAGCAGTTCCAGCCCGATTTCAGTAGCAAGAGTAAAGGCAAAGCAAAAGGAAAGGTTAAGAGGTTTATGGAGGATAGACCAGGTAGAGAGCAGTTTAAGAAGACCAGATCTTCGGGCATACAGATTTCAGAGGGCAGATTTGATAGACCAGCAGTTTCTACCCCTGCTAGTGGCCCCACTACCACTCAGAGAAGTGTTGCGCCCTTATGTAGACATTGTGGAAGGTCGCATGGATCGCGCCCTTGTCCTGTAATGACTGGGGTATGTTTTAGATGTGGACAGGCAGGGCATTTTATTAAGGATTGCCCGATGCTCAGAGAGTCAACTGCTTCTACTAGACCTACTGCATTACCTCAAATAGCGGCCCCGGCAGCTCAGAATGCACCAGAGAAGGCGACACCCTCACAGCCAAGGCGGGCGACAGCCGCAGAAAAGGGTAAGAAGGTTGTGACTCAAGGTCGGGTGTACGCGTTGGATCAGGAGACTGCCGACGCCTCTATCGATGTGATTAAAGGTAAAATTTATCTTTTTGATATTCCCGTAATTGCCTTAATTGACCCGGGTTCTACTCATTCATTCTTATCGCCTGCATATGCCAACAGGACCCCAGTAGAGCCGGAGTTGTTAGAATATACATTGCGAGTGAAAACTCCTTTTAATAATTTCCAGAGGACGGATGTTATATATAGGGGTTGTAAATTGACTATAGGAGAGAAGGTTGTGACAGCTAACCTAATTTTGTTGGATATATATGATTTTGATATCATTTTAGGTATGGATTGGTTGGCTGCAAATCATGTTAGTTTGGACTGTAATACTAAGTTTATTACCTTCTCTTATCCCGAAAAGTACATTGTAAAGTTATTGTAAATTAATAAAAAAGTATGTGAATTATGTTATGAGATGACGTGTGTACTGAATTTGTGGTTGTGTATGAATGTTTATGAAGGATATATTGCTAGTGTGGAGGATGTTGAGAGGAAGCATCCAAAGATCCAAGAGATTCCTGTGGTTAAGGACTTCTCGGATGTATTTCCAGAGGATTTACCTGGGTTACCACCGGATCGAGAGACGGAGTTTATGATCGAGTTGGTACCCGGTACAGAGCCGATTTCTAGACCCCCATATAGGATGGCACTGACAGAGTTAGATGAGCTCAAGAAGCAGCTCCAAGAACTATTAGATAAGGGATTTATACGTCCCAGTGTGTCACCGTGGAGAGCTCCAGTATTATTTGTTCGGAAGAAGGATGGTAGCCTCCGGTTGTGTATTGATTATCGGATGTTGAATCGGGCTACCGTTAAGAATAAGTATCCACTACCTCGGATTGATGATTTGTTTGATCAGCTCAGGGGTGCACAGGTGTTTTCCAAGATAGACCTTCGATCAGGCTATCACCAGTTGAAGATTAAGGAGTCGGATGTGCATAAGACAGCCTTTCGGACTCGCTATGGCCACTATGAGTTCCTAGTGATGCCTTTTGGACTGACAAATGCCCCTGCATCTTTTATGAGTTTGATGAATGAGGTATTTCATTCATTTTTGGACAAGTTTGTCATAGTATTTATTGATGACATATTGATTTACTCTAAGACTCCAGAGGAGCATGAGCAACATTTGCAGATTGTTTTACAGACCCTCAGAGAGCGAAAGTTGTACGCTAAGCTTAGTAAGTGCGAGTTCTGGCTTGACCATATTATATTTCTCGGACATGTAGTGTCGAGAGACGGGGTATCAGTTGATCCGTCCAAGATAGAGGCCATTGTTCAGTGGGAGAGGCCTAACACGGTTACTGAGATTCGGAGTTTCTTAGGTCTTGCAGGATATTATCGCAGGTTTGTGGAGGGATTTTCTAGACTTGCTGCTCCATTGACACGACTCACACGTAAGGATGTAAAGTTTGAGTGGAATGATGCGTGTGAGCGTAGTTTTGGTGAACTTAAGAAGAGATTGACTAGTGCCCCCATATTAGCCCTTCCTAGCGGATCAGGTGGATTTATGGTATATACTGATGCATCCACTCAAGGTTTAGGGCGTGTGCTCATGCAGTATGGTCGGGTTATAGCTTATGGTTCTCGACAGTTGAAGGATCATGAGAAGAATTACCCAACACATGACTTGGAGCTAGCCGCAGTGGTGTTTGCACTGAAGATATGGCGACATTACTTGTACGGGGAGAAATTTCAGATATATACAGACCATAAAAGTCTGAAGTATATATTCTCACAGAAAGAGTTGAATTTGAGGCAGCGACGGTGGATGGAACTATTAAAGGACTATGATTGTGAGATTTTGTATCACCCAGGTAAAGCTAATGTAGTAGCTGATGCACTGAGTCGTAAGCATGTTGGCAGGATATCGTACATGATGATCAGGGAACATGAGTTGATAGAGCAGTTCTCTAACCTTAGTTTGACAGTTGTTTCCTCTGACCAGTATGGGTTTACAGCTAGTTTTCGTATCGAGCCGGATTTGATGGATCGAATCAAGGAAGCTCAGAGAAGTGATGATTATTGTATTGGGGTGGTCAGCCAGATTCAAATGGGAAATGAGTTGGATTTTGAGATTGGCACCGATGAGATACTGAGATTTAGAGGTCGGATATGTGTTCTCGGTGATCAGCAGCTTAGAGATTTGATTTTATCAGAGGCCCATACCTCTAGATACACGTTACATCCGGGTAGTACTAAGATGTATCAGAATCTCCGAAAAGTGCACTGGTGGCCTAAGATGAAAAAGGACATCGCAGATTTTGTTACCAGATGTTTAACATGCCAACAGATTAAGATTGAGCATCAGAAGCCGGCAGGTATGCTTCGACCATTACCGATTCCTATGTGGAAATGGGAGCATGTAACTATGGATTTTATTATGCGATTACCACGGACCCGGAAGGGATATGATGCTATTTGGGTGATAGTCGATAGATTGACTAAGTCTGCTCATTTCTTAGCCATGAGATCTATAGATTCAGTTAGTGCCTTGGTCGAGTTGTATGTCAGGGAGATAGTGAAGTTACATGGTGTTCCAGTGAGTATCACCTCTGATAGGGACTCTCGCTTCACCTCTCATTTTTGGGAGAGATTTCAGGAGGCTATGGGATCCCAGTTGAGTTTTAGCACCGCTTTTCATCCACAGACTGATGGGCAGTCCGAGCATACGATACAGACGCTCGAGGATATGTTGAGAGCGTGTGCATTGGATTTTAGAGGCTCATGGGACGATCACTTACCCCTGGCAGAGTTTGCTTATAATAATAGTTTTCATACGAGTATCGGCATGGCACCGTATGAGGCCTTGTATGGCAGACGATGTAGATCCCCTATAGCATGGGAAGAAGTTGGAGACCGTAAACTGTTAGCTCTCGATTTGGTCGAGTAGGCTTCTAGTGACGTACGGATGATCTGTGAGAGGCTCAGCACGGCTCAGAGTCGGCAGAAGAGTTATGCAGATACTAGACCCCGACCATTGGAGTTTATAGCAGGTGATTATGTGTTTTTAAGGGTTTCACCGTCCAAAGGTATTATGAGATTCGGGAAGAGGGGAAAATTGAGCCCCCGATACATTGGGCCTTATGAGATCTTAGATCGCGTGGGAGATGTGGCATATCAGTTAGCACTACCACCAGAGTTGTCAGGAGTGCATAACGTGTTCCATGTCTCGATGTTGAGAAAGTACCATCCAGATCCTTCTCACGTGATTCGACACGAGCCACTGGAGATCAGAGAGGACATGAGTTACGTTGAGAAACCGGTGCGGATTTTGGATAGGAAGGATAAGGTATTGCGATCTAAGACGATTCCTTTAGTTAAAGTGCTCTGGCAGTATCATAACGAGGAGGAGGCTACTTGGGAATTAGAAAGCCTTATGCGCAAGATGTATCTAGAGCTTTTTCAGTGACAGGTCCCAAGTTAAATTTGGAGGACCAAATTTCTTAAGGTGGGGAGAAATGTAAAATCCGAATTTTATTATACTGTATGCCATATGTGTACATTATTGATAGTGGAAATAAAAATTTTGTGAAATTAAATCGAATGTGAATTTCCACTTTCCAATCTAAGTGATGATTTATAGTGTAGTGTATAAAGAAAGAGAAACAAATATTAAAGAGCAACAAGAAATTTTAACAAGGAATATATGGGATTTAATCTTGATAAAAGATCAAGATAGTATATATATAAGGTATGAAAGCATTAAATGAGATGAGATAAAATTAATCAATGTGGCTAACATTGGCGTGGAGAAGAAGGACAAGAGAATTAAGGGCTAGAAGACAAAACAAAGAAAAGGATGGGGAGTTAGCCAATCAACGTTGGCTGGAGGAGACATGGGGGAAGAGAAGAGCAGAAAAGGAAATAGAAAAGTCCAGGAAAGGGGCGCAGTGGACTTCTCGCCGGTTGCTTTATTTGACAAAGGAGACTAAGCATTTATTAGCAAGAGGAGTAAGCCAATAAGAGTGACTGGCAGAGGCGTGGACTAGGAGAAGAAGAGGAAAAAGAAAGAAAATTTTCAACACATGCAGGGAATTTTCTTCTTACCGTAGTCCACTAGCTGCAGTTTTTTCCACAAAATTTAATGCATGAAATGATGAGGAAAACAGGATAAGGAAACAGGTGTTAGATTTAAGTGAAACGGAACGGCTATATAAGAGGGGTTCATGAGAAAAAAATTGATGGATGCAACTTCATCTTCCTCAAAAGTATTCTCACCCATTCTGTTTGCTACAAAGATTACCTTGTTCTTCCGTTCCTTTCATAGCCATAGAGTTTTATCCTTCTATCAGTAAACCTTTTCCTCACCATTGAAGAGCTAAGGAACAAGCAAACTAAAGCTAAGAAAGACAAGAAAGCATTCTGTTGTTGGAGGAGTAACTTGGTAAAGGTGAGTTTCATAGTTTTACAGTTCTCTTGATATTTAATCATAGATATAGCCTGGTTATAATTGAATATGGTTAAATATATAAGAAAATAGATGGAAAAATAACCAAGAATGAGTAAGAAAACACGACGGGCGAGTAGAAAATTGCTAGTCAAAATGGGTGAGTACTCGCCCAAAGGATGAGACGAGGTTAGGAAATGCTTATGTGAGTTCGCCAGTATTGTGGTCCGGGAGGGCGAGGACAAATGATCGCCAAAAGGCGAGAATGGCGATAACAGTGATCGCCCATGTAAAAGTTGATGATCGCCAGTGGGGGGAGTAGGAGAAAAAGAGGTCGCAACCGTAATCCAATACATGGGCGAACTGCAATGAATAATCCGCTAATGGACAGCGAACTATGTTGGGCGAATGGCGAACTGAGTCTCGCCAAAGTGCCATATTATTAGGAAAAATATAAATCCCTTTTGGAAAATATTTATAATTTAAATAATGCTTTTGCAGAAGGGAATTACGGAAGGCGGGCGAGAAGCAAGGCTGTATCAGACGAGGTAAGGAAGTAGTATGTGATACAAATGCATGTCCTGTGGAGTAAAAATGTTAAGAAAATATTAGAAATTGTTTTATTTTCTGACATGCATCGGTTGATAAACTGTTTTGGTTTCGGGCGAGCTACAAGCCGCCATAAGTTGTTTTGTTGGGCGAATTGATTAAGGCGGGCGAGTAGTTTGTTCTAGGCAGAAACTCGAGCGAGCCAATGGCGAGCTCTCTGTTATGAGAACTGGGCGAGTGCCCTTGTTTTAAAAAGAAATCCGGGTAAGCCATAGTCGGGCGAACCCTTTTTAATGAGATTGGGCGGGTGACCCTTGTTTTAAGTATAAGGCGGGCGAACTTTTATTAGTCAGCCATATTTTTGTCTTGAAAAGCTATGAGGCGGGCGACTATAAATTGCCGCCTTGGCGAATTGACTAGTGGGCGAACTGATTTAAGAATAATTTTCTCAAACGGAAATTAAATAAATAAATAAATAAAAATTTGAATTAATTTTATTATTTTTGAAAATAGAAAATATCAAATTCTCGGGCGAGTAGTCCCTTGGGCGAGTAGACTCTCGGGCGAGTAGTTCCTTGGGCGAACTAGCCGTGGGCGAATCAGCTCCAAAAGTGTTTTTCTCTCATAGAAAATGTTGAAATTGAGGGTTGTTTTTACTAGTTATAAACCCTTTTGGAAACTAAATCATTTTATGGAAATGATACATATGATAACTTGATTTTGAGACATTAGGCCATGAGTTCATGCATTATCACTCATATACTTTGCGTGACCCATCTAGGGCGATGGCTCGGGTCAAAGAGACCAACGAGTGCACCCTAGGGCGTCACAGGGCTGATGGACATGCCAAGTCTTCAGCGGTCTCGAGGTCACTTGGCAAGTGGACCCGAGGACCACCTACAGATTATGGCCATAGATCTAGATGAGATAGCCGTGAGGGGCGATGGCCTACGGGTGCACCCCAAAAGCGGATGATTTGTGTTCTTTGCATGATTTAAATTGTTGCCTAGTCTCAATTAATGATTTATGAAAGGATCTGGTGAATCCTGTTTCATGTTAACTATATTTATTCTTAATGAGTTTGATCATTAGGACAATTAAATGGTTTTGAGATTATAGTTTTTATTTTATAATGCAGCATACACCTTCTTTACTGAGCACATTGTCGCTCACTCCTTATTTTTCCACTCCACAGATAACTGATTTGAACTAAGAGACTTACCTTCCTGAGATTGGATATCGAAGGTATGTTGTGTTCTTTTATATATTCAGTAAAGTGTACAGTACTACTTTCAATTATAAGGGAATGTATATACATTTTGAGAAAATAATTTAATTATTCTTATTAAAGTGATAGGAGTGGATAAGCATCACTGACAGCCCAACCGGTAGTAAGTGTAAGATATAAGTGAGTAATATGTTATATAATGGAAATTGGGATGTTACATGCCTAGTCTCAACCTACTGATTACTGTTTACTAAACTGGATTTCACTGAGTACTATTTTACTGTAGTGTAATGTACTGTACTGAAAATCACTGTTTATTTTTAAAATTAGAAATAATTACTGAATTGTTTATCCACCGATTTTCTAGATAATCATTACATATTGTACTAAAGTGACTATCTACTGTTACTATGGTTTTATACCTGCAGCTCATTGTACAGTTTTACTACTGCACTGTCACGTGTTTTAAACTATTATTGAAGTGAAGAAATAAAATGGTTTATTCCATTTATATTGAACATAATCATTAAATTGTTTATTATAACAATTTATAAATTACTCTCTACATAGTCGCTCTGGGTTTCTGGAACAAAACAGGTATTTCAAAATGCCTTCTATGTTCCATCTTGATTTTTCGACCAACTACAGTATCCGTTCCTTTCACTGAGGTTAGCAAACCGTTAGGAAATATAAATATTTTTTCAGCATATAGATTTCATTGTATCAAGCTGGCATACTACTACTTTACTGAGCACGTTGTCACTCACCCCTCTATTTCCACTCCACAGGTTATTGCAATTGGATAAGGGACATACCATCCATAGTTATCGGCTGCGATTTCGGTTACCGAGTCAGTAATTTTACGATCTTGGAGGTATTTTATTTTCTTTTATATATTCAAAAATTTTGTACAGTACTACTTTAATTTTTAGTAGAATACAGGGGATGTAAATATGATAAGGAATAATGTAATATTCATATTCCGATCTAGTAAGTTAATAAAATTTTACTGTTTATCACTGTAACTGTTTAAATGATTAAGGCATCACAGATGGCCCAACCGTCAGATATGTGTAAAATTAAGAGATTTACTATATATTAAGACTGTTACAATTTTAATGGTATCAGAGAGGGGTTGGCCTGATGTCTGATTGTGCCTTAAGATAAAAGTGAATAGTGAATAGTAAACATCGCCTATAGTACTGTATAATTTAAATATATAATAGAATAAGTAATGGAAGGTGAAATTAATTATAATTGTGCTGCAAATATGAGTGGAAGGAAGGTAACGCGCTTAGTTAGGGGTAAAGGTAGAGGTAGGGCCAAGTAGACTCCGACCCTATACACCGAAGCTAGCACAAGAGCCTGTCTCAGGACCTACTTACCCACATCAGCCAAAAAGCCCTACTAGTCGGATGATGAGGATGGAAGGGATGTTAGCCGACTTTATGGCTATGTATCCGGCAGATAGAGCTGCGAATAAGATGGAGAGACATAGAACAGTAGCTCCCACAACTTCGGCAGTGGCACCATGTGACGTCCCCGCCACTACATCTTATAACCTAACTTTTTCCTTATTGTCTTATACGACTTCATTTGATTTAGTTCATTAGTGCCATTCATTCCTTACCTTAAGCTAATTATCTAATAGCTCATACAAATTTATTTACTTTTCATAAACATAAAATGATATATATAAATATCATTCCATTTCCACAGGATCTTATACATCATCTTATCTTACATCTCCGACATCTTATATACATAAATGCTACTTGTACTGTACCGTAGCTGAATTATAATTTACTGTATATCAACATATAAGTATACCTTCTATGCTAACTGGGAAGCGTATCGAGAAGGTACACTTCACTCTTTTCAAAACAAGCTCCTCTAGTCGGAGCGAGGCTCACTTCAGGTAATCTGTAGGAAAAATGGTCGTAAAAGGGTGAGTTTACGCTCAGTAAGAAAAATATGTAAAAGAGCGTACTATGCCTCTATATGCATTTTTCCTACTTAGCTCTATAATGTCATGTAAAGCATTATAAAGCGTGCATTATAAACATCTTTCAAACATTATTTGCAAACATGCATACTTTTGTAATTGGCATGACAAACATACTTTGTATGCTTCTTTAAAATATAGCATACGTCATATATTTCTTCAAAACATAATTTACAGGCATACTTCGTAAACTTGCTTTGAAACATACATCGTATTCTTAAAACATACATCATGCTTCTTTACTTCAAAACATACATCATATATCCTTTGACATAGGATGGAGACTATGTACAATTATTTAAGCGATTTCATCATCATATAAACAGTTCATACCTATTTATATGATTCTAATCATGCATTAGTACAATGGTGCACCATGTAGAGGTCAGGGATTCTCTCCTGCCTTTAGTAATACCACAGTGAACACTAGTTAGGTGTCACTTGTGGTATTAAGGACCGGACTAGGGTTCCTCGCTTAACATAATAATACTGAGGACTTGATCAGAGTCTCTCAGCCATTAAAAATGCATAATCATCACGCAGTCCATAGTCTCAAAACATTTATAATATACCTTTTTCAGAAAACACTTTTGTGTTTAAATCAAATAAGCTTTGAAAGCTGTTTTCATACATGGCAGTCGACTGGCCTCATAAGGCAGTCGACTGCTGCTTCATAACTTCCTTTATCGAAATTATTTTCATTTAAAATTTCGATATAGCAGTCGACTGGTTTTCAAACAGAATGCTTCTTAAGAAATAGCAGTCGACTATTTTCGAAACAGAATGCTTCTGGAAAATTAGCAGTCGACTGGTCTCATAGAGCAGTTGGTTGGTTTTCAAACAGAATGCAATTTAGCAAATAGCAGTTGACTGTTCCTTATAGTAGTCGATTGGTTTGAAACAGAATGCTTCTGGGTAAATAGCAGTCGACTGGCATGTATAGCAGTTGGTTGGTATTTCTCGATTTTCGAAAAATGGCATTTTGGTTGTCTCTAGGCAGTCGACTTCCCTTTAAGGCAGTCGGCTACTCCTAGCCTAATTGGCATTAGGAGTCAAGTCCGAAAATGTAACTTTTCCTGCACAAAACAACTGGTGTTTCTCTCCAAATCACATAAAAACATCATAAACCATGCAAACATAGCCGCCTTACGTTCGTTACATAAATTCTTACCTCAATTCCTTCGAGAACACGAAATCACTTGGCGCGTTAACCTTAGCTTTTCACTTCTTTAAACCTGAAATCATCATATCAATTTAAACCTTTAATTTATCACTATACACATATCATACTAACTTAATACAACTCCATATCATGAACCAAATTGACTAAATCATCTTCTTCTCTTACCTTTGTTAGAGACCAAAATCTCAAACTTTGAGATCTCCTCCAATACTTGAAATCAATCCACCAAACTTTGGATATCACTTAGTCTAGTGACAAGGATCATTTTTCGTTCAATAAACTAAATGAATCGATGGATGGATGAGGGGGTTTGTCAAGGTAACTATGGAAGGAAAACTTGGAAACTTGGAGAACACGATGGAGAGGGCTGGAAGAGTTGCTGCCGTGGGGTGATAGGAGGGATGATGACTATGCATGTTTGCATTTAATGCATGCTTTATCATCCATCATCTCAGCCATGCTTTATCCCTTTGACCCCTTGACCCATTGACTATCTAATTCCTCTTCTCCTTTCTTCAACAGCCACATGTCCAATTAAATTTCTAATTTTATTCCTTTTCTCATACCTTAATTAATTTCCTGATATCACATAAATTCTTTGATAAATTTATTTTCAATCCTCTTTATTTCTTACATGCTCCATACATCATTCATACATCATTTACACATACAACTTCATATTTATTCGATCATTTCAAATTGAAATACTTTACAAATATGGAGGAATTACATGGAAATTGGGGATTTCACATCCTCCCCACCTCAGAGAATTTGGTCCTCCAAATTTGGCTTAGCTTATCAAGTGAATAACTCTGGATACCTTTCTTTCATTAAGCTCTCTAGCTCCCATGTAGCTTCTTCCGTCGTATGGTATTGCCAAAGAACTTTCACTAAAGGGATCGTCTTAGACCTTAATACTTTCTCTTTTCTATCCAAGATCTGGATCAGCTTCTCTACATAGCTCATGTCTTCCCTCATCTCCAAGGGCTCATACTCAATGATATGAGACGGATTCAAATTATACTTCCAAAGCATCGATACATGAAACACATTATGCACTCCCGATAGCTCCAGAGGCAATGCCAATCGATAGGCAACATCATCTACTCAATCTAAGACCTCAAATGGACCGATGTAGTGAGGACTCAACTTACCTCGTCGGCCAAATCTCATGATCCCTTTGGATGGAGAAACTTTGAAGAACACAAAATCTCCAACCAAGAACTCAAGTGGTCTCCGTTAAGCATCTGCATTGCTCTTTTGTCTACTCTGAGCTGTCTTAAGCCTTTGACAAATCAACTTAACATCTTCAGAGGCTTGCTCGACTAAATCTGGAGCCAACAACTTACGTTCGCCCACTTCTTTCCACCCAATCGGAGATCGACACCTTCTACCATACAGAGCTTCATATGGTGCCATCCCGATACTTGCATGATAGCTATTATTGTATACAAACTCAGCCAATGGCAGATGGTCATCCCAGGAGCCTTTAAAGTCCATAGCACATGCTTTCAACATATCTTCGAGCATCTGAATAGTGCGCTCGGACTGTCCATCAGTCTGTGGATGAAAAGCTGTACTTAAATTCAGCTTAGATCCCATGGCTTCTTGAAAATGCTCCCTGAAATGAGAGGTAAACCTGGAATCTCTATCAGAAGTGATGCTCACTGGAACACCGTGAAATCTTACAACGTCTCTTACATACATATCTGTCAAAGCATTAAGTGTATCTGTAGACTTCATAGGTAGGAAGTGAGCTGACTTCGTCAATCTATCGACGATCACCCAAATACCTTCATGATTCCTTTTGGTTCTAGGCAATCCCATAATGAAATCCATCGTAATGTGTTCCCATTGCCACATAGGTATAAGTAGAGGGTGTAGCAATCCTGCTGGCTTTTGGTGTTCTACCTTAACCTGTTGACATGTGAGACACTTTGCCACAAAATCAGCTATGTCTCTCTTCATGCCAGTCCACCAATACACTTTGCGAAGATTGTGATACATCTTCGTATTTCCTGGATGCAACGTGTACTTAGTGGCATGTGCTTCAGTCAAAATCAACTTCTTCAATTCATCATTATTAGGAACACATATACGACTCCTAAACCTCAAAATTCCATCACTACTAACATTAAATTCTGAAGTCATACCTGACTGCATCTGATTTATAGCCTCAATGCATTGATCATCTTCCTTTTGAGCAATTCGGATTCTTTCTATCAAGTCTAGCTCAATCATCAAACTAGCCATTATTCCCAATTGCTCATTAGGCATAACATTAAGGTTGAGGCTCGCAAACTATTCAATCAGTTCGTATTCTTTTATCATCATGTAAGACACCATACCTACATGCTTCCGGCTCAGAGCATCTGCCACCACATTTGCTTTCCCTGGGTGGTATAGGATCTCACAATCATAGTCCTTCAGAAGCTCGAGCCATCTTTTTTGTCTCATGTTCAATTCTCTTTGAGAAAACAAGTATTTTAGACTTTTATGATCAGTAGAAATCTGAAATCTCTCACCATATAAGTAATGCCTCCATATCTTCAGAGCAAATACTACTACAGCTAACTCCAAATCATGAGTTGGGTAGTTCTTCTCACGGTCCTTTAATTGACGAGAACCATAGGCTACTACTTTACATGCTGCATTAGTACACATCCCAAACCTTGCCCTGAGGCATCATTATATACTGCAAATCCACCAAAACCACTAGCGATGGTAAGAATCGGTACAGTCGTTAGCCTGCGCTTCAGCTCTTGGAAGCTTTACTCACAGGCCTCATTCCACTCATACTTCACCTCTTTGCGCGTCAAGCACATCAGTGGAGCAGCTAACTTTGAGAAACCCTTTACAAACCTTCAATAATAGCCAGCTAAACCCAAGAAACTCCTAATCTCCGTCACTGTCTTCGGTCTTTCCCATCGCTTCAATCTTCGATGGATTAATCGAGACTCCATCTTTACTGATAATGTGACCTAAGAAGGAGATTTGGTTCAACCAGAAATCACACTTACTTAGCTTGGCATACAGTCCTTTATCTTTGAGGGTCTTCAAAACTATTCTTAAGTGCTGTTCATGTTCTTGTCGTGACCTCGAGTACACCAAGATGTCATCGATGAAGACAATGACAAATTAGTCCAAGTACTACTTAAACACATCATTCATCAGGTTCATGAAGGCTGCAGGTGCATTGGTCAGACCAAACGGCATCACTTAAAATTCATAGTGACCATACCGTGTCCTGAATGCAGTCTTAGGGATATCTTCACTTTGAATCTTCAATTGATGATATCTCGACCTCAAGTCTATCTTGGAGAAGACTTGTGCACCCTTGAGTTGATCAAACAGGTCGTCTATCCTGGGAAGAGGGTACTTGTTCTTAATGGTCACCTTATTTAACCATCAGTAGTCAATGCATAGCCTCATACTACCGTCTTTCTTCCGGACAAATAGCACAGGAGCACCCTAAGGGGATACGCTGGGCCATATAAATCCCTTGTCTAGTAACTCCTGAAGCTGTTTTTTCAACTCTTCCAATTCCACCAAAGCCATCCAATAGGGAGATCTCGAAATGGGCTTAGTCCCTGGCACCAAATCGATCGTAAACTCCACTTCCCTATCCTGAGGAAGTCTTGGAAGATCATCCGGAAACACTTCTGGAAAATCCTTGACTACAGGAATTTCACGGAGTTTGGGACGTTTCTGATCTACGTCCTCCACATAAGCAATAAATCCTTCCCATCATCATACATATTATCCATTACTTTCATTTGCAATTAAATCAAGCAATAAACATGCTTTAACATTACTCACTTGCAAAATTTACAACATAGTTAACGGGTGAAGAGAATGTTACACTCTTGGCATAACAGTCTAATATAACATGATTCTTAGCTAACCAATCCATACCCAAAATAACATCAAATCCATACATATTTAGTAGGATTAGGTCAGCTATTGATTCTCTTTCTCCTACCTGTAGCTTACAGTTTCTATACACTAACTCTGTCATTTGTGATTCCTTAAAAGGTGTGCTTATTTGCAATAAGTGTCCTAAAGGCTCAGGCTCAATAGGTACTTTCATAGCAATCTTAGGTGACATGAATGAATGCGTAGAGCCTGGGTCAAATAATGCCATGACACTTACATCAAAAAGGTAAATCTCACCTTTAATCACTTTGGATGAGGCATCGGCAGACTCTTCATCGATGGTAAACACTCGTCCTTGAGTCACAGCTTTCTTTCCCTTCTCGGCAGCAGTGGCCTTAGGTTGTGGTTGAGGGGTCTTATTAGATTCCTCGAGTGTCCTCGGATCTCTCTTAGGGCAATCCCTAATCATGTGTCCCTTCTCACCACATCTGAAACAAGTGCCACTCGCCAAACGACATGGCTGTGATCCGTGAAATTTCCCACATTGCTCATATCTTTGCATCGTGCTCTTTGGTGAGCTAGCAGTACTTCCAGTTGGATATCGGGATCTCTCATCACTTATCTTGAAACCGGTAGCTCTAGGAGTTCCTGAACCATCATCATCATAACTCCAAATTTAATGCATTTCCATAAAAACATTTTATTAAATTAAAAATCATCTTCTTATACTTTACTTACCTATAGAAACTCCTTCAGATCGTCTACTTCTCCGATGTGGATACCTATCACTCGGAGCTTTCTCATCCGACTTCCGCTTCATCGGCTCCTTACCTTTACCCTTAGCTCAGAAGTCAGCGTGTTGGACATCATAGTCCTGCTCACATAACTGAGCCTTATGGACAGCTTCTCCATATGTGGTGATATCCGTCGGATACAACTTCGATCGGATCGAGGACTTCAATCCCTCGATGAACCGGTAGATCTTATGCCCTTCATCTCTCCGGACCTCTAGATCAAATCTACTCAAGGTAATAAATTTTGATTCATACTGATTCACCGTCATCGTACCTTGAGTCAAGCTCAGAAACTCAATCTTTAGCCTATTCTGATCTGTGCGTGGGATGTACTGCTCATTAAAGGCCTCCAACACGGTCCGAGTGGCTTGCCACCAATACTCAGCATCATCAATCAACAGATAGGCAGCCAAGCCTACTTTCTCCCTTTCGGAGTAGGGCATATACTCAAAAGATTTCAGGACCGCTTTCATCCAGTTCTCGGCGGTCAACAGATCTCTTTCCCTCTTAAACTTGGACGGATCCAACTTCTTAAATTCTTTTATCAAGGCAACACTACAATAAGCCTTCAGATCCCGCCTTCCAGTAGCTGGGACTGGTGGGGGGGTACCTCTGTAGGAGGAACAGCAAGTGCCGCTGTTGCAGTACTTGTGGCCACATTTGGAAAGCTTGACATAAACTGGGTGAACATTGTGGCCATGTTCTCCATGTGCTTCTCCATTTTAGCTAGCCTCATATTCGGGCTATGCGGTGGAGATGGATAAGGAGATGGAACTGGGGGTTGTTCTTCACGACCCCGTCCTCTTCCTCTTCTTGTACCTCTTCTACGTGAGTTCATTCTGTCAATATAACCATCATTGAGCTCTTTAGTATAACCATAAATTGTTATACTATGCATTTGTATTCAGACAAGTACAGTACAATTGGGGATATACTCTATTTCTAGCTTCTTGACACTGATAAACTACCAATCAAATCGCTCTGATACCAATCTGTGACGTCCCCGCCACTACATCTTATGACCTAATTTTTTCCTTATTATCTTATACGACTTCATTTGATTTAGTTCATCAGTGCCATTCATTCCTTAACCTTAAGCTAATTATCTAATAGCTTATACAAATTTATTTACTTTCCATAAATATAAAATGATATATATAAATATCATTCCATTTTCACAGGATATTATACATCATCTTATCTTACATCCCCGACATCTTATATACATAAATGCTACTTGTACTGTACCGTAGTTGAATTACAATTTACTGTATATCAAAATATAAGTATACCTTCTGTGCTAACTGGGAAGCGTATCGAGAAGGTACACTTCACTCTTTTCAAAACAAGCTCGTCTAGTCGGAGTGAGGCTCACTTCAGGTAATTTGTAGGAAAAATGGTTGTAAAAGGGTGAGTTTACGCTCAGTAAGAAAAATATGTAAAAGAGCGTACTATGCCTCTATATGCATTTTTCCTACTTGGCTCTATAATGTCATGTAAAGCATTATAAAGCGTGCATTATAAACATCTTTCAAACATTATTTGCAAACATGCATACTTTTGCAATTGGCATGACAAACATACTTTGTATGCTTCTTTAAAATATAACATACTTTGTATGCTTGTCATATATTTCTTCAAAACATAATTTACAGGCATACTTCGTAAACTTGCTTTGAAACATACATCGTATTCTTAAAACATACATCGTGCTTCTTTACTTCAAAACATACATCATATATTCTTTGAAATAGGATGGAGACTATGTATAATTATTTAAGCGATTTCATCATCATATAAACCGTTCATACCCATTTATATGATTCTAATCATGCATTAGTACAATGGTGCACCATGTAGAGGTCAGGGATTCTCTCCTGCCTTTAGTAATACCACAGTGAACACTAGTCAGGTGTCACTTGTGGTATTGAGGACCGGACTAGGGTTCCTTGCTTAACATAATAATACTGAGGACTTGATCAGAGTCTCTCAGCCATCAAAAATGCTTAATCATCATGCAGTCCATAGTCTCAAAACATTTATAATATACCTTTTTCAGAAAACACTTTTGTGTTTAAATCAAATAAGCTTTGAAAGCTCTTTTCATACATGGCAGTCAACTGGCCTCATAGGGCAGTCGGCTGCTGCTTCATAACTTCCTTTATCGAAATTATTTTCATTTAAAATTTCGATATTTTCATCTTTGAAAACATATAAGGGCAGTCGACTGGTCCATATAGCAGTCGACTGGTTTTCAAACAGAATGCTTCTTAAGAAATAGGAGTTGACTGTTTTCGAAATAGAATGCTTATGGAAAATTAGCAGTCGACTGGTCTCATAGGGCAGTTGGCTAGTTTTCAAACAGAATGCTTCTTAAGAAATAGCAGTCGACTGTTTTCGAAATAGAATGCTTCTGGAAAATTAACAGTCGACTGGTCTCATAGGGCAGTCGGCTGGTTTTCAAACATAATGCAATTTAGCAAATAGAAGTCGACTGTTCCTTATAGCAGTCGACTGGTTTGAAACAGAATGCTTCTGGGTAAATAGCAGTCGATTGGCATGTATAGCAGTCGGCTGGTTTTTTTCAGATTTCGAAAAACGGCGTTTTGGTTGTCTCTAGGCAGTCGACTTCCCTTTAAGGCAGTCGGCTGCTCCTAGCCTAATTGGCACTAGGAGTCAAGTCCGAAAATGTAACTTTTCCTGCACAAAACAGCTGGTGTTTCTCTCTAAATCACATAAAAACATCATAAACCATGCGAACAAAGCCGCCTTACGTCCGTTACATAAATTTCTTACCTCGATTCTTTCGAGAACACGAAATCACTTGGTGCGTTAACCTTAGCTTTTCACTTCTTCAAACCTGAAATCATCATATCAATTTAAACCTTTAATTTATCACTATACACATATCATACTAACTTAATACAACTCCATATCATGAACCAAATTGACTAAATCATCTTCTTCTCTTACCTTTGCTAGAGACCAAAATCTCAAACTTTGAGATCTCCTCCAATACTTGAAATCAATCCACCAAACTTTGGATATCACTTAGTCTAGTGACAAGGATCATTTTTCGTTCAATAAACTAAATGAATCGATGGATGGATGAGGGGGTTTGTCAAGGTAACTATGGAAGGAAAACTTGGAAACTCGGAGAACACGATAGAGAGGGCTGGAAGAGTTGCTGCTGTGGGGTGATAGGAGGGATGATGACTATGCATGTTTGCATTTAATGCATGCTTTATCATCCATCATCTCAGCCATGCTTCATCCCTTTGACCCCTTGACCCTTTGACCATCTAATTCCTCTTCTCCTTTCTTCAACAGCCACATGTCCAATTAAATTTCTGATTTTATTCCTTTTCTCATACCTTAATTAATTTCCTGATATCACATAAATTCTTTGATAAATTTATTTTCAATCCTCTTTATTTCTTACATGCTCCATACATCATTCATACATCATTTACACATACAACTTCATATTTATTCGATCATTTCAAATTGAAATACTTTACAAATATAGAGGAATTACATGGAAATTGGGGATTTCACACACTACCCCCACCTCAGTCGGCACTAGTAGTGCCTGAGCCACATCCTATTCAACCACCGGCACCTCAACCATAAGCAGTTCCACCGCAGCCACCAGTTCAACTGCCCAGAGATGTGGAGTCATACTGTGATGTTACTATGGTGCGATCATTTAGGAAGTTAGATCTACCGAAGTTTAAGGATACCAGGGATCCATTAGTGGCAGAAGAGTGGATTAACACGGTTGAGAAGTTATTTAGGTATATGAGGTGTACGGAGACCGAGATGGTAGGTCTGGCAGTGTTTTAGTTGACGAATGACGTGAAACATTGGTGGAAGGTTATACAAACAGTACTATTTGGTCAACATCAAGTGGTGACCTGGAGTATATTTGTGGTAGCATTTAGATGACAGTACATCCCCGACACTACTCAGAATAAGTTACAATAGGAGTTCCTAAATTTGGTTTATGGGAGTCTATCGGTTGATGAATATGAGCCTAGATTCACCACACTGAGCAGATTTGATGTAAGACTTGTTTCTATTGTACTGTACAGAATATTTGTAGTTATTTAATTACTTAAATAAAATTTATTTGATGAAATTAAGTGAATTAGTTATATGGGCCCCACCTTGAATTTTATTATTTTAGTGGACTAATGATTGAGATTTCAATGTATTGAGGGTGAAATAAATATTAAATAATGTCTTGGAGGCATAGAAATAATTTTTATGACATGTGGAATTATTTTTAGAATTTTTGGAAAACAAATTGGAAAATGACGGTATGTCCCGAGGGCATTTTCGTAAATTACGCCCACAGAAAAATGAGTTGGGACAAAGTAAAAATATCATGATAGTCTACATGGAGAGGAGAATTTTATAGTGTAAAAGGATTGATTGAAAAAGGTGGTTTGATCGGAAAATTTCGCAAGTAGTTCAAAAAGGATAAAACCATAATTTCTCATTATTAGTGCACTGCGCGGAAACGAAACCACTTCCATTCATCAAGTTACATTAAATGCGATCTATTGGTGCTGGAATTATAATTTTTGGAGGTCATTTACATGGTTTTTACAAAAAAGAAGCTTAATGGCACAAACTGTAAATATATCGATTCATTAAGGGCAAAATAGTAATTTTGCCTATGTCTAAAATATTCTCCAGCATAAATCAGAATTGCTGCTGGAACTAGTCAACCTTCTTGCCCATTTAACCCCACACCACCATGGAAAGAAAATAAAAGAAAGAGAAGGAAAATGAAAGAAAGTTTAGAAAAACCTATGAAAACAACATTTTGTCAACAAACCTATTTCTACAAAAATTGTTCCTTTCATTGTGCTCTACAAACCCATACCATTTTTTTCATGAAAGAACAACAAAATGAAGAGAAAAGTGGGCTGGAAGGTGGCGGCAAGAGGTACCATATCTTATGCTTATGCATTCCTTTGATTTTAATGGTTGATTTTGACGTTTCTAAGTGTGCCATGCTTGAATCTAGTATTCTTTTTGATTAAATCAAATTAAAACATGATGAATGGGCATGATGGGGTTTTGGTTTGGACAAGAACAAAGGGAAACCATGCTGAAATTTGCATGAAAATGGTAGGAAATGGTAGCTTGAAATGAGATAACAAGGATTGAAAGCTTAGATTTCAAAAAGGAAGCAAAATCAAGAAATTTCCATGATAGGAGGTTTCGGCCATGGTGCTTTTGGGCATGAATTCATGCTGTATTTTATGGTTTGGTGATAGAAAATTAATGTGGAAATCAAAAGAGGAAGGTTGGTGAAATTGGAAACAAAAAAAGGAGCAAAAACGGGAAAGTTTAGTTTTAGCACCAGTGTAATTTATACTGGTTGTATATGTCACAGCCCGTGACCATATTTTTCATCTTTTTCTATACATCTTATTTGGTTGGGCTGCCTGCGATACTTTACTTTTCTTTTACATATAAACAATTTCATATTAAATTATAATATAAATTACATCCCCTATTTTACTTCATAAGAGAGTAGTACTGTAGATAAGTCTAAATACAGAAAATAAATGATCATACCTTATTAAATAAATCAAGCTGTCACATCGTTCCCAAATTGCACAGCCGAAGTCCTTTAGATGTCAAACTCTTAGTCCTCAAAAACCTAAAATATTAATATTAAGGAGTGAGCAAACCATGGCTCAGTAAGAGAATTATAGGCCTCACTTGATACTCAGCTATCTATATGTTGAAAAACTTTTTCATTTTTCCTATGGGGCTCTAGGCATGCATGTAGGAAGGATACTATAGTCAGCTAGGAATCCGGATGGAGTAAGGCAGGTATTTTGAAATACCTGTCTTGTCCCAGAACCTAGAAGCAACTGTAGAGAGTAATTTTCTTTTCGTTTGGAATTTAAATCCTTTTTCCTTTTTATTCCATATCGTTTTCATATTCTTTTCAAAATAATACTTTTATGAAATAAAGCATTTAAGTAAAATAACTAATATTCGTATATTCTTTGAAAAGAATATTAGTTAAATCATCATCATTTTCATTCAAAACTCATTTCATATTTTACTGTATAACCATAATTAGTACAGTACTTTAAATAGCAAAATCAGCTATTAAATCCTTTTCATATAACATATATATCATTTAAATCTAATATTCAATTTAAAAATTAAAATAAGAATATTAGATTTATTTTCCTCCTCTTTCCTTTTTTGGAAAACATCACATATTCATGTCACATATAGTCTAATATTCAATTTAAAATCATAGTAAGAATATTAGACTTATAAACTCTTTTTCCTTTTGAAAACATATTACATGTTCATATCACATGTCATGTAAAAATCATCTCGTAGTACTAAAATCAGTACTGAAATAAGCATTATGTAAAATGCTGTAAATCACTTTTATTTAACTTATCACATATCATGTAAAACGTTTACATTTAACATATAACATATCATATAAAACATTTTTCATATATGGAGACTTAGGCACGCACGCCCAGCCCGTCCACTGGGTCGTTACTCATATCATGCTATAGAACCCGAAGGGTATAAATAATCATGTCAGATCTATGGTCATAGTCTATAATTGCCCTCGGCGGATCACTGATCAGGTGTCGGCCGGGATTACATATCACATATCACATATTACATATCACATGTCACATGTCACATATCACATATCACCTATCACATATCAGCATGATAAGGTTGCCATCTAGTCTCAAAACAGTATTTTTCATCATCAATAAGCCTTTATGGAATTTATAAAAATATATAATTTCATACTTTAAAACCATAAAGATTATAAAACCATTTAGTGAATATTTAAGAAATATATATAAAAATATTCACTTTATTTCTTTTCATTTTTCCATCTTGTATTACGTGTAATTTACGTATTAGGAGAATTTTCGGTGATTTCATTATCACCATTCTCAAAAACATAAATATTTTAAACTCACTTTCATTTTATTCATGTTTTTATGAAAAATATTCATTTTCTCGATTTTCGTGGTTGAAAATCATTTCTCGTGAAATAAAATCATTTATTATGATTTTATGAAATTTGCTAGAAATTTTCGATAATTTTTCGCCAGTATAACAACTGCCGATTGGCTAGCCTCCTCCACAGAAAATACAGTTTAAATATCCAGCCAGTCCACCATCACACTTTTCCAACCATCATTCATCGCAATATTTTCATAAAATATTTTCATAAAATATTTCATAATTAAAATCATGCAGACTGAATATCCTTACAGTGCTGCACATGCATCCCTCACCTGTCTCGGATTGGCAACTTCCTCGTTATCGGTCGCGCCCGCACTCCATCTCTTCCGATTCCATCATCTCATTCACCGAGAATAATTTCTGGAATTAAAATTCTAAACTTTAGAATTTTTCCATAATTTATTAAAATTCATTCGAAATTAATTTTCGAAATTTCTTACCGAATTTTTCGTAATTTCCGTAATTTCTGAATTCCCAAAAATTCCTTTTCTCTCTCTTTTTCTCCCCTTTTTTTCCTCTTTTCTTTCTTTCTTTTCCTTTTTCTTTTTCTTTTCTTTCTTCTTTTTCCTTTTTTTTTCCTTCTTTTTTCTTCCTTTTTCCTTTCTTTTCCCGGTCAGACCGATCTGCCTCCTTCCTTGTTGGTTGCTCGCCGGCAGCCGGTTCTCCGACGGTTCGATGGCTCCACCGCTGGCCAACGGCACAGCGAGTCTGTTGGTGGTTTCCATTCGGCCTGGATCGGCGGTACGGCGACGGATCGAGTCGATTTACCTTCGGTTTCTTTCGCCTCTTTGCCGGCCCTCCTCCGCCATTCACCGCGCCTCCGATGGCCTCCTTCTCCTTCCTCTTCCTCTTCCTCTTCCTCTTCCTCCGGCGGTGCTTCGGTGGTAGTGGCGGTGCCTGGATCGGGCGGCACTGCCACTTTCCATTTCTCTTTTTCTTCCCGGCTTCAGTCGGTTCCGCTTCCTGTTTTTCATTTTCTCGTCGTCAGTCGCTGATCGCCTCTTCCTCGCATCGCCGACGGCTTCACTCCTCTCCTTCTTCCTTTGGTTAGCTGGCCGACGGTGGCTGGCCTCTCCTTCACGTTTCCCTTCTATTTTTTTTTCTTTAATAGAAGAGAATAACAAGGGTCGAGTCCCGACCCCTGTTTCTATTTTTTTTAATATCTATAATTATATATATAATTATATTAATAATATATATATATATTTTATTTTAACAATATATATATTCACACTTT
This sequence comes from Heritiera littoralis, assembly GCA_031772115.1. NCBI lineage: Eukaryota > Viridiplantae > Streptophyta > Magnoliopsida > Malvales > Malvaceae > Heritiera > Heritiera littoralis. The sequence goes on from JAPDPK010000015.1 coordinate 5,952,687, forward strand.
AATTTAAATTTAATATATATTCCATATATATATTTATTTATATACATAATTGTATATAAAAATATACATATGTTTTTATTTAATATAAAATAGTATATATATTATTTTATAATATATACTATATTTCATATATACATATGTATTTATATAAAAACATATCAAAATATATTTATATAATCTAATTATATAAATATATAATATACACATTTTATTTTATTTAATTTGGATTTTCTTAATATCTAATTATTTTCCCCTTTTTCTTATTTAATTTGAATTTCCATTTATCCAAATTAAATTTCCTCCTTCATTTCCTATTTCCAATTTAATTTTCCTATTCATATCTTATTTAATTTGAATTTCCATTTATCCAAATTAAATTTCTCAATTTTGGGAATTTTAACGATATTCCCTTTTTCATTATTTCTTAATTTCACATCTTATTTTTATTCCCATTTTAATCTTCCTTCATTTGAATTTCCACCATCAGTCACTTCCTCACTTCTCGAAATTTTCACCAATATTCCGTTCTCATATTATATTTATTCATTTCAACTTATCTATTTTCTTAAATATTAATTTCCAAAAATGAAAAATTTGCGGTCATCACAGTATATATACTGTATAATTAGTGGCTGCATTTTATGGAAGTTAGTGGCTTAAAATTAAGAGGAAAAATATTGATAATTTTTGATAAAATTGTTTTGCAGCCCGAGTTTACGGATTTCAGTTAGTGTAACTGGGAAGCTCAGTTTCGTAAGACAGGTAAGGGAGAAGTGTGTGAGTTGTAGAGATATAATGAATGCATGTTTTATTGAGATAAATTTTATGAAAATGTTGGAAGCATAATTTGTTTTGAAACATGCATGAATTGTGGTTGAAAAGCTGGTTTATATACTGTAATTTCGATGCAGGAGGTTAGGAATATGCAGCCGTTATGCTGCCAGAAATATATAAAAAATATTCTAAAATATTATAAAATATTTTAGATGCATAAAAGGATTTAAATGATGGATTTTGGATATTGTTTCCACCAATTTTCCATAAGTCGGAAGTTATGAGAAAATATAATATTTAATATTCATATTCTAAAATTTTACTTTAAGTGAGAAATTAATTATGATTTAAATGATTTTAAATTTTCAAAATGAATATTTATATATTTTCTCACTTTATACATGAATATTTACCGACTGGTTTACTGTGTTTCGAAAGAGAAATAAATACCTTTTTGGAAATAATTATGGAAATAAATGATTTGATTTATAAAATTCCTTAAAGGTATTTTATAAGAAAAAAAAAATTGATTTTAAGACTTTAGGCCCCGAGATTCATGCTTACTACTGTTACTGTTATACTGTTACTGTTCACGTGTACTGATAGACCCGCCAAGTCATTAGCAGTCCTGGTGCCATCTAGCAAGTGTATCCGAGGACACCCATAACTATGACCATAGATCTATACTGTTACTGTAATGTGTCCCTAGTGGACGATTATAGCATGATACCATGTAAGGTGATGCCTAGTCTCAACTTACTGTTTACTGATACTACACGGTGAATCACTGATTTATGTTTTACTGAAACTGTGAACTACTGTTTATTACTACTGAACTGTGATTCACTGCTTAGTGCTTTACTAAACTGAGAACTACAAGTTCTATTTATTGAATTACGGTTTACGGTTACTGAACTTAGAACTGCTGTTAACCATTTTATTAAAACATTACTGTTTACTGAAAAGAAATTACTGATTACTGTTTACTGTATTGTACTGTGATTTACTGATTACTGAACTGAAAAGTACTATTTACTGTTTATTGAAAAGAAATGAGTACCACTGTTTACTGGAGAAAAGAATTATGGAAATTATTTCTAAAATAGAAATAATTATTATACTATTTAATCCATTCTTTGGATATTTGGAAATTTCCATTACTGGATATGTTACTACTGTTTTTACGGTTTTACATCTACTGTTACTGTTCTATGGGATTTAAGTGTTTTATAAATTTAAAATGCTCCAAAATGAACATTTTACTATTCCTAAACTAAAAAGGTTTACTAAAAACCTTTCATCGTTTATTGAAACGAATTTTACTGAATACTATCCTTCTACACTGAATTGCATTATGAAATACTGTTTACTGAACTGAACCATATTGAATACTGCTTATCGAACTGAGATGAGAATTAGTGTTTACTGGGAAAGAATACTATGAAAATTATTTCTAAAATAGATATAATTACTGAACTGTTTATCCAGTGATTTGGATTTTTATAAGCTACTGAATTGAAAAGATATTTATTTTTTCTACAGTTTTTAAAACTACTGTTCACGGTATTGTTTTATCACTGTATTGTCATGTGTTTAAAATGGATTACTGAAAGGAAATTTTAAATGGTTTATACCTTTTATTACTTATGAGAAATGAAAGTTAATTAGTTTTTAAATAAAAACAAATTATTTAATTACTCCCTATAGTCGCTCTGGGTTTCCGGGACAAGACAGGTATTTCAAAATACCTTCTATGCTCCATCTGGATTTTTCAGCCAACCATTGTATCTTTCCTTACAGTGCCTAGTACAACGTTAGGAAAATAAGTGTTTTGCTGCATATAGATTTCATTATATCAAGCAGCAGACAACTCCTTTACTGAGCACATGGTTCACTCACTCCTTTATTTTCCAACATTTCAGATTTATTTCAAGGATGATTTGAAAGCTTCCTCAGATAATAGAGCTATGAATTCGCACACAAGGGCAAAGTGCATCATATTTTAAAGGTACAGTCAAATTTCTTTTATATTCAAACATATTATATAGAAACAGGGATGTAAAGTGTACGGAATATTGTAACAATTTTATATTCCGAATTAATTAAATAAATAAATGTTTATCATTTATTACTGTATTGTGCAAGTATTAAAAGCATCACAGATAGCCCATCCATAAAATTGTGTGTAAAATATGTTATTTACTGTATTATGGACTGTTACATTTTACCTTCAGACCTAGATGGACGAAAGACATAAGATCGAGAGGTTTAAGACAGGTCTGAGGCCCTCTATCAGATCTAAGCTGGCCCCGTTAGATATTCGCACGTATGATGAGATTGTACAGCGGGTGCAGTACCACACAAATGTCAGTGGTAAAAGTAAGTGGACAGGAAAGGGCAAGGCTATAAGAGCTTATGAGAATAGATTAGGTAGGAAGTAGCCTAAGCGGGCTAAGTCTTCAGGCATTTAGATCACCGAGGGTGATTTATGAGATCAACAGCTTCAGCCCCTATCACTGGCCCCACCTCTACTCAAAGGAGTATTGCAACCAAATGTAGACATTGTGGTAGGTCGCATGGTTCACATCCATGCTATTTACCGACTAATGCATGCTTCAGATGTGGACAGATGGGGCATATGGTTAGAGATTGCCCGATGTTTAGAGAGTCCACTGCTTCTACTGTTCCTTCTACTGCGCTACTTGTTCCAGCACCGGTAGCTTCGAGTGAGTCGGAGAAAGCTACACCCTCACAGCCGAGGCGATTTACAGCAACAGAAAAAGGGAAAAAGGCTGTGACACAGGGACGGGTGTACGCCTTGGATCAGGAGACTGCCGATGCTTTTGCTGAAGTGATTAAAGATAAAGTATATATCTTTGATATTCTGGTACTTGTTTTATTTGATCCGGGTTCTACCCATTCATTTTTATCATCCATATGTTCTAACAAGATCCCAGTAGAACTAGAGTCACTAGGGTATATTTTACAAGTTAATAGCCCGTTGAAAGAATCCCAGATGACGGATATTATATATAAGAATTGTAAAGTGACTGTAGGAGAGAAGGAAACGACAGCTAACCTAATTTTGTCAAATATGTATAATTTCGATGTAATATTGGGGATGGATTGGTTAGCTGCAAATCACTTTAGTTTGGAGTGTTATACTAAGTTTATTACCTTCTCTAAACCTGAAAAGTATATTGTAAAGTTATTTATAAATTAATAAAAGTGATGTGGATATGTGTACTAAATTGTCTGATTTGATGGAATGTATGTGAAGGTTTTATCGCTTGCGCGAAGGACGTAGAAAGGGAACGTCCCGAACTACATGAGATTCCCCTGGTCAGGGAATTTCCAGACATATTTCCAAAGGAGTTACCAGGGTTACCACTGGATCGAGAGATGGATTTTACGATTGATTCAGTACCCGGTACGGAGCTGATTTCTAGACCCCCATATTGAATGGCCCTAACGGAGTTAGAGGAGCTTAAGAAGTAGCTCCAAGAGCTATTGGATAGGGGATTCATACGTCCCAGTGTGTCACCGTCGGGTGCTCCAGTGCTATTTGTCTGGAAGAAGGATGGTAGTCTACAGTTGTGTATCGACTATAGGATGTTGAATTGTGGGACCCAATTTTATAATACTGTACGCCATATTTTCGTAAATCTTTGATAATGAAAATAAATTATTTAGTGAAATTAAATAAATATTGAATGTGGATTTCCACTTTGGATTTTGGATTTGTTGGATTTATGATTTATAATATGGTGTATAAGAGGTGAAATAAATATTAAATGATGAATTGGAGGTAAAGAAATAAATCGAAAAATTTGGAATTGAAAGGCAATTTTAATGGTATAAAATGCAAATAAATGGTATTTAAAGGAAGGAAAATTTTATATTGGGACACATGGTAATTTGCTATCGGTTGGAACACAAAAAAAGGGGGAAAATGGGTCAAACCGTGCAACAAGATTGGCTTTCACGCCAGTCATCTTGCTGCTGTGTTGTTTCTCGACCGGAAACCTTTAAAGAAAAGAAATGATAAAGGAAGGGTGTTAGTTAGCTATGTGGCAATTTTATATTGGATAGGTATTTATAAAAGAGAACAAAATGGGCTAAAAATACTTGTTTAAACCAGAAATTTCTGGTCTGTCTACACGAGCAAAACTGAATTGCACTGCTACAGCTCATTTCCTCTCCCCGTTTTCTCATGTTCTTGTCGCCTCCACCACGCCACAACCTTCTCTTCAAGCTTTATTTTACTAAGCCTTCTTCCTTAATCTTGCCTTTCATCATGAAAGCTGGATGTATTGTGGGAAGAAATTAACGTGGAAGGCTGAACGTGAAGAACAGAATTAGTTTGGGAAGCTTGTTTCGATTCGACAATGGTGAAGGTAAGAGGATTTTTTGTGTGTGTTACTTGATTTTTGTGATGGCCTTAAATTGCTCATGGCTGGGATGAGGTGTTTAGGATTTATATGGAATTAAAACGAAAAGGAAAAAGAAACAAAGAGTTTCGAATGAAGAGAAAAATAAAAGGAATTTTGTGATTTTAATGTATAACTAGGTAGGAAAGTAATAGAAGATCAATATTAGATGATGAATTTGAATTGATTTTTGCGATGGTTGCCAAAACATCAAGGATGGTGTGAATCTGAACAATTTTTGGCAGAAATAGAGTTGAAAGGTGGTGATGATGTTTTATTGATTTGAAGTTGTTTGATGAAAATTTCATGAGAGTAGGAAAAGATCATAGAGTCAGATTTAAATGGAGTATGAATAACCACAAGGAAGAGTAACAAGAAGCTCACGGGTATGGAGAAGAAAACGTGAAGAAGAAAAACATGAAGTTGCAGCAGGCGTGAAACAAAAAAGAAAGGAAAGAAAAGAAAAATAATAAATATGATAAATCATTTAATTTAAGGCATCTAGTTATAAAGACAAGGAAGAGGTATTGATACATAATAATATATATGTTGGAAATATATATATGCAATTTTCATAGTATAAGATATGAAAAAATTGGATAAGTATTGTTCATGAGAGATTCTCATATCAATTTTATGATTGATGATTAAAGAAAAAATAGTTAAGGATCAGTAGAAAATATTTCCTAAATTAATTACGAAAGGAAATAAAGGAAATAATAGACATGCATAGATGGGATTAAGGATGAATAGATGAATCACCATGAGAAGGGGTTCATAAAGACATTCGGCCATGAGCATTTTTGGACTATTATTGTGCTACATTTTATGGTTTGAACATCGGAACTAATTGTGGAAATTAAGAGAATAATTAATGACAATTTTTGATAAAATTATTTTGCAGCATGAATAATCGGATTTCGTGTGGTGATATCAGAAAATTCGACACCACAAAACAGGTAAGGGGGAAGTGTGTGAGTTGTAGAGATATAATGAATTGCATGTTTTATCAAGCCTAATTTTATGGAAATATTGGAAGCATGATTTGGATTGAAAACATGCAAAATTGTGGTTGAAAGCTGGTTTATATACTGTTAAATTTCGTGTAGGAGGTTAGAAATCCGTAGCCGTACGTTATGCTGTTGGAAAATTTATTGAAAATATTCTAAAATATCATGAATATTTTAGATGCATAAATTTGAGTTAAATGGTGAATTTGGAAATCATTTCCATAAACTTTCCACAAATGGGAAATTATGAGAAAAATATTAAATTAAATATTCATGTTTTAAAATTTATTTAAAGTGAGAATCCAATATATTCTTTATACTATTAAATATTCAAAAAGAATATTATGAGAATTCTCACTAGATACATGAATATTTATTGACGGTTTTCACTGTATTTGGAGATATGAAATAAATACCTTTTTTGAATATTATTTGAATAAATGACTAAATTTGTTAAGTTCCTTAAAGGTATTTTCTATGGAAACATGGAGATGTGTGAAAAGATGTTTTACAGTGAAATAGCATATTTATAAAGAAATTATTATCATTGTGTGAATATTTTATAAGCTATTTTTACTGTATCTATTATTATATGATTTTATACCATTATGGAATTAATTAATGATTTTATTTATTTTATAAATTCCATAAAGGTGATGAGATGGCGAATAAAATGTTTTGAGATGATTTTGGGGAAAAATGTGAAAATGATGGAAATTCATGAAAAGAGGAAATATATGAAATTGTAAGCCTTGTGGATAAACATGAAACATTTCAAATTATTTTGAATATGATCCATAAAGGCTATGATACCATTTTCATATTGTTTTGAGACTTAGGCCCCAATTTCATGCTTACTGATTTCTGTTACTGTCACGTGGCTGATTGACTCGCCAAGTCATCAGCGGTCCCAAAGTCACCTGGCAAGTGTACATCGAGGACCCCCTATAGACTATGGCCATAGATCTAACTATATACTGTTACTGTGTCCCTTTGGGGATGATTACTGTGTCCCTTAGGGGATGATGATAGTATAATATGATTTAGGGTGATGCCTAGTCTCAACACACTGATACTGTTTACTGAAATGGATTTTACTGAATACTGTACTGAGAAATACTGTTTAATAAACTGTATCGTACTGATTACAGTTTACTGAACTGTACTTAACAGTCTGAGTACCTAATATTTACTCAATTTTACAAAATTTTCCTCAATTGGGCTGTCTGTGATGCTTTTAACACTTGAACAATACAGTAATAATTGATAAACATTTATTTATTTAATGAATTCGAAATATAAAATTTTTGCAATATTCCTTACACTTTACATCCCCTGTTTCTATTTTACAATAAAGTAGTACTATATACATATGTTTAAATTTCAAAGAAATATGACTGTACCTTTAAAATTGACGCACTTTGCCCCAGTGTACAAATTCACAGCTCTATTATCTGAGGAAGCTCTCAAATCATCCTTGAAATCAATCTGAAATGTTGGAAAATAAAGGAGTGAGCGAACCACGTGCTCAGTAAAGGAGTATGCTGCTTGATATAATGAAATCTATATGCAGCAAAACACTTATTTTCCTAACGGTGCACTAGGCACTGTAAGGAAGGATACTATAGTTGGCCGAGAAATCCAGATGGAGAATGGAAGGTATTTTGAAATACCTGTCTTGTCCCGGAAACCCAAAGCAACTATAAGGAGTAATTAAATAATTTGTTTTCTTTTAAAACAAATTAACTTTCATTCTCATAAGTAATAAATGGTATAAACCATTTAACATTTCTTTTCAGTAATCCCTTTCAAAACACGTGATAGTACATTGAAACAACAGTACAGTGAATAATCACTTTAAAACTATAGAAACAGTAAATATCTTTTCAATTCAGTAACTTATGAGAATCCAAATCGTTAGATAAACAGTTCAGTAATTATTTCTATTTTAGAAATAATTTTCATAATATTCTTTCCCAGTAAAACACTAATTCTCATCTCAGTTCAATAAACAGTATTCAGTATGGTTCAGTTTAGTAAACAGTATTTCACAATGCTATTCAGTGTAGAAGGATAGTTTTCAGTAAAATTCGTTTCAGTAAACGATGAAAGGTTTTTAGTAAACCTTTTTACTTTAAGAATAATAAAATGTTCATTTTGGAACATTTTAAATTTATAAAACACTTAAATCTCACAGTACAGTAACAGTAGATGTAAAACCGTAGAAACCGTAGTAATCATAACCGGTACGGTAGTTTCCAAATATCCAAATAATGGATTTAACAGTATAATAATTATTTCTATTTTAGAAATAATTTCCATAATTCTTTTCTCCAGTAAACAGTTGTACTCATTTCTTTCAAAAAACAGTAAATAATACTTTCAGTTCAGTAATTCAGTAAATTCACAGTACAGTACAGTAAACAGTATTCAGTAATTTCATTTCAGTAAGCAGTATTAAGTAATTTCATTTCAGTAAATAGTAAGTTCTCATGATTCCTTTCAGTAAACAGTAATTGGAACTTTTCCAGTTCAATAAAGCACTAAACAGTGAATCACAATTCAATAGTAATAAACAGTAGTTCATAGTTTCAGTAAAATATAAATCAATGATTCACAGTGCAGTATCAGTAAATAGTAAGTTGAGACTAGGTAGCACCCTACATGGTATCATGCTATAATCGTCCACTAGGGACACAGTGTCGTCCACTAAGGGACACAATATAATAAACAGTTAGATCTATGGCCATAGTCTAACGGTAGTCCTCGGGTACACTTGCCAGGTGACATCGGGACTGCTGATGACTTGGCAGGTCTATTAGCCATGTGAACAGTAATAGTATAACAGTGAACATGAATCTCGAGGCCTAAAGTCTCAAAATCAATTTATTTTCTCATAAAATACCTTTAAGGAAATTTCATAAATTAAATAATTTATTTAAATAATTATTTCCAAAAAGGTATTTATTTTCCCTTTTCCAAATACAGTAATTCAGTTGGTAAATATTCATGTATAAAGTGAGAAAATATATAAATATTCTTTTTGAATATTTAAAATCATTTAAATCATAATTAATTTCTCACTTATGTAAAATTTTAAAACATGAATATTTAATATTCATATTTCTCTCATAATTTTCATTTTATGGAAAATTTATATAAATGATTTCCAAATATGTCATTTGACTCAAATTCAAGCATCTAAAATATTTATAATATTTTAGAATATTTTCAGTAAATTTTCCGGCAGCATAACGGCTGCGTATTCCTAACCTCATGCACTGAAATTACAGTATATAAACCAGCTTTTCAACCACAATTCATGCATGTTTCAAACCAAATCATGCTTCCAACATTTTCATAAAATTCATCTCAATAAAACATGCATTCATTATATCTCTACAACTCACACACTTCTCCTTACCTGTCTTACGAAACCGAGCTTCTTGGTTATGCCAGACAAAATCCTTAATTCCCGACTGCAAAAATAATTTTATCAAAAATTATTAATAATTTTCCTCTAAATTTTAAGCCACTAACTTCCATAAAATGCAGCCACTAATTATACAGTATATATATAACCAGTATAATTTACACTAGTGCTAAAACTAAACTTTCTGGTTTTAGTGCCTTTTTCGGTTCCGATTTCACCAACCTTCCTCTTTTGATTTCCACATTAATTTTCTACCATTAAACCATAAAATTCAGCATAATTTCATGCCCAATTAGCCATGGCTGAAATTCCCCTTTCATGGCAATTTCTTGATTTTCAATCTTTTTCTAAATCTAATGTTTCTATCTTTATTTATCCATCTTAAGCTTTCATTTCCTACCATTTTTATGCATCAAAATGCATGGATTCATCATCTACCATGGTCAACCAAAACCCATTTTTATGGCAAAATTTTATTGAGTTGAAATAAATCAAAACCAATGCCATATATGTAATCTACACCTTTAGTATACTAGAAATGTAACCTTGAAATGAATCAAAACTTCAAGATTTGCCATAAATCTCACCTTGGTCGAAACCTTCATAAGCTCCTATCTCCTTGATTTCTTCCTCTTTTGATTAGATTTTGGTGTCTATGGAAAGAGGATATGACAAGGAACAATTTTGTTAGAAATAGGTTTCTTGAGTTTCCTTGTATTTTTGGTGTTTTTTGAGCTTAAAATTTTCTTTTTTTTTTCTTTTCTGTCGTGAATGGCTGGTAAGGATGAATGAATAGTGCCGTAACTTCAGCAAATTTCTGCTGAATTTGGTCTTCTTTCAACCAATGGGGAGCTACCACGTGTCAATCCCATAAAATTCCATTTCCATTTTCACCATTTATTCATTTATCACACTATTATTATTATAATTATTATTTTCCAGCCAATAAATTTTATTTAAATTAAATTTCATTTATTTAAGTCAATTTATGGTCATTATTGACTAATTTGACCAGTCCCCCTTCATGTTAAATGACCATTTTGCCCCTGGTTACTTAAATATTAACGGTTTTGCCATTAAGCTTCCGATTTCGTAAAACCATGCAAACGAACTCCAAAAACTATAATTCCAGCTCCAATAAATCAAATTTAATGTATTTTAATGAACAGAGGTGGTTTCGTTGCAGCGCGGTGCACCGATAATGTGAAATTACGATTTTACCCCTTTTTAACCGCCAGCAAAATTTTCCGATCAAACCAACTTTTTTATCAAATCTTTCGACACCATGATATTCCCCTTTTATGTAGTTTATCATGATATTTTTTTTTTACTTTGTCCCAAATCATTTTATTATGAGCTAAATTTACGAAAATGCCCTTGGGACATAACTGTCATTTTGCAATTTGTTTTCCAAAATTCTTAAAATAATATCAAATAATCCAAAAATTATTTTTATACCTCCAAATATTTATTTAATATTTATTTCACCTTCTGAACATCGTATTTCATTTATATCCTCAATAAAACAGTAAAATTCAAGGTGGGGCCCACATGCCCAATTCACTTAATTTCACCAAATAAACTTTATTTTAAAAATCAAATAATTACAAATATCTTGTACAGTGTAGTAGAATCAGGTTTTACATGTACTGAGAATCACTGTTTATCGAAAAAAGTATATTATAAGAAAATTATTTCTAATATAGAAATAATTACTGAATTGTTTATCCAACGATTTTGGATATTTATAAACTACTGTACTGATAGTGACTGATTACTGTTTCTACAGTTTATATCTACTGTTCACTGTACTGTCATGTGTTTTAGAAAACTATTACTGTAGAGATAAAATAAAATGGTTTATACCATTTTTATACTTACGAGAAATGAGAATTAAATTGATTTAAGGGGAAGATTTATTTATTTCTCCAAATAGTCGCTCTGGGTTTTCAAGACAAGACATGTATTTCAAACTACCTTCCATGCTCTATCTAGATTTCCTGGCCGTACTTAGTACACTGTTAGGAGAATAAACGTTTTATGGCATATAGATTTCATTATATCAAGCAGCATAGGACTCCTTTACTGAGCACGTGGTTCGCTCACCCCTTTAATTTTCAACTCCCCAGATAAAATGCAAGGATTATTTGAGGTCTTCCTTGGATAAATATAGCTGCAAGTATCACACTGGGGCAAAGTGCATTGAATTTTAAAGGTACAATCATTTCTCTTATATATTTAGACACATGTATACAGTACTACTTTATTGTAAAATGAAAACAGGGGATGTAAAGTGTAAGTAATATTGAAAAAAATTATATTTTGAATTTATTAAATAAATAATGTTTATCATTTATTACTGTTAGTGATCAAGTGTTAAAGACATCACAGACAGCCCAACAGCAAATTATGTATAAATATATTATTTACTGTACTGTGAACTGTTACAAATTATAATGGTATCAGAGCAAGGGTGGCCTAATGTCTGTTGATGCCTTTAGAATAAAAAGTGTTGAAAATGGTTAACATCCCCTGTAGTACTGTATAGTCTAAATGGATAGAAAAATCAAGTGACTGTAAATTGGGTTAAGTGTTTAACACGGTATGGAAGTTTACGAATCGATTGTGATTCAAGAATTTTACATGAAATATGTGATCTTATAATCTTAATGAAGGTTTGTTCAATAAGGTACATAGAGGAACTCGATGAGGGCCCTACCAGGACTTTTCTGTCTGAATCAAACTAAGACCTTGAAATGATGATATTGGAGTGGAATAAGATATCATCAGTCAATAGCTCTTACGATCACCTGTTTAAAAGGTATCTTGAAGAGATAGAAATAAATTGAGAAATGATGAATCTGCCCCTATATTGAAATAATTCTCTCGAATCATAGATGACTAAATTGATTTGGAACTGATTGATGGTAATAAAGTAATTGATGGTGTAAAGAATGTATTACAAGTATAATGGTCCCTACTATTAGCCCCACCTATACTCTGATGAGTAATACGACCCATAGTGTATATTGTGGGAGGTCTCGAGATAGTCGGCCCTGTTATGGATTCTTAGGCCTAAATTAAATGTGAAAAGACAGGTTATTTGGTTAGGGATTATGGGGTATTATGAAAAGTGATACACTTACTAAGTGTGACTAAAAAGGTGAATTGTGAATTAAATTCTGAATGTTCAATAGTGTTATTACTGAAAACAAACATTCATTTGTTTAGGATTAATGTTTTATTTGATCCAGTCAGTGATATATATATATATGGAGTTTTAAGACTGTTGGCTCTATAGGCTAAACCGAGAGGGGGGGTTTATCGGTTCTTAGCTAACCTTATGTTCATTTTTTGATTCTTCTAAATTCTCTAGCCTATATTGATGTTTTCTAAGTTCTCTAGGCTACTCAAGTATGCAATATAAATTTAATACAATAAACACAAATATAATTGCAAATAAGTAAAGAGAGTAGGGATAAAAAATGTACGCAAGCAATTTATAAAGGTTCGGTAACCTTGCCTACGTACTCTACCTTAAGACGCTCCCAAGGATTTTCTCTAAATTCACTATCCTTGAATTTGTGTTAACAATCCCTCTTTTTCTTAGGCTCAAGAGTAACCTCTTCTCCCTCTTTTTCTAGGCTAAAGAGAAACCTCCCTCTTTTTCTAAGGCTTAAGCGAAACCTCTCCTTTACAAGGTGTTTACAAGGAATGTAATCAAAGAAAGGCATCTAGATAGGCAAGTGATTACAATGTTTAAGCACAAGGAAAATCCTATACAATGATTTGTGCTGTGCTATGCTATCCTATACAAGGAATATGAGATTGATAGAAAATGAAGAATGTATAGTACTTGAGAAGTTGTTAAGGCTTTGAAATGAGGAAAATGAAGATTGAATGTGCTGAGCTCTTCCTCTTGGTTCTTTCAGCTTCTAACCCTCTATTTATAGTCCCTTGGATGGTTTGTGGACGTTGGTTGGAGCCAAAATTGAATATTACCGTTGTATCTCACAAAACTAGCTGTTACAGCCCATTTTCGTGTAAAGGGATTGATCCCTTTCCATAGGGGATCGATCCCAAGCTTCCAGATTGCTTGGTCTGGGCTTGAGACACCTTTTTGCTTCCAAAAAGCCTTACTACCACTAGGGGATCGATCCCTTTCCTTACGAGATCGATCCCATGCTTCCAGAGGGTGATTTTTCCTGCATTTTGGGTTAGAAATGATATAGCCTTTGATTTTATTTCAACCCAAAACATTTTAGAGTTTTGTGGGAGTTTTTCTTGACTTTCTAAATTGAAAAACATGGTCCAAAAAACTCATTAAGTAATTTTCTAAATATGTTCTTGAAGACATTACTGAATGAAAGTATTCAAAACCATTTTATAAAGTATTAAGACCAATAAGAATATATCATTAAATCATGGTCTTAATGTTTGATATGAGCACTTAAAATGTATTGAGAAAATCATGTGTGGCAAAGCAAATTTACAATATGAATCAAAACATGAAAGCTTACTTAAGTTTTTGTTATTTCAAATATATATATATATATATATGTCAATTTAAAGCTAACAATCTCCCCCTTTTTGATATGACAAAACTTAAGGTAAATTTGCTTTTAAAATTCTTGTAAAGAAATACTCCCCCTTAAATAAAGCATGAATTTGTAAAGCTCCCCCTCAATATAAGCATGGTTTTCAAAAGAAGTTTTCAAATCATTAATTCTCCCCCTTAATATCTCTCCCCCTTTTTGTCATAGCAAAGAGAAAGAAAGATAAAAAAATATGCTCCCCCTAAAAGTATGGCTATGTGAGAAGAGATAAAATATGCTCCATCCAACAAGAAACATGTTAGTACATAGGACTCATAGCACAAATAAATAAGTCAATGTCCATAAAGAGTATGAAATGCAAAGAACATGACTTATGATCCTATACCAATTGTTTATAAATAGTTTTGCAAGAAGTTCCCAATTGGTAAGAGATTAAGCAAGTTGTTTATAAATTTTCTACTATGTTCTATAACTTGCTTATTTCAATTCTATCAAGTACCTAAGTATATCAATTGTTCTCTAAGGTCCAACTAAGGTGCATGACAAAGCATCATGATTATGAGCTGAAATTAGATGACATATCATATGCATGAGCTCATAAATCACTTTCAAGAAAGAGTGTGCATACAAATATCAATTAACCACAAATTCTAACACAAAAATTATCTCATGCAAAAATGTCTTAATTCTTCCCTATTTGTCATTTGAATCTAAAGAACACAAGAAGAATTGCCAATTTAAAGCTCATACCAATTGTCAATTCAGTTTTGGCTTCTACCAATTGTTCAAATATTATTACCAATGATTGACTTAGACATTTTGCTTTATGCTAATTGTTATGTGTGGTGTGCTTAGCGAATAATCAATTCAAACATGTAAGAACACAATCACACATCATCAAACATGCAAGTTTAACTTAAAAACAATCAAGATTCAATGCATGGATATCAATCAAAGTGCATTTGTTCAAGTTTGCATTTATTCTTGAATGTTGATGTTGTCATTAAAACTCAAGTTCTTTAACAATTTTGGCCATAAGAGAAATCTAAGTTCATGGATGACAAATTTTCATGCATTTGAATCATTTTAGATCCATTTACCATCACAAATTATAGGCCAATGACAATTATGACTTTATATTTGAAATGTCTAATACTTTACCTAGAGTCATAATTGGATTCAAATATTAAGGTCAAGTTTTGATTATTTTATCATTCAAGCATATAAATGATCTTTAATTATTTATATTCCACCCAAAAATATATTATGATCCCCAATGGAAATATGTGAGTCAAGCTATAAGATAAAATCCTCGAAGCATGCTTGACTAAGATGAACAAAAGGTATGAACAATATTCATTATGCACAAGTTCGTCAAATTCTCAAATATAGCCATAAATTCTTGAAATGATTCTTAAAATAATGTTTAAGCATTCATTGAGATTATAATTCAAGATTATTTCAAGATTTATGCATTTCATAAATATCTTCAACAAGAAATATGAATTTACACTTTTAAGTTCTGTCTCAAATTCCATCTTCAAATTTTAAGTGGCTAAAAGTCTTTCCGTCAGAAAATATTTTTTCCGTTACAAATCCGTTGCAAATTTGAAATAGATATTTGCGACCAAAATCCGTTTCTAAATCCTTTTTTTCCGTCAGAAAAATATAATAAAACAAAAAAAATTGTTTTTTCCCACGCTTTTTGCATCGAATTTTGCAACTGATTTTTCCGTTGCAAATTTTTGTGATGGAAATTCCAATACAATTTCCGTCACAAATTGTGACGGAAATTCCGTCTTTAAAACTATTTTCTGTCACAAAATTAATTTGTTCAACTAAAGAAAAAAAATTGAATTTTAATGTTTGTGACGAAATTTCGGTAAAAAATTCCGTCTCCAGTATGTTGCAACGAAATTTGTAACTAAAAATTCCGTCAGTAAATCCATTTTTTCGTCACAACGAATATATTATTAAAAAAATATAAAAAAATTAAAATTATATTTTGTGACGGAAAATCCGTTGCAAATTGCTACTTTCTGTTAAAAATTTTGTCACAATTTGCAACAAAAATTATGTAACAAATTCCATCACAAAATTGTGACAAAAAAAATCAACATTTAAGTTGTTATTTCATAGCTATTTAAATTGTTGAATTTCATTAAAAAAACAATTAATTTTGTAAGCTAAAATGTAATTTCCAAGTACACCTAAAATTGAATCCAATTAATTTACAATATATATAGTTTAACAAAAATCTATACATTTAATATATACATAATCAAACAAAAACCTTAAATATACATCTAATATCTACAAAATATGTACCAACATCCATAAACATTATATTCAATTCAAAAATATATATTATGTTGAAATACGAAAGCATGAAAATAAAGTTGTACAACATCGTCGTGCTTCATGAAGACATCTTTGCTTCAAAAAGTTAACACCTAAAACAAAATAAATTGTTTTGTTAAATACGATATAACAAAAATTCATACAATTAATATATATTCTACTGACACACATACATAAGCAAATAAAATATGCAAAATATTTAGAAAATATCCATTCAACATCCCAAACATCATGTCCAATTCATAAATGCAAGTATATATAACATTTAAATAAAATAGAAAGAAAAATAATGTCTACAAAGCAATGTTGACTCATTAGCATCCAACTCCAACAAATAAACGCCTAAAACATACTCGAATCTACTTATACTCCAGTTTAATAAAAATCAATACATTTAATATATATATTTAAATAATCAAATAAAAATGGTAAAAATCTATAAAAATATCCATTTAACATCCACAAAAATCATGTTCTATCCACTAATAATGTTTTTAAATCAATAATAATCATATTATTAAAATAAATTATTTTTATTTTAATTATTCCATATTACTAAAAGAATTTTTAAAAGAAATTGCACCACCAACTGCTGGACAGCAACTGCTAGTGCACCAGACAGCAGCTGGTGGATCACCAGCAGCTACTGATGCAACAGCTGCTGAGCAGTAGCTAACCCTTTGGGCTTCATCTTAAATTTTTCTTCTTTTTCTAAACAATATTTTGTGCCCTTAGATAAGCTAAAATCATTCCTAAGACAAGAAATCAAAAACCCAAATTCATATTTCAACTCATTAACACTTCGGGGATAAAACACTTAAAAAATAGCAATTAAACTCCTTAAAACAAAATAAATTTTTTTGTTAAATACAATTTAACAAAAATTCATTCAATTAATATATATTCAACTCACATCCGTACATAATCAAATAAAATATGCAAAATATTTAGAAAATATCCATTCATCTTTTATAGCGATGATTTTTCAACTTTTTCACTACATTTATCTAATCCCTTGTTTTATTAGTTATCTTATTTACAATATTGAACTTCAAATATACAATCATTCAGAGAAAGCTTCAATGGGGACAACTCTTACTTAGAAGATTACAACTTACAAGAAATTTGCCTAGGTCAGTCACACCAAACAAAACGAAAAATATTCTTACCAGCAACTGAGCTCACCACGTTGTTACTCTGACTCCTAAGCATCTCCTCTTATGTGCATACATCACCCTTCTTTCCAAACACAAATAATGGACTAAGGTCAGTGAAACTTAAAGATAAACATAAAAATAAATTAAGATGCTCCAGACGAAACAACTTTAGAGGCTAGAACAAAGTGCTTGACGATGACAACATAGGCCATGGCATTCTGGACTTCCACACAAAACCTTTGTTCATAACAAAATTTTTAGAGAAATTGGTCAGTTATTTCAATGCAAACTCAGAGCTGGACAATTCAATTTCTAGTGACAGTGAGTCTCGATTATCATCTTGCAACAATTCAATTTCAATATATATATATTTGTCATGAGCATAAAAAACTCAACAACTAGACCACCTTTACCTCTTTGAATTTTATCCTTTTTACAACAGTAAATGATTGATTAACATTTATGATCCATCAGCACCAAACCCTTCTCTAAATTCTCCGTTCTAAATCACTAATCTTATGCAGATGGTTGACTACGTTGTTAACTTGTGATGCCACTTCTTAAACTCAGAATCACAGAATCCTAGCCAGATTAACCATTAATTTTCTCATATAAAGTTCCTAGTTTCAATATGAAAAAAATGAACTTACAAGGACAGAGTAAGCATGGGCAAGAGATACTAGTGTTGGGTACAAATCCACAACAGATATAGCAACCTCCTCAGTCACCTGCGGTTCCTGCAATTAAATGATTTAAAATGTTACCAACAAGGTCAATCACTTAAAACAAACCTTCAATCTTCTATACTTAAAAGGGTGCTCAACTAATATATCAACGTAATTATTTATGCTTGTATATGAACCAGGTTAATGGTTAGCAGATAAATCCTCACATCCACAAGTGACTGAAAAAACTAAGCCTTTAATGTTGACCCCATAACAGAGACAAAATAGAGACAACATCCAGAAGCATGTAGTCAAAACCTAGTAGAAAGCAAAATGATCGCTAAATCTATATATAGAAAAATTCTTACGCTATTTTGATGCTTTCAGCAGCTTCTAAAGAATTTGGGCCATCTTCCACAAGATATATCAGCTTCTTAAGTCCAGATCTCTTGCAAAATGGAAAGAAAAAATGATGGCAAAATGATGGCAACCTTAAGTTGAAAAGCATAGACAAAAACTTGCACCAACTCCAATTAAATTTATATTTAAAAATAGAAACATAAAGCATAGGGATAATCTACACAGAACAGGTGAAACTGGTGATCATGTAAATTTACTTGCAGTTATGTATGGTTGATGCACATATCATTAGCAGAAACACCCATAGTATTTAAAACTCTATATGTTGAACACCAACAGTGAAAAGAAAATTTAAGGAATCAGCAACCAAGCTCACTTCCCTAGTTTTATCCACATCTCTTATTTCTTCAATTCAGCCCATAAAAGTTAGTGTAACAGCTACCCATTAAACAATTTAAATGTTTCAATTTGGATGAGAAAACCATGCTGAAGACATGCATCAAGTTGCTAGAACAATAATATGACAAGAAATTTGCTTAGCTTAAAGAAACATACTACAAAAGAGCTACCATAAGGAAGAGACAGAAGATAAATATCAACCAAAACAAATATATATATATATATATATATATATATATGAATGGCTAGTGTTAAACAATTCATCAAAAACCTTATCACTACTCAGGAAAAGAATAAGGAAAAAAGAAAACAAGGATCTCTAAAGGCTAATGATTCTGGTAAATTTAGGTTTATGAACCTTATTTGATATTGGTAATGCATCTTAAGGCCGTAAACAACAAACTTATAATAAAGGAAGGTCAAATAAAACATACAGACCCCTTCAGCATTATCACAACTTCAAATGGTCAGGTTATAAGCATTTTAATGATAGAATACAACTGTAACATTTGTAATTGGTATAATTCAAACAACAAACATCACCAATAGTTATGAAACCGAAATCATGAATTATTAACTATAAGAATCAATACTAGAAGCCTTAGTTTCTGATCCCTATAGCAATTAACCCGTATTGAAGGGCGTAAATCATCAATTTTCTTCTTCTCAACAATAAAGTTTAAAACATATTCATTGGAAAGATGTTTATTGCGAGCTATCCAGATTCCATCTCCAATAGGCAACCGTCTAACCTGGAGAACAGTCACTGTGTAAATAATTGTATTTAATATATCATAAAGAAACAAGAATTCATCTGTCATTAATTGTCATTGACATATCATGTTAATAATTGTATTTAATATTAACATTGCCAAACTCATTAATAGTGTAAAACATGATATGATAAAAATTTGCACCGAACCACTAATTTTATGAAAAAGTTCGCTCTTAATAGAAACCATAGAATTTAAGCCAATCAAAATGTTAAAAATTACATCAACACAATGAGAATAGCATGCAACTAACTGTCAGCTATCAACATATAAAGAAAATTAAGCCCACCTCTCAATTTATTACGAAATTAAGATGAAAGTATGAGGCATTAAAAGGAACTAAAAATCTCACATTTATTTTGATTTTGAATTCAGAGCAAATCTTCTCTAACATTTTCTTGGAGCGTGCACTGTAAACCATAGGACATATAAACATTAGTCACTTACCCAGAAGTTGAAATTTGTAAGTGCACATCAAAAAAAGCAATGATATGAAGTTACTAACCCTTGACTGGTAAATTGCTCTCTATCATCTAGTATCAAGATTACTTCATATACATCCTGAAATCTCTCCCCAAAGCTCAGAGGTGGAATACTTAAAACATTCATATTTGCTTCTAGACCATCTGAACTTGGCCTGTACACGTATAATTTTAAAACATCAACCAAGATGATGGGTAGCTTTTAAATCAAGTTATAAAGAAAACCCACAAAGAAAGGGCACAAGCTAACTAGAACTATAAATGAACAAACCACATTCAATATTAAGAAATTTTGAGAGAAAGCAATCATTTGCTATTAGTAGCAAATCATTTTTATCTTTCTTTTCCTTTAATATTACTTGCTAAGCGTACAAAACTCAAAAAACAGATGCATGTTAACAAAGTCTAAACCGTTTGAATTTGAGGGATCTTTTCTTCTATCCTTTTACGGGAAACTATCATCCTTAGGTTCTACACATCATAAGGCAGAACTACTTATTACATGCCATATATCTAATCAAAATACTTTTCTTTTTCCTCTACCATTTCTTCTTTTCTTTTCTTTTTAAAGGTAAAATTTTTCCCAATGATTGAGGTCCCTTAAAAACATATTTGAATATCTCTATGTTATTTGTTAAGTCATATTCAAACAATCAATAGCTAACCGTAAACTTGATCTTCTCGAAGACGACACAAGACCGCTGGCCAAAGTGAGGATATCTTGTTATTCTTGGAAGTTTCAAAGACTTCAGCAAAAGCACAAAGAACTTGTTCCATAGAGTATCCCATGCGAGTACACTACAGAAAGGAAATCAATAGATTAGGAAAAAAAAAGCCTCCAAGAGAACAAGAGAACAGAAGAAAAGAAGTCAACACTAGAGAGTTCAGGAGCACGAGGATTGAACATAAATTTTTATATGCTGTAAATTCCACAGATAAGTAATAATGCCTAGTGGTCTAAGACACTGACACTTGAATCTGAAACTATAATTATCTTTGTAAATCAACTGGAATTTCATTTAGAAGTGACTCAGTTGGCGGATACCCTTTCAAGAGAATCAAGTGGAACATCAATGGATTTTTTCTGCCTAATTGGGTAGGTTTCCATTTTCCTTTCTCTGGCCTAAGAATGCACAATTCCAGTTTTTAAACCACCAATCAAACTCCAAAATACTAAAAGTATTGAGAAGCAAATTCCCTGTTAAATGTATAGGATCAACATACACAATTGCTGCTCAAGAAAGTACACTTGCTTCAGCTACATCAATAAGATCCTGTTTATGCATAAATTCATTCCCATTTGCAGTCTCCCTAATGACAATGCACATCCATCTGATACTTCAAATCTATATAGAAAAAAATATATATATGACAGAACAATTTCACATAAAAAGATATAAATACCTGTATAGAGTAATCAACAATGCATATGCCATAGAATTCTCTTGGGGCAAATAACATCTGTTTCTTTTGGTTTTGTTACCTAAAAAAGCATTAAAGAAGAGTTGAAAGGAAGAAACTGGAAAAATTCAAGTGGATCAATGCACACACACACAAAAAAAAGAGAGAATTGCATGTACCCTTTCTAGTTATGTCTTATGGTTCAGAACTTCCTGAACCACTTTCGAAATAGCCACGCATAAGAACCAGAATCCATTTCCCAATACCTCTATACACAAATATAAACCAAATTATTCCAAGAAAAGAAAAGGACAAATGAGAAAGAAAACAGGTCTTGGAATCATACAAATAACTACACCAAATACTTTCATTCCTGATTTTAAATATACCCAATACCCAAACCAGGAAAAAGAAATAACTGAAAGAGATCGACTTTACTTTCTTTAAAAATGCAAATGCATTACAAATTATCAGAAGAAGAATAAAAGAGCATACTTGATGTCATTGAGATCTTTAAGTGTCTTGATGGGATGCTGAGCCTTGCAAATGTTGTTGTACGCCTTTGAAAGAGTCATGTCAGTGTTTTCCTTTATCCCTTTGGGTTTATCTGCTAGCTCTTTCCTCTTTTACAGCAAGTAACTTGCTAATTCCTCATTCTCTAGACACATTACTCACCTATTTATCTCCATCTCTTTTCTGGGTTTTTATACAATTGCCAAGACTAGGGTTTTGGGGAATATCAATTTTCTGGGAAATGTGAGATTTTTGCTAGGGATTTTTGAAAAGGGGATTGTGTCGAGAAAGAGAGGAGTGATGAACAAAACCATGCCAACTTTTTCTAGGCTTCGATTCGATAACTTTCAAATTCTGCGACTCCAGTGGTTGCAGTTGAGAGGCGAATCAGACCTTGGCTAACATAAAGTGGCCCAATGTAATTTGTTTGTTTGTCGATGAGTAGGCTGTTTCTGGACCATTCCACTTAGAGTGGGCTGGGGTTCAATCACAAAAGAAAGGTGGCTGGGTTGACATCGGCACCGGAGGTGGGTGGGTGTGGCCGGCGGGAAGAGTCGGGGTGAGGGACGAGGGAGAGTTAGGTGAGGAAGGGTCGATTTCCTTGTTTTTCTTTTTTAGGGCAGTAAAGTATAATTCTATGCGGGAAAGTTCTAAATCTACCCCATTTTTTACTCTATCTACCCCACCCAAACAAATTAATAAATCAAATGACAATTTTCACCTTATTCCTCCAAGCCTACACTGCCTTCCCTCCCGCCAGCTTTACTCAACGGCTGGTTAAAGCGACTGTAAGCTAGCGAGATGGTTTATGGCTTGGGAACAGGGTCTATGCTTGGGTTGCTATCATCTCTGGCTTCTCTCCTTTTCCTTCTGTTCTCCACCATCCCTACTTGGGAACAGAGTCTACTGACTTCAACCCGCACAAGTCGCCTCGCACAAGTAGACCTGCGCTCGGCGACCTGTCTAGCTCAAGTAGACTTGCGCGCGGTGAGTTGCCTCGCGCAAATGAATTTGCGTGCGACGACCTGCCTCGCGCAAATGAACGTGCGCGAGGCTCTGCACCTACACCAGATTTGATCATCTTCATCACGCTCTGTTTCTACTATCATCGTCTTTGTTAAGCTGTCGTCCCCCCAACACAGTGCCATCATCACTTCCACCCTCTGTTTCTACTATCATTGTCTTCATTAAGCTGTTGCCCCCCCCCCCCCCCCCCCCCAACACAGTGCCATCATCACTTCCATCTCTTCTGTCGCCGTTGCTTGCTGCACCTGTTGTTATCGGACAGCTCCACCCAATTGTTCCATCGCCGATCGTCACCTGCACAGCCATGTGATCAACTTGGAAGATGTTGATTCAGCTAATGAGGATGACAAAAGAATGTTTGGGGTTAAAATAGTGCATTCAGGGATAAGTTTAATTGATTTTTTGGGGATGGGGTAGGTTTAGTAAAAAACGGAGTACGTTTAGAATTTCCCTTCTATGCGCGAGAATTGAAGAAAAATTTTGATACGGATTTGTGGTAGCAAAATCTGTCTCAAAATTTTAATATATTTTTTATATAAATTCAATAATATTATTTCATTTAGGAGATAAAAATTTTACTTAATTTTTTTATATTTAAATGATATTATTTATAATTCATATACTTTAAAAATCATTATACAACATTTAACTAAAAAATATTATGATATTATATTTTATATTACTATATTAGTTTATATTCTGTCTTTAAATTTTGAGACAAATTTTGTAACAAAAATTTTGTCTTAAAACTTTTGGATATTTATTTTTTTTATTTATTGGAAGATTTTGAGACGAAATTTCTATTGCAAATTCTGTCTTAAAATCTCCTAAAAAAAAGAAATCTAAATGTTTTGAGACGGAACTTCCGTTGCAAATTCCGTCTCAAAATCTAAAAAAATAAAAAAGAAATCAAGGCTTTTTTGAGAAAAAATTTGTAACGGAAAATTCCGTCTCAAAATTTCTTCTTTTTTTTCATTTTAGATTTTGAGACGAAATTTTCCGTTGCAAATTCCGTCAATTCCGTCTCAAAAGGCCTTAGATTTCTGTTTTTTTATTTTTTAGATTTTGAGATGGAATTTCCCGTCTCAAACCCTTTCAAGAGATAACAAAAGGAATATAAAGGCTTTGAGACGGAATTTTTCGTCTCAATCTGTCTCAAATATTAGAGACGGATTTGGAGACGAAAAATTCCATCTCAAACCCTTTCAAGAAGAGTATAAAGGTTTTGAGATGGAAAATTCCATCTCAAACCCTTTCAAGATAACAAAAGGAATATAAAGGGTTTGAGACGAAAAATTTCGTCTCAAACCCTTTCAAGAGATAACAAAAGGAATATAAAGGGTTTGAGACAGAATTTTCTGTCTCAAAATCCATCTCAAATATTAGAGACGGTTTTTGAGACGGAAAATTTCATCTCAAACCCTTTCAAGAAGAGTATAAAGGTTTTGATATGGAAAATTTCGTCTTAAACCCTTTCAAGATAACAAAAGGAATATAAAGGCTTTGAGACAAAATTTTCCGTCTCAAAATTCGTCTCAAATATTAGAGACGGACTTTGAGACAGAAAATTCCGTCTCAAACCTTTTCAAGATAACAAAAGAAGTATAAAGGTTTTGGTTTTGAGATGGAATTTTTCATCTCAAAATCCGTCTTAAATATTATATATAGATTTTGAGACGAAAAATTTCGTCTCAAACCCTTTCAAGATAACAAAAGAAGTATAAAGGTTTTGAGACGGAATTTTTCGTCTCAAAATCCGTCTCAAATTGAGATGGAATTTTTTGTCTCAAAATCCGTCTCAAATATTAGAGACGGATTTTGAGACGGAAAATTCCATCTCAAACCCTTTCAAGATAACAAAAGGAGTATAAAGGTTTTGAGGGGGAATTTTTCGTCTCAAAATCCGTCCCAAATATTAGAGACGGAATTTGAGATGGAATATTTTGTCTCAAACCCTTTCCAGAAATAAGAAAAGGAATATAAAGGCTTCGAGACGGAATTTTCTATCTCCAAATCCGTCTCAAACCCTTTCAAGAAATAACAAAAGGAATATAAAGGCTTTGAGACGGAATTTTCTGTCTGCAAATCCGTCTCAAATAATAGAGACAAAATTTGAGACGGAAAATTCCATCTCAAACCCTTTAAGAAATAACAAAAGGAATATAAAGGTCTTGAGATGGAATTTTCCGTCTCAAAATACCCCAACAAAATAGAAAAGCAATATAGTGGTTTTGAGACGGAATTTTCCGTTGCAATATTCTGTCTCAGACTTTAGAGACGGAATTTGCAACAAAAATTCCGTCTCAAAATCCGTTGAAAATTTGGCGGGGATAAACACTATTTGCACGCGCCTTTTTAGCTTCGGAATTTGTGACAAAATTTATTCCGTTGCAAATTTGCAATGATTTTCTGTAGAAAATCCGTAGCTAAATTTGTCGCTAAAACTTTCTTTGTTCGGTCACTAATCCGTTGCAAATCCGCATGAACTTGTGATGGAAATTTTCGTCTCAAAAATTCCGTCATTGAAAGTATAATTTATTGTAGTGAGATACTGTGATTTCTACCTTTATAGATTTTCTGAAAGATGTTATTGATTTCACTTAAGGATTATTATCCTATCCACTGCCAGTGGAGTTTTTTAACTCCACAAGCGGGGTTAGGATGATGACATGTGTCCCATTTTATTTCATTAATAATTTTAAAAGACACATGTCATCATCCTAACCTCGCTTGTGGAGTTAAAAAACTCCACTGGCAGTGGACAGGATAATAATCCTTTTACTTAATTCCATAAAGGTAACGAGATTTCACATATACTATTTTGAGACTGATAGGCCCTGTATCATGCTGATATGTGACATGTAATATGTGATATGTGAAGCTGTTGACACTGATCTTGTCCTCAGCATCCCGGTTGACACCTGATCAGTGTACGACCGAGGACATCTATAGACTATGGCCATAGATCTCATGTGTTTATTATACCGTCGCTACAGGGATCTCGTGTGTACCCTATTATTCTTTGCGGGACTTATAGCAAGATATCATTTGGGTGTTGCCTTAGTCTCCACTACTTTTATGACATGTAAAGTGATAATTTTACATGAATGATGACATGAAAAGATGAATGGTTATTATATATTTTAAATGAAATGAATGGTGATTTTTCTAAACAGTTTACGATACTAAATTCAGTCCAATACTATTTATGAGATTTCAATGATATATGTGACACGTGACATGTTTTGAAAAAGGAAATGGATTTTGTAAATCTAATATTATTTTGTGAATTATTATGAATATTAGATTATTTGGATTAAATGCTTTACTATATGAAAGCATGGCTTTGAAAATTATTTTCAAAATGATATGGAAAAGTGTTTTATATAGAAAAATAAACACTTATTCCCTATAGTCACTCTAGGTTTTTGGGACAAGACCGGCATTCCAAAATACCTTTCATACTCTTATCTAGATTTCTCAGCCGACTATAATATCCTTTCCTTTTAGTGTGCTCAGTATACCGATAGCAAACTAAAAGGTTTTACTGCATATGGTCTTCGAGATATCAAAATTTGTATACAATTCTCTTACTGAGCCGCGGTTTGCTCACTCCTTTACTTTCATCATCACAGATTTGATGTAAAGAATAGCTGAGTACCAAACCATGGCTTAACTACGCTTGAGAAGCTCAAAGCGTCATATATTGGATTCTCGAGGTATCGTGTTTACATTTGTATATTCAGACATATTCATATAGTACTACTTGTTGTAAAATTTAAATTCAGGGGATGTAAACTAACTTTTATAGCTATGAATATTAATTTCCAATAAATATATATTGTCTAATATGTTTACTGTGGTAAACGAACAGTGTATAAAGACATCACAGACAGCCCAACCAAATCACGTGTGTAAAAATGTGTGAAAAAGTATAAAATACTGTGTACTTAGACTGTGATAGTATTTAATGGTATCAAAGCAAGGTTGGTCTGATGTCTATAGATGTCTTTAGCATCAAAAGTGTTGAAAATAGTTAATATCCCCTGTAGTATTATATAGTCTAAATGTATAAATGAAACAAGTGACTGAAAATCGGGATTAAGTGTCGAAATTGTGTAAAAGTTGGTGGATTAAAAGTATAAAAAGGGGTGGTGACCTGAGAATTCCAAGTAAATGGGTGATCTTATAATCCTCATGAAGGGTTTTGTTGGACAAGGTACAGGGAAGAACTCGATGAGGGCCTTACCTGGACTTCCTTTGTTCGAAGTCGAAATACGACCCTAAATTGGTGATATTGAGGTGAAATGGGGATATCATCAGTGTATAGACCTTAAGATCACCTTCTTAGATGAAATTGAAGGAAGAGAGAAATAAATTTGGAAATGACAAATGTGTCCTTGCATTGAAACAACCCCTGAATAACAGTAAACAGATTGGATATTGAACTAAATGAAAGTGATAGAGAAGTGGATTATATAAAGAGTGTTTCTCGTGATATTGTAATGGAGAAATTTTGTATAACAATCCCTATTATCAACCCACCTTAAGTTAGTTAACAAGTGTGACCTGATGGGTACATAATGGAAGGTCGCAAGATAGTTGACCTTGCTATGTAGTCTTTAAAGCCTGATTTAAAATGTGAATGAATTGGGTATTTGGTTAGGGATTGTTTGATAATATGAAAGGTAATATATCTATTGAATGTGATTGAGATTTTGATATGTGCATGTGTTGTGAGAAATATTAGTTATGTGAAGGACATAGAAAAAAAAATGTTCAAAGTGCTGTGAGACATGTGATTGGAAATTTCCAGATATATTTCTAGATGAACACCATCATTGATTTAGAATATCAAGTTCATCCTCGACCTGATAACCGGTATGAAGACTACCTCTAAGCTATAGCTATTATCAGATGCTATAAGCAAGATTGAAATGCGTAAGAAGTTACTACAAAATTTTCTAAATAAAGAATTTATTTCTCCTAACGTATTTCTATGGGAGAAAATAGTGTTAATTGAATGGGAAAATAATGATGATATATATGAACATATAATGATTGAGGATTAACTGATAGTGTTATCAAGTATAAATATACACCTATTACAGGACTAATAATTACAGTGATCCATTTAGGGGTGCATAGATGTTTTATAAGATCAACTATTAATCGGAGTACTGTTGGGTAAAAAAATTTAAGAGACCGATACCCAGAGAAATAAATAAATGTATTGTCGATTATATAAGGAATATGCACATGAATTATGAAATTGGTACTGATAGTTAAAGACAGGAGTGGTAATTTTTGAAAATTATCAGTTACAAAAAAATCTGATTTCTAAGAGAAATATATCTCTAGATATGTTCTACTCCTAAATAGTATTAAAAGTATTATGAGAGGAAGCAGTATATTGATAAATCAAGATGAAGAGAGATATAATGGAGATTGATACCGAATGCTTTATAATTGGTAAACGAAAGGGAAATATTTAAGTCTGCAAGTTTATTGCAGCCTCTACTAAACCATTGTAAAAAGGGAGTCAATCGGGAGAAATTTTGTTTTGAGGTTACTGAAAACCCGAAAGAACTATAATGTTACAGAAGTGAGAAAAATAACAAAACTTCTCAGTAACTAAATTTATTCCTTTTATTAGTGCCTTAGCAGATATATGGATTCTCTGAAATAGTGAGATGGTGTGTAAAGTTCCTGGGAGCATTACTTGTGATAAGGATTCCCATGTCGCACTCTATTTTGATAGAAATTTTAATGGACTATGGGAATTCTAATATAGTTCTAGCACTACTTCTTACATGTAATTGATGGAAAAATTGAGTGTACTACTTAGACACTCGAGAATACTTGGAAAGCAAGTGCTATGAATTCAAAAGCTCTGGGAATTACTATAAATTTTTTTTCAAACTAATATCAGCATGGTACTACAAAGAGACATAAAATGGTATACGATGTAAACTTCTAATGTTATGGAAGGAAATGGAGGATTTGAAACGGTTAACTCCCGAAATAGTAAAGTAAGCTCCCTATCACATATAGATTTGATATAATAAAAACAAAATTTGAATATATATGAGGCAGTAGTAAAGTTATACTAATATCTAATGCCAACCTTGAGAATTCCTTATTAGGAATGTTGCATTTCAAATGCATGGTGGAAGAAATACTTAAGAAAGAAATGATATGAGGAATCAAGTATTTAAAGTACATAAATTGAGAATTTTAGTGTTCGGTTTAAGCAAAATTTGGAGGACCGAATTTCTTAAGGTGGGGAGAAAATGTGAGATCCGATTCTACTGTATTGTACATGTACGTACATGTAAATTTTAATTAATAAATAAATTATTTTTGCACATTTTTACAAATATTAAATAAAAAGCTATGTGGGCCCCACTTAGATTTCAATGCTCAGACGATGATATGAGTGAGAAAATATATTTTTGGAGATTGAATTAAGGATTGGAAATTGTGAGGATAAAAATATCATGAGGCTTAAATGACCAATCAATAGTGTTTCGATTCTAATTTTTGATTGGAGTATCCAAATGATAATCCAAATGATAATCTATAAAATTTTTTGGAAAGCTAACTTAATTATCTTTCCAAGCATATAGGCTTTTTATTCTAGTTCCTTATGGATCAATAGTAGAAATTTTGTAAAGTTACCCTATGAGCAGTAGATTCTACCAACCAACCTATCTGTAAAGATTCCCCTATAGCGGTTGGTAGGAAACTCTGATTAAGTTGATTTAAAATCCATTAGGAAGCTAACTTAAATATCTTTTTATCTGTATAAGGCTCATATTTTAATTCATTATAGATTAACAACAAGAAATTCCTACATTCACATCACATGTAGGGAATTTACAATTGAGCAATTAGTAAAGAGTCAGACATAAATTTTGATAGGGAACGCCAATTGAGGTGATTCAAATTGTGTTGGAAAGTTAACTCGATGACATTTCCGATCATGTATAGCTCATATTTTTATACGTTTTGGATTGATCTTGGTGAATTTTTAAAGTTAGTTATAAGTGCAGTAAAACAATCAGAAAAAAGAGATTAATGTTTTAAAGAATCATATATATAAAGTATAGTATATGTCAAGAATATGTTTATACATATAAAATTGTAAATACATAATTATAAATATATGTTTTACAAAAAATAAAAAATCGCGAAATTTGCAAACCCAATTGTAACGGGAAAGTAAAAGAAAAGTGAGAGAAAAGAGAAGGAAATTAAATGAGGGGAGCACATGGCATAATGCTATTGGATGGATATAAATAAAAGAAGACAAATTGAAGTTATAACTGAGCAAATGTCTTCTCCTCTTTGCCGACTTTTCTTTGCTGCACCGCCATAGTTTCCTGCTCTGTTTTCACGTTTCAATTCAGCCCTTTCTCTTCAAAATCTTTCACGTGCCCCCTTGCAAAACTTCACCTTTCCTTCATTTATCTATTCCACCTTCTTCTTTAAATTCATTCCTCACGATCAGGCCACCTTCAGCTCAACGTTTGAAGGATGGAAAGAAGCAAACCGAAACTGAGTTTGAAGGATTGGACTGTTCGGTGATGATGAAGGTAAGGGATTTATGACGTTTTACTTAGGTTTAGTTATAAAAGTTAATTTATCCATGTATAAGTATTGTGTTTGGAACTTGGGATTGAAACAGAAATATGTCTATGCTGCCATGAGGTAAACGATCAAGGGAAGAAACTTAAGAAATTGTTATGATTATAAATTGTGTTAGCTGGAAATTAGTAGCAGATTAGGAAAGAAACTAAATTGAAACATATTTGAGTGATGATGTGTAAAGTGCAGCAAAGTGGCATGAATGGGGGGAAACTTACGGCAGAACAGGGCATTCACGATGATGAAGAATTTTGTGACTTTAACATGTTTGATGGAAGTTTTAAGAGAATAAATAATGTATGTAAAGATTTAAATGAACAAAGGAGGGAAAATTCATAAAGATGTGTTAAGTTGTGGCGTATGGGAATGAAGCAAAATGTGGTGGCGTGTTTCAAGCTGCCCGTAGTGGAAAGAAAAGAAAATAGAAAAGAAAAGAAGACAGAAAGGAAAGTAAGGAAAATAGAAAAGAAAAGAGAAGAAAATAAAACAAAAAATATGATAAAAAAAAAAAAAAGCAAGGAAGCTGCCGATCATGAAGAAAGAATGATGTAAAGCTCTCGGTCATGACAAAATTGGAATAGAGATTTGTAAAATTCTAATGATAAAATTGGTATATAATAAATATATGAAATAAGTAAAGAATATTTCTCAAGTTAAATGGAGAAAAAGAATGAGATTGAGCCAATTAAAGAAATTGGCCAAGACTAAAGATGTAAATTACAATGTAAAATTTTATAGTGGATAGTTAAGAATTTAGTTATAAAGGTAAATTTCCTTTTTCAAAATGAAATTGGAATTAAGAAGAGAAAGGAAATTTGGAATAAATGAATGTACTAATCAAGCATGTTTCATGAGATTAAATGTGGGGCATTTAGAAATTATGGACAAGAAATAATACAATAGTGCTAATATAAAGTTGGATGGAGTGAAAAGGTTTAAATTCAAGTGTATATATGCAGTGGCAATTGGTAAGGAATTAAATGAATTAACATTGTTGACAAAATATTTTGCAGTTGGGAGGAATAAATCTAAAGTGGTGCTATCGAGAAGTTCGATAACACGAGACAGGTAAGAATGCGTGTGTGAATTTGTAAGGATATCCGAATGCATGCCTTTCATGCTATGAATTTTATAAGATTTATTGGATATTGAATTTCCTCGAAATGCTACAAAATTGGGGTTTTCTGGCTGTTAAGACCGTGTTTGAAAGGGCAGGGAGGCTAGGACTCTGGCAGCCATTATGCTGCCGAAAATTACTAAAGATATTTCTAAAAATATTATTAAATATTTCAGTACATCATTGGTGTTTATCCTAGCCTCAAAAGTGATAAATTATTTATTTTTCATAAATGGTGGAATTACTGAAAAGTAGTGATTAAATATTCATAATACTGATTTCGGTAAAGGTTTCACTACTAAAAATTCATCCCACTTGTATTATAGTGAAAGGTGTGATTGGTGAAGTGAAATGGTGAATAATGAATATTTTATAATTATTTTCAGTATGATATTAACTATTTTATTTATGATTTTCCTTTATGGTCAAACTAAATTCTATCACGTGTAATGATTTCCATAAAGGCTTTATCATTGTGTAAATATTATTTTGAGACTAAAATGTCTCTACAAGTGTTCTATAATGAGAAATGTGTTTGGTGGAATTATTATTAATTTTGGAAAAATAAATATTTTTTTCCATAAAATATGAAACTATCGGAAATGTTTTCCAGTATCTTGAATCTAAAGTTTTGAAAGGAAAGCATGGAAATATGAGTATATGAGTTTACAGTGAAATGAAGTGTTTATGAGATTTCCTACTACAATGTAATTATTTTATAACATTGTTTTCACCGTATAAGATACTCTGATTTATACCTTTATAGATTTTCTGAAAGATGTTATTGATTTTACTTAATTCCATAAAGGTAACGAGATTTCACATATACTGTTTTGAGACTGATAGGCCCTGTATCATGTTGATATGTGACATGTAATATATGATATGTGAAGTTGTTGACACTGATCCTATCCTCAGCATCTCAGTTGACACCTGATCAGTGTACGACCGAAGACACCTATAGACTGTTGTAACGACTTTAGGCCCTAGACCTAACCGCTAGACAAGAATTCAATGGAGTCGCCACCAATCATTTTTAGCCTAGGTGTGATTGGTCACCTATCCTCATTTAAGGATAAGGATTGATCTTTTTTTCAGATTTAGGGTTCGGGGGTCGATTACGTGTGAGGAAGGTGTTAGCACCCTCACAACGCCCATTCTAGAATGGTACCTAATTAATCTTGTGCTATCTTAAGACGGTTTTGTTTGAATAATCTTAATTTGTCGTATTTTTTATTTTATTCCAAATAATTAAATATTGGTAAATTTTCTAAGAAAGTCTCCATCATTCTGGCGGAATTTCTTGAAAATTTATCCTCACCTCAAGAGTTTTCAAGTAGTACCATTTGACTTGCTTGAAGATTCCATCGTCGGATCAAAATTTTCTCAACTTATTTTAAACTAGTATTTATTTTCATTTAATTTTATTTATCTCTTTTATTATTTTGTTTAATTTTATTTAATTCGAGAAATAAATTTAGATTATTAATATCGAAAATTCTCTTAGTCTTCCATCATTCTGGCGAGACTTTGAGAAAAATTCTTTACCTAAAGAATTCCAAATGACAACCATTTGTGACTCTTTGGACTCTTATCATTGAAATAATCCTCATTCATTCTCTATTAAGTTGTTATTATTTATTATTTTAACCCTTTTTATTAATAATCTTAATTTTCTTTTAATTTCATAATTTTCGCTATTAATTGTTTATTGTTGTTTTTATTTAATAAATATTGAAAATTTTTACTTAAATCTTCCATCATTCTGGCGAGATTTAAGAAAAATCTTCTCACCTAGAGATTTCCAAATGTCAACCATTTGTGACTCTTTAGAATCTCATCATCGGAACAATTTTTGTTTACTTTCAACTTATTATTAAATCTTACGTTTTATTATTAAAATATATATATATATATATTAAAAACGTAATTCATTAATATTGAAAATTTTACTTAAATCTTCCATCATTCTGGCGAGATTTAAGAAAAATCTCCTCACCTAGAGATTTCCAAATGTCAACCATTTGTGACTCTTTAGAATCTCATCCTCGGAACTTCTCATTATTTCTCATTTTTATATATTTTTATTGTTAATATTAATAATTCATATTTAGAAAATTGCGTGAAAAATATTTATTATTATTTTTAGATATTATTTACAGTATGTGTGTGCATTGAGTAAATGAACCATACTAATAATGAATAAAATCCCTTTTTATTTTTTTAGTTTTTAAAAAGAATGAATGAATTAAAATATAACATGTAATTAAAAAAAACTCAAAGTAAAATAGCATGTACCTAAATGAGTGCTCTCCTTTTTGCCTTCCTTGTCAACGCCACGTCTCTTTCCTGTCTTCAAAGTTTTGCAATATCTGTGTCACCAAAACCCACCCACAATACACCAACGTAACAAGCCACGTTGAGCTCAACAGATCATGGTAGTGTATAAGCAGGCGATAGGCGAAGACGGTGCTCGAGCAGGCGGTTCGGTGATGTTGGAGTCAAGAGCAGCAAACAGTGATGGAGAACGAGGCAGGAGCGGAAATTGACACACGCAGCAGTACCGGCGGCGTAGCAGGGAAGAAACAATACAGGGGCAGCGCGCGACTCAAGCACTGGTGCAGAAGCAGAGAAGGAGTAGTGACTGGACTGGTGCAGCGAACTGGAGAAGAGAGCAAGGTCGCTGCAGCAGGGCAAGGGTTTGGTGCGCAGGCCAGGATTGATGCAGGCGCACAGCAACGGCGAGACTATTCACGTGTACAAGGAAACAGCAACCCTTTTAATCTTCTCCTTCACGTGTCAGCTAACAACAAAAGTATCAAGATTGATGGTGGTGATAGTTGAATGCACTACTAAAACAGCTACTGTCAGGCTCGTGGTACAGCTTGACAAAGTGGAAGCAATGAAGATTGATAAGCTGGGCGGAAGGTGATAAGGACGTGGCGTGGAAGCAGCGTTGAAGCAGCGGCAAGGGGAGTCGGGCAGCAACTTACAGCAGTGGCAGCGAACCAACGGTGCGGCAGGGAAGCAACGGTGATACAGTAGCAGTGGCGTGATTTGGATGATGGAGAAACAGGGGCAGAAAGTTTAAGAATAGGTGGTCGTAGTGGACGAGATGGAGATGATGATGAAACAGAAATGCAGAGCAACTCTGCACTATACGGAAATGCTACTTTTCCTTTTCTTTTTCTTGTATTTTATGATTGCAAGTAACCACTTTCCTTCATGATTACAGAGTGAGTCGTAGCAGTGTAAATGGTGCAGCTTAGGCTCAATGTAAGAGTAATGCAAGAGCTGTGTAGCGGCAGTGCAAAAGCGGGACGAGGCACAAAGCAATGAGCCTGGGATGACGAACAGGGCGGTGGTGCAGGTATGTCCAGTGAGCGGTGGACGATGATGATCAGTTCAGAAGCCCCTCCCCAACCGAGGTCGTGTCCCCCCCTTTTGTAATGGCTTTAGATGGCCACTTAAAGAAAATCCTTCAATTTTGATTTTTCTTTCCTTTTCTTTGCAATTTTTATTTCACTAAATTTTTGTGATTGATTTTCTTGACAAATTACATCCCTAAGTTTAAGTAATTGACTTGGGTATTAATTCATTCCATTTTTCCCGTTAATTTCATTTATTTATGGTAACAAAAAATCAACATTGGTCAACCCATGATATGCAAATAATATATATGGTGTTCACATGGGAGATTTTAGGGTTTGACCAAAATTTATTTCATTTTTTTATTTTTTATTTAATTTTTTTTTAAATTACCCGGACAAAATTCGATGTCTACAGCTGCCCCTCTTTGCACATTGCTGAGAATCAGGAATAGGGCAAAGACTTTAGACAACAATTTTGTCTGAAGTCATTTTTTTTTATTTTTTGGGAAAATTTAATTTTGATTCTTGAAAATAATACCTTGACTCCATACCAAGGCTCGACCCATGAGAACAATGGATTCGATTTTGAAACACAATACCTTGACTCCCTACCAAGGCTCGATCCACTTTGAAAAAGTGAATTCGACTTTAAAACATAAAGTGAATTCGACTCTAAAACATAATACCCTGACTCCTTACCAAGGCTTGATCCCCTTTGAAAAACTGAATTCGATTTTGAAACACAATACCTTGACTCCCTACCAAGGCTCGATCCACTTTGAAAAAGTGAATTCGACTTTAAAACGTAATACCTTGACTCCCTACCAAGGCTCGATCAACTTTGAAAAAGTGAATTCGACTTTAAAACATAATACCTTGACTCCCTACCAAGGCTCGATCAACTTTGAAAAATAGATTCAACTTTGAAAAACAATCGTTTTCTCTTTCTTTTTTTTTTAATTTAAATAAAATGTTGAAACCAAAAGTCAAAATGAAGTGATCTGGATGAAACCAGAGGTGACTTGGACGAAACCAGAAGTCAAAATGAAATGATCTGGACGAAACCAGAAGTCAAAATGAAGTGACCTGGATGAAACCAGAGGTGACTCGGACGAAACCAAAAATCAAAATGAAATGACCTGGACGAAACCAAAAGTCAAAATGAAGTGACCTGGATGAAACCAGAGGTGACTAGGACGAAACCAAAAATCAAAATGAAATGACCCGGACGAAACCAGAAGTCAAAATGAAGTGACCTGGATGAAACCAGAGGTGACTCGGACGAAACCAGAAGTCAAAATGAAATGACCTGGACGAAACCAGAAGTCAAAATGAAGTGACCTGGATGAAATCAGAGGTGACTCGGACGAAACCAGAAGTCAAAATGAAATGACTTGGACGAAACCAGAAGTCAAAATGAAGTGACCTGGATGAAACCAGAAGTCAAAATGAAGTGACCTGGATGAAACCAGAGGTGACTCGGACGAAACCAGAAATCAAAATGAAATGACCTGGACGAAACCAGAAGTCAAAATGAAGTGACCTGGATGAAACCAGAGGTGACTCGGACGAAACCAGAAGTCAAAATGAAATGACCTGGACGAAACCAGAAGTCAAAATGAAGTGACCTGGACGAAACCAGAGGTGACTCAGACGAAACCAGAAGTCAAAATGAAATGACCTGGACGAAACCAGAAGTCAAAATGAAGTGACCTGGATGAAACCAGAAGTCAAAATGAAGTGACCTGGATGAGACCAGAGGTGACTCGGACGAAACCAGAAGTCAAAATGCAAAGTTCTCATTCTCTTATTTCACTAGTTTTTACACCACACAACAATGCTAACTACATTTGGTTAAAAAATATCACCTAATCTCCAATTTAGCTAGACTTAAGACCACACAACGGTGCCAGCTATGTTGTATTTAGAATCCCTTGTAATATCATGATCACAACCAATTATCAAAAACTTCATATCAAAATTTTCTTATTTCAAAACATTCTTGAAATCTTCAAAATTAGAAAACCCTTCTCATTAGTACAAATTTTGCCATCTATATTTCATTCTTCCTTTTTGTTTTTCTTTTATGCAAGTGCAAATGTATGCCCTAAAAATTTAGATGCACGTACTATCCCATTAATAAGAATGGCCTCAATAGAAATGCAAATGCGTTTATCTATCTAAGTGATGCAAATGCTTCCGATGCAAACACGTAAATTTATCCCAATGATGCAAATGACTTTTATTTGGATGCAAATGCAAATTATTATGTAAATGATCTTTACTAAGATTTGATGCAAGTGACCTCCCTAAAGATGCAAACATTTATAGTCTCATTTAGGGTTATGAAGTTCGCATCAGATCTTCAACTTTCCCTTTCTCCAGCATCTTTGCTTAGTTTGACAGAACTTCCTTCCCAAACACAAAGTCCTCATTTTGAACTAATATCAATGCACCCAGGGTTAAAACACTTCATCTTCATTCTTCACATCTTGCTTCTTTATCACTTTTGAAAGCAAAAATCTCTTATGCATGTTGTCATTCATTTATTCATCATCATTCAAATTCATGACAAACATAATGCATTGTGGATTTCAAAGGATGGATAGACAAATCATAGGTAAGATTGAAAGGGTGAGAAAAGGGTATGAGTTTATCCAAATTGGGAAAGAAATCAAATGCGAGTGTACAATGATAGGTCAAAAGTTTAAACACAAAGACAAGAGCACCATTACAATGAAAATCCAGACTTTCACATCAATTAGCCTAGAATTTCTTTTGAGCAAACTCTTGATCGGTATCCTTTATCCTTTTATGCCCCATAACTTTCGGGGGTAGCTGTTAACAATTGCCCCAAATTGTGCGGTATCCTCAACCACCTCTTGTTTTGGATTTTCAACTTTGCTATTGCACTTTTGGTTCGAGTTGCCTTTTTGGGTTTTCAACTCAAACCTTTCTCTTTTCTTTCTTTTTCTCTTTCTCTTTTTTTTTGGGCTATTCTCATTTTTTCATAGTTTCATCATGCATTTGAATTCCAAGCTGATCTAGTAAGGGAAGGAATTGCAATCTTATTAGTCTTTAGTGATTTTACAAGAATATCAAAATCCAATGCACAATTCTCCAATTCAAATATTCACATTTGATCAGAATGGACTTTTTAAAGCACGTAATGTAGGCCAGGGTTCAAGGTTTTGAAAGAATGGATAAATAGGCCCAAAATGTGTTTAAGGGTAAAAAAAAAAACCGAAGGATCATTTCTATGATTTGAAGTACCAATGCTGGTACTTTATCTTATTCTTCGTAAGCTCCCTCCCATTTTTACTTTTCTCCATTTTCTTTTTTTTTCATCTATTTTTTCATTATTTTCATTTTCAAGAGAGGAACTCAAAACTTCATTTCACAGTAACTCCTCCATATCAAAAGGAATCTCCCCTTTTTTTTTTTGATGATCCATCACTCACATTTCATAGCTTTTTCTTTGTCCTTGTTGAATAAATCCCTTTTTGAAATTTGCACCCCATATGTGAAGGGTGATCCTTGGTTGGGTTTATTAAAGAAAAGATCTTTGCAGGCTCAAATGAGGTGTCAAATGGTTAATTTTTTTATGAGAAAGATATATGAAAGATGGCCATTCCTCATTTCAAATGTGAACAATTTCATTGAAGATCATGTACTGAAAATTGAAAAACTTATGGATGATCACAAAAAGACTATAAGTTCTCCCTATTTTTTTTCAATCAACCAATTTCACTCACTACAAGATGTAACTATCAAGCCCACTTGTTTTTTTTTTTTTTTTTTTCTCTTTTTGTTTTTGATAAACAAAACCCTTGATCCAACTTTGTTATTGAGGAAAGTTTATCAAAAATTCCATGTACGATGATTGATAGACCTTTCTTTTTCTCGCCATCTGAAGTCCATAGATTGAGCATTTTAAGATAACATCTTGGATTTATTCGTTATAAGGGTGCTCAAGAAAAGGATGAATTAGGAAAGTATATAGGTGTATGAAAAGTAATGGAAGGACAACGGAAATATTCCAAAGTGCACTATGCTTGTCATTTTTATTTAAATGATAAAGAACAAACGAAATATTCATGTATAAAAGACTGCATAACT
Source organism: Heritiera littoralis (assembly GCA_031772115.1). Classification (NCBI taxonomy): domain Eukaryota; kingdom Viridiplantae; phylum Streptophyta; class Magnoliopsida; order Malvales; family Malvaceae; genus Heritiera; species Heritiera littoralis. Next base: position 5,992,284 of record JAPDPK010000015.1, read on the forward strand.
AAAGAAAACGAAGTCACTTCTGTCCCTCTTCATTTTTCTCAAAATCTAAGTACCCAGTCTTGATAAGTGCTTGAACTTTGTGTTTCAATGGCATGCAATTTTCTGTAAAATGGCCTCGAATCCCACAATGATAATCACAATAAGCATTCTCATCGTACCACTTAGGGTATGGCGGTTCGATAGGTGTCACCGGAACTTTAGCAAGAAGTTAATGCTCAATAAGTTGGGGAAGTAACTCAGTGTAGGACATGGGAATTGGATCAAATTTTGGTTTCTCCGATTTAGCCTTTTGCCCCCTTTGATTGTGGATTGAAGTGCTTGATCAATTTGCAAGTTGGGTTTGTGGTGTGAATATAGGTGTGGTTGCAGGAGTTGAGATTAGGGTTGGATAACTAGTTGAATATACTGAATATGATCCTTGGGAAATATTGTTTGCAAATGGATAATAAGGGTGGTATGTAGGGTAAAGGCAGTGAAGTGTGGGATTTACTTTTGGTTGTTTTTCAGTGGTAGTAGCTTGCACTTCTCCTTTTTTCTTGTTTGGGGTTGATATGTCTTCAATTCTGCCACTTTTAATGGCATTTTCAATCATCTCTCCCGAAATGACCATATCGGCAAAATTTTTAGTAGCACTCCCCACAAGCTTATCATAATAAGGAGATCGTAAAGTACTAACAAATATAGTTGTAGTCTCCTTTTCAGTTAAAGGAGGATGCACCTGAGCTGCCAAATTCCTCCATCTTTGGGCGTACTCTTTGAAGCCTTCACCAAATTTCATCTCTAAGTTCTGTAGGGACAACCTGTCCGGTGCCATATCCGACATGTGCCTATACTGAGCCATGAAAGCTTTTCCCAAATCCTTCCATGTATGGACACGACTTTGGTCCAACTGATTATACCATTTGGCTACTGGCCCAATCAAACTGTCTTGAAAACAATGAATGAGCAACTTATCATTACTTGTGTAGCCAGACATCTTCCGACAAAACATAGTAATATGGGCCACTGGGCATGTGGTTCCATCATACTTTTCGAATTCAGGAACTTTGAATTTTGGAGGTATAACCAAGTCTGGGACTAGGCTAAGCTCATTAGCGTCTATACTCCCAAAGAAATCCATTCCTTCGATCGCCCTTAGCCTTTCTTCCAACAGATCGTATTTCTCTCGCGATTCCCAACTCTCCTTCCTCAATTTATCTTGTTCCATGGGATCATCCAAATTGGGTACAAAAATAGGATCAACGGGGCTAGATCCCAGGCACTGTCCTTGATTTTGTGGATGATTCACAAAAACTTGGGCTTGGGGATGAGCCCTTTGGGTAGTTTGGGCCTGAAGAGGTGTAAACCCAGGCGGGTATGGTGGGTCCTTTCTTGAAAGTTGAGGTTCTTCCCTTGAGTCTTCAGCAACTCCTTTCCCTTTCATCAAATTCGTCATCATCTCCATCATCCTCGCCATTTGTTCCCGAGATTCCTCTTGGGACTTTACAAGTTCCTGTTGAGCTTTTTCCATTCCTTCAATTCTAGCTTGTTGTTCCCCTTCCATGATCTTTGTTTTGAGACGAGTATTATATGAGTGAGCTATCCTTATGCCTTTATTATCAGAATTCCCCAACATTAGGATGAGATCTTTTAAATGAATGGATTGATGCATATGCATGAAGTACACTATCCTGTGCTGATGAAATGTATGAAATGCAATGCAAAAAAAAAAATCATATGAATGAATGCATATGCATCCTATAGTGATGATATGTATGAAATGCAACACATATAAGTATGAAAAATCTTTTTTTTCATGTGACAAGCCATGCAATGCAATAAGTAAGATGATTTTTTTTTTTCATTTTGAAAAGCTTATGTAAATGAGGTAGGAAAGAAATGAGTAAAGAAAACAAAGAATGCTGGAAAATATCTATACTGAGTTTCTAAACTAAACACAAAATGAAAAATGACCTAATCTCAATTTTTACATTTTATTTTTGCCCCTAAAAATATTGCACAAAGATATTCCCCCATGTGTCCTAATTTGAAGGTAACTTCTATAAAATATAGGTATGGCTCTACCTAAGGTTGGCTCCTTATGGTTCATTATATGCATGGCTAGGATTTATAGGGATCTAAAGGTTCTCAAATTGCTCCTTACTGTCATCCACACAGGACTAGTAAGACACCCCAATCCTAGCCCATCACAGGCTCCAACCGGAAAGGGTTCAATTTGAGTGGGAGTATTTCGCTAGCCATTGCGGAGGTTACCACCTCACGAGAGCGTAGGTACTATACTCCCTCCTAAAAGGGACAAGCTCGGGTATAGAGCTTATGTCATGATATGCACGTGATGGTGTATGTAATAATAATTTTTTTTTTAAAATGCCATTCAACAAACATAATAATATCAATCAAATCAAAGTTATTCAAACAAAACCTAGCATAGCATCAAGATTAATTATTGGCTTGACCCTCTAAGTCCCCAGTGGAGTCGCCAAGCTGTCGTAACGACTTTAGGCCCTAGACCTAACCGCTAGACAAGAATTCAATGGAGTCTCCACCAATCATTTTTAGCCTAGGTGTAATTGGTCACCTATCCTCATTTAAGGATAAGGATTGATCTTCTTTTCAGATTTAGGGTTCGGGGGTCGATTATGTGTGAGGAAGGTGTTAGCACCCTCACAACACCCATTCTAGAATGGTACCTAATTAATCTTGTGCTATCTTAAGACGGTTTTGTTTGAATAATCTTAATTTATCGTATTTTTTATTTTATTCCAAATAATTAAATATTGGTAAATTTTCTAAGAAAGTCTCCATCATTCTGGCGGAATTTCTTGAAAATTTATCCTCACCTCAAGAGTTTTCAAGTAGTACCATTTGACTTGCTTGAAGATTCCATCGTCGGATCAAAATTTTCTCAACTTATTTTAAACTAGTATTTATTTTCATTTAATTTTATTTATCTCTTTTATTATTTTGTTTAATTTTATTTAATTCGAGAAATAAATTTAGATTATTAATATCGAAAATTCTCTTAGTCTTCCATCATTCTGGCGAGACTTTGAGAAAAATTCTTTACCTAAAGAATTCCAAATGACAACCATTTGTGACTCTTTGGACTCTTATCATTGGAATAATCCTCATTCATTCTCTTTAAGTTGTTTTATTTATTATTTTAACCCTTTTTATTAATAATCTTAATTTTCTTTTAATTTTAATTTTCGCTATTAATTGTTTATTGTTGTTTTTATTTAATAAATATTGAAAATTTTTACTTAAATCTTCCATCATTCTGGCGAGATTTAAGAAAAATCTTCTCACCTAGAGATTTTCAAATGTCAACCATTTGTGACTCTTTAGAATCTCATCATCGGAACAATTTTTGTTTACTTTCAACTTATTATTAAATCTTTCGTTTTATTATTAAAATACATATATATTAAAAACGTAATTCATTAATATTGAAAATTTTACTTAAATCTTCCATCATTCTGGCGAGATTTAAGAAAAATCTCCTCATCTAGAGATTTCCAAATGTCAACCATTTGTGACTCTTTAGAATCTCATCCTCGGAACTTCTCATTATTTCTCATTTTTATATATTTTTATTGTTACTATTAATAATTCATATTTAGAAAATTGCGTGAAAAATATTTATTATTATTTTTAGATATTATTTACAGTATGTGTGTGCATTGAGTAAATGAACCATACTAATAATGAATAAAATCCCTTTTTATTTTTTTAGTTTTTAAAAAGAATGAATGAATTAAAATATAACATGTAATTAAAAAAAACTCAAAGTAAAATAGCATGTACCTAAATGAGTGCTCTCCTTTTTGCCTTCCTTGTCAACGCCACGTCTCTTTCCTGTCTTCAAAGTTTTGCAATATCTGTGTCACCAAAACCCACCCACAATACACCAACGTAACAAGCCACGTTGAGCTCAACAGATCATGGTAGTGTATAAGCAGGCGATAGGCGAAGACGGTGCTCGAGCAGGCGGTTCGGTGATGTTAGAGTCAAGAGCAGCAAACAGTGATGGAGAACGAGGCAAGAGCGAAAATTGACACACGCAGCAGTACCGACGGCGTAGCAGGGAAGAAACAATACAGGGGCAGCGCGCGACTCAGGCACTGGTGCAGAAGCAGAGAAGGAGTAGTGACTGGACTGGTGCAGCGAACTGGAGAAGAGAGCAAGGTCGCTGTAGCAGGGCAAGGGTTTGGTGCGCAGGCCAGGATTGATGCAGGCGCACAGCAACGGCGAGACTATTCACGTGTACAAGGAAACAGCAACCCTTTTAATCTTCTCCTTCACGTGTCAGCCAACACCAAAAGTATCAAGATTGATGGTGGTGTTAGTTGAATGCACTACTAAAACAGCTACTGTCAGGCTCGTGGTACAGCTTGACAAAGTGGAAGCAATGAAGATTGATAAGCTGGGCGGAAGGTGACAAGGACGTGGCGTGGCAGCAGCGTTGAAGCAGCGGCAAGGGGAGTCGGGCAGCAACTTACAGCAGTGGCAGCGAACCAACGGTGCGGCAGGGAAGCAACGGTGATACAGTAGCAGTGGCGTGATTTGGATGATGGAGAAATAGGGGCGGAAAGTTTAAGAATAGGTGGTCGTAGTGGACGAGATGGAGATGATGATGAAACAGAAATGCAGGGCAACTCTGCACTATACGAAAATGCTACTTTTCCTTTTCTTTTTCTTGTATTTTATGATTGCAAGTAACCACTTTCGTTCATGATTACAGAGTGAGTCGTAGTAGTGTAAACGGTGCAACTTAGGCTCAATGTAAGAGTAATGCAAGAGCTGTGTAGCGGCAGTGCAAAAGCGGGACGAGGCACAAAGCAATGAGCCTGGGATGACGAACAGGGCGGTGGTGCGGGTATGTCCTGTGAGCGGTGGACGATGATGATCAGTCCAGAAGCCCCTCCCCAACCGAGGTCGTGTCCCCCCCTTTTGTAATGGCTTTAGATGGCCCTTAAAGAAAATCCTTCAATTTTGATTTTTCTTTCCTTTTCTTTGCAATTTTTATTTCACTAAATTTTTGTGATTGATTTTCTTGACAAATTACATCCCTAAGTTTAAGTAATTGACTTGGGTATTAATTCATTCCATTTTTCCCGTTAATTTCATTTATTTATGGTAACAAAAAATCAACATTGGTCAACCCATGATATGCAAATAATATATATGGTGTTCACATGGGAGATTTTAGGGTTTGACCAAAATTTATTTCATTTTTTTTATTTTTTAATTAATTTTTTTTTAAATTACCCAGACAAAATTCGATGTCTACATAGACTATGGCCATAGATCTCATGTGTTTATTATACCGTCCCTACAGGGATCTCACGTGTACCCTATTATTCCTTACGGGACTTATAGCATGATATCATTTGGGTGTTGCCTTAGTCTCCACTATTTTTATGACATGAAAAGATGAATGGTTATATATGTTTTAAATGAAATGAATGGTGATTTTTCTAAACAGTTTATGGTACTAAATTCAGTCCAATACTATTTATGAGATTTCAATGATATATGTGACACGTGACATGTTTTTGAAAAGGAAATAGATTTTGTAAATCTAATATTCTTTTGTGAATTATTATGAACATTAGATTATTTAGATTAAATGCTTTACTATATGAAAGCATGGCTTTGAAAATTATTTTCAAAATGATATGGAAAAGTGTTTTATATAGAAAAATAAACACTTACTCCTTATAGTAGCTCTGGGTTTTCGAGACAAGACCGGTATTCCAAAATACCTTTCATACTCTATATAGATTTCCCGGCCGACTGTAGTATCCTTTTCTTTTAGTGTGTCCAGCATACTGATAGCAAACTAAATGGTTTTACTACATATAGTCTTCGAGATATCAAAATTTGCATACAATTCTCTTACTGAGCTGTGGTTTGCTCATTCCTTTACTTTCATCATCACAAATTTGATATAAAAAATAGCTGTAGTGCCAAACAATGGCTTAACTACGCTTGAGAAGCTCGAAGCGTCATATATTGGATTCCCAAGATATCGTGTTTACATTTGTATATTCAGACATATTCATATAGTACTACTTGTTATAAAATTTAAATTCAAGGGATGTAAACTAACTTTTATAGCTGTGAATATTAATTTCTAGTAAATATATATTATCTAATGTCTTTACTGTGGTAAACGAGCAGTGTATAAAGACATCACAGACAACCTAACCAAATCACGTGTGTAAAAATGTGTGAAAAAGTATAAAATACTGTGTACTTGGACTGTGATAGGTGGAAATAGAATGAAGACTTCTTCACACGAGGACTCACCTATGATTGTCAGTTGGTCATAAATCAAATTAGATTGACCATTTTTTATGAAAGTTTTCCCGGCCTATGGACATAATGTCATTTTCAAAATTGTTACACACTTTTCAAAACATGCCTAAACAAGAGAATTTTGAGATGCAGATTCTTGCCATCTCAATGTTTCACTTTAAATATCACAATAGGGTCTCATTTTGATTTGGATAGTAAAAGTCATTGCAGGGCCCACATTGGGTACTTCTTCGATCCTTACCAAATAGACCCTCCATTTAGAAATCTTATCGATCAACTCTTGTTTTTCGATTTCTACACTCTTTAACTTACATTGGGTATTGTGGAAATGGGATTCTCACAAGTGTTTTAAGCCCTACTTTTGCTTTTTTTGAGGTATGCAAAAGTGTATCATTTTTTTACAAGAACACTCTATATAGATTACATAGTATAATTTGTTTGTGTCATAGATGTAACTTAAGATTGTATAAGATCATTAGATATGTCAATATGATTATTGACTATGATCTTGGATATGATATGTAGTTGGTGATTAGTTCTGGATATTAGGATTGTTAATATAATATCATTAGATGATTAGTGATACGATGCGAATGTCATTGATATGATTAGTGATTTGATTAGTACATTGTGAATTGTGGGAATGATTAATATGATTGAGTGATTATAAATGAAAATGACTTGTAGGTAACTCATTTGGGAAAATCTCTAAATATAGGGGATTCTTTCAATCTGTTTTCTAGGCAAGATTATGTCATGGATTTAAAATGATCATTACATGCCTTAGGGAATTATTTAACTTGCCTTTAGATCAAAGAGTAAATTAGTAAAGTTGAATTGAAACGAAAGGAATAAGTGAAAATCATTTAATTACTACACTTGCACTGAATACAAATCATAATTTGATAAGAAAAATTTATTTCGTAAAATTGTTAAATGAAATAAGTGTTGTGTTAAGTGTACATCACAGCCTTTGAGTTGTAATTCACACACACGTGTGTGTGTATATATATATATATATTTATATATACACACACAAGTTTCCCAATTCGAATTCAACAAGCTAAAAGCCACGAAATTAGGCTCCTTAGAATTTTAGGAAAAGTGATTGACTTGTATTTCTTCTTTGTCGTTTCAACCCTAATGGAAATGCTTTTGAAACGCCATGCATGGTACCATAGAAGCCAATAGCTTCACAAGTGATTGCATTACTCACTACAAGACAAATCACTTTTACCGACACTTTAAGTACCGGTAAAAGGCAAACCAACCGCCGGTAAAAACGTTACCGACGGTCAACTAACCGCCGATTGACCGCCGGCTAGGTGGATACCGGTGAAGGTCTACCGGTTGTGATGTGCTCCAGTGCCAGTAAAGGCTTAACAAATTACGCATGACTTTTCATGGTGCTTTTAAAAATAAAAGGCTTTAACCGACACTTTAAAGTGCTGGGAAAAGTCCTATTTGAGATTTAAATTTTTTATATTTATTGACCTTTATTTTAAATTTATAAGTTTTTACCGACACTTTTAAGTGCCGGTAAAAGTCTTATTTGAAATTTAAAATTCTTATATTTATTAAATTTTATTTTAAATTTAAAAGTTTGATTACTTTTTTATGTTAATGTCATTATTCACTGATAGTGTAATAAAATGATTTTAATTCTTAATTCAAATTTTTTTAATAAGTTAATAAATTGTTATTTGCACTGTAACATTCAAATACATTAACAATTTCCTAAGAATTGTGAATTTCATTTGTTAAAAGTTCAATTCAAAGTGCTTATAACAAAAAAGTTATCAAAATACCAATTATCATCTTTAAAGCAATAATTAACTTTACAATGTAACAAATAATGTCCTCAATAACCAATCACAACAACCACAAAGTTTTCTAAACTTCCTAGAAGTCTAATACAAGCATAAAATTTCTAGCTGAATCGTATACCAATTATCCTTAGAGCTTCTATCTTCACTTAAGTATTTGCACGTAGTGACCCAAACGAACTAGATGCGTCTGAAACCTACAATAAGAGAAAATGAAACATATTTACTGTTATCACCACCCTATATTCAAAAAAGTAGCAGCAATAATAGATTTGAAATTAGAAACAAGTGAAATGGACAAGGAGAATGTAAATTGTAGCATGGTGTAGCCAAACTCCAACATAAAAGCAACGATTTGTACTCATCTTTGACAATGAACATGATCCAAATAGAAAGGCAAACAAACTGGTATTATGCTGATATAAAACAAACATATATAAACAAATGTGGTTTTTACCTGTCTGCTGCCAAGTGCAAGGGAAGCTGAGCTGATGTCCATGCTTGGCACATGTGGAAATCTCCTATAAACAAATTACTGAAATATCTAATCAAAACAAGAAAACTTCCTATAAACAAATTAATAATTCGAATAATAAAAGAAAAAACCTTGATATGGTTCAAGGAGTCCATGTTGAACATTTGAGGCACATCCCTCTAAGTCTTGTAGCCCAAAGGGCATAAATAGCCATTTCTTGCTAAGATCCCAAGACAAGAAGCTAACATGTAGGCTTCACATCTAATTGGCTGACCTTTCTTGTTAAAACATACTTTAATTTGTTTTCCGGGTGGAAGATTCCACACATCGACCATTTTATTACGACCATGAGTACGACACTTCTTGCTCTGTTGAGAGAATGAAGTTTGCTGAGGAGCATCTTGTTGAGTATCTTCAGTATCTTGTGTTACAATTTCACAATTTCGAATAGTTCTACTCTTTCCCATGATGTATGGTGAAGCAAACCTGCATAGAAGAGGAATAAATCAGTAGAAAAAAATAAAAATAAAGTAGAAAAGTTGCAATCATACTTATAAAAGAGTCAGGTTCATCTTCCTCTCCACCAAATCTGTTCTGTATATTCAATAAACTCTGTGCAACCGGATATCAGGTTTGGGATCTTAGTTATCTGCAAGAAGTAGAGCAACCTTAGCTAACCTCATTGGTCATCAACATAAAAAAATACAATAAGTACCAGATATCATAAAGCAAATAGTAAGTACCAGAACCTAAAAAAAATGAAAACTGAATTGAAAAGAAAGGTAATTACCAGAGATTCAAGATACTTATCGATTGAAGACAATTAGTAAGAGAATTTGTAGACTTGTTCAGTTTAAATTTTTTGTTTGGGAATCGGGAAAACAAGAAAGGAAGGAAAAAGATTACTACTTATGTTGTGTTAACTTATATTCTCTTGCAGTCTGAAAAAGAATGTTTATCCTTACCAATATTCGGTTGAGAAGTGTCATTCACAAAAAGTATATTTGGTTATTGTTCAAAACATAAGAAAGAGTGTAATAATTTCCCTTTTTCATTTTCAGTTTCTAAGAAAGATGGTTATAAGTTCAAAGAAATTCATTTAAAATGGTCTGAACATGCATAGAAATAAGCAACTCAATGTAGTAATTTAGTCCAAGAACAAAAAAAAGGATGGTGCCTTGAAGCAGCACTGTACAAGATTATTCATACAAACAAAGCAAGGAAATTAGATCAAGGCTAGGCTAATTTTGGTTGCATATTCGTCTATGATAAGCAGCTAAAGGCCTAAGAAAGCTCTTAGACATGCAACAGATCCATTGAAACAAACAAAAATTTCCAAATCTCTTAGACACACAACATAACAAAAATGTATATCTGAATATTGAGGTTCTTAACATGCCATTTCACTCCAATGTAAATTGGTAATGTAAAATGTATTTAAAAGAATGTAATTTGCTTGATGCGCTTAAAAAAATGGTAAAAAAATTTATCACAAAAGATTTTGGAGATTAAGGAAAAAGAACAACAGTTATAATTTTGAAATATACTCCTTTTTGGTGTTTTCATGCTTTTAATCCTGTTGAAGTATTATTTACTCCATATGATTAATAGCAGAAAGTTGAGAGAATGAAGTTCTAGATTAGTGAATCTGAAAATGATGACAGTTCTCAGCAAAAACATTTAAATAGTGGAAAAGTCAATGTGGAGGAAAAGCTAAGAAGGAAACAGCTAACCTTAGTTTAGGTAAGGAAGCAGCTCCGTACCTCTACTGTATAACAATTTTGGATTTGAGAAAATAAGTGCAACAGAGGTTTTTCGTTTTGGAGCACTGCAGAGGATCAGCAAAATGCTTCTTGTAAATTGCACAAGAGCACAATAAATTAAATAAAAGAAGAAATAAATACTAGCTTAAAATCCCAAGGGAAAACATACTAGTAAAATAAAACAAATAGACACAAGGAAATTCATACAATGAACATGCTGAAATGGAATGCTATAGAAGAAGGGTCGCATGTGTAATAACTGAAGACTCATCATGGCACAAATGTAGATGAACCCGACTCTTAGTTATTATCAGTTAGTCATTTTCACCACTTTAATTATTTTCCTAATTAAATTTATTTATATCACATCTCTATTATTTTGTACTAATCAATTTCTTTGTTTTCAGGCCATGCTGTTCTATGCAGGTTTGTGCCCTTAATTGACCTCAATATTATTCATCATAATCCATCATTCATGGTATGAGATTAACTTGAGGGTTAAGGGCAGCATCCTAAATTAACCTCATATGATGGGGTGATTTAAAGAGATTTGGCATAAGTGTGTAGCCACACTTAGGAAAGCTAAAATACTAGAATTAAATATTAAAACTGATTACAGAGATTATTATGTCTGTGCTATTCTAACTCAAAATTATTCTTCGGCATACAATGGGAGTATGAAGATGAGGTGGGAAACATGAGTTTTTAACTAAAGGCAGGGCAAATTGATTAGGCTGGAATTAAAACACAAGCACAAGAAAGTAAACTATAATTAAATAAATATAAGAATGTACTGAGTACCTCTGACATGTAGAAGAGCTGTAAAATCATATGCAAAATAAGGCAGAAATTAGTTAATGCCTTCATTATTGAATTTGTTTCACAAAAGAAAATTACAAAAAATACAAAAATAAGGATAGTATGAAAAAAAATCAGATATGATAACAGGAGATATTTACCACAATGACCACAACAAATACCTAACTAACATCATTCTAAAAAAGAGTTCTGGGGAAAATAAGGAATTCAGGGATGATTGTGCAGAGAATAGCACTGTGTAGCTCAAAGAATGTTATAGACAAAATAATTGGACATAGGGAAAAGTAATTCAAATGAGAACCAAGACACCTAATAGCATACTGATTGAACATACAGGTGACTAACCATAACTTTAGCTCCTATCCTCTCAATCAATGTGTAAGAACTACCTAAATAACCAAAATTTAAAATTTAAGTTTGGAAAATAAGCTTCAATCTTAGTTCTTACACGATCAAGCCATTCAAGAAGTGATGTTTTAAACTGTCGAAAACCCCTTCCTGTTGAATTCCGATCCAAGTTTATGTGCTATTTCAAAAGCTTGAAAGCAACCTGCCAAAGAAAGCCATATATTAGCATTGGATGCAGTATGGATATTTTCAATCCAAACTTGGATTCGTGAAATTAGAGAAGCATTCTAATTCGTGAAAAAAATAAAAAAAAAACTATTTCATAATAGTTATCAACATTAGCATTTCTGTCAACCAAACTGCAAAATGTTTTACAAAGCAAAGGTTTAATTCGAATGGGACCAAAGAAGAGGATTTCTTTTTCTTTCTTTTTCTAGTTTTTATCTTAAAAAAATAGCTCTATCTTAGATTTGTAATCATAGCCGGCTTTCATTTCTTATTTCTGACAGTCAAGAGTCATAAATTACCAGCAGCTTTCATCTCTTAAAAATATCCCTCATTGATTCTCTCATTTAAAGAAATAAAATTTGAATGCATTAAGTTGCATTTGAAAAATGAAAAGAAAACGAGCGGATCGATGAACATCTAAGAAAACTGAAGGCTGAAAACCTGGTAAGAATTACAAACATCCAAAAAGGAGAGTCCACCGTTCTATGAAGCAAAGCCTGGTAAGAATTACAAACATCAATCAAACCTTAATCGGTTAATCCCATCTACCTGAGCTATGCTAAAAAAATGAGATCATTCCAACTATAATTAGACACTAAAAAATTATCATGATGCATTCTAACTTTCTCCACACAAAAAAAAAAAAGATAGAAACTCGATTTCCTTGCAAGACGAAAAAGAGGCAGTAAGAAGCAGAGAACAACATATGTTTTTCAGTCAACCTTTTGTTGGAGATTCCAAAATGGCAGGTATCTTCCAAATAAATGAGGCAAAGAATGCATTCATATATGCATCTGGGAAATGCGATTGGAGAAATCAGACTTACCTCAAGTAGAGGACCGAAGAAGAGAGACGATTGGAGCAGATGATCGATGGCTTGCCAGAAGGGGTGTCAGCGAAGGCCCAAAATATGTGGAGATCGGTGAACTACAGAGACGATGGAGACCGATGAAGATACAATTGAGTTAGAATGTGGAGAACGATGAAGTTAGGCGACGCAATGGAAAGATGATTGTGAATGTGGAATGAGTAATTGATAGCCTGTAATGGAGATGAAGAGAGGAGACAGAGCTCAGCAATGGAGATTGTGAATGTGGAGAGAAAAATTGAGAAGATTAGGTTTTTTTGGGTAAAAGGAAATTAGGAAAGTTAGAAAATAGAATTGGGAAAAGTTTTATGAGTTTTTAACTTTAAAAAGTGCCGTTAAACATTTTAAAACAACCGGCTCATGAATTGGCGCCGTTAAATTCGTACAAATAGCGGCACATTTTATAACCGCCACTATCAAAGTGTGGCAAAACCATAAATTTTTGTAGTGACTTGAAATTTTTTTTTTTTGATAAAAGAATCAGTTTGTATTAGTAAGGCATAAGAATTGAAATAATGAGAATCCATAAAGAATAGTTACAGCCTCCAAAATTGCCAGAAACTTTGCTTTTGGTTGAACACATCAGGAATTCCAACAGCTTCTGAAAGCAGTCCCATGACAGCATACACCCATAAGTCCCGACTCTACACTAACCCCTTGCAGAACCGTCAACATTGAACTTTAATACAACAAAAGGAGGGGACTCATTGCAAGGTTTCTTTATCAATGAATAGCAAAAACATCAGAAGAGATAGAGGGCCGTTTTCCCTTCTGCCAACCAAGCTAAGCGAGCCCCGATTCAACCATGAATTTTGATTTGCTCCAATTAAATGCCATATTAATCATGCTTCGACTAACCTCTGCATCCTATACAAAGTTTTTTGGGATTTGTAGAAAAGATAGACAAAAGCCCCGGCAAGAATAAAAAAACTTCTCAAGGATTGCAACTGAACAAGAGAGTCGCACTTGTTATCGGGCTCGTAATCATACATGAGGTCAATTGCAGATTCTAGTACACATAAATCCGAAAGCACCGTAAGGCTTATATGATCACCAGCTTCTAGCTCATCGCCACTAAATTTCCAACTAGTTGACCAATATAAGGTGTTCTTAGTTTCAGGAATTCCAATAATATGTTTAGAATGGGTCCACCTTTTACCTTTGGTCTCGTTAACGATCTCAATTCGGGGTAAAAATTCAAATGTTTCATCATTGTTGCTAGAAAGAATAATAATGCAGTGTAGCCAGCTAATCTTTTGACTAGAGTTTGGGGGCACTGTAATTGAAATCTGAGGCCTTTCAGCTCGATAACATGGAATATCATTACTTACATCAAACGATGTAACTAAACCACAATCATATACTACCTGTATCATTGAATTATAGAATTCGTTATTAAAAAAAATAAAAAGAGACAACACACAAAATAGTGGTAATATATAAGGGGAAAAGGGAACCTGTGGAGAAGCAACCCTTTTCGATTCCTCTGAAGAATTGCAAATTTGCACTCTAACATTTTCACAGGAGTCCAAACTGCTCAACTTTCCAGTAATTAGTTCCATAATTTCTGTGATACTGACATCATTATTTCCTAAAACATGTGATAAATAATGTGTATTTATGTCAACGTTAATGATTATCAAGTATTATATATGTTTTCATGCATGCGTGAGAAAAATTTAAAAGCACATCAAAAGATATATATATATATATATACACACACACACACATATATACATACATACATACATATATATATATATATATATATAAAAACTAACTTTTACTCATGCGATGAATAAATTAGTTTTAATTATTTAAATTTATAAATATTTAGAATAATATTATTTTATTTATATGTTTAAAAAATATATAAAATGATTATTATCACTGTTAGTGGAGTTAAAATTTGACACATACTCTTCTTTATTTATTTATTTATTTATAAAGTGTATCATCATCTTAGTCCACTCATAGAGTCTAAAAGCTCTATTGACAGTATATTGGATAATAATCTTATACAAGATACATAAAATAATAAAACTATCCAATCATAAAAGAATTACATATTTAATTAAAAGGTTATAAAATTCAACACATAAAATAAACAAATATCATGAAGAATAGAAAATGAAAACGTATTATAAATAATATCATAAGGATTATTATCCTATCTACTGCCAGTAAAGTTTTTTAACTCCACAAGCGAGGTTAGGATGATGACACGTGTTTTTTAAAACTATTAAGAAAATAAAAAATAAATAAAATAGCACACATGTTATTATCTTAACTCTGCTTATGGTAGAAAACTCCACTAACAGTAGATAGTATAATAATCATATTATAAACCATGTCAACAAAATGTTAAAATAGAAATTAAGAGTATATGTTAATAATTTTCAAGCATTAGAGCAACGTTTTAAAGTAAATTTTAATTATTAACCTAAATAATCATCATTGCAAATATGTATTTTATATTTTTTTATTTACATACGTATGTAAACATATATATATATATATATATATATGTAAATTTATATGTTTTATACATAAATTTTATTTATTTAGAAAAATAATAATTTTAAATATTTAAATAATATACATGATATTAAATGCTTACTTTTATACTTTTTAGTTTAATTAATAAAATATTTTTAAATAAATTAATATGAAAATGATTTGTTTTATAATATAAATAAATATCAATTAATATTTTATTTAGTTTTTCAAAAAGATAATTTAAAATTATGTTTTATAAATATTTTTAGATTAGATAGTATTTAAAATTATTTAGGATAATTTTATTAAAAAGATTGAGAAATTTAGGAATTAAAGAAATTGTATGAAAGTGGAAAGGAGGAGAAATGTCCTAATAAGTATCAATGTAAGCATTTTTACCATATATATATATATATATATATATATATATATATATATATATATATATATATATATTTATATATAAGCCAAAGGAGTTAACTCAAAGTCAAACATACTATGCGAATTGTCTATATATTTGACACGTGTAATTTATTATAATTAAATAATAATTATCTTTTTTCAAGTTTTAAAAAAAGATAGAAATCTCTCTCTATATATTAAAAATACAAAATAAATTAATTATCTTTTTAAATTCATTATCTATTTCAATTTCTAAAAAAATACATATATATAGTTTAAAATTTAAAAAAATGACATATCATTTTTCTCTACCTATATTAATATTACAAAATATAAAATCTATATTTATAGTTGTTATCAATTATTTTTTTATTTTTTAAAAGAAAACATCTATATATATTAAAATCAATGTGGGCAATGTAATATAATATGCAGTATTAATATAATAACATGTTACATATTATTAGAATACAAATTAAATTTTTTTAATATTCTAAAAGCTAACATCATTTTTTTAATTTTTAAAATCTTTTAAGTAATAAGGAACATGTAATCATTTCTTTTATTTTTCACTTGAATATTACAAAATATAACATCTATATATATAGCTCTTACCAATTAAATTTTTTTAATTGTCTAAATGATAACTTCTATATATATAAATATTAAAATTTTTAAAATTTTCATTTTTATTATATAAATTATATGTAATCATTTTTTTTCCATATAATGCTTAGTACTAATGGATTTTAAGAAGTCAAAATTGAAATTTGTCTTGAAGCAATTTTGTAGCCCATTCCTTAAAGTCAGAAAAAACCACTATGGTTCATTATCCTCTCCAAAAGATATTTCCAAATTATAAGTGAAGACAAGTATGTCCATTCAAGATTTCCCTCCATTTTTGCAGACAAAATGCACCTACACTTACAAATAAAGAATTGGAGACCTTGTGACATTCTCCCGCAATAACAACAACAACAAAATTTAACTTTGAATAAATTGATGAGGATTCTTTAGAATGTGTTGAAAATCATTTTACCAACAACAATTAGCAGTTTCAATATTAGTTTTTTGAAAATTGTTATTATCATAAAATAAAAGTTTTATTGTATTTTTAATAGTGCATTTGTTTTTTTTTTTTCAATTACCTTACCCATGTATATTAATTTTATTAAATAATATCACTTATTTTTTTCAGTCTTTTAATTTAAATTTATGTAATATCAATAAAAGTTTGAAAGTTGTTTGTTCACACTGACTTTCATCGTGTTAATAATAGCCATGCAACAACAACCATTTAATTAAATTTATCTTTTTTTAAAAAAATTATTTTTAAAACGTATTAATATTTAACTTAAATAAATATAATATTAATAAAATATATTAAGAGATAAACATCTATATATATTAAAATTAAAACAACTAATTAATTATCTTTTATCAATTCAATTATACATTTATATTAAAATTCAAAAAACAAATCAATAATCTTTTGTTGACTTTCATGGTGTTAATTCCTTTTGTTTTTGCTAAAATAGGAACAGTCATTTAAAAATAGTCATGTAATTAAATTTATCTTTTTTCAATTTATTTTTTGAATGTATTAACATTTAACTTAAATAAATATACTATTAATAAAATATCTTAAGAGATAAACATCTATATATATATATATATATTAAAATTAAAACAATAAATTAATTGTCTTTTATGAAGTTTTTCATTGATCACATATTTTATATATGTGTAAAAGTACATTCTTTTTAATGTTGATTATTTAATATTTAATAAATTATTTGTATTTTAATGTTAACTAAACAAGGATTATGTATGTATTAATTATGAACACAAGATTAAATAGAGTCAATTTTAACTCAAAAGCAACATTCTAAACATATTGCGTCATGCAGATTAAGTCAAAATATATTTTTAACATATACGATGGATGTGCCAAGTCATTCGAATTGTTAGTCAATAACTAATCAAGAAACACAAAACACTCAGAATATATTCATCAATTAGCGATATGTTAAATTTGTACATGTGGTTGATTTTAAAATGAAAAAATTTTCAATTTTTTCAAATCAAAGACATGTTAAATTTTTTTTATATATTATTTTCATTCAATAAATTATAATATGAGTTTGATTTAACTTTTAAAAATTTTATATAATTATATCCAATATATAATTTTTATATTACTATATTGTAATATATATAGATTACAAATAAAAAATATTAAATATACAATTGTTGTCTTTTTCATGAACATAATAATTTACATTATAAAGTTTTAAAAAATATATATTATAAACAAATTTATTATTTGAATAATGTATTTTCGTGCATAGCACGGATTTAAACCTTTGATGTCTTTTTTCAATACGAAAGTATGAACTTCAAAGATGTTCAAAAATACTTGTATAAATATATGACTTCGCAAGTTTGTCGAAAAAAATCAACCGACAAACAAACAAATATAGCAAAAGTTTAACTTAAGGTTGAAAGAACTTACAAGGTTGATAATCGAACCTGAAATTATAAAATCTTATTTCTTATTATATTGTTCACACACAGTTGACAGTACTCATATCTTATAGTTGGACATTTTTACTTTTTTTTTCTTTTTATTAAAAAATTAATAGTTCGTTGTAGTTAATTAGAATAAGCTAAAAAAATTAAAATTGTTGTTATAAGTTAATCAAATACTAAAACTTTAGCCTAAAAAAATTAAAAACCGATTAAATACTATAATTGCAGCAGTCATGCTCATACCTGGACGATAGAGTGGAAAATCGTATTCATATCTGATGTTGTTTTCTACTTCACATGAAATGCCAAGTTGTTTTACGTTGAGACGAAAATTACTTGCTACCGTGCAGCTCACGATATCCCCAACTTCCAACTGGAAGTCTGTTGTTGGCCAATGAATTAACCACAACATTGTATTATTATTGGTTTCGGGAATTCCAATGAAACTTGAGAAATAAATCCGTCTGGTATCCTTGCTCTCATTAGAAATAAGCACACATGGATAAAATTCATAAATTTGATCACTTACGATCGAAAAAACGATACATAAGTTGAAGGAACTAATCTTTTCACCAGGATGAGATGATGCTGGCAAAGAAAAAGCAATTTTAGGCTCTTTAGTACGATGCTCAAACCAATTTGGAACCTCACTTCCTCGAATAAATGTGCTTGTTATATTGCATTCATATAATACCTGATCCATCAAAATCTTAGTTAGTTAACAATGTATTAATTAAGTGACAAAAGAAAGATAAAAAGATATCAGAACTTAAAAGAGATATTAAAGAAAAGACCTGTGGCGTAACAATTATTTTTGTGTCTGTTAGGTAGTTATAAAGTTGCACTTCATTCTTGTCAATAGAGTGCATGTTGAATAAGCTTTTAATCTCTTCTGCTTTAAAGTTTTCAATTGGTTCCATCTTGAATACATCTTGAACCTCAGTCAGTCTTTCACAACCAAAAATATAACACCGTTTGGAAGAAAATAGGCATCGTAGAGTTGACTGTGAGACCGTAATTGTAGACATTGACATGTAAACTCTAAGAAAATTCGACAAAATTGGAAGCTTTGGGATCATTTGGAGCTTCGTGCAAGAAATCAATAGAAGTTCATCAAGCTTTGTAAGGCTCTTAATGCTGTCAGGCAGGCTACGAAGTGGATTTCTACTTAAATTTAAACATTTTAGTAAAGGTAAGCTGGTCAGATCACTTGGCATAACATCATCAGATAGTTTGCAACTTTCTAGACTCAACTTTACCAAAGAGCAAGGTAAAGATGCCCAAAAGAAACCTAATTCTTTGCTTCTTTTTAGTGGTAGCCAAGACACCCACGATTTTAATTGATTTAGAGCTGTTTCATCCAAATTAAGCACACTTAATGACTTCACATTATGCAATTCCCTAGGAACATCTTCAAGTCTTGAGCATCCAGATAAAATAAGTACTTTAATAGATACTAGCAATCCAATTGTCCTTGGAAGTTTGGTAAGATTTTTGCAATCTTTAAGGCTTAAAAAAGTAAGTGCCTTTAGATCACCAATGGATTGGTCAACCTCAATCAACTTTATGCAATCTTTGAGCATCAACTTCTTGAGACTTGGGAGTCCTGAAAAGTTCGGGGTTTTCAGAAGGCAATGTGAATGACTGAGATTAAGAATCTTCAAATTTGGAAGACACTGTAGAAAAGAAAAAAAAATCCCTTTTTATAAATTTGTCATCGCTTAAAAAAATAGAAAGAGAAATTAACAATTATCATACCTCTGGATTCTTCCACATATGTTTTAGGCTACTGTAGCGCATGTCAAGAACAACTAGCCTTTTAATATCAAAATCCCTTGGAAGCGATTGTAGAGAAAATTTATGCCAGCGCAACCATGCTATACCTTTGGGGAGGTCTTTGAAGTCTCCTTTAAGTTTTACATAATCTACTTGAAGTAGTTTAAGTCTTTTCATCTTTGCAAATGCTTCAGTTTCCAAACCAACTTCATTTGACATGACAAATTGATTTTTTGAGTGCTTTGCAAAATCTAGACTTGTAGCTGCCCTTCTAGACTCATCTTCTAGCAATCCTTGAAGATCAAGAGTGAGGCACTTAATTGTTTTAGAACCCTAGAGAAAGATTTTTTTTAAGAATAAGAGATTATTAAAAAATAGCAATATAATAAAATTATAAACAAAACAAAGAGATTAAAATGAAGTTTCTTACAATTTTTTCTCTTATTACGTCAAATGCATCTAGATCCCACAACCTACTCCGTTTCCCAAGGTCAGAAGATTCTTGACGGACGATTTCCCTTCCCATATCTTTAACCATTTGATGCATAATTAGTTTGTTTTTTTCATTGACAATTAGGAGAGACCTGCTGATGAGATTTTCAATTCCAATTGTTGTATAGAAACCACAACCATCTAGAATTGTAGTTGTATAATCTTTATCCTTTCCAATGAATAAACAAGCTATGTCAAGGAATAAATTTTTATCATGATCATCTTGAAGGGAATCATAGCTTACTCTTAGAATCTTTTGAATTTTGTTGTTAGGGATTGATTCCAATTTCTCCATTGTTCTTTTCCATGCACTCTTACTTTTTCCAGATAAAGAAGAACCCAAAACTTGAAGAGCTAATGGAAGCCCACCACAGTGTTTCACTATACTGCTTGCATACTCCATAAAACATTTAGTTATTGAGTTGTGGCAGAAGGCATACCAGTTAAAAAGTTGGAGTGACTCATTGAAAGCTAATTCTTTTACTTCAAATACTTTACAAAAGTCTCCATAACTAAATGATGCTTCCAAATCAAACATCTGTCTAATAAAAGGAGCATTAAGTATATATCGATGCCTGCTAGTTATGATAATTTTACTTCCTGGATGAAAAGTAACTTTGGTTCCAATAATTTTAGTTATTTTTTCCACATCATCAACATCATCAAGAACAAGGAGAACTCTTTTACAGCATATAGCTTTTTTTATCTTATTAATTCCATCATCTACACAATGTATTTTTTGTGCTTTCCCTTTAATAATATCTGAAATAAGTTGTCTCTGCAAACGAACCAATCCATTATATTCTTCACTTGTTTCTCTAACATTAGTTAGGAAACTATAACCTTCAAATCTTTGGATGTTTTGATTGTAAACAACTTTGGCAATAGTTGTCTTCCCAATCCCTCCAATTCCACAAATTAATGCAATGCAAACATTACTTGATCCATCTTCTTCTAGCCACCAATTAATGTGTGTCACCAAAGAATCGATTCCAACTAAATAAGGAGAGACATATAAAGCGGTACAATGGAGTTTATTTTGAACCAACTTAACAATATCTTGAATAACTTGCGATTCATATCTGCAAATTTTAAATGTTAAATTATATATTTGAAATACACAATACGTAAAATCGTAGGTATGCCATTTTCTTGGAATTTTTTTAGCTTTTTTTTATGAGATTATGTATTCAATTAAAAATTATAATCCAAGGCAACATTTTTTGACATATATGATAGATCTATTACATTACAAAAAATTAAGAAATACACTAAATAAACCAATAAGCCAATGTAAATTTTAACCAAACTTAAAATGTAAACTTCAAAACTACAAGTTTTAAAATCTTCTCCATGTGAAATTTTAAGAAAAGTTTTGTGGCTTCAATAAAATAAAATCTTTTATACCTAGTCATTATAACTTTTTTCCTCTTGTGAAATTTATCATATACTAATGTGAATGTCAACTAAAAAATTTTTAAAGGGAAGAATAAATATGTTATTGTTGCAAATAAGGTAAGTTCCCTAAGAAGGAAATCTTAATACAAACCTAAAATGTTAACCTATTGAGCATAAAGCCAAGAAACCAACCCAAAAGATAATGCAATGTCCTAACAAAACCTAGAAAATTAAAGATATGAGAATATAAAAAAAAAATCATAGCAACAAAACCCAAGTGAAAACACCCCACATATAAAAAACTGTAATAATGTGCTAAGCTAAAAGGCCAAAATATAGAGAAAAAACGTCGAACAATATTTTCATGTGACTTGAAAAACCATTCAGGTATAAATAACATTAGTAACACAACCAACTATTGTCAAGAGCTTTTGCTCCTCTTATTCGAGTTCCATAAATTTATTGATAAATAATTATTTTATTTCATCTACAAAGGATAAACTAAAAAATTTACCAACTTCAAAAGTTTTGACAGCTTTACCTCTATAGAAGAATTCCTCAACTGTATACTAGCGTCAGAAATGTAGATATCTTCAATAATTATGGGAGGCATACAAACACAAATAATAACCTTAGCATGAGTCTTCTTTCTACTCTAGTTAAAGTTTTTGTGTTTATTCTTCTTTTTAAAATTTTTCAACTTATTCTTGTTGATAAATTTTTCCCATTCATCATCTCATTATCAACATCACAGTCATTATCTTTATCACCAACAAAATCGTTATCAGCATATAAATTTAAAGAATTGGATGGATAATAGTGATCTAAATGCTTTTTATCCATAGAAATCACCTATAAACTTCTATTCTCATCCAACGGAAGCATATTATCACTACAAAACTCACTCGATAGTCCTTTTTTTTTCTTTTGCTAGGCCAAGAGTTTGTATATAAAGGAAGCAAAGAGTTACAAACCTAACAAATAGCTAGTAAAGAAAGAAACTTAAATCCACAAAAATACCATAATACAACAAAAATCCCTAAAATCCTTATCGAAGAATGATTCCACACCTCAAACAGAATTTTGCAAACATGTTTATTTGTCCATAGACCAAATAGAAAACATTAATCTTTTACCAAGAGAACAAACGATTCCACAGGCAAATCCTCACATCAGAACCCTCCAAAAAGAAACACTCATACAACTCAAATTTTATAATCTAACCAAACAAGAATTAGTTGTTCCAGCTATCTTCATAACCATTAAATTAATAGCCATGTGATATCCTAAACTTCAAGAAAGATATATCACAAGATTCTTGTGCAAACCACAAATAATCAATTACTACCATCTTGAGACCATAAACGCCACTAAATGAAAGGATAATTAACTACTAACATTATTATTGTGATCTTCTTATTCCATTTCCATCAAATTTTTTTTATCACATCACTTACTCAATAGCTCTTTATAATTAGGTTCCACACCATTAAACATATTGATTTCAATGATGTGTAAACTGTAACAAGGGTTTCCTACTTCACTACATGAATCAAGATTTTTTGCTATTTCTTTGTGCAAAAATTAAAGTTTGAGGAGTCGTTCAGCAAGAATAAATGTGAGTTCAAGTGAATTGAGAAAAAATTAAGGTTGTGCTTCGTATAGCTAAAAGGTGAAAGGAGAGAAAATGATAGAGGAAAAATGGAAGGAAAATGAATTTTGAGAAAATTTGATTAAGAAGAAAATAGGAAGAAAAGAAAATGAGAGGGATGACTGCTTTCTTCCCTACTCACAAAATTTAATCTTTACAAATTGGAGACAAAAAGAGAAAGAAAATGTGTTTCATGTGAGTAAATCAAGTGAAAATACTAAACTACCCCTAATCACTTTGTTTTTATTTTCTTTTCTCTCAGGTTTCAATTCTATCAAGCAATAGAAGGAAAGAAATATGTTTCCAATTCATTTTCCATCTTTCTTACCAAGCATGCCTATGGAAAGAAATAACATATTTCCTATCTTTTCACTTTTCTCCTATCTAATTTTCCATCTCTTTGTTTTTCTTTCCACCCTACCAAAAAAAAAAGCCTAAAGGAATGATTGGAAACTTTAGAACGATACTGTGTGACCTCAAATTGGGACCAATGTTAGTAAAATTACTTATGCCCTCACACAACACATTGGATTGAGCAACTAGCAGCTCAATTGGAGGATTCTTGTAGGATGAAACCTTATCTTTGTCAAGAAAAGTGTTTTTATGGATAGGAATGTTTGAATTTCTATAAACAATAATTAATGGATTTATTGACTTTTAGACGTGAAAGTAAAAATCTTGAAAATTGAAAAAAAAATATCTTTCTTAATTAATAAATAATTATTTTATCAAGAAATAATATATATATATATATATATATATATATATATA
Source organism: Heritiera littoralis (assembly GCA_031772115.1). Lineage (NCBI taxonomy): Eukaryota > Viridiplantae > Streptophyta > Magnoliopsida > Malvales > Malvaceae > Heritiera > Heritiera littoralis. Next base: position 6,016,456 of record JAPDPK010000015.1, read on the forward strand.
TATATATATACACACACATAGAGTGACTCACACAAGTGCACATATTCAATATTTGACTTAATTTCTAAGGAAACAAGTTTTGATTTTTGAAAAATTCTATCAGTGGATGAATTATTTGTAATTAAGTTTATTTAATTGATATATATATATATATATATATATATATATATAAACTTAATTGGTCTGCATTCTTATTAGTAAATAAGAATTTTTGGTAATCATGTAACGGACTTATAAATATAAGGTAGGTTTTCCTTTTTAGAAAATTGAGAGATGTAATCTTTATGTGATCTCTAAGTGAGAGATTAAAAATTTATAGAGTTGTAAAAATGTGAAAAGAATTGAGGAAAATGTAAGGGTATTCTAAAGGTTTAAATACTAGCGAGCATGGAGATTAAGTTTGTTTTGGGACTCAATTTCAATAATTATTTATTGATTTTTTGTATGCTCTGTTATTTACATTCAATTTTTCTTTCATTTGTGAACGTAAACAATGAATTTAAAATGAACCCCTTTCAATTATTGAATCTTGCTTATTTAATTTATTTTTTTTGTTACAGCTTATTTAATTTATTTTATGTCGCTCTTATTGTAACAAAATCATTTATATTTGAAAATTACAACAATATCTCTGTTTAATATTAATTATAAAATATATTTAGTTATTAAAGTATTAATATAAAATCATAGTTAATTAAATAGGCAAGACTTTGATTTTGACTTCTAAAAAGAGAGGCTCGGTAAGCATGGCACATGAGCAAAACACCTTTACCTAATCAAAAATTAAATTCCATTTACTTTTTTTCTAATGCTACGTTACTTTGAACTTCAACCTCAATTGGATGAATAATATACTCTGAATTGTCATGTTAGTACAAGTCAAAATTATTTTTTGCTTTCCTTACTCCTTTATCAGCCAAACCAATGTGTCAGTGAGAGAAAATAAAAGACAAACATATATTAAAATAGACTTGTTTATGGGCCGGACTATCAATCCAAGCTCAAAGACCATAAACTTTTATTTTACTATAAATAAACCCTTAATTTTTCAAAATTATGCAATTGAGTTTAGATCCGTTAAATGACATTAACTATCATTTAAATATCCTACATGAAAGCTTATATGGATAACTTAGTTGGTTGTCACATGGCATGTCATGTGTGTAATACTAATAGAAGTTAGTGTTATTTAACAAATTTGGATTTAATTGTATGATTTTAAAAGATTGAGAGTTTATTTACAGTAAAATACAAGTTTATGGACTGATTTCCATACAATAAAATATTGAAGGCTAATGTCCATTCTGTGCAAAAGATGGAGGATATATTTGGCTATTAAGCGAATTGAAAAATCTATACAAATATATAATGTAAATAGTTGAATCAGTATTAAAGATTTAAAAGCATCAACCTAATTAATTGGTAAAATCATGAAAAAATTAAATAAAATAATAAAATTACCACATATGAAGGAGGATGTTTTAGTAATATTCTCCCTTTTCGCTAAAGGTTTGGATTTTAATGTATTCAAGTAACATACGTAGATGACAAAACTATAATAGCATGAAATAATGGGCAATTAAGCATGTAAAGTATGGAACTTTTAAGAAGGGAGCATATAGCATAGTATATACGGATATGTGGAACTTGATTAATTATATATATATATATAAATATATATATATATATATATATATATATATATATATATATGTACCTATCTTGTAGAACTATGCCTCCCAAATCCGCAACCTCTTTTAAAGCAGCTCTCCATTTTTGTACCATTTCTATTTTGGATTTGAATCTCTTTTCGTGCCTGGCAAACGCTTCTGCGTAATTCCCTGTTTGCTTCTTGACTTGGGTTGGATCGACATCATAGAAAACTGGCAAAACAATATGTTCCGAGGATTTCTTACGTTCGAGTATCTTCACAAGTTCGTTAAGGCACCATGTTGACGAAGCATACTCCTTTGAGAAGATAATGATAGAAATTTTTGACTCGCACAGTATTGCTTTTTCAATTTCATTCTTTATATTCTTTCCTTTTTCAATACTTTCATCATCTCTAAATGTGTGAATCCCTGCTTGCACTAATGCCGTGTAGAGGTGATCCGTGAAATTTTTACGTGTATCTGTGCCTCTAAAACTCAAGAATACGTGATAAGTGCACGGAAAAATATTTAATGCGGAGGTTTCATGGACCACCGAAACAGCCATTGAAGAAGAGCTAATTCTACAAGAGAAAGTAGATTAATTCGTGGATGAGAAACCTGAAATCAGATACAACAGCTTAACTATGTTATCACAAGAAAGAATCTAATTATAACAATGAAGCCTTATTATATTTATTTATAACCAAGTCCGAGTGTGTGAATGTGTGTGTGTGAACTTAGACCTCGACTTTTGTTTTTTTCAATGTTCCAATATCAAAAGTCAGAAAATGACTATTGCAAATGAAAGATACATCTGCGGTCTCTTAGTCCGCACCAATTAATACAAAAAAGAATATCAAGCAAATACATTTCTAGAAATCAAGCAAATACATTTCTAGTCTATGGCGTGTTAATCGCTCCACCAATCGATGCCAATGACCAGACAAGTGGGAGATAAAAATTAAAACAAATTTATTTTCTAGATGTCGACCTTTGTTGGAAAAGATATAACTATAGTTGATATTCATTTGTCGATCAGATTTTTTTTGCCAACCATAAGACCTTCTTTCAATTGCAAAAAGCACTTCTTAAACTGTCATTATAAAATATCAATTAACCTTGGCAACTTAATATTACAACTAAACAAATCTTGACTCCTAATAAATAAATAAATACTGTCCAAAACACTTCAATTGGGAAAATTTGATTTCTTTTTCACATGCAAAAATCGAATTACAATCAATAATCTCATAATTAAATCTAAACCCAAGATAAATGGAAAAAAAAACATAAACACTCAAAGAAATCACATTATGTGAAATCCCCAATTTCATGTAATTCTTCCATAATTGTAAAGTATTGTAAGCTGAAATAATCAAATAAATATGAGAAATTGATGTATAAAGGAGATATGGGACATGAATGGAATTAAAACAAATGAATGGTCAAATAGTCACATGGTTAAAGGGTCAATGGGATGGTTAATGGCTAAGATGAGTAGGGAATAAATGTGCATTTAATGCACACAAGCTAGTCATCATCTTCATCAGCCAAGGTCGGCAGCCCCAATTCCTCTCCCTCTCGTTCACTCCAAAATCCCTCAAGTTTCCTTCCTACTCACCTTGACAAACCACCATCTCCTTTCATCGATTCGTTAAGTTGTTAAACGAAAAACGATCCTTGTCGCTAGCTCTACTTATGCCTTTAATAGAAAAGGCTGAATCAAAGTGATTAAGGAGATCAAAATTGCTGTTATTTTGGTGAATTGTAAAGGTAAGGGATGGAAATAACTTTAGTTGATTTTATTGATGGTTTGGAGTTGTATAGAGTTGGTAAAGTATATTTATAAAGGTTTGATTTGTCATCATGTTTACAGCTTGAAGAAGTAAAGCAAAAGGAAAAGTGTTGGTGCAACCAAGCTATTGGATTTTTGCTAATTAAGGTAAGGAATTTATGTAACAGATGTAGGGTGGCTATGTCCGCATGTTTTAAATATATTTGAAATGACTTTGGAAAGAAACAAAAGCTGGTTCGAGTGTAGGAAAAGTTACATTTCGGGTCTTATTCCTAGTACCAATTAAGCTAGGAGCAGCCGACTACCTAGAGACAGCCAAAGCGTAGATTTTTGAAAACTGAGACAAACCAGCTATTTTTCCAGAAGCATTCTGTTTCAAACCAGTCGACTGCTATATGGAACAGTCGACTGCTACTTACTTGAAAAGCTTTTTGTTTCAAAAACAGCCGACTGCCCAAGGGGCCAGTCAACTGCCTTTTCTCGAGAAACATTCTGTTTCAAAACCAGTCGACTACCCTATGTGTTTTTTGAAAAATAAAATATTTGAATTTCAAAAAGAAAAAGAAATTCAATAAAGCAAAATATGATCTAGCAGCCGACTGCCCTAAAGACTAGTCAACTGCCCATTTGAAAAGGAGGTTTTAAAAACCTATTTCAAGAAAGGATATTTGTATTTGCCAAAGGTTATATGAATAATGTTTTGGAGACTATGAACACCTTTAATGATCATGCACATTATTTGTACTTGTTCGTGGCTGAGGAGCCCTAGTCCGGTCCTCAGACCTACAGTAAGGCACTTGACTAGTGAGCACTGTGGGCTATAGACAATGGCCATATGTCTCTTACTTGTTTCAGCTTTGGGAAAGATCCCAGGCCCATACGTGGGTACGCCATTTATTTGATATCTCTCAGGATTATCCCTTACGGGATATATTTGTGGTATTCTTATGAGATCTCTTGTGGATTATCCCTTACGGGATATATTTGCTGTATCCTTATGAGAGTTACTTGGTGCATGAATCTAATTGGAAATTAAATTATCTCTCATCTATTTGAAAGTATGTGAAAGTATTTGAAGTTATTTGTACTTGCATATATGATTTCACGTGATCTGAGATTCGTGGAAGTATTTGAAAGATATGGTTTTATTTGTATTTGATATTTGTGGGAAATGTATATGGTATATGCTTTATAATGGTTTTACATGACATTATAGAGCCAAGCAAGAAAATTGCATATAGTGACATAGTACGCTCTTTTACATATGTTTCTTACTGAGCGTAAACTCACTCCTTTACAAACATTTTTCATACAGATTATTGGAAGTGATTCCCGCTCCAGATAGAGGAGCATATTTTAGGATCTTGTGATATACCTTCAAGACACGCTTCCCACTTATTCTTTGAAGGTATAATCAATTAGCCGTGTACTTCGACTATTGTACAGTACGATATTACCTTTGTGTATATTTTGGGGAAATAAGTTATGTAAGTATTTGAGATCCTAGTGTATGAGACACATGTTTATATACGAAAATTTATATTCATGTGAAATGCGCTACCGTGTTATAGTAATAATGAGTCAATTATAAGAAAACGAAAGGATGACATTGATAAACTAGTCTAATCAAACTTATTTGAAGAAGAAGTTAGTTGTTATTTGGATAGTGACAAGGATGTCACAGATTGGTATCAGAGCTGTTAGATTGATGTTTGTCAGTGTCATTAGGTTAGAAATAGTAGATATCCCCAATGTATTGTACTTGTCTGAATACGTATATGTAGTATAACTGTTTAAAGTTATACTAAATCATGTTATTTGATCATGATCTTAACAGAATGAGTACTCGAAGGAGGGGTATTAGACGAGGACGAGGACGGGGTCATGAGGAATCGCCCTCACCACAGTCTTCTCCTCCATCTCCACTGCATAGCCTGAATACTAAGCTAGTGAAAATGCAGAAACACATGGAAAACATGGCTTCTATGTTCACACAATTTATGTCGAACTTCCTGAATGTGGCCACGAGTGTACTAACAAATCCACCTACTGTACCTCCTACTCCTACGGTACAACCCTCACCAGTCCCAGCTACTGAGAGGCGGGATCCTACAGCTTATTGTAGTGTTGCCTTGATTAAGGAGTTTAAAAAGCTTGACCCGCCTAAGTTTAAGGGGGACAATGATCCGTTAGCCGCAGAGAATTGGATGAAGGCGGTCACTAAGTCATTCGAGTACCTGACTTGTACAGAGAGAGAAAAGATAGGATTGGCTGCCTATTTGTTAGTGGATGAGGCAGAACCCTGGTGGCAGGCCACTCAAACGGTGTTAGAGGCTCGACATTCAGAGGTAATGTGGGATAGATTTTCAATGAACAATACGTCCCACGCACTGCTCATAGGAGATTACATGTTGAATTCTTGAATTTGACTTAGGGGAATATGACGGTCAGTCAATATGAGTCAAAGTTCACTACGTTGAGCAGATTTGATCTAGAAGTGTTGAGAAGAGAGGAGCATAAGACCTACAGATTTATGGAGGGATTGAGACCTTCCATCAGGTCTAAGTTATATCCTATGGATATCACTACATATGGAGAGGCAGTCCGTAAGGCTCAACTGTGTGAGCAGGACTATGAGTTTCATCAGGCCGACTTCCAAGCTAAGAGTAGAGGTAAAGAACCGATGAAACGGAAGTCAAACGAGAAAGCCTCGAGTGAAAGATATCCATCTAGGAGAAGTAGGCCTTATGACAGAGCCTTGATAGGTAAGCAAATAAAGTATAAGAAAATAATTTTGTTTCAATTAAATGGTCATATGGAATTATATTGAAATTTTGGGAGTTATGATGATTATGGTACAGGGACTCCTAGACCCACAGGGATCAAGATAAGTGATGAGAGATCCCGACATCTAGCTGGTAGTACCGCTAGCTCATCGAAGAGTACAATGCCAAGGTGTGAGCATTGCGGGAAATTCCATGGGTCACAGCCTTGTTGGTTTGCGAGTGGGGCTTGTTATTGGTGTGGTGAACAAGGACATAGGATAAAGGCTTGTCCTAAGATAAATCAAAGGGTGTCCGAAGAATCAAAGAAGACCCTTCAACCACAGCCTAAGGTCACTCAGCCCCAACATAAGGCCACAGCGGCAAAGAAGGGAAAGGCAACCGTGACTTAGGGTCGGGTGTTTTCCATTGATAAAGAGTCCGTTGATGCTTCTTCTAAGATGATTCAGGGTAAGATTTACCTTAATGATACATATGTACTTGCTTTATTTGATCCAGGCTCTACGCACTCTTTTATTTCTCCTGTAGTTGCTATGAAGTTAGCTATTGAGCCTGAACCTTTACAATTGCTACAAATAAGTACTCCCTTTAGGGAATCACAAATGACGGACATAGTGTATCGTAGTTGTAAGCTACAGGTAGGAGAAAGAGAATCAATAGCTGACCTAATCCTACTGAATATGTATGGATTTGATGTTATTTTGGGAATGGATTGGTTAGCTAAGAACCATGTGATGCTAGATTGTCATGCTAAGAGTGTGATCTTCTCTTCTCCCATTAGCTATATTGTAAATTTTTCAAATGTTTAATGCAAAAGCATAATTACTTGTTTGGTTTAAGTGAGATTAATTTGATAGAATATATTTGGTATGTGAAGGATTATTAGCGTATGTGGTGGACGTAGATCAGAAACGTCTCGAACTTCAAGAAATTCCAGTGGTCGGGGATTTTCCTGAGGTATTTTCGAATGATCTTCTAGGACTTCCTCTGGATAGGGAGATAGAGTTTACTATCGATTTGGTGCCGGGGACCGAGCCCATTTCGAGATTGCCCTATCGGATGGCCTTAGTGGAATTAGAGGAATTGAAGAAGCAGCTTCAAGAGTTATTAGACAAGGGATTCATACGACCCAGCGTATCCCTTTGGGGTGCTCCTGTTTTATTTGTCTGTAAGAAGGATGGCAGTATGAGGCTGTGCATCGACTACCGATGGTTGAATAAGGTGACTATCAAAAACAAGTATCCTCTTCCCAAGATTGATGATCTGTTTGATCAGCTTAAGGGTGCACAAGTCTTTTCCAAGATAGACATGAGGTCGGGATATCATTAATTGAAGATTCGAAGTGAAGATATCCCTAAGACAGCATTCAGGACACGGTATGGTCACTATGAGTTTCTAGTGATGCCGTTTGGTCTAACTAATGCACCCACGGCTTTTATGAACTTGATGAATGATGTGTTCAAGTCATACTTGGACCAGTTTGTCATTGTATTTATCGATGACATATTGGTGTATTCGAGGTCTCAAGAAGAGCATGAGCAGCATTTAAGGATAGTTTTGGAACCCTTAGAGATCGAGGATTGTATGCCAAGCTAAGTAAGTGTGATTTCTGGCTAGATCATATCTCCTTTTTGGGACATGACTTAGCTTACAAAACTTATGCAAGCTTTACTATATAAGATGACTATCATTTGAAATCATATTACATATACTTTTAAAGCATGTTCGAACATGTAGATTCTCAATTCATTTCATATTTACCTTTAAGACAAGTTGAAAGCATGCACAATTCTCTTTTTATATCTGTCAAATCAAAACATGTCTTTTCATATCGTTTCAAATCAAAACATGTACATTTCTCTTTTCATATCATGTCAATTCAAAATATGTCTTTTCACTTTTCATATCATATCAATTCAAAACATGTCTTTTCATATCGTTTCAAATCAAAGTATGCACATTTCTGTTTTCATATCAAGTCAATTCAAAACATATCTTTTCATATCATTTCAAATCAAAACGTGTACATTTCTCTTTCCATATCATGTCAATTCAAAACATGTCTTTTCACTTTTCATATCATGTTAATTCAAAACATGTCTTTCCATATCATTTCAAATCAAAACGTGCACATTTCTCTTTTCATATCATGTCAATTCAAAGCATGTCTTTTCATATCATTTCAAATCAAAACGTGCACATTTCTCTTTTCATATCATGTGTAATCAAGTACAATATCGAAACACATTTCATATATTGTGAAATAATATCAACTTAGAGTTCATATCAATTTAAAAGCATACTCTAAACTGCATATCATATCAGTTTGAGACTAGGCTAGATCCCTAATGCTCTATCAATAAAGACTTAGATCACTGTAGCTAGCAGTGAAATCATATCATCGTCCCCTAGAAACCAACTAGGGCGCTATCTATGGCCATAGACCTCATCTCTCTCAACCTAACGGATCAGGTGTGACTGAGCCCTGTCCACGACGATTATCGGACAAGCATCTCTGCCTAATGAGCAATCTTCAATTAGGCGGTTTCCACTATGCTTTATTGAATTTAATTCTTTTAGGGTGCCTACAGTCTCATAAAACATTTAAATCTTTAGCTTTTCTTGTCAAAGATCATGTAAAGCATATGGTATCATTATTTAAGAGGTTTTATATATAAAATATATATCTACCATATACTTTCCTTTCAAAACTAATCAATACTTTATAGTATTCATATAAACATTATTATAATGTTTCAAGTTGTAACAAGGCATGCTTAAATGCGATGCAAATTCAATCATGAGTTCAAAACAATGAACTATCATTTTCGTAAAATATATCATTTAATTATAGTGTTAACTATAATCCAAATTTCTCATTTCCATCCTTTTGATTTCAATCTAATCATACTTAATAGGTAATTTCGATATTCACTGTGGTTCCTCGATATTCAATATCATTTCGCAATAATTATCGACTATAAAAATCAATTGTACATTTCATCATTCAATACTAGGACCACCACTGTCAGTATGAGTCCTCTTAGTATCTCTAAATAAGTAGAGTAAGCAAAACCACGGCTCAGTAAGATACTAATATAAATGCAAGAGTAGAATTATACTGTCTTAACTGTAATGCATAAAACCTGCAAATTTGCAATTACAGTTCATCATTCCGATCGATAACATCTCATTATCTCAATTCCTATCATCTGTCTATCACTCAGACTTCTAAATAAATCAATAATCACTTTCAATCTTCTTGTCCTTATACCACGATGCATCGCACAACAATACATCGTGTATCATTTGAATATCATATACTATTAATCCATAGTCACATCAATCGCATCATGTATCATGTTTAATTGAGATATCCTATCAAGTCACTTTACATTTAACAATTATACTCCTATATTACATCAATTCATATCACTTTTCATGTGGGAACTTATGATCACGATAGTGTAAGATCATAATTCTCTTCATATCAATTTTATGTTCACGTACCGTATAATATCATGACATCATATAGTTAGAATATTGTTATGTCATGACTTAGCTTATAAAACTTATGCAAGCTTTACTATATAAGATGACTATCATTTGAAATCATATTACATATACTTTTAAAGCATGTTCGAACATGTAGATTCTCAATTCATTTCATATTTACCTTTAAGACAAGGTTGAAAGCAAGCACAATTCTCTTTTTATATCATTCAAATCAAAACATGTCTTTTCATATCGTTTCAAATCAAAACATATACATTTTTTTTTCATATCATGTCAATTCAAAACATGTCTTTTCACTTTTCATATCATATCAATTCAAAACATGTCTTTTCATATCGTTTCAAATCAAAGCGTGCACATTTCTCTTTTCATATCATGTCAATTCAAAACATGTCTTTTCATATCATTTCAAATCAAAACGTGCACATTTCTCTTTTCATATCATGTCAATTCAAAACATGTCTTTTCATATCATTTCAAATCAAAACGTGCACATTTCTCTTTTCATATCATGTCAATTCAAAGCATGTCTTTTCATATCATTTCAAATCAAAACGTGCACATTTCTCTTTTCATATCATGTGTAATCAAGTACAATATCGAAACACATTTCATATACTGTGAAATCATATCAGTTTAGAGTTCATATCAATTTAAAAGCATACTCTAAACTGCATATCATATCGGTTTGAGACTAGGCTAGATCCCTAATGCTCTATCAATAAAGACTTAGATCACTGTAGCCAGCAGTGAAATCATATCATCGTACCCTGGAAACCAACTAGGGCGCTATCTATGGCCATAGACCTCATCTCTCTCAGCCCCACGGATCAGGTGTGACTGAGCCTTGTCCACGACTATTGTCAGACAAGCATCTCTGCCTAATGAGTAATCTCTAATTAGGCGATTTTCACTATGCTTTATTGAATTTAATTCTTTTAGGGTGCCTACAGTCTCATAAAACATTTAAATCTTTAGCTTTTCTTGTCAAAGATCATGTAAAGCATATGGTATCATTATTTAAGAGGTTTTATATATAAAATATATATCTACCATATACTTTCCTTTCAAAACTAATCAATACTTTATAGTATTCATATAAATATTATTATAATATTTCAAGTTGTAACAAGGCATGCTTAAATACGATGCAAATTCAATCATGAGTTCAAGACAATGAACTATCATTTTCACAAAATATATCATTTAATTATAGTGTTAACTATAATCCAAATTTCTCATTTCCATCCTTTTGATTTCAATCGAATCATACCTAATAGGTAATTTCGATATTCACTGTGGTTCCTCGGTATTCAATATCATTTCGCAATAATTATCGACTACAAAAATCACTTGTACATTTTATCATTCAATACTAGGACCACCACTGTCAGTATGAGTCCTCTTAGTATCTCTGAATATTTAAATGTCACATTTGTATATAGCCATTAAGATACTGGAATTATGCAATTATCGATATCATCACTCAAGACCTATTCCAGAGTCAATATTGAGGATATAAAATCACAAGATCAATAGTCATCTATCAATCCATCTATGGTTTAACATATTAGCACTCGTTCATTATTCTGACTTGATGCCCAATTTCATCCACTATTACCAAATCAAATCACGGTTTTCAGATCAATTTTCATATGACCTGTATAATATAATACCATGCTAGAATTATCTATATAGGTATTATCAAATCAATCTTAGGTTAGCAGTTTACCCACTTAAGAGATTTGGCCAATTTCCACTATCAAACAGTGTTTCAAAAACATTTTATATCAGAATATCGAACTTATACAATTGTCGATCTTATTATTCAAGACCTATTCCAAAGTTATAGCCGAAATCATATAATCACATGTTTGACACTCATTTATTTGAATCTATCAATGATTGGATCATATCGTAATTCGACCTCAATTTCAATAAGATTATGTATGCACAAGTCATATATTTGTTATAATATCGATATCACAACTATCCATTGTATACCACAATGTTGATACTAAGACCCTTACCATAAGTGTAGGTCTGCTTATTATCTCACGTATATTCGAAAATACCATGTAATATAATAAAATTATCTCAATATTGACCTCTTGCAATGTCCGTGTTATCACGTTCGAAACTACTCTAACATCAAGAAATCGAAATCAATTAATTCTAAAATCATCGCTACGTCAATAATTCCACAATTTAATCGTTCAACCATCTAAATTACAACCTCGATATTCTCTTCCAAGCTATATCATAAAATCATCATTACTTTTATCAATGATCCGACTAATCGATATTCCACCTCAATCTCGACTTGATAACCAATTCGTGATATTAAGATAAATCATTTATCGATTCTATAAAGCTTAGATCATGTAACTCATCATGTTATCATACTCAATCATTTACCTTCTCAACTATTCCAAAAATCAAGTTTTCTGGCAACATGATAAAGTCCTTCCAAAACTTATCTTTCGATAATTCTTTCTAAAATTCCATTTACACGAGAAAACTTAACCTTTTTCATCAAACATTTTCATATAAATTTCGACAGCATAACGGCTTAATTTTATCAGAACCTCCTACAAGGAAATATAGTTTATAACCATACAGCCGTTGATTCTCACTATCTATTTATCTCTTACTAAGTCCCCTACCACCAATTGTAGGTCCTCTTAGCATTTAAAAATCATTTCAATAATCATTCATCATCAGGATCACAATTCCAAAACATACAATACAACACTACCACTGCTTTATAAAAGTATCTTACCTAGTGTTGGAGTTGACAATGTAATCTCTCCCAATTCGTTCATGCTCCAATCATTCTTGTATAATTTCTACAAGTCCAATTTCCACATTTAGACTCGTGTAGAATTATTCAATAAAATAATAACGATAATAATATTAATTTTTACAAATCTCCTACCCATTTTCTCTTTCTTCCTTCTTCTTCTTTTTTTTTTTTTTCTTTCTTTTTCTTTTTCTTTTTCTTTTTCTTTTCTTTCTTTCTTTTCTCTCTTTTTCTTTTCTTTTCTTTTCTTTTCCTTTTTCTTCTTTTCTGGTTTGAACCAGTTCAGACCGGTTCAGACTGGTTCGGTCGGGTCAAACCAGTTCAACCGGTTCAGTCTTTGCTGGCCGGTTCAACCACCGGCGGCCACCCATTTCGACGATTCAGCCATTGCACAGCATCCTGGGGTTGCCACGAAGCCAGATCTGGCCTCCTTTTCCATATCGGCGGCGGCGGCAGTGGCGGATCTGAACGACGACTCTTGGCTCCTTTTTTCCCTTTCGGCCTTCATTTCTCCCGATTTCTTCTCTCCTTTCCCTTTCCTTTCCTATCGGTGGCAGCTTCCTTCTCTTCCTTTCCTCGTTGGCGATGGCTTCCCCTCTCTCTCTCAGCCGACGGCGTCGACATTCTTCCTTGGAGGCTCTCATCTGTTTGTAACAGAGGAAGAAAATAGGAGGGAATCAGGATACCCAATTCCCGCCCCCTTTTCTTTCCTTTTTTTAAATTATATTTATAAATATAATTATTAATTAATAATAATATATATACACATTTTTATTTCTTAAATTTTGGATTTCTTAATATCCAAAAATTATTCAAAATAATTTCCTCAACTTCATCACTTCATCAGTTTTCGGGAATTCCAACAATTTTCCCATCTCGCAAATAAACTTATTTATTTACTTTCGCTTATTTATTTGCATAAAAATTAAATTCCCGAGTAATTTAATACCAAAAATAGAAAAATTTTCGGTTATCACATAAATGTTGGGCAACTAAAAGAATGCATACACAGAAGATAAGTGTAGTAGAAATGCGAATGCTGCAATAGATATGCGGATATACGAGAAAAGATAGAATGAGAAATGAAGACATTTGCAAAAAGGTTAGAGTGGCACCTATCGAAAACAAGATGAGTGAAAGTCATTTACGTTGGTTTGGACACGTACGACTAGACCTATGGATGCTCCTGTTAGAAGAGTGGAGGTTACGAATGATGTAAAAAGGTTAAGGTTAGGAAAAGACCGAAGAAGACTTGGAATGAAGTAATTTAGAAAGATATGATGGAATGGGATTTGGAAGAACACATTGCTTTATATAGGAATGAGTGGAGGAGGAGAATGAGTGCTGACTACTTAGTGTGAGGTCATATATTGGTTCATATAACCTACCTCAGTATTGGGATAAAGGCTCTAATGATGATGATGATTCACATAGATCATGCAAGTTAAATTTCAAGTTAATTAAAGATGTTTAACTATTTATTTTATAATAAAAAAATTTTAATCATTAATATATATATTAAAAAATATTATTCTCGATTAAAATGATAAGATTTGACCCAAAAATTTACTTGAATAATAAATCAAATAGGTTGTTAAATCTAACAGTTGGATTACAAAAAATATTAATATTACATAAATTTATAAATAGTGTGTAACACAATTAGTTTTATATTGGTGTAGATCCTTCCTCACCAATGTAGAACTAATTTAGTTTTACTTACTTTCATATTTTTCTATACTATTTAGGTCAAGTTATATAAATATTCATTGTACTCTATTGATTTTTGAAATTTAGTCCCTACAGTATTATTTAAAGAAATTTAGTACTCTTACTAATTTAATTTGATAATTTCAGTTCTGTCGTTTATTGATTTCGTTAACCTTTGTTAAATTTGTCCATGTGGTGTTGACTATTGACATGGCATTGACCATGCTGATGTAGCATTTTAGTCTAGCTAAGAAAATGTCAAACTATATGAATAGTGCCTTACTATATTAAATTTTAAAATTTAGTCCCTGTATTATGTTAAAATTTGAAATTTAGTACATATTGACAAATCTTGCTATTTGCTCCATTTGAAATAAAATTTTAACAGAAATTACACATCTTCTTGTTGTCTGTCGCTGTCTATCTAAGCATGTGGTGCCAGATGACACCTGTCGTCTCAAATACCAGAAATCTTGATGGAATGACCAAAACAGATCGGATTTAAAAGTCTGAGGAGCAATAATTGAATTTTGAAAGCATGAGGACCAATATGAAATATCACAAAAGTTTAATACCAATCTTGCTATTTATTTTTTTATTGTTTCACAATTATATTTTTTTCGTTATGCAACGCCAAATACTCTTCTCTTTTTAATCTCATTTTTTTCACTTTTTGACATTAAAAAGATCATGAAATATTAAATTTTTAATACAATTTAAATTTTTTAATATGAAATACACTATAGCTTATCTTCATGAAAATTAACGAGGCAACAACAAAATTTAGATGGAAAGAATATAAATATGTAACTGAGAGGAATATTAAAAACAACAAGAAAAGTGTATGTGTGTGAAAAGCGAAAATAAATTAAAATGGGGAAATATTGGAAACGAAAAATTAAAGATACTCACTTATAACTCATTCTCATTCAAAACATTCAAGCAGTAGTCTTTAAAACAGAAAAAAAAAAAAAGAGAGAGCATACCTTATAGCTTGCTTCCGATGAACTGTTAGGTCAATTTTTTGTTTAACTTCCTAATAAGAACTCAAGAGATAAGAAATGATACCTTAAAGGTTTGGGAAAGCTAGAAAATGAGAGAAAGAGAAAGTATTTTGGAAAGGAGAATGACAAAGCAAGACTTTATAGATAAATATTTGTATCTTTACAATTACAATTACAAACTAACCCAAATCGGAATGAACATAAAAAAAAAGAAACACTAACCCAAATCAGAAGTCAGTCCAAAATGTGCTCATTTCTCTTTTAGAAAAAGGATACAAACACAGAAAAAAGCAGTCAGTGGGCCAAATAAGCACATTAAAAACGAAATTAAAAATGTTATAAATGGTGAAAATATAAATTTAAATTTAAAATGTTACTTGTATTTTCAAACAAAAGATGCGTGTCAATGTAAGGATTTTGAATCGACCTATTAAAAAATATCATTAAACAAAAAATATGACCTAACAATTCATCGGCACAAATTTTTCCGCTAATATGAATTTTTATCAAATATCATTTTTCAATATTCTATCAAATATGATTTTTATCATGGAATTTAAAGAATTCCTGTAAACACCAATCACGGTGATATTTATAAAAGGAATGTTGTAATTAATTTTTTTTTTGACAAAGGAATTTTGTAATTTACTGTATGTTCTTAAATTTCATAAGCGGCAAGGGTCTTCTCTACTTTTCATGTACATTAAAATTAATTTATGATTGAAATTTAATGATAATAGATTGATAAATTGAGTGAAATGATAGGCGAAAATTAATTAGTAAAAAACGAAAACTAATTAATCTGAAAAAAAAATGATCTTACATTTGTTTGAAAATACAAGTGTCAATTTAAGGTTAAAATGGTGGATATTTTCACTATTTTTTTTAGTAACGATAAGAATGATATTTTTTTAAGTGTACTACATTAAATGAAAAAAAAATTTAAAATAAACAAGCATTAAATTAAAATGACTACTAGGCCCATTAAGGTCTAGGTCAAATAGCCAGCTTTTTTTTTGTGACACAAATAGCCAGCTTTTATTTTGGTTACAGAAATAACCAGCTGTTGTCGAGTAAAGTTTCCCCCACCAACGCGGTATTGACTTGCTTAGGGCAATTCACGTGTCGGAAGGGACGAATTTGACTATATGTTGGGTTTTTATTTTTTATTTATTTTAATTTTAATTTTTTTAAAAAAATTTTATAGTCATTAATATCTCTTATATTATATTGAATATGAAATTAATTTTTCTCATATTTTATGACTAGCATTGACTAAAAAAATTAATCTGATAAATATTCATGTATAAAACTTTTCATTATAAATTATTTTCATTCAGAAATTCAAACGAGAGATTATATCACTGAATTAAACTGATCCTTTGAATTCTTTGAATCCACGTTGCTGCTCCTGAGTCCTAAACACCGACAAAAGCAATATCACATCAACTAAAACTTAGTTTAGCGCACCGATAACGGCCGGTGCAGCACAGGCAGTTATGAATAGTCTCACCCAAACTAGCCCTAATATACATCAACGGCTTAACTTTAACTAATTGTGTAAGGAGGTAGGATAAATTAAAATAACCTCCACCAAATCTAATAGTAGTTTCTAATATGGCAATGTAATTGTAAGTCCAATTATGGGTACAATAAAGTACACCCAACAAGCCCATTTTTGTTGGGTGTGCAATTGGAAGTGGAAAATGGTCGTTTTTAGACTTCAATTCAAGTGATTTTGAATTATTTTTGGATTCAAAATTTTTTTTAATTCAGATTAATTTAATTCAAACAATCTCAAATTCAAATTATTTTAGATTTGACCTAGCTCAAGTTAGATTTAGACTGGTTGAGTCATTTTGAAAATCATTTAAGTTATAGATGTTTTTGTAATCCTTTCTTTCAATCGATGTCAATTCAACATTATTTTTTTTATTATTTCAAAAAAAAATTGAAAATATGTCAAATAAGAGTGTTATTGAAAACTATATTAATGCATTTTAATTACTCTAGACTTTTTTTTTGTGCAATTTGATTTGTGTTTGTGTTGTTTATTTAAACTTTGATTTGAATTTTCATGTTTTTATGTGATTTTTTTGTAAAAATTTATTTGAACTTATTATGTTATTCTTACTAATTATTTTTTGTATAATGGTTTTAGATTTTATTTTTTTTCTTAAAAAATTTAATAGCATTCGAATGGGTTTGGTTGATCTTATTTTATGTAAAAACAAACTTAGATAAAAACTTTCAAAAATCAGGTGAAATTAAACTCACTTTCAATCTCTATAATAATTTTTTTTGGTCCATAGAAGGTATAAGGGAGAGTAGGGAATCGAAACTTTGATCTAAAGTCTCCTAAGAAAGGATAACAACTGTTAGGCTAAACCTTAATTGTTAATCTCTACAATATTTTACTTAAATCTATTAGGCCAAGCCTTAGCTTTTAATCTCTATAATATTTTAGTTAAATCTTACCCAAACTCAATCCAATCCATGAATACTTCCACACTTAAATAAAGCTAATTTCTTTCTTATTTGTGTGTGTGTGTGTGTTTTTTTTTTTAATTTCTAGACTCGATCTCGTCTCTCATCCTCCAAATCCAAGACCCAGTCCAATTTAAATCTTAGGCATTAGGCTTGTGATTATGGATTGTAATTAACAATTACAATTGAAAGTAATCACAATCACAATTGTAATCTTGACTTGCTTTTGCTATTGTCAAAATTTTCATAACAATCAAATTTTTTTGAGAAATTCTAGTCACACCCACTATATTGTTGGACAGACCCTAAATACCAGAAAACCCTAACCATTTCCTCTCTCTTCATTTCTACTTGACATACCCTAAATTTTATCTTCTTATTCCTAAATTACCCTCAGTCTCTTCATACCCTAATCACAACTTATCTCCCATTCTCATTTCTCTCAACTTTCAATCTTTCAAAACTCTTCAAATGTTAAAGTTTGGCAAGATTATAAGGTAAATATAGCTTACCTCTTCATTGAAATATGTGTACTGTTAGCTTTAAATTGTCATATGTATTTTAAAATGACAAAAACTTAAGTAAGCTTTAATGTTTTAATTCATATTGTAAATTTGCTTTACCATATGATTTTCTCAATCCATTTTAAGTATTCATATCAAACATTAAGATCATCATTTAATGATACATTCTTATTGGTCTTAATACTTTATAAAATGGTTTTGAATATTAAGTAATTTTCTCAAGAATTATTGAATATAAGTTTAGAAAATTACTTATAAGTTTTTGGACAATATTTTCATTTGAGAAAGTCAAAAAAAACTCCCTTAAAGCTTATAAACATTTTGGGTTAAATTAAATTCAAGTCTACATCATTTCTAACCCAAAAAGTGCAGGAAATAGGCTTTCTGGAAGCATGGAATCGATCCCTTCATGGCAGAATGATCCTCAAGCCCAGAATAAGCAATCTGGAAGCTTGGGATCGATCCCCTATGGAAAGGGCAATCCCTTTACATGAAAATGGGGTATAACGGCTAGTTTTGTGAGATACAACGGTCATATTCGATTTTGGCTCCAACCAACGTCTACAAACCATCAAAGGGACTATAAATAGAGGCTTAGAAGCTGAAGGAAAAAAGAGGAACTGCTCAGAAATTCTATTCTTCATCTTCTTCATATTCCTTAAGCGTCAACAACAATTCAAGAGCTAAAAAGTCTTTATCTTCCATCATTCACACATTCCTTGTATTGCATAGCATAATTCTTGTATAGGCTTTTACTTGTGCTTAATCTTTGTAATCACTTGCCTATCTAAAGGCCTTTCTTTGATTACATCTCTTGTAAACCAACTCATTCATTGTAAAAGGGGAGGTTTCTCTTTAGCCTAAGAAAAAGAGGGAGGTTTCTCTTTAGCCTTAGAAAAAGAGGGAGGTTTCTCTTGAGCCTAAAAAAAGAGAGAGGTTTCTCTTGAGCCTGCAAAAAGAGGGAGTGTAACACAAATTCAAGAATAGTGAATTTGGGAAAAATCCTTGGGAACGTCTCAAGGTAGAGGACGTAGGCAAGGTTGCCGAACCTCTATAAATCGATTTTGTA
Source organism: Heritiera littoralis (assembly GCA_031772115.1). Taxonomy (NCBI): domain Eukaryota; kingdom Viridiplantae; phylum Streptophyta; class Magnoliopsida; order Malvales; family Malvaceae; genus Heritiera; species Heritiera littoralis. The sequence continues at coordinate 6,035,799 of JAPDPK010000015.1, forward strand.
AATCTCTCTCTCCCTACTCTATTTACTTGCAATTATATTTGTGATTATTATATTGAATTTGGATTGCATGCTTGCCTAGCCTAAAGAACTTAGAAAACATTAATATAGGCTCGTGAATTTAGACGAATCAAAAAACGACCTTAAGGTTAGTTAAAAACCGATTTACCCCTTTCTCGGTATAGCCTATAGAGCCAAAAATTGGTATCAGAGCTTGGGCTCGAGATTGATTTAGACTAACCTCTATCGAGTAAAACGATCAAAATGGCTCATTCGAACATAGGTACACCCCTAAGAGAAAAAGGACAATCATTAGTTAGACTTCTACTGTTCAATGAAGAAAACTATTCATATTGAAAAACTAGAATGATGTTATTTGTACAATCAAATGATTATGAAGTGTGGAGAATTATAGTGAATGGTCCTAGAACTCCTATGAAGAAAGTAGATGGAAAAGATGTCCTTAAGAGTGAGGATGAGTGGGACACAAATGATATGAGATTGGCACAAATGAATGCCTAGGCTATGCACACCCTCTTTTGTGCTTTAGGTCCCAATGAGTATAATAGAGTCTCTTTATGTGAGAATGCTAAACAAATATGGGATAAACTAGCCATCACACATGAAGGGACAAATCAAGTTAGAGAGACCAAAGTAGGAATGCTCACACATGATTATGAGCTTTTTAGAATGAAAGAAAATGAGTCCATTTATGAAATGTACACTAGGATCAATGACATAATCAATAGACTCAAGGCATTAGGCAAGAGCTATTCCAATGTAGAAATGGTTAAGAAAATTTTGAATAGCTTGCCAAAATCTTAGGAGGCAAAGGTAACCGCAATAGAAGAGTCTAAGGATCCAAATACCTTGTCTCTAGATGAACTTATGGGCTCTTTACTTACATACGAAATGAAATTAAAAAGAAATGAAGAGCCTTCAAAGAAAGTAGGAGTAGCACTTAAGTCTACCACTCATGAGATCATTGAAGATGATAGTGATGAGAGTGGAAATGAGGAAGAAAAGGAAATGACAATGTTTGCCAAAAGATTTAATAGGTTCATGAGAATGAAAGAAAAAGAAAATAATAGGAGACATCAAAGAGGGGAGTCAAGTAGAAGAGAAAAGGACCTCTTAGTGTGTTATAAATGTAATGAACTGAGTCACACTAAGCTAGATTGCCCCTTACTTAGGAAGGAAAAGGATAAGAAGCTTAGGAAGAAAGCATTTGTGGCTGCATGGAGCGATAGTGATAGCTTCGATGAGAAAATTGTAGATGATGAGGTAGCATACTCATGCTGTATGGCCATTAGTGATGATGAGGCTAGTTGTAGTTCTAGTGAAAATAATGAATATACCTTTAGTGAACTACAAAATGCCTTTAATGATTTAGCAAATGAATTTCAATGCATGAACTCCAAATATAAGAAAATCATTGCTAAATTAAAAATAGAAAACGAAGCCTTGACAAATGCTAAGCTAGAATTTGAAAGGAAATTAGAAGAAGCAAGCTTAGAGATAAATGAGTTGAATGAAAAGAATATAAATTTGCATAACTCATTTTCTAGGTTCTATATGGGTAAACAAAAATTAGATCATATGCTTGAGACCCAAAGAACTTTCTTTGATAAAGATGGGTTAGACTATAATGAAAAACAACAAGAAACTCATCTTAAGAATTTCTTAGTGAGCAAAAACACTATGCATGATACATCTCTCACATGCTCACTATGCAATAGGATAGGCCACTCTTCACAAGCATGCACATACAGAAAAACCACTTTTAGAGGAAGTGTAGTTAGAAAAATGTGGGTGCCAAAGCATGTAAACAATGATGAATTAAGTTTGAAATGGATCCCTAAAGGATCTAAAATTGTGAGCACTAACTCTAATGGACCCAAGAGAATTTAGGTACCAAAACATATGTGAATTTGCTTGATGTAGGAGTGTTAGAGCATGGAGTTACAAAGAAACAATGGGGTTTCAATGCTCTACACACCTCCATGGAGATTGCTTGTGCCAATGAGAAAAAGGAAAAGCTTGAGGATCCACCTTTGACAAAGTCAAATAATACTTCAAAAGATAGCTCAAGATGGACTCAACAAATCATGGCAAGCACTCTCAAGCAAAGAAGTATTGTGAGCTTAAATTCTCACTCCTTAAAATTTTTATTACAGTTAAATTGTTTATGCCTTGATGATATGGTTTGTTGATGATCTTTGATGCATTATAAGTTGAATGAATAAATAAAAGGCATGATAAATGAATGGATAGTTTTTTATGCAATATATGATTGAATGAAAAGCATGCTTAATGATTTTGAAATGATTATTGAATTTCTGCATTTTGAGCAAGTTTTCCATGTGTTGATAATGTATTTACTTGCCTCGAATTACCAAATATGTCATATATGCAAAATGCCATGTCATGTGCATTAATGAAGAATTTGTATGTTGGAAATCATGGCATGTTGTTCACAAGATATATGCTTTAATGATATATGTGCTTAAAACCTATGTGAACAAGTTTGTTTTGACATATTTGTGGTTTCCAATGCTTTGGTTTTGTCAAAATATGCATAACTCTCAAAATGACCTCCTTTGAGACCAAAAATGCATTTATTGGTGAAAATCCTTCCAAAATTGCAAAATCTATTGTTAAATGGTTTTTCATTCACGTTTTTCATTCATACAAGTCCAAAATCATGTTACACAAATGTTTAAACTCTTACTTGGACTTAAAATACTCAAAAACCAAGTTTTGGCACCTCAAAGGTTGGATTTTCTGTCAAAAACTGCAGAAAATGTATGAGGGATCGATCCCCCTCCTCTATGGATAGATCCCCCTAAGCCAGAAAGGGCTTTCCTGCATGTTTAAACCGAAATTTGGGAGGATCTTTTGTTAGTTTCACACTATCTTTTGTATAAGCATAAAATTCATTGTTTTAACTTCTTTTTGATGATCCTTTCAATATGAAAAATCATTTTTCATTGATATCATGCCTCAACTCCATCAATTTGTATTATTTCCAACAATTGGTATCACTTTCAACAATCAATATCATTGAACTCACAAGTGCAAAATCATTTTTCTTGTTGAAAACATTCATGATTTGCATAACTCTTGAAATAATCTTGAAACATATTTTCAATGAATGCTTAAACATAATTTTGAGAATTATTTCAAGGAGTTATGGATATATTTGAAAATTTGATGAACTTGTGCATAATGAATATTCTTTATTCCTTTTGTTCATCTTAGTCAAGCATGCTTATAGGATTATGTTTCTTAGCTTGACTCAACTACTCGACACTAGGTTTCATGATAATTATAGAAGATGAATAGTTAAGGTCATATACTTTAATGATAAAATAATTAAAACTTGACCTTAAGGATTGATTTCAAATGTAAATTCAACAATTGGTATAAAGTCATAATTTTCCTTGGCCTATAATTTGTGATGGCAAATGGATCTATAATGTTCAAATGCCTGAAAATTTGTCATCCATGAACTTAAACTTCTCTTATGGCCAAATCGTTAAAGAACTTGAGCTTTAATGACAACATCAACACTCAAGGATAAATGCAAACTTGAACAAATGTACTTTGATTGATCTCAATGCATTAAATCTTGATTGTTTTGATGTTGAACTTGCATGTTTGATGGTGTGTGATTGTGTTCTTGCATATTTAGAATGATTATTTTCTTGACATGAACACACTACACATAAATATTTGATTCATGCAAAATGTCTAAGTCAACCATTAGTAACAATTGTTATTTAGATTGAAATAACAATTGGCATCATTGGTAACCATATTTTCAACAATTGGTAGAAGCCAAAACTAAATTGACAATGGGTATGAGCTTTAAATTGACAATTCTTCTTGTGCTCTTTAGTTTGAAATGACAACTACAGAAGAATTCATTTAGGATATTTTTGCATGAAACTCTTGTGTGCTAGAATTTGTAGTTAATTGCGATATGTCTTAATTCTATACACACTCTTGCTTGAAAGTGATTTATGAGCTCAATGCATACAATTTGTCATCTAATTTTAGCTCATAATCATGATGTATTGCCATGCACCTTAGTTAACTTTAGAGAACAATTGATATACTTAGGTGCTTAATAGGATTAAAATGAGCAAGTGATAGACTTTAGTAGATATTTATAAACAACTTGCCTCATTATTTACCAATTTTGAACTTCTTACAAAATTATTTATAAACAATTGGTATAGGAATATAAGCCTTGTCCTTTGCATGCCTAAACATTTCATACTCTTTATGGACATTGACTTATTAATTTGTGCTATAAGTCCCATGTACTAACCTACTTCTTGTTGGATGGAGCACATTTTATCTCTTCTCACATAGCCATAATTTTAGGGGGAGCATATTTTTTATTTTTCCTTCTTTTTGCTATGACAAAAAGGGGGAGAGAAATTAAGGTATTAAGGGGGAGATAATGGCGGAGAAATAGTTTGAAAATTCCTTTTGAAAACCCATGCTTATATTAAGGGGGAGCTTTATATTTAAAAATCCTGCTTTATTTGAGGGAGAGTATTTCTTTAAAAGAATTTTCAAAGCAAATTTACCTTAAGTTTTGTCATATCAAAAAGGGGGAGATTATTAGCTTTAAATTGTCATATGTATTTTGAAATGACAAAAACTTAAGTAAGCTTTAATGTTTTAATTCATATTGTAAATTTGCTTTACCACATGATTTTCTCAATCCATTTTAAGTGTTCATATCAAACATTAAGATCATCATTTAATGATACATTCTTATTGGTCTTAATACTTTATAAAATGGTTTTGAATATTAAGTAATTTTCTCAAGAATTATTGAATATAAGTTTAGAAAATTACTTATAAGTTTTTGGACAATATTTTCATTTGAGAAAGTCAAGAAAAACTCCATTAAAGCTTATAAACATTTTGGGTTAAATTAAATTCAAGTCTACATCATTTCTAACCCAAAAAGTGCAGGAAATAGGCTCTCTGGAAGCATGGGATCGATCCCCTAAGGGAAGGGATCGATCCCTTCATGGCAGAATGATCCTCAAGCCCAGAATAAGCAATCTGGAAGCTTGGGATCGATCCCCTATGGAAAGGGATTGATCCCTTCACACAAAAATGGGCTATAACGGCTAGTTTTGTGAGATACAACGGTCATATTCGATTTTGGCTCCAACCAACGTCCACAAACCATCCAAGGGACTATAAATAGAGGCTTAGAAGCTGAAGGAAAAAAGAGGAACTGCTCAAAAATTCTATTCTTCATCTTCTTCATATTTCTCAAGCGTCAACAACAATTCAAGAGCTAAAAAGTCTTTATCTTCCATCATTCACACATTCCTTGTATTGCATAGCACAATTCTTGTATAGGCTTTTACTTGTGCTTAATCTTTGTAATCACTTGCCTATCTAAAGGCCTTTCTCTGATTACATCTCTTGTAAACCAACTCATTCATTGTAAAAGGGGAGGTTTCTCTTTAGCCTAAGAAAAAGAGGGAGGTTTCTCTTTAGCCTTAGAAAAAGAGGGAGTTTCTCTTGAGCCTAAAAAAAGAGAGAGGTTTCTCTTGAGCCTGCAAAAAGAAGGAGTGTAACACAAATTCAAGAATAGTGAATTTGGGGAAAATCCTTGGGAGCGTCTCAAGGTAGAGGATGTAGGCAAGGTTGTCGAACCTCTATAAATCGATTGTGTAAATCTCTCTCTCCCTACTCTATTTACTTGCAATTATATTTGTGATTATTGTATTGAATTTGGATTGCATGCTTGCCTAGCATAGAGAACTTAGAAAACATTAATATAGGCTAGTGAATTTAGACGAATCAAAAAACGACCTTAAGGTTAGTTAAACACCGATTCACCCCCCTCTCGGTATAGCCTATAGAGCCAACATTTACTATTGTTTTTTTTTTTGCATCTAAATCTTCTAATATGCTGATTTTTGCGAAGAATTTGTAGAGGATTTTGTCAAGAATCGGTTGGGTGGGTCTACTGAATGAGTCTTGCAACAAGGAATAGTTGCGGAACTTCAATGGCTTGCGACAACTACACGCCGTGAGCTCATATGTGGTTGTGGCACACCTCACAGCATGGTTGTGCCGTGAGCCAGTAGACCCAACCCACGAGCATTTGCTCACTCACGGCATAGCCTGGTAGCTTGTGGCACATTCATGTTGTGAGCCAATTACGTCTCACGGCACTTGATGCTGTGAGGCTTATTTGGCTCGTGGCAACTAGGCGCTACGAGCCTTTAAAATATGTCTTGTTTTGTGTTTTTACTAGTATTTGTTTTCTAAATAAGGTTAACTTACATTTTATATTAATATTAATTTGTGCAACGTTTCATTTGAGTGTGACTATATCTTTATTGCTATTTTAGTGATAGTTTGGATACTCTTAAGCAACTTAAGATTGTCCTCTTTATATGTGATTTGGTTATTTAATGTGAATTGGTTTAGGTGATGTGGATTTGTTTGGTACTTGTAAATTGGTTTTATTGCATGTGAATTGGCTAAGGGCATTTGAATTAGTTCATTTGAATTGAATTCGTTAAGGGCATGAAAATTGGTTTCTTACATGTGAAATGATTTTGTCGTATGTTGATACAAATGCTATCACGTAGACATGGACGTGATCATAGCCGTCCACCAGTAGATACATCGAGGTGGCAACCCATTGCATCTGAAAGAAGGAGATGCATTACGCCAGAGGCATTATCTGAGGAGGACATAGCAAAGGAGAGCCTGCATGCGACTGCAGCTGGTGTCGCACCACTTCCTGAGGAGATGCAGAATGCTGAGGCAGTAGCTGTGGAGGAGAGATTATAGGCTAGTGCATCTGCTAACCAATAAAATTTCATGAATAAAAAGGAATTCTTCATATTTTAACTAATCGCGCGTAGAGATATTGATAAAACACAAAGTTAATATAATGGTATTTCATAACTAATCAATTGAAGAGCAGCTCACAGATCACCTAAAAAGGAATATATAATCAATAGAGTGTTTTTAGTCTGTGTTACCTAAGGAGAACTTTATTGTGACTAAATTTACTAGTTGTAACATCAATTCATAAATAAAATTCAACAAAAAACAAATGTTCTTTATCATTTTCATATTTAAGGATTCATTTCTCAATAGTATATATGATTTTTATGAATCTATAATAAAATGCTTATCAATTGAATGCATAAATGAATTAAAAAATAAGAATTTTTCTTATACATATAACCTAGAATCTGATCTTTATTATCTAAGGGATTCCGGAGTAGAAGTGATTTACTAATTAAACTTCCATGAATTTATTTTTGTTCTTTTATTCCTTCACGTATCAAACTATACTTTCTTCTTTTTGTCTTTTTTTATTTCACAAATGGAAAGTTCAGAATACAATTAGGATATGAGACAAATCACATATATATATATATATGTTATATTTCAGAAAATATACACACATGTAAAGTGAGCTTCCATGGATGTTGATATCTACATTCTTCATGAATGACACGTAAGTGAATTAATTTTTTTTTTGTGTAAACCACATGTATCATTATCCGTTTTAACAATCTAAGACTAAACCTGCCTGAGATTTCGTCACAGTTAAGGCTCGTCACCCCTTCTCAAAGGTGTGTTTAGTAGAGATCGAACTCGAGCTCTTCTCACAAACTCAGTCTGCATTGTCAACTGAGTCACAATTCATGAGTATAAGTGAATTGAATTTTAATAAGATATATGTATCTCTTATCACATTAATTAACAACTTTCACTTTTTTTCTCCTACAAGTGCTCACGATTTTTATGAACTATTTCACATTTTTTTTTAACTGACCATATCCTTTAATCTCCTCAAAAGTTCATTCAACATATCTTTTAAATATATTCTCATCTCTAATCTCAATCCCTTCTTCTTCTTTCAACTGTATAGGAAGACTTTTTCTGGAGTTGGGAAGACATTATATTAAATATAAACTCTTTTATAAATACATGAATGTAACCAACGAAAGTCCCATCTACCTTAAAATTCAAAAGGAAAAATATCATATTCTTCTTTTTCCTCTAGATAATAGACCGTTCAAAGGATAATATATCAAGTATCACACACGACAAAGTTGACGACTACCAAAAAATTGGAAAGGTCTTTGCTGCCGACAGCTTAGTACCTCCATCTTCCACACCGACCAATATTTGCCTGGTACCACTCATCGTATACCACAGTTATGCTTAACATACTAGACCCCACCACAACCTCCTGATTCCAAACTAAATACAGATGGATTCAGCTTAGGTAATCAGGACAAGCAGGCTGCGGGCGTTATTGTACGTAATGATGTTGGTAACTTGGTCTTTGCATACTCGTGCTATCTAGGAATTATTACAAACGTCATTGCCGAACTCCAAGACATTCGTAATGGGCTGATTATTGTATGAACGCTGGGGATTGGTTATTTGCACGTGGAAACTGACTCGCTTACGTGTTTACATTTGTTACATATGAGACAGATTCTCTATTCACACCAAGAGACTATAATTACTGATATCATGGAGATAGAGGTAGGATTTGATTGATTGCACTGCACTTTTGTCTATCTAGAAGCAAACCATGCAACATATAGTTTAGCGGTTCGAGAGGCATGCCAACATATAATGGAATTATAAAATGCCATCCCTGCATTTCTACAACCGCTCTTACGTTTTAATATGTGTACTAGTTTTAAAATTAGACTTATAACATTTGCTGTATCATGTACTTTGCATATTAAAAATAAATAATAAATCCTGCCTTTCATTTAAAAAAAAATCCACATAGTCTATGTCGTAAAGATTTCATTTGGGGAATAGATTACTTGACGATTTTGAAAATACAAAAAATAAGGAGTTGTTACCGATCCTTTTTTATTAGGTGTGATTAGGCTTAATCATGGGCGGGCTTGGGCTGAGTTCGGGCTGGCCTAAGGCATATAATAACGGTTTATATGAAAGTCTAAGCTCGATCAGTCCGAAAATTCGGACTTGACTTTTAGTCTAGGCTTTTTTTTAATTTTATATTTCAGGCCCAACCTAGCTCGCCCGAATATTATTTTATTTATTTTTTAATATTTTAATTTTTGTTCATTTATTTTTTATTCTTTTAGTCCCTTTGAAGTTTAATTTGATTTGTCAAAATTTGCATGTCAATTTTCATATTAAATATAAAAAATCATGTTTATTAATGGCTAAAGGGTCAAAAAGACTCTAAAAATAATGGTTTTCGCAATTGAGCCAATAACTTTTTTTCACAATCAATTGAGCCCTTATATTTCAATTTTCACTTAATTGAGTCCTTTTGTCGACAAAAACCGTTAAATCTGTATAGTACATGTGACCAAAAAACTAATAGACCTAATGATTTTCGTTCAAGTAAGGTTCAATAGAGTGAAATTGAAAAAATAAGAGTTTAATTGATTATGGAAAAAAAGATAGGGGCTTAATTGAAAAATTCTTTATTACTTGAAGGCTTTTTAACCCTTTAGCTTTAATTAATCAATAATATTTTATGCATATATAATCACAATATACTTAGTAAATATATTTTAAAAAATTTTAATTTTATTTATGTTCAAGTCCGACCAGGCAAGGTTCGAGCTTCAAAGGGTCAAGCCCGAGCCCGGCCCTTTTTTGATATGGCCTAAAAATTTAATTACATGAATATTTAAATAATATTTTCAGTAAAATTCCAATTTATGGAAAATATTGGAAATAAGCTCCAAAATATACAATCTCACTCATTTCATACTCATAAAATATTTCATGATATTTTAAAATTTTTGGAGGAATTTTTGGCAGCATAACAGCTGTGATTACTCTAATCCCATGCACTTAAACACAGTATTTTTGCCAACTGTAAACCACAAATTTGCATGATTTTAAAGGGAATTCATCATCCAATAATTTCATAAAATTATACTCATCAAAATCATGCATTCACTACATCCCTACGGCTTACACACTCATCTCTTACCTGTCTCGTATTACCAACTCTTTTGGTAGCACCACTCGATATCCGTGTATCTCGGCTGCAAAATAATTCCGCCAACAATTATCATTAATTTTCCTCTTATTTTTAAGCTATTAGCTTTCAATAAATGCGGCCACCTAGGATAATGTCTATGCCTAACCAGTGTAAATTACACTGGTAGTAAAACATATCTTTCTCGTTTTAGCTCCGATTTCAAATCTGATTTCACCAGTCTTCTCTTAATTTCTACATTAATTTGGCATATTAAAACCATGAAGTGCAGCATCTTAGCCTACCTAAACCCTCATGGCCGAATGCCCTTTTATGCTTCCCTTAATGATTTTCCAAATTCTAATGCTACCATGTTGTTTATCTTAGTCTTTTATGCATTTTGGCACCAATTTCATGTAAGTTTCACCATGTTTTCCTCATACCCTTGTCCTAGCCGAAACCCCATGGTGCCCTTTCCTCTTGATTCAATTGGTTTTAAACAAAACAAAGGGTAGATCTAGACTTAGCATTAAGAAAAACATAGAAATCTAACATTAGTTTTTAAGGAAATGTAAAATCACCAAGAAATCTCACCTTTACCGCCACCTTCTTCTTCACTTTTCTCCTTATTTCCTTCTTTGTTTGATGAGGTTTTGGTGTCAATGGAGAGAGGGAATTGTGTAGAATAATTTCCTAGAAGCTATTTTTGTGAGAAAAGTCAAGCTTGAGTTGTTTTTGTTGACTTTTCCTTTCTTTTTCTCTCTTTTTCTCTCTTGGTGCCACGGGGTGTGGGTTGAAGAAGCTGAATAGTGGTCGGCCATCCCTTATTAACTTATACAAACGCTTCTAGAAGGATGGCAATTTACCATTTTGCCCTTAGTTATATAAATTTCGGACAATTACTCCCTTAAGCTTCTGTAGTCGTAAAAACCTTATAATTGTGCTCCAAAATTTCGGATTCCAGCACCAAATAATCTTATTTAATGTATCTTGATGATTGGAAGTGGTTTCATCGACGCGCAGTGCACAGATAGTGAGAAATTATGATTTTACCCCTGCGACATGTCGGTGAATTTCTCCAATTTCAACACTGTTTCGATAAATCTCTTGACACTTGTCTTATCCTACTTTTCATGTAGGATATCATGGTATTTTTACTTCATCCCAACTCATTTTAGTTTGCGCGTACTTTATGAAAATGCCCTAGGGACGTAACCATCATTTTCCAATTTGTTTCCCACCTTCACAACATAATTCAAAATAATTCATAATAATATAATTCAATGATTTTAAACCTCAAATTCATCATATTATATATTATTACACACTGTACACAGTATTTTCAATCTCGAGCCCATCTGAACACATTAAAAATAAGTGGGGCCCACATCACACTTTCACTTATAATCCCTTAATACATTAATTTTCACTCAATAATTATTTACATATCACATGTATAGTACAGTAGAATCGGGTCTCACATCGTTAAATCCATTGACACTTGAAATTATTTCGATGATGGTGCAAGTAGACTTTGCGAAAGGTGTTGTCCTTTTATGAATTTCAATATGTATTTTCGCTTTATTTACTTCAATAGGAGAAACTCCATGAAAGTGCACAAACCATATATGAAATGGATAGGAAAATGGAAGAAAAAGAGAATTACATGCCATCAAAGTGGAAAAAGAAGAGGCTTATTGATTTGTTCATTCTGCTTTATGACAAACTTTTTTTTTCTTTTATAATGAAGTGTGGTTTTTTAGCAATTTATGTATAAAAGTAGTTATTCTTGGATTATCTTGGCAGGCCTAGGCAGGGAGGACCTTTTAGAGAAAAATAAGGAATTGGCTACTCTTAGGTGCATGGCTCAGAGAAATGCGATTGGTATGGATGTTTTATTTCTATTTCCAATTATTGTTAGGCCAAAACTTTGAAAGTTTCTAAATTATTCAAGGGTTGAGTTGATATATTAGTTTAGTATCTATTGTGGCATTTCCCAAATATAATTAGTTGTTACTTTTCTTGGTGACTGTTTTTAATACAATGAACTTGCAGTTGAGGTTTAAACCTTTTGAAATTTAGATGATTTTCTGTTTGTTTTTCATTTGGCAGAAGAGAATGTGATAATTCAAAAGTTGAGAGAGCGCAACATATAAACAAATACATGATCTTCATGAACATGTTCAAGAGAAAGACAGGCTGCTTATTGAGTTGCAGGAACAGGTCCATGCATTTGGTTGATTTTAATGCACCTTTTTTTTATTTTTAATTCTGAAGGTTAAGTTGTAAATAGGCTATTGAACAAATTAACTTAATTTACAAGAACAAATTTGTTTGTGTTTTAAAAGGAAGCTATGCAACATTTTGAATTACCTTTAATGTTGATATGTTGATTCCTAGAAGACATCAAGTTTAATGCAAGCCCTGTTGGATCAACAAGTTCATTGACCCTTTGCCTTTTCCCATGTTCCTCTCACATTTGCTTGCACAAATAAGCCTTGTTTTTACTCTTGATCTTCACCCCTGTTAACTTTTGCATTAACGACCCGCATCGAAGAGCGGGCATTGCCTAGTTTATATTTAAAAACTAACTTAAACATTTAATAAAATAGTAAGGATCTTTAATTAATTAATTAATATAATTTTTTTCCTTCTTTTTCTTTCTTTTTTTTTCTTGTTTTTGATTAAAGAAAAACTATAATTTTGATAAAATAATATTTTCTTGTACATATTTTTTAAAATTATTTTTTAGAAAATAAATTTTCAAACATAAAAATTATTATAAAAAATATTTTTTAACTAGTTTTTTCTTACATTTAAATTTTTATTTTTTCTTTCTTAATTTTTTTTCTTTTTGCCTGAAAAAAATGAAAGAAAAATGACTATAGAAAAATGACTATTAACCATAAATTATTAGAAATTATATATTTTTTAATTCATCAAAATTGAATTATTAAATTTAACTTGTATTTTTCTCTTTTTTTTTGTTTTCTATATTTCCTTATAATTGACAAAAAAAAAAGAAAGAAGATAAAGAAACCATAAAATAAAGAAAAATATTTAAGAATAGTCTTTTGAAAAATTTAATGTAATTAAAAAATAAACTTATTTCCAAGAAAAACTCAATTTTCTAAAAATAAATATATTTAATTTACAATAAAAAATTATTTTAAATTTAAATCATATAAAAGAAATAAAAACAAAAAGGAAAAAATGAAAAAAATACAGAAAATGCTTTTTATAAAAATTCATTTCTTAACAAAATTATTTTTTTTGAAAAGTAATATAAATTTTTTAGAAGTAATTTTTATTAAAAAATCAGCTAATAAATTGGACTATTAATTATAGTATTATAAATAATATTTAAATTTTTAATTTTTCATTTATATTTATAACAAAAAATTATAAATTTAAATTATGTTACTTTAAAAAAGAGTACTTAAAAAAATTATTTTATACTACTTTTAATTTTACACATAACAAATATTGTGAAAGCCATAAAAAATCATCTTATCCTATTCTTAATCCTTGTACACACCAAACATAAGATAGGATGATATAATCTAATCTTATCCTATCCATAATCTTATATTATCTTATCCTATCCTCATCCTATGCACCAAATATGATCAAAGCTGATAATGTTCTGTTTGTCAGGATCTTGGAATCTTGTTCTTCATCTTGCATCCTTGAAGAAATTATTGCTTAAAGATTTCTTCACTGGTGATTAAGAACTGAAAGCAATCTACGGAGAAAAACATGTATGTATGACGAACACATTGCTTTTACAATATTCTTAATTGACTCGCACTTTTTGATCAATCATCAAAGTATTGACTACATAAATTTTTTTTTTGATGAAAAAATGGTGGCAAAGTGTGCAACCACTTCGAGCCGGGTGGGACCTCATTGGGCAACAAAACTCTCCCAACAAATGCAGCTGCATTCCCAAGTCTCGAACTGACGACCTTGGTTAAGTTGGAACAGCCCCTAACCACTGATCCACGCATTTTGTTAGTGTATTGACTACATAAATTGCCTGCATCTGAAATTCACTGTAATTATATGGTTCTAAACTCGAAAAATGAAGTCAATATGTATGACTTTTACGAGTAAGAGATATTACATATATTCTGCTAGCTCTTGGATGTTATTCTCTTATTTATATGTATTTTTTTATTCAATGGATATTATTATTACAAATACCTTGATTAAAACTAGTGATAAAAATTCTCAAAATTTTTTGGGTCTCCCAAACAAACTGAAGTGATTGGATAATCTAATTGATCACGTTATTAAGTACATTTTGTTGATTTAATCAATCAAAAAGACAAAATTTTCACCCAACTTGGAATTAATTAATTTAACCAACTGCCTTGTGATCTATTGTATTAATTAAGTCGAAAAGTTATTCTCATCCGTCAGCCCTGTTCTGCTGATTTTAATTAAAAAAATTCTTTTGAAAGACAAAAGTCATAAAAATATGTGTAGGGCAGATAATTAACACAAATTTTATTACTATTTATACATTTACGCAAATTACATACTGAAATAAACTCTTACAAATTTAAATAAAAAAAGTGATACATCGACATACTACAAATCGAACAACCTAGGACAAAAGGATAAGCAATTTCCATCCGCCACTTGGGCTGCTCAAATGGTAAAAGAAAAAGAGATCCTACATTCTAGTTGTACCACATGAAATTGCAGTGACCATCCTTAAACGCTATATATGCATCCAACATCCACACGTAGGGAACATGGACATGGCACATATTTCGACTGTTGAGGCATTACAACCGTTCATTGCACCGCTTTATGCAGAATCGGCATAGACTAAGGAATAACCAGCATCCTAGAACTATAAGGGGTTCTATGATGAAGAGTCTATTACTCAAACCAATAAGTAAACAAAATCCTACAACTAAAACAGTTCCTTTCCAGAATTCATCATATAGAAAAAGGAATAACAAACATCCTAATATTAAATCTACTATAAGACCAGCAAACAGATCACCTGTAGTGAATAACCAGCATCCTAAAATTAAAACGCTAACTTTTGACACCCGATAAGCAAAACACATGGACATCATTAAAACGACAACCAAAGCTGAAAATAAATTGATAACTACAGTTGCTAAATATGTTGGTGCTAGGAAAGAGATTGATTGATAGAAGCATATAGCAAGAAATGCAAGGAGTACCTGAAGAGCAGTCCTGAAACCATGAGGAAAAGGTTTAAGGAGTCCCAGGGTTAGGAAAAATGTTACTATGAAAACAGCAGAGGTTGGAATGTAGAAATAAAGAAAAACAATTTGATCCATGACGGATTTTCCCGCTTTTTTTTCATCATTTCTTTTAGTGGCAGTGGAGTTTGACTTTGAGGAACTGTCTCCCTGCCAAACACTACCAGGTGGGCTAAGGCTGGCTTGGTAGGTTGCTGTTAAAAGCAGCCCCAGAATTACTAGTAAAGCATTGCGGTGCTCAATTGATATATTATCCATATCTTGAAAAATTGCTGTTGGTGCCTTTGTCACATACTTTGAAATCTGGTTCCGCAGTTTATAAAAAGGGGAAACTCTTGGAATAAAACAACCACGCAGAATTCTAATGCTTTCTTTGTTTTTACGTTGTTGAGCAACATCCAATGCAGTTGAACCATCCTGATCGGTCACATGTTTGTCTGCCTTGCATTTCAATAGTAGTTTGAGCATCTGTTCAATTAAGAGTTTGACGAAATTATACAATCTAAAAATAATCCATTTATTTAGCTAAAAGTAAAATTAATTAGAGCAGAGGAATAGAACCTCATGTCGATTATCACGCGCAGCAATGTGCAAGACGGTTTCGCCATTTCTGTCTTTCTGATTCACCACATCCTCGCAATAGTCAGTCCTCCTAAGCATCCTGCATAGAAGTTTAAGAGCTTCTAATTCATTGTTTCTTGTGGCAATGTGCAGAGCAGTCTGGTTTGTAGTTGTCACATCTCGGATGCATTCGGGACAAGCCTCCAGAAATCTGGCTAAGAGATCAAGGTTGTGTTCTGTGGTAATTGCATAGTGCAAGGGAGTTTCACCATTCTTGCCTTTGACGCGGACGAGATCTTTATTATTTTCCAAAAGAAGTAGCACCAGCTCTTTATGCCCCTTTTCCACTGCAAGATGAATGGGGCTCAAGCCTTCTTGGTTTAGCACCCTAGCAAATGTGGCTTTAAGCTCATTATCTCCATTGCAAAATCGATGCACCCTGCAGCTGCAGCAATATGCAATGGAGTGTCGATGAACTCCACCTCACCGATGCGCTTCAAAACATTTCCATCCCTCTTAATTAATCTATACAAATCACTAACATTTCCTTCCCGAGCAGCTCTTCTCAAGTTTTCATCCATATCAGGAAAGCCAAATAAAATAGGAGGAGGAAAAATAAAAGGGTTTCAACTTTAAAGCCAATTATAGCAATTGAAAGAGTAAAGAGAGAGCGCAGGAAATCAAGAACACCCCGACGAACTTAAGTAAAAACCTCGGCGCTGTTCAGTCAACTACATACTGCGTCGATAGAGAAATTACAGAGAAGGCAGACTTGAAAAGTATTTTTCGTGATTGGTCAAAAAAAAGAGTATGGTTTCCCAGAACAAACTATAATTATAGATATTCTTTTTCGATGTTTCGTGGATGGTGGATGATTATTATCATATGAAACAACCTTGGACCACTAGATCCCACTGGATCTACTTTTCGGTGCGAGTGCGATTGTGTTCCTTTTGATGCTAGGGTGCATAAAAATTTTTTATTGCGGTATGAAACGTGACTGGAGGTAAAGAAGTGTGGTCTCACTCTCATTCTCACGGGAGTTCACTTTATCAATAAGTGAAAATTACTTTTTCTTTTCTTTTGAGAAATTTTATTTAAAATAATCCACGAAACCAGGCTTGGGGTTATATTATTCTCTCTAAGTAACAATGTGGCTTTTATCTTGGTTTATGTTTTGATAATTTTTTTTGTCAAAATATCAGATTGGGCCTACTATTTAAATGCATGACGTCTGTGACTTCTATTGCAACGCGCAAGCTTGAGCGTGAGCTATCTTTATATCCAACTAGATTTAAATCCTTGTGATATACAATAACGATTTTAATTTATAATAATTTAAACAATAAAATAAAATTTAAAATAATTATTTTGAAATATATGTTGAATAATGTTTTAAAAAATTTGATGCATATATAAAATAGCAAATTAAAAAATAATTTGAAATTAAATAGTAATTAAAAAATTATAGTAAAATTAAATATTACAAATGTTAATATATTTAGATAGTTACAATTTTAATGAAAATAATTCTTATCTCATTAATCATTAATAAATTATTAGTTAATGTTGCATATTTTAAATTGATTTATTTTTAAAATTTGAATTTAAATGATTCCAAATTAATCTTATCAAATTAATTAGTGTTGAAAACTTTATCTTTTAGGGTTTTTAAAAAAATTATTTAACGTAAATAAAAATTAAATTAAATTATTATTTAAATTTTTAAAATTTAAATTAATTTAAAATAATTAAATACAATATTTAAGATAATACACATTTCAAATTTATAGATAATCCATATGGAATTTTTTTAGCAAAAAAAATTTTGAACAAATAAATAAATAAATGATTGAATAAATAAAATTGAAAAAGGAATGAAATGAAAATTAAAAAAAGACATGGAAGTTTAATTCAATACTAAAATATATAGCTTAAATACCCAATTTTAATTTTTTTGATAAAATATTTAAAACTTTAAGGTAGTTCCAATCAAAATATATAGACATTTTTTTAATTTAAAAATAACATAATAAGTGATAACAAAAAATTCAAATTCTGAGATAAATTTTATTTGATTTAAATGAAGATAATATGATTAAAATATAATTTTTTAAAATTTTCATATATTTTAAAATTAAATTATTAATGGAATAAGTTATTTATAAAAAAATTAAAATTAATTTGTTATTCCAAGAGCTTTGGCTTTTATATATTTGTATAAGATATAAGATTGTTATCAAAAACTAAATCTTATTTAAGTTAGAAGTGCAACTTTGAACCAATGATCAGGTGATTCTTTATGAACATTTTATACTTTAATGATAAAAAATATTCATCTCACTACACATGTCACCTATTCATGTAAAATCCATCTATTTTTTCTTTAAAAAAGTTCATCCAAGTAAAAAATTTATTCCAAAATTAATTATTTATATAAATAAGTTTTATAACATATATATTGATAAAAGATGAGTAAAGAAATTAATATGACATGGAATTGTCTTTAATTTTTAATATATATATATATAATATATATATATATTGAAGTTTATCTTTTAAAAATTAAAATAGATAATTGATTTCAAAATATAATTAATTTTTTTTTGTAATTTAATGTTTATAGATTCCTATCTTTTAGAAAATTGAATAAATCTATTACTTTTTATTTTAGAATACTACACATGTCAAATTTTAAGAATATCAACATAGGATGTTTTACTTTGAGTCAATTGTTTTATCTTTTATATATATATATAAAAGATGAGAGTTACATGTTCATGTCTAAGAGTAGAGACATCTTGACCTGGTTCAAGCCCTTACTAAAATTTTGAAAATTAATTATTACTAGAATAACCCCTGCTCTTCGTTGCGGGAGCCTTTCATTTTTTATTTGTGCAAAATGAAAAATTGAGGAAACTAAATTTAGATGAAATGAGAAAAAAAATCTATGAACATTCATAATGGCCAATAAAATCAAACCAAAGCAAAGCCAGGAAAACAAAAGAGTAACAATTTTCCTAAGAGTTAAATGTTTTTTTCCACTAATATAACTCAGAGTTTAGATAAGAAAAACAATTTCAAGATCAGAAGTGAAATTGCTTAGTCAGGACCTTCGTTAGATTATAACTTTAAATTTTGCACCCATGAGTTATGGCTCAGTTGGCAACGCAGGTTGAGTTTGTGGGAAGAGCTCTCGGGTTCGATATTCACTAAACACACCTTTGGGGAGGGGTAAGGAGCTTTAACTGTGACAAAGCCCCATGCAAGATTAGTCTCAAACCGTTAAAACAAATGAGAATACATGTAGTTTACAAAAAAAAAATTCAAATTTTGCTGATTGAATTTTGTTGAAGTCAGAGTCATGAACCTTTATTTTGTTATCACTTGCAAATTTTCTCTAACCCTGGGAAAATGACTAATCATGATCTATGTGTGTGTCTATATATATATATATATATATATATATATATATATATATATATATATTGCATATTCCATGTTTTTAATTCTCTAGAGATCAAAAATGTTAAAGCAAAATATTGAATTAAACATATTTTTCCCCCATTAAGTAAAATCATAGTACTCTCTCTCTAAAAATGAGAGTGTCTCTCTCTAGAATGAGAGTTAGCTTCTCTCCAAACTGAGAATGTAATAACTGTGAATTTTCTACACTCAAATAATAATAATAATTACAGTACTCATTCATGAGAGAGTTTTGGTAGCAAAATTGGACTATGTTAGCTAAATTAAATAAATTGACTTAGCTAAGTAAAATAATTAACTTAGCTAATTGAACTTAATTAAAATATAGAATTAATTAAATTTGATTAGCTAAATAAATCTATATAAGTACATAAGATATTATCCTAATTAGTAAGTAAATGAGTGTGGTAGAATTTAAAATATAACATATGCTACTAATAATACAAAATTGTAAGCCCAAGGTTTATAATAATATAGAAATATTGAATATATATATATATATATATATATATATATATATATAAAATATCATACCTATATACACACATACGTAAGGCTAATAAAATATATATAAACCATGTGTAAATATTAATATTAGCACTTGAGCATAAAACTAAAAAAAAAAAAAAAAACACAAGAATAATAAAATAGTGATATACCAAACTTATAACCCCTATAAATTAATATATTATATATTAGATGTATATACTATGCAGTAAACGGAAATAATAATATTAAAACAAGAATGGCTTCCTCAAGAAGCCAATCTCACTTCACCAACTCTCTCTTCTCCACTCACATTTTCGGTAAATCAAAGGAGAGAAGGGAAAGTCATTTCTTTTGGGTCGGTAGTGAAGATCGAGAGACAGAGAGAAGGAAGGGAAGCAGATTTTGGGACTCCAAACACTGACGAGCTGGGTTGAGGGTGAGTGCTGCAAACTTGGGGATTAAAGCATTGTATGGAGTTGAAGAAGAGATGCCGAAATAGTGCAAGTGCATGGGTATTTCGGTGGTCAGAACTAAGTGTTTCAATGGCCAGATCTGGATGTTGCAGTGGTCAAAAGAGGGTGAAGATTGTGCGTGGGGATTTGTGGTTGAAACAGAAGAAAAGAATGGAAAGATGAGAAAACAAAGAAGGAAAAGAAGCAGGGGTGACGTGAAATAACAGCAGAATTATGGCTGGAACCGAGGGAGAACGACATGAAGTAACAGCCCAAGTTGAGCCCCTTTTGCTACTGGAAACAGAAGGAGCAAGATAGGGCAGTTTTTAGAGCTGGAAAAATCGAGACAGTGAGGGTGATTATGTGGCGGTCTTGACTGCTCTGGATGGTTGGAACGGAAGGTTGTATGGTACCAGTATAAGGGAATTTTTGAAGGCTGTTAAGGGCCTAGATCAAAAATCGAAAAGCAGAGGAAAGGCTAGCTTTCGAGTAGTCCTCAAGGGTAAGACTTCTTGCTTGCTTGATTTAAAAACATGGAATTTCTAAGAGAAATACTAGTATTAAATGGCATTAAAGAGGAAGGATTTCTCAATAATTCCCTAAAGTGAAGTAAGGGTAAGTTGAATAATTTAGTTAGTTTACTTATAGTTTAATTACACATATATGAGCGTAGTTAAGAGTTAATATGTCGTGTAGGTAGAAAAATACAAGTAATACCTTGTGGAGGCTCATGGCCTAATAGAATTTTTAAGGTGAGTTTAGTCCTATGTTAAGTGATTGGAGTTCCATTATGTGCATTGTATTGCTCTAAGTATTTTGGTGTATTGATATTATAGAATTTGTCGAGGAAGTAGAGACACATAATTGGCTAAAAGTGCGCAAGAACAATATGGCTAAGCATTGAGCTAGACATAACGAGGTAAGGGAATATACGGTAAATGCTTGTCAATCTACTATGCTTATGCATTTTTAAATTAATGTTATTTAATATTTATGGATTTAAATGCATTCTTGGTTAAATGTCCAAATACGTTGGATTGAGTTTTAAATGCATAACGTTTTGGGATTTGGACTTGGATTTGGATTTGGATGTGTATTGGAAATTGGTGTATTGAAGATATATTGCTCGATTGAATTTTTCTACAGGTATTTGATTTGTGGTTATGACGCTGGGTAGTGTTCTACCTATGCCGTTATAATGCCGAAATTTCGTTAGAAATTGTCTAAATAAGTTTCTTGATATTAAATTGGATTTATTAAATGCCTTTAAAAACCTCATGCATATTAATCATTGCTATTTGTTATTGAGACTTCGTACGATTAGATTTTTAAAACTATAAGTATGTGGAACGATTTATGCCTTTAGTACTCAACCTATTTTGTAAGATATATTTCTAAACGAGTTTTGACTCATGATACATGTGATGATGTATAATGCCTGTGTGGCTTTTGGAAATGCCTGTGTGGCACTTGGATATGCCTGTGTGGCACTTGGAAATGCCTTTGTGGCACTTGGAAATGCCTATGTGGCACTTGGAAATGCCTATGTGGCACTCGCCTGTGTGGCGTTTTATTATGCTTGTGTGGCATTCAGTAAGCCTGTGTGGCATTGAGGCGCCGTATACGTAATTGCGTCATGGATCCCGCCTGTGTGGCAAATGGGTAGCGGTAATTACGTATGATTGTCCGACAACTAGTCGTGACTTGTACCTCAGCTACCAGATGATCACTGGTGCTGGGATGATTCATGATCATGGATAGAGCCCTGGTATGGGACACCGACCACTGCTAGCTACAGTGGATGCTTTCATAGAAAGCTTCTTGGTTATATTTCCAAAGATTCCTGTTACATTACCGAATCTCCTAATGCTCGTCTCATGTAAATGTTTTTAAATGTATATTACGATACTGTTACAAAGACGAGCGAATGTATCATTTCTACTACTACTATATATATCTTGATTCGGTGAATGCTTGAGTACTAAATTGTTTTGAAATTTCTTGGCATAACATTTTATAGCTTATAAACTATGGTTTATCGATTTGGTATTATTTCCAATAAAACATCTTTGAGCATGTGTTTTGGCACTTTTATTCACGCATGCACATGCATTTAACATAGTAGAAACCTAACATCATTTAGCGTATGCTTTCTTACTGGGCTTTCCCCAAAGCTCACCCCCTTCCACCTCAGATTATTTCAGGTAGACTCGGCACGAGCGTGGTGCACTGAGAGTCTTTTTGTCGAGCTGCAAAAAAGTTGAGCCAAGGTATAATCTTTTGTTCTTTTGTTTATATCCCAGACTAAATTCTTTTGTGTACACAGTGTATAGGATTCGGGATGTAAGTACTAGGTGATATCGAGTCTGTAAACATACTGTGATTCGTAGTTAAGTTGTAATCTCGTTATGTTTATATATTGAATCACTTGGATGTCTAATATTTTAGAAGTTACATGGAGATTTGAAATTTCTACAGGTTGAAACGATGATGTACTTAGGATGGGGATGGATACTAGACTAAAATAGGGGCGGAGTTTTTCAGTGTCGTTTTCGACACGTCTTACTAGAAGACTATATTGGGACCTTAGACAACTAGTCTTAAACAAATATGAGAGTAAGACTACTCATTAGATTTTTAGCTACATTGAACGAGAGACAAACATAGGAAGTAAAGGAAAAAGTTAGCCCGAAAATCCGGCTTCCGAGGGCGTTACAGAATGGTATCAGAGCATAGTTTGTCTAGTCTCGTGTCAGTGTAGATAGGTTAGAATTGAACTTACATCCTATGCCACTGTGTATTGTCTGGATATAAACTGTGAATAGAGCATGAAGACATGCTAAGATGCTTGTTTTGGCATTGGAAAACCTGAGCTAAGATAAATGAAATTGGTGGACCTCATCTCCACTTATAAATCCATTTGATCAATATGAAAAATGAAGTTTAATGCTGTTGATGCTAAACCTATTTAGCATTTATGTCACAACACTTTTCAAGCACGAGTACTTTTACCATAACAAACTTTTTTCCTTTGAATGTTCCTTAGCCTTAGGCTTTCTAACAACTACAAGCCGTATCCTAGCCACGAGCCAAGGCTGCGGATAACTAAAGGCAAAGTGAAGGATAAGGAGTGAAGAAGAGAAAGCTTATTTAGGATAAGGTCCAAGGATGAAGAGAGTTGGAATGCCACAACTTAAGAGTTTTAAGCCTTCTACCACATCAGGATCTAAACCCTGCCCGTGTTGTGGTAAATACCATAGGACTAAGCCCTACTACTGGAAGGTAGGCACTTTATTTGGAAAGATGAACTCCTGATTTTTATAATGAGATCTTGCCCTAATTAAATTCGGGCTCTATGCATCCGCTCATATCATCTCTAAATACTAGAAAGTTAAGCTTAGAGTTTGAATTTTTAGATTATCTTTAGTAGATTAACATTCCCTTAAAGGAATTATAAATGATAAATTTGGTGTTACGTGCTTGTAAAGAAAAGGTGGGAAATAAGGACTCTCCTAACTTCTCTTTGATAGAGTTGAAATTTAATATGACACACTATAGAAAGTGAATCTTGAAAAAAAAAAATAATATAAAATAAAATAATTTTGGAGACTCTTTGGACATGACAAAAAGATGTGAAAGGTAGGAAAAATGGCATAGTAAGATACTTATATAAGGTAGAAGCTAGAATTATATTATTATAGGTATGAGTTTATTTGAGATATTATGATTTGGTATTTGAAATTGTTGTGATATTATGGAACGCTACTGAAGCATTTCTTTGATGTTGCCAGAGTATTATTAGAAACTTGATATAACATCATTGGAATATTGTTGGAACTTGATGTGATATTGATTTGAATGTTGTTGGAGTAATCGTCGGGAAATTATTTAAATAGTGCGGAATGCTATTGGAAATGGTTGGGAATTGAAAGTTTGAGATGGAGACTATGTAAGATACTTTTATAAGATTGCATTAGTATTATATTGTCATAGACTGGATTGCTTTACGCTATTATGGTATTACATTGGAAAATTTTAAATTATTATGAATGAACAATATTGGTATTAAAACATGAAAATGGAGTTGTCGGAATATGCGTTAAGCACTACGAAGATATTGGTAGAACAAAAGAAAAACGTTAAGGATAAGAGATTATGGACATCGTGGAAGAATACTATGATAAATTATAAATTTTGGAATTTGTGTTGGAATATAAAGCTAAGTTATGATAGAGTATTTTGAGAATAATATCAATATGTGATTAAGCATCGGAAAAGAAAGGGATTTATACAAAAGAGAGCTGTAAGTTAATATCTTGAGTAAACTACAAGGGTTCGATTTTGACTAAGTTTTCTTTTATATTTAACAACTTAGTTTAATATAGAATTGATCGGTTTTAATCAAAAGTAGAGTCTCGAAACGTACTGAATCGATTGTTTAAGAAATGAATAGATTGAAAAAGTTGAAGTATGGTTTTATTGATTTTATTTTGATTTCATTAGACAAATGGATTGTGGGAGAAAGTATTTGATGATGTTAAATGAAAAGCACTTGAACTATTATTATGATTAAATGAATTGCCTTGGAAATTTTGAGTTTTTGGAATGGCTTGGATTGGTGGAAAAGTAAGCCATAAAACCAAGAATTGCTCGATAGAGAGAGTCACAGTTATTGGGGCTTTTATTTCAGTTATGGAAGGTAAGATTTGAAGATGTATTGGATCTTGTATATCTTGAAAAGTGTATGGACTTTAGAAAACCACATGAATAGAAGGTATATGACTTTGAAACCACAAGGATTTTGGAAATTATGTGACTTTTGAAATAAACTATCTTAAACTAAATGGGTTTTGGAAGTTCAATAATTTTAACCCTATGATTTTGAATAATGTGAGTTCAAAAACCACAAAGCTCTTCAAACTCCCCACAAGTAGAGTCGAAGTGGAATACAATACGTTGTGGAATAGGAAATTTTGAATGAAAATTGAGGATTGTTAGGGCACATTGTTTAAAAAGGAGTATTGATGTGGAAATTAAAATTAATGGGATATGATTTGGAAAGTCCTATCACGACAATGATCTTATGCTAGTTGATGAGTTTTGATCTATAATATGACATATGGTCGAAATGTGCAAACTAATGAGATATGTCCAGTTAGTGAACTTTTCAAATATTGAGTCTTGAGGTTAATATGAAGTAACTTTGATCTTTACATAAATGACGATTTAGTAAATGGTACTATTTGATTTGTGAAACTAGGCAACTAATTGTTGATCGAATACCACTTTATGCTTCAAAGTTATTCAAGGCATTTTGGACTGTCCGATATACTACGTTGGGACAATTGTTGGTTTCATCCGATCAATGGAATCGGCTTTGTTAGCTTATGACCAATTGTAGTAGATTTGCAGCTTTTAATATCTCTACATATCCAGAGCCTATTAGACAAGCTCAATTGGTAGAGTAAGATTTTGAACGCTCACAAGGTAAATATGAATCTAAGGGAAAGAGTAAAGGGAAGAGGCTTGAGATTAGGAAGTTTAAGCAAAGTGATACTTCTTTTAAGAGGCAGAGGTTTACAGAACCTCAACAGTAGATGACTAGACCTACTCATCCTCCTAATGCACCAACCCTATGACCTTGTAACAGATGCAGTAATTTCCATGGGTTTAAACCGTGCTATTGGGCTATACAAGCTTGTTTTAAATGTAGGAAGCAAGGACAGATGGTAAGAAAATTTTTACTAAGTTGTGGTTGGCCATATTGATACCACACGTTACATATCCATTTGGGTAAATATAAATCATATGACTTTGAGAAATTTTGAATGTAGTTAATGAAATTGTTTTATTTAATGTATTGAATTTTCAAGGTTTTGAATATGCTATGTGGATGAATAGATATTTTTACATGATCATAAAGAGTATTTGGACTGTGGTAAATTAAGTCAATGATTTTACACTTAGAGTGAACCCTTGAAGAATTTTAAAGTATGCTTGGATTGGAATACAAAGCATGAATTATTTGAGATTGGGAGTATGTTGCATATGTGTAAGAAATATATGCTAAGTTGGTGATAGTACCATATAGTTATTTACGATTAAAATTATAAATTTCAAAATGTATTGAGCATTGGTGATTTATGATTAGTTGTGGATTTTAAACATTACTGAGGATTGATTTATAGATTAAAACTACTCCGGAACTGTTTGTGGATTTTAAATACTGTTGAAGATTGATAAAAAAAAAAAAATTAATTATTATTTGGGACTATTGTGAATTTAAATTGTTGAAATTGGACTTCGGTTTATTGTAAACTACTTGCAGGAGGTTCCATTTTCTAAAAGGTTATGTTGCCAGATTTTCGTTAGGATTCAACTTAGCTAGATCCCTGTAAGAACATGCTCAGTACTTAGAGATTGTCTCCCCAGACACTTAGAGAAAAAGAACTTTATACTAAGTATGGTAAATGCGAGTGTTGGTTGGAGTAAATTTCATTTTAGAGTCGGCGAAGATGGGTTACTAAAGTTTAGAGGTTGAATTTGCTTACAACAATAGCAATCATGCGTTTGTTTTAGATAAGGAAAAGCTAAGGTGTAAGGTTAAGAACTTTTCGATAGAGATGGATTCAACAATTGATGTTTTACCCCGGTTGTGGAAGTTAAGATTTGAGCTATTAAGTACAAGTTGTTGTTTAAATAATACTAGCCTTACACATTTAATTGTATACACCATGCATGATAGGAAATTCAATTAGGATTGAGCAGTAAGGCATATATATATATATATGTTGTATTAAAGTACTACTAGCAAAGGGATCCTTGACAGTTGAGTAGTCGACTAAGTTATATTTAGAAATCAAAGTTTGGAATAAGATTAAGACAGGAATAAATATCTTCACAATTTTAAGAGTACCTTGATCGAATTTGGAGGACCAAATTCTTTAAGGTGGGGAGAATGTAATAACTGTGAATTTTCTACACTCAAATAATAATAATAATTACAGTACTCATTCATGAGAGAGTTTTGGTAGCAAAATTGGACTATGTTAGCTAAATTAAATAAATTGACTTAGCTAAGTAAAATAATTAACTTAGCTAATTGAACTTAATTAAAATATAGAATTAATTAAATTTGATTAGCTAAATAAATCTATATAAGTACATAAGATATTATCCTAATTAGTAAGTAAATGAGTGTGGTAGAATTTAAAATATAACATATGCTACTAATAATACAAAATTGTAAGCCCAAGGTTTATAATAATATAGAAATATTGAATATATATATATATATATATATATATATATATAAAATATCATACCTATATACACACATACGTAAGGCTAATAAAATATATATAAACCATGTGTAAATATTAATATTAGCACTTGAGCATAAAACTAAAAAAAAAAAAAAAAACACAAGAATAATAAAATAGTGATATACCAAACTTATAACCCCTATAAATTAATATATTATATATTAGATGTATATACTATGCAGTAAACGGAAATAATAATATTAAAACAAGAATGGCTTCCTCAAGAAGCCAATCTCACTTCACCAACTCTCTCTTCTCCACTCACATTTTCGGTAAATCAAAGGAGAGAAGGGAAAGTCATTTCTTTTGGGTCGGTAGTGAAGATCGAGAGACAGAGAGAAGGAAGGGAAGCAGATTTTGGGACTCCAAACACTGACGAGCTGGGTTGAGGGTGAGTGCTGCAAACTTGGGGATTAAAGCATTGTATGGAGTTGAAGAAGAGATGCCGAAATAGTGCAAGTGCATGGGTATTTCGGTGGTCAGAACTAAGTGTTTCAATGGCCAGATCTGGATGTTGCAGTGGTCAAAAGAGGGTGAAGATTGTGCGTGGGGATTTGTGGTTGAAACAGAAGAAAAGAATGGAAAGATGAGAAAACAAAGAAGGAAAAGAAGCAGGGGTGACGTGAAATAACAGCAGAATTATGGCTGGAACCGAGGGAGAACGACATGAAGTAACAGCCCAAGTTGAGCCCCTTTTGCTACTGGAAACAGAAGGAGCAAGATAGGGCAGTTTTTAGAGCTGGAAAAATCGAGACAGTGAGGGTGATTATGTGGCGGTCTTGACTGCTCTGGATGGTTGGAACGGAAGGTTGTATGGTACCAGTATAAGGGAATTTTTGAAGGCTGTTAAGGGCCTAGATCAAAAATCGAAAAGCAGAGGAAAGGCTAGCTTTCGAGTAGTCCTCAAGGGTAAGACTTCTTGCTTGCTTGATTTAAAAACATGGAATTTCTAAGAGAAATACTAGTATTAAATGGCATTAAAGAGGAAGGATTTCTCAATAATTCCCTAAAGTGAAGTAAGGGTAAGTTGAATAATTTAGTTAGTTTACTTATAGTTTAATTACACATATATGAGCGTAGTTAAGAGTTAATATGTCGTGTAGGTAGAAAAATACAAGTAATACCTTGTGGAGGCTCATGGCCTAATAGAATTTTTAAGGTGAGTTTAGTCCTATGTTAAGTGATTGGAGTTCCATTATGTGCATTGTATTGCTCTAAGTATTTTGGTGTATTGATATTATAGAATTTGTCGAGGAAGTAGAGACACATAATTGGCTAAAAGTGCGCAAGAACAATATGGCTAAGCATTGAGCTAGACATAACGAGGTAAGGGAATATACGGTAAATGCTTGTCAATCTACTATGCTTATGCATTTTTAAATTAATGTTATTTAATATTTATGGATTTAAATGCATTCTTGGTTAAATGTCCAAATACGTTGGATTGAGTTTTAAATGCATAACGTTTTGGGATTTGGACTTGGATTTGGATTTGGATGTGTATTGGAAATTGGTGTATTGAAGATATATTGCTCGATTGAATTTTTCTACAGGTATTTGATTTGTGGTTATGACGCTGGGTAGTGTTCTACCTATGCCGTTATAATGCCGAAATTTCGTTAGAAATTGTCTAAATAAGTTTCTTGATATTAAATTGGATTTATTAAATGCCTTTAAAAACCTCATGCATATTAATCATTGCTATTTGTTATTGAGACTTCGTACGATTAGATTTTTAAAACTATAAGTATGTGGAACGATTTATGCCTTTAGTACTCAACCTATTTTGTAAGATATATTTCTAAACGAGTTTTGACTCATGATACATGTGATGATGTATAATGCCTGTGTGGCTTTTGGAAATGCCTGTGTGGCACTTGGATATGCCTGTGTGGCACTTGGAAATGCCTTTGTGGCACTTGGAAATGCCTATGTGGCACTTGGAAATGCCTATGTGGCACTCGCCTGTGTGGCGTTTTATTATGCTTGTGTGGCATTCAGTAAGCCTGTGTGGCATTGAGGCGCCGTATACGTAATTGCGTCATGGATCCCGCCTGTGTGGCAAATGGGTAGCGGTAATTACGTATGATTGTCCGACAACTAGTCGTGACTTGTACCTCAGCTACCAGATGATCACTGGTGCTGGGATGATTCATGATCATGGATAGAGCCCTGGTATGGGACACCGACCACTGCTAGCTACAGTGGATGCTTTCATAGAAAGCTTCTTGGTTATATTTCCAAAGATTCCTGTTACATTACCGAATCTCCTAATGCTCGTCTCATGTAAATGTTTTTAAATGTATATTACGATACTGTTACAAAGACGAGCGAATGTATCATTTCTACTACTACTATATATATCTTGATTCGGTGAATGCTTGAGTACTAAATTGTTTTGAAATTTCTTGGCATAACATTTTATAGCTTATAAACTATGGTTTATCGATTTGGTATTATTTCCAATAAAACATCTTTGAGCATGTGTTTTGGCACTTTTATTCACGCATGCACATGCATTTAACATAGTAGAAACCTAACATCATTTAGCGTATGCTTTCTTACTGGGCTTTCCCCAAAGCTCACCCCCTTCCACCTCAGATTATTTCAGGTAGACTCGGCACGAGCGTGGTGCACTGAGAGTCTTTTTGTCGAGCTGCAAAAAAGTTGAGCCAAGGTATAATCTTTTGTTCTTTTGTTTATATCCCAGACTAAATTCTTTTGTGTACACAGTGTATAGGATTCGGGATGTAAGTACTAGGTGATATCGAGTCTGTAAACATACTGTGATTCGTAGTTAAGTTGTAATCTCGTTATGTTTATATATTGAATCACTTGGATGTCTAATATTTTAGAAGTTACATGGAGATTTGAAATTTCTACAGGTTGAAACGATGATGTACTTAGGATGGGGATGGATACTAGACTAAAATAGGGGCGGAGTTTTTCAGTGTCGTTTTCGACACGTCTTACTAGAAGACTATATTGGGACCTTAGACAACTAGTCTTAAACAAATATGAGAGTAAGACTACTCATTAGATTTTTAGCTACATTGAACGAGAGACAAACATAGGAAGTAAAGGAAAAAGTTAGCCCGAAAATCCGGCTTCCGAGGGCGTTACAGAGAAAGTTTCCTGGAATCACGGCTAGCTTTTAGGATTTCCTTTCTTTTGCTTTATCTTTTCTCTTTTTTCTTGCTTGAAGCTCGATTAGGTTAGGTCTTTGGTGAAATCTAAGGGGATTACACATAGGTTTTGTTGAATTCCCTTCAATAGAATCTTAGGTGAATTCTTGAGAAACTGTCGTTTAGCACTTGAGAATAGTATAGTTTCACATTACATAACACTGCTAAAGTTGAATCAATTCTAACTGAAGGTATTTGTCTAATCATGGAGGATCTGGAGATAAAATTGGAAGAGAAGGACGTTGAAAATCTTGCATGGTCAAGATTCATGGTGATGGGAAAAGTTATAGCGGATAGAGCTTTAAATAAAAAAGGAATACTGAATATTTACATGGAGTTTGGTAGGAGGAGGTGGCTCCATTCATAGTGGAAATTGGTGTAAACAAGTACGGAATCTCTTTTAGAAATGAAGAATGCATGGAAAGAGCACTCGATGAAAGCCCGTGGTCGGTAATGGGATCTTGTTTGGCTCTGAAGAAATGGCCGGCCGGAGAAACAGCTGAAGAAGTGACAATTTCAAAGATTGCATTCTGGATTCAGGTTCACAATTTGCCCTTAAAAATGTTAATGGAGAAGAATGCAACAATGATTGGTAGGAAAATAGGGGAGGTGTTAGAGATTGAAAGATCTTTCAAGAGAGAAGGTCTGAGCAGAGGTTTCTTGCGTATTAGAGTTGAAGTTAACATTGGAGATCCTTTGGTTGATGGTTTCTGGGTTCCAAGAGTGGGGAAGGAGAAGATTTGGGCACAGGTGAAGTATGAAAAGCTGTCGAGTTCTGCTTTGCGTGTGGAAGATTAGGTCACCTAATCAAGAATTGCGGTGAAGCGGTGAAAATGGCAGCTAATGACCTTTCACAATTTAGATATGGTCCGACGATGAGAGCAGCTCCAATCAGGCGAGGTTCGGGGTTTACATAAGTGAAGGTGGAAAGGTTTGAGAGGAGAGGAGTAGTAGAGGTTAGCGGCAGAAACTATGGAGATTCTAGTGAAAAGGGGATGGGGGAGAATAATTGGACAGAGGCGCGTGAAAAATCATGTAAAGTGGTAGAGCGTGAAGGAAGTGTCTCATGGATTGATCGGGTGGTCAATTGGGGCGGGAAAAGTGGTTATGAGTTGGGAAAGGTTGTTAACGGGAATGTAGAAGATAATGAAAGTTTGTTAAAGTCGATAATAAAGTCCACGTCAGAACTGGATAAACAATGTAACAATGGGAGTGAAGGTAGTGATAGAGGGAAGGGGAACTTGGAACAACCTATATCTAATCTACGAGTGGAAAATCTAAAAGTAATGGAACAAAAGGATGAGGAACAATGTGTGAAACAGGGGGCTGGCTTGGGAACAAATGAAGTTGTGGATGGTGAATCTGAATCGGTCATTAGTGATTTTGAACCTCATATAGAGCTAGTGGAGGAAGGTGGAAATGATGTAAAAAGCAAGAAGTGTCAATATATAGTGGAAATGCCATCGGAAGGGGAATTGATAGTTCATGGTGAAGGAAGGAAATAATGGGATAGAGAGGTAGAAGTAGTGGAAAAAGTTTTGATTCCAAAGTTTGATAAAATGAGGTTGAAGAGGAAGCAGGATGAAAATGATGATGAATTGAAGTTGTGTAAAAAAACAAGAAGGGATCTTAAAGTCAGAATTGAAAATAAAATGAAAGAGGGGATCGGATTAGCAAAGGAGGAAATGGTGAAGATGGTGTTAAAAAAAAGAAAAGAAGTTCCAATAAAGAAGCAAACAAGTAAGCAGAGGAAGGGACGGAAAATTAGTAGGAATATTTCTGGGTTTGAGCAGAAAGGATTAGTTGAAGTTCCAGTGGAAATGCTTGAAGGAAATGGCGGTGGTGGCTGGCCAATAACAGCCACAGATGCGCTATGAAAATAATTTCTTGGAACTGTCAAGGAGTGGGATCATCCTTGACAGTTGACGCTCTTCGTGAGCTAAAGAAAAAGTTTGATCTGGATTGCATATTTCTTATGGAAACAAAGAACAAAAGGGGTAAAATGGAGGAAATTAGAAGGAAGCTAAGGATGGAAGAAGCAATGTATGTTGACCTGATTGGTTTGAGTGGGGGTCTTGCGTTGTGGTGGAAGAATGATGTACAGTTCCAAGTTTTACTGGGCAGTAAAAACATTATTGATTGTGTGATGTTTGATTCTATAAGAGGAGTAAATTGTAGGATCTGTTGGATTTATGGAGCTCCTGTATTTGAGGAAAGAAGGAAGATATGGGATTATCTTAGAAGAAAGTCAAGATATATAGAGGGTCCATGGATATGTCTGGGGGATTTTAATGACATTGGAAGTTTGGAGGAAAAGGAAGGAGGAAGGAGAAGCGGCTTATAGATAATTTCAATGATATGATTAGGGTCTGCAAACTAAATGAGGTAGATTTTAATGGACAAAAATACACTTGGTTTGGCAGAAGAGAAGGTGAGATTGTTAAAGAAAGATTGGACAGGGTACTAGTTAATATAGAATGGCTCGAAATGTTTCCAAATATGAATGTTACAAATATTCCTACTATTGGATTAGATCATTCCCCGGTGTTTATTGATTTAGATTTTAAAAATAAGAGAATTAAGGAATTTAAATTTGAAGCAAAATGGCTTTTGGAAGAAGAGTGTGTGGAGGTAGTGAAAAAGGGGTGGAGTTCTAATGTAGAGGGTTCAAGAGCTAGACAGATTATAATGAAGTTGAATATGTGTAAAAAACTTCTGAAACAGTGGAGTAGGAAAAAGATACAGAACAGTCGAAAGAAAATAGGGGAATTAATGGCTAAAGCGGAACAAATTCAAAGCAAAGGTTGTACTATAGAGGAGTTTAAGGAGTTAGAGGAGGTCAAAGAGAAAATCAAGAAGGAGTGGGATAAGGAGGAAAGATATTGGCTTTAGAGATCAAGGAATAATTGGTTAAAGATGGGTGACAAAAATACTAAGTTTTTTCCCATTTCAATAGTCCAAAGGAGAAGGCTGAATAGAGTTACCAGAATTAAGGGAGATGATGGATCTTGGGTGGAAGAGGATGATATGGTTCGGAAGAAGTTTGACGAATTTTTTCAGAATTTATTCAGGACAAGTGGGAAAAGAGACTGGGGAAATGTTTTACTTAGTGTTCCTAAACTAGTTACAGAAACAATGAACCAATATCTAGTAGCTCCGATTGAAAAGGGTGAGATAACTGAAGCAGTGTTTCATCTTGGAGCCTATAAAGCCCCTGGACCAGATGGATTTAGTGGTATCTTTTATCAGAAGTTCTTTGAAATAATAAAAGAAGATCTATTCAAGGCAGTGATGGAATTCTTTGAGATTGGAAAGTTACCAACGGAGGTAAATGAAACCAATTTGGTGATGGCCAGAGGTTATTTCTCAATTTAGGCCAATTAGCCTATGCAACTTTTTCTACAAAATCATTTCCAAGGTAATGGTGAACAGATTAAAGCCTTTTATGGGGGAGTTGATCACTGAGAACCAAAGTGCTTTTATCACAAACAGACAGATACATGACAATATTATTGTGGCTCAAGAGGTGTTTCATCATCTGAAGTTGAAGAAGAAAGGAAGGAGGAATGAGATAGCTCTAAAGCTAGATATGAATAAAGCGTATGATCATGTGGAATGGGACTTTTTACAGGCTGTTCTAGTCAGATTAGGATTTGATAATACTTGGGTGGGGTGGATTATGGAATGTGTCAAGTCTGTATCTTATTCTATACTGCTAAACGGTAAGTCTTCTTCAAGGTTTCAACCTTCTAAAGGTCTTAGACAAGGTGATCCCCTATGACCATACTTGTTTTTGTTAGTTGTAGATGTCCTATCTAGGAACATTCTTGAAAGAGCTCAAGCAAATAAAATTAGTGGAGTCAAAATCAGTAGGTACTATCCAATGTTAACTCACCTTCTATTTGCAGATGATTCTTTATTTTTTCTTAGGGCGCAAAGGAGAAACTGTCAGGAGGTTGCTGAGCTGATTCAACAATATTGTCAAGCATCGGGTCAGACCATTAATTTGGAGAAGTCAAGCATCATATTCAGTGCTAACACGTCCGAAAGTACAAGGAAAAACATTGTTGATTGTCTTGGCATCAAAGAAGCAACCAATCCTGGGACTTACTTGGGTATGCCTTCATTGTGAGGAAAGACTAAAACTGATGCAGTAGGGTATGTCCAGGAGAGGGTTACAAGCAAATTAGCTAATTGGAAGAGGCAATCATTATCATATGCAGGTAGAGAAATTTTAATTAAAGCTGTAGCATGCTCCATACCGACTTACTCTATGATGTGTTTTAAGTTTCCAAAAAAAGTTTGTGATAGATTAAACTCTGTTATTGCAAACTTTTGGTGGGGACAAAAGGAAGGGGAAAATAAAATACACTGGAAAAGCTGGCTGGAATTGACTGTGTCGAAAAGTTTGGGAGGACTTGGGTTTAAAGATCTGGCATTTTTCAATGATGCTTTATTAGCAAAGCAGTGTTGGAGCTTGCTAAATGATAAAAAAAGCTTTGTGGGCTAAGGTGTTAAAAGGGATCTATTATCACAATGAAGATTTACTAACAGCTAGAAAGGGTGGAAGAGCTTCTTGGGTATGGAATAGTTTACTCATTGGGAGAGATCTTCTTAGAGAGAATGTTATGTGGCAGATTATGGGAGGAGAGGAAATATCTATTTGGAAAGAGAGGTGGATTCCAAATTTGAATGGCAGATGTCTGAAGCGACCAGAGGTTAGTGAAGAATCTCTACCTGTCAAAGTTGCTGAACTGATAGATAAACAAAGGGGTGCATGGGAGTTGAGCACTATTGAGCAATGGATTACAGAGGAAGAAAGGATAGCTATTGAAAGTATAGCTATTCCTTACAATGGAGGAAATGATTGTCTAATATGGCCATTCACAAAGAATGGGCAGTATTCGGTCAGAAGTGGATATTTTGTTCTCAAGAACAATCACAACAAAATTAGTAAAGCTCCATCTTCTTCACACATTATAAACGAAAAGGTATGGAAATCAATTTGGAAATTAAATATTCCAAATAAGATGAGAGTTTCTTATGGAGGTGCTGTAAAAAGGCATTACCTACAGGGCTGCAATCGTGGAAGAGGAAGATACTTCAACACCCATTATGTGGTATGTGTAAGAAAGCAGAAGAATCAGTTGAGCATGTAGTGTTGCTATGTAGCTGGACGAGAGGTATATGGTGTGAGATGGGCCAAGGTTTAAGAATTAAAGGTGAGACTATTTCTACCTTTGCTGAATGGTTGATGGAAATTTTAGTTGTTTTGGAAAGAAATAAGGCTCAGGATTTGATGATAACAGTAGTATTTACCTGCTGGTATATATAAAAGGCAAGAAATGCTGTGATTATTGGTAGAGAGGAACTCAATATTCAGAAGGTGATAAGTAATACCAAAAGAGCTATCTTAGAGTGGATAGGCTCAATAAAAGATTCTAGTGGGAATGATCCGTAAAAGGTAAAGAGAAGTGTTAAAGATCGAGACATGAGGTGGTGTAAACCAGAGGAGGGATGGCTGAAAATTAACTGTGATGGGGCCTATAAAAAGAACCAAGCAAGCATAGGAGTGGTTGTAAGGAACAGTCAAGGAAAGCTGCTGGATGGTAGGAGTCATCAATTAAAATGTGGGGGAGCTGTCATGGCTGAAGCTTTGGCATTAAAAGAGGGAGTATTGCTTGTTGTAGCAAAGAAATACGACAAGGTTATATGGGAAATAGATTCCAGTGAGGTGTTTAATGGTCTAAAAGGAGCAGAATGCTATTGGGAAATAAAGCCTATTTTATGGGACATTTAAATTCTGATGCAGCAGGTTCAAGATTGTAAAGTGGAGCTCATTAGTAGGAATGCCAACAAGGCAGCAGATTGGGTAGCAGTCAATACCAGAAAGGGCTTATGCAATGCTGACTGGTTAAGACAGTTGCCAATCAACCTAGTGGGGATATTGGATAAGGATGGTTTGCCTACACCTCCAGTGTGATTGATGTGGTAGCTAAGGAATCAATGTAATGAGATTATATAGTAGTCTCCGTTTACTTGTTCCTTACTTTGTTAAGAATCGATCGACTGATTGAATTTGAAATAAATAAAGCAACTCTTTTGACCAAAAAAAAAGTAAAATCATAGTTTCGGAACATGAGAATAATGAATCATTTTAACCTCTACAGCAAACCAACAACCACATCTTGAGAGGGAACAATTTTTAATTTGACAAACAAACAATGAAACAAAAAATGCAAGAATCACATGATTTTCGGGTGAATAAAAGACATAATATGTAACAAATTCATATTAAGAAATTTTGAAAAAGAGAGAAATCTAAAAAGAGCAAATGAAATGTATCTTTGACTTTCAATTTTTTTCCATGTTTGTGCTTCAACTTTTAATCTCTCATCAAAAACACAAACTTTAGATTTTAAGTAAGCTTTTAACTGCTGCAAAATCTTATTCTACCTTGGTAAAGTTCTCCTTGTTTGCAAGTATAGAATAACAAATTGAATTCTTTAACATAGAGAAATTGACTCCTTTGATATAATATTTCAAAAGGTTAAATATGTCATAATTAATTTATAGCATGAGAAAAAAAAAATTCTTCTTTTGATTCAGGTTGCAAAATCATAATCCAAATAGGACATTTTGAGCATAATTGCAAAGATAAGAACAAAAATTTCTAGGTAAAAAAAGAGAATGACAGAGAACTATAACCTCATTAGCTTTAGTTTCCCAGTCCCCATGTCAAAGATATAATTCAAATCCCTGAGCTCATTAAGATAAAAGAGAAATCAAGAAATCAAGATTTGTTAGGGCAAGTAGGTAGCTTTTTGCATGCTTGAACAAACAAACAGGGAAAAAAACAGAAAATATGGTAAAATAATGTGCATGCAAGAGAAATATGGTTTTTTCTCTGTTGCAACTTTATTGTACGGATGAATAATTCAAAAATAAAAAAAAATTCATTGACATTTTGGATATATATCATTCAACGTGCTTTTAATTTTTTATTTATTCATCCATACAATATATGTTGCAAAAAAAAAACTTGAGTTCTACTACATACTTTTATTGTATCGATCACTTAACAATGAGCTTTGCATAAAGTAACAAAACATGAATTGTTTATCTATAGCCATTAGAGTAGATATAATTAAAATGAACGGGGAAAAATGACTTCGTTTTATAGTTTCATTGCAGATTCAAGTGCTTAGTGTCAAGCACATGTGCAAAGAAAACAAAACTGTAAAAAAAATGTGCAAACCATGTAATGTTTTAAATTAGCCAATAAAGAGATATGAACAGTGCACAACATTCAGATCAGGTTGGATTTTTTTTTTCAAAAATTAAAAGGAATTGAATTAATATATTTCAATTTTAAAATTGCTTCAAGAAAGAAAAAATTTTAGAAGCTAAAAAAATAAGAAATTCGAATCTATATCTCATATTCTATACCAATGCTTAATTTGCCTCTTAACATAGAAAAATATAAAAATATCCCTTATGCTAGAATCAAGAAGATTTTTAACAAACATATTTTGCTAACAAAGTTTCCTTACATAGAGAAAAGCAAAGAATTAAACAATTCTATCTCAAAATTATAAGAACATCTTAAACAATGACAGCTAAATAATAACATCTCCAATAATGGCAACTAAATAATTTCAAAAGTAGAAGAACAACAAACACATCAACTATTGAAATATATGAAACCAATCAAGACATATATAAAAGATTTTGAAAACCAACTTTGTACACACTACACATAAAGTTACACCAATTAAAAATTTAGAATTTAAGAACTAAAAGATGATCAAGATTATCAAGAAATTGCTACGTACAAAACCTGATGGATTACAGGTGGAAGGTCCTCCTTTAAAGATCATGGCTTGAAAGTTTGATGATCTACGAGTATAAGTTTTTTAATTACAATGACCTATATCCAAAATGTCAATAGTCACTAAATAAAAAAATAAAAAAATACCATGCAAAATTTCTAGCTCTACTATCTATTTAGAGAAAATTAAAAGGAAGTAAAACATGTGAATAAATCATTAAAGTACGATTAAAGATGCGAACCATCCTACAATAGTTGCATCTGCAAAAATATATCTAGAAAAATCATAAATAATATTGCCTTGAACATTTATGTACTGGAAAAATTAAAAACAACAGAAATTTATAGAAGCAATATATTAGCCTCATGCAAGGAAAAAAAAAAGCTTACAAAATGGTTGCAAACATGAACATTCTGGATGATAATGCTCATATGGAAACAATAATTTCCAAACATAAGGAGCTATAGAAGAAAATATACATCTAAATTAACATATTCATCAATCAAACATTAGGCGAAAGAAGATGTCAACGTTGATAGTAAACAAAACATCTGCTATGTATAATTTAATAAACACAAAATTATTCAAATCAAGTATCAGCCTCAAGTTTCCATCAATCAGTGCCTTCAAAAATGAAAATGTATCAAAGTCAAAAATTCACAGACTAAGCGCATGTTAAAGAAACAAATAACCATGACTTCGTTGAGAATCAATCATAAAGCAATTAAATTAAATCTTTACTTTCGTCCCTACAATAAATATCGAAAGGCATAATACCTAAAAAAATTAATATGATTCCTCCATTGCTTTTGTTTATTTATGAAAATCCAACAGCAAAAACAAATAAAATGTCAATAAAAATAATGAAATTGAACCGAAAAATTAGGAAAAAGTGACAGACTTAGACATCACTTAGACGAGCATGCTTAAAGGGGTCTTACTTTCCTATAAACATAAATTAGAAAAGTTGCATGCTTTCCCTTTCTTTCTGATGTGGGCTGATTCCAAAAAAAATATATATTTTGTTAAATCCTCTGGAAAACAAATTCAAATAATTCTAATTTAAAAATAACCAAATTCAAACAATACTGTAAGGACACCCAAACTCAAGTTGCAAAAAATAACCAAATCATTAGATGAACATCATGATGAAACAACAACAAAACAGAATCAGAAATATAATCCTTGAAACTCATGCTAGTAATAAAATTGGCCGACCAATTAATGGTCTTAACAAATTCATATAGCAATCAACCATAAAAACAGGGAAAAAAAATCATAAATGGTTCATTAGATTTTTTATTTTATAACATTGTCCAGAGCATTAGCACCTAATTCCAAAAAAATTTTGGAGAAAGGGAAGATCATTTTAAAAGGACTATGAAGTTAGAATAGAATTTTGGACAAAAGAAACATATTCATCAAAGCATAGATGTCAGACATTGAAACAAAGAAATAAGAAAAAGCTAAAGACTCAACTTACATGTACGTGTTTAATGGGAAGAGTCTAACTTTCCTGGAAACACAAATCAAAGAAGTTGCATGCTTCATTTTGTTTCCTGATGTGAGCAGGTTCCTAAAAAAGAATTTTTTTATTAAACCCTTTTGAAAGAAAATTCAAGTAATTATAATTTTAAAACAACAAAAATTGGAGTGCCCTTGAACATACCATTTAACACCATATCTTTTGTCATCTTTTTCAGGACCCCATTAACTGTAGCTACTACATAAAAGAGACATCAGCTGTGGAACACATGAAAAGTTGGTGGCATGGTTCAAGCAGGGATTTAAATTGCGGTCGCAGTCATGTTTTCGGTCGCGTTGCGTTTATCGTGGTTGCTGACATAACGGAGACCATTGTGGTCATCGCAGTCATGAATTTTTTCTTAATTTCACACAATTTTGTATAAAATGTAATAATTTTAATTATAATTATTTAAAGTCTTATTTTATAATTTTTAAAGTAATTTATGATACCTTAAGTCTATTATTTATGTGAAACAAAGTTATTCATAATTTCTTAAATTATAATAAGATATTCAAAAATAATTTAATTAATTTCATTTACATTATCGATATTCTCTTGAATTATAGTAATGTTTGGTTATATTAAAAATTTAATATTAATTTGCCACTATCAATTAACTTAAACAATCACATTTATATTATTGAATTATCAATATTTTTTCTTAAATTATAATAATATTTAATTACATTACAAATTTTACTAAAATATTACTTAAATAGTCTAAATTCAACATTATCTAATATTACTTAAAAACACCATTATCTAATATTAACTTATAAACAATTGAAAAAAAAAACTACCCAAGTTTCCCAGCCCGTCGACCTATACCTTTTACCCTAGACCCACCCAATTCATCACTTCCCTAACCTTCACTCTGTCACTCACCCTCACACATGATTCACAAATCACTTTCACTAAGCAGTCCCAAGCAAAAACCATCCCCCATCCCTCAACCGCCCATCATCACAGCCTTATTCTCTCCCTCCCTATTATACAAATCAAGAAGCCAACCACTTGCAAGCCTGCAACTGACGGTCCGACACCACTTGCGAGCCTACGACAAGCCGACAACCGACAGAGGCTATCGGTGCTATGACAACAGACAGCGCATCAAGTGACCCGCGATGCCTACAGCCGTGTGACCAATCATCCATCACTCCATTGCTAGCTGCGTAATCCAAACCTAGTAGTCGACACCCCTACAGATTACAAAGGCCCTCGCCCTTCACAAATCTAAATCTATTCCAAAGGTTAAAAGTTCTAAAGTTTTGCTTGCTTACCTATCGATTGATGAGTTGTGCACTTATGTTGCTACTGGTGACTTCTGAGTTATTGAAATTCTTGTTAATTTTTGTTGGTGATTCAGTGATATGGTGATTCGGTGAAGTTTGGGTTTATTTTGATTGTGAGAAATTAGGATTTTTAGAATTTTGATTTTTGCCTCTTTCCTTTACTAAGTTTTTTTTTTTACTAATGTTGAACAGAATGTTGACATGAATTTCTCTCTCCTTCGCTTTTTGTCCAATAACGGTGGCGGCCACCATCACTATTCCAATATGCGGCTGCTTTTTGAAACCTTGGGTTCAAGTATCGCTCACAGCGCAAGTAAAACTCATTGATTTGTAATCATTCTAGTCAATTCCCTCTCCTGGGCTCTTCTTTTCTCGAATGGCCACATGCTCTTCCTAGGCAAGTAAAAGCACATACCAGAATCATCAAAACCATGATTGAGAAAGCAATAAGAATTCAAGCACGCGAAACTGATAGTTCTTGAAGGGCTTTAGGATGATCATGGAGATACTTGACGGCAATCATAGAAGTAGCGGAGACTGTTTCATAACCTTTGTACAGTATAATAATTACTTGATCAATCATCTCCTTAATGTCCTCATCACTTAGATTATGCTTTGAGTCTTTGCTATCAAGAAGGCGGTAAAGCATGTCATCATGGGCTATTGAAGAGATTCTTCTCTCCTTCATAACCTGTTTCAACATCTTGACAATTCTTTTCCTTATCTGATAGAATCAGAATTGAGCATTAGTCAAATTTCTTTATAGAAAATCATATAGTAGAAATGTTTGCAGGGCATTGTTTAGGCTTCAATCGTATACCCGGAAACCATGATGGTAATTTGTTGCTGGAATGTTTATAGGCAGGCAGTGATAAAGTTCCTACTAATAACTTATCAAACTCTTGTTTGAAAATGTCATAGAGTGAAGTTGATTCCTTTTCAACAATTTCCTTGAAAGATATCAGCAATGCCATTTGAGTAGAGTAATTCTCCCAACCCTCTGTAACGTACCACTTTAGCGAAAATTTGAACAAAATTTTTCCTTTTTCATTTACTTGGTTAGGCTGTACATAGTATCTCGAATTTGTTAGAAAGCTAAATTTACCTTAGCTAAATCAATCCATTAATAATCATGGTCCCAGTTCATATCATTATGATTAAGCATGCAATCCCATTTAGAATTATATTACTTAATAAAATCCATATCTATCAAATTAGCATGCATCAATTACAAACTATAATTGTAATATATACTTCCATTAATTACATCCATATACTATATAAGTACTGTAGTACAAGTCTGAATACAAAATAAATAACTGTACATCATGTACCTTCGAGGGTGGTATAAAAGCCTCAAAGGATGTGTCAGATCTCCTTCGTATAGTGAGATCTACTACAAATAATCTGGAAAGGAGAAGAGGGAGGTGAGCTTATAAAACCCAGTAAGAAATACATATAAAGAGACAGATACCGTAAACTATATGCAAGTTATTTAAAAGAAAATTCAAAAACAAAGTTTGGAAGGAGTTTTTCTTCTATAGCTCATTAGGTTTTTAGGGCTGAGTAAGAAAGGATGCTTTAAAGCACCTCACTTGTCTCTTTTTCCTAACACCTAAGCTACAAAGAATATTGAAGGAATTTAATCAGAGAAGGAATTCATGCGATTTAGAAAGTCAAATCATGCTAATGCAATGCATTAGAAAATAAATCATTTAAACTTTGATAGAGTAATTAAACTGGAAACACAAATTCGAACATATGTGTATTTATCATATTTTAAATTCAAATACGAATATTCGAAATAAACCATATCGGTTTCGAAGTTCAAATATCAAAGTGTTTAGAGTTCATATACGAAAATATATATACATAGTAACATACACATACTAAGCCATGGAGACATATTAATGACTAAGTAACAATCATGCAGTCCGGATATTCCCGTGAGGGAAAGTGCAAGTTAGATAGACATATAGCCACAATCCAAATTGGGTCCACAGTGAGCACTGATTATGTGTCATCTAGGCCCACTATGGATTGGATCAAGGTTACACAGCAGTTCAAAAGTTATAATACTGCAGTGATTTTAATTAGTCATGTCTCAAAATATTTATACATATATATTTTGAAATCTAAAATTCCAAATAGAATTTTCGAGCGTCACAAAAATTCACAAATAAGTAAATAAATATAACTATTTTCAAAAATAGATAATTTATAATTATTTGTAAATATTTTTAAAATACTATATTTACGGTAAATGCCAGACAATCAGAAATTCGAATAAAATTTATAAATATTTTAAAATTATGCAAATGGATATTTTCCAAAACAAAATTTCCTAGAAAATTGCTATTTTTAAAGCATTGCTTAAATTCTAGCCTAATTTGCTTAAAACTAATATTTTTACGAAAATTTGATAGCGTAATGGTTTAAATTTCTAAGACCTCCTGCAAGGCAAATGTAGTTTATAAACCCAAGACAGTTGATTTTAAAATCATTCAGTATCCCATACATTCCTTATATATATATATATATATCCCTTACCTATCAGTCACAGTGAAATCTCTCCAAGTCAGTCCAGTAGTTGAAATACAGTAAAAAGATGTATTTTCTCCTCGGTGCCAACTTACTCCCGGACAGCAGAAAATCATTAACACAAGTTTCAGTTTCAAAATTGTATGTACAAAACATTTCTATAATCATACTCATTGGCAGTTCGATTATCTTATCCAACAAAGCACATCAAAGTTTCATAATTTTCTTGTATGAGTAACTCTCTGTTGGAAGAACTTTCTGACTTATCGATATCGTTTTGTTCATAACTAGAAATATCGGATTCTAATTAGCGCACCGTCAATTTTATATGTAACCTAACTTGATTCCCCATTTAGATGTGCAAGGCTCACTCTCTAATTGGTGCTGTTCTCAGTAATTCTCCAAAGTTCTATCTAATTCTAGCACATTAGGCAGGGTAATTTTCTGACTTTTGTGCACTAAAAATTTCATTACTGATTACAGGGATATTCAAAAACTATGAATCCAAGACCATGTGAATCCTAATTCAATTCTTTATTCAGAAAGGTAAATTTCACAATTTGATCATGTCACGACCCGAAGGCCGCGACATTTACTTGATACTCATACTTTTTCTTAGTCTACAAATTTATGGACTAAATTTTTCTTTTTCATTTTAAGGTTTGTATTCGATGTCAGTGTAGTTACTACTCTAATTTCACTGATCCTCTATACAATGCTTTATCACATCTCCAAGTTACATCCCGACTCACTGAGCAACATACGTACTGTGTATTAATTAAAGTCTGTACATGTAAACAAGAGATTTACAAAAATGTATACCTCAAAAGTAACGAAGTGGATTTG
Organism: Heritiera littoralis; assembly: GCA_031772115.1. NCBI lineage: Eukaryota > Viridiplantae > Streptophyta > Magnoliopsida > Malvales > Malvaceae > Heritiera > Heritiera littoralis. Next base: position 6,080,585 of record JAPDPK010000015.1, read on the forward strand.
TAGGATAATGGCCAGTACCAAACCTGAATACCGTCTCCGAAGGCCTAATTAAAGCTCTCATGGTAGATTTTAACTTCAATAGTCTGAAAAGAGATTAAATTTAGTGGGGTGAGCAAAACCACGGCTCAGTAAGATACTAATATAAATGCAAGAGTAGAATTATACTGTCTTAAACCGCAATGCTTAAAACCTGCAAGTTTGCAATTACAGTTCACCTTTTTCATCGATAACATCTCATATCACTTTCCATATGGAGGATCATGATCACAATGGTACGAAGTCATAATTCTCTTCGTGCATGTTCTATGTTCATGTATCATATCATATCATCACATCATATAGATGAAATATCGTTACCACCGAGTCATGATACTCCTCATATATTCTTCATGTTTCAACAATTCCTGTCATCTGTCTATCACTCAGACTTATGAATAATTCATCTTAATCACCTTTCAATCTTCTTGTCTTTATACCACAATACATCGCACAACAATGCATAATGTATCATTTGGATATCATATACCATTAATCCATACTCACATCAATCTCATCGTGTATCATGTTTAGTTGAGATATCCTCTTGAGTCACTTTACATTTAACAATCATACTCCTGTATTACATCAATTCATATCACTTATCATGTGGGAACTTATAATCACAATAGTGTAAGATAATAATTCTCTTCATATCAATCTTATGTTCATATGTCGTATCATATCATGACATCATATAGATGAATTATCGTTAATGCCAAGTCATGACATTCCTCATAGAATTCTCATGTATAAAGCATATTATCATGTCAGGGTTTAATATGCAATTTATGCAACTTTACTATATAAACCGCTATCATTTCAAATCATATCATATATACTTTAGAACATGCTCAACATATGAATTTTCAATTCATTTCATATTTACCTTTAAGGCATGATAGGAACATGTTCAATTTCAATTCATGTATTCGTTTTTAGAGCATGTCTAAACAATGTGCGGTTTTAAAACATTTTTCATATACTATAAGTCATATCAGGTCTAGAGTTCATATCAAATCAATCTATACTCTAGACCGCATATCATTTCAAGTTCGACAAAAAATCATATATAAATCATATAAGTGTCGAAATCATATCACATGTACTTTTAAAACATGTTTAAAACATGTACTGTTTCAAAATATATTTCATTTCAAACATGTCTCATGTACTGTATAAATCATGTCAAGTCTAGAGTTCATATCAATAAAATCGTACTCTAGACTTCATATCATATCGGTTAAAGACTAGGCTAGATCCCTATCACTCTATCAATAAAGACTTAAATCACTGTAGCTAGCAGTGAAAATCATGTCATCGTCCCCTGGAAACCAACTAGGGCGCTATCTATGGCCATAGATGTCATCTCTCTCAGCCCCACTGATCAGGCGTTACTGAGACCTGTCCACGACTATTGTCGGACAAGCATCTCTGCCTAATGAGCAGAGCTCCAATTAGGCAGTTTCCACTATGCTTTATTGAATTTAATTCTTTTAGGGTGCCTACAGTCTCAAAAAACATTTAAATCTTTATCTTTTCTTATCAAAATCATGTAAAGCATATGGTAATATTCTGTAAGAGGCTTCATATATCAAAATATATATATACCATATACTTTCTTTTAAAATTAAACTATACTTTTTAGCATTCATATAAATGTTGTTATAACATCTCAAGTGGTAGCAAGTCATGTTTAAAGGTGAAGCTATAAAACCTTTTCAGTATGCAACTTTGGTACTATTTTCGAATATCGATATAAGCAGTATTTTCGTCTAATATAGTGAAGCAATTCATCTAAATTTATCACCATAAATTATTCGGTTTCAAAACCTTCTTTTTGTCTAATCAATGAATCAATATTCAAATCATTCAATATTCATTTCATTCGGTATTCAATTTGCTCAGTATTCAATTATTCAGTGATCAAATCACTTGGTATTCAAACCATTCGGTATCCAATAACCTTTCTCAATAGTTATCGACTATAACAATTCATTTGTACATTTCATTATCAATACTAGAACCACATCATTAGTATGAATCCTCTTAGTATCTATGAGCATTTAAATACCATGTTTCCATACAGCCATCAAGATATTAAAATTATGCAATACTAATATCCTCATTCAATATCTATTCCAGAGTCGACATCGAGGATCACAGAATCACAAGATCAATAATCACTTATCAAATCCATTTATGATTTGACCTATTGGCACACATTCAAAATTTTCGACTTGAGGTTCAATTTCATCCACTATAATAAAATCAGATCACAGTCCTCAATTCACTTTTTATATGGCCTGTAGAATGTAATACCATGCTAGAATTATCTATAAAGGCGTCATTAATTCAATTTTTGATTGACAATTTACCTGCTCAAGAAAATTTGCCAATTTCTACTACCAACAAGGTTTTTCAATCATTTAAGTCGCCTTGCGACTACCCATGTTATTGCAAAAATCCCAGTTCACGTCTATTTAATATCAATATGTACGAGTATATTTTTTTTTAGACATGTGTTCTATCAAATGTCCATACGACGTCACGATCTACTTTCTTATTATCATCGTCTGAATCGTACCACTAAGACGAACCATTCATCATGTACTCCAAATTTCTCCAAGTAACTCAAATGCGAGAGAATATTTTTCGTGACCTATTCCAAGGTTGTAATCAAATCCGTATAATCACATGTGTGATGCCCATTTATTCGAATCTATCAATTCTGAAATCATTATTCGATTGATAATCCCGCAATTCAGTCATTCGACCATCTAAATTACAACTTCGATTTTTTTTCTCTTAAGTTATATCATATAATCATTGTACTTTTATCAGTGATCTGCCTAATAGATGTTCCACCTCAATCTCAACTTGATAACCATTTTTGTGATATTAAGATGACTTGATTTATCGATTCTATAAGGCTTAAACCATATAATTCATCACGTTATCGTGCTCAACGATCTATCTTCTCCTCGATTTCAATATCAACTTTTCCGGTAATACAATAAAGTCCTTTCAATGTTTATTTTTCAATAATTATTTCTAAGATTCCATTTATGTGAGAAACTTAATCTTTTTCCTCAAAGTTTTCATAAAAATTTCAGCGGTAAACGGCTTAATTTTCATTAAACCTCCTGCAAGGAAAACACAATTTATACCACAGCCGTTGATTCTCACAATTCTTTTATCTTTACTAAGACCCCCACCATTAGTTATGGGTCCTCTTAGTAATTTTTTTTAACATCATTCTATCAATGCATCATATCAAAAATCAAAATTCCAAATCATACAATATAAAGCTACTAATGCTTTATAAAAGTATCTTACCTATTCGCCAAAGCTTAGCGTGTTTCCGAGCCTAGCCGAAATTCACCACTTGCCTCTTTACCATGCTGCCACAAGTTAAACAATTTACATATATTTGTTTAGAAAATCATTTAGCAATTTTATAAATTCAGTGAAACAAGTAAAATCTTTCAGTTCTTTACCTGTATTCAACATAAATTTTCGGGTAAGGTGTTCCCCTCGCTCTTCTCCTTTCCTTCTTTCTTCCTTTTCTTTCTTTTTCATCTCTTCTTCTTCTTCTTCTTTTCTTTCTTTTTCCTTTCCTTCTCTTTCTTTTTCTTTCTTTCTTTTTCTTATCTTCCTTCTTTCTTCTTTCCTTTCTTTTCTTTCCCTTTCCTTTCCTTTCTTTTCTTTCTTCTTTTTTTTTCCTTTTTGGTCTGAACCGGTTCGGCCGGTTCAACTTCCAGTGGCCACCATCTCCGGCGGTTCGGCCACTCCTCAGCACCCTGGGATCACCACGAAGCCGGATCTGGTCTCCATTCCCCGAGCGGCAGCGCCAGCAGTGGCGAATCTGGAGGTGGTGGTTCGGCTCCTTTCTCCTCCTCTTTTCTCCCTCTTTTCTCCTCCCCCTTCACTGCCGATTGTTCCTTTCACTTGGCCTAACCTTACCGGCGTCGAAGGCAGCGGTGGCGGCGTCTAGATTGGTCGACATTGCCTCTTTCCTCTTTTTTTTTCCTTTACTATTTCCGACTTTCGTTTTCTCCTTTCCTTTTCTTTCCTTGCTGTTGCCAGCGACAACCTTAGCCTCCCCTTTCTCTTCTCTTCTCACCACCGGCGTCGACCGGTCTCTCCTCCCTTTCCTACTCCTCTGTTTTACACAGAGGAAAATGAAAGAATGGGAATCGGGTTAAACATCCCGATTCCCTCTTTTCTTTTTTTTAAATATATATAATTATATAAATATATATAATTAAAATTTTAAACATATATATAAATATATATATTTTTCATATAAACCATTTATATTTATATATATATATACACGTTAATTTACACTACTATATATATATTTCATATATATTTTATATATATATATATGTAAAATATATATTTCATATAAACCATTTATATATTTATACTTTAATTTTAAAATGCTATATATATATTTCATATATATTATATATATACATAAATGTACAATAAAATACATGTATTTATTCCATGATATAAAATAGTTTATATCAATGTATAATATATACATATATTCCATGTATAAATATATATTTATCAAAAGTATATTTATATAATATCATTATATAAATCTATCAAAATACATATTTTTATTTCTTATTAAGTTTTGGATTTCTTGATATCCAAATTTATTTTCTCCATTTTCATTCTTATTTAATTTGGATTTCCATTTGTCCAAATTAAGTTTTCCGGATACCTTATATTTATTTAGAAAATTCTCGGTCTTCACAGATCATTTCTAAATCATTTTTAATAATTCCACAAAGTTACTCTATTTTCTGGTGCATTCAGGCAGAACAGTCTACTGACATCTATGCACAAATTGATTTTTATATAAATGCAGAGTTGTTCAAATTATGCAAACTCAAAACCATGTTATTCCTAACTCATTTAACTTTCTGCAAATGTAAAGTTTGCAACCAAATTCAATTTGAGTTATTTTCTACAATTTTTTAAAATCAAAAGTTGGATTCACGTTTTTAGGGCAGAGTGACCTGCACTATTTAACCTATTTCTCCACCTACATAACTCCAAATCAGGTGATTCCAAAACTTACTCCTAACTCATAAGGCTATCTACCACAATTTTTTCAGAATTTATATCAATGCATAATTCCCGAAATGATCATTTTAATCTCAGACCTAGAACAAAACACTCAACAGAATATTTATCTCCCCAACACCCACACACGCTTCACTTTGTTTCTTGCATTCTCTACACTAGTATACACTAAGGTCTGATCAAATCAAGCTTCATTCTCTTGAACCTCTTAGTGGCCAAAACCTTTAATCTTCCATAAATATGGCTTTGTTTCAATCCAAGGTCATGGACATATATAACTATCATTAAACAACAACATATCTTCCAAGAATCAAAAACCAAAATTTGCATCTTGATTTTACCCATTTGGCTGAAACTTTGGAAGAACTTTTCACCTTCCAAATTGCCTCTCCCAAGGCTGTTTCCAAGGTATGTTGTAGAGGAGATCAAGTTGAGTAATTTTGCTTAAGGGATGTTTTGGATTTGATGGGGTTTCTCAAGGTGTGGTCACTTAAGCTTGGAAGAATTGCAATGGTGGAAGTGGCGTAATAAGAAGAGAGGAAATAAGGTGCACGGTTTTAGAGATGAATGAGTGATGAAGTAGCCGGCCATGGGGTAGAAAATTCATGAGAAATATCTTAATTTTTTATTTGCTAAATACTTACCACTTGCCTTGTTGTATTTCATCAAATCTCTCTTCCTTTCTTTTCTTTCTCAAGCCGTAGCAATTATGGGAGCCATGGAGTGTAACCGGCAATTAGGAGAAAAATAAGGAAAATATCATGTGTCCTAGGTGATTAAAATATAAATGTGAGTGGGGTAACTATGCTTGCATAGTACTTCCACTTCCATCACTTTCCATTTTTCTTATTCATCCAATTTTTCCATCTCTCTCTCTTAGCCGTGAGCTTTGTTTAAGGAAATGGAAATTTTTGGCAGGCTAGGATGAAGGAAATAAGGAGAATTGTCTTGTACTTGGGCATTTTAAAATAAAATGAAAAGAAATAAACAATTACTAATGCTATTCCTACTTTTCTTATATTTGTATACTAAGTGGTCATTTGGTATCATTTTTGTTTCCTATTTTCTGTTTTTGTTTTCAGTTTTTTTGGAAACAAAAATAGAAAACATGTTTAGTAACATGTTTTCGTTTTCAAAAAATGAAAACGAAAACATAAGGGTCTGTTTGGTTTATGAAAATATTTTCTATTTTCATTTTTTATTTTCATTTTCTGAAAAACAAGTTTTCATTTTCTGTTTTCTAAATTTTGGAAAATATGTTTGGTACATGAAAATGAAAACTTGTTTTTGAAAATGAAAATTATGAAAATGCGTTTGCTATCTACATTTTCAAACCAATAAATATGAAAAACAATAACTAAAAAATTAAATTAAATTACAATTTTTGAAAAAAAGTAAAATGTAACTAAATAATAAAAATAAATTGTAAATGAAATAAACACAAGAATAATTCTTTATTTATTATAAATGAACAAACAAATAAAAAAAAGATTTTTTGCTTGTGTAATGATTCGAACCTTGTATCTTTGATGTACATTAAAAAAAATTTTATAAATCCCGTGTTTTCCAATTCTCCACTTTTCCAAACTGTTTCCTTGGAAAACAATGAAAACATGTTTTTTGTTGTTTTCAAAACTTGGCCCAATTTCATTTTCATTTTCCAAAAACATATTTTCTGTTTCTTCAACCAAACATATTTTCCTTCACGTTTTCTATTTTCCACGAAAATGAAAATGAAAAATACCTCTATTTTCATGAACCAAATGCACACTAAATTTCCTAAATTATTAGAAACAAGAATTTCTTGTTTTTATTGTTTTCGGAAACATGTTTTAATTTCTGTTACTGTTCATAATTAAGTGAACAGAGTTTATATATTAATATAATATTAATATTTTTATAATAAAAATATAAATAAAATTAATTAATTTTTTAACTAAAATAATATTAAATTTTAATATAAAATATTAATCAATTAATATTTTTAAATTAATATATTTATTTTAATATAGAAAAGTTGAAAACGTAACAAGCAGTTAAATATAAATTACATTAAACTATAATATTATAATATTATTTAATTTAAATTTTATAATAATTTATTGAATATATTATATATTTTCAATAATATCATTTATTATAATTTTGATATGTTATAATTAATATTATTATCTAATATAATTAATTTTTATTTTACTAAACAATATTATTATTTAATATTATATTCTACCTTAAATTTAAAACATATCACTACTACTATTCAATAATTTAATATTATGAAAAATACTTAACATTAAATAATATTATTTATATTAAATATAATATATTTTAATAAATATATAACTTATTATAAATTAATTAGTTAAATATTTTATTTAATAACGTAATATTATTATTACAATTAAATAAAAAATTATTATTAAATATAATTTATAATTATTACAATTAAATTAAATAATATATTTTATTTAATATTATATTTAATTATAATATTATTTAAATTATATTAAATTTTTATATGAGTAAATGAAAATATTTAATATTAGTATTAAATAATATAAAATAATATTATTTAATATAATCTACATATTATTATTTAATAAATATATTATTTTTATTTAATTTTAAAATTTTATTTTGTGAATTGAATTATTATATCTGAATCAGTTTAAATATTTGTTTTCAAAATATAACAATATTAAACAAACATATTTTCTGTTTTTAGAAATTGAAAACAAAACAAAACAAAAGAAAAACAAAATTTTCAAAAACATAAAACAGTAAACGATACTAAACGACCCCTTAATTTCTATATTTTCTCTTTTATTTCATGCATCACAACGTGAAGATAATGAGTGGGAAGGCAAGTAGCCGGAAACCATGAAGAAAATATGGAAGAGATATCAATATTTTAATATCAAGTTGACTAGTGTAGGATTAGGCAACTATTTCAATAGTATCCTACACTTAATTACTAATATTCATATATTAAATTTCAAGATATTCATACATTAAATTAATTTATTATTTCCATTAATATTTTCTGCACTTTTTATATTTAATATAGTCAAATTTGACTTCAAATTATTGGCGGGACCGGCCCTACTTGTGAAATTACTAAACTACCCTTCCTAAATCCTTTAATTCCACTTATGTCCTAATTCCTAACCTTTACAAAATGATTTAGACTAATTAATTAAATTCCCAAATATTCTTATTTATCTTCAGAGTATGCTTAATTAATATTATATAATTCAAAGTTTGACTGTTTAAGGGATTTGACCTGTCAAAATAATGAAATTACTAATATACTTTTATTTAATCTCTTAAGGCATTTTCGCATTGTTTCGGTTTACGATTTGAAACTGGATGAGACATCATCACACGAGAGTTCATCTATCATATTCATGTGTCAAATTTATCGTTGACTATATTCGATAGTATTTTCCCGACCTAGGGGCAAAATCGTAATTTTACGTAACTTTTGGCACGTTTCCCAAGGCATGCACTAATGAAAGGATTCAAAGATGTGAAACTTACCGTTACCATATTTCACTCCAAAATCATTATTGTGAGGTCTGCATCCCTTCAGGCCTTGGAATTCTCAATGGGATCCACGATCCACTTATCTTCTATAACACCAATTTATAAGAAATTCATTTACTATCTTTAAATTTAATCATTCTAACTCCAAAAGTAACTTATATCGAGAGAAGAAATTGGAAATCTCACACCCCGCCTCTCCCCCAGCCAGAAAAAAAAAAGAGTTAAGACCCAATTGTCTTGGGAACATTTTTTATCTGTATTGACCATTTCTATTTTGGCATATTCAGTCATAAACAACATTTTGTCCCCAAACATTCAAGTTGACTAAGACTCATGAACCAAAAATTATTTCATGCTTAACACGTAATACAAACAAAGAATTTTTGCACTGTTAAAGTTAAGATCATTAGTTTGCAAACCTCATTGGTTCTTTCTTGGATATCAATGGTTTCTTCATTCTAGCTCTCAAGGAAAGATCAAATGAACTTGTCAACTTTTGGCAGCAGCTAATCTTTGATCGCTAGAGGGTGAATAAGAGACAGCAATGCGCCTCTAATGTTCTTGTGACTAGAACCATGCACAGTTGAATGTTGTATTTTCCTAGTATATCAAGCATGTATTGAGGTTAGCCAGGCACAAGTCCTTTTCCTTCATTCATAAGGATGCATGTGTAGAGATCAAGATCCATGGAAATTGTAGACATCCTATTTTGTCCGAGGTCTTAACTTGTAAAAATAATTAGTGGAGTTAGGTGACATTGAATTTAATTTAACAATTTAGATTAGGATAATTATTTAATAATAGGATTATTAGAATTAGGCTAAAATTAAATTAGGATTTTTTAGATTTAGAATTAACATTAATTAGGAAATTAGAATTTTAAAAAATTTAGGAATAAAAAAAGAAAAGATAAGAAAATAAAATAAAATTAATTTTAGGATCAGATAATTAGATTGTTAAATTTTTTTAGGATGATTATTAGAATTTATTAATAGGAGAGTTATTATTAGATTAATATTAAATTTAATAGAGTTAGATTGGGATTAACATAAGAATAAAATAGATAAAATATGAGATAATTAATAGAATAGGTATAGTTATATTAGGATTCTAACAAGTTTTTGACAATAAAAAGGATTAAACCTCATGATTTGATTCATTAACAGTCAAACATCTCAGCCTTTGATTTCTACTCTTGGAGCCGAGGCCTTACACCTGCCACACTTGCATCCTCACCACCTTCACCTTTAACACAGCCGCTCAACGACCACTGCCTAACTTCATCATTATTGAACCATGCTTTTGTTCTGCACCCTGTTTCGCCACCGAAGCATCGTCTATTACTGCCACACCGCTCCCTTTTGCTGCACCACTAGGTTCTGCTCCACCTTGGGCTGCTACGTCTTCTTCATCGTTGCTGATCATTGCTGTAGCATTCTTCACTCGCTTGCTACAGTGCGGCTGTTGCTCGCTGTCCGTTACCGCCACTGCTAATAGTTTGAGGCGCTGTTGGAAGTTACTAAACCGGAGAAAGAAGGAACGAAGCAGAAAGTGTGAACGAGACCAGCCAAAGATAAAACTTGTTGGAATTGAAGTGGCTGACGTGGGGACTTAGAACCAAAGAGAAGTGAGGACAGGTAAGTTTTAATAACTATGTAGTAAAATTAAATTATGATTCGATAAATAATTTAATAATTAGTTAATTTCATAATCTGACAATTTAATAGTTTAACTTGATTTAAAAAAGGTAAATTTTAAGATAATGTATATATTAAGAACTAAGCAATAATGTGCATGTTGATTGAAACTAAAAAGTAATTAATGAAAACTTGTAAGATAATTAATTTGAGCTAGAAATTTGTTAATTTTGTATACGATTGGTGTAAGTTGATTTATTTGCATGATGATATCATTATATGTTTGCATTAGGATTTAATTAAATATTGTGATTGTATAATTTATATGATAGTTTTTTTTTTTTTTGAATTTAACTTTAGGAAATAAGATTCTTTAGAAAAATATAATTAAATTCTTAGGTTATGAAGAAAATAAAATTTTAATAAAATATAAGTAGAAGATGAATTATTCTGGTGATAGAATTCTAAAGGGACTGCGCTTGAGTAGTACTTTTAATATCTTGAGGTGAGGAGAGTCTTTTTAAGTCTCACCAGTAAAAGGATATTTTCAATATTTAATAATTCATTATAAAATTTCAAATAAAATTTAAATTGATAAATTTAAATTAAAATCATTAAAAGAATAGAATAAAAATAAGATAAATATAAGATTAAAAATTACGAAAGCAAACTAAAATAAAATAAAATTAAATAATGTTAAATAACTTGGATAAATGTAGATTAATCCGATGATGGAATTTAAAAAGGAATTGCGCTTGAGTAGTTTTTTTTTAAATTCTTAGGTGAGGAAATTTCTTTCAAGGTCTGACCAGCTTGATGGAAGGTTTAGAGGAAATTTTCAAATATTAAACAATTCATATTTATTCAAGATATAAAAAGTAAAAAATAATTTAGGATAAAAAATTACAAATTAAAAAATAAAAAATAGAAAAATAACGAATAATTTTTATAAATTGGGATAGGAGTCAAAGTAAGTGTTCCATAATGTATTTAAATCATCCGACGATGGCGCCTCTTCAAGAAAGGCGATTAGTCCTACTTGAATACTCTTGAGGTGAGAAGAACGTTTAAGTTGTCCAACCTACTTGATGGAGGAGATTTAGAAGATTTTTCAATATTTAATCATATTGAAATTAAAGCAAACAAAAATAGGCAAAATTATGATAACTTTAGACTATTTGGTACCATTCTAGGATGGGTGTCGTGGAGGTGCTAATCCTTGTCCACACGTAACCGTACTCCTGAACCTTAGATTCTTTGATCATAGACCAAGCCTTATCTTTAGACAAGAATAGGTGACTAATCACACCTTAGATTAGAATGGTTGGTGGCGACTCTATGAATTTAAGTCTAACAAGTTTGATTCTAGGACTTGACACGTTACGACAGAAAAAATCGTAGGACGCCCCGTTATGTGAGTCTTGAAAAAATTTCCATACCTGTCAAAGCAAGTAACATCCATTGGAACTGTGGTCTTATCAAAAGATTAACTCTAGTTGTTTTATGCAACTCTATGTAGAGGAATGATTTTAGTGGTAAAAATTTTCAGCTTCCATATCTTAAAAAAAAAATTACAACAATGTCTGCAGTCTATCATGTTAAAACTCCCTCTTCTTTTTTCTTGTTTCTTTTCTGTTGCTTCATGTATTATCAACCTTTATATAAAGAGACTCAATGTATTGTCTTTGATTCATGAATTGAATGAAAGTTCAATCTCGTTAATTCAAGATGGTATCAAAGTGTTCAATTTTTGCTTATTTTCTTGTGTAATTTTTCATTTTCCTATGATTTCTCTTCTTCCAAACAGCACTCTATTGCTTATTTTATTGAGCATTTCCTTTTTCTATAGTTTCTTTTCTTCCAAATAGCATTCTGCTGCAGAAAATGTCTTCAAAGGAAGCTTTATCCAGTCCTTATTTCATCCATGCTTCTGAAATCCTTCTCTAATTTTTCTATCGTCACCTCTTAATGGCAAAAATTATCATTCCTGGTACAGAGCTATGAAGATGGCACTCTTGTCAAAGAATAAATTTCAATTTCTAATGGTTCAATATTACCACCATTAAAGGAGGATCCAATTTTTCCAGCTTGGGAACGTTGCAATACTTTAGTTCTTTCATGGATTCTACGTTCAGTTTCTCCTTCCATTGAACAAAGCATTATTTGGATTGATAGTGCAATAGATGTTTGGAAATATTTGAAGGATCACTTTTGTCAAGGAAATTCATTCCGAATCTCAGATTTGCAAGAAGAAATATATACTTTTCAATAAGGAACTCTTTTAGTCACTGAGTAGTTTACAAAGCTGAAGATGTTGTAGGATGAGATTGTGAATCTCAGATCAATTCCTCACTACACCTATGAATCATGTTGTCATTATGGTGCTCTTGATACTGTTAGAACTTTTAAGCAAACGATTATGTGATAAGGTTCTTAAAAAGGTCTCAATGAAAGCTTTGCTACTGTCAAAACTCAAATAATGCTAATGAATCTTCTTCCATCTTTTAACTAGGGCTTTTCTTTGGTGATTCAGCAAGAAAGGTAGTTAAATTCTTTTATGCCTTCACAGACTGTTGAATCAAGTGTTCTTGCAACTAAATCAGTGAGAATGGGATCTAGTTCTTCGAAATGAGGGAATTTCAGAAGATTCTCAAATACAAACAGGAGACCTATTTGTTCTTATCGTGGTTTGTTAGGCCACACAATGGAAAAGTGCTATAAGAAGCATGGATACACCTTCGATTTCAAACCAAGAAGCAAAGTTTCCGCTTCTGTGAACTGTGTTGAAGAAGTGAGTAAGAATCATCACACTTAATCTGATCATGTGCTTGATTGTTCTGGCAGTTCTCCACTCATGGCATTCACTTAAGAATAGTACTAGAAACTACTTACCTTGCTTCAATTAGCTGACATAGCCTCCACTCCAGCTTGAAGGGGGGTAAAACAGCTTGAGGGGGTAATACAAGATATATAGCTAGAGCTGAGATGAGTTGAGCTGAGTTGAGTTGAGCTTGTTGGCCAAAGAGTTGCTGAACTGGCAAGGGTGAGCTGGTATTTATTGGAGTTAGGGAATTCTATTGGAGTTTGTTAGGCAACTTTGTAACTTCTTTTCCCGCTTCTTTTTTCTTGCTTCTTTTCTGTTGCTTCATGTATTATCAGCCTCTATATAAAGAGACTCAATGTAATGTTTTTGATTCATGAATTGAATGAAAGTTCAATCTCATTAATTCAACCACATTATAAGCTCTCTTACTTTTTTTGAATCCTATGGGCCTATTAATAATTCATTTGTTAAACTACCTAATGTTCAACATGCCTCTGTCACACACATTGGTACTGTTAGACTATCTTCACATCCCATACTTAAGGAAGCCTTGTTTGTACCAAGTTTCACATTCAACCTAATATCTGTTAGTAAGCTACCCAAAACCCTTAAGGCGCTGTTTAGTTTTAGGAATTTTATATTACTGGTAAGAATTTTTTTTCTGTAATCAAATTACAATGTTTGGTTCGCAGAATTTTTTCTCACCGGGAATTTCATATTCCCAAAAGTGCAAAGAGGGGGGAAAATGGGGTGAAAAAAATCCTAGCAAAACTTGAGGTATTTTTTTTCCAGGGGAAAACTACTTCTTTTGCCTATTTTACCCTCCAATAATTATATTTTATTTTCCATTTTACCCCTAAACCTATCTAATATTACAACCATTGTTTTTTTCTTATTTTGATGAAGAGAAAAATGAATTTAAAATCAAATGGACCAATAATAAGATAGACCCTATGATTTTTGATTAATTAAAATCAATTTAATATAGTAATAGTTTGTTAAATCAAAATAATTTACATAACAAAAACCTTATAAAAAAAGGGACTAAATAAATAAATGAGTATCTTAAATAAGTAATTAATTTAAATATAATTTATATCAAGTGTTATTCACTCTACATCAACTAATAATATGGAGGGTATTATAGTAAAATAAGTAATTAAGTAATCTTACTTTCCTTTAACCAAACACATAAATCTTATATTCCCACCAATACAACCAAACACAAGAATCTAATATTCCCAGGAATCCGTCAAGTAAAATAATTTTCCGTTAAATGATTCTCAAAAGTAATCCTAAATTTCGCGAACCAAACGGCCCCTAAGTGTATTTTTATCTTTTAGCTTGATTTGTGTGTTATCTAGGATGTGGATAGCTCGAAAAGGATTGGATTAGCTAAACAATTGCTTGGTCTATATCAGTTGTTTGATCTTGCGCCTTACATATTTCCAGATTCTGTTGCATTCTGTTTTGCTTCTGATGTTGTTCTTAGAAATATATGGCATTATAGACTAGGACACATTTCGAACAGTAGACTCAAGCTATTACAAAATCTTGATCATTCAATTTGTATTTTCGACCATTCACCCTGTGATGCATGTCATTTCGCTAAGCAAAAGAGACTTCCATTTCCACTTAATACTTCAGTTACTCTTGCTGCTTTTGAACTTGTGCATACTGATATATGGGGGCATTATACAATAGCTTCCTTACAAGGTCATCGTTATTTTCTTACTCTTGTGGATGACTACACTAGACATACATGGTTGCATCTTATGAAATTTAAGTCTGAAACTAGTACCTTAATACAAAACTTTTGCATATTAATAGAAACATAATTTGGAAATAAAGTCAAGGTTCTTAGAACAGACAATGGACAAGAATTTAACCTACCTTTTTTCTATTCTTCAAAGGGCATCATACACCAAACTTCTTATGTGCAAACTCCTTAACAGAAAAGTATAGTGGAGAGAAAACATCAACACATTTTAAATATGGCCCAAGCTTTAAGATTCCAAGCCAACTTACTTGAAAATTTTTAGGGAGAGTCTGTTAGTCATGCTGTGTTCCTCATAAATAGAACTCCTTCACCTATAATCCATAATAAAACCCCTTATGAAATGCTATACCATAAACCACCAGATTATTCTAATATCAAAGTCTTTGGAAGCTTATGTTATGCCTCCACATTATCTCATTAAAGGTCAAAACTTACACCAAGAGCAACTAAATGTGTCTTTATAGGTATTCCATCCACCCAAAAAGGTTTCAAATTGTACAATCTCCAAACTGGTTCTGTTTTTGTGTCAAGGGATGTAATTTTTTATGAACCTGTTTTTCCTTTTTCAAGTCAATCATATCATAATGCTTCTCTTAACAACAATGACATTCATAACACTTTCGAAACACCTATTTTGCCCAATGATATATCTTCACATACTGATCTTTTTTCACCTATTTCTAAATTTGTTCATAGTACTGATTCTACTCCAGATATCGCTTCATCTCCACCTTTAGAATCTGATCCAATATCTTCAGTACCTCTTAGAAGATCTAGTCGAGTTCATTGTCCTCCATCTTATTTGCAAGACTATCACTATTTTTTTGCTAAAGTCAATCCTTTAAAAGCATCTACCTTTGCTAATACACATTCAGGCATATATCATCCTTTGTCTACTGTTCTTACTTATTATAAATATTCTAATTCTCACAAAGCTTTTTCAATTGGAACAACCACCATCTGTGAACCCAAGACCTATGCTGAAGCTGTTAAACATGAGTGTTGGAGACAAGCTAAGCAAGTTGAACTTAAGGCTTTGCAAGTTAATAATACCTGGGAAATTCTTGACTTGCCACCTTCTAAGACACTAATTGGGTGTAAGTGGGTTTATAAAGTTAAGTACAAGGCTGAAGGATAAGTAAAGAGATTCAAAGCCAGACTTATTGCTAAAGGATACACTCAGCAACATGGCCTTGATTATCTAGACACTTTTTCTCCTGTTGCTAAAATGAGCACCATATGGACTTTGTTGGCAATAGCTGCTGCAAAATGATGGCTTCTGCACCAATTAGACATTAATAATGTTTTTCTTCATGGAGATCTTCATGAAGAGGTGTACATGAAGTTGTCCCTTAGTTATCCTCATGCCAAACCTGGACAAGTTTATAGACTCTTAAAGTCATTATATGGCCTCAAACAAGCAAGTAGGCAATGGTATTCCAAACTCACCACTGCTCTACTAACTCAAGGCTTTCAACAAGCTATATCAGATTATTCCTTATTTGTTAAAGGTGCTGGTTCTTCCTTTATTGCATTGGTGGTGTATGTTGATGATGTAATTTTAGCTAGTTCAAATGAAGCTCTTATCAAGGAAATGAAGGGCTTTCTGGATACTAATTTCAAAATCAAGGATCTTGGCACTCTAAAGTATTTCCTTAGTTTAGAAGTGGCCAGATCAAATGCTGGTATTAATCTTTGTCAGAGAAAGTACACATTGGAGTTGCTGCAAGAAATAGGTTTTCTTGGTGCTAAACTTTCTCCCACTCCTATGGTAGCCTTTTTCAAACTCAGCAAAGATGTAGGAAATCATTTGCCTGAACCAATTGTTTATAGGAGATTGATTGGAAAACTCCTTTATCTGGTCACCACTAAACCTGATATATCCTTTGCTGTGCAACACCTTTCTCGATTTATTGACAAGCCTACTTCTCTCCATTTGAAAGCAGCTCATCATATTCTCAGGTATCTCAAAGGCACTCCTAGCCAAGGTTTACATTTTCCCTCAACATCAGATCTTTCTTTAAAGGCCTTTAGTGATTCTGATTGGGGTTATTGTTTAGACACCAAAAGATCAGTAACTAGCTTTTATGTGTTTCTTGGTGATACTTTGATTTCTTGGAAATCAAAGAAACAAAACACTATCTCTAGATCTTCATCAGAAGCTGAGTATCTCGCTCTTACCTCACTGACATGTGAACTGCAATGGCTGCTTTTCTTACTCAAGGACTTACAAGTTGTTCATAATGATCTAGCTTTGATCAACTGTGACAATCAATCTGCCATTGCCATAGCAGAAAATCCAGTCTTTCATGAATGCACAAAACATATTGAGATTGATTGCCACCTTATACAAGAAAAACTTTAAGCTGGAGTAATTCCTTTGTTCTATGTTACCTCCTCTAATCAGAATGGTGATTTTTTCACCAAACCAC
Source organism: Heritiera littoralis (assembly GCA_031772115.1). NCBI lineage: Eukaryota > Viridiplantae > Streptophyta > Magnoliopsida > Malvales > Malvaceae > Heritiera > Heritiera littoralis. The sequence continues at coordinate 6,097,949 of JAPDPK010000015.1, forward strand.
ATTCCCCTGCTATTTTTCATCAGCTTTTGTCTAAGTTCAACCTTTACAACTTATATACTCCAGCTTGAGGGGGGCTAATACAGGTTATACAGTCGGAGCTGAGCTGAGTTGAGCATGTTGGCAAAAGAGTTGCTGAGCTGGCAGGGGTGAGCTGGTATTTATTGAAGTTAGGGAATTTTGTTAGAGTTTGTTAGGCAGCTTTGTAGCTTCTTTTCCTGCTTTTTTTTTCCCGCTTCTTTTCTATTGCTTCATATATTATCAGCCTCTAGATAAAGAGACTCAATGTACTGTTTTGAATTGAATGAAAGTTCAATCTCGTTAATTCAAGAATTATGATAAAAAAAATGAAAAGATAATAGATGCAAATAAGGAGAGTAAACATGATTAATAGCTGTAACTTGTCATCAAATTCATGAAAATCAAATTTTTAACCCAACCTTCAAAATACTTTTTAAATCATGGTGCCAAGCTGTAAACAACAATCACCATTTATTCAATTGGTGTAAAAAAACTAATCTTCAAAATATTCTTGTGCCCACAACCATATAGATAATCAAAGTCTTGACATTTATTCAACTGTACTACATTATAAAATGTTTTACAAACATAGTTATTATGGCAAATAAACTAGCATCACAAACAAAAAATCATTAATAAAAAATCCAAACATAAGGATTTTCCCAAATGTTTGCATGAAAGATGAGAATCACAAAGAAAAAATCAAACTAAGAAACTTGTAGTTGATAGATCAACTTTACAATCTTGTTATACATTTTTCTGTTTTTACTTAGTCATTGGATCCTTGTTTTGATTTTAGTAATGTACCAATTGCAAACCTACAATAAACACGTTCACATTCACCTTCACTGCCACGTGTGTTTTTTTTCCTTCTTGTTGCAAGTTTTCTCTTTTCTTTTTATGTTTTGATCCTTATCTCTCTTCTTTTCATTTGACATGCAAATGCTATTGAATGTCTCTTTCAAGATCCCAAACTATTAGCTATATGAGTTTACATGATAGTTTTTTTAATGTTCAAGTTTACTCCAGAAGAAACACACATCATGAATATATATATATATATATATATATATATATGAAGCAATTAGGATCATATAATATGTGAATAATATGAAATATAAAATCTTATTAAATGAGTCAACGAAGATTAATTTCAACAATGATTCATATTAGCTGTGAAATCCCAAAACAAATGCAATAGCTACATCATCAGAATTGAAAAGAAAAGAGATAATGTTAACTTTGAGGAAATAACACATGATTGTTTCAAAGTGAGCATTGTCTCTTAAAAGCAATAACACACACACACACACACACACACACACACACACACACATATATATATATATATATATATATATTTCAAACTAACAATAAATAAATGGAATAGCACATATATTAATATAATTGCCATAGGTTTATCATTAAATGGAAAATTTTGTGTTTAATGAAATGCGTTGCTAGCAGCTATCAACTCAACAAATAGAACCCATGCTTACCAATGGAACTTAGGCATTTTAAGTCAACAACAACCAAAATCCTTCCATATTGAGAGAAGGAAGCATAAAGGGACCTCTTTAATTTTAACAAAAAGAAACTGAAATATAAAGGGAAAGTCAAAAGTGAGATATAATGACATTTGCCTAGTCTACATGGATTAAACATATAGTATAAATAGCACAGTTTTCACTTTTGAGAAAAAACAGACGAGAATTTGACAAAGCACCATAATTTTACTGTGAAGTTTTTCAAGATTATATTAGGCAAAGCACCATTTTTTTATAACAAAACCAAAGCAAACAAAACATTACAAAGAAACTATCAATTAAAAATAAATGAAAATAGTACATAAGTAAAGCTTGATAATTTTGTAAGTAAAGCATTTCAAATTTAACAAAAACTAACTTCAATGAAAACAAAAATTAAAAATGATAAACAACCAAGGCTTGGCTTAATGGTTGATACCCCTCCATAGGATGGCTTAAATCCAAGGTTCGATTCTTCACTCCTTCATTGTACTTCCTATGAACCAAAAAAAAAGAAATTAAAAGTGATAATTTCCTACTTTTGTAATTAAAAAAAAAACTAATAGAGTGAAAATTTAAGTACCGAAACAACTACAAATGCCTGAGCAAATGGGACAAAGGAAGGCAACATTCCAATATGATATTTTGGAGAAATAGAAAAAGTCATAAATTTTGGTTAAATGCAATATAAAAAAAATTCATTAAAGCAATCAAAGAATTTCATAAATGTTCATTGTTTTAGATCATAATACCCTGAGATAAATGCACTCTTAGTGTTCTTGAGTTCTTAACTTATGCTCTAGAAATACCCTGAGATAAAATGTGATCTATGTATGTCACAACCCAAAGGCCGCGACGTGCACTTAGCAATCACACTTATACCGTTTTCTCAAATTTATGAACTAAATTTTTCTTTTCACTTTAAGGTTTGTATTCAATGTCAGTGTCGTTTCTAAACTAAATTCGTATTTCTTAATTCGATTTACATTCACCATTTAATTTACTATCTCTTAACAACGCAACTTGATTATATTTTAATTCAATGTTAAATGGGTAACAGAAAAATAAAAAATCGAAAACTCCCCCTTATATAAAATCGCTTTTTCCCAGTAAATAACCTGCAAAATATTTACCATTTCCAACAACCTATTTCGATTCCACAATCAACAGTCTGTAGCACCATATGCTAAACATACTTCCAAAATCAGCATTTACATATATTAACATTTCGCAGGCTCATAATTGTCGTATATCAATCATTTCTCGAATCGCACTCGATAATCATATTGATCTATAATAATCTAGAACGATCCTAAGTTACATCCCAAAATAATTCGACAAGCATGTACGGTCCATCTTAAACGTCAAAGTATCAATTAATTTTATTTACTTATTATTATTATTATTATTTTGAAACAATATACATATATCCTAAACTTATATAGATATAATCCAAATTATATATATTACTTATTTATTGTTAAATGCACTAGACTCCACTTTTCGATTCCATTGCTTAAGATAATACAAAATTTCAAAACACTCTCAACTCTCTCAACTCTCAGCTTATTTAACTTCTTCATTTAAATACAAATCTGGTACGAAAAATTCGCAATCTTCACAATGTATTTTTTGATCAACCAAAATATGATAACATTACCAAAAAAACAATTAAAAGTAGTGTCAAGTACAAAACAAAATAAAACAGAAATAAAGAAACCCACGGCCCAGATCTCAAGCTTGCACAAAATTTCTTGAAGGACATAAAGATTTTTCTAACTTTAATTTAGGGATCAATAAAATCCAAAAAAAAATTTGAGGTAAGCTATTCAATTTGGTTTATTAGAAAATGAAAGAGAAAAAGGGACAAATATGTGGGGGGGGGGGGGGGGGGGGGGGGGGGGGGGGGGGGGGGGGGGGGGGGGGGGGGGGGGGGGGGGGGGGGGGGGGGGGGGGGGGGGGGGGGGGGGGGGGGGGGGGGGGGGGGGGGGGGGGGGGTTATTTTGCAAAAAAAAAAAGAAAAAGGAAAGGATAATACTGAGAAGAATACAAAGAAGCTTCAGTGGGGATGAGGCGGCATGTACAATTCCCTTCATATCTAGAGTGCTTCTGTTGAGTTAAAATCAGAAATTTTTTAAAAAATAAAAATCAGTACCATAACAGATCTCTTTTAAAGAAAAATCTTTCACAACAACTTATATACAGCGTAGAATTCTTCAGAAAATTGAAAAAAGATCCCAAGTTACTGGAAAACTGCTTCAAAACTCTTTTGAAAGATTAATTTTCTTCATTGATTCTTCTAAACTGCAATGCCTAGATAAGGATGATAATCAGCACATGGGTGAACTTATTTGCAGTGATGTCTACTTCAAGATCAGAAATTTCCGTCCTCCAATATATTGGTTTGTTGTTTGCTTACTCATTTTAGAGGGCCTCACATATTGTAGATATTAGCAAAGGATTTTTATTTCAAGCGGAAACATGTTTTGAGATCATTCTTTACAAGAATCCTAATCGTACATCATTTGGAGAAAGGCATCTTTCACAGACCGAAGATAAACCAATACTACACAGCCTATGTTAGCAGAAACTAACTCAAAGCTTGATCAACAGAGGAATTATCATTCTTCCAGTTCCAGAAGGGTGCGCACCATCTCGGCCCCCAACTTCACCATTTAATCTGGAGCCTCGTCCTAAGAAAAGATTGTTGGGGAAAAAATGTTGCTGTTTTTCTGATAATGGTAACCTTAAATTTGAGGCTGATCACTCTTTGAAGAATCTTTTAATCATGTTTATACCAGATTTATATCAACGAATTTTTTGCTTTGTACATACATTTTCAGCTAGCTTTTGTATGTTATTCTCTTAATTATATGTATTTTTTTTTCAATGGTTATTATTACGGAATTTTTTATTAAACTAATGCTCAAAATTTGCAAATTTTTTTGGGTCTCCCAAGCAAACTGAATTTATTGGATAATCAAATTGATCAAATTAAAAAGACATTTTTTTCAACCAACACTATATTTGGAATAAATTAATTTAACCAACATACTTGTGATTTGTTGTATTAATTAAGTCGAAAATTTATTCTCATCCCTCAGCTCTGTTATGCTGAGTTTAATTAAAAAAAAATTTCTTTCGAAATAAAAAAGTCATAAAAATATGAGTAAGGCAGGTAATTAACACAAATTTTATTTAATATTTATACATTTAGGCAAATTGTACAGTGAAATAGACTCATACAAACTGAATAAAAAGAAAGAAAAAAAGAAAGAAAAAGTGATACATTGACATACTACAAATAGAACAACATATTAGAAATAAGAAGCAGCAATTCCCGTCCGCTTCTTAGGCTACCAAATGTGCATGGTCCCCTCACTTTATGCAGAATCGACATAGATTAAAGGAAAACCAGCATCCTAGGACTATAAGGAGATCTACGTTCAAATATTGATCACCCAAACAAAATAAGTAAAGAATATCCTATAACTAAAGCGGTTCCTTTCCAGAATTCTTCATATAGAAAAAGGAATAACAATCATACTAACCAATAAAATTTAAAAGGTGTGTTTGAGATATGCAAACTCAAAAGATTCAAGTTTGCATCTTTCTGATGGAGTTTGCCTTTGTTCATGGCATCCACGCTGATAGCATAATTATTGAATATGTTATAAATACCAAGAGCTTATTTTAGTAGCCAGATAACAAAATTGAATTGAACAAGAATTTGTAAAAAAAAAAAATTCAATTCAATTATTTAACTCCAAAATCAGGCTCTTGGTATTTATAACTTAATAACAATCATGCTGTCATCGTTTAGCGTCAATTCGATCCAGTCATTCAATTCTTCTCTCATGTTATTGTAATTCTCAATACAGAAACATGAAAGTACGCTGTTTCAATTATAACTAATATAGTCCAGGTACATTCATCTGAGTCATTGTGTGAATGGAGTTTAAATTTTCAAATTCTCTAAATTAAAAGAAAAAAAAAAGGCCTTCACTTTCTATATCTGGCTTGAAAAATTAGCAAGAATCTAGAATCTGTTGTGAAGCATATTGTGAATAAAAATTTAGAAACCTGTTTGCCTCATTGGATTTATCAAATTTTCTTGCCTGCAGACTTGTTGATTGTATCATTTTTACTAGCTTTTACCACTTTCCCATGGTACTTTTGACAATACTTTGCAAATACTTAAGTTTTTGGTTTTGATATGTACTTAAGTAGACATGAAGTAGAAAATCGTGCCTAATTGTTGAGATGCCACAGGGTGATATGGAAGGTGAGATGAGAAGACCCAAACAAGGCCTTAATCAGCCAATGCGTATGTATGGTGCAACCCGCAAAGAAGCACTCTCAACAAAAGCAGAGGGTTTTATAATATAGGATAATTTTCCATTATATTAAAGTCAAAATTCTTTTATGAGCATAATCTACAAACCTTTCATTGTGGTTCATACGTTATTGTATTAAAAATCTCATCTTAGAGTGCAAGTTCCATTGAATGTTGAATTTCTATTCGGTTAAAAAATTACATTGCAGCTCTATCACATAGGGCTTGCAGTTGTTTTTGGTTGGAGAAAATCATGATTCTATTGCAAGCACGGTTATTATTTATGATAATCTCAATTTGATCTTTTATCTTGGGATGAAATTGTTATTTAGGTCTACGTTGCACTAAGCTTTGACTTTTTTTCTATACTCTATTTTTTTCTAAACAAATTGTTTTATGAATTTCACCAATACTTTTTATTGTTTTTCAGACATTTAAGATGCCTTTTTTCTATTTCAAATAAATTACATTTTAAGAAATAATTAAAATAAGAAATATTTATTAATTTATCCATGCAATAAAATTTTACCAAAAAAAATTGATTCACACGTAGGGACGGATCTAAGTTTTATAATCAATGGGGGTAGATTATTAAGTAATATTTATTGAGATTATTTTTTTTAAAATTAATAAAATTAATTTTATTAACATGTCGTTTTAAATATTGTTAGAATATAAAATAATAAAATATTTATATAGAAATTGAAAACAAATGTATTAAAGGTCATTTTTATATAAAAAACTCTTTACAAGAAATTTTTTTGACATCTTTTTCTTATCTATAATTGTTTTAAAAATAACTTTTTATACCAAGTTCAAAGTGTTATTAAATTCACTTCTGGGGATATGATAATTATAAATAAATTCATTTTACAAGGTAATAAATTTGTCACATAAGTTCAAAGAATTAAAAAAATCAATTATCATAAAATATTGAATTTTTTATCATTCTATCAAAATTAATCTAAATCAAGTATTTAAATAAAAAAATTCAAATTATCGAATAAGATTTACTTGATCAAATTAAGATTGGAAAAAATTAAAAAAATGTATATTTATTTTTTCTTATAGAAAACTTATTTTAATATTTACACTAAATTAATTAACCTTTCTATAAGTTTTTTTTAGTTGTTTATTCCTAACAACTAATTTTTTTGGCTATTGTAATTTTCTTTCTTTTCAGAGTCTTCTTAACTTTTTTAATTTATTTTTGAAGCTAATTTCAATTAATGTCAAGAGAATTATTATATCAACTACTAACAATATTACATATTTACATTGTGAATAATTACTTTACTCAATTACCTTTCTTGTTTTGTTAATACGTTTATATATTTTTAAATATTACTAAAGACCAATATTTAAATATTCCCTTTATAATTTAGTAGAAGAAAAAAAATTTGTTTATAATAGTATTACTTAGTTTGATTAGATTTTAGTGGGGACAAAATACAAATATTAATAAACATTGTGTATATTAGTATATTACTAATATATAAATTTAAATTTAAAGAATTTGAGTGCCTCCCCCTAAATCCGTCCCTTCTTACATGACACATGACTTTTTCTTACTCTTTTTTTTTGTATTTCTTAATTTTTTTTTTCAAAACATTTATTTATACGAAGACTTTTTTCTTTACAGAATTTTTTTCAAAAAATATAAGTTTATTATTATTTTATTAAAAATATTAATTTATTATTATTTTGGGGGCAAAGCCCGGAACTTTTAATTTCTGGTATACTTAAAATTTAAATCATCATGATTAGACGTTTGCACAACCCAAGTAAATTTAAAGTTTGTTAACCCAGGGGAAAATTTTGTGACAAGTTTGAAGTTTACAAACACATTAGGTATATGGATGGTTGGTACAAGGTAGAAACCAAATTCAAACTTTGAACCGATGTTATTTTAGGATTGTTTTGAATGAATGATGAGATTAACTTCGTTAAGATTAAAAATAATAAAAATATACTTAAAAATTTATCTTTTTTAATAAAATAATAAAAAATATAAAAAAATAAAAACACGGGATAATTTACCCTAGCTCTTGAAATTTTGTCATTTAGTATTAGGAAGTGGGATGCAGAGACTTCCAAACTAAGCCTTATTTAAGGAGAGTAACATTCATTAAGTGAACTTTAGTTGTTAATTGTTAATTTAATAATAAAGTAACTTATAATTTTATAAAAACAAAAAGTTATTGTACACGTAATGTATATTTTCATTTTCCCCTTGAATTAATATAATGATAATGATAAACCAGAGAGAAAATAAATATAATAAGAGGCTAAGTTAATTATTATAAACTATAAAAAAACTATGGCTAGAATTGCCTAAACCATCCAAAGGCAAGGAATGTGGGCTATGAAACGCCTGTAATCGCCATTCTCCAAGCACCACTGTCGTAAAAGAGGACAGTCCTCAATCCTGAGTGATCCGAGAGTGGGAGGCAGGCCTTCCTTTGGCAATGTTTGAAGCTGATGGCAACCAGAAATGTCCAACACTTGGAGACATGACAGGTTTTCTAGGAGCCCTCCGGGCAAGGCTTTCAGATCAGCTACATTTCTGATGTAAAGCTCAATCAAAGAAGCAGGAAGCACATTCTCAGGAGGACATATCCGATGGATCCATAAGTGGCGAAGCGAGATTAGCCTCTCCAAGCCCCATTCCGACATTGCTTGCTTCAAGTTCTCACAATCAATAAAAAGATGCGACAGATTCGGAGGCAAACCTCCTTCCGGAACGGACGTGATACTTGGACAACCCTTTACTTTTAGCTCCTTCAGAGACTTGAACTTGTGCATCGTATTCGGAAGGGACTTGAGATTCTTACATTTGTTTATCCTTAGAAATTTGAGATTTGGAGTGAACAACGGGGCCTCCGGAAAGGATTCTATACCATCGCAGCCGCTTATTACCAACCTACTCAAATGAGTTAGGCTGTTGAAGCAATCCAGCGGTAAGGTTTTCAGATTGGTGCAGTGGGAAATTTCAATGGTTTCAAGTGCCTTGCAATGTTGCAACATCCTATCCGGAAACGACTCCAACCTCCTACAATTAAATATGATAAGACTCTTGAGAGTTTTCGGTAATCGGCCATTTGGAAAGAACGACAAGGATGAAAGCCCCTCCATTCTCAAATCCTCCAGATGCAACGTGTTGTCATCGTCACGCATCATTCCCTCTGGTAGAGATTGAACGCACTCACAATCTTCAATAACCAATGTCTTAAGCGACGTAGGTAATTTGCCCCTCGGGAAGGATTTGAGAGAAGGGCAATTTCTAATGGTTACCTCTTGGAGATGCTGGGTTTCATCATCACCATCAGACATTATTCCTTCCGGTAGAGACTGAAGAAGCTCGCAATCTTCAATAACTAACTTCCTGAGCGTGGCTGGCAATTTGCCTCTAGGAAAAGATTTGAGAGAAGGGCAATTTCTTATCTCCAGCTTTTCAAGACTCATGTTGCTGCTACTGCTTCCACCAACATCCACTAATTTCATTATCCCATGCAATGACTTCAGTGCTTTGCACCCTTTGATTCTCAAGATTCTTAGACATGACATGTTAAATGACTCATTAGGTAGCCTTTTAAGACTCTCACAATCAAGTAACTCCAAAGTTTCAAGATTGTGTGATAGGACAACTTGACCCTCTCCTCCCAAGGTCCCAAACATGGGACACTTCTTGATTGCAATACGATTAAGGCAAACAAGGTTCTGTGTATTGCTTCCATCTTCCCACAAGGATTTAAGTTCACTACATTCTTCTATTTTCACATCTTGGAGTGCTATCAAGTCTTGTTTAAACCCATTTGGCAAACAAGCTAGATGAGAAATGTTGGTGATTTTCAATGTCCTAAGACGTGTGAGATGAATCATGCTTCGAAAAATCACCTCATTACAAGCTTCCAAATTCAATATTTTAAGAGATGGAAGACTCACCAATGAATATGTCAACTGGGGGCATTTGCAAATCTCAAGTTGTACAAGTGAAGAAAGATAGGTTGGCAATTTGACTACCAACTTGGGACAATTATAAATTTGAAGCCCGCGAAGGCGGGGAAATTGCCGAGTTTCAAAGCCAACAGAAGAAGACCATTCTTCCCAAACCAACATATCTTCAAATTTTAGCATTTCCAATGATGGAAAAGCATCAATGGAAGAATCATACCCATTAAACTCCAAACCCACTGTTTTTACTGCAACCATGCCTTTTATGATCAATATTTTCAATGACGGTAGTTGCCCAAGTGAGGGTAGGGAAGTGATTCTTGGACAATGACAAAGCTCAAAGTGTGTTAAATTAGAAAACAATGGATCACCCATCCATGAAGGGAATTCCATACCACCGTAGAATCTAGTTGTTAATTTTTTCAAGTTGTGATGAGGCTTTAACCAGCTAAGAACTTGCATCTCATTGGTTTCATTTCTAGAGTTCTGAAAATCACAACTCCATTCTAGCTTTATTTCATTCAAACCTTCCTTTTCATTTAGATTGGCATTCCTTGCATCTTGAACATCCAACACATTATGCAGCTGGAGAATAGTTAACTTACCTCGAAGATGTGACAGGCCATTCAATTCTCTTACTCTCAATCCATCATCTTTCTCCACAACAAATTTCGGCAATGTCAAAAGACTTGTTAGATTACCTATCCCTGATGGCATCTCTTTTAAAGCCGCTGTGTGGGAGATATCTAGATGGCGGAGATCGATTAGATTCCCAATTGTTTCAGGCAACATGGTAAGCCTATTGCACCTGCGTAATATCAATGTTTGCAGGTAGAAAAGAGAAGCCACAGATTCAGGTAGACTTTGTATCGGACAACGAGATAGATTGAGATATCGCAAGTGCTTCAACTTCTCTATTGATTGTGGCAGCTTCTTGATGTTATAATCACAAAGGGACAATGCCCTTAGGTATCTAAATTTTGGTAGAAAGCCATGTAACACACCATTAGATAGAAAGCTGAGAAAGGGTTGCGAAAATGGAGAAAACGACAGGTAAGTTCTCAAACTTGTCATCTTGGAGGACATTTCAAATCTTTGGAAGGTGTCATAAGTGTGCTTCGTGAAAGACAAGTAGCGCACCTTTTCAAAACTTGCATGCGATCTATGAAGCATGAATTTATCTGTAAAATTGTAGCATGTTTCTCCTGCAACAAACTGAGCTAGATCGTTTATCAGGTCATGCATCACAAACCGTGATTCCTTGTTACTTGCCGGTTGAAAAAATGCTCTCGATAACAAATCAAGGAAATAGTCATGGCCCAAGTCTTCCATTTGCTTCAATATTCCCTTTGGCTGTCGTTGTACGAGTCCCTCCGCCATCCACAGGAAAACTAACTCATCTTTGTCGAATTCATAGCCTTTAGGAAATATGGCACAGTAAGCAAAGCATTGTTTCAAATGAGATGGAAGATGATGATAGCTCAATCTTAGAGCTGGAAGAATACCACTGCCTTCGTCTGGTAAATCCCATAGCTTGCTATTTAATATGTCATCCCATTCGCAACAATTTCGCTTACCGCGTAAAAGTCCTCCGAGCGTTTTTGCAGCCAACGGCAATCCTTGGCATCTCCTGATGATTTTCTCTCCAATTTCTTTGACATTTGGGTGTGTAACAGAGTCCAGCAGCTCACCTTATCCAACTAACTTATTTCACTGTTGTAGTTAGTTTAATCACTAGTTAGTTAAAAACAGTTATCTGTTAGTTAGTTCTCTATTCTGACTTGGTATATATAAACACTATACCATCAGATGAACAAGATAAGACTTCTCATCATCTTCTTGAGTTACTCATTCTTAACATGGTATCAGATTAATCTTCCATTTTCGACCATTACTTCATCCTTCATCTGCCATTAATCATGGCTACTGGTTCTGCCAATAATACCAGATCTGATGATTCTCCTTCAAACCCTTTCTTTATCCACCCAAACGAGAACCCTTCCTTAGTTCTTGTTTCTCCAGTTCTTGAAGGTTCCAATTATCATTCTTGGTGCCGTGCAATGAAAATGGCCCTATTATCCAAAAACAAATACAACTTTGTTAATGACTCCATTGGAATACCTGCAAAGACTGACTCAACCTATCCAGCCTGGGAACGATGCAACACAATGGTCCTTTCCTGGATTCTACATTCAGTTTCAACAACTATTGCAAAGAGCATAATATGGTTTGATAATGCAGTTGATGCTTGGAATGATTTGAGGGACAGATTCTCACAGGGTGATGCCTTTAGAATTGCTGAATTGCAAGAAGAGATATACTCTTTTCAACAAGGTACTATCTCTGTAACAGACTATTTCACCAGATTAAAGATGCTATGGGATGAAATTTTGAATCTCAGACCGGTATTCATATGTTCTTGCAATCCAAGATGTAATTGTGGTGTTCTTGACAGAGCAAGAAAGTATCAAGAAAATGACCATGTGATTCGTTTTCTCAAGGGTTTAAATGAGAACTTTGCATCAGTAAGATCACAAATATTGTTGATTGAACCCTTGCCACCAATCAACAAGGTTTTTGCTATGGTAATCCAGCAAGAGAGGCAGAATAACTCTCTGTTACAACTCCCTTCACAACCAGTTGAGCCATCAGCATTTGCAAACAAGGTGCTGTCACAATCTACAAATAGTTCGTTCTCCAGAAGATACATTCCAGGATTAAAAAGACCAGTCTGTACTCATTGTGGTTACTCTGGTCACACAGTTGACAGATGCTACAAGAAACATGGATACCCTCCTGGGTTCAAACCAAGGAACAAATTTGCTTCTGCAAACCAAGTTGATACCTCTCAAGTTGAGGTGAATCTAAACAACTCCCAGAATTCTGAACCAGCACCCCATGATTCTGTTCCCATGTCATTCACCAGAGATCAATATTCCAAATTGCTTGGATTGCTTCAGTCTGTTGATATCACCTCATCTCCTGTCTCTCATGTGAATGCTGTTCATAAGATTGTAACACCAGCACATCAAGATCCAGCAACCACGTCCTATTCAGGTAAATTTGTTGCCTCATGTACTATTACCAATGCTTCCTCCCCTTCTGTTTTTCTTCTTGACACAGGGGCAACTGACCACATCATTTGTTCCCTTAATTTCTTTGAATCCTATACAACTACTGTTAATTCATACGTCAGATTACCTACTAACCAATATGCTCCTGTTTCACATGTTGGCCTTGTCAAGATATCTCCTAACCTCATATTAGAAAATGCCTTATATGTTCCTAGCTTCTCTTTCAATCTCATTTCTGTTAGCAAACTCACAAAAACATTACATTGTTTTCTAACCTTTCAATCTGAGTTTTGTTTTATCCAGGATATCAAAGCATGGAAGACGATTGGACTAGCTAAACAAATACAAGGTTTATATCAACTCTTGATATCTGATTCTTCCGTACCTTCAAAAACCTCAGCTCATTCATGTTCTTCATTAGCTTTCAATAGCAACCCTATCTCAAATCAGTCTATGAATGTATGGCATTATCGATTTGGTCATGCCTCAAACTCTAGAATATACATGTTGAACAAAATTGATTCTTCTATATGTGTTCCAATAAAATCTCCTTGTGACATTTGCCATTTTGCAAAACATAAAAGAAATCCATTTCCTATTAGCAAGTCTGTTTCTCAATCTTGTTTTGATCTTATACATGTTGATATATGGGGCCCTTATCCAGTGGCATCCATATATGGACATCATTATTTTTTAACCATTGTTGATGACTATAGCAGATACACCTGGACCTTTTTCATGAAATTAAAATCTGAAGCTCGACCATTGTTAATAAACTTCTGTAATTTTGTCCACACACAATTTTCAACAAATATCAAAACAATCAGAAGTGACAATGGACAAGAATTCAACATGCCTGATTTCTACAACTCAAAAGGTATCATTCATCATACTAGCTGTGTACAAACACCACAACAAAACAGCATTGTTGAACGAAAACATCAACATTTACTGAATGTGGCAAGAGCATTACGTTTTCAAGCACATTTATCTGAGAATTTTTGGTCTGATTGTGTTCATCATGCAGCCTACTTAATAAACAGATTACCTTCACCAATAATCTCTCACAAAACTCCATTTGAACTCTTGTACAAAGAGCTTCCTGTGTTTTCAAATCTCAAGGTCTTTGGGTGTTTATGCTATGCTTCCACCTTGGCACATCACAGATCAAAACTAGATCCACGTGCACTCAAATGTATCTTCATTGGTTTCCCTTCTGGAACAAAAGGTTACAAACTCTTTGCACTACAATCAAAAGAAATTATAGTATCCAGGGATGTTATCTTCTATGAGCAAATATTCCCTTTTCATTCCTCTTGCTCAACTGATAATAATCAGTCTTTCTCCATCTCCCTTCCTATATTAGATCATTCTCATGATGAATATATACCACCTACTACTTCTATATCAAACACTTCAGAACCTTTAGCACAATCTCAACCCACTAGGAAATCCATTCGAAACAGACTTCCTCCAACATACTTACAAGATTATCATTGCAGTTTAGCTCAGTCCAATTCCTCTACTGCTTTGGATCCTCCAAAACAAAAATCAGGTACTCCTTATCCTATTTCTTCTGTCCTTACTTATACAAAGTGCTCACATAATCATAGAGCTTTTTCTTTAGCAATTACATCCATCACAGAACCACATTCTTATGAAGAAGCTATTACACATGATTGTTGGAGACAGGCAATATCTACAGAATTACAAGCTCTACAAGACAATAATACTTGGGAAATCACTGATCTCCCTTCCAACAAGAAAGCCATCGGTTGTAAATGGGTTTTCAAAGTCAAGTACAAGGCAAATGGTGAAGTAGAGAGGTTCAAGGCTCGGTTAGTAGCCAAAGGATACACACAACAACCTGGAGTGGATTTCACAGATACATATTCACCTGTAGCAAAAATGAATACTGTTCGAACCCTTTTGGCTATTGCAGCAGCCAAACAATGGCATCTTCACCAATTGGACATAAACAATGCCTACCTCCATGGTGATTTGAATGAAGAGGTCTTCATGAAACTCCCTCCAGGTCATCCCGCAGCCAATTCTGGCCAAGTTTGTCAGTTGAAGAAGTCCCTCTATGGCCTCAAACAAGCAGGTCGCCAATGGTATTCCAAGCTCAGCTCAGCTCTCTTGGCACAAGGTTTTCGACAAGCCCCATCTGACCACTCCTTGTTTGTCAAGAATGTTGACTCCTCATTCATTGCTCTTCTCATCTATGTTGATGATGTTATACTTGCAAGCAACAATGCACAATTAATCCAAGAGATGAAAACATATCTTGATTCATCTTTCAGAATCAAGGATCTGGGCACCCTGAAATACTTCCTTGGTCTTGAAGTTGCACGATCAAAATCAGGCATCAATCTTTGTCAGCGCAAGTATGCCTTGGATATACTCCAGCACACTGGTTTTCTGGGCTGCAAACCAGTCACTACACCAATGGTTCCATCCTTAAAACTTTCAAAATCCACTGGTGTTCCCCTTGATGATCCTACTTCCTACAGGAAACTCATTGGTAGACTCTTGTATCTCACTACCACCAGACCAGACCTATCGTTTGCTATCCAGCAGCTATCACAATTCCTAGATCAACCAACTGATATTCATCTCACAGCTGCCCACAGAGTTCTTCGATATATAAAAGGCAGTCCTGGTCAAGGTCTATTCTTCCCTGCTATCTCTGACTTGAAGCTCAAAGCCTTTTCAGACTCTGATTGGGCTGCATGTTCAGACACCAGACGATCTGTCACTGGCTTCTGTGTGTTCCTTGGTAATGCACTTGTTTCCTGGAAATCAAAGAAACAGCCAACCGTCTCTCGGTCATCTTCTGAAGCAGAATATCGAGCCATGGCATCTGTGACCTGTGAGCTTCAATGGCTAACCTATTTGCTCCATGATCTTCAAGTTCATCATCCCCATTCAGCCCTTCTGTTCTGTGACAGCAAATCCGCTATTGCCATTGCTGAAAATCCGGTCTACCATGAAAGAACAAAACACATTGAAATTGACTGCCATCTTATCCGAGAAAAACTTCAAGCTGGAGTGATTCGTCTGCTGCATGTATCTTCTTCTTCTCAGCTAGCTGACATCTTCACCAAACCTCACTATCCAGCTACCTTCGCTCCATATCTACAGAAGCTTAATCTACAGACTCTCTACACTCCAGCTTGAGGGGGGCTAACAGAGTCCAGCAGCTCACCTTATCCAACTAACTTATTTCACTGTTGTAGTTAGTTTAATCACTAGTTAGTTAAAAACAGTTATCTGTTAGTTAGTTCTCTATTCTGACTTGGTATATATAAACACTATACCATCAGATGAACAAGATAAGACTTCTCATCATCTTCTTGAGTTACTCATTCTTAACAGTGTGCGTCAAAATTTCCTTTTCCTAACGCGTGTTGAGCAAACAATGACAAGCACTCATCATACGGCAGCGCTTGTAGATGATAAGCTGGAACATTTCCCATCATCGATGCCACACTGCAATGACGCGTAGTGACTATTATTTTGCTTCCATGCGCTCCTGCTGTGAATGGTTTCTGGAGAAGATCCCATTGATGGTAACTCTCGCTCCAGACATCGTCCAGAACAAGTAAAAACTTCTTTCCTGATAATTCCTCTTTCAGCCTTACTTGAAGTGAATCTAAATCATTAGTTTCATAAGAATTCGACGTGACTTTCTCTAGAATTATTCTGGTCACAATGGGAAGATCAAATTGTTCAGAGACACAAACCCAAGCTTTGTGGGGAAATCGATCTTTGACTCGTTCATCATTGTATATAAGTTGAGCCAAAGTCGTCTTACCTATTCCTCCCATTCCCACAATGGGAATTACAGATATCCCATCAGAACCATTTTCATCCCTTAGTAAGCTTTGAAGAATTTCCTCCCTTTCATTCTCCCTGCCATAGATAAGATCAGGTTCAACCAAAGAAGTACTTGGCGTTCTTTCTACTGATTTGTCGGACCTGTCTCCAGCTATCTTAGTCAAATTCAAGCCTAGAGCATTAATCTCTACTGAAATACCTCCTAATCTGTCAGTGATATCCTTTATCCTACTACTTATCTCTGTAGGATCCGGCGTCAAACTACTTCGTCTTACACCGGTAAAACATGTAAAGATAGCATTAGATACCTTATCTGTTCGAGCTTCAGGATTTGCAATGGAGTTTCCACAGGGTACTTTAAATGGAAATTCATCCAAGATATCATCCATATCAAAAGCCAAGTCTTTGACCTCGGCAAGCCAAATTTTCACCAAGGGGTCAGTTACTTGCTTTGTTTCGGCATCTTCGAGTACCGCATGGATTTTCCACAGAAGACTCCTCCAGTTCTTTAGCTCTACACAAATCTGCCCTTGTTTTGCAAAATTTAACAATAGGCTAGATTCCAACTTCGAGAACAACCATTGAAAAGTTGTAGATAGAAGAGCACCTCCAACGACAGATAGGGCTTCCATTGGATTTAGTAAGTTTTCTGGAAACAATTGCAAGAATAATCTGATGAGACGCAAGAAAAGAAAATATCTATCTTAGTATACTAGGAAAAAAAACACACACATATATAAAAAGATTCACTTACGTACATTACGTGAAATTAACTTAGTCACTTTCATCATTTTATACAATTTATATATATTTTTTTAATTTCTTTGTTAAATTTTATGTTTTATTCACATATATTACGCATGCTAAATTTTAAGTTGATCAAATATGTTTAACTATTTTTTATTTTATAATAATAATAATAATAATAATAATAATAATAATAATAATTCAACCATTAATATGTATTAAAAATGTTATTTTCGATCAAAATGATAGGATTTGACTAATAAATTTACGTGCATGATAAATCGAATAGTTTGTTAAATCTTATGTTTGTTTTTAAAAATATTAATCTTACGTGAATTTATAAAAAGTGTGTAAAACAATTAGTTTTATATTAGTATAAGTAGATCCTTCCTCATATATGTATATATGTATACAATTTATATATATTTTAATTTTTGCATACGATTTATAATTTTTTTAATTTGATTTTTGAATTTTATATTTTATTTATATAGATCATATTTTAAATTAATCAATAATGTCTAACTATGTAAGACCCGAATTTCTATTATATATACCATATTTGTACATGAATAATGGTGGAAATAAATTGTTTAGTGAAATTAAGGAATCATTGAATGTGAATTTCCACTTTTCATTTTATGTTATAATGTATATATGGTGTATAAAGAATAGATGTGATTTAATTTTAATTAAAGTATGAAAGCATTTAATGATGAGTATGGCTGTCAGACAAATGGAAAAAAAAAATGAAAAGAGAGCCAATAAACATTGGCTGACAGTGGCGTGGACTGGGAAGGATGAGGAGTTAGCCAATCAGCGTTGGCTGGAAGAGAAGTTGGCGAGGAGAAGAACAATTTTAGTCAAAAAGGAAGGAAGAAACGGACTGCAACGGGAGACCTTACCACCGTTCCTTTTGTCACCAATTTCTCTGGGTTTTAATTGCATGAAAGACGTGCAATGGTGACATAAAACAGGATAAGAATAGGTGGCGAGTCCTAAGTGGATTTGAGGGGCTATATAAGAAGAATACCTGAAGAATTGTTACTCGCCCATTCTGTTTGCTACAAATTCTACTTCATTTCTTCCGTTCCTTTCATAACCAAGGATTTTCATTTTTCTGTCAGTTAAACCTTTTCCTCACCGTTGAAGAGCTAAGGAACAAGAGAAGTAAAGCTAAGAAAGGCAAGAAAGCATTCTGTTGTTGGAAGAGCAACTTAGTAAAGGTGAGTTTCATAGTTTTATAGTTCTCTTGATATTTAATGATAGATTTCTATGTTTTACAACAAAATAAACATAGAGATAGTATGGTTGTAGTTGAATATTGTGGAATATATAAGAAACTAAATGGAAAAATAACCAAGATTGATTAAGAAAAACAATAGGCGAGTAAGGAGTATTCGCCCGAAGGGTGAGGCGAGTACGTTGCAATACATGACTAGGCGAGAACATGTTCGCCAATGGTTATGGGATAACCAGAATGATAGTTAATGGGCGAGGACATATATTCGCCAAAACGGCGAGAAGGTTGACCATAGAGATCGCCCATGTGAAATGTTGATGATCGCCAATGGCCGAGTAGGAGAAAAAGAGGTCGCCAAACGTTATCCAATACATGGGCGAGCCCATTTATGAATGAAAAGCCACGAATGGCGAACTGAATTGATAAGCATGGCGGGTTGAGCTCCTAAGCTAGGCGAACTTCCGTAAATGAGTTAATATTGAATGGCGAGCTCTTTGGGCGAATGGCGAACTGAGTCTCGCCAAAGTGCCACTATTATTAGGAAAATATAAATCGTTTTGGAAAATATTCAAAAAAAAAATTCATAGTTTAAATAAATGCTTTTGCATACGGGAATTGAGGAAGGCGGGCAAGAAGCAAGGCTGCATCAGACGAGGTAAGGAAGTAGTATGTGATGAAAATGCATGTCCTGTGGAGTAAAAATGTTCAGAAAATATTAGAAATTATTTTGTTTTTTGACATGCATTGGTTGATAAAATTGTTTGATTTTGGGCGAGCTATAAAGCCGCCATATGTTGTTGAGGGAAACTGGTTAGGTCGGGCGAGCCACGTGGCGAGCTCCCTTTTCTGAGAAACTGGGCGAGTTCTCTTGTTTTAAAGAGAAATTCGAGCGAGCCAAAGTTGGGCGAACCCTTTTTAATGTGTTTGGGCGGGTGACCCTTGTTTTAAATGTAAGGCAGGCGAACCATTATCAACGAGCCATACTTTTGTTTTAAAAAGCTAGGTGGCGGGCGGATACTAGTTCGCAGCCTTGATAAGTTAACCTTGTTTTAAATCGATAAGGACTGACGGGCGAGTACTCAACGTACTTGGCGAACTGATTTTGAATATTTTCTCAACGAAAAATGAGTTATTTTAATAGAAATACGAAACCTTTGAGGCGAGTTGACTATTGGGCGAGTTGACCAATGGGCGAGTTGACTACTGGCGAGCTGACTATGGGCAAGCTAGCCATGGGCGAGCCAGTTTAACCCGTACCTTTCTCACACGAAAAATGTTGAGATTGCGGGCTGTTTTATTATTGATAAGACCTTTTTGAAATCAAATCATTTTGATACATAAGATATAACTTGATTTTGAGACATTAGGCTATGAGTTCATGCATCATTATTCGTATACTTTGCGTGACCCCTCTGGGGCGGTGGCTCAGGTCAAATAGACCAATGAGTGCACTCCAAGGCATCACAGGGCTGATGGACCCGCCAAGTCATCAGCGGTCTCGAGGTCACTTGGCAAGTGGACCCGAGGACCATCTATAGATTATGGCCATACATCTAGTTGAGATAGCCGTGAGGGGCGATGGCCTATGGGTGCACCCCAAAAGCGGATGACTTATATTCCTTGCATGATTTAAATTGTTGCCTAGTCTCAATTAAATGATTTCTGAAAGGATCTGTTAAATCCTATTTAATGTTAATTATATTTCCTAATGAGTTTGATCGTTAGGATAATTAAGGGGTTTTGAGAATATAGTTGTATATTTGTAAAGCAGCATACACTTTCCTTACTGAGCACGTTGTCGCTCACTCCTTATTTTTCCACTCCACAGATAACTGATTTCGGCTAAGAGACTTACCTTCCTGAGATTTGATATCGAAGGTATGTTATATTCTTTTATAAATTCAGCAAAGTTGTACAGTACTACTTTAAATTGAAGGGAATGTAGATACATATTAAGGAAGAGACTTTAATAATTTATATTTACATAATAATGTAGTAGAAGTTGTTAAGCATCACAGACAGCCCAACCGGTAATTAAGTGTAAGTTGTGAGTAAATATCATGTTATACAGTAGCTTTGGAATGTTACAGATTTAATGGTATCAGAGCAGGATTGGTCGGATGCCTAGTGATGCTTAAAGTAAATGGTGAAATAGTATACATTCCCTGTAGTACTGTATAAACTGAATATATAAAATTGATATGTTAATGATAAGTGATAAATGATCTCTGTGGTACAGACATGAGTGGAAGAAGGAGGATGCGCTCAGTAAGAGGCATAGGCCGAGGTAGGGCGGCACAGACTCCGGAACCACAGACACCGGAACCTGCCCCAAGACCTCCACGTCCTATACAGCTAGAGAGCATTGATAATCGTGTAACTCAGGTGGAGAGGTTAATAGCAGATTTTATGGCTATGTATCAGGCGGATAGAGCCGCTGATAGGGCAGAGAGGGAGAGAGCTACAGCTCCTGCAGCCCCAATAGAGGCACCAGCACCGCCACAGCCGGCACCAGTTGTGCCTGAGCCTGAGCCTATTCCACCACTAGCACCTCAGCCACCGGTAGCTCCACCACAGCCACTGATTCAACAGCCACGAAATGGAGAGTCATATTGTAATGTGGCATTGGTGAAATCATTTAAGAAATTGGATCCACCGAAGTTTAAAGGTACTAGGGATCCATTGGTGGCAAAGCAGTGGGTTATAGAGATTGATAGATTACTCGAGATTATGAGATGTTCGGAGACAGAGAAAGTAGGCTTAGCAGTGTTCCAGTTGGCAGATGATGTGAGACATTGGTGGAAGGCCACTCAGACAGTATTATTTGCTCAGCATCAGGATCTGTCCTGGGATATTTTTGTGGAAGCTTTTAGGAGGCAGTATATTCCTGACACTGCTCAGGATAAATTACAACAGGAATTCATGGGCTTAGTTCAGGGTAGCATGTCAGTGGACGAGTATGAGGCTAAATTTACTACATTGAGCCGTTTTGATCCACAAATTAGTGCAAATACCTGGTATAAGATTTCGAGGTTTAGAGCTGGTTTGAGGCCATCCATCAGAATGAAGCTAGCCCCATTTGTTATGCAGACTTATGATGAGATAGTTCAACGGGCTCAGCTATGTGAAAGGGACTATGAGCAGTTCCAGCCCGATTTCAGTAGCAAGAGTAAAGGCAAAGCAAAGGGAAAGGCTAAGAGGTTTATGGAGGATAAACCAGGTAGAGAGCAGTTTAAGAGGACTAGATCTACGGGCATACAGATTTCAGAGGGCAAATTTGATAGACCAGCAGTTTCTACTCCTGCTAGTGGCCCCACCACTACTCAAAGAAGTGTTGCGCCCTTATGTAGACATTGTGGAAGGTCGCATGGATCGCGCACTTGTCCTTTAATGTCTGGGGTATATTTTAGATGTGGACAGACGGGGCACTTTATCAAGAATTGCCCGATGCTCAGAGAATCGACTGCCTCTACTATACCTCCTGCAGCACCTCAGATAGCGGCCCCGGCAGCTCGAAGTGAGCCAGAGAAAGCGACACCCTCACAGCCTAGGCGGGCGACAGCCGCAGAGAAGGGTAAGAAGGTTGTGACTCAGGGTCGGGTGTACGCGTTAGATCAAGAGACTGCCGATGCCTCTACTGATGTAATTAAAGGTAAGGTTCATCTCTTTGATATTCCCGTAATTGCCTTATTTGACCCGGGTTCTACCCATTCATTCTTATCACCTGCATATGCCAACAGGATCCCAGTAGAGCCGGAGTTGTTAGAGTATACCTTGCAAGTGAAAACTCCTTTTAATGATTTCCAGAGGACGGATATTATATATAGGAATTGTAAATTGACTATAGGAGAGAAGGTTATGACAGCTAACCTAATTTTATTGATATATATGATTTTGATATCATTTTAGGTATGGATTGGTTAGCTGCAAACCATGTTAGTTTGGATTTTAATACTAAGTTTATTAACTTCTCTCATCCCGAAAAGTACATTGTAAAGTTATTGTAAATTAATAAAAAGTATGTGAATTTATGTTATGAGATGACATGTGTATTGAAATTGTGGTTGTGTGTGAATGTTATGAAGGATATATTGCTAGTGTGGAGGATGTAGAGAAGAAACCTCCCAAGATCCAAGAGATCCCTGTGGTCAAGGACTTCTCGGATGTTTTTCCAGAAGATTTAGCAGGGTTACCACCGGATCGAGAGACGGAGTTTATGATCGAGTTGGTACCCGGTACGGAGCCGATTTCTAGACCCCCATATCGAATGGCACTGACAGAGTTGGATGAGATAAGGGATTTATCCGTCCCAGTTTGTCACCATGGGGAGCTCCAATATTGTTTGTTCGGAAGAAGGATGGTAGCCTCCGGTTGTGTATAGATTATCGGATGTTGAATCGGGCTACCGTTAAGAATAAGTATCCACTACCTCGGATTGACGATTTGTTTGATCAGCTCAGGGGTGCACAGGTGTTTTCCAAGATAGACCTTCGATCAGGCTATCACCAGTTAAAGATAAAGGAGTCGGATGTGCATAAGATAGCATTTCGGACTCGCTATGGCCACTATGAGTTTCTAGTGAGGCCTTTTGGGTTGACAAATGCCCCTGCAGCCTTTATGAGTTTGATGAATGAGGTATTTCATTCATTTTTGGAAAAGTTTGTCGTAGTATTTATTGATGACATACTGATTTACTCTAAGACTCCAGAGGAGCATGAGCAGCATTTGCAGATTGTTCTACAGACCCTCAGAGAGCGAAAGTTGTATGCTAAACTTAGTAAATGCGAGTTCTGGCTTGACCATATTATATTTCTCGGACATGTAGTGTCGAAGGACGGGGTGTCAGTTGATCCATCCAAGATAGAGGCCATTGTTCAGTGGGAGAGGCCTAACACAGTTACCGAGATACGGAGTTTCCTGGGTCTTGCCGGGTACTATCGCAGATTTGTGGAGGGATTTTCTAGGCTTGCTGCTCCATTGACACGACTCACACGTAAGGATGTAAAGTTTGAGTGGAATGATGCGTGTGAGCGTAGTTTTGGTGAGCTTAAGAAGAGATTGACTAGTGCCCCCGTATTAGCCCTTCCTAGCGGATCAGGTGGATTTATGATGTATACCGATGCGTTCGCTCAAGGTTTATGGTGTGTGCTCATGCGGAATGGTCGGGTTATAGCCTATGGTTCTCGACAGTTGAAGGACCATGAGAGGAATTACCCGACACATGATTTGGAGTTAACCGCGGTAGTGTTTGCACTGAAGATATGGCGACATTACTTGTACGGGGAGAAATTTCAGATATATACAGACCATAAGAGTCTGAAGTATATATTCTCACAGAAAGAGTTGAATTTGAGGCAGAGACGGTGGATGGAACTACTAAAGGTCTATGACTATGAGATTTTGTATCACCCAGGTAAAGCTAATGTAGTAGCAGATGCACTGAGTCGTAAGAATGTTGGCATGGTATCTTACATGATGATCCGGGAATATGATTTGATAGAGCAGTTCTCTAACTTTAGCCTGACAGTTGTTTCCTCTGACCAGTATGGGTTTACAGCTAGTTTCCGTATAAAGCCGGATTTGATGGATCGAATCAAAGAAACTCAGAGGAGTGATGGTTATTGCATTGGGATTGCCAATCAGATTCAGATGGGAGATGAGTTGGATTTTGAGATGGCACCGATGAGATACTGAGGTTTAGAGGTCGGATATGTGTTCCCGGTGATCAGCAGCTTAGAGATTTGATTTTATCAGAGGCCCATACCTCTAGATACACGTTACATCCGGGTAGTACTAAGATGTACCAGAATCTCCGTAAAGTGTACTGGTGGCCTAAGATGAAAAAGGACATCGCAGATTTTGTTACTAGATGTCTAACATGCCAGCAGATTAAGATTGAGCATCAAAAGCCGGCGGGTATGCTTCGACCATTATCGATTCCTATGTGGAAATGGGAGCATGTAACTATGGATTTTATTATGGGATTACCACGGACCCGGAAGGGGTATGATGCTATTTGGGTGATAGTCGACAGATTGACTAAGTCCGCTCATTTCTTAGCCATGAGATCTACAGATCCAGTTAGTGCCTTGGCCGAATTGTATGTCAGGGAG
Organism: Heritiera littoralis; assembly: GCA_031772115.1. Lineage (NCBI taxonomy): Eukaryota > Viridiplantae > Streptophyta > Magnoliopsida > Malvales > Malvaceae > Heritiera > Heritiera littoralis. Next base: position 6,122,800 of record JAPDPK010000015.1, read on the forward strand.
ATAGTAAAGTTACATGGTGTCCCAGTGAGTATTACCTCTGATAGGGACTCTCGCTTCACCTCTCATTTTTGGGAGAGATTTCAGGAGGCTATGGGATCCCAGCTGAGTTTTAGCACCGCTTTTCATCCACAGAATGACGGACAGTCCGAGCGTACTATACAGACGCTCGAGGATATGTTGAGAGCGTGTGCATTGGATTTTAGAGGCTCATGGGATGATCACTTACCCCTGGCAGAATTTGCTTATAATAATAGTTTCCATACGAGTATCGGCATGGCACCGTATGAAGCCTTGTATGGCAGACGATGCAGATCCCCGATAGCATGGGAAGAAGTTGGAGACCGTAAACTGTTAGCTCCCAATTTGGTCGAGCAGGCTTCTCGTGATGTACGGATGATCTGTGAGAGGCTCAGAACGGCTCAAAGTCGGCAGAAGAGTTATGCAAATATTAGACGCCGACCATTGGAGTTTGTAGCGGGTGATTATGTGTTTTTAAAAGTTTCACCGTCGAAAGGTATAATGAGATTCGGGAAGAGAGGAAAGTTGAGTCCTCGATACATTGGGCCATACGAGATCTTAGATCGCGTGGGAGATGTGGCATATCGGTTAGCACTACCACCAGAGTTGTCAGGAGTGCATCACGTGTTCCATGTTTCGATGTTGAGAAAGTACCATCCAGATCCTTCTCACGTGATTCGACACGAGCCACTAGAGATCAGAGAGGATATGAGTTACGTTGAGAAACCAATACGGATCCTGGATAGGAAGGAAAAGGTATTACGATCTAAAACGATTCCTTTGGTTAAAGTGCTCTGGCAGTATCATAACGAGGAGGAGGCTACTTGGGAGTTAGAGAGCCTTATGCATGAGAAGTATCCAGAGCTTTTTCAATGATAGGTCCAAGTTAAATTTGGAGGACCAAATTTCTTAAGGTGGGAGAAATGTAAGACCCGAATTTCTATTATATATATACCATATTTGTACATTAAAAATGGTGGAAATAAATTGTTTAGTGAAATTAAGGAATCATTGAATGTGAATTTCCACTTTTCATTTTATGTTATAATGTATATATGGTGTATAAAGAATAGATGGGATTTAATTTTAATTAAAGTATGAAAGCATTTAATGATGAGTATGGCTGTCAGACAAATGGAAAAAAAAATGAAAGGAGAGCCAATAAACATTGGCTGACAGTGGCGTGGACTGGGAAGGATGAGGAGTTAGCCAATCAGCGTTGGCTGGAAGAGAAGTTGGAGAGGAGAAGAACAATTTTAGTCAAAAAGGAAGGAAGAAACGGACTGCAACGGGAGACCTTACCACCGTTCCTTTTATCACCAATTTCTCTGGGTTTTAATTGCATGAAAGACGTGCAATGATGACATAAAACAAGATAAGAATAGGTGGCAAGTCCTAAGTGGATTTGAGGGGCTATATAAGAAGAATACCTGAGGAATTGTTACTCGCCCATTCTGTTTGCTACAAATTCTACTTCATTTCTTCCGTTCCTTTCATAACCAAGGAGTTTCATTTTTCTGTCAGTTAAACCTTTTCCTCACCGTTGAAGAGCTAAGGAACAAGAGAAGTAAAGCTAAGAAAGGCAAGAAAGCATTCTGTTGTTGGAAGAGCAACTTAGTAAAGGTGAGTTTCATAGTTTTATAGTTCTCTTGATATTTAATGATAGATTTCTATGTTTTACAACAAAATAAACATAGAGGTAGTATGGTTGTAGTCGAATATTGTGGAATATATAAGAAACTAAATGGAAAAATAACCAAGATTGATTAAGAAAAACATTAGGCGAGTAAGGAGTATTCGCCCGAAGGGTGAGGCGAGTACGTTGCAATACATGACTAGGCGAGAACATGTTCGCCAATGGTTATGGGATAACCAGAATGATAGTTAATGGGCGAGGACATATATTCGCCAAAACGGCGAGAAGGTTGACCGTAGAGATCGCCCATGTGAAATGTTGATGATCGCTAATGGGCGAGTAGGAGAAAAAGAGGTCGCCAAACGTTATCCAATACATGGGCGAGCCCATTTATGAATGAAAAGCCACGAATGGCGAACTGAATTGATAAGCATGGCGAGTTGAGCTCCCAAGCTAGGCGAACTTCCATAAATGAGTTAATATTGAATGGCGAGCTCTTTGGGCGAATGGCGAACTGAGTCTCGCCAAAGTGCCACTATTATTAGGAAAATATAAATCGTTTTGGAAAATATTCGAAAAAGAAATATTCATAGTTTAAATAAATGCTTTTGCATACGGGAATTGAGGAAGGCGGGCAAGAAGCAAGGCTGCATCAGACGAGGTAAGGAAGTAGTATGTGATGAAAATGCATCTCCTGTGGAGTAAAAATGTTCAAAAAATATTAGAAATTATTTTGTTTTTCGACATGCATTGGTTGATAAAACTGTTTGATTTTGGGCGAGCTATAAAGCCGCCATATGTTGTTGGGGGAAACTGGTTAGGTCGGGCGAGCCAAGTGGCGAGCTCCCTTTTTTGAGAAACTGGGCGAGTGCTCTTGTTTTAAAGAGAAATTCGGGCGAGCCAAAGTTGGGCGAACCCTTTTTAATGTGTTTGGGCGGGTGACCCTTGTTTTAAATGCAAGGCGGGCGAACCATTATCAACGAGCCATACTTTTGTTTTAAAAAGCTAGGTGGCGGGTGGATACTAGTTCGCAGCCTTGATAAGTTAACCTTGTTTTAAATCGATAAAGACTGACGGGCGAGTACTCAACGTACTTGGCGAACTGATTTTGAATATTTTCTCAACGAAAAATGAGTTATTTTAATAGAAATACGAAACCTTTGAGGCGAGTTGACTATTGGGCAAGTTGACCAATGGGCGAGTTGACTACTGGCGAGCTGACTATGGGCGAGCTAGCCATGGGCGAGCCAGTTTAACCCGTACCTTTCTCACACGAAAAATGTTGAGATTACGGGCTGTTTTATTGTTGATAAGACCTTTTTGAAATCAAATCATTTTGATACATAAGATATAACTTGATTTTGAGACATTAGGCTATGAGTTCATGCATCATTATTCGTATACTTTGCGTGACCCCTCTGGGGCGGTGGCTCAGGTCAAACAGACCAATGAGTGCACTCCAAGGCGTCACAGGGCTGATGGACCCGCTAAGTCATCAGCGGTCTCGAGGTCACTTGGCAAGTGGACCCGAGGACCATCTATAGATTATGGCCATACATCTAGTTGAGATAGCCGTGAGGGGCGATGGCCTATGGGTGCACCCCAAAAGCGGATGACTTATATTCCTTGCATGATTTAAATTGTTGCCTAGTCTCAATTAAATGATTTCTGAAAGGATCTGTTAAATCCTATTTAATGTTAATTATATTTCCTAATGAGTTTGATCGTTAGGATAATTAAGGGGTTTTGAGAATATAGTTGTATATTTGTAAAGCAGCATACACTTTCCTTACTGAGCACGTTGTCGCTCACTCCTTATTTTTCCACTCCATAGATAATTGATTTGGGCTAAGAGACTTACCTTCCTGAGATTTGATATCGAAGGTATGTTATATTCTTTTATATATTCAGCAAAGTTGTACAGTACTACTTTAAATGGAAGGGAATGTAGATACATCTTAAGGAAGAGACTTTAATAATTTATATTTACATAATAATGTAGTAGAAGTTGTTAAGTATCACATACAGCCCAACCGGTAATTAAGTGTAAGTTGTGAGTAAATATCATGTTATACAGTAGCTTTGAGATGTTACAAACTATTTATTTTATAATAATAAAACTTCAACCGTTAATATATATTAAAAAAATATTATTCTCGATTGAAATGATAGAAATATCATATTGACCCAAAAATTTGCGTACATGATAGATACAAGTAAGTTGTTAAATCTAACTGCTAGGTTGCAAAAATATTATAAAAAGTACTTAAAACAATTTTTTTATACTGATGTAAGCGGATCCCTTCTCTCTCTATATATAAAAGGATGGATTTACTTACACCAGTCTAAAACTAATTTTTTTGACGAATCTAGTGTAAAACTAATTTAGTTTTACATACTTTTATTTCTTTTTATACGATTTATATATTTTTAATTTGACCATTTAATTTTGTACTCTATCACGTAGATCATGCATGTCAAATTTGAAGTTAATTGAAAGTGTCTATATATTAGTTCGGTAATAGTAAAATTTTAATCATTAGTATATATTAAAAAAATTTATTTTCAATCGAAATGATATGAATATCAAATTGACTTGAAAATTTATATGCACAACGGATATGAATAAATTGTCAAATCTAAAAATTGGTTTGTAAAAATATTAATCTTAGATAAAATTATAAAAAATATGTAAAACAATTTATCTTATACTCATATAAGTGGATCCCTCTCTATCTCTGTATTGACATATATAGAAGAAGAAGAATTTTATCCAATTATGAATTGTTACATGTTTGATGAAATTTATTACAATTGAAAAATCTTCAAGTGCCAAATAATATATTGCCATTTAATGATATCATTAAACTGATAGTAAAAATAATTACTAAATAATTAATTTTATAATGAAATTATAAATACATTTGGCTTGATCAATCAAAATTCAAAAACATATAGTGTGGCTATCAAATTTAAATATAAGTCAATTAATTCATCTTTTAATTAAATTAAGATAATTTAGAAATATTCAAATTTCAGCCAACCAAATTTCAAAGATTTATAGTATCCAATAAAATTTCTCTCATGAGTCACCAAGTTTTATTTCTAATTAAATTAAAATTATTTAAAGATAAAATCAAAAATATTAAGTTCTTTTGGAACTCTCTTACCTACAAACATGATGTTTCTCCACGTTATGTGACAGGATTTGATAATTTTAAAGAGAAGAAGATTTTGAAGATTCAAAATCTCTAAAAAGCCTCAAGAATCAAGTTTTGAAAAATTGAAAAAAAAAAACTAAAGAACTCAAGAAACAAAAGAATTTTCAGAAAGTTACTCTTTAATCTTGTACCACTTTAAGGAATGAGATTAATTCGGTTTGTTGAAAATCAAGTCTTCTAAATCCTTGAAGCAAATTTTTAGTAAAAGAAAAAAGGAATCATAAGAATTTTTGTGTTTTTAGAATTTTTAGAGTATAATTTCCACATTTGATCAGTAAAATTATTACTTGGCTCTAAATTTTTTCGTCTTATTTTAGACTCAAAATTTATATGTGCAAATTTTTGGCACACCCGGTGGAATAATTGCTGCCTCTTATCTTTTTTTAAGTTCCATTTTCAAGTTGCAATGACTCTTAATAAGAACTCTACTAACCAGCCAATTTTCAAGCTTGCTCGAGCAAATCATGTAGTCTACCCTAATACCTCACTAAGCAATGTCGTCCTTGCTCACTCATATGGAAGGGAATCGGTAGCCAATTTAATCGTACTAAATATGTATGGATTAGATGTCATATTAAGAATGTATTAGTTAGCTAAAAATTGTGTCAATTTAGATCAGTAAAATTTTATCAGTAAAATTATTACTTGGCTCTAAATTTTTTCGTCTTATTTTAGACTCAAAATTTATATGTGCAAATTTTTGGCACACCCGGTGGAATAATTGCTGCCTCTTATCTTTTTTTAAGTTCCATTTTCAAGTTGCAATGACTCTTAATAAGAACTCTACTAACCAGCCAATTTGATCAGTAAAATTATTACTTGGCTCTAAATTTTTTCGTCTTATTTTAGACTCAAAATTTATATGTGCAAATTTTTGGCACACCCGGTGGAATAATTGCTGCCTCTTATCTTTTTTTAAGTTCCATTTTCAAGTTGCAATGACTCTTAATAAGAACTCTACTAACCAGCCAATTTTCAAGCTTGCTCGAGCAAATCATGTAGTCTACCCTAATACCTCACTAAGCAATGTCGTCCTTGCTCACTCATATGGAAGGGAATCGGTAGCCAATTTAATCGTACTAAATATGTATGGATTAGATGTCATATTAAGAATGTATTAGTTAGCTAAAAATTGTGTCAATTTAGATTATTATGTTAAGATTGTAACCTTCTCTTCTCTCGTTAGCTATATTGTAAAGTTTGTTAATATGTAATACAATAATACATTTTGTTGACTAAATTGTTTGAAATGAAATCTTATAGAATATGTTCGATTATGAAGGGTTCATTGCCTATAAGATGTAGAAAAGAAACATTCGGAATTACATGAGATTTTAGTGGTCAAGTACTTTCCTACCATGTTTCCAGACGAACTACTAAGGCTTCCTTCTGATAGGGAGTTGGAATTCACTATTGATCCGGTGTCTGGCACTGAACCCATCTCTTAACCTCCTTATCAAATGACACTGTCGTAGAGCTCGAGGAGCTCAAGAAGCAACTCCAGGAGTTATTAGATAAGGGTTTCATTTGATCCAATATGTCAAGGCCCAGCCCATATCACCATGCTGTCAATTGGCATCCTCTTGGCCCTCTGGCCCCAGGTTTACCTCGACTCAACCGTACTGTCTGCTTTGGAAGCCCCACAGACCCCTCATGATTTTATCGAGGAATAACACCCTAATTCATGTCTACATGTCTCGAACTCTTGACCTCTTGCAAGTGTTGAGACATGCTAACCATTAGGCCTTCGATAAAACCATGAGAAGCTCGTGGGGCTTCCCAAGCAGACAGTACGATTGAGTAGGCTACGGGGGCCAGCTCTTGAATCCTACGTGAACAAAGTGCCACGCAGGTCCTTACACAATATGTCTTTGTGGGGAGCATAAGTCCTGTTTGTGAGCAAAAAGGATGGTAGTCTGAGGCTCTATATTTATTACAGATTGTTGAATAGAGCTAGCATCAAAAACAAATATCCTTTCCCATAATCGATGAGCTGTTTGATCAGCTTCGAGGTGCTCAGGTTTTCTCTAAGATAGATCTTAGATCTGGATATCATCAGTTGAGAATTTGGAGTGAAAATGTCCCTAAAATTGCTTTAAGGACTTGGTACGACCACTATGAGTTTTTGGTAATATCATTTAGTCTCACTAATGCCCCTGCAACTTTTATGAATTTGATGAATGAAGTCTTTAAGCTCTATCTGGACAAGTTTGTTATCGTCGTTATTGATGACATTCTTGTGTATTCCAAGTTTCGGGAAGAGCATTAGTAGCATCTCGGATAGTTCTCTAGACCTTTAAAGACTGGAAACTATATGCCAAATTGAGTAAGTGTGATTTCTCGTTGGATCAAATTTCTTTCTTAGGTTATATAAATCGATAAAGTTAGGGTATCTATTGATTTGTCTAAGATTGAGGGCATAGTTCAATGGGAGAGGCCGAAGACAAGGACTAAGATTCGAAGTTTCTTGGGTCTAGCTGGATATTATCAATGGTTTGTTAAGGATTTTTTTAGATTGGCTACTCCTTTGAAGTAATTGATGCACAAAGATGTGAAGTTTGAATGGGATTATGCTTGTGAGCGTAGCTTTCAAGAGCTAAAACTTTGGTTGATGACAGCATCGATTCTTACTATTCCCAATGGTTCCAGGGGTTTCTTAATGTACAATGATGCCTCCACACGGGGTTTAGGTTGCGTGCTAATGCAGAATGGGAAGATAGTCACTTATGGTTCTCATCAGCTGAAGGACCATGAGAAAAACTACCCGACACATGATTTGGAGTTAGCTGCTATGATGTTTGCCTTGAAGATTTGGCAACATTATCTGTATGGAGAGAAGTTCCAGGTGTTCATAGATCACAAGAGTTTGAAGTAGCTGTTTTCATAGAGGTAATTGAATATGAGATAGCGCAGATGGCTCAAGCTTCTAAACAATTATAATTGTGGGATCCTATACCACTCGAGGAAAGCTAATGTGGTGGTAGACACTTTGAGCAGGAAGCATCTGGGTGTGGTATTGTACATGATGGTTCGGGAGTATAAATTATTGGAGCAGTTTATGAGCCTCAGTTTGAATATCATTCCTTTTGAAAAGTATGGTATGAAAGCTAGTTTATAATTAAACCAGATTAGATTGATTGAATCAAGGTTGTATTGAGGTTTCCAGTCAAGTTTAGTCAGTTATTTAGTTGGATTTTGGAATTGGTAGTGATGGTATTCTAAGGTTCAGGGGTCGTATATATGTTCCTGAGAATAGAGAGCTGAAGGATTTGATCTTGACCGAAGTGCACACCTCGAAGTACACCTTACATCCAGGCTAGAGTGTATTGGTGGTCTGAAGTGAAATGAGACATAATTGAATTTGTTGCGAAATGTCTCACTTGCCAGTAGTTTAAGGTGGAGCATTAGAAACAAGCAACTTTGCTATAGCTTTTGCCTATACCTATGTGAAAATGGAAACACATTATGATGGATTTCATCATGGGTTTGCCTCGAACCAAAAGGAATCATGATGTTATCTAGGTGATTGTTGATCAGTTGACTAAGTTCACCCACTTTCTTGCCATTAAGTCTACAGATTCTCTTAGTGCTTTGGCAGATTTGTACGTCAAAGAGATTGTCTGACTTTATGGTGTTTCAATGAGCATCACCTTTGAAAAAGATTCTAGGTTTACTTCTTATTTTTGGGTACATTTTTAGGAAGCCATGCGATCTCGATTGAACTTCAACACGACTTTCTAACCGTAGACTGATGGTCAATCCGAGCGCACCATTCAAATGCTCGAGGATATGTTGAGAGCCTGTGCCTTAGATTTTAAAAGCTATTGGGACGACCACCTACCACTAGCCGAGTTTTCTTATAGTAACAGCTATCATTCTAGTATTGGGACAGTACCGTATAAAGCACTTTATGGTAGAAGCTGTCGTTTTTCTATAGGTTGGAAAGAAGTGGACGATCATAAGCTAGCTCTTGAGGATGTCAAGTTGATTTGTGAGAGGCTTAAGATAGCTCAAAGCCGTCAAAAAGTTATGCGATAGTCAGTGCAGACAGTTACAGTTTTCAGTTGGGGATTCCATATTTCTGAAAGCTTTTCCATCAAAGGGATTATGAGATTTGGCAAAAAGGGAAAATTGAGTTTTCGTTTCATCGGGCCATTTGAGATCTTAAACTGAATGGGAGACATGGCTTACAGGTTAGTATTGCCTCCGAAGTTGGTCGATGTGCATAACGTCTTCCATGTATTCATGCTTCAGAAGTACTATCTGGATCCATCTCATGTATCTACATCAGCCTATGGAAAGAGAATATATGAGTTATGTGGAGAAGTCAGTTCGATTTCTGGATAGGAAGGAGAAAGTATTGCAATTTAAGACGATTCCATTAGTTAAGGTTCTCTAGCAATATCATTCAATGAAGGAAGCTACGTGTGAACTAGAGAGCTTAATGAAAGAAAAGAACCCATAATTGTTTGAAAGTTACCTTAATTCAAATTTGAAGAACCAAATTTCTTAAGGTGGAGAGAATGTGAGATTCACAATTTCACCTATTCTTTCCATACTTACATAGTATTTCAAGTTAAAATGATTAGACAAAACTATGACGATAAGTTACATTACGCCTTGTAGGTAGTAGAGAAATTGTCAGTGGGCCCCAAAGAATTATCCTTAACCCGATGGGCAAGGAAGTGCAAATTTTTAATTTTGGGCTTGAAACACATAATTGATAAGAAAAGCACTTTTCAAAATTTCTTTGTTTGAGCATATTTTGATTTACGTGCAATAAATTTAGAAAATGATAGTTTTGTATCGGGAAAAACTTATTGAGTAACGGTTAACCTACTTTGACTTTTGATTCACAGACTGTTATAGTTAAATCCTCATGTGAAAATGTCTTATGCAATTTCATGCCGCAAACTGAATCATACGAAAATGTTAAAAACAATATGAACGAGCTAAGAAGCCTTTGTTTGAAGGTATTTCGATAATTTCACATCTAAAAGCCGATCAAACCACACCGACGGTAAATATTTGACTTAAATTAATATAAATGAATATATTTATATAAAAATAAAAATAAAATCTGAAATTATTAAATTGATTTTAATACAGCATAAGAGTAGGGGCGTAGGCAACATTTATGAAATTTTAAAGGGGTAGATTCATCCTTTCTCCTTAGTTGATATTTTAATAATAAAATAATATTAAAATATCGCAAAAACTTTAAGGCCAATCTTGCTATTTATTTTTTAATGTTTCGAAAATTATATTTCTTTTCCCGTTAGTCAACGCCTAATACTGTTTCTTTCTGATCTCTTTTTTTTTTCACTTTTTGACATTTAAAAAATCATGAATATAGAATATCAATTTTATAATACAATTTAAATTTTTTAATATGAAATACTCCGAAGCTTAAACACCTTTTCTTAATTTTCTTGAAAATTAACCAGGGACTGCGAGGAACATTAAAAATAACAAGAAAAGGGTATGTGTAAGAAAAGCCAAAATAAATTAAAATGAGCAAATATTAGAAACGAAAAATCAAAGATGTTCACTTATAACTCCTCATTCAAAACATTAAAGCAGAGCCTTTAAAACAGGGAAAAAAAGAAGAAGAAGAAAACCATACCTTATATGGCTAGGTTCCGATGAATTGTTAGATCAAGGTTTTGTTTAATTTCTTTCTATATAAAAGAAAAAAAAACAATATATTAGCTGAAAATTATATATCCTAATAAGAACCCAAGAGATAAGAAATGATACCTTAAATATTGGCAAAGCTAGAATTTGAGGAGCAAAATGCAAAATGAGAGAAAGAGAGCACTATGGAAAGGAGAAAGACAAAGCAAGACTTTATATACAAATATTAATATCCTTACAATTACGATTACAAACTAACCCAAATCAAAAGTCAGTCATGGGTCAAAGAAACTGTCTCATTTCTCCTTCAGAAAAAAAGAAACAAACGCATAAAAAACAGTCAATGGGCAAATAGGGCATATTAAAAACGAAATTAAAAATGTTATAAATGGTGAAAATATCATTTTAAGGTTAAAATGTTGTTTGTATTTTCAAACAGAAAATACGTGTCAATTTAAGGTTTTGAATAGACCTTAATGAGTTGGGACAACGGTAGGGATGTGAAATTAATTGGATAAAAGACAAAAAATTATGAAAAAGATAATTTGTCCTCGTCCTTACTTTTAATTTTTTATTATTTTATTAAAAACATATATTTTTAATAGTTATTTTTTGTTTTCCATCTCAATGAAATCAATCACATTGCCTATTTAAACAAACTCAAAAAATATCTTTAAACAAAAAAATTAGACCTAATAATTCATCGGAACAAAATTTTCAGCTAATATGAATATTCCATCAAATATGAATTTTATTATATATTCTTAAATTTCTTAAGCTACAAGGGTCTTCTCTAATATTCGTGTACATTAAAGTTATTTTATGATTGAAAATTTAATTATAATAAATTGATAAATTGAATGAAAAGATAGGGGAAGATTAATTAAAAAAAAAAAGAAAACCAATTAATCTGAAAAAATGATCTTAAATTTCTTTGAAATTAAAAGTGTCAATTTAAGTTAAAATGGTGAATATTTTCGCTATTTTTTTAGTAATGAAAATAATGTTATTTTTTTAACAACAAAAGTTTAACCTTACGATTATTATCCTTTTTTATGAAGAATTAGGTCTAAAGTTTGATTCTCTTAATTTTTCTATGAACTTTCTTTGAAATAAAAAAAATGTTACTTTTTTTTTTGTAAGAATAATGCATTTCATGAAAAAATTAAAACAAACAAAATTTTAATGAACCCTATAATTACTTTAGGCACCTATTAGATTAAAATGACTATTTGGCCCATTAAGATCTACGTCAAACAGGCGTATCCTTAAAAATGACTTGTTGGAAATTTGCGAGGCCAGCTGTCGTCGAGTTAGGTTTCCCACACCGACACGGTATTGAGTTGCATCGCTAAATTCACGGTTGAAAGGAAAGGGACGTATTTGAATGGGCGTTATTATTACTTTTTAATCACAAGGAGTCCACGGTATTATATCGAGTATAAGATTAATTTTTATTTGTATTTTATGATTAGTGTTAATTTAAAAAAATTTAATTTGATAAAAACTTGAATAAAAAACTCTTTGTCATAGAATGTTTTCATTTAAAAATTCAATGAGATTTTATACTATAGAATAACTTTTTAAATTTTTTAAATTTAATTTACAAATATACTTTTCACATTTGTCATAAAATTAAATTAAATTATCAATATTTAATTATATGTAAATCAATATATTAAATTTTATTTTAAACAACTAAAACTTAGATATTTCAAAATAACATTGTTACTCTTAAGTCCTAACCACCAATAGAGGCAGGATCACATCAACTAATAAATTAATTAGCTATTAAGTGGATATGTCATACATGACATCACATGTGCAACGGCTTAACCTAACTAACTGTGTTAGGACTTAGGACTTTGGATAAATTAAAAAAACCTTTACCTAATGTAACAGTAGTTTCTAATTTGGTAGTTAACAAAGAAAAAAGTATCTTCTAATTCGGTAATTTTATTGTCAGCCCAATTGAGGGTACGATTAACTACACCTCAGAAGCACATGTCTGTTGGGTGTGCAATCAGAAGTGAAAAATGGTCGTTTTTTAGACTTCAATTAAAATGATTTTTAATTATTTTTGCATTCAATTTTTTTAAATTCTGATTAATTTAATTCAAACAATCCCATATGCGAATTATTTTAGATATTAACTAGCTCAAGTTAGATTTAGATTGATTGAGTCATTTTGAAAATCATTTAAATTATAGATGATTTTGTAATCCTTTCTTTCGATCGATGTCGATTCAACATTATTTTTTTATTATTTCAGAAAAAATTTTGAAAAATATATCAAGTAAAGGTGTTATTGAAAAATATATTAATGCATTTTAATTGCCCTAGACTTTTTTTTTTTTTTGCAATTTGATCTAAGTTTGTGTTGTTTATTTAAACTTTGATTTGAATTTTCATATTTTTACTCTTTTTGTAAAAATTTATTTGAACTTATTATGTTATACTTAATAATTCTTATTTGTATTTTATGGTTTTAGATTTATTTTATTTCTTAAAAAAATTTAATAGCATTTTAAAGGGATTGGTCAAACATGAGTTTATTTATTATATATAAAAATAAACTTAGACAAAAACTTTCAAAAACCAGATCAAATCAAACTCACCTTCAATCTCTATAATAATTTTTTTTGTCCATAAAAAGTACAAGAAAAAATAAGAAATCGAATCTTGACCAAAAGTCTCTTAAGAAAAGATAACAATAATCTCTATAATATTTTACTTAAATCTGTCCTCGACCCAATTCAATCCATGAATACTTCCACACTTAAATAAGCCTTTTTTTTAATCTTTTTTTTTTTTGTGTGTGTGTTTTTTTTTTTAATTTCTACATTCAATCTCGTCAGTCATCCTCCCAATCCAAGATCAGTTCCCAAACCAAGATCCGTCCCACTTTAAATCTTAGGTATTAGGCTTGTGATTATGGATTGTAATTTAGTATCTTTTTTATTATTGGATTTATAATGAAATTTACACTTGCAATGTAAATAAAGCTTTTGCTTAGTAACAAAGAAGAAATTATGAGACTTTGAGATTGAAGTTAACTCTAATAATGTGTGAACTTGAATTTAGTATAATTATTTATAAATTTAATTAGTTTGAGTTATTTATTGATAATTGAGAATTTCACAATAAAGCTACAAATTTTTTATCATTAATTTTGATCTCACAGTTACCATATTCAATTCATAGTTACAATAAGTAATTTCATCATCATTGTTTTCAATTATTTTTAATCTCACAGAAATAATCTAATCAATTATCAAAATAGATCCTAAATCAAAAAAGGTATTAAATTGCCCTATTTTCAAAAAGTTAACGGCTTAACTTAATACGAATTTCATAAAAGTGAAGTGGCTTTTTCGAGTGATTAGATTTTCGTTTCTTTAATTAAAAAAGAAAAGAAATGAAACGTTGCATCCAAGACTAATTGTTGGGCAGAAGATGTGATGATTCTATTACACAACAGCCGGGAGCCCCAGAATCAGTGACAACATATACAGACTCCTCACGCTCTTGTGCAACTTAGGACAACCAGTAAGCCGGAAACAAAAAATTTTGAGAAAGGAAAAATAAAATATACAATTCCCTTTCTCTTTCTCTAACAGCCTATACTATACTTTGTGTACAAAATCCCCAACCAACAACAAAAGCAAAAACAAAATGAGCAGCTGAATCACCCTAGACAGCTGAAAGAATCACATCTGATTTACTGTAACATTATTGCAGTACCAAACAATGCCATTAGGAGCAGATTTCACCCATAGAATTGTTGTAGCTTTGTCCAGCTTTTCTCTAATTGTAGATTTTTAGTGGCATCTCCGATGTATGACTATTACCATTCTGCAAAATTCAATCAAGAATTATTTGGTGCTGACAGGGTGTCTAAAGTCGATAAGCCCAAGTTCCTATTGTACTAAAACAATCTAAATCAGCCAGTACGTGCAGTTACCGACTTGGATTACGACTCCAAAAATGAGAGAATGAGAGTTTATTTCCTCTCTTTTGTTTGAAGTGGCTAAATTTAGAGTCATATTAGTGGAACATTTTTCACAAGACTATTGTTTATACTACTATAATTCAGTGATCAAGTTACCGTAATTTAGAAGAAACCAGTAGTGGCAGAGCAGCATGGTGCCCACATCTGACCTCCACAATCCCTTGACTTGAATAAAAGCTGGTCAGAAATATCAATACCTGATTAGCCGCATATGATCTCTTCCGCACAGTGACAGAGTGTTCCAGTCCGAGATACTCTTCCCAATCACCATATACATCCCTATCCCTTATCTACAACAATGAAGTAAAAGATCAATGGGATACAGAGCAGCTATATCAAGAAAAGTGAAAAGTGCAAAACTTGCAGAGGAGAGACAACCTGAAAATGAGTAGACACAACATCAGAGTCTTTAAGATATTTGGGACGACTCATTGACAAAAATGCAAACTTCCACTGGGCAGGAATGAGAACAAATAAATAAATACCAGGAGCAAATATTTGGAAAAATGGGAAGAAATTGTATGTCTGTTTAGTTTGTTATACCTATAAAAAGCAAAAGAAGAAATGAAAGAAGGGAAAACAATATAGAGAACTGTAAAGACCAGCATAAAATTGTGATAAGTAAAACATAATAAGAGTGGTTTTTTTCAGTTAGAGATCATACCTTTGCAAATTCCTCATTTGGAACCTGCAATCTTTTCTGGATTCGCACTTTAATTTCAGCTAATGTCTCACCATCACGAATAAGAAGGAAAAATGGCTCCCCAAAATTCTGTACCTGCTGTTAAGGTTGACCAAGAAATGAACAGATAAGCAAAGCAACAAGTAACCCATATGCCATCAAGATTTTTTTATTAAGATTAGTATTTTGAAACAATATCTGTCCGCCCAAAGGAGGGCAGGGAGGGCATTCATGCACTTACTGCTTGGTTGTGCGCTGTGTCCATCATAAAATGACAAACACGAATCAAGCAATCATGAGGACCAAGGTCTTTCTCCTCTTCTGGTATCTAAGGTGATAAAAAATCAAAATCAGACCAAGAGAGGGGAGAATAGAAGAAAAATAAAAAGGACTTAGAAAAGGGAAAACAAGAAGCAGTATAGTTTGACAAAATGCAAAGAAACTTTGGGTACATAAAAAATGAAAAATGAAAATGGCAAAACTGTTGGATTATTTTGGTCACCACAAAAAATGAAAAATGAAAAGAGACTGGGAGCTTAAATGAAAATGGGAAACTACAGGAAAAATAAAAAATTTCCAAAGGTGTAAAGCTAAGAGAGAATTTTGCAACATTCTCCTATTAAACCTTGGATGTGTTCAAAATCAAATTTTGACTCAAATGGATCAAATTCTTTCTCTATCCATTATTCTTAATCAATTACCTCTGAAAGGGAACTAGATTTTTTTTCAAAAAATTTATCAGACAAAAATCAGCCAAGCTAGACAATCAAACATTTTGCTGCTTGTGACAGAGTTGGAAATAAATAGCCAAAAATTTTAGCTGGTTTATTAGGTGGGCATTACCTTCAGCACAATTGTGCATGTAAATACATTCACAGCAGTTTCAATCCTACTTACTATTAGAGGTGGCAAATGGACAGGTCAGATCGTGTTTGGATTGGGTTATTTTGGGTTGGATAATTTTGGGTTAATGAAAAATCAAGTCTTGGAAAAATCAGTCCATTCAAAAGACGTAAACTTAATCAGTTTAAGATAGTTCTACTTTAATATCAAGCTAATGCCAAGTAGATATTAATGAAACAGTTTATCAAGTCAGAATTTCAAAAGGTAAGATTTACCAGATTAAAGACATCAAAACATATTCTTGGACATGCTTGTAGAACAAAGAGCTTTACCTCCTCTGCACGTAATGTCCAATATTGATCATTTATATTCTCTATCTCTTCATTGAGCAGGAAGGTCTGCCAAATAAAAACAAGACAACAAAGTTAATGAAGCAATGGTTATACGTATGAATTACAAAATAAAAAAGAAAAACGCTGCAGGAAAAAGCAAAGTCCATCAGGTATCAACCCAGACATTGAACATCACTAGTTAAAGAATAAGCCTCAATAACTCAGCATTCAATACAAAGTTCAAATATGTGGTGAAAGAAGATTTCCCAATAATTTACTGCTATAGTATATTATCTCATGCAACATGACATGAAAGAAAATTATTATCAACACTAACTAGGACAAGAACATTTCGTTCCAAAGCAAATTTATGAAGCAAATCCAAATCATTACCTGAACTCATTGATTATTTCTGAATTATTGATGATCAAAAAAGAAAGGAACAACTTAATTAGAACTTCCGAACATTCATGCACTCACCCCTAGCAGCCAACAGCTGCTATGCCCAGCATGCTTACACAGCCAGCCAAAGGCACACCCACATATAGACGTAGCAATCAGGTGGGTCGGGTCAAGTCAGGTTTGGATTTAATCGAATCATTTTGGGCTGAAAGAAATTTGGATCGTTTTGGGTTCGAGTCATTTAGGTTCAACACTCAAGCTAATAGGGTCTAGCTCATTTCCGTGCAAACTACTGAATTTTTTTAAAGTCAAATCAATTTAATTTAGTTCAGATTTGGATCATTTCATATTCAGATCATCTGAGATTTGGGTTAGATGGGTTCAGGTTGTTAATTATTCCTAATCAAATCTGGCTAGATCAGTTTTGGAAGGGTTGGCCTCAGGTTGGACAGATTTCTTGAGTTCGGGCAAGCTTAACCATTCTACACATGCATATGCATATGCTTGCACACAGCCAATTTTATGCACAAAATCCAGGGCACACGCTAATGTTAAGAATCACTTGTGGGAAGATTATTGAATACCTTGTATATTTTGTGATGAAAAACCGCAAGTAATCTAAGTTCGGCAAGGGAATGAGACAACTCCACCTGCACCACATTGACGCATAGCAATTCACTGAATTCCTCAAAAAAACGATGCAGATAATTGACTCAAAGTTGAACTAGATCGTATGTTTCAAATAAATGAAAACTAAACAATAAAGCATGGATATGAACACAGAAAAAATATGACTTGACACATAAGAAACATGGTATTATGATGATACTTTAATAAGCCAATATGTTTCATCAGCGTCATTTTATTAACTGTAAATTCCAAACACAAACAAAGCCACAAACAAATTTTTGTCATCAAAAACTCAGCACGAATTTGGCCTTTATAATTTTCCATAAAACCATTACCATATTAGTGCTAAAAAATAAAAACTGAAAAAGGAAGAGGTCATGGGTGGGTTGTGAGTGAAGAACTTAAACTGGAAGACGCTCGATCCAAAAGGACTCCACCAGTAAAAACTTCTCTTCACTTATTTTCCTTTTACCTTCTCATTCTTTTTCAACTTCAAAACAGGAAATGCCTTAAAAAATTGTAATTTTGGTTGGAGCAAACGAAAATGTCATCAGGTCCTCCATTAATCCGCAGCATGGTTTATATCACAACAAAAAATATTTCTCTATCAAGCTAGAGAAAGAGGCGAAGCAAACGCCAAGGAAGGGAAAGAAGAAGTGACAGGGGAAACAAAAAGGAGTGGTCGCAATATTGGGAGAGAGAGAAACTGTTAAGAGTGAAGAGACCTGAGGAGAAAAGTTCGTCGGGTGGGTGCAGAGAAAGCAAAGGTAAGTAAACGAGTGAATAAAGGATGAAAAAGAGAAGTTTTTTCTCTTAAAAATAGCAATTTGAGGTATTTTTGTAAAGGAAAAAGATACATGGGAATATTACACCCCCAAAAAAAAAGTCTTTGTTATAAAGGCATGGCAATGCACCCCTCAAAAGATAAATGGTTGACAACACAGGATTTAGGCCAATTTTGGGCTGCAGAATAAGAATTTTGTAATTTACCCTGTTTAACTTTGCATGAGAAAAGGTTAAACTATTAAGTAATATCACAAAGATCCTAATACTATAATTGGGATGGGATGGCCCTTTCTTGCCATGTCTCAATATCTTCTATTCCGAGCAACTTGCATGTCAAATTCTTTGATACAAAACCATAACCGAAGACCCACACCGAGTCAAAAGAAGATAGCAAAAATAATATTCATTATCCTCAATGAGGCATTATGATAGTTAAAACTTGGGACTTTAAACTTGTAGGTCTCATGTTCTAATCCTGGGGAAAGAATAGAAAATTATGGTAATCAAAAGAGGCTGAGAAAAAACTAAAATGGCATGAGTAAAAACTTTTAAAAAAATTAATTCAACTAATTTCAATGAGGATATGCTGCTAAGTAGAAAAAAACCATGCCTAAAACAAGTAGCCAGCCCCACACTGGCAAAAGTTCAGGTTGGTTTTTGTCATTTCCCTGTTTCAACTTCTGAAACAAGGAAATGCCTTGGAGCATTTGTCACATCAGTTAGAGCTAACCAAAATGACAACAGTTCTTAAAATTCAGAATATCAAGGTAACTAACAACATTTATTTTAGAATACTGGCAAGGTTAATATTGGAATAAAACAATAATTTTATCCTCTCTATGTCCTTTGCACAGATACCTATGTATGCTTGCACATAAGAAGCTGCATATCATTTTCTTTAGACATTTCAAGATCACAAAGTAATAGCATATCATTACAAGGGAACTGCATCCATACAGTCCAGAATTTGGTGATGAGTCCATATCCAATGTAAATATCACAAAATAATATGGGAACTATCTGTGTGCCATATATCAGCAATACAATGAAAATGCTTTCACTGGAAGCTAAAATGATCACTAAAACTAATTCATGTCGACTAAAGGCATACTTTCACATTTTTTTAAAGGAGAAACTCCAGGAGTGGAAAAACAAAAGTTGCAATAGTTACCTTTGTCTTGAGGTCATCAAGAACATCCCCTATAGTGCTCTGCTTTGGCAATCTAATAGTATGAATCGCTACCTAAGAAATGATAAATAATCAGTGAGAGTAACAAACCTGACAATACAATTTGGCATAAATAATAATTCAAAGAATTTAATTTAAAACCTGCACTTACTTCATCTTTGGTAGCATGATGAAAAACAACTATCAATGTTTTGAGTTCTTGGAGTTCGGGCAAAGGTATATCCAATACTTCATAATATAGAACATCAGAAGTCTACCAAACAAGAAATATGCCTCTTCTCAGCAATAATCAAAATTATTATAATCGATTGAAAAACATGAAAGGAACAATGACTAGTATTGAACAGAACCACAATTAGATAGCCAGTAAAACCTGATCGTAGTGAACCAGCACGTCAGACAAATGTTCCACTCCTCGGTACTTGATAGGTTGGGGTTGAGGTTGCTGGAAATAACAATTATGGGATGTAAGCCTAATTTTGGAAGGATCATCCAAGCCAAGATAGTGAGCCACCCTTTCAACAACATCATCATAATTGTGAAGCTTTGACCTACACAAATGATACCAAGAGCATGAAAACCAAAAAGCAGATATTCAATCAAATGTATCCACTAAAAAGTGTTTAGTGATAGAACAAACTTACAACTCAAGAGAAAATTCATCCTCCTTTGGTTTTTCTAACGATCGAAACCGAACAACCTACATATCATCAATTTAAATAAAAACTTAATTTTGAAAATAAAAAACCCCATTACAGTAATTTTTAAGCATGTACAATATAATGGGGTTTAAACTTAAACCAAAAATCTCCAAAAAGCTTTGGTAACTAGATTCCTTTATTTCTAGATTTGGAATAGATATCACAGACGCTAATCCCATGAAAGTAGGTCATTAAGCAAATATCACCTTAAAATCTTCCCATACTAAAATTCTGAAAATGTCAGAAAAAATTATACAGGATTAGAAATATCTCAAAGAGATAAAAACAACAACTAGATTCCTCTATTTCTAGATTTAAAATAGATATTACAGATGCTAATCCCATAAAAGTAGGTCATTTAACCATATAGCACCTTAAAATCTTCCCACTCTCTAAAATTTTGACGATGTGAGAGAAAAATTATAAAGGATTAAGAAATATCTCACGAAGAGATAAAACCCACAACTCAGTTTTTTCTCCTAAGAAAGCACAAACTATGAATGCAAGAAAAAATCTGCCGTCAACAACATGAAGAAATCTCAATCCATATCAAAATTCAAAAACATAAAAAGTTGCAGCATCCAGGAAAAGAAGAATTAGAACCTATTCAAGTTGTCAAATTTCATGCAGCACAGCTCAAGAAGTAAAACTGCTACCAAGAAGACTATTTCTATACCTGACGATTATGCACATACTCCAGAAATGAAGGAACATCTGGATAACGGCATTGTTTGCTTCCACCTTGAAATGATTTTTGAAAGCATATAACATCTCCATCTTTAAGCTGTAAATAGAACATATGTGCACAAGGAACAAAAAATTGGAAAATAGAGAATTAAATTATGTAAGGATTGCTAAAAATTAAATAAAATTAGGAGAAACTGAAAAAATTATTCAACTATCGTTTCATCATATAATTGACTGAAGGAACAATAGTGATATATAACAAAGGCCTGCCAACTTATGATAGAAAGCATTGTAATTGAGCACTGATTTATCACACCAGATAATGATAACCGAATGTGCCCCTCTTGTCAATGCGGGCACAGAAGACCTCGGGTTCAAAATGTATTTCCTGTGCATGGAAAAGATAAATGACTTGTAGTAAATATAAATTGATTAGAAACCAGATGCACCTAAACATAATAACCAAAATCCTGGATGGCCAACCTCATAAAGTTCAATCTCTTGTTCAGGACCAAAGCCAGCCATTTTGTTGATTTTTGTCAGTATTTCCATTGGCTTGCCAGCATCCTTCACAAACAGCCGCCCAACATAGCTGACATCATAGAAGTAAAAGCATTAATAATCACAAATAATTCCACTGCCAGGAAAAGCCGGATGCAGTAATTACCGAAGCTCCTCTTTGAAAGGGTCATATAGTTTAAAAAAAAGAAGAATATCTTCTTTAGTCTTCTCAGGTGGAGGAACTGGCTGCAAACCCTGGATAATCATAAAGGTCAGTAAAAATAGAGCTTCATCACAGTAACAAAGAGCTTCGAGCAAACCAAAATTTAAAAGCAAATCATTAAATATGTACCTGCCCAAGCTCCACTTCCAGGAACAACTTCAGCTCTGCATTATTTTCCATATCCAAATCCTCAGTCAGTTGTCCTACCTAGAGAAATGGAATTTTATTACAAAGACCACATTGTACACCAAATATTGTACTAGGATAACAAACAAGAACAAGACAAACAAAAAAAAAAAAGCAAAGCAGATAAGGTGGTGGAGCATTAGTCTAGTCCTCTGCCTGCCAGTAACCTGTAAAGAGAGATTCACTACAAATGTTACTCCATAACCCATATTTATGACTAGCAGTCTTGTCAATAGTTGTATGCGAGGGAATATCTACTCAAAGTTAACTGTTTTAATTAATTTGTTATTTTAAGAAATCTGTAAATATTTGTATCCCTAGAATTAAGGTTAGAGAATCACTCAATTATAGATTCTATTAATTTGAATAATATCTACGATTGTGGGTGATATACTTTCCTACTTGGTTAGAGTCCTTTGTATATAAATAGGATGCCTGTGTACAGTTTTATTCAAGTCTTTCAATACAATACTTTGATTCTCTATGTGGTATCAAAGCTTTAGGTTAGAAACCTAGGGATTTTTCCTGTCGGCCTTCATTGCCAAATTTCTCAACCATGGCCTTCATTGCCAATGGAACCCATTGGGGCCTTCATGGCCATTTTTCTCTATAATCTACTTTTTGTCCATCACCTACTATGTCTACCGCCACAATCAAAGTCAGTTCCCACAGCACAGAGGAAACATTGGTTGTTCAAGGGGTTCTGCAACTAGGAGAGTTACAACAAATCAATGCTACCTATTGATTGAATGGGAAAAATTATCTTAAATGGTCTAAATTGGTCAAGACTATTCTAAAAGGGAAAGAAAAGATTAGCCACATCTTGGGGACCGGACCAAAGGTGGGGGACCTGAATTATACAGCATGGGACGAGCAAGATTTCATGATAATGGCGTGGCTTTGGAATTCTATGGCACTCCAAATTAGAGATACTTGTATGTTCTTATCGACGGCAAGGAGATGTTTAGGAGTCTATTAGACAGACTTACTCGAAAGTTAAAGATGCAACTCAAATAAACAAGTTGAAGATCAAAGTGACTTCTACCAAACAAAGGAATAAGACAGTAATGGAGTAAGCCAATCTTCTGAAGGCTTGGGAGATAACACATTGGCAGTATAAGCTTTGATATATAAGGAAGGATAGAGACCAAAATGGAATATCATAGGATGTGGTACATGTTAGGAGATAAGGAGATGCCATCTTGTTCCACAGTACATTTGGGTTCTCTTCTGTTGTCTAGTTCTCTTTTTGAATCCAACTATCTCTACATATTGCATAATAATCTTCTTTTAGCTTACACCATCGAATCCTTTCAGTTTCTTTTTTTTGGTTCCTTAAATGTCGTCAATGTATCCTCATGTATAAGACTAGAAGTCTATGGACAGTTTAATATGAGTTCAAATATTGGTTCATGTAGCCTATCTCTTGGAATAAAGACTCTGATGATGATGATGAAATTAGTTCCAGGAGGAGATGTTTTGAATGTTATTAGCGCATATGCACCACAGGTAAGACTTGATAATGCTAGTAAACAATAGTTTTAGGAGAATTTAAATAAAATAGTACAAGAAGCGCCTATATGAGATAACCTACATATTGGTGGTGATTTTAATGGTCATGCAAGTCCATAAAAAAAAAAAAACCTAATTGAGAACCTAATTGAGAATTGATAAAAACATAGTTGAGAGAGCCAAAGAGAGGGGAAAGGATTCGTTTTTTTTTTTTTGAAGACATGGAGAGAATCAACAGAGCTAGAATCATCTGAAAGATGGAAGAAACAAAAAACCGAAATCTTTTTTGAGGAGAAATCAAGCTCAGTTTGTGGCAGCTCACTCCTAAACTCGGCATATCAAACCACTAAATCATCTATTGCCATAATAGGAAATGAAACCCCATTCAAAAATCATAAACCCAGAAATTACCCAAAGCCTAGAAGAAAAATGTTAAGGAAATAGCAAAAAAAAAACCCACAATTTACAAGGTGTGTAGCTTTAACAAAAGCAATAAAATAGACCTCAAAGACCCACACCAATCCAGTTACAAGGAGTGTCATCATCTTCATTTCAATACGAAAGCTTACAAGACATCATCCTTTAAAGATGGGTTTAAAGATCTCATTGGAAAAGAATTAAGCAAAACTAAAAAAACTAGCCAAAATAGTAGTAAAGTTAAAAGCCTTCTCATCTTCACCTTATTCTTCCTCTTCAGCATTTCAAAAACCTTATTTCTACTTGGCTTCTCATAACAGAAGTTTGAGAGTTGCAAAGAAGGAAACTTGGAGAAGCCAAAAATGTGGGAAAGTAAAGTATTAACAAACGGTAGAGGGAAATTTTATGAAGGTTGAATCTGGGAACTATTAACTAAAAAGTAAAAGGGAATATTTAGTTTTCTTCCAAATTTCAACATTTCAAGGAAAACCCATTGCTAAGAGCTACATTGCCGGTAGGATTCCAGCGCCATTGCTAGCGAATCGCTCCCCTCCCCTTTCTTCTCTTCTCCCTCTCTCTCCTCCTCTCCTCAATCCTCTCTTTTATTTTTTTATTTTTTATTTTAAATTTATAAGAAAGAAATATATTTTAATTTTTAAAAGATCAATTTTTTTCTTTTTCTTTTTACATATTTTTTAATATTTTTTAAGAAAAAAATAAGACTATTATCTACACAATGACGTGGCATTTATTATCACGTGTCCAAATGTTATTGGGCATTTCATACCACGTCACCATTTTTCAAATAACATTAGTCTTAGAGACTAAAGTATCTGACAAAAATAAAATTTAAGTATCAAAATGATAACGTTTTTTTATACCAATGTGATAAAAATAATATAGTTCATAGCCTAAATTATGCATTAACTCTTTTATAAAAAATGTTGTTCACCAGCAGGCCATAAAACATGCATCAAGTTAAGAAATTAATAGCACAGAAATCAATCAAGCCACTTACTGTCCGTGCTTCCTCCTGAGATGTTAGCAGTCGATCTGGACGGTATGTAAGGGTCAGGCGCTTGGCCCACAACCAAAAACGTTGATATTGCACAGGAACACCTAATTCTTTAGCGACTTCTTCCTGAGAAGTGAAAATTAGGATATTAAGAGCCAAGAAACTTCAAAATTAACCGAGCATGAACTTCAATGATTATAGAATAAAGAAATTTAGGTGGAGTCAAGATAAAATAAAATAATCACAACACCAAATACAATAAAAAAGCAAATATAAATAGATCTAACTGAAAAGCATTCCATCCAAGCATTTTTAAAGAACCCGTAAGGTGGTAAAACACAAGCATATTAGTGACACTAAGTCAATAACTAGAACCATGCACATGCCAAAACATACTAACTTTTAATTGAAATCTAAACATGGCCATCATTAAAGCAGTTAAACCATATGGATCCTTTTAACTGCCAGATCAAAACAACATAGACAAAAGTAAGCAGTGAAAAAGAAAAAAATTTCTATAATTAATTTTCTCCAAAAGTAAGACAGAACTTTCTGTTAAAGGTGTTGTTCCCTTCATACCAATACATACGGTCTAAGTTCCACTGAGGCAACTATTAGAAATTCATTAAACCTCGGAATTTCTTTAAACTAAAACCATTTTTGAAGTTAAACAACAAATACAAGATACTTAACAGGAAAAGAGTATCATTCCAATGAGAGAACTTTTGGAGAAAAGGCATCAACATTCTCATCTTGATTGGTAATGCAAAGCCGAACTGCTTTCACCACAGGCATTACAGCCATGACTATTTTCGTCCACATTTTCAGCTTGAGTAGTACTTAAGTAATCACTCAAAAATCTTTTATCAGACACTTCAAAAACTTCAGAACTTCAAATGTGATAATCATTAAATTCACATCAACCTTGGGAAATTTATCATCTGGAATCCTAAACTGTTGCAACCCTCTTCAGTAATTTCATATTAAAGATGATTTATCGATATATTTAAATTCTGCCTGCTTTCTCAAATTCTTCATGCAAAATTCTAAATAACAAAGTCATAATGAAACCCACAATGGTTTTCCTGTGTTCAACCTTTACAACATAGTCACACAACATTTTGAACTTTATAGTAGAAGCTCACATAGTCCAGAGCACAACAGAGAATCAACAATCCTGATTTTTCATTGAGTCTGAAGGTTTTCAAGGGGAAACCCACTTAGTGGTGTTAAACCATCTAAATCCTAAGTTTTAAAGAAACTAGGATTATTGGAAAATTATTGCCTGAATTACAGTCTAATCTTTCAATTTGTTACCTTAACTCCAAAAATGTCTACTTTTACCAGTCAAAGTTTTTCGTTCAATCTACCTTTGGCACCAACCGAATGATGCCACAGATGTGCAATACAAAAAAGTAATCACAGCTAGACCTGACAATCTTAGACACAATACAATGACACAAGACAAAAACAACACGAATTTTAACACAATTTTCATATTTTGCACGATACAAACACAAATTGACACAACATGAACAAGAAATGTATGCATGAATGGTCAGGTCTAGTTGCAGCCCATAAAATTACACCAAATTACACCAATGTGGCATTTTTAGCTTCAAAAATACCACTGGCAGTGATACAGCATGTTTTGATTGATATACCGTTTTCATTTTTACTGGCCCTTTTAACCGATCATATGATACCTTCCCCTGCTTCCTGCAGCTACCTTGCTGGAACCGAGCCTTTCCTAGCTCTAAAAAATCCCTCAAACTCTATTTTCTTTCTTTGGTTTCAAATTCAGCATGAATATGAAACTTTATGTGAAGACTTAACATGATTCCTTCATAGTTGCCTTGATTATAGTTAATTTCAGGTTGGATTTGAGGATTTTGGCTATTGTGGGTCCCAAAAGTGTTTGGATTTTTTTTTTATTGTAATTCTCTGTTGAATCCAAAATCAAGACTTGCACAAAATGACAGAGAATAATCTCCATTATTAAGTTTTAAATCAAAGAATTTAAGCTTCTACTTTGGGCTCTTATCACTTTTTCATGTATTTAAATTTGTTAAGAAGTAGGAATGAGAGAACGAGAAGAGGAAAGAAAAGAAAGAAAGAAGATAGAGAAACAACACTGCTAAACCATCTGCCATGAAAAGTTACAACGAGATAAATAAGAAAAAAAGTATGTGCTAGAGAAAGTGGTAATATATATTTTCCAGAGAAAGGAACAGGGAAGGAGGAAAAAAAAAGGTGAAGAGAAGATAAGAAAGAAAAAAACCAACCACATAATGTCACATCAGTACCATGTTGACACGCAAAACATTTTTCATATTTCTCATCTCAAAAACAAACTCTGTAAAACATGAAACTGGGAATATTATGGAACCCTAACTTAGCATGTCAGTATCCTTTACAATATGCAACACCAATTTCCTTTGGTTATTAAGTAACCTAAAGCAAAGAACCAGAGTTTTGACAGAAAATGTTCAATCAATATAAAGAACTAGCAAAGAAATATATCAGTATTTTAGTGGGTTATACTACAATCGATCCCGCAAAAATAAACTTTTCCCAATCCATATCCGCAGTAATGAGAACAATACAATTAGTTACTAGCAGATATTGTCAGTTCTTTACCTATTTGACATGGAAAAAGATCTACTAGAACTAGTTTGTTCCCCAACAGTAAAATTCTCTCAATCATAACACTTGAAATGGCCACAATTCCATCCATACTGGAAAAGTAGCAGGAAATCACCCATTATTATGAAATTAAGGAAAAAGAAAAATCAAAGGAAACCTTGAGAAAATATCATGGTATTACTATCTGCTTTTCTTTTCTTTGGTACCAGACAATTAACTAAAATAAGTCAGAGAAGACCTAACATGATACTGAAGTACCTTCAAAACATTAAAAGGCATCTGTTTCTGAATACGAAAGCTACGAACTTTTTCATGATCCACAAGATCAAAGTATATTTCCTTTCCAACCTGTTTAACTAGGTCTTCATCACGTGCAACCTAATGGCATAGAAAAGTGGGATTAGAAATCATATTTGAGAGAGAGAAGAAGAGAAAGAGAAGCATAAGGAATGTTGCACCTTTATAACAGTATAGAGACGGGCCTCTGCTTTTTCCTTTCTATTTTGCTCCTTTCTTTCTTGCTCTCTCTTCAATCTTATCTGAAATGTCATGTTCAATGCACATAACAACATCTGCAGGGAACATAAAGGGCATTGTAAAATTTAAATTGCTATTAACAAGAATTAGCAGCCATCTTACTCTCACGTGTTCAGCAATGTCCCTCTTGTCCACATTACAGAAAATTTTGTCCTTGTCACTTTCTCGTATGTACACTAGCATATATGCATTTGAAATTTTAGGAAATTTAAGTGGAGCCTTGTCGAACCCAGGATTTGTCTGCGGAAACTGTTGAAAAGAAGGTAAGAAAAAAGTATCAACGGAAAGAAAGCAACTCCATAAAAATAAATAAATAAATAAATTTTAACAAGCAATCACCAGAGAATAGTACCTCTTCTTCACCACCATACTGCTCCTCCAATGCCCTCCTCATTTCTTCTTTTGTCACCCGTTCATCGTCAAACTTAAACCTAGATGAATCTCAAAGAACGCTAAAGTGAGCACAAGTAAAAAAAGGAACATAATGACAGGAAATTAGCATATAAACTGGGATTCCAGAAATTTACAAAACATGAAAGGTACCACTGATCTGAAAGGGTCGGCCTGATATAAGCATAGTAGTGCCCACCATGCAGCCCACCACCGTGAACCAACACACTGCACACAATGTTACAGAATTATAACTATGTTATTAGTAGTGCCCACCATGCAACTCACCACTGTGAACCAACACACTGCATACAATGTTACAGAATTATAACTATGTTATTACTACCCTCTTGCACGCTCATCTATGTGAGTAAATAAAAAAATAGTTTACATAGTGTTAAAAAAGCAATTAAATTACGAAAAAAAATGGAGTAAACTTTGGCAGAAAGAGGAAAACAAAGGCGGAAAGAAAAATCTTCATTTGCACAACTTTAATCATTAAAATACCAATATACCCTTAAATTGACATTTTTATCACTACTTCTATTTGATTATTTAGTAAATTACAGAATTGTTATCTACTAAATCCATGGAGACCAACTCAACTACTGATTCAACATATTAGCACAAATTACTATTGCTAAGCAGAATAATTATTATAACCATAAAGAAGCATCAGTTGAAACATGTACGGTTTTATATAAGGTAACAGATAATTTTCAGTAATAACCAACTTTATTAAATGAACAACAAATAGTGCTTCTTTATATTAAGTAACCAACAAAACCTAATAATTAATTGTCATATGACGATGATGGAACCTTATGAGTGGCTTTTAGTGATTTTGTTTCTTAAGTTAATCCAAAAAGAAGGTGGCAATGATGATAACAACAATAACATAAAATATATAACCAATGGAAAGCCAAGCCCCGACAAAAAAAGGGACCCCAAAAAAGGATGAAGAAAAAGAAACTACAACAGAAATAAAGGCCATGCCGCCCACTATTATGGAGGTGAAAGAAAACAAGTGTAAAACAAATCAGTCACCAACATGATCAACCACAATAATGAAGGTATGAATAGACAATCAATTAACAAATGACCTTATGACAATATGATAATTGACAGTACAACACATCTGATGTAATAGGTCAAAAAAGAAGAAAAGCAAACAGGTTTCTCAGTTACTTTTGAACTTGAAATTGACAACTTTCTTCAGCAAATAAAATAATTCAAGTAATTATATCAGTTCAGGGATGAGACTGCACTTATAAGATGAAACCTTCTTTTCAGTTACTTAAGGTAGCTGTAGGTTAATCTGACTTTCTAATGTTCAAGTTAAAGCAGGATTTTAGTAAATTGGAACTGATTAGAAATTTATTAAAAGGCTCGTAATTATTTGGGTTAGTTAGTGGAGTATTTTCCTTGAAATAAAACCTAGTGGTTTAGAGTATTCATACAATTTCCTTGGTCTTTCCATGCTCTTAAAACTTGTTGCAGGCATATTTTAGGAATTCTATAAATCATTGAAACATAATTGAGTGGGGTTTCTACATGTTTTCACATAAGTGATTGGATTTAATCAAACATTGTATCACAAAACATGATTACTTGATTGAATGATCTCGTAATTTTTAGTCAAACCATAATAAACTTTTATAGATATAGGTTTCTTTGAAACCTTATTTATAAGTCTCTTACAATCAAGGGAGGGCATGAAGGCAGCTGCTGTAAACAAAATGATAACTACAGCATGACAAAACAGAGCAAATACCTGTGAAGAGTATAAATGTTGCGGACACTTCTGTCTGCCTCAGGTGCTAAATATAACCCAGAGTCCCTATCTAGATCAAGTTGCAAGGGAAACTCATAGCGATCATTTATCTGTGACAAAAAGTATGATTATAATAAAATCTTTTTAAAGAAATGTTTCCTATAATATCAGAAATTAAAGATGACAGATTTGAGACAAATGCATACACATGCACGTGTACGTGCATACAGACACATGTGAGAAGAAAACAGAAAGAGTCCAACAGCATTTATGCAAGCTTTCATGCTCAAATAAATCCCTATAAACCCTATTCTCTCTCAATTTTCCATCTATTATGCCCTAACAATTTTTCTTACACCCTCTCTCTCCCACTTTCCTACACAATTTACAAGCCTACAGGCTCTAACAGTATCATATTTAGTGTCTTAAATATTTTACCGCAGCTTCAAGCAGAGGTAATAAGTTTAAGACCAAGCTCCATTAGGATCTATTCCTAGAGGCACCCTTTACATAACTTGCAAAAATTTGATTTTCATAGCAAAGGATAGTACAAGCCAAGGGAAATTAATAGTGAATACTTCTGACTATTCAATCACGGACAAATATCATGGGAACAAGAAAAAAACAAAGGAATCAATAAGCTTCCTAATACTAGTCATATACTCATAACACATTTATGCTAAAAGCAATGCTATCAAGTAAAGGCTGCAAGTTTCATATGTGACTATTTGTGCTTATCAAAAAAACATAAAATGGTCTTGAAAAATATATGTAAACCTAACTTGTAAAGTAAAATAGAGAGAAGCTAAAAGAACAGATGCAAATAATGCATGGGTTCATCCAAACCAACCATCCATAAAAAATTGCAAAGAACGTGATATTTGTTACATATATCAGCACTAACATACTTGGAAGCAAGGTTTTTTTTTTTTTGGTGTAATCACAGGTATCCTCATCCATGTTACAGTCTGAGATTAATCATGTTCGGGCCGGAGTGGTGGAAAACAACTTACCTATGTACCATTGAGCATTTGAAACATCTTAGGACTAAATCTTTTAAGAATGGAAAATATCAATCTCAACATAAAAATACTTCAGGAAATTAATAATTTCTTCATTTTTTCTTACATTAAAAAATAAGAAAAATTCAGGTATCTTCATTTTCTTTAGAAATAAGGGAAATTATGTTAAGAATTGCAAATATAATTTGAAAAAGAAATTCCAATACTACTTTTAGAAGTATATTCTCACATTAAACATTTTTGGTAATCACAGAAAATTTAAACACAACAATTGAGATTGAACAACTTCTTGGAAGGAAAAGATAAACTTAAAATAACATAACAAATTGTCTCTCTGAGTCTTTCATGAACGAAAATTACATAAAACTATAAAAAAAAAAAGAGAGAGTCCCTAAACCAGAAAAATACAAAGCCACCTATACATTTATTTAAGGGAACCACCATATAGGATCGGCTATATATAAAGCCTTTTCCTAGTTTGGGTAATTAAATATGCTTAGAATTCCAGAGGCTATAGTAAATGCTTAGAACAATTTTAACCAAACCAAATTCAAACAAGACAAGAATAGCATTCATAAAAGAAACAGAAATACATAAACAGGATATAAAGCTGTCTATTCAGCTACTAACCTTTACCATAGTATCCTGGATGAAATCATACTCAAAACGTTTTAACTGAAGTTGAAGTACAGGAGGAAAGGAAATGAAAAGAACACGCTTCCTAGCATCCTGGAAAAGACCCAAAATCCCAGAAATTCTTTAAACATTATCTTTACATAGAACATTTAAGCAAGACAGTGAGAGAAGTATAGAACATTGGGTTCAGTAGGCCATATCATGAACTATATCTTCTATAGACAAGAAATCCCAAATCAAAACCAAGAGAGAAACAAATCACTTTCCCAGGTATATTTAAACAAAGAAATCAAATAGAAGAGACAACACAAACCAGCAAAAGGCAAGCAGTTTTGAATCAACTTAATAAAGTTCTTCACAGTTTTTCTTAATTGTAAATTCTGATTATCAAGTTATAGGTTTCCAAGTAAAAAAGTTGAACTGATGGATTTCTCAAGGCATCTCACCTGTAAACCATATCGTTCAGTAAGATACCTATTGTCATGCTTAAGATGCTCCACTTCAACATATTTGTCAAGAGAAGCATAAACATCCTTGCAGCCTTTCACATCAAGCTGAAGATCTACAAGTAATAGTATCAAATTCGTAAGGCCCACAAAAATCAATGTTAATAATCTAGTCATACATTATAACCTTAGAAGTTGTACCATAAAATGATTCCTTTCTCATTGACTTATAGTCCACATTGATGCAGTCAATATAATTCATATAATGCCCTTCAAACAACTGTTGTATCATATGCTCCACAACTGTTCCCTGAGAAAGTTTTTAAGAAAATAAATGTAAAAAAAAAAAAAAAAAGAGAAATTATTCAGCAATTTTAAACAAACTTAGAAGCATTCAATCAGAAAATACTAATGGAAGAGAACTCCTATACCTTCATTTTGTCTTCAAGTTTTTTACAGAGAACCCTGTCAAATTCCTGAACATCATGCTGCATGAAAGAATAATGTGTGTCCCATCCAAAAGATTTTGTCAACTCCTTGGTTGCCACACTAGTGTCACCATACTGGAGCTTATGAAATAGACACTGCAAAGCCAACGGCATGCTCCCTGAGGGCATGTCATTTTCAGTTGTTGGCATATGATACACAGCCTGCAATGTATAGTTCAAACATTAAACTTTCTTGAAAATTTTACGTATAATACATGCAATATAGAATAAATACATTAACCTTTCTAAAGTATGGGATATGATAGAGTGTTTGCAGAAGAGAGTTCATATAGCAGGTGGCTCCCTGATTCTTGAGTCCAACATAACCAGTCTCCTTTTTCGAGTCATATATCAAATAATCAGCAACCTTATGCACAGCAACATCAGCTTCTACTATGAATGTGTCATTCACAAGAAAACCACTAACAGGGTCATATAATTCAGCAAGAGGCATGAATGAAGCAAGGCCCCGAACACTTTCACGTGCACTAAATTCATGCTGTATGTCTGGCACAGAACAACAGTATCAATCAAAAAAAATTTTAAGCCTACAGGATATAGAAAAATCCAACAAGCGACACCAAGGCAATTTCAAGAAGCCTAAATTTTCTACGCACTAAACATCACACAACTCATTGGCATCTTTAAGCAGCGCATTGTTATTGTGGAAGTTCATTTAAAAATATATATATTGATGCACATCCTCTTTCTTGGCCGAATTTTAACAAATTATAGGAAAATCCACCCATTATATCACACTCTAAATCCAGTCAGAATTAAGAAGCCAATTGTTGGAATGATATTCAAGCAGTTCTGAATGCTAATAACATCTCTAATCTTGACCACAATTTTTTTCATACTGATTTCAGGGATATCAAGTAAAAGCAATTTCCCCTTTTTACCATAATGAACAAAAGACCAAAAAAAGAGAGGACATACATTAAAAAATTGGAGAAATGCTTTGCTTTATCATTAAATTGTTCCTGAAACACATTTTTAGGAGCATATCTACAGTGCTCTCTCTATTGAGCTAGTTACAGTATCTAACCTTAATATAAAAGGAACAAGAGTTCAATTCTATTGGAGCCATGTTAAGTTTAATTGCAAAAGGGGGCTGGACTTGAGCAAGTTGGTAAAAAAAAATTTCTGCCAGTACAAAATATCTGATTCGGGATGGCTAAAAGTGACTTGGAAAACCATGTTGACTTTGGATTTGGAATGGATGATAAAAAATGGTCTTCAAATTGAACATGTGTAGCAGAGTGAGAAACTCAGGGGTATATCAAGACTGTTAATACTAATAACAAAAGAAACCTGATTGAGAGTATCAAAATAAGTTTAAGACAAGTGACAAAAGTAAAATGTTGATAATTTCAAAACCGAAGCCATTCTATAAAGTGAAAACTATACACTTAAAATATACCTTAACTCTGTAAAATCAGGCTTCTTAGCGAGAAGCTAACTAATGTTTTTTTTCGTAGAAGATTATCCTAGGCTCAGACTATAGAAACTCCTAGAAAGTCTAGACTCGACTAAATTACCAAACAAAATTTAAGTTCAGACTTGCTTCGGTAAATGCAAGCATTTTAAAGTTCTAAATTATATGAGAAAACAAGAAATATAATATTTTAAGATATGTTCTTCTTAAAATACAGTTTCTATGTGAAGGGCATACTATAGCTAATCTGATAATAAAATGTCGTCGATGATACATTAATCAGGCATTAGTTCAATGTCTCAAAAAAATTCTGGATAAGTAGAAATAAACATTGATACAAGAGAGTAGCTTCCATTTTCTAAATAAAATTATATACAAACACTTCATACATTTCATATTACAAAATTTCTCGTAGTAAAAGGACACTCGCCTTTTTGATTTTGTGGGACATGATTGAAGACATAAAATTTGACGTGATTATTTAGATTTTTTTTATCATTAGAGAAATTTAGCTTCAAACTACTTTTTTCATTCCCTACTTTCTTAAGTATACTTACAGATGATCTTCTTCACAAAATTTGACATCTTATGTACTCTTCTGCAGTAAAAGGTTGCCTGACAGTGTATGCACTTATTCCAATATTTATAGGTATAAATAGATTTATGACAAAGTTATTTTTAAGAATATATTTTAGGAATTTAATTAATTGCATATTACTATAATTAAGGGCTGCACTATTATTGCCCACCTTATTAGTTTCCTATTGTAGGACACCTTATTAGTTTCCTATTGTAGGAGTCTTGTACATGTGTATATATTTCAGCACACATAATGAAGAATATATAATTTTTCTGTTTTCTGATTTACATGGCATCGGAGCAGGTTCAACCCTAAACCTAACCCTAGCCGCTCTTAGTATATTTTTCTTTTTCTGTTTAGCCTGCCGCTTTGGTTATTGCTCTTTTCTGTGCCTAGTTTGTTTATTGTGAGGGTAGATCAATCCCCTCTTGTGTGATTTATCACTTGTGCCTCTGTGTTTGAGGTTGTGTGCCTTTGGTTATTTTTCCTTTTCTCTTTTTTTTTTTTGTGATTAAAAATGGTAGATAACATGTCTAGTTTTGATTTTCGTGTCTCTGTTGGCACAACTGTGAAGTTTAATGGGAAAAATTATGCCTTTGGTCCCAAGCTTTTCGTACTTTCTTAGGTTCCCAAGGTCGTGAACATCTTTTTGATAACATACCTAATTCTAAGGATTCCAAATATGCAACATGGTGTCAGTCTGATTGTGCTGTCAAGACATGGATCTTGAATGTCTTGGAGCCTGAGACCGCTACCTCTGTTGGTCTAGCATCAACAACTAAGGAGATGTGGGTTTCCCTCAAAGAGATGTTTTCCAATAATGGTAACAAATCTTGTATCTTCTCTTTGTTTCAACAGCTTGTTGATTATTAGCAATGTGAGAAGTCTCTACCAGAATTTTTTGCTGCACAAAGGGGATCAACAATGAATTCCATCAACTTCAGCCCCTCTCTAGAGATTTAGAGACTCAAAAGAAGCAATGGGAAAATCTATTTGTATGTGGTTTTTTGATAAATTTGGATGAGCAGTATAATTCTGTGTCTTTGAAAGGTGCTAAGCCCTCTCTACAGATTTAGCGACTCAAAAGAAGCAATGGGAAAACCTATTTGTATGTGAGTTGCTAGGGAAAAGTACCATGCCTACTTTTCAATCTGTGTTCTCTCATCTACAGTCAGCTTCTTTAACCTTGTTTTCTCCTAGTGTGAATCTTGAACATTCCACTATGGTTGCCTGTGGCAGTGGACGTGATTGGTTGGGATAAGCATGGCAAGCCTAACTGGGCTACCAAAGGTGCTAAGCTGTCCAATGTCCCTAAGGCTGCAGTTGTTACTCTTTCTTCTAGTGAACCTAATTGTGAGACCGTTGGGCCTAGTCCTAATGATGTTATGCAGATATCCAAGGAAGAGTATTATAGGCTACTTCACTCTCAAGAGAAACTTGTTGCCTCTCGTCTTTCAGTCAGGTACTAGTGCGCTTGCTGCTTTCTCTGGTAATTCTTGGTTAATTGATTCAGGTGCATCAATTCATATGATAGGTAACCCACGTCAATTCAAAAGTTTTACACCTTGTCAGTCTCTATCCCTTATTACTGTTGCTGATGGTTCTAATTCTACTGTATCTGGCTTTGCTACTGTTAATGCCTCCTCTCTTGTACTTGTTCGAGTTTTACATGTTCCAAAATTACCATTTAACCTCCTTTCTGTTAATGAACATACCAAATCCATGAGTTGCTCTGTGACTTTCTTCCCTACTCATTGTGTCTTTCAGGATCTCCAGACGAATATGATGATTGGATGTGGCTCTGAGTCAAGGGGAGTTTATTACATTAATCCCAGTTCTATGCCTCCTGTTGCTGCTGTTGGTTTTGTGTATCCTTGCAATTGGCGCTGTTGTTTGGGTCATCCCTTTCTTTTTAATTTAAAAAGGTTGTGTCTTTTTGTGAGTCTGTTTCTGCAATAAACTGTGATGTGTGTCAATTAGGAAAACATCTTTTCTGTCTAGAGAAAGTCAAAGTTTGCATCCTCTTGATTTAGTACATTCAGATGTGTGGGGTTCTTTTTGTTATCCTACTATGTCAGGTTATAGGTATTTTATTACCTTTGTGGATGATTATTCTAGGATGACTTGGATTTATTTATTAAAAGAAAGGTCATCCGTTTTTTTATGTATTTCCAACCTTTTATAATGAAATAAAAACTAAATTTTCTTCTACCATTCGTGTATTCAGGACTGACAATGCCTTAGAATATTTGAAGTCTGATTTCTTGAATGTTTGTTCTTCTATGGGTATTATTCATCAAACATCTTGTGCTCGTACTCCACAGCAAAATGGTTTGGCTAAAAGAAAAAATCGACACCTTCCTGAGATTGCCTGCACCATAAGCTTCATATGAATGTGCCTAAATATTTTTGGAGTGATGTCTTACTTACTGCAGGGTTGTGTATCAATAGAATGCCCTCTTCTGCTCTTGCAGGTGCAATTCCTTTCATATGTCTTTTTCCTAATTTGCCTTTGTTTCCAGTTACCCCTCGTATTTTTGGGTGTGTATGCTTTGTTCATTTCTTTGAAACTGGTCTCGATAAGCTTTATCCTATAGCTATCCATTGTATTTTCTTAGGGCATTCTCGAATTCAAAAAGGGTACAGATGTTATGATCGCGTGACTAAAAAGAAGTTTGTTTATGCGGATGTGACCTATGTTGAGTCTGAGTCATTTTTTTTAAGTTGTGAGTGATAAACAACCTATTCATCTTCCTCTTCTAACACCTGTGTACACATCTATTCCTCTTTCCAGACCCTTGCAAGTTCAAAACCGACAACAATCTTTGCACACTCCCAATGCGACAGAACCGTCTCTTGCTCCATTGTATTCAGCAGATAATTCTCCTGATTTGCCCATTGCTCTTCGCAATGGCAAACGTTCCTGCATTCAACATCCCACTGCAAATGTTGTTTCCTTTGATCACCTTAGTCCTTCTATTCACTCTTTTGCTTTGTGTTTGTCATCTGTATCTGTTTCTTGGAATTATCAAGAAGCCACACAGAGTCCTGATTGGAAGAAGGCAATGGATGAGGAGATGTCAACATTTCTGACACGAAAGACATGGAATTTGGTACCATTGCATGAAGGAATTCACCCAGTTGCGTGCAACTGGGCTAAAATTGTGAAGTATCACCCTGATGGTTCCATTGAGAGGTACAAAGCATGGCCGGTTGCTAAAGGATACACTCAGACACTGGGTATTGGCTTTTTTAAAACATTCTCTCTTGTAGCTTGGCTCCGCTCTGTTCGCGTACTTGTATCTATAACTATCAATAAAGGTTGGCCTATGTATCAACTAGATGTCAACAATGTGTTTCTTTATGGGGATCTAACTGAAGAGGTTTATATGAAGCTACCACCTTGATTTATTGCTCAAGGGAGACTCATCTTGTGTGTAGATTGAAGAAAGCCATTTATGGTTTGAAGCAGAGTCCGAGAGCTTGGTTTGACAAATTCAGTCAGGTAGTCTTTGCTGCAGGATTTAACGAAGTCAAGCTGATCATTCCATTTTTGCGCGACATAGTTCATCCGGTATTGTGGTACTGATTGTATATGTTGATAATATACTATTATTAGGGAGTGATATCACTGGCATTGAAGAAACCAGGAGGTACTTGCAGCAACAATTTGTTAAGGTGCTTTCTTGGTATTGAGATTGCTCATAGTAAACAGGTGTGGTACTATCTCAAAAAAATGTATGCAAAGGATCTTTTACAAGAAACAGATCTATTACAATACCAACAGATGTCCCTATGGAACCTAATCTAGAAAGATGATGAAGACTTTGAGGATAATACTCAATTTAGAAGGCTTGTTGGGAAGCTTATTTATCTTACAATGACTAGAGCAGACATTGTTCATGTTGTAGGGCTGGTTAGTCAATTTATGGAAAAACCTAAGGAGCATAGTTGGGAAGCTGCCTTTAATATTTTGAGATACGTTAAAAAGTCACCAGGAA
This sequence comes from Heritiera littoralis, assembly GCA_031772115.1. Taxonomy (NCBI): domain Eukaryota; kingdom Viridiplantae; phylum Streptophyta; class Magnoliopsida; order Malvales; family Malvaceae; genus Heritiera; species Heritiera littoralis. The sequence continues at coordinate 6,161,388 of JAPDPK010000015.1, forward strand.
AAGGGTTGTGGTCCAGAAAGAACAAACATCTTGATTTAGTTGGTTTTTCAGATGCCAACTACGTTGGTGACAAAGGTGACAAAAAATCTACATCAGGTTATTGTACTTTTGTAGGAGCAAATCTAGTAACTTGGGAGAGTAAGAAGCAGACAGTTGTGTTTAGATCCAGTGCTGAAGCCAAATATCGTGCCATGGCTCAAACCACATCTGATCTAATATGGTTAAAGGCTCTTTTAGAAGACTCTGGGATTACATATATGGATCCTATTCCTATGCATTCTGATAATCAAGCAGCAATTTCATGAAAAAACAAAGCATTTTGAAGTTGATTGTCATTTTGTGAGGAATGCTGTCACTAGTAAGAAGATCTATACTTCATTTACACCTTCAAAGGACCAGATTGTTGATATGTTTACCAAGGCCCTTAGGAAGGATGACTTTACTGAGCTAAGTAACAAGCTTCACACGATGGACATCTACACTCCAGCTTGAGGGGCAGTGTTAAGAATATATTTTAGGAATATAATTTATTATATATTACTATAATTAAGGGCTGCACTATTATTGCCCAATTTATTAATTTCCTATTGTAGGAGTATTTCCTACTGTAGGAGTCCTGTACATGTATATATATTTCAACACACATAATGAAGAATATACAATTTTTCTGTTTTCTGATTTACAATTATAAAAGAAAGAAATATGCATGTCTTCTGATTTATTTATTCATATACATATACAAGACTATTTATATACTCATTTTCATAGCTTGAACTGAATTCAAGATCTATTTATTTAACAGAAGTCCACAAACAAGGCGAGCCAACCATCAATGGATTCTACAAATCAGTTTATGCCAACAAAAAAAATCTAAAAATCTTACCAAACTTTGGGTGACAAACAGTGGCGGAGCCAGAAAATTTATTTACTGGGGGCTTCACTCAAATATATTAAATTATAAAAATTAATAACAATAATATTGATAATAGTATTAATTAAAAAATTAAAATTTTAGTATCTAGTCATAATTGTAAAAAAAAATTAATCATTTTTTTGTTCGATTTTATATTTTCAAAATTATTTACAATAATTTTGTACAGAAATTTCGTCACTAATACTTTGGAACATATATTTTTTCAAATATACAACTAATTTACCATCAAATCATTAATCTCTCATTTCGTTACGCAAACAAGTTTTCAACATGTTGTTAAAAATATATTATAGGTTGTTATAATAACTAATAAAATCAATGTTAGCGTTTACAACAAATAAACTAACGAATACATTTTTTCCTTTTCAATCTCCACCATTTTTACTATAAAATTGTTAATTCTTTTCAACTTTGAAAACTCAATGCTAATATAAATAAACTTAAATTTTATCTACTAAACGTTTCACTAAAAAAAATTTTTGAATAAAATTTAATAATATATATATATATATATAAATATATATATTGGGGGTGAGTGGGGGCTGGGCCAGTGGGGGCTTGAGCCCCCACTCGCCCCTATGGAGCTCCGCCCCTGGTGACAAAGACCCACAGCCCATTATCCTTCAACATGCTATATTCATGACCACACTTTCAAACAAGCATGAATAAATCAGCTTATCTAAAAGGTCAATGCAACTAAGGAAAAAACTAATTGATAGTCACTCCTCTCCTCCAAAAAGGAGGTCCTAACTGCAGGTTCAAATCCTCTTCCAAAATAAACATTAAGAAAAACAAAAGATGTAAAAAGACAAAACAAACTGAATATAAGCTACAGGAATTAAAGCTCAATCTTGGGTAATCTTTGATAGACAACATGCAAACCAGTGAGTAGAAAAATTAATCATTAATGGGTCATTCAGGATTGTTTACTGTTTTCTATTTTTTGTTGTCTAATTTTATTTTATTTTTTTTTTGTTTTCAAATTATGAAAACATAAAACTTGTTTGGTTAGTATTTTTACATATTAAAAAAATATTTAGACTGTTTCAAAAATAAAAATTCAATTCACAAAATAAAAATTTTAAAAAGTAAACAAAAATATAATGTATTTATTAAACAAAATCATATTATTTAAAGAATACTATCTACATAATATTAAATAATTTTATTTGAAACAATTTAATAGTAAATATTATATATCACCAGTTACTCATATTAGAATTTAATATAAATTTAAATAATATAATAATTGAATATAATATTAAATAATATAATTATAAAATAATAATTCAATTCATATTAAAAAGTAAAATTAAATAAAATTATTTAATATTAAACTTATTAGATGATAATAAAAGTTAGAAAAATTCTAAATTATGTATTAAATAATAATATGAATTAATAAATTTAAATTATATACAATAGCATTATTTAATTTACGTTATTCAATATTAATATTTAATTTACTCGTAATAATATTAAATTATTAAACGATAGAAACTCAACTAATATATTTATAATAAATTATATAATTATTAAAATATATTAAATTTAACATAAAATAGTATCATTTAATATTAATTATTAATTTATTTAAAATATTAAATTATTCAATCATACTGGTGATATATTTTAAATTTGACCAAAAAAAGATATTATTAAATAATAATTTTAGTGAAATAATATTTAATTTTTTTAAATAATAGTACATAGTAATGTTAATTATTAACATATTATAGTTATAATAAATGATATTATTTCAAATAAATTTAAGATATTCAATAATATTATATAATTTTAAATTAAATAATATTATAATATTATAGTTTTATGTAATTTATATTTAATTGGTTTTAAATTTTCTAAATTTTCTACATTAAAATAAATTTATTAATTTTGAACTATTATTAAGTATATATTATTTTATACTAAAATATAATAATATTTTTATTTAAAAATTAATTAATTTAATTTTGTAATTTTTATATGAAAATATATAATATTATATTAATACATATACATTGTTCACTTACTTAAAAACAATGCTGAAAAATAAAACACGTTTCTGAAGCAACAGAAACAAAAATTCTTACTTCTAACTATTTTGAAAATTTTTGTTTCAATTTTAAATTTTAAAAACAAACAACACTGTGAAACATGTTTTCTGTGGTTGTTTTTAGATAGAGAGAAGGGAAAAAAAACCCTAAAAACAGAAAACAGAAAGATGATGTCAAACAACCCTTAAGCAATTTCCCAAAAAGAAGCACTTGAACCATATGAAATGGATGTACAAACTAGCACTCAGAACAGTAAAGAATTCATAACCAGAAACAATGACAATAATAAGTGTTATATGAGGCAGATAGTTCAACAAAAAAGGAAGATATGTATAAAATGTCTTCTCTCATTTCTGTCAATGAAATACACACACGGTTTCATGAATGAAAAAGAAGGTTGACTGGCTTTATAGTATGCATGTAAAACTGTGGAGAAACAGCATGCTATGCCAATAGAACTTCTATGAAAGGGTTCATTGAATTATATGAATGTGGGTACTGCCAAATATACCTCTTCTGAGTGTAAGAGCGTCATGCATTTGGTTGGTAACAGATAAGCTGAACTTTGCAAATCTACTCCATCCGTTAGGCAACATTGTTGAATCCAAAACATTAAGATATATTGACAAATGATCCACATTGTTACCCTTGGGGAAAATAACTATCCGCCTATACATTACAATTCAATACAAATCTTATTGTATGATGAATGAAAAATATCTAGCAAGAACTCAAAAGGACCAAATTGATCAAATAACTACCAGTAGTAGCCTCCAACAGAGAAGATTTCAGAGTAGAGCTTGTTTCTAAGCCTCGAGAAATTCTCAATTGTCCACGTAAACCTTCCTCTTGGCTGAACATTCACCACTAAAAAAACATAAAAACAATTCTCAAAATTCAATATTAAAAAACAAAGGAAAGATTGAAATTTATGAATTACAACAAAAATATATAAAAAAGTCTCAGAAACATAGAAAATGCATAATGACGTAAATATGACATTTCATTTAGCAGAAACTAAAAAAGAAGAGAAAATTGAAAGAATTCGCAATTTCTTGAAATGAAGTTCAACTTTCTTTCATTTTCTTGAGAAAAAAACAGAAAAAAGAAAGAAAGAATTGAATTGAAAAGTATACCTGCCATTGGCGGAGGACCTTGGACGAAGTTATTGTTTGGGACGAACATCTCATCGTCCAGCAGCAAAACAACAATAGAAATACAAAATGAGAGAGTTCGAATCTTCTGATCAAAACCCCAGGAGCACAAGCATGGACTCTTGGATAATGGTGAATTTCACTTTTCAAGCTGGATTGAAGAAGCGTTGAAGAAGTTGAGATGATTAGGTGGGGAAAAGGGGGAAAACCGATTTTTTTTTTTTTCAAGGTACAAATCAGGAGTTTAGAATGCGTTTCTGTTTCCTTGGTTTTCGAGAAATTATTTATCCCGCCAAGTTATGTTGGTTTTTTTTTTTTAATGGAATTGGAAAGAGTGCTTCTCAATACAACAAAAAAAATTATTAAACACACTCAATTTTAAATGAATTTTTTTAATCCCATAATACCTTTAAATAAAATCACAAGTTTGCCCATTTTATTTCTAAACAACCTAATCCACCCATCTTCCCACTCTAAACAAAAACCATTTACAATCTCTACACTACTAAAAATCTAAGTTCTAATCTTCTCAAATGGATTACAATTTTGATGATTCCATGAAAAGTTACTTAATGGACGAAGAAGATGAAGATACAAACTGCGAATAAGAGATTTCTGGATAGGTAAGATATGGTTTATTAAATTTTCAAAAATTTCAAGTGAAAAAAAAAATCTAGAAATCTAGTTTTACGAAACTCCCTGAAGAAGCGAATTTCCGAGAGTTTAGACATGCTGCCATAAGTGAATTTCCAGTAGTATAGTGTCCCTACCGGAAATAAACTTCCTACAGGTTTGCAATGCTCCCAAAAATTACTTCTAGAAGCATAATATAGGTCCAAGAAGTAAATTTTCGAGAGTTTATAATAGCTCCCGAAAGCCGACTTCCAGAAGCTATAATGAGATCTCGAAAGTTGACTTCTGGGAGCTATAGTAAGCTCTTGAAAATTGACTTTCGAGAGCTATAATTTCATTATTTTTTTAACTTATTTATTATAATTTATATATAAGTTATATTTATTTATTTAATAACACTAATAATTTGTTTAATTTGTGTAGAATGATAGAAGATTAGTTGTTTTTCAACAAGAAGCAATGTTTCATCAATTCGATTGCACATACGCATTTACTATGGACAAGGTATGAGATGTGAACATTAATATCATCATGAATACAAATAAGTCAAAATATAATTAATATTTGTACATTGTATAGGTTTATCTACTCAAGAAACATTGATTACATGGGCAAGGGAGGTCGGGAGAAATTTAGGGTTTATGGTTGTGATTAAAGCCTTAGAAGCAACAATTTTTACAAGAAAATCTAAATTACGACTCTCATGTGAACGAAGTGAAAAATTTAGGGAGGCAAAGAAGGAGGAAATAAATGATAAATTATGTCGTAAGAGTATGGGAACAAAGAAGTGTGGTTGCCCGTTTGAGCTACTTGTTGTGAAGTTGGAAAAAGATGATGAGTAGGGAGTTAGAGTAGCTAGTGCAATGTATAATCATCTGCCTACGAGATAGTTTGAGGGTCATCCATTTGCAACAAGATTGTATGGTAAAAAGAGGGATATAGTTGTTGAAATGACCAAGAACAAGATCAAACCACGAAATATACTCATGATTTTGAAAAACAAGAATGAGAAAAATGTTAGCATTGTCACGACCATTTACAATGCACGGTAGACCTACAAATTGATTGAAAAAGTTTGTAGGTCACAAATGCAACAACTGATGAAGCGGTTAAAGGAGTGTAAATATGTGGAGTGACATCGAAGTGATGAGTCAACTAATGTTGTGAAAGACTTGTTTTATGCACATCCTACATCGATTGATTTGTTGCATACTTTCCCCCATGTGTTGATTACAAACTGCACATAAAATCAACAGATATTGACTCCCACTCCTCCAAATCATTGGTGTGATATCAACAAATATGACTTTTTCGGTTGCATTTGTGTATATGGAAATTGAGCATTAAGAGAACTACACTTGGGCATTGTAGAAGTTACAAAGTTTAATGTCATGTGTTGCATCACCATCTATCATTATCACTGATAGAGATTTGGCATTGATGAGTGCAGTTGAGGCAATGTTTCCCATCACAACCAATCTGTTATACAGATGGCACATATTGAGCAATGTGCTTGCTAATTGCAAAAAGTTATTTTAAAGCAAAGATAGGTTGGATATATTCATGGCATCTTTCAGCATTCTTAAGTTTTCATTGACAAAAGAGGAGTATGAGAGGCATTGTCTTCAATAATTTTTTGCGTTTATAATTATTACATTTCATAATTTGTTGTAAAGCGAAGAGTGCACATGCAATGTTGAAAAGACACCTTGGACCATCTCAAGGTGATTTTGCAACATCTTGGACAATTATCAACTCCTTGATTGAGATACAACATCCGAACATAAAGGCTTCATTTGAGACAAGTCTTACCGTTGTTGAACATAACTTCAGGCCATCATTATTCAAGAAGTTATGTGAGTTGGTATCAAGGTCCGCACTGAATATGATATTAACGGAGGCGAATCAAGCAAAGGGTGCAAATATTGATTATTTGTCTTGTGGTTGTATGTTGAGAAGCACACATGAGTTGCCATGTACCCATGAGATTGCTAAATATGTACGGTTTGGACAACTGATCCCCTTATCTATCGTGCATTCACATTGAAAGAAATTAGTTTTTACGAAGTCCAAAGTTGATAAGATGCAACAGTTGACACTGGATGTTGAGTGAGAGATTATTGTTAAACTGTTTGATGAATGTGATATTTCAGGGAAACTAGCCTTGAAAAAAATGAGAGAACTAGGTGAGCCAGCAACAACATTCCTAGTTCCTCCAGTCAAAAAGGCTAGACAAAGGTTCATCCTTAAGTATTGAGGTCAATTCTAGTCATGACAGTACTATTTCACCAATAACAGCAAGTTTAATGAAACTAACGAAGAAGAGAAATAATTACCTGTGCATTATCCAGGAGGCAAGATTTGATATCTTAATTCTTTCCTAATGGAGATATGTCAGTACATTCACAGTGTTGTTATGTAGAGTCCGGTGGACACTATAGATTTAGAGCTATCGCTGCATTATTGGGCATGTAGATGCATGGCCACAAGTGCAATAAGACTTAATAAATGAGTTAAGTAAATACCAAGATGATTATTTGTTTCTACGGAAGTCAAGAACTTGTTGATGAATTGATGTAGTCGTTGGTGTGTTTCAACACGATAACTTATAAGGATAGTTGGACGACCTTACCAGGTATGGGTCATTTGATATCACCATAGTATGACGTCATGCTTGTCCATTTATCTTTAAGACAGTACTTGACATATCTCCCACTTAGATCTCTTGCACATCCACCATTGTAACAGAGGTTAATAACTATCGAATTTATAAGCAATTGTCATTTTGTTCAGCTATAGGTCACGATTAAAGACTAGCATTATGAATGCTTCAATATTATTAGTTTTAACTTTTATTTAACTAAATATAATAAATTGTTATAGGTCATTATAGATCCAAGAGCATTGATCCTCCGATTGCATGCAACTAGCGCAAGTATCGATATAAATGCGCTCAAGAGTGAGAGCTCCCATATGTATCTCATATCAAGGATTTCAAGTTATTGTTTTCGTCAAACACAAATGTTGCTACTCAAGAAACAATCAATCTAGATGAACCATGATGTTGATTTCCTTTTTTTTGTTGTATTTTGTAGCTTAAACATTATCCTTTTTTATTTATGAGAATTTTATTTATTTAATCATCTACAATTTATTATGATAACTTGTTATTTGAAAAATATATAATACAAACAAAAAATAAATGATTATGGAGGAAGTAATGAGAAGAAATTAACATTTATGTATCGTTACCATTTGATACAAAAAGTAAAAGTCAAAATATAAAAAATAGAATCTACTCTTTCCTCCTCCTCTTATGTCTAACATATACTGTAGGTGATGGAGGCGGTAGCGATGCAGGAAGAGGTGGAGGTGGGTGTGATGCAATAGCTGGTGCAGTCGATACTGGTGGTGGTATTGGTGATGTTGCGGGTGGTGCAAGAGGTGCTACTAGTGCAAGTGATGGTGGTACTACTATTGCTTGTCAAAGCAAGCGCACCAAGAGAAGTTGAGAAAGGACTGTTGAGGATGGAGCTGTTGAAGATAAAGCTGCTGGTAGAGGAGCTAGGACCGATGCTAGTGGATGAGTTGGGATCGATGCTGCATTAAAACGTGGAGCCCGTGGTAGAGCTAAAAGTAGATGTATTGTCATGCCGTGGATAGCATACATAGCTAGTCTCCATACATCCACATCCTGGTTGTGGCCATTTGCCGCCACTGACTTCCCGTATGGCTACCATTATGCAGTACGAAATAAGAAGAACATATATAGATTAAACAGAATATAATAACATATTATTGACATAACTTAAGAAATGAACGGCTTACCTCGTAGTTAATCGATCTGTGCGGCTGTGTCAATCTATATGCAAGATTCTGCACATACTAATGAGAAATAGTGGCATACCAAGTCATATAGTTCATTGTACATTGTCCAAGGATCATGCTTCGCCTTCCTCTCCTCTCTTCTGTGAGCAAATGGTAGTCCCACATGTCGTAGTAACCTTGCTAAAAGGCATACTGCACATCATGGTCTATTGGCTTGGGACCTCATTCCGCATGGTACGAGGTGAGAGGTGGATTTGGAATGGTCTGCACATAACCCTATTACCGGAGAACTCTATCTGGATGGTAAGGCTCCACGATCTAATCGAATATAATGTATCCGAAAAAGAAGGTAATCTGTGGCAAAGGATGATGGGCTCTAATATCTGCGTATAAATCCCAGTAGTCCTGATGATAGCTCAGATCATCAAGTCGCTCCCTCAGTATCTATAGTAGGAAATTGCAGCTAAATGGCTTCCATGTCTGAGCCCATGGTAGGCTCGATTTGTATGACATCTCCTGCACCGGATCTAACGAGGGAAAATGCTCATTTTAAATATAAAAGCATGGATTTATGCTTGCACAAAGCAAAAGCAACATGTTAAATATAAAAGCATAATCTAATAAATATTAAAGAAGACAATATGAAATTTATTAAATAAATTTTAAATACCTACAATAGTGTCATGTAGCTAGCTATTGAATGGCAGTCGAATCTACTGGCAATACCTAGCTGTCTATACATGTACACGAGACAAGCTGCTTGCACCTCATGCAATCTCACCAACAGCTGTAAGATCATCTAAAACTGATAAGTATGCGACTGGCACTCGCGTTGCACTCTTATCAACAAAAAGAGTGCAACCAAGTAAAAATAAAAAGAATGCTAGAGCTGCGTACTTTATCTGCTCCTCGTCATTGGAATCGATCACACCAAAGAATGTATTTTTTAACTACTAGATCCTAACTTGTGGTCCTTGAGAGGCAGCCATCTTTGCACATGCCTTCTCTGCGTTGATGCCAAGCAGTCGCACTAGCATCTCATTTGCCTGGTCAATGAAGACATTAATAAATGATATAATCTAACCAACCGTAAGAATGCCAAGTAGTGTAAACGCATCATTTAGAGTGATGGTTATCTCTCCGAACAGCATGTGAAATATGTTTATCTCTAGCGCCACCTCTCAATAAATACAAAATTGATGGTTTTGTTGCACGTTAGATAACTGTAGTGCAACAATGAAGCCAACCCTGACCGCTGGATCTTCGCTCAGATGCGTGACCGACTTCCACCTAATAGCCAAGTACCAACTTTCTGACCATGATTAATAACTTTCACCTCTCCTCGATCCTATATTAAAACAAATAAATAATTATAATATAATTAAGTATAATTTTAATAACAATAATACAAAACAACTTTAAAATATATCTTTTGCTGCCAAATAGCTACAGCAGCATGATATACAAGCTCTTTAATATAGACGTATCAAGTAGACCACCAAGATATGGACCAATAGCAACTCCCTCACTAGAAGTACTGGTCTGCTACGTCTCTTGGGTAGCAGATGCCTCATCAGATACGGGCACCTACTGCCTCATCAGATGTACTGCCTTGCTGCCTCTCATCAGCAACTATTGCCTCAATCACGTCATGCCTCTCAATGGCAGCAACTACCTCCATAAGTACGATCACTGGTTGCCTGGCCTAGTCACCTACTGCCTCGGTTATGCCTCCTCTCAAAAGCAATCGGTCACCACCTGGATGGATTAGAATGTGGACATCTACAATCACGTGATGATTTAGATCCTCTTGATGATCTGGCTCCTCGTGTAAGTGCCATCTATGAAAAAACACAATTGCATATACAATTAAACAATTAAACTATTTCCTAAAAAATTCAATATAAACAAATGCAAACTTATACAATTACACAACGTTTAATCTAAACAAATTACACGATTCATCATGCATAATCACACAACAAAACAATTAGACAATTTGACCAAGTGCATAATCATAAAATGTTCTCATAGTGCATAATTAAACAAATTTTGCATTTTATTTAGGCTAAAGCAATAAACAATTCTACTAGCTACTTCTGACAAAAAAAAAAACCTAAACAAATGATAAATATGCATTTAAATGGCTCACGGTAGCCTCTTGCTGTGAGCCATATTAGCTATACGGTAGAGGACTGCTATGTGGCTTAAGAACCTCATGGCAACTAGATGCCATGAGGCTTAAGATCCTCATAGCTTATGGCATCTAGCTGTCGTGAGGGTATTAAGCCACACGACAGATGGCTACCATATGGCTAAATGTCCTCCCAGCAGTGAGATGCCATGAGGCTTGTTGCCGTGAGACCATAAAGGCTTACGGTAGCATATAGTTGTGAGCTTTAAGAGGTTCACGGCTATTTGCTGCTGTGAGAGACAGGCAACTTCCAAAACCCTTTTTCCTCAACCCTAACCGCACCCTACCTTACATAACCAATTTAATGCATAAATTCACAATAAAACATGAATTGTTTAGGGTTTTACCTTACAAATGTTGTAGAAACTCCTCTTGCCTCGGATTAATGAGTAAATGATGGAGATTGAAGAGAAAATTTTGAGAAAATGGAGAGGGTCTGGTTGAGAAGAGGGTTGGTTGTATGCTAAGGGATGGAGAGAGTAGTTTAAGTAGGAAACAATGTTATTTAGGTTGTGTCTAGTAGAAATAAAGAGAAAATGAAATAGAATAGGTTTTATTAGTAAATAGGTCATGATTAGTTAAAGGTAGGGTACATTTAGAATTTCTCAATTGGAATTTTATTCATATATTCATCGATAACCAATTATGTTAGTTAGTCGTAAAATGTAAAAGGATTATTATCTAATTAGTAAAATTATGTTTGGTGTATAAGATTATAAACAAGACAAGATGATGGGTTTATATATGATGCATTGATAGTATAATGCTTCTTTTACGGTCCGAAATACAAATTTTCATACCATTTTTACATCTTAATTACTGTTGATTGGGCTGTCTGCAGTGCCCTCACTGATAATTTAATTTAAAATTAATATTCATTTTCCAAAACTAGTCCTACGAACTATTTCTTTTCACTTACTATAAACAAAATATACGAACTACAAATTTTTGAAATATATTTTTCCATTTGATTTACGTCCCAAGTCTAAGTACAAATAGCAAAGGTACTATACATATAAGTCTGAACATATAAATATAAACCATGTATACCTCTATGGACATGTCAACTCCGCTTAAGGGACACCAAAATGATACTTCTCCAACTCAAATGCTAAGAGATCACTGAAAATAATCTGGAAGGAGAAGGAGGGGTTGAGCTAATTCCTAGTAAGAGAATCGTATACAGGAACTGATACTATGTATCCTATATGCAAGTATCAAAATCACATGTTATATATATACATAATATATATAAAGGCATGATTGTATACAAGTGAGTTAGGCACGATGTAAAGGAAGGATACTATAATCAGCTAGGTAATCAGATAGAGTATAAGAGGTACTTTCAAGTACCTGTCATGTCCCAGTCCCTAGTTCTGACTATAGAAATTTCATTTGAAATTAAACAGTTTAGTAAACGTGCATAATTCGGTAAACAGTACTAAACAACTTTTAATAATAACATTAAGATATTCAAGTAAACAATATAAATTGTTTCTCCACAAACTAGATAAAAATCATTTTTCAGTAACAGTAACAAACTTGGAAAGCATATTCAATGATTATAAAACATTTCATTGTTCAAATCCATATTATATATATATATATATATATATATTTTTCATGGGTGTGACAGGGATGTCCGGGAATTTGCCACCCTAGATAAAACTATGGAGACAAGGCATCACCCAATAGACTCATGCAGGGGGACATATGGCCATAGTCTAAGCTCGTCTGCAGATGAACACGGGCCAGGTGTCACTTGAGCACACTGAATGATGGGATCAGGATCACTTAGCTACAATAACAGTAATAGTAAGTGCATGTGCTTGTAAGCAGCTATGGGGCCTACAGTATCAAAACAGTATATAAAATAGTTCATAGCAGTTTACGGAGATAAATTCAATAACAGGTATCTTCGATCAATCCATAAATACATACTTTGAAAATATAAGCAGTTCAAAATAAAAATTCATAAAATATTCATAACTCAACATTTAGTCATGAAAATATTTTATTTATCTGTAAATAAGTTATAAAAACATGCCAGTACCCTCACGTACGCAAAATTCGATAATATGAATTTTTAAATATTGTTTTTCTGTATTTAGTGAAAATATAGAATTTCAATAAATAATAGGAAATTAACTTAATAAAGCTTATATTTCTAACACTTAAAGATATTAAAAGATAATTTCATAAAATTACTAAAATTTTCGATTGTATAATGACCATTTCTAACCTACCCTTCCTACAAGGAAAACAAAGTATATAAAGCCAGCAACAGTTCCCATTTCAACACCAATTTCAAAAGATGCACATTTTATCAAAACATGCACCATAGTATCCCTACGTCTTCTACACTCATCCCTTACCTCTTAATTCGCTATGTTTTTGCTCGTCAACATCAATGTTAAATTCTGACTTTTGAGCTGCAAAACACCATAGAAACACAATTTAACACTGTCAAACCATCACATTTCAATTATAATTAATTATTAACTTTCCACAAACCATCGCATTGCACATAGTCACTTCCATTTCAGTCTCTTTTACACTGATGCTAACACTGCAACTTCACCTATACAACTCCAATTTTAGTTTCGATTTTGCCAAGAGTCTTCTATTAATTTGTACATTATTTTAAGACCTCAAATACATTAAATTGAGCATAATTCCATACTCCCCTTGCTTTGGCCGAATGCACCATCTATGGCTACACCATGATTTTCTTCCAAGTAAGCTTGATTTCCTACTTTACTTAATTCCTACATTATTTCTATATTATTTCCTCATCAAATTGCAACATTCCCATGCATATTGGACCTTGACCAAAACCCCTTGGAAATGTTCTTTCTAGTTCCAACTTGGTTCAAGCTTAAACAACCATCTAAACATGTAAAACACCTAGTATAAATCATCAAAACCATGAAAAAACCAACATTTCTTTACCTTTCTCACTTGCTCAAAACCTTCAAGGGATCCTACACTTTTGTTTTGGCTGATGTAGATGATGATTTTGATATAGGAAAATAGAGGAAGTTGAGAAGAACAACTTTGGTGAAGGGAATTTTCGGTTTTATCGACTTTTGGGTATTGTTTTCTAGCTTTCTCTCTCTTCACACAAGCTTGGATATGGAGGAAATGAAGCTGCCTGGTATGCTACCGAAAATGATGGAGGAGAAGCTGGAAAATTCAGCTAAAAAGGATATTTTATGGCACAAATTACTATTTTGCCCTTATGTTTAAGTAATATTTCGTTTTTACCTTTTTCGGTTCAACTTTAGTTTAAACAATCAGTCTAATCTTAAAAATATTTTATTTTATCATGAAATATATCTATTTAATTTGTTCTAACTTCTGGTTCGGCTTTTATTGAAATTCGACAGACCATTTGAGTGAAATTACTAAATACCCCTAACCATAAAATCGCGTAAATTTCTATTTTTATGTAGATTTAATTCCATCAGTCCACATGACCTAGAACCTTATTTTATGAGAAATTTTTCTACCACTAATATTAGGTCCAAAATCAACTTGGTTTGACCTTTATTTACGAAAATTTTCTTGACCTACGAACTTAATCATCATTTTCTAATTTGTTTGCATGCTTCTCAAAAATGCACGAACAAGTAAATCTAAGTTGTAGATTCCTACTACATCCTTATTTAGCTCTAAATATCATGTCCTCCAAGTCTCATTTGCTCTGGAACACTGGAAGTCCTGTGGGGCCCATCATCCGTTATCCCTTTATTCCTGTAAGGAACAAGTCATTTAGATAATTATATAATATCTATTAAATGTACGGATGGTAGATATATGAATATCACAGCTTCTATACATTATCAATTCATCAGAGGTTGACACCTCATTAATAAGCAAACTAATTAAGTCATTTTAAGCAAATTAAAAAAAATTATTTTTATTTATTTTTAAGATCTTGACATCTTTTTAATTTGCTCATTAATGAAGTGTCAACTTTTAATGTATTAAATGTATATAGAAACTATACACTGTGAATGCATCAAATATAAACTCTAGTATGATAATCATTTATCTTGTGTTTCATGCATACATTAAAGGGAGGATTGAATTGAAAAAAAGATTAACCGTCCTCTTAATAAATAATATAAGTCAAGTCTCTCCAAAAAGTAAAAATTATGTCTAATCTAATAATATTAAAAATAAATATTCATATTTTATTTATTTTATCCTTCAAAATTTATATTTAATAATTAACTTAAACATTCAATAAACTATAAGGATTTTTTTTAATTAATTTATCCAAATTATTTTTCCTTCTTTTTCATTTTTTACTTCTTTTTCATTTTTTTCTTTTTCTTTCTTTTCATTTATTTTTTGTTTTTGAATAAAAAAAAACTATAAGTTGATAAAATAATATTTTGTTTAACAATTCATCTTTTAAAATAATCAAATTTTTTAAATCATTTTTTAGAATCAAACAAAAAAATTATTATAAAATATATTTTTAACTAGTTTTTATTACATTTAAATTTTATTTTATTCTCTTTTTTATTTTTTTGCTTTTTTTAACCTATAAGGAAAACAAAAGAAAAGGGAGATAGTAAAGAAAAATACCTGTTAACTATAAAATTATTAGAAATTGTATATTTTTTTGTTTATTAAATTTGAATTATTATATTTAACTCATATTTTTTTTATTTTTCCTTCTAATTGGCAAAAAAAAAGGAAGAAACCATAAATATAAAAAAAATTAGAATTGTCTTCTTGGAAATTTAATGTAATTAAATAAAATCAACTTATTTCTTAGAAAGACAGAATTTTCTAAAATAAATATATTTAACTTATAATCAAAGAAATTGTTTTAAATTTAAATCATATGAAGAAATAAAAATGAAAAGGAAATGAATAAAAAAAGTGGAAAATTCAGATAAATTTTTTTTAAAATACATTTTTTTGAAAAAGTAATTTAAAAGTTTTAAAAGAATAATTTTTTATTAAAAGATCAACTAATAAATTTAACTTTAATTTATGATATTATAAATAATATTTTACTTTAAAACTTTTCATTTATATTTATAACATAAAAAGTATATACTTAAATTATGCTAATTTAAGAAATAGTACGACAAATAAAAAAATCATTTTATATTAATTTTAATTTTACATATAGCAAATATAATGAAAAACATAAAAATCATCTTATCTTATTCTTAATCATTGTATACACCAAATATAAGATAAAATGATATTATCTAATATTATTCTATCCATAAGAATAAATATCATAAATGATCTCTGAAGTTTGCACAATTTTTTAAATTGGTCTCTAAACTTTTAAAAGTCACTTAGTGGTCCTTAAATGTGACTCGTTTTAGTCCTTCCGCCATAGATACTATCCAATTCAATGTTAAACGCCAGCTAGCACCACGTGTAAGCATACGTGGCATCAGCTGGCAAGTGATTTGTACATTTCCTTTTAAAATAAAATAAAATTTGTATTTTTCTTAATAAAAATACTCACTCGAAAACAAATCCTAAATTATTACCCAGAGATGGATTATTTCTGAAAAGTGTTACTAGTGGTATTCGATCTAGCCCTCAAAAAATGGTGAGCAAGGTTCTGCCTCAAGGATTCTCACCAAGAACTCCATTTTCAACTGTCTAGGTACCCAAAATTGACCCATCTTTAGTCTAAAATACCCCCACCCAAAACTTCCATACTTGACCTTACTCCATTTCACCAAAAACCCCTAGCTAATCTAACCACTACCTTCGACAACCCTAACCCTTAGACAAAAAAACCATCGAAGCTTCCACACAATCTTGGACCCTTTTTACACTAAGCCTCTCAAATTCGAAACCCCTACAAAAATACAAATCAAATAGCCAATATGAAATTCAGTTTAAACAAAGAGGAAGATCAAAACATAGTAATGTAAGTGGGGTGAAAATCCCTAAGTGGGATCATTTTAGATATTTGAGGTCGATTGTACAGACAGACAAAGAGATTAATGGCAAAGTGACCCATAGAATTCAAGATGGATGGAGCAAGTGGAGAAATACTACAGGTTTATTGTGTAATAAAGGAATTCCTATAAGGTTGAAAGTCTGGTTTTACAAAATGGTTGTTAGACTAACAATGCTTTATAGTAGTAAATGTTGAGAGACTAAAAGACCGCATACACAGAACAAAGTGTAGCAGAAATGCGAATGCTATTATGAATGTGTGAATATACAAGAAATGAAATAATGAGAAATGATAACATTCACAAGAAGGTTGGAGTGATACCTATCATAGATAAGATTAGTGAAAGTTGTCTACATTGGCTTGAACACATACAACGTAGATCTTTGGACACTATAGTTAAGAGAATGGAGGCTATGAGTAGTGAAAAAAGGGTCAAGACTAAGGGAAGATGAAAAAAGACTTGGAAGGATGTTATTCAAAAAGAAATGACAGAATTAGAGTTGGAAGAATGTATTGCTTTAGACGGGAATGAGTGGAGGAAGAGAATTCATACTAATAACTTAATGCGAGTTTGCATACTGGTTCATATTATGTACCCCAGTTATTGAAATAAAGGCTATAATGATGATTGTTTTCAGCAACAAGCCACAACTAGATTACATTAGAAAGGTTTGGGGAGGAAAAGTTACCATTTCGCCTAAGTCTTTCTTAATATTACTATTAATTAATTTTAATTTTAATTTTTTTAAGGGTATTACATCATCAAATTATTAATTATTTTTATTTAATTTTATTTAACTAATTTAAGTTGAAAATATATTTGATGAGTCAGTTATATAAATATTAAAAAGATTTTAATATCTGATGCACTGTATATAAAATATTATACACTGCATTGAATTATATCATGACACTTAATTAATAAGTAAATTTAATCATATTTATTTTAAGAATTAATTATTTTAAAATTTATGAATTATGATATGACATGTTATGATTTGCTAATAGAAACAGTTTATATGCTGACAATACATTAAATACAAATCTTTTTAAAAATTAAATGTGTACACACTGGTTCATAAATATGAACATTAATGATTTATTAAATATTAAATTTTTAATGTGTTTATTAGATTTTATATATTATGAAAATAACTTATTCCCTTTTAAAATTTTAGTTTTTAATAAATTAGTTTAAATAAAAAATATTATATGAAAAGTTATCATATTAATTTGAATATATGTACGTATTAATTTTTTTAACAAATTAGTATTAATAGAAATATTAGAATATTAGTTTTAATGTGTATATATGTTATTAATTAATGTCTAAACAATAAATATTTAAAAATAAAAATATATAAGTCAACTTTTCATATTTTTTCTTGAATTTAATTAAAATGATAGAAAAATGGAAATCTATAAAAACTTTTCTTATGAATTTTAATCTTTTAATAATCAATTTTACTTTGAAGAGCTTTTCAAATACTACTAACCATTGACATTCAAAAGAAAGATGGAATATAAATTAACCTTTCGAAAAAAACTATATTCTACAAATTACTTAATTTAACTAAAAATGCTAGGGAGACCAAAATTAGTGAGAAAATATTATTATATTATGTTCAAATCTATTCATATTTCATACATTCATGATTAAAAAAAACAAATGTTTGGCAATAAAAATTTAATATAAATCAACTTCATTTTGAAATAATAAAATGTGTTTAGCTTTCCATAGTCTTTGTATTGGCAATTATTTTATTTTTATAATTTTTATACTCATTTTATGATCATTTCATTGATGTCAATTTTGTTTATCTTGGTTCAATTGCTTTCGTTATGCTGGAAGAGAACTGAGGATTTTGAAGGATTATTATTTAATATAATGCTACTGAAGTTTTTAAATTATACAAATGGAGTTAAGACGGTAAATTTATCCCACTTTTTTCATTTTTTTAAAAAATATGTGTCATTATCTTAATATTACCTTAATATCAATAGTACAATGTATTGAATAACTATCTTTTAATTTTTTTTATTTCTTATAATTATTTTGGATCTTTTTATTTTTAATTTTTATTTAGGTGCCATATTTTAATCCCCGACGGTTGAATTTATCTTGCCTTGAACAAGCTATGTTTTATAATTTACTCAAAATTTATTATCATTTTATATAAATTAAATTTTTGGTACAAATTTTCATAAATTAAATTTAATTCTCATGCAAAGGTATTTTAGACATGGAGAAATAGAAGTCTTCATAATTGTTAAAATGGTATAGCCGTAAATTTTAAGGAGAAATATTATCGACATTTTACAAACTATTATTTTAATACAATATTAAAATTATTAATTCGTTATAAGTTGATTATTTTGGTAATTTATAGAAAATAATCTTAAATCCATTCATAAATGAAAGAAATCATGCCAAACACAGGGGAGCTTTTAAATGCAGCTGATGTTTTTTAATTTTTAATGCCTTTAAATGAAATGACTATTTTACCCTTATAATAACCTAAACTCAGCCATCCTTCTTCCCTCGGTAAGCTTCCTTTCACTTCTCATTCACTCTCCCATCGACTTAAAATCTGTGTAATTTGCTGATATGGATTACGAATCTGATGCTTTCACGAAAAATTATGAAGAAGATGAAGATATAAACAGCAAAGCAGAGATATACGGAGAGGTATGCTACATTTTATTAAAGTTTTAAAAACTTTCGGTTTGAAAAAGCCCAAAAACTGGGTTTATGAAACTCCAGGAAGTGAATTTCTGAAAGTTTCTTCGTGCTCCCGGAAATGAATTTTCGGGAGGACTTTCAAGCTCCCGGAAGTGCACTTTTGGGAGCTCCTAGGGATCCCTTAGGAGCTCCCGGAAGTCCACTTCCGGAAGCCCTTGAGTCCTCCCTGAAGTCCACTTCCGAGAGCTATATTTTTTGTAATATTATGATATATTTATTTGTTTATTTATTTAATAAAACTAATTATTTGTTTTAATTTTGTAAGATGATAGAAGATTAGTTGTTTTTCAGCAAGAAGAAACGTTTAATCAATTCGATTGTACATTTGCATTTTCTACTGATAAGGTATGAGACGGTTTAATTATCTTGAATATGAATAAAGTCAAAAATTAATTAATATTTGTAAATTGTATAGGTTTTTCCTACTCGAGAATCATTGATTTCATGGGCAAGGGAGGTCGGAAGAAATTTAGGCTTTTTAGTTGTGATTAAAGCTTCTGAAGCAGCAATTTTTGCAAGAAAACCTAGATTACGACTCTCATGTGAACGAAGTGGAAAATTCAAGGAGTTGAAGAAGAAAGAAATAGTGGATAAATTACGTCGTAAGGGTATGGGAACGAAGAAGTGTGGTTGTCCATTTGAGCTACATGGTGTAAAGTTGGAGAATGACGATGAGTGAGGAGTTAAAGTAGTTAGTGGGTTGCATAATCATATGCCTGCTAAACAGTTTGAGGACCATTCATTTGCAGCAAGATTGTCAGTCGAAGAGAATGATATAGTTGCTGAAATGACCAAAAACATGATAAAACCACGAAATATACTCATAACTTTGAAAAACAAGAATGAAAAGAATGTCAGCACTATCAAGACTATTTACAATGAACGACAGAGCTTCAAATTTATTGAGAAAGCTGGTAGGTCTCAAATGCAACAACTGATGAAACAGTTAAATGAATGTTCATATGTGGAGTGGCATCGTAGTGATGAGTCAACTGATGTTGTCAAAGACTTGTTTTGGACACATCCTACATCGATAGAGTTGTTGCATGCTTTTCCACATGTGTTGATTATGGACTGCACATACAAAACCAATAAATATAGGCTCCCACTCCTCGAGATCGTTGGTGTGACATCAACAGATATGACTTTTTCGATTGCATTTGTGTACATGGAAGCCAAGCGTCAAGACAACTACACTTGGGCGTTGCAAAAGTTACAAAGTTTAATGTCGTGTGTTGCATCACCATCTGTCATTGTTACTGATCGAGATTTGGCATTGATGAATGCAGTTGCAATAGTGTTTCCAGGAGCAACCAATCTGTTATGCAGATAGCACATATTGAAGAATGTGCTTGCTTACTACAAAAAGTATTTTGAGCGCAAGGATAGATGGGATGCATTCATGGCATCTTGGAGCGTTCTTATGTTTTCATTGACGGAGGAGAAGTATGAGAGGCATTTTAGCTCGATGCAATTAGATTACAATAATTATCCAGATGCATTGCAATATGTGAAGGATACTAGGTTGGATAAACATAAAGAGTGATTTGTTGCAGCTTGGACTGATAAAGTGATGCACTTCGGCAATGTAACAACTGATAGGTATGTTTAACATCATCTTTTAAGTTTATGTTTGTGTTAAATAATATTTTGAATTTATGATGAATGCATTTTATAATTTATTGTAGAGCAGAGAGTGCACATGCAAAATTGAAAAGACACCTTGGATCGTCTCAATGTGATTTTGAATCATCTTGGACAGTTATCAACTCCTTGATTGAGCTACAACATATAGACATAAAACCTTCATTTAAGGTAAGTCTTACCGTTGTTGAACACAACTTCAAGCCTTCATTATTCAAGGAGTTACATGAGTTGGTGTCAAGATCAACACTGAATATGATATTAAAGGAGGCAGAGCGGGCAAAGAGTACAAATATTGATCATTTCTCATGTGGTTGTGTTAAGAAGCACACATGGGTTGCCATGTGCTTATGAGATTGCTGGATATATATGGTTTGGACAACCAATTCAGTAGTACATAAGATTTTACCTTACAAATCGATAAAGAAACGTAGATTTGATGGAGAAAATTGGTGGAAATCGATGGAAAACGAAGTAGAAAATGGAAATAGGGAAGAAAAATAGCTGCTGTCGATAGATGCTGCCGATGGTTGTGTCGATGGCTTTAGTTTGTGTGTGTGGGTATTTTAGGGATTAATGAAATAATTAAGTTGTGCTGAGAAGAAATAAAAAAAATGTTAGATGCATTTAGTAAATAAGTTATGTTTAGTAACTTTTAGGCTGCATTTAGAATTTCCCCAAACGCAGTGACCACCACAGTCCACAGTCCAAAGGAATCTCGAAAATGACAACCTTTTCGAATTGAAAACTACAATTTCCAGGTTACAACAACTAAAAACAGGGCAATGGAATTGTAACTTTAATCAAATAATCAGAATTCCAATTATTATTTCATATCTGACTGTCAACTCAAAAATGGATAAGATTTGGTAAAGCAATGAAAATGGATATGGTCAACAAGAATCATGGAGTAACAAAGTTGTCTTTCTGAAATCCCTAACTCCCAATCCCCAAGTGGGAAAAGGGGGGACGACCCTCAAATTTACAGGCCAAAGCAAGAGGTTCAATATGAAACAAAAACTCTTTAAGCCACCATTGCGGGCACCTATGCTTCCTTGATTAACTATAGAGATCTTCTTGCATCAATTCCTTCCGATTCACTGAGTAAAACACTCTGAAGCAGAGGCTGAAAAACTAAGCTAAATGGGTTTTATCAACAATATAGGGAGTTTGACTCGAATCAAATGGATCATATTGACTGAGAGTGTACCAATTAAGAATCGTATGCTACACAGCAGAAATTGCAGTATAGCCTTTCTCCTCAAGAACTTCAGCTAAGGAGCTATCTCCTGTCTTTATGATCCTTCCATCCTCCTGAAAATCTCAGATTAGAACATATTCTGACGAGAACGACAATTTTTTTTCTTAGGTTACAAAGATTCTTTTAGTAATCTGCCAAACAGATAGGTTCTAGCATTCGGTAGACAACACAAGATGAAATCTCAAATATAAGAAAGTCAGAAATGCTCACTGAAAAAAAGCAAAGAACAAAGGACACAAAGACATTTAGAAACCTGGTTAAGACAAAAAGAAGCAAGGAACTCCGTTAAGCTGAGCAGAACAAAGTGCTCACCTTTATCATGTTATACTGTTCCAAATGCTCCTAATGCCTAATTAAAGCTAACAAAGATGATTAATGGTACATAACCTAGGAATCAAAATCTGATAAACTCATCCACTAGGGCATCACTTTATTAACAACAAGGAGTAACAGAAGGAAAAAGTGGAATTATGAAACATCAGTTAACGTGCTCATCACTTGAAATCATGAATGTGGACCAATACATAGGTTTATAGTTCAGCCAAGATCTCTGCTGCTTACTATATTATGTTCGTTAGTGACATGTTGGAGTTTGATGTCTTTCTAAAACTTAAGAGATGTCAAAAGGGAACAACCATGCATGTTATTAGGAAAAGAGCTTTGTGATTCAATGTGGGTTTCCCAGGGTTAAGCTACATTCAAAAAGAGCCGTCGATAATGAGTGATCATCAAAATGGAGTTCTTTGGAGTCAAAAGGCTATTCACTGCTTTTGCTACATCTCGAAGGGCATCGACATTTAAGCCAGAATCAATTTCATCTAGTATAGCCAAGTCTACTCCAGGAACCTATAACAGTAAAGAAGTAAATGTAGAGATGAGAAACAAAATTAATTTTCTTAGCGTCTATGCATTGATAAAACCCACAAAGAAACACTCCACCCCCCCTTTCTTTCTTCTAGTAAACCAAAAATATTTAGGAAAAAACTTGCCTTCTTTTATTTCTATTTTATGATTTTGATTGTTTATTTAAACTAACTATGCATGATAATGGTTTTAAATTATAGTTTTCAAAAAAAATAAAATTATAAAAAATTATTTTGAAATACATGTTGAATAATGCATTCAAAATCTTTATCCATATATAGAATACGAAAATTAAAAAACAATAAAAGGTAAAATCAAATACTACTTAAAAAATATTAAAAAAAAACTAGTTTATGTCCTGTACGATACACGGTTTTTTTCTTACTTAATTTTGTTTGCTGATAAAAATCATATATATATATATATATTAGTTGTTTAAATGTTAGAATCAATATAATAAAATCAAAATATGCAAAAAGAATTAAATTTAATATTTAAAAAATAAATACCAAATATAAGAAATAATAGGATATTCAATAAAAAGAGTAAGTTTGTACATTTTTCTAAAATTAGATAAGAATTTAAACATAATAAATTAGATGGTGGATAAGATCTAAATGTGTAACAAAAAAAAAGTATAGAAGAATGACAGTGTAGGTTTTCTAAAATCAGATAAGAATTTAAAGATAATAAATTAGATGATAGATAAGATTTGAAAAATACTAAAAAATTATAATAGATCATAGTTTAAATTTAAAATTGCATAGATAACGGTGCAGATATAAATATATCAAGTTTATGATGTGAGAAAGACAAAAGAGTATAAAAAACTGTTAATTAATTTAAAAAAAATTAGTATTTGTGTGTGAGAGAGAAGAGAGGTATAAAGAATTGTTAATTATTTTTTTAAAAGAATAATATTAGTGTTTGTGTGAGAAGGAGGCAGAAACTTGGGATGAGAGAGAGAGAAAATAGAAAACTAATGAAAAAAAGGAACGTAAGAAGAAAAGTATAAGAAATTGTTAATTAATTTAAAAAATAATATTAGTGCTATTAGTGTTTGTGTGTGAGAGGGAGAAAGAAACCTGAGGGTAAGGGAGAGAAAAAAAAAAAAGGAAAACTAACGAAAGAAAAGAATGTAAGAATAGAGGTATAAAAAATTGTTAATTAATTTTAAAAAAAATAATATTAGTGTTTATGTGCGAGAGGCAGACAGTAACATGAGGGTGAGGGAGAGATAGGGAAACTAACATAAACATGGGTCATAAGCTATAGATGAAACAGTTTTTAAACTGTTATTGTTTAACCAAAAAATTGCTTATGTGTCATTATTTCAGGTTATACACATAAGCGTTTAAGTAAACAAAAATGACATGTTTGCGTGTTTTCCTGAAATATAATATATATGATTAAATGTAACAAATTTTAATAAATTAAATAAATTAAATAGCGACAATCATAATTCATAAACACAATTAACAGTAATTATTAAAAAATAAAAAAATAAAATGATTCAACAAATAAATATGTTTTTGTGTAAACCACGAGATGTGTCTATATCATATTGGGTATGAAATTAATCTCCATTTGCTTTACGTGATTGGCATCGAGAATTTGACCTTGTGAGGATTTGAACACTTACACAGAACCTTTCGTTATGAATTGTCCTCAATCAAAAACTCAACGGGGCCTTACATCACTGAACCAACCCTTTGGCCTTTGGGTTAACAAATGAATTTTTTTTCATGTGTTATATTTGAACAAATAAACAAAAATAGAGTCAACATAAACAAAACAGGAAGAAACGAGATTGTTAAATAGAACAAAAATTTTAAAAAGTAATACTTGAATTAAAAATCGATTATTGTATCATTACTCATAAATACTTGAATTAATATTTCCAATCGTTTGTTTAAGGTTCATTGATTAGTTAATTATCTTCAATTGTTTTACTTCTCATCAGTTTGGTGCTAACTTTTCCTTTCCTTTAATTGATCAAGCAATTTCTTTTTTTTTTTTCATTTTTGTTCTGATTTACCAAATTACCAGAAGTTCTGTTTCCTTTTTGTTCTTAATTGAAATGTTGTTCATATATATATATATATATATATATATATATATATGAAGAGGAATCCACTTACACATTTGTAAAACAAATTTAGTTTTACACACTTTCATATCTTTTTATACGATTTATAATTTTTTAATCCGACCGTTGAATTTTATGTTCTATTCACATAGATCATGCATGCCAAATTTTAAATTAAGCGAATACGTCTAACTATTTATTTCATGAAATAAAATTTCAACCGTTGATATATATTGAAAAAAATACTATTCTCGATTAAAATGATAGAAATAGCAGATTGATTCAAAAATTTACATACATAATAAATATGAGTAGGTTGTTAAATCCAACGGTTGGTTTGCAAAAATATTAATCCTATATGAAGATATAAAACTGTGTAAAACAAATTTGTTTTACACATGTGTAAGTGGATCTCTACTCTATATATATATATATATATATATATATATATATATATATATATATTATTTTGAATATTTCTTCCCTAAAAATGTGAATTTTTATAGGATTTAATTGCATTTAAAAAATGTCAACAACCAATTCTCCAAATTTAGTAATTTCTAGTAAGCCTACAAAAAAAAATTTAATAATGTGCAAAATAAATGTAGATGTGGTGTTTACTTTTAATCAGTGTTTTATATTATTCTAACTACAATCAAACTTGTTTGGTATATAGTATATCTTGTTAGACTAAATTCAATTTAGGTTCACATACGCTGAGATTAAACCTAAAACTAAGCTAAAGTTCCATTGGCGTTTGGTATGGTATTTTTTTTTGGATGAAAAATTACAAGGTTTAAGAAAAATTAATAATACCTAACAACTCTCGCGAATCTCATTCTAGTAACATTTGATGAAGGGAAAAGAAGAGAACATGAAACAGGGAAAGATATACTAAACATAAACTCATTCAAACAAGTACATAGTTTACATCCACAACATATATTATATAATATAAAAAGTTTTGCTCCAAACTCGAAAGAACAATATTATAAATTAGTTAATTTGTTGCCTTAGATTTTTCCTTTCATAGAAGAAATGAAATCTTTCATTCTACTCCATTCTGCCTCAACAGCCTTCTCCTCCTCCTCAGCAACCTTGGCCTTGGCCTCATACTCTGGCCATTGCCTTCCCAAAGCTTCCAGCTCCATTTTCAATTCCTTGGAAATTCTAAAAACATGCTTCCGCTCAGCCAACATATTCTCTCTATTCTTCTGTGCCTCGTCAACTTGCTGAAGGAGGGCAGCAATTTTTTGCTCAATCTGTTTCACCTCTGCCTTGGCCTCTTTGAATTTGATAAGATTATCCTCCAAGTTACGAGTAAGGGTCAGCTTGACAGATTCCTTCTCAGTAAGGAGATTCCTGTCCCGCACTGCTTTCGCTGCTTGCTCAGATAGTTGTTTAAAGTTTTCCTCCATGGCCAACAACTCATTTTTTTGCTCAATTGCCAGGGTAGAGGAACAATCAAAACTTGATAGGATCTTGAATGCCTGACTAAGTGCAGAAAATTCCCCTGAACCATGAAAATTAGCAGGGGCCATATTCAAGGCTTCCTCTACTTTGGCCAGAGCTTCCTTTGCTTTTTCCTGAGAAGAGACAGTGTTAGAGCTTGCAAGCTCAGACTCTAAGCTACTAAAGAATGAGTCCATATCTTCGTCGGTAGGGTCTTCACATTCAGTGGTCTGAAATGGAGAAACAGAAAGTAAAATAGAGATAAATATACGCTTAAAAATTAATAACTAACATGGCCGACTTACCTCACTCTGAGCAGAAGACCGATCAGTTGCCAAGTTTTGGCTGGTAGATTTTTCCTCATCTTGCGCTGGAGAAGACAGAACAGCAGGAGCTGCAAGAATAGATTGTGAAGGAGTTGTGATTTCTTCTGGTTTGATTACTAAAGGTTTCTGGTTGTCTATGGCTGCCTTACCACAATCAGCTTCGTTGCTCTTGGCTATCAATTCAAGTGACTCCAAGTCAATAGTCCGATCAGTGCAAATATGGGCTACAACTAAGCATGCATTATTCACGAGGTAGCCTCTTTGAAGGTCGTACAATTTACTGTGAGGTAAGATAGAAGGGAAGCCAGAACCTTTCCCTGCGTTAAACTCATGCTTACCCACTGCCAAAGGCGAGAGTGTCAATTAGCGCTAACCACTTCGAGCCGATGATAAAATTCTTAGAGGAAAAAGTCAGGGATAACATAAGTGCTTCTATTTGCAGCCAAAAAATTGTCTCACACCCTATTTTAATGAATTTTTATAATACCAAAATGCCTTCATCTCAAAATACAAATTTACTCTCTTTTTGTTGTTTTTCGATACTTCCGGAAATGAATTTTTGTGAGCAAAGAGAGCATCCCAAAAATTCATTTCCAAGATTATTATAGAACTCTCAAAAGTGAACTTCATTTTCAATCCATCAAATGTAACATATAAGTAATTAAAAAAAATATTCAATGGAAATTCATGAATTTATTTTTTATTGTTGCAAATATGGAGAGAGATAATTGAGTTTGAGAGTTTAAATTTAGAGTTTAGTTTGAGTTTGAGAGAGTTGTGAGAAGGGTATTGTACCAAAAAAAAAGTTGTGTGAAGGATAAATTGGGTAGAATAATATAAAAAATAGTTTGTGAGAAGAAAGAAGATTTTAGGATTTAGGTTTTTTAAGAAAAAAGGGTGTGGAAAGTAAATGATAGGATTTATATAGAAGCTCTCATAACATATTGGGCAACTGGTCGTTTCATGTTTTGAGCGTGCCAAAGCCTCAAAAGAAGCCCAGCTTTCACACATTTACCAGTTACCACCTAAGCCGGGACCTAGGGGCACATACATACAATAGCCAAAACAGAATAAGATCGGAACCATTAGCTATGTAATACGAATTACAAAAGCAATAAGAAGCTGAACAAGGAATGAAAAGAGATTTGACCAGGAACAACTAGTAATGGCAAAAAGAGAAAAAAAAAAAAAAAGACAAAACACAGAATGAATCTTCTATCTTCAAAATTATACGATGCACACATTCATTACAAAGATATATGGTAAAGTAAAAAGCCTCAAGAAATGAACTAAAAAGAAAGTCCTATAATTAATAAGGAGTCATTTGGGATCGTTTCCTGTTTTCTATTTTTTGTTTCCTATTTTTTGAAAATTTTGTTTTTATTGTTATGTTTTTAAAACAAATATTTAATCTAATTCAGATATAATAATTTAATTCACAAAATAAAATTTTAAAAATTAAATAAAAATAATATATTTATTAAATAATAATATGTACATATAAATAATATTATTTTATACTATTTAATACTAAATATTAAATATTTTTATTTAATCATATAAGAATTAAATAATATTATAAATAAATATAATATTAAATAAATAATTAATTAATAATATTAAATAATGTTTAGTATTACTTTTTATTAAATAATAATTGAGATTAATAAAATTCTAAATTTATATATTAAATAATAATATAAATTATAAATTATATTAATAATATCATTTAATTTAATTGTAATAATATTAAATTATTAAGTAAAATACTTAACTAATTAATTTATAATAAATTATATAGCTATTAAAATATATTATATTTAATATAAATAATATTATTTAATATTAGGTATTTACTTATTTAATAATATTAAATTATTTAATAATAGTATTGATATATTTTAAATTTAACTGAAAGAATATAATATTAAATAATAATATTGTTTAGCAAAATAATAATTAATTATATTAGATAATAGTACTAGCAATAATATTAATTATTAGCATATCAAAATTATAATAAATGATATTATTTAAAATACATAATATATTAAATAAATTATTATATAAATTTAACTTAAATAATATTATAATATTATGTTTTAATATAATTTATATTTAATTTCTTTTTACGTTTTCAGCTTTTTTATATTAAAATAAATATATTAATTTTAAAATATTTATTTTTGAATTAAATAATATTTATATTAAAATTTAAAATTATTTTATTTTAAAAAATTAATTTATTTTATTTTATATTTTTATTATGAAAAATGTTACTACTATATTAATATATAAATTCTATTCACTTACTTATGAACAATACTAGAAATGAAAACATGTTTTCGAAAACAATAGAAACATGAAATTTTTTGTTTCCAATAATTTTGAAAATTCTTGTTTTCGTTTTCTAAAAACGGAAACATGTTACCAATCATGTTTTCTATTATTGTTTTCAAAAAAATAAAAACAAAAACGATGTCAAACGATCTCTAAATGATGCGAGGGAAACATTCTTGGAATGACTAAAACAACAAGCAAAATGTTTTTTTTTTCCATGGTGAAACCTTTCTTCTCTAGTTATCCATGGGCCATATCTATATATACTACATGTAGAAGTCTCAATCCTACAAATTTGGTAGAATTTGAACCGGGTCAATTCAACAATTGGATTATTCGAATTCAACTCATCGGTTTTGGATCTTTTCAAATCCAAATTGAACTTGAAAATCAAATCAATTTAATTTTAGGTCAAATTAAATTAAATTAAATTAAAATTTTGAGTCACTCAAATTTGACTCATTTTAAATCAAGTTTAATTTTAGTGGATTATTTCAATTTTGGATTGAACGGTTAGGATTGTTGAATTTTTTTTATCAAATCAAGTTGAGTCGATTTCAAAATCAGGTAAATTGAGTTGATTTTTCAAGTTCGAGCCAAGTTTTGACAATTGTAATTATATGTAAATTCGGATTAAGGATTGTGAAACTTTTAGAAAATCAATAAGGGGAATGCTAAGAGCAATCACTTTGACAGTCACATTTTAACACTTTTCATTTTATTGAGTTATGTCATTTTCTCGTTTTATATGAAGACCTGTTACTTATTATTGCAAGTTACTTGAAAAGTATTTTTTAGCATTCATTTGCTTCAGGTTTTTAACTTCTCACATGAATAACCAATCTTCACATAAAACTAAACAATGAAGTGATCTAATAAAATGGAGAGTGTTGAAATGTAACTATCAAAATGATTGCTTCTAGCATTCCTCAAACTAACAATGCTTTTGGATGGAGAATTTTGAAATTTTGAAACATTTCAAAATTCATCATTTTAAAATGTTAACATTTATAGTTATTTTGTTTGGATAAATATTTTTTAAAAGGAATTTTTGAATACAAGAATTAGATGAAATAAAAAAATAATTACACAAAAAAAATGATAGATAGATTAGAAAAAGATAAATATAAAATAAAATATGTAATAGATATCATTAAATTCATAAAAATATATAGATATTATTAATAATATAAAAAAGCAAAAATATATATTATATTTAAACAAAATAATATATTTTTGTTTTTAATTTTATATTAAATGATGGATCATGTCTAAAAAAGGAAGAAAGATTAGGAGAAATTTTAAAAGAACATCGATTGCCAAGAGAGAATTAAATATCTCAAATTGTCCCACGAAACTCCTCAAAAATTTTGAAATTTTTTAAATTTATTTGACAAACATGAAAATTGAATTTGGACTTCACAAAGTAAAGAAAATGCACAAAAGGGAAAAAGCAGTAAGTTAAGTTGCCTGAACTTGGGTGAGTCTTAAATAAGAATACGTATTG
Organism: Heritiera littoralis; assembly: GCA_031772115.1. NCBI lineage: Eukaryota > Viridiplantae > Streptophyta > Magnoliopsida > Malvales > Malvaceae > Heritiera > Heritiera littoralis. The sequence continues at coordinate 6,192,367 of JAPDPK010000015.1, forward strand.
AACACAGATATATTCAATCGTTTTTAAATGTTCTTTTTTTTACTTTAGATCAGAGTAAAAAAAAAAAATACTCATGCATCCCCATAATCAACAAAAACAACCAGAAAAAGTATAACGTCGTGATTCTTTGTTTTATGGAAATTAATGGAGGTACTACAGCAAAATACCTTTAGCAATCGAACTTTTGCCATCAATCTGGTCCACCACAGCTAATCTGAATTGCGCATATATGCTCCATCCCTCACCCAAACTTGCTGAATCTGCAACTTCTACAAATATAGAAATATGATCCACAATGTTCTTCACGGTGTATCCCTTGGGGTAGATAATAAGTCGCCTGCCATAATATAATTGCAAATCTTAGACTTAGACAAGTAAAACAATGGAAATTAAAATATAAGCAACAACAGAAGGTCAAAATTACCATAGAATACCACCAACGGCGAAACTGTTAGAGTACAGCCTCTTTTCTTGAATATCAGAGAAATTCTCGATCTTCCAAGTGAACTTCCTTACTTCTGCTTTAATATCCATAGACTGACTATCTGCTGTACTAATTTTTTTTTTAAATAAAAGTAAAATCAAAGTCTTAGTTTTGATTTCTGAAAAAAGCAATGAAATGAAAGAGATACTAAAAATTAATTTTACTTTCAACTAATAAAAAACCAAAAACCTGAAAAATAAGAAAACAAACTCTGAACGAAAAAAAGAACATGATATTATAAATACATTAGAGGAAAAGAAAAACAGGGTTGTGTTTTACACTATTTCCTTTGTTGGGTGAAAGCCAAAAGAAAATGGAGCGCTATATTTATGAGTTCCTGCCACTGCCGCCATCATCAGATGATCTTCTGGCTGCAGAAATAGAACGTGGATGACAGGTTTTGGTACACTTGCTCAGACGTTCCAAATTTTATCAGTTTTGAAAATGAAAAGTCTTTTATTAGTATTTCTTTTCCGGTCTTTGATTAGTCTTCTATTACAACTAGTTTTTTTTCTTTTTTGGAAAAAGCTCTCACTTACTAACTACTGAGCCTTTAAGTTATCTTTTTAAAATCATTTCCCTTCTCCTTTCGAGGAAGAGTTTTATTCGCATTTTATCGAGTGCTAAATACATTTTAAATTGAAATTTTTTAGTACATAATATTCTTAATTAAAAATATAATTTTACTCTTACTTATAAAAAATTTTAATCCTCTCGAAAATAAATTTTCAGGAGAATTAACTCACTTTTGGAGAGCACATTAGCTCCTTGTGTGAGGATCCCATTTTTTTCACATTTTCCCAAATGATGTCATAAGTTAAAATTTATGTGAATGAAAAAGTTGAGGTAAATCATTAAGATTGGTTAATGTAATTTGATTTATAGGAGTTAAAATGATGGAAGATGAGTTGAGGATTTATTATGGACAATTTTCATATTTTAATTTGTGATATGAAAATGAGTACTATCTCATTTAATGTATAACATGAAATGTAATCATACAAAATCCATTTAATTTAATTCATGTAAGATAATTAAATTGTGAATGTAAGATAATTAAATTTCAATCATGCAAATTAAATTAAAGTACAACCAAGAAATTTAGATATAATTCTCACTAAGTAAAAAATATATATAAGTCAAATAAATAAAATTAAGGACCAATAGGAATATATCTAAGTGGAAAAATATGGAGGCTTTATGAAGAAGCCTAAATGCATGGAAATTATGCACAAGAAGAGGGGGAATGATTTTCTTCAAGAATTGAGACAATGTCTCACCAAACTTTTTCAAGATTAGTTGAAAATTTTAACTAGGTGAAAAGAATGACATTAGCCTATTTACTAAGCTTAATATAGCTAAAATTAACAAGCAAAAGTCAAGCTTAGAATATGCCAATGCAGCCCACATTTTTTACTAAGAAAGAATGAGAAATTATCATGAGAACTAATAGAATTTCTTTTGAAAGAAAAGTCAATAATATTCCATGCTTCTCATTGATTATTGAATATTTAAAGGTATGTATAAGATGAAGTAAACATGGGCTAATTTATGCATGAAACAATCGGTTGATGGCATAGAATTGGCTAAACCAAAGGTTGCATGGAAATAAAATGGAAAAGTCAAAAAATGGCAACTATTCAATGAGAAAATTAAGAAAAAAATTTGATGTTTCTTCTTTTTTTAAACCACAGATATCATCATCCGTTTTAACGATTTGAGACTAATCCTGTTCGGAGTTTAATCACAATTAAGGCTTTTCACCTCTCTCTCCAAAAATGTGTTTAGTGGAAGTCGAATCCGAGAGCTCATTCATGGTGTTTAATTGATCATTGAAGGGGACAACTAGTATGAATAATATGAAGCAAAATTTGACCAAAAAATGTCAATAAAAGTGGCTGGAATTTTGCTAGAAACTCAGCTGATTTTCTGCTGCACAAACCGTAACTCATAGGCTGTTATAGTGAGATTTTTCAAGATTTTCTCAAAGAAATTCCTTGCCAATTGATTGCATGTAGTTCTTCATAAATTAGCCTTGTAATGAAGTCAAAAACATGCAAGAAAAAGGGGCTAAAGATTGGACAAGTAGGCTGAAAATTTCAGCTGCAAAACCGTGTAGTAAGTGCTCATTTTTGTGTAACCAAAAAAAAAAAGTGCTCATTTTTGGAAGGAAAGTTTCATTTAAAAACTTTGAATATTTTTCCCCTGCTTTTATTACTTATTGACCGTTCTTATATAAGAAATAGATGACATAAAAAGAGCTTTAAGGCAGTCAACATGTGCGGCTACAGGGACTTCAAAATTTTGGCATGAAATCATGAATTGTAAAGGGGTAGTAGAATGGAAGCTAAATGGGATTTTTACATGATATTTTAATTCATTTTGTTTAACAACCTGCTACACCTTTTGACCATTGAAAATGGTAGATATATGAAGTATATTACACCATAAAATTGGACTGGAAAATATAATTAAGGGCTGGAAGTCAGCAATGGCAGAACCGAATCCAAGGGAAAGAGGCAGAAAATCGTGCCTCGTTGGTAAGAAATGTAGGAGACTTTTGCAAGATATTTTAAGGCTTTCCTTGACCATTGACAATTACTTAACTATCAAGAGTGGAAATTAAGCCAAAATATAAATGAAATAGGGGCTGAAATAATAGGGATAGAGGCCGAAGAACAAAATAGAAAATAAAGGCCACAACGTGAGAAAGAAAGAAGGAAGAAAAGAGAGGAAAAGAAGAAAAGGAGAAGGGAAGAGAAGTTTAAACACCATATAGTTACCTTTTTAAACTATCAAATTGCTCTCTCAAATATCTCAATTAGTTGCTGGAAAAAGAAGCAAACAGCAGCTATGTAAAACCTGATTCTACTACCCTATACAAGATATTTGTAATTATTTAATTATTAAAATAAAGTTTATTTGGTGAAATTAAGTGAATTGAGTATGTGGACCCCACCTTGAATTTTACTGTTTTATTGAGGATATAAATGAAATATGGTATTCAGAAGGTGAAATAAATATTAAATAATTATTTTGAGGCATAAAAATAATTTTTGGAATTTTTGGGTTTATTTTATGAATTTTGGAAAACAAAGTCATAAATGACGATTATGTCCTAAGGGCATTTTCGTAAATTTAGCTCATAATAAAATGAGTTAGGACAAAGTAAAAATATCATGATAAACTACATAAAAAGAGGAATATCATGATGTCAAAAAATTTGATGAAAAAAGTGGTTTAATTGAAAATTTTAACTAACGCTTTGTAAAGGGTAAAATTGTAATTTTTTTTTATCGGTGCATCACACGGTAACAATACCACATCCATTCAATAAGTTATATTAAATGTGATTATTGGTGTTGGAATCATAATTTTTGATGAAGGGAAAAGAAGAGAACATGAAACAGGGAAAGATAAACTAAACATAAACTCATCCAAACAAGTACATAGTTTACATCCACAACATATATTATATAATATAAAAAGTTTTGCTCCAAACTCGAAAGAACAAAATTATAAATTAGTTAATTTGTTGCCCTTAGATTTTTCCTTTTATAGAAGAAATGAAATCTTTCATTCTACTCCATTCTGCCTCAACAGCCTTCTCCTCCTCCTCAGCAACCTTGGCCTTGGCCTCATACTCTGGCCATTGCCTTCCCAAAGCTTCCAGCTCCATTTTCAATTCCTTGGAAATTCTAAAAACATGCTTCCGCTCAGCCAACATATTCTCTCTATTCTTCTGTGCCTCATCAACTTGCTGAAGGAGGGCAGCAATTTTTTGCTCAAACTGTTTCACCTCTGCCTTGGCCTCTTTGAATTTGATAAGATTATCCTCCAAGTTACGAGTAAGGGTCAGCTTGACAGATTCCTTCTCAGTAAGGAGATTCCTGTCCCGCACTGCTTTCGCTGCTTGCTCAGATAGTTGTTTAAAGTTTTCCTCCATGGCCAACAACTCATTTTTTTGCTCAATTGCCAGGGTAGAGGAACAATCAAAACTTGATAGGATCTTGAATGCCTGACTAAGTGCAGAAAATTCCCCTGAACCATGAAAATTAGCAGGGGCCATATTCAAGGCTTCCTCTACTTTGGCCAGAGCTTCCTTTGCTTTTTCCTGAGAAGAGACAGTGTTAGAGCTTGCAAGCTCAGACTCCAAGCTAGTAAAGAATGAGTCCATTTCTTCGTCGGTAGGGTCTTCACATTCAGTGGTCTGAAATGGAGAAACAGAAAGTAAAATAGAGATAACTTAAAAATTAATAACTAACATGGCCGACTTACCTCACTCTGAGCAGAAGACCGAGCAGTTGCCAAGTTTTGGTTGGTAGATTTTTCCTCATCTTGCGCTGGAGAAGACAGAACAGCAGGAGCCGCAAGAATAGATTGTGAAGGAGTTGTCATTTCTTCTGGTTTGATTACTAAAGGTTTCCGGTTGTCTATGGCTGCCTTACCACAATCAGCTTCGTTGCTCTTGGCTATCAACTCAAGTGACTCCTTGTCAATAGTCCTATCAGTGCAAATGTGGGCTACAACTAAGCATGCATTATTCACGAGGTAGCCTCTCTGAAGGTCGTACAATTTACTGTGAGGTAAGAAATAAGAGAAGCCATAGCCTGTCCCTGCTTTAAACTCATGCGTACCCACTGCCAAAGGCGAGAGTGTCAATTAACACTAACCACTTCGAGCCGATGATAAAATTCTTACAGGAAAAAGTCAGGGATAACATGAGTGCTTCTATTTGCGGTCAAAAAATTGTGTCTCACACTCTATTTTAATGAATTTTTTGAAAAATTTGTATATGATGTATTGACAGTGTATAGTTTCTATGCACTGTTAATGTATCAAATGTTGACACTTCATCAATAAGCTGTTATGGGTAAATTAAAAAAATTTATTTATATTTACATATAAGGGTCTATTGATGAAGTGTCAACCTCTGGTGCAGTGACAGTGTATAAAAACTATATACTGTCAGTGCATTAACCAAAAACAACTACTAATGGCAAAAAGAGAAAAAAAAAAAAAAGACAAAACACAGAATGAATCTTCTATCTCCAAAATTATACGATGCACACATTCATTACAAAGATATATGGTAAAGTAAAAAGCCTCAAGTAATGAACTAAAAAAGTGGGAATGAGTAAAACAACATGCAAAATGGTTTTTTCCGTGGTGAAACCTTTCTTCTCTAGTTATCCATGGGCCATATCCATATATGCTATGTGTAGCAGTCTCAATCCTACGGATTTGGTAGAATTTGAATCGAGTCAATTCAAGTTTAGATTTTTAAAGTTTAACACTTGGGTTATTCGAATTCAACAACTCATCGGTTTTGGATCTTTTCAAATTCAAATTGAATTTGAAAATCTAATCAATTTAATTTCAAGTCAAATTAAATTAAATTAAAATTTTGAGTCACTCAGATTTGACTCATTTTAAATCAAGTTTAATTTTAGTGGATTATTTCAATTTTGGATTGAACGGTTAGGATTGTTGAATTTTTTTTTATCAAATCAAGTTGAGTTGATTTCAAAATCAAGTAAATTGAGTTGATTTTTCAAATTCGAGTCAAGTTTTGACAATTGTAATTATATATAAATTCAGATTAAGGATTGTGAAACTTTTGGAAAACTAATAACGGAATGCTATGAGCAATCATTTTGACAATCACATTTTAACACTTTTCATTTTATTGGGTCATGTCATTTTCTCGTTTTATGTGAAGACCTGTTACTTATTATTGCAAGTTACTTGAAAAGTAATTTTTAGCATTCATATACTTCAGTTTTTTAATTTCTTACATGAGTAACCAATCTTCACATAAAACTAGACAATGAAGAGATATTAAAAAAGGAGAGTGTTGAAATTTGACTATCAAAATGATTGCTTCTAGCATTCCTCAAACTAGCAATGCTTTTGGATAGAGAATTTTAAAATTTTGAAACATTTAAGAATTAAGGCATTTCAAAATTCATCATTTTAAAATGTTAGTATTTATAATTATTTTATTTGGATAAATATTTTTTAGAAGGAATTTTTGAATACAAGAATTAGATGAAATATAAAAATAATTACACAAAAAAAGATACAATATATTAGAAAAAGAAAAATATAAAATAAAATATGCAATATAGGTATCATTAAATTCATAAAAACATATAGATATTATTAATAATATAAAAAAGAAAAAAAATATATATTATATTTAAACAAAATAATATGTTTTTTTAATTTTATATTAAATAATGGGTCATGTCTAAAAACTGAAGGAAGATTAGGAGAAATTTTGAAAAACCATCGATTTCCAAGAAAGAATTAAATATCTCAAATTGTCTCACGAAATTCTTCAAAAATTTTGAAATTCTTTAAATTGAATTTGGACTTTTGAATATCCTGATTGAACTAAAATTGTTCCTTAACACTATGTTTTGATAAACATTAGTAAAGGAAAAGAATGGAATGGAAAGGAATGTAAACTAGAGAAAAAGAGAGGAAAGGAAAGGACAGTAATCCTAACAACCCTTGTTTGGTTAAACAATGGAAAGGAAAGGAAATAATTAATTACAATGCTTTTTTTTCCAATTATAACCTCTTTTGTTTTAAATTTTATAATATTATAATGTTAAATTTGACGTTTTACATGTTAAAATTTTTTTCAAGTTTCCTTTCCTTCCCGTTTATCCCAAATTGGGGTTTTAAAAAAACTAAGGAAGTCAAGAGAAAGCAAGGGGTACTCACTCCCCCTCTCTTTCCTTTTCCTGATTAAAAATTTTTCTCAAACAATGAAAAGGTTTACAACGTTCCTTTGTTTTACTTAGCTTTCCTTTCCTTTCCTTTCCCCACCTCAAATCCAAACATAAGGTAAAATCCCTCGTCCAAACACAAAGCAAAGAAAATGCATAAAAGGGAAAAAGACAGTAAATCAAGTCGCCTGAACTTGGGTGAGTCTTAAATACGAATACCTATTAAACACAGATATATTCAATTGTTTATCTGTTCTTTGATTTTTTTTTTGGATTAAAATCGTGGCAACTGAATCGTGAGTTTTTTTTTTAAATTGCAAAACTATTTGAATCTAATCCAAATAGTTTTGGGATTGTAGATTGGTCTTTGATGTTGGCTAAGAATCGAGTAGATGTGGTTTTGGGATGGAAGATTGTTACTTATAACTAATTTTCTTCAATAGATTTTGATATATTTTAGATTTAATTGGGATTGTGGTTTATTGATGTTAGGATTATGATGAAATCTGGGTTTAATTAGGATTCTAATGGAGCTTTATCTACTAATTTCAGTTTCACCAAACACCTTGCATTTTGTGTTCATCCTCAATTTTTCTCCCATTTTTTAATATATATTTTTTCATAATTTTAATATTTTTTAAATACTTTTAAAAATATTTTTATGTATTTTTAAATATTTTACATATTTTTTAAATATTTTGAAAATATTTAAAAAATATTTTTACTTATTTTTAAATATTATATGTATTTTTAAATATTTTTAAATATATATTTTAAAAATTTTATATATTTTAAGTATTTTTACATAAATTTTTAAATGTTTTAAAAATATTTTAAATATTTTAATATATTTTTTTACATATTTTTAAATATTATTATGTTTTTTTTAATATTTTTTACATATTTTTAAATATTATTATGTATTTTTAAATATTTTTTCATATTTTTTATAATATTTTTACATATTTTAAACATTTGACATAAATTTTTAAATATTTTTTAACTATTTTTAAATATTTTTTCATATTTTTAAATATTTTTACATATTTTTTCATATTTTTTTACATATTTTTAAACATTATTATATATTTTTAAATATTGTTTTCATATTTTTTTATAATATTTTTACATATTTTAAACATTTTACATTAATTTATAAATATTTTTAACTATTTTTTAATATTTTTGAATATTTTTTAAAATTTTTTAAAGAAAAAAATAATACTGACGTAGTGCGCTACGTGTCCACATATTATTGGACATGTAATGCCACGTTAGCTTTTTTCTAACGGTATTAACTTTTGGGGTAAAGTGGCGGATGAAAATGAAGTTCATGTATGAAAGTGACAAAAAATTTTCTTTAGATACCAAAGTAATAAAAAGTGATATAATTAATATATTAAGGTATCGTTTGAGATTGTTGTGTGTTTTATGTTTTATGTTTTGTGTTTTTAAAAATTTTGTTTTGTTTTATTTTCACTTTATTTTCAATTTATTAATTTTGAAAACATATTTGGATAACAAGCTTTTGAAGGAGGGAACAGGTTCGAATACCGGTAACAACTAAATAAGAGGCTATCTTTTATTTTCACCTATTTTTCGCGGTTACTGTAGCCGCACAGATGAACAGTACCCGTGCGGTAACAGTAACAAAATGCTTCCGAAATACTGAAAACAACAATTTTATGTTTTCAACTATTTCCAAAACTTTCCAAATTTTTACATTTTGTTTTCATTTTTAGAAAATAAAAACACACTAGCCAAACACAATTCATATTTTATGTTGCAAGATTTTAGAAACAAAAACATAAAACACAAAATAAAATTAATACCAAACACACCCTTAGCAAAATACCTTTAGCAATCGAACTTTCGTCATCAATCTGGTCCACCACAGCTAATCTGTATCGCGCATATATGTTACATCCCTCACCCAAACTTGCTGAACCTGCAACTTGTACATATATAGAAATATGATCCACAATGTTCTTCACGGTGTATCCCTTGGGGTAGATAGCAAGTCGCCTGCCATAATATAATTGCAAATCTTAGACAAGTAAAATAATGGAAATTAAAATATAAGCAACAACAGAAGGTCAAAATTACCATAGAACGCCACCAACGGCGAAACTGTTAGAGTAGAGCTTCTCTTCTTGAATATCAGAGAAATTCTCGATCTTCCAAGTGAACTTCCTTACTTCTGCTTCAACATCTATGGACTGACTATTGGCTGTACTCAAATTTTTTTTTTAAATAAAAGTAAAATCAAAGTCTTAGTTTTGATTTCTGAAAAAAGCAATGAAATGAAAGAGATACAAAAATTAATTTTACTTTCAACAAATAAAAAACCAAAAACCTGAAAAAAAAGAAAACAAACTCTGAACGAAAAAAAGAACATGATATTATAAATACATATGCATATTTTTAAAGAAAAATAAAAAAGAAAAAAAAAAACAGGGTTGGGTTTTACGCTATTTCCTTTGTTGGGTGAAATGCAAAAGAAAATGGAGCACTATATTTATGAATACCTGCCACTGCCGCCATTATCAGATGATATACTGTCTGCTGCTATCTGCAGAAAGAGAACGTGGATGACAGGTTTGGTACACTTGCTCAGACGTTCCAAACTTTATCGGTTTTTGAAAATGAAAAGACTTTCTTTTCAAATCTTTTATTAGTCTTTCTTTTCCGGTCTTTGATTAGTCTTCCATTGCCACCAGTATGTTTCTTTTTCGGAAAAAGCTATCACTCAACAACTTAGCCTTTAAGTTATCTTTTTTAGGCTTCCCATCATTTACCTTCTATTTTCGAGGAAGAGTTTTATTCATATTTTATTATGTGGTAAATACACTTTAAATTTAAATTTTTTTAACACAAAATATTTTTAATTAAAAATATAATTTTACTTTTACCCAAAAAAAATTTTAGTACTTTCGAAAAAAACTTTCAGGAGAATTAACTCGCTTTCAAAAAGCACATTAGCTTCTTGACAACATGCTGTCGAGGGCCTAATAAGTTTTAAGGCAATATGTTACCGTGGTGTACTACCCCATGACAACATGTTATTATGAGATCAATAGGCTTCCCGGCATGGACTTGCCTAGAATCATTTGTTGTTTTTGACAATTCCATGCCATAAGACATAATTTCAGAAAAAAAATTATAAATTCATGAAATTTAATTCCAAAAATTTTTTAAGAAATTTCAATGCAATCATTTTTAATATAATCAAATGAAATAAAAACAAATTTAACTGAGATTGTTGTAAAACTTAGAAGATTTTCAAGATTTTGTTGAAATTCTTTTGAAACAGAGTGAATGAGAGGGATGAAGTGAAAAGGAGTTCGAGGGTATTTTAGAAATAAAATTTAGTAATTTAGAGTGTGAGTAATAAAAATAAAGAGAGAAAATTGAGAAATAAGGTTTTTAAGTAAGGATAATTATTACATATATTGTCAGTGAAGTTTCTTTACTTTACAAGCGGTGTTAGGATCGTGATATATATTCTATAAAAATATTAAAAAAATAAAAAATAAATTAAATAAGACATCTGTTGTGTGGACCACATTTTTCCAATAGATTACATAATTTAAAGATTATGGAAATGAAAAGATAAAGGATGAATTACCAACAAATAGGCCCCACAAGACTTTTATAGTTCAGATTGGGGTAAAACTTTGGAGTTATGATATTTGGAGGAAATAATAAGATGAAAGGAATTTGCACCTTGAAATTCTTTCATTTAAGCATGTTTTGAAAAACGTTTAACAATTTTTAAAATAACGATTACATCCCTAGGCCAATGAAATTTTCATGAATAATACTCAAATGAAGTTGACTTTTGACTAACTAACAGATGTAGGATAATCTTCATGTGAAGAAGCCCTATGCCGTGTCAATAGGTCGATTGAATCACACGAAAAAGTAGAAAATTACGTGTAAACTCCCATAGTCTTGAGTTGTTGGATTCTCTTATTAAGCATGTATTTGAGTATGATTGAATTCGCTATGACTCTGAAATTTGTGATTAAGGATGGTTTTGAGAAAAAATTTCAAAAAATTTGCTATTATGTCAGGCAGAGTTTTGTGGGTACTTTGATTTAAATCTTTGTCCTTGAAAATAATTGAGCACATAGTTAATTTTTCTTTACTCCATTTTGGCCTATGAAGAGAAGGAGTTGAATTAATTGGGTCAGGAACGTTCAATCTTGCTTTGCTCTAGAATTCGTTGATGGATCCTTGAGGCGAAATCCTAGTTGACACCAAACATTAGAGAAAGGATCTAGGCAATTTTTGTCAGAACCAAAAAGCTTTCCCAGCCGTCCTGATTATCATGCCATCATTACATGTTGTATTCCCATAATCAACCCCCTTGAGCCTTATTTTACATGAGCCTTTATTTGTTCTTTTAACTACATAAACCATTTCCATTATAAGCCTGAAAAACCATGAATTTACCTTACATTTTGAGAAGATATTTTGGTGGAAATTTGCATTTAAAGAGAAAGTTAGTTCAAATTAAATTATCCACAGTATGTTTGCTCTATAAGATCAAAGTGTGAAAAGAAAAGAAAGTGAAAGGCAAGAATTGAAAAAGGGTTAAAGTGGTTGAAAAATCAAAAAAGGCTATGAGTATCAAGGTGATTAAAAAAAAAAAAAAAAAACCTCCACTTATTGACTATAGCAACAATATTGTCATCAGTATGAGCATATTGTCGAGAAAGAGCTATAGTGTGGATCTTGTGGATATCTCTGTTATTGTTCTTTCTACCAAGTATCTTCCCAGTTTGCTTTGATTTCCCATATCCATTTCTTTCTTAGACCTCACCCTGTGGCCTGTAATTACAACCTTGATTAAAGACCTTTTGATCTCTGATTTTGGTGTTTGATTACATTAGTGGAGAGGATTTCTGAAAATTAGACTTATGGGGTTAAGTTTTGAGAGAATTCTTCTGAGTTCAGTTGTTCTATTTTTATCTGAATTTGCTGGTGGTTTGGAGTTAAATTTGACTATTTCACACACACACACACACACTCAAGGACTTAGCTTTAGGTTGAAGTAAATGCTTAACTCTTGCTTGACAAATTGCTAAATTTTTGATTGATTTTTCTGCTATCCTTGATGTTAAAAGAGTAAGTTACTAGTGATGAAATCTAAATTCAGATTATAGCTTGGTGAGTGATGATATTTCTCTATGGGGTCTTGCCGATAGTGTCTATAGTTGTCTTTTACTTTATTTTCTTTTTGCTTGAGGACAAACAAAGTTCTAAGTTTGGGGGTGTTTGATGACTTGCATAATTTAGCATAATTTATCACTTCTCAACTTTAAACTTTAGTCTAATTTTATTTATTTTTTGTTGATTTTAGACTTCATTATTGTTATTTAAATTTTATTGCAGCTTTGAAGAA